>OX387424.1:61301430-63701430 GCA_947563755.1 Lochmaea crataegi
GATTTTATCACAAAACTGATTGTGCCAGTCGATTTTTAGGCCAAAGAAACCCCTCTTTACGAATTTTTAGCATTTTTTATAATTTTTTTGTCGATAATTTAGAACAAAGGGGGTAGCTATGGAAATATTTTGCGATACAAATTGATTTTTTCTAACTCCCATAATCCTTGGAAATATGGACTCAAAATTCACCAAAAGATGTAAAATTGTCCCCTCTATCGATTGGTGAAGACTAGAACGTTCTATCTTTCCTATTAGTCGAGTTATGAGTATTTTTTGTTTTGAAAAGTGGATTTTCGAAAATTTCATGACTCTATTTGAAGGCGAAATAATGATTTTATCACAAAACTGATTGTGCATGTCGATTTTTTGGCCAAAAAAACTCCTCTTTACGAATTTTTAGCATTTTATATAATTTTTTTGTCGAAAATTTAGAACAAAGGAGGTAGCTATGGAAATATTTTGCGACACAAATTGATTTTTTCTAACTCCCATAATCCTTGGAAATATTGACTCAAAATTCACTAAAATATGTAAAAGTGTCCCCTCTATCGATTGGTGAAGACTGGAACGTTCTATCTTTCCTATTAGTCGAGTTATGAGTATTTTTTGTTTCGAAATGTGGATTTTCGAAAATTTCATGACTCTATTTGAAGGCGAAATAATGATTTTATCACAAAACTGATTGTGCCAGTCGATTTTTTGGCCAAAAAACCCCCCTTTACGAATTGTTAGCATTTTTTATAATTTTTTTGTCGAAAATTTAGAACAAAGGGGGTAGATTGATGACAAATTGATTTTTTCTAACTCCCTCAATCCTTGGAAATATGGACTCAAAATTCTCTAAAATATGTAAAATTGTCCCCTCTAACGACACGACACGACACTACACTACACTACACGACACGACACGACACGACACGACACGACACGACACGACACGACACGACACGACACGACACGACACGACACGACACGACACGACACGACACGACACGACACGACACGACACGACACGACACGACACGACACGACACGACACGACACGACACGACACGGCACGGCACGACACGACACGACACGACACGACACGACACGACACGACACGACACGACACGACACGACACGACACGACACGACACGACACGACACGACACGACACGACACGCGACAATACCAGTCAATTCAGTCAAAAAGTGGATTTTCGAAAATTTCATGACTCTATTTGAAGGCGAAATAATGATTTTATCACAAAACTGATTGTGCCAGTCGATTTTTTGGCCAAAAAAACCCCTCTATACGAATTTTTAGCATTTTTTATAATTTTTTTGTCGAAAATTTAGAACAAAGGGGGTAGCTATGGAAATATTTTGCGATACAAATTGATTTTTTCTAACTCCCATAATCCTTGGAAATATGGACTCAAAATTCACTTAAATATGTAAAATTGTCCCCTCTATCGATTGGTGAAGACTAGAACGTTCTATCTTTCCTATTTGTCGAGTTATGAGTATTTTTTGTTTTGAAAAGTGGATTTTCGAAAATTTCATGACTCTATTTGAAGGCGAAATAATGATTTTATCAAAAAACTGATTGTGCCAGTCGATTTTCCGGCCCAAGAAACCCCTCTTTACGAATTTTAAGCATTTTTTTTTGTCGAAAATTTAGAACAAAGGGGTAGGTATGGAAATATTTTGCGATACAAATTGCTTTTTTCTAACTCCCTTAATCCTTGGCAATATCGACTCAAAATTCACTAAAATATGTAAAATTGTCCCCTCTATCGATTGGTGAAGACTAGAGCGTTCTATCTTTCCTATTAGTCGAGTTATGAGTATTTTTGGTTTTGAAAAGTGGATTTTAGAAAATTTCATGACTCTATTTGAAGGCGAAATAATGATTTTATCAAAAAACTGATTGTGCCAGTCGATTTTCCGGCGCAAAAAACCCCTCTTCACAAATTTTAAGCATTTTTTATTTTTTTTTGTCGAAAATTTAGAACAAAGGGGTAAGGTATGGAAATATTTTGCAAATCAAATTGCTTTTTTCTAACTCCCTTAATCCTTGGAAATATGGACTCAAAATTCACTAAAATATGTAAAATTGTCCCCTCTATCGATTGGTGAAGACTAGAACGTTCTATCTTTCCTATTTGTCGAGTTATGAGTATTTTTTGTTTTGAAAAGTGGATTTTCGAAAATTTCATGACTCTATTTGAAGGCGAAATAATGATTTTATCAAAAAACTGATTGTGCCAGTCGATTTTCCGGCGCAAAAACCCCTCTTCACGAATTTTAAGCATTTTTTATTTTTTTTTGTCGAAAATTTAGAACAAAGGGGGTAGCTATGGAAATATTTTGCGATACAAATTGATTTTTTCTAACTCCCATAATCCTTGGAAATATGGACTCAAAATTCACTAAGATATGTAAAATTGTCCCCTCTATCGATTGGTGAAGACTAGAACGTTCTATCTTTCCTATTTGTCGAGTTATGAGTATTTTTTGTTTTGAAAAGTGGATTTTCGAAAATTTCATGACTCTATTTGAAGGCGAAATAATGATTTTATCACAAAACTGATTGTGCCAGTCGATTTTTTGGCCAAAAAAAACCCTCTTTACGAATTTTTAGCATTTTTTATAATTTTTTTGTCGAAAATTTAGAACAAAGGGGGTAGCTATGGAAATATTTTGCGATACAAATTGATTTTTTCTAACTCCCATAATCCTTGGAAATATGGACTCAAAATTCACTCAAATATGTAAAATTGTCCCCTCTATCGATTGGTGAAGACTAGAACGTTCTATCTTTCCTATTAGTCGAGTTATGAGTATTTTTTGTTTTGAAAAGTGGATTTTCGAAAATTTCATGACTCTATTTGAAGGCGAAATAATGATTTTATCAAAAAACTGATTGTGCCAGTCGATTTTCCGGCCCAAAAAACCCCTCTTTACGAATTTTTAGCATTTTTTATAATTTTTTTGTCGAAAATTTAGAACAAAGGGGGTAGCTATGGAAATATTTTGAGAAACAAATTACTTTTTTCTAACTCCCTTAATCCTTGGCAATATCGACTCAAAATACACTCATATATGTAAAATTGTCCCCTCTATCGATTGGTGAAGACTAGATCGTTCTATCTTTCCTATTTGTCGAGATATGAGTATTTTTTGTTTTGAAAAGTGGATTTTCGAAAATTTCATGACTCTATTTGAAGGCGAAATAATGATTTTATCAAAAAACTGATTGTGCCAGTCGATTTTCCGGCGCAAAAAACCCCTCTTCACGAATTTTAAGCATTTTTTATTTTTTTTTGTCGAAAATTTAGAACAAAGGGGGTAGCTATGGAAATATTTTGCGATACAAATTGATTTTTTCTAACTCCCATAATCCTTGGAAATATGGACTCAAAATTCACTAAAATATGTAAAATTGTGCCCTCTATCGATTGGTGAAGACTAGAACGTTCTATCTTTCCTATTTGTCGAGTTATGAGTATTTTTTGTTTTGAAAAGTGGATTTTCGAAAATTTCATGACTCTATTTGAAGGCGAAATAATGATTTTATCAAAAAACTGATTGTGCCAGTCGATTTTCCGGCCCAAAAAAACCCCTCTTTATGAATTTTTAGCATTTTTTATGATTTTTTTGTCGAAAATTTAGAACAAAGGGGGTAGCTATGGAAATATTTTGAGAAACAAATTGCTTTTTTCTAACTCCCTTAATCCTTGGAAATATGGACTCAAAATCCACTAAAATATGTAAAATTGTCCCCTCTATCGATTGGTGAAGACTAGAACGTTCTATCTTTCCTATTTGTCGAGTTATGAGTATTTTTTGTTTTGAAAAGTGGATTTTCGAAAATTTCATGACTCTATTTGAAGGCGAAATAATGATTTTATCACAAAACTGATTGTGCCAGTCGATTTTTTGGCCAAAAAAACCCCTCTTTACGAATTTTTAGCATTTTTTATAATTTTTTTGTCGAAAATTTAGAACAAAGGGGGTAGCTATGGAAATATTTTGCGATACAAATTGATTTTTTCTAACTCCCATAATCCTTGGAAATATGGACTCAAAATTCACTTAAATATGTAAAATTGTCCCCTCTATCGATTGGTGAAGACTAGAACGTTCTATCTTTCCTATTAGTCGAGTTATGCGTATTTTTTGTTTTGAAAAGTGGATTTTCGAAAATTTCATGACTCTATTTATGAAGGCGAAATAATGATTTTATCACAAAACTGATTGTGCCAGTCGATTTTTTGGCCGAAAAAACCCCTCTTTACCAATTTTTAGCATTTTTTATAATTTTTTTGTCGAAAATTTAGAACAAAGGGGGTAGCTATGGAAATATTTTGCGATACAAATTGATTTTTTCTAACTCCCATAATCCTTGGAAATATGGACTCAAAATTCACTAAAATATGTAAAATTGTGCCCTCTATCGATTGGTGAAGACTAGAACGTTCTATCTTTCCTATTAGTCGAGTTATGCGTATTTTTTGTTTTGAAAAGTGGATTTTCGAAAATTTCATGACTCTATTTATGAAGGCGAAATAATGATTTTATCAAAAAACTGATTGTGCCAGTCGATTTTCCGGTCCAAAAAACCCCTCTTCACGAATTTTTAGCATTTTTTATAGTTTTTTTGTCGAAAATTTAGAACAAAGGGGGTAGCTATGGAAATATTTTGAGAAACAAATTGCTTTTTTCTAACTCCCTTAATCCTTGGAAATATGGACTCAAAATCCACTAAAATATGTAAAATTGTCCCCTCTATCGATTGGCGAAGACTAGAACGTTCAATTTTTCCTATTTGTCGAGATATGAGTATTTTTTGTTTTGAAAAGTGGATTTTCGAAAATTTCATGACTCTATTTGAAGGCGAAATAATAATTTTATCACAAAACTGATTGTGCCAGTCGATTTTTTTGCCAAAAAAAACCCTCTTTACGAATTTTTAGCATTTTTTATAATTTTTTTGTCGAAAATTTAGAACAAAGGGGGTAGCTATGGAAATATTTTGCGATACAAATTGATTTTTTCTAACTCCCATAATCCTTGGAAATATGGACTCAAAATTCACTAAAATATGTAAAATTGTCCCCTCTATCGATTGGTGAAGACTAGAACGTTCTATCTTTCCTATTTGTCGAGTTATGAGTATTTTTTGTTTTGAAAAGTGGATTTTCGAAAATTTCATGACTCTATTTGAAGGCGAAATAATGATTTTGTCAAAAAACTGATTGTGCCAGTCGATTTTCCGGCGCAAGAAACCCCTCTTCACGAATTTTTAGCATTTTTTATAATTTTTTTGTCGAAAATTTAGAACAAAGGGGGTAGCTATGGAAATATTTTGAGAAACAAATTGCTTTTTTCTAACTCCCTTAATCCTTGGAAATATGGACTCAAAATCCACTAAAATATGTA
Organism: Lochmaea crataegi; assembly: GCA_947563755.1. NCBI lineage: Eukaryota > Metazoa > Arthropoda > Insecta > Coleoptera > Chrysomelidae > Lochmaea > Lochmaea crataegi. The sequence goes on from OX387424.1 coordinate 61,306,863, forward strand.
AAATTGTCCCCTCTATCGATTGGTGAAGACTAGAACGTTCTATCTTTCCTATTTGTCGAGTTATGAGTATTTTTTGTTTTGAAAAGTGGATTTTCGAAAATTTCATGACTCTATTTGAAGGCGAAATAATGATTTTATCACAAAACTGATTGTGCCAGTCGATTTTTTGGCCAAAAAAACCCCTCTTTACGAATTTTTAGCATTTTTTATAATTTTTTTGTCGAAAATTTAGAACAAAGGGGGTAGCTATGGAAATATTTTGCGATACAAATTGATTTTTTCTAACTCCCATAATCCTTGGAAATATGGACACAAAATTCACTAAAATATGTAAAATTGTCCCCTCTATCGATTGGTGAAGACTAGAACGTTCTATCTTTCCTATTAGTCGAGTTATGAGTATTTTTTGTTTTGAAAAGTGGATTTTCGAAAATTTCATGACTCTATTTGAAGGCGAAATAATGATTTTATCACAAAACTGATTGTGCCAGTCGATTTTTTGGCCAAAAAAACCCCTCTTTACGAATTTTTAGCATTTTTTATAATTTTTTTGTCGAAAATTTAGAACTATGGAAATATTTTGCGATACAAATTGATTTTTTCTAACTCCCATAATCCTTGGAAATATGGACTCAAAATTCACTAAAATATGTAAAATTGTCCCCTCTATCGATTGGCGAAGACTAGAACGTTCTATCTTTCCTATTTGTCGAGTTATGAGTATTTTTTGTTTTGAAAAGTGGATTTTCGAAAATTTCATGACTCTATTTGAAGGCGAAATAATGATTTTATCTCAAAACTGATTGTGCCAGTCGATTTTTTGGCCAAAAAACCCCTCTTTACGAATTTTTAGCATTTTTTATAATTTTTTTGTCGAAAATTTAGAACAAAGGGGGTAGCTATGGAAATATTTTGCGATACAAATTGATTTTTCTCTAACTCCCATAATCCTTGGAAATATGAACTCAAAATTCACTAAAATATGTAAAATTGTCCCCTCTATCGATTGGTGAAGACTAGTCTATCTTTCCTATTTGTCGAGTTATGAGTATTTTTTGTTTTGAAAAGTGGATTTTCGAAAATTTCATGACTCAATTTGAAGGCGAAATAATGATTTTATCACAAAACTGATTGTGCCAGTCGATTTTCCGGCCCAAAAAACCCCTCTTTACGAATTTTAAGCATTTTTTATTTTTTTTTGTCGAAAATTTAGAACAAAGGGGGTAGCTATGGAAATATTTTGCGATAAAAATTGATTTTTTTTAACTCCCATAATCCTTGGAAATATGGACTCAAAATTCACTAAAATATGTAAAATTGTCCCCTCTATCGATTGGCGAAGACTAGAACGTTCTATCTTTCCTATTAGTCGAGTTATGAGTATTTTTTGTTTTGAAAAGTGGATTTTCGAAAATTTCATGACTCTATTTGAAGGCGAAATAATGATTTTATCACAAAACTAATTGTGCCAGTCGATTTTTTGGCCAAAAAAACCCCTCTTTACGAATTTTTAGCATTTTTTATAATTTTTTTGTCGAAAATTTAGAACAAAGGGGGTAGCTATGGAAATATTTTGCGATACAAATTGATTTTTTCTAACTCCCATAATCCTTGGAAATATGGACTCAAAATTCACTAAAATATGTAAAATTGTCCCCTCTATCGATTGGCGAAGACTAGAACGTTCTATCTTTCCTATTAGTTGAGTTATGAATATTTTTTGTTTTGAAAAGTGGATTTTCGAAAATTTCATGACTCTATTTGAAGGCGAAATAATGATTTTATCACAAAACTGATTGTGCCAGTCGATTTTCCGGCCCAAAAAACCCCTCTTTACGAATTTTAAGCATTTTTAATTTTTTTTTGTCGAAAATTTAGAACAAAGGGGGTAGCTATGGAAATATTTTGCGATACAAATTGATTTTTTCTAACTCCCATAATCCTTGGAAATATGGACTCAAAATTCATTAAAATATGTAAAATTGTCCCCTCTATCGATTGGTGAAGACTAGAACGTTCTATCTTTCCTATTTGTCGAGTTATGAGTATTTTTTGTTTTGAAAAGTGGATTTTCGAAAATTTCATGACTCTATTTGAAGGCGAAATAATGATTTTATCACAAAACTGATTGTGCCAGTCGATTTTCCGGCCCCAAAAACCGCTCTTTACGAATTTTTAGCATATAATTGGATGTGGCTAGTGACGACGAGCGCTAATTAAAAGGATTTATTCTGTAAAATCGAAACAGGTCGATAGACATGTTACACAACGGATAATAGATAGACTTTAGTATCTCAAATGCCATCGTTTTGTAGTGTTGTTAAGTGTGGAATGCGGGGAGAAAGAGATAAGGTATTTTTTTTATGATTTTCGGCTGTTTTAACGAAGCGAGGTGACTATTTAATTAATCTCTCTGATCAACGCCGCAATTCTTGGATTAGTGCTTTAAAACGGGCCCCCCTAAGTAAATCACAACTTTATACTTGGCGTGAGTGTTCTCGACATTTTATCGAAGGTTGGTTAGTGTAACTATCAGTCAATTTTTGTTCATAAAACACAAACACACAAGGTTAAACTCCAACTAATCGATTCGGTTCCCAATATAGGAGGACCTGAGGTCTGGCATTTATCTGATCTTAATCAGTTCAGTTGCCCCATATGGGAAAATTGACAAAACCTCTCCTCAAAATCGTCTATCTAAGGAGTTTGTTTTTTTCACCGTGGCGTCGCACTTTGTAGATCTTGCACCATTTTAAAACCGTCTCGACAATGTTATTGTTCTGCCGTCAGATGTTTTGGTGCAAGATTTTAAGTAGCGCCCTCGATTATGACCAGAAATTGGAACACATGGAGTTCGATCTCCTTGTAGTCTCCATTCGTTCTGTAATGGTCTATAGGGCATGTCCACCAACTGACAGTTGCTCTCGGGAAAAACAATTATTTGGATAGATTTGTAATTTGGATATTTTGTATTAATTTAATCATCCTTTTTATTATAAACAGTCAGATATAGCTTTTAAAATACCTATAAGCAATTAAAACAATGTCTAAGAAAGCACCAATTCAAACAGGACCAAAATAACTATAAGAACCACATGTTGTGCATAGAACACTTGATTATCATATTCGTTTTCTGATGTACCTCAGATTATAGTAAATTATGGTCCAATGTGTAAATAATTTTACATTTTAATTAAGTATAGTCACAACAAAAAAAAACAATTACAATTAGGTATATATATTTTTTAATAAATTACACTAGAAATCATAAATTGATATCTACATCAAAAATACAAATATATTCTATTGGCCTTGTTGAGCTTCTGGATTTGTTGCCGATGATATTGCCATAAATATCAAGAACGGTATTATGTACATCCACTAAAAATTCATGGTTTGAATTTATGGAATTTACTAATTAATTTTTAAATACTTACATATTTTGCTAAAAATGATCTGGCGTCTTTGGATTCTCCCTTTTCCTTGGCTTCTTTTTCTCTTTCTAATTTCTGTACATATGTAGCTGTATCAGGTCTAGAAAAATATCTCTACATGAAATACACATTTGAAAACGAAGATAGAAACTTCAACGTCCACCAAATTCAATTACGCAACAACAGAAAATAGGGTTGGTAAAAATTCACCCCTCCTGGACGATTTTACTTACACTAATGAAATTTGAAGAGTGTTAATAAAAGGATGTGGACTTGTTAACTAGTCGTAACAGGTAATATAATAGTCAAGATAGTGTCACAGAGCTACTGTGGATATAATTTTATTTTGAATAAAACTTTATGGCAGGTGACAGCTTGTTTGCAAGGTATTGACACAAAAATAAATGTCATTATTTAAAATTTTGTCAAACCCACAGTTACAGAATACAAGGAATTAAGTTATACTTTGTAGAAAGCTTAGAACATAAAAATAATCAATATATTAACTTACATTGGTCCTGTTTCTGAGTGTCTCACATAGACTACTGTATTGAAATATTTTAATTTTTCTAAAGGTACTATAGCTCCTTCGCAAGCTGACTTTGAAGCAACTACAGAGGTAACGCCTACTACTCTACCCATATAATCTATTGAAACTGATAGTCTGTCATCTAACTCTGATTCAGCCAACATGCACTAAAAAATTTATCAATTTATTGAAAATTAAAAAGTCTTATTTTCATGTAGTAATTGAAGTATTTATTTTACAAATCAACTTTTGCAACAGTCATTAATATGACAGATTTCAACTTTTTCTTTGAGTAGCTTTTGCAAGGCTTCAGAAGTGTACAATAGACAGTTTTAACGGAAGACATCTTGTGGTAGCGGCGACCGTTGTCCACCTATAGGATTATATAGGAACTAATAGAAGCTAACTGTAATTTTAAAAGGAAACTGTACCCACAGAACTGATAGACTAACAAGATTACGATAAAAGTGTCACCTTTTACTCGTTCACTATACGAGACATATAAATGTGTCCTCGTTCTCTCGACGAGTCCCTAAAAAAAGAGAAAAATATACCGTTACCGTAATCTTAGATACATCTGTCCAAGACCTAAGTTACAGTCCCCTTTTAGAATTACAGTTAGCTTCTATTAGTTCTTATAAAACCGATAGGTGGACAATGGTCGCCGCTACCATAAGATGTCTTTCGTTAAAACGGTCTATTGTTTAAGCATCACTAGTTTCAATGCGATAGTGATCAAAATCAGTGCAATCAATATGATCAATATCAGGAATCAAAGAGAAAGCTATTAAATTGTTAAAGGAACCTGCAAGGAGGTTATGGAAAAGTGGTCCTGGTCAAATCCGTAATTAAAAATTATCACTGCACCAACAAAATCATAGGAGCAGTTTACTTTACTGAAATAATTATAAAGAGTATATTGATATTGAACAACTTACTTAATACTAGTACTTACAGCTTTTAAAGTAGAGATAAAGGTTTTTTCTGTGCCATCATTTGCATTTACTATAGCTCTAATTTGATAGTAGCTATTTGCTGCAGCCAAATTCTACAAAAATAAATAATATTATACTTAATATCAGTCTACATATTAAAGGAAAAATTATGTTTCAAATTATGAAAACTAAACAAGCCTGTGGACGGCACCTTCATGTATGACTAAAGGGTAATTTTAAAAAATTCTATCCAAATAATTTTCTCCCTGAAGAAACAGCTTCATCCTTATTCATGGTTCTTTTATACCTTTTCTTCATAGTCATTTTGTACTCAAGCTTCCCTAACTCATTTTATATTAAGTATTGTAGCTTTAAAAAAATGATTACCCTTAAAAGTTTCTGTTCATCTATTGTTAGAGCCTTTTGATCAACTGTAGCTTGTCCTAACCGTAAGCTCTGAATTGTAATATTTCCTCTTTCAGTCCATTCTGGAGAATTTTCAAAATATAAGGAATGCTGTAATCGAATCGCTACTGTCCCATCATGTTCTAAATTACTCTAATAAATGAAAATACATTAGTATCTCACAATAATTGGATTGGTTAACTGATTTAGTGACTTACCGCTAATACAATTGCAAAAGTGATAGTTAAAATAAATATTTCTTGAAAAATATTCATTTTTTTTATTCATAGATAAAAATTATTCCATTTGTTTTCTTCTTTTTTATTATGCAGCGTCTCTGATGCAGCATAAACGTAATCGTAACCAGCAAGACATAACGTAAATAGTAATTAGCGATATATCACGAACTGTTACTTTTTCACTGATATGAACAAATCACAGTCCGGCACAGTACCTAATAGCATATTATAGAAAGTGTGACGTGATCTCCTTGACCTTCATTTTTCTCATTCGACAACAAAATTGAATTTCGTCCATTACCAGAGAATACACCAGTTGTTGGTGTATTCTTTGACCATTACCGTAAGATTATAAAGAGACTTCGTGCTATTTTTACCAGAAACGAGAACGGTATTCTAAAATTTTCTATTCACTATATTGTTATGGTATAGATAGTGACTCGGATATCTATTGATGATACCGAGAAAAGGAATGATATTATATTGATAATGCTTTTCGGTGACTAATAGTGATACCGCCAAAATAAAAGATATCTCGATGAGTAATTGCTTGTTATTTTTTGTCTATACTTTTTTGGATGCTGGTGTTGGTGACATGAAGGAGATTTTTCTATTAGTAATTTGTAGGGAAAAATCGTAAAGTAGAAAAAAAGGGACAGGAATTTGAAAACACTTTTTTAGCTTAGTAGAGAAATATGAGAATACAATAAAATATGATACACTGATACCGATAAATATGGATACACTTTTCCCATCGTACTGATATTAAAAAATCACCATTTCATTTCACAACGTGCCTAAAAAATTACGATATCGCTCATCACTAAACCATAGATAACGCAGACATAGATAAATCATAACAAATAGGTAAAGTCTGTTCATACTTGTAGTGAAGTGACTAAATAGACGAAACCACAAATCACCTACCTAGACGAAACAAAACTGAGTTTGAAATATGACAGAACAGGTCCGTACTTCGCTTAGAATTTCATAATTGAAATGGAATTCCACAATACCTCATTTGGTCTTAAATAAGCAATAAATTTTTTTTGTAAAATATAATTTCGTTGTTAAGGTGGATTCATGCAAGAAAAAATTAAAACTAAAACTAAGAAGATAAAACCATGTAATGTAATGTAGATGTTCATCCAAGAAACTAAGAAATTAAGATTTAAATTAAAACTAAGAAAGATGTCCAACTTTCAACTAAGAAATTAATTTCTTCCATGAATTCGACACAACGCATGCGTCAAGCCCTGGCCACAGATTACCTACTGGTGATTTGTGTGAATTTATTGTTTACATGAGGTTAAATTACATGTGTGGAAATATTTTTACAGTTTACAACAATGTTATTTGTAAAAAAGTTGGTTTACGTTTAATTTTATCTTCAGCTATCTGACAGCTCGATTACTATTGGAAGTTTTGACAAATCATTGAAGAAACTGCGCATGTCCAGTTGATTCATTAATTTATGTTGCATGAACAGCTGACTACTCTCAGTTTAAATTTAATCTTAATCTTAAATTAGTTTAGTTGATGTTGCATGAATCCACCTTTATACTTATTCACTTCATCAAAACGTTCATTCCTTGCGGCATTTTGATCCATTATTTGGGACTTCTTACTATTCCTCTGGTTTTACAATATTGGCAGTCCAGTTATTTGAGGAGGGAAAGTATGTCTATTTTTTATCCTAGTTTAATTATTTGAATTTTGTAAAACTTTTTTGATAGCAGACTTACTTTCAAAAACCTCCATGCATTGAAAAAGAGTGCTTCAACTGGTCGGATTTCATTAATTTTTCCCGATAGAAAATAAAGATACTATAATATATTCTTTTATTATGAATCAAAACCTTGTAGTTCTTACACAGTATGAACAATTAAATACCAGTGCATAAAAAAGGATCACATATAATAAAATAGTTGTTTTTAAATTTTTATTAGCGAATAAAAAATAGTTTATTATTTCTTAGCAGCAGCAGCTTCATCTTCTCTCTGGTAGTTTTGCAATACTTCCTGCTTTTTAGTAGCGATACGCTCTTCACGTCGTTCTCTAGCTTGTTTCACCTTCAATCTTCTGGCATTAGCTTGGTCTGACAACATCTTGGCACGTGCTTTCTCTGCCTTCTTTTTGTGGATGTATTCCATAAGAACACGCTTATTCTTAAATACATTACCCTTCGCTTTCATGTACAGGGAATGGTAAAGGTGTCTATCAATTTTCTTAGCTTCTCGGTACTTTTTCAGTAAACGACGTAAGACACGCATACGCTGTATCCATAATTCCTGGAATTAAAATATTAAGATGATCATTTTTGAATGCATTATACCCTCCAACTGGGGATATTAATATTAATTTAACAATTCCATTTTTATGCATTTGAATACACCATAAATCATAAAAATGATTACATTTACTGAAATTGGGGTTGTAACCCAAAAATCCTTAACTGGATGTATACCGCCATAGTGAGACCAATTTATCACTTATGGAGCCATTGCGTGGAGTAGTAGAACTAGCCTATTGACAACGAAACAAAACGTCTCCAAAATTCAAAGACATGCATTACAGGAGCAATGAGAACATGCCCAACGGCAGCCATGGAAGTTATTCTCAACCTACACCACTACATATGGTGGTGGAAAGTGTTGCAGAAAGAACAATATACAGACTAAGTAGGAAGGGAATCATTAAAAAAACCACCTCCTTACTTCTTAGAAATCAGAAAACCTGGGACATGCCACAAGATGGTATGATGAAAAAGTAACTTTACAAAGAAATTTGTTATGGAATTAAGCAACAAGAAGGAATAGGATCCAAATACCTGCTCGAAAGTGATAGAAGGAACTGGGATAGGAGTGTATGGGCTAGGAACCAAATACTTTGAAAGCTTGGGAAATACCACAAGTATCTTTCAAGCGGAAATTCACGACATACGAATATGTGCCCAGTTCAATATTGATAAAGGATGTAGAAGGTGAAGGATTATCATAATGTCGGATAGTCAAACAGCAATTAAAGCACTGAGCTCTTGTGTAATCAGTTCCAAAATGGTGTGGAAATGCCTAGGCAAACTCAATGAACTAGGCGAGAACAATATACTGTGGATTCCAGGACTCACCGGAATAGAAGGAAATGAAATAGCAGATGAACTAGCAAAGAGGGGGTCTGAAACACCCTTTTGGAGGCCGGAACCCTTTTGCGGTATCCGCCCCAATGTAATATTGGAAGATATAGGCAAAGCCGAAAAAAGGGAAGATCTGACCATTGGAAAGATCTGGTAGAACTTAGACAATCAAAGCTTCTTCTGGGTGACTACAACCTGTTGAGATCAAATGAATGCATAAGTCAAAGTAAAACTGCACTAAGAGTTTTAACAGGGATCCTAACGGGACATTGTCCCCTGAAAAAGCTCAAAATAGTGGAGGAAGAAGAATGTAGATTCTGTGGCATGGAAGAAGAAACCTCCATCCACATACTTGCGAATTGCACAGCAATTCAGAATCCTAGGACACAACACCTAGGAGAGTACTGGATAGAAGAAGGACATTTACCTAATTTAGTCAGTAGATATCCTAAAATTCCTCTGGGAAATAGGACTAAGAGAGCTACTAGTCTCCAAGACTTTCCTCAGGAACTGAAATAGAACTAAGGGGGCACAATAGATCTTCTAGGTCTCAGTGAATGTCACCCCAATATACATATGTACAATACATACTGAAATTAACAATATATTACCTTTTGAGGAGTACGGGCATTAGCTGTACCTTTTCTTTTACCAAATCCACAATGCCTTCCTTTTCTTCGAGCCTCGGTATTCTTACGAACACGAGCACGAGAGTGTACTGCTACTGGTTTTTTAATAATAAGACCGTCCTTAATTAACTTGCGGATGTTTTGTCCTAGTAGTAAAAGCAAAATGTTAATATTGTTCATTCATAGGTTAGCCTTTTACTTACTTGAATTTGTATTTGCGATTTCATTTATTTCATTAGGATCTAGCCAGACCTTCTTTCTACCACATCGCATAACAGAGGCTGCTAGCCTCTTCTGAAGTTTTAACGAACTGTAAAGAAAATATGTTTAAAAATGGTGGCACCATGTGGTGTAACATTTGGATAACCATTTTTTTTATATTCTTAGTCAATCAGGTTTAAATTAATATCGTGTCATTATATTCAATATATAAGTATAATAATCCAACTTAAAGAATTACAAATAACAAATTTATTTACAATATTTTCAACAAACCTCATCGTTCCAACGCACTTCTCAACGTGTAACCAGAAAAAGGATTTAACCTTGCTTCTAACTTCACATGAATTAACCTTATCTGACAAACTTCATATCTCAATGTCGCCAACGGTTACTCGTCACAGAAATATATGTGTTCCTCGTTTGGAGCAGATCCATAGAACTAAAAAAAAGTTCTATGAGCAGGGATGAACGAGAGCTAAAGTTTCCAATTTTGCACTTTCTACGTCTAATATGCAACCGTTTATTAATGAAAACAAATTATTAGTTCCTCATGCATGGAATGCTTGGAGAAAGTTTTGTATCCATTCTACTTTGACTTGTAGATGCTATAGATCACATAGTTTTGACTTCCTAATCTATGACCTGGAGGTTCTATTATTACTTTTTATATTGTTTATTGATCAAATGAAAGTCAAAGCTTGAGTTAGGTGCCATTCCGTTGCAGTCATAGGGAACACCGAATTTATTAATTCCGGTGGCTACCACTTATCTGTTTCCTTTCTTACCTTAGGTAATCTATGATGTTTCCTGTCAACTGACATTTGACGTCATCATGTTCCGTATCAGACCACAGACATTACGAAAGGTAACCATATTATGCTTTAGCTTCGCTATAAAATAAGGTTTTATTATAGATTTTTATTGGTGTGCAATCAATTTCCTCGATTATGAGTAAAAACCTCAATTGAAGGCAATTCACGGACATACTTCTGTGTCGCAAATACCTTTTTATGTATTCTTCATTTTTCATTGGCTACGACCACAGATCATAATAGGTTTGCTTCAACGACAATCAGAAAATGTCAGCAGCGACTAGAAAATAACTGACCAAAGCAAATAAAGTGTTTACTTTCGCGTAATTCTTATCACTGATTGCAATGGTCGACTATTCTTTTGACAGTTTCTGATGTTTGCTGGAACAAACCTATAATATACGAAGCTACGACTAGCAGTCTCATCTCCTATTTCCTTCTATTTCATGAGTAGTAATTTCAGTTATCTATGTACGTTGGATGAACCTTATTTCTATGGTAGTAATCTCCACACTTGGAAGCAGATTGCAGTAATTTCTTTATCCGTAATTTTTGCATTTTTGCATATATAAACTCAACTTTTATATAAATTGCATCACTTGGTGTTATTGGAAAATAATATTAAATTTAAAATATAGTTGCATCAGCATTATGTCTGGAGAAAATAAAGAACGTAAGGTTATTTTACAGTATGGACCGCATTGTGTTTCATATATAAATGTTTTTAGCAATTTATACATCTGAAAACCTCGGAAATGATGAAAGTGGAGATGGGACTGAACAAAAACCATTTAAAACTATTCTACAAGCTATGCGGCATGCTGGCTCTGAACCGTTTCCGATAATATATGTGGATGGAAAAGAAGGTATTCAATATATATATATATTTCATTTTTATTAGATTTGAAATGCAATGGTTTGTTAAATTTCATATCATGGCATTCCATTTGTTCATTGCACGAAACAAGTACTATTTTGTCTTTAAAATCATATCCCATTGACCACTTGATTGTACCAATTGTTAAGAACCTTTCCCTATTATTGCACATTACATCCCAATTATCCTTTAATCGAATATAAAGAACCTGACTATTAGTTATATAACGTTGAAAGTATTGTTATTTAGTTGTGCGAATTTACGTTTAAGCAGTGTCATGTATTACAATTACTTATATGGGTCACCACATATCCTGAAGCAATGTATGGTCATTATTTACTTTAACGACATACAACAAAAAGAAACATACCTACCACAAACATACCATTTAAATCACACAATATGGTAACACTGTAGTAGGCCTTCCAGAATGTGAGTCATGTTCCTTGTCCTCTCGAAAAATATCCAATGTTCCTTTTTAACAGGTAATATTATAATTGCTATGTAAGATTGTCAGTATAATAATAACTTTATATTTAGTTAATTTCAAGTAATTATTATGTATTTCTATATATTTAATTCCTTTAAGATACTAAATATGAACCAGCAGCTAAATCTCAATTGAAGAAAATACAAAAAATATGGGTAAGGCAAAATTACAAACAATTAGATAAATCCAAAAAGGAAGAAGAAGATGCAGAAAAAAGAAACAAAAATTTAGAAGATGCAACGAAAATTGTCATCCAAGAAGATAAGACTTTGCCTCAAGCAAAAAGGATCAGAATTTTTGAAGGTTTGTAGTTATTTAAAATAAATTCAGTAAGAATCATCAGACACTAAGAGAAATCAATTTTTTTCATGTTCTATATCTATGCTATTACATCAGATATCATGTTCATACATAAAAAGTACCAAAAATCTTCAATTATTGAAATTAAACAAATATGATTTATCAGGAGTCCCGCAAGGCTCCCCACTTTCTCCTTTGCTTTACAATCTGTACTATGATAACATATACAACTTTGGGTTAGCACCAGATCACATAAATGTGCAAAAATACATATTGCAGTATGCAGATGACGCTGCTATAATTAGTCATAATAACAGCACCAATAAAACAGTGAATGAACTGCAAACACTACTGAAAAGAACGGAAAAATGGTTCAACAGGTGGAGAATGAAGCCTAATCCTTTTATCTGAATTAATTATCTTTAATCATACACCAACTCATAAAACACCTCTTATTTATATTAAAAACAACATAATATCATGTACATTAACTGTAAAGTACCTTGGTATGAGCATCGACAATAAACTCAACTTTAATAAAGACGCAGAGATAGCAAACAAAAAATGCATTAGCTGAGGAAAACACTTTTGAAACATAACACACAAAAACATGGGCATAAGCAAGAAAACTGCAGCACACATATACAAAGTACGAGTATGGCCATATAATATACCAGACAATAAGAAGACCTGTATGGAGACAACAACCATAAGAGCCATCACAAAAATGAGACATCCATTAAACCCTCTCCACAATCCATCAAACAAACTTCTGTACCAATCCACAAAAGTACAGCCACTAACGGGTAGATTGACAACTCTGTCCCAAACATTCTCCAAGTGGATGCATAATAAAAAAATAATGGATACACTATGCAAACAATGAGATCATACACAGCAGTCGAAACGAATATATCCTCATAAGACAGTTTGGGAAGTGGTAAATACAAGTCATTGAAAGAAAATGAAAGTGAACAATAATGAAGTTAAAATACTAACAATAACTATTTTTTCTTGTTTTTGTCTTTTGGATTTTTCTTTCTATAAACACACTAATGTTACTTTTATTACTATTAAGTCTATTATATTAAATAATGTAAGTATTACTGGCTGAAGGACCTCGGTTGATGGCCATTTGGTTGTACCAATAAATGACGTTTATTATTATTATTATGATTTATCTATTTGTTTTTCTGTTATTTTAGGAGTAAAACATAGAAACCAGAGAGTTAAAGTATATGGCTGGGCACATAGAATTCGGAGACAAGGGAAAAATTTGATGTTTATAACCCTAAGGGATGGTACAGCATTTTTACAATCTGTACTCAATGACAAACTATGTCAAATATACAATGCTCTTGTTTTACAAACAGAATCTTCTGTAATTTTATATGGAACCATTAAACAATTGCCTGAAGGAAAAACGGTGAGTAAAATTCTATTAATATATAATATATGGACACACTATTTATTATCAATCCTGTTAACCATTCATCAATTTTGCTATTTTTAATATTATATTTCATTAGTTCCTGCACAGTAGAAAAAAAGTTGAAATAGTTTCAGTTGCACCATTTTGTAATCTATCATTTAATTTTATTTTAGGCTCCAGGAGGTCATGAGCTTATTGTAGATTATTGGGAATTAATTGGTTTAGCACCACCTGGTGGAGCAGACTCAATTCTAAACGAACAAGCTTTGCCCGATGTTCAAGCAGAAAACAGACATATTGTGATTAGAGGGGAAAACACTTGTAATGTTCTTAGGATACGATCTGTTTTGTTGCAAGCATTCAGGTAATAACATTTCAAAAAGTTGGAACAAATTAATATGACCTGATCCATGCTTTCTACATTTTTTAGAGATCATTACATAGATAGAGGGTACTGTGAAATCACCCCACCTTCTATAGTACAGACTCAAGTTGAAGGAGGATCCACTCTCTTTAAAATGGATTACTTTGGAGAAGAAGCATATCTAACTCAAAGCTCCCAACTTTACTTGGAAACATGCCTTGCATCTATGGGAGACGTTTATTGCATAGCAGAAAGCTTTAGGGCCGAGCAAAGTAGAACCAGAAGACATTTAGCTGAGTAAGTATTAACAACTACTTATTATATTTAGGTAACATGTCTTAGGACAGACATTAAGTGTTAATAAAATTTGTGAACATGAATAATTTTTATAACATTTCAACCTTACCACTTTTCTTCAATTTTAGGTACACTCATGTAGAAGCTGAATGTCCGTTTATTACATTTGATGATTTACTAAACCGCTTAGAAGATTTAGTATGTGATGTAGTGGATCGTGTTCTGAAATCTCCTTATGGTTACATTGTCCATGAACTTAACCCCGATTTTAAGGTACCAGAAAGGCCCTTTTTAAGAATGAACTATGCAGATGCCATTGAATATCTTAAAGAAAACAACATTACTAAAGATGATGGTTCATTCTACGAGTTTGGAGAGGTAAAAACTAGATTTATTACAGTTTAATTTACATTGTTATAAATTTTATCTTGTTGAGAGTCTTATTTTATATATTGCTATATTTAACAAGCAAAGTTGGTGTTTGAAATGTGGGTTTTGAATTATTTATTTGTTCTTTTTAGGACATACCTGAAATGCCTGAAAGAAAAATGACTGATAAAATAAATAAACCTATAATGCTCTGTAGGTTCCCATCTAATATCAAATCATTTTATATGAGTAAGTGTCCAGAAGATGCAAGACTGACTGAAAGTGTTGACGTCTTACTTCCAAATGTTGGAGAAATTGTCGGTGGATCGATGAGGATATGGGATTTAGAAGAGCTATTAGAAGGGTAAGTTCAGTCCTCTGTTGCATATCAAAATACTATTTTCGAATTTAATTATATTCCAGGTACAAACGAGAAGGAATTGATCCTGCACCATATTTCTGGTACACCGATCAACGTAAATATGGAACTTGTCCTCATGGAGGTTACGGTTTAGGATTGGAAAGATTTATATGTTGGTTATTGAATAGATATCATATTAGAGAAGTTTGTCTATATCCACGTTATTTACATCATTGTAAACCTTAACTGGATAAGCAAAATAATTTATGATAATCTAATTTATTTATATTGATGCATTTTTTAAAATAATAGAAATATTAGATTATTATGGAGTATTTAACCTGCAATGCATTTGTTTTATTTTGAAATATATAATTCATCTCACTTTTACTGAGTTTTATTATCATTTGTTATAGTTTCGTTATTATCCTCTTTATCTTTTTTTTTACAAAAGTCTTAAGCAGAGTTTACAGGATGTGATCAATTTGTCCGAGTCCTAATCGTCTCTTGTTAATTGGTATTCTAGTATTTACCTGATTGGAGAGTTCCATATGTAACTAAAATAAGATAGATGGATAACTCAATGTACAAACACAGAATACCAAAGTAGTGTATTCTTTGGTACAAACCATGTTTTCTAAGCCCTCTTTTGGTCTGGTGTCTGAATTATATAGTAGCTGTAAACCCCATTTAGCCAAGACCAAAAGATAGTAACTGTATAGCTTGCTATGCAAAAAGACTCGCATCAATAAAAGAATATCAGTGCGCAAATTCGAATTTCAAATTCAAGCGGGATTTCGTTACCCCACCATGGAAAAATGTTGTCAAGTCGAGACCCAATTCTCTCAGATATAATGTTGATAACGAGAAATTGAGTTTCTTAATTCTGTTAAATTAGTTATTAAAGACTAACAACATTTGTTGAAAGGTGGGATAACGATAATACACATTATTTGCTTAATTACAGTTACCTGTGAAAAATTATCATATTTTAGTAAAGCGTGATCATTATTCATTAGACGTCAAAGTTAATAGTTTAATACTATTATAACGGTTTACAAAGTTTTTGAAAGATATTTTTGGTTTGTGATTAGATGTAGGGATGTCGCTATTATCGCACTCTTAGCATTTCCTTTACTGAGGTTAATGTATTGGAGTGGTTTCAACGTTGTCTCCAGTCCAGGATTATGCTCTCAGGGCTTCTGAACGAATAGCATTTACCTTGTACCGATTAGGCGCAAATACGCCGAAACCGGTCTAAAAGTGATATTCCTTCTAATTACAAACCAGAATGGGGAATATAGCCCGAGAAGTAGTTGTTGCTTCTTAGTGAATAACGGTCTGTTCTTTGAAAAATATTTGTCTTGGTCTTGCATAATTCAGTCATGGTCTCGGTCTTGGTCTTGCTCAAATACTTGTAATCATTGGTCTTGCGTACTCATCAGTCTGGGTAATGGTGTCTTGAATAGTTTGTTACTTACTACTTACATCGTTTTGGAAAATTTTCGAGACCTTCTATAGGTATAAATTATAAATGATCAACAACATATATTGTAGTTAAGATAAATATTCTCATATATCCCATTTAAAACGAAAGTTATAATTTTTAGTTTAGCCTTGCACTTTGGTCTTGCATTCTCGGTCTTGCTTTTGGTCTTGGCCTTGCATCTTCGGTCTTGGTTTTGGTCTTGTTCTTATTCATTCGGCCTTGGTCCTGGTCCTGGTCTTGCTAGTGTATGTATGATCTTGGTCTTGCTTTTGGTCTAGCAAAATCGCAAGACCAAGACAGATTTTGCTCATCACTGCATGATCACCAAGAAAAAAATAAGTTTACCTATGACTGACATTCTAAATAGTGGGGGGTGCCGGTTGGGAAAATAACGTCTGAGCCAAGTGAATAGAAAGCAAATCTATTTACTGGTGCGAGCTGTTACCCCCACTACGATTTTAATTCAACAGTCATTTGTACTAATGAGCGAGTAGACACGTTTCGGGTAATTTCAAGCCCAAATTGATCACGAGATAACAAAAAAAAGGAACAGGCAGATCAGAAATGAAAAAAGGAATAAATGAATCCTTTAGTCAAGTTTTAATTCCAGTGATCTCATTTGGAGATATTCGATTGCCTAGAGGAAGACTAATATTTTCCCTGTATAAGTTTGGCAAATTATCCACTGGTATATTACCTAATAAAGGAAAAAAATAAGTACCCAACCTAACCTCAGTTACTACAGCATAACGGTGACAGCTGTAGCCCATAAGTTTTTTAAAATTGGATAAATAAAAAATTTCAAAAATTTTTCAAAAGGAAGTGCTGGGTTCATTAAAAAGTGGAAATGTGCAAATTAAAGACTGCAAAGTATTCATATAGATTATCTAAAAAATGCCCACCCTATAAAGGTAAAAATAAGAAACCAAAATACAACAGGCCTATTTGGTGTTTTTTCCTTAAACACTCGATATAGACAATTTTTGGTGTCGTATTTTGATTTCGTCACTATGAATTTTATGCCTAAAGATGTTTTCACTTTGATTATTACATCATCAAAAATAAGGAAAACAAATAAAAAATTCTTTAGAAAATATTTACTGCTAGTAGTATTTTTTTGTATCACATAATCGTGCATACTGAACTTTATTTTACTTCTTAACTAATGTTCACTTCACAGAGTTGGGCGACAACTTTCTCCATCGCTTTTTCACATATAGGGAGATCCTGTAGTTATATAACGTACTAGTTATATCTCCCCAGATAACACAATTTCTATGAAATCTATGTCAACGGTAATTATTACCACATAATTTATGACTGAACGATTAAAATATTCATAACCCCATAATATGACTTAGAAAACTTTCCTTTCGTTTCCGCATTAATTGGCTATAGTATTCATACAAGTCTTTATCTTGTACTCTTAAAAAATACTATAGTTCATTACTAGTACAGAAAATACGGCGACAAGCACCTGAAAAGCATTTTCATTGTACCTCACTGAAAACACTCTTATTCAGTGTACCAAAGATTTGCTTTTCCCGTGCGCTCGCAGACACATGGCTTAACTTTTTACTTCCTGGGAGCAGGACAACAACTTTACCTTCGGGATAATTCCACCATGATAACAACTTTACCTCATATGGGATACACCCACCAAAAAAACTAGCTGTTTCTAGTAGTAGGTACTCAACCCTTTAAGTTCGTTTTATTGACAACTGTAAACTTGTTTTTTTTCCATTCATTCCCAAGAGGTAAAGTTGTTATTCTGGTGGAAATATTCCAGGAGGTGAAGCTATTATCCTGGTTGAAGTATACCAGGAGGTAAATATAGGCCATGTCTCCAGAGGGGCGGGGGCAAAAGTGCAGAGGTTTCCTTAGATATTTTCATACCAAATGATCATCTATAAATCTCTTAACATGGAATCAAAACCACGAATAAAATTTTAAATAAAATTTTTGTTCCACAAAACTAAATCTCGAAAAATTGATAAGGGCTGTCGTTTTCACACCCTTATAACGTAATAGGAACATTGATAAAATATCCGTGATTAATCCTTTGCGAATGCACGGAAATTACAAAATTTCAAGTTTCCATCTTTACTGGGATTTAAAATAAAAACAGAATTTTACTGAACTAAGGAAGGGTCCCAAAAATTATTAAGCGTAGGACCCCAGAAATCCTAGATCCGCCACTGCCAAACTAGGTATATGAACAGCACCATAAATTCTATTTATTATTATTATTAGTTGAAAGCTAGGAAGCTCAATAATATTATTATTCGTTTTAGTTACAGTAATAAAAAATAACACTGACTTTTCGTTCTGATTATTATTGGTACTAATAATATCAATTGACATTTTAATTTATAGGAGAAACTGGGCTGTTCCAATGTTGACCAATAATACAGAAAGTGATTGGTACTAGTTAAATAATAGTAGAAAATTATGTATTTTAAATTTGAATAATGTTTATTATAACTAACTATATTCTTTCTCGAATGGAAAATTAACAGACGTCTTGTCATAATTGTAATTTCTTTAGTTGCATAATTTGTAAAAGAGATATGCTTATATACAGATGACTGGTGTTCGGTGTTCGTCGTAAATAAAATGAACTATGCGGAATTGTCCGACTTTTTAAACTTTAGCATTACGTAAAGACTCCTTTTGAAACGCATACAAGTATCACACAACATGAACAAGTTTAAATATACAAGGTGGCTCAGCAGCACGTACTAAGAACTTGGGAGATGCTAGAGGGATTAAAAATAATGATAGTACTTCAAATAAAATGTGTGCCTTACTCCCTTCGATAAGGAACTATGAGCATCTAAAGTGAGAAATTCAATCGTTCATAAACACCATAAATCTACAGCGAACACAGTTTACACTCACTAAACTTCTTCAAATTGCGTTCGGTGTGACCAAAATTCCCAACTTACCATAAATGTATACTTGCTAACGTTATGAAGATATCTGCACTACCCGTGGGAGCTTAGATACGGACTAAGTTCAATGTTGATGATGCAATTGTTTTTCATATTTGGTTTTTATAACTTCTAAATGGCAAACCTAAATTCCAAAAAAAAATTTAATAAAGAGTTCAAGGCTACAAGATAAAAGGGCAAAGTAGTCTTGCAATCTCACACCTGCAATTTTAATCACATCTGCTCAAAGCTCGAAGAATGGTGTTTGAGTAAAAGCATCAATGTTCTTTACCTGATATATGAATTATGCGTAGGTATTTGAATTTATGTTTGGGCTGTGACCAAATTAGGCTTATTGTGCCCCCTTCCAGCACACCCCCTAATTATATTCGTTCTATGAAGTGCAGGATCTGTTAGAGTGTCAAGAAGGAGATTTTTCCCTTTTCTGCTTGGGATTTACCCAGGTGGAAAAGTTTCTTCAATAACAGAAGATCGCAATCTATCAGTATTTGCAGGGGCATTCTCCATTTTCTTTCTTTCCATTGTCTCTTTTACTGCCGCTCTGGAGGCATTATGGTCCACCTCGTAGAATGGTTCAGGTTCTGCAAGAGAGTGGCACATCAGCTCCTCCATTTCCTTGTTCACATGTATTTGCTGCACAGCAAGAAGACTCTATTGTTTCCTTCTAGTTCATTAGGTTTGTCTAGGTAGTACCAAACCATCTTCTAGCTGATACAATATTATCTTAGCGCCTTGATATCAGCTTGACAATTTGGGAAGGACCACACCGCTCCAACGAGTGCAGAAGACCAAGGGACAAGCCAGCCACCTGCGAAAACTGCCAAGAAGAACACCCAGCAAACTATAAGGGATGCCCACAGTACCCAAATAACAGGACGACGAGGAAACCAGCCCCAAAAAGACAACGACGACGACCTCCACGACAAAACAACAGATTATCGAATATGTGACAAGCTCAGCTAATGGCCTAAAGTCACCTATAGAGAATCTCAAGAAGACCCATCCAGGAGAAGGCCCGACAGACCCATAGAAAGATGAGTCGGGATTTCAACTGGAGACAACTATAACAAGTGGATCCACTCTATAAGGTCGTCTTTAGTCGCATATCGTCGGCTAAGGATTTGCCCCTTATATATAGAGGCAGCGAAAAAACACACACAACAGAAGACAAGGAACAACGATAAGACCGCTGAAGAAATAACCACCAAGGTTACACAGCGAAGAAGAAGATAGCCCGACCCCAGCCAGCCAGCAGCCATTTGGCTAGGGACGGTACGCGGAAAACGCGAACGTCGTCGATGAGGACCTATCGGATGAGATGAGCTCCAAGGCAGCTGTAGAACAGGACTTTACTTAAGGTTTTATTTCCTGAGTTTTCTCCTATATGGATTATATAAAATCAACTCTAGTAATAAATGAATAAAATATTGCTTGAGCTTAATACCAGCATTTATTTTTTAAATCGGTACACTTTACGTCACAAAGCTATTTAGTGGTCGTCTACAGGCCGAAATTCTTCATCGTTTAAATCATCAAGCGATTCATCACACTGATTTAACAAATCCTCCCAAATAGTATCGATGTCAGGAATGCCTTCACCAGTAGAAGGCATATCTTTTATGTTCATTTTATTATTGCCAGAAGTGGATAAAGTAGCTGTTTTATGATTGTGGTTTGAAGAGATAGATTCGATCAATGTTTTCATTTGTCTTTTGCTGATGGGACCGGAGTAAATAAAAGGACTTGTAGTACTCAGTGGGAACATTTGGAAAAATTTACAGGATAAAATCTTTACCCCACAAAAGGACATTTTTGTCAAAAGCTTACAGTTATTAAACATTTGGCGTAAGGTTTTGCTTTCAAGTAATAAACGGGTTCTTTTAACTGAGTTGTTAATTATTAAGGTTTGGAGATTTTTTGAATATTTCGCTACTTTCTTAACAATAAAATTAACCTCTTTTCTACCTTTTCCTGTTATTTCCAGTTCTTTAAGCAAAGGGGAGTGCTCCAGCCACATACATATATTTTTCAATGGTATTCTTCCGGTGACAATAATTTTTTTCCAAAGACTGGGTGAACAGGACAAGTCGTGCCATCTTTTACAAACTCTTCTAATTCTAGTTGATAATTCCTCATGTGCAAAGAAAGAAAATACATATACTAAAATTTCATCCGGCAACAGACTTGTGTAATCGCAATATCTTGGTCTCTTCTGCAAAATGTATTTATCGGAAACGTCTGTTTCCAACCATCGTTTCATAGAACGAACCATGTTTGTACACTAGATAAATTTTGTTGAATTTGCTTTCAAAGAAAAAATGTTTGATACGTTTGACAAAATTTTGACGTGAGCTAACGTGATGTCGAATAAGAAAATTTAATAATTTGACAACTATGGATACAGAATAAGTAATTAGCAAAAATCGACACGAGGAGAGTGACATCTATTGATGTACCTTAGAAGGTTAATACATAGCGGTGAAAAATAAAAACCAATATTTAGTTTTGGTTTGTGGTGTTTTAACCTTCCAATTTAACGTGTTTTTAACATAATATCTCGCAGTTCTTTCAATAAAGACTTATTGAAGGATCTCAAAAATGCAATAAGTCCATAAAACGCGAAAAATTTTCATTTTCATTAAATATAACATGGAAGAATATATTGAAAATTGGAAAGCTCGACACAAATAATGTACTAGTACACTTCACTTTGCAGACTCGGATTTTAGTCAATACACACAGTCAACCCACAAAAAATTCACTCTAAGAAGACACGTTTGTGACACTCTATCCAGCCATTTGTATTTATTTAGCGCCCTCTAGTGACGAGCTGTGCTCGCGGATATTACTACAAGACGTCATCAGTCTAATCAAAGAAGTTTTTGATAAAATCGCAGAACTTACTCTCTGGCTGGAACCAACGAAGTTGCTAAATATGGGGTCGAAAAGTGAAATGAACTGATATTTGAAATATAACAGGTACAACTTAGCAACGTTGCACTGGTGGTTCGGCCTCACGACAAACATTCTAAGTCAGTTCTGAAATATAGACGTTATAAATGGACAGAAATAATAATTACTATTGTTTTGTTTTGACAAGTTTATGTAGGTACTTTCTTCATAAGCTTTTTGAATTCATATTTTTTACATTTCTTATATCTAAAACAAGATGTCGCAAAGATTGCAGACAATGGAGGGCGCTGTACGCACTTTTCTCAACACTTGTCCCAATGGTAAATTTAGAATGAAGTGGCTGTTAATGGGTGCAGATAAAATGCACAGCATATATAAAGTTTCTTTTGCTAGATCCTACGATTGTTTCACATTCAGGTTTGCAGTAAATTTTTCCAACCGTTTCGTTATAAACTGTTTTGCCTATCAGAATACCTATTGGGATTATGTGAACCATTTTTACAAGGGTTCGTAGCCAATCACAGTCTTACTCTAGCCTTCGCAGGATAAAGTCATCCATTGTTTTCAGGAAACCATAAAAGAGACTAATAGCTGCTGCTTGGCTGACTTAATTTGAAAACAATGGCCACTACTTCGACTTGTAACCACATATGTATCTAGATTAATCGAAATTGTTGAATTTGATATCACCCACTTAAATCTAAACGTCTGGCTGCGCCTCGACTGGTAAACTGTTCTTTCGCTTCAAAAATGTTACTTTCGTCACTCATGGCACAATGTACTATTTTGTATGTAGGAATTGTACAGAGCGACCTCTTATTAGCCACTGGGCAAAATTTGCCCCTAGATTTATGTGACTAATAAAGATTTATTACAAAGCACATGGATGTAAGTAATCAATCATTAACATTTTATAGCGTTCCAATGTTTAGTTTAGAAATTATGTATATGCATAAGTTTTGATTTCGAAACTTCTATAGAGGTCTATAACTCCGAAAAGGAGGTTCGTATTACAAAAATTTATTTGTAATTATTATGACACCATCTATTCGCTCCCAAGTTTTTGATATTAATTTCCTCTACAGTAATAATTCAAATTGCAATTGGTTTTTTAGTATTCCCTGGAAACTACAGCATCAGGTTTTAAAGTTTGTATAATGAATAATTTAAGAAGCTTCATAACTTAAATATTCTATAAACAACTGAATTTAAGTTTGTCCGTACGTAACAATATAATATGGTCCCTCAGGACAAGAATTCGTTAAGGTAAACTCCAAGAAACTTATAGTTACTGCGTTCATTTATTTGTTAATATTTTTCAGGTAAGTGTAACTCATTTCATTTCATGAGTAAGATAAGTTTTAGACCAATATCTTGTGTGATAACTTTTAGAGTCGGACAAATTTCGATTTGGCGTTATATCAAGTAACTTATAACATTTTCATTACCTCTTATTGATCCCTAAGTTCAATCTGAACTACTTACTTCTTAAAACTCAAATGATGTAATCTGGTCATATGATCGGACTTCTTCCATACTTGGGAATCGCAAAAATGACGTTTTCATACGCATCTTCGTTTCACTCACAATTTTGACAGTATTGCTTGGTATGTATCAAGCTTACTTTGGTCAAGTTAACATATGGCTTTAACTCTATGCTCTCAACGACCTTACCCTTAATTGAAAGGAAGAAAAAAACTATTTTCTCATCCCTATATTGTAAACAACGCATTTTGACACTGTTTTGAATGACGTAAGTAACAATTACCAAAAAGGTATTGATTGCCCTTGACGACGGGTTCGTCAGTCAACTTACCACCCTTGGGTGGTAATAATTTATACCATATAAAACGTGTATCTTATTTATTTATATGAATATTAATAGTACAATTATTACAATTATGAGCGTTATTTACAAAACAATCGGTGAGTGGAGAAAGGGAATAATTCCACTTTTGTATGAAATCAAACTGAAATAGCCATTTTGTTTCTATCACTAAATCCCATACTTTGAGTGGAAGAAAGAGAATATTGCAGCATTTATTTTTTAAATCGGTACACTTTACGTCACAAAGCTATTTAGTGGTCGTCCACAGGCCGAAATTCTTCATCGTTTAAATCATCAAGCGATTTAACAAATCCTCCCAAATAGTATCGATGTCAGGAATGCCTTCACCAGTAGAAGGCATATATTTTATGTTTATTTTATTATTGCCAGAAATGCATAAAGTAGCTGTTTTATAATTGTGGTTTGAAGAGATAGATTCGATAAGTGTTTTCATTTGTTCTTTGCTGATGGGACCGGAGTAAATGAAATCTCTTGTAGTACTCAGTGCTTTTCTTTGTGATAACATTTGGAAAAATTTACAGGATAAAATCTTTACCCCACAAAAGTTCATTTTTGTCAAACGCTTACAGTTATTAAACATCTGGCATAAGGTTTTGCTTTCAAGTAAGTCAAAATGGTTTGTTTCAATTGAGTTCTTAATTCTTAAGGTTTGGAGATTTTTTGAATATTTCGCTACTTTCTTAACAATAAAATTAATCTCTTTTCTACCTTTTCCTATTATTTCAAGTTCTTCAAGCAAATGAGAGTGTTCCAGCCACATACAGATATTTTTTAATGGTATTCTTCTGGTGATAATTATTTTTTTCCAAAGACTGGGTGACCAGGACAAGTAGTGCCATCTTTTACAAACACTTTTAATTCTAGTGGATAATTCCTCATGTTTAATGAAAGAAAATACATACATTAAAATTTCATCAGGCAACAGACTTGTGTAATCGCAGTTTCTTGGTCTCTTCTGCAAAATGTAATTATCGGAATCGTCTGTTTCCAACGATCGTTTCATAGAAGGAACCATGTTTGTACACTAGATAGATTTTGTTAAATTTGCTTTCGAAGATAAAATGTTTGATACGTTTGACAAAATTTTGACGTGAGATGACGTGATGTCGAATAAGACAATTCAATAATTTGACAACTATGGATACAGAATAAGTATTAGCAAAAATCGACACGAAGGGAGTGACATCTATTGATGTACTTTAGAAGGTTAATACATAGCGATGAACAATAAAAACCAATATTTAGTTTTGGTTTGTGGTGTTTTAACCTTTCAATTTAACGTGTTTTTAACATAATATCTCGCTTTCTTTCAATAAAGACTTATTAAAGGATCGCAAAAATGCAATAAGTCCATAAAAAGAGAAAAATGTTCCTTTTCATTAAATATAATATGGAGGAATATATTGAAAATTGGTTCACTTTGCAGACTCGGATTTTAGACAATTCACACAATAGTCAACCCACAATAAATTCACTCTAAGAAGACACGTTTGTGACACTCTAGCCAGCCATATTTATTTATTTAGCGCCCTCTAGTGACGAGCTGTACTCGCGGATATTACTACAAGACGTCATCAGTCAAATCAAAGAAGTTTTTGTTAAAATCCCAGAACTTACCCTCTGGCTGGAACCAACGAAGTTGCGAAATATGGGGTCGAAAAGTGAAATGAACTGATATTTGAAATATAACAGATACAACTTAGCAACGTTGCACTGGTGGTTCGGCCTTACGACAAACATTCTAAAAGTCAGTTCTGAAATATAGAGGTTATAAATTGACAGAAATAATAATTACTATTGATTTGTTTTGACAAGTTTATGTAGGTACTTTCTTCATACGCTTTTTGAATTCATATTTCTTACATTTCTTATATCTAAAACAAGATGTCGCAAAGATTGCAGTCAATGGAGGGCGCTGTACGCACTTTTCTCAACGCCTGTCCCAAAGGTAAATTTAGAATGAAGTTTTCTAAAAATATCTTGCTTCAAATTATATTCTTGACAAAAATTATCAAACGAAGGCAAAGATAAAGGTTTTGTGAAGAAATATGCAATTCGCAAACGTGTTGGGATATAATAAGCTTCTGTGCCAACAGGCTTCACTTATTCCTGCGCTGGAAGCTACATATTCAGCCAAAGTATTCTATTTCCGAGATCAACCTATTGTACTTACATCAATGAGCATTAAACTGATTCTGCATAATATCATACAATTACATTTTCAGAATTATTTTTGTGAAAAATCAAAGAAAGTTTTAAGGAATCCTGTACATATTTTAATTGCCAATGAAAGCTGATAACTTGCAGACGAAATACTTAAAACACAGCATTGCATATTGCATACATTAGAGAGTCAATTGCTTTGCGACACTGATTTTCGATATCTTTGTTTTCTACTTTCCACTTTTTAACTCAACTTGTCTGAAATTGATTTCCATCACGGTACTGGATGGCTTACAATTTTGCAAGTTATTTCAAAAGATTTATGGTAATTTTTTTGGGTGTAAACTATAGTTTTATCTTACAGTGAAACTTCAGAACCTCTTAAACTAAACTAAACAATAACTTAATAAAATCTAAATGTTTCTTGGTCTCCATATTATCTGTTATCGACTATTGGACTATTTGTATTGATAAACTTCTTGCAATTTACTAACATTATCATTACACACGTATTTCTCAATTCACCCAACATCTTGTTTTCCCCAAGTAATTAATAATTATTATATTCGTGCCACTTTCACAAATTTCAACTAACGCATTAACGCAATTCAACTTGCACTTTGCAACCACAAGTGTTGAATTAAAAACTAGTAAGCAATCGATGGAACCGTATTAAATTGTGAAAATCCATAATGATCTAACTGAAATTCTTTTCATTCCGATATATTACATCACAATAAGGAAAATACAGGTACACATAATAATAAAACTTATCACTTCCATTCGACCAAAGAAACTGTTTTATTTACCCACATCTCGCCTTTCTCTATTAGTACAGGAAATTTGAAGAAAACACTATTCAGCAGAAAAGTAACAACCCGATAAAGCGATGTCAATAAATAAACATATTTGAGGATCAGACTCAGATATATTATATACAGAGTGTCTCATAAATTGTACTCATTTAAAAACCTAAATACAATTTTTTTTCTAGCCTTGTTAGTTTGTGAGATACTGGCTGTTAAAGGGTGCAGATGAAATGCACAGCATATATAAAGTTTTCTTTTGCTAGATCCTACGATTGTTTCACATTCAGGTTTGCAGTAAATTTTTCCAACCGTTTCGTTATAAACTGTTTTGCCTGTTGGGCCTATCAGAATATTGGGATTATGTGAACCAGTTTTACAAGGGTTCGTAGCCAATCAAAGTTTTACTCTAACCTTCTCAGGATAAAGTCCTCCCTTGTCTTCAGGAAACCATAAAAGAGACTAATAGCTGCTGCTTGGCTGACTTAATTTGAAAACAATGGCCTCTACTTCGACTTGTAACGACATATGTATCTAGATTAATCGAAATTGTTGAATTTGGTATCACCCACTCAAATCTAAACGTCTGGCTGCGCCTGGACTGGTAAACTGTTCTTTCGCTTCAAAAATGTTACTTTCCTCACTCATGAAACAATGTACTATTTTGTATGTAGGAATTGTACAGAGCCACTGGGCAAAATTTGCCCCTAGATTTCTGAGACCAATAAAGATTTATTACAAAGCACATGGATGTAAGTAATCAATCATTAACATTTTATAGTGTTCCAATGTTTAGTTTAGAAATTATGTATAAACATAAGTTTTGATTTCGAAACTTCTATAGAAGTCTATAACTCCGAAAAGGAGGTTCGTATTACAAAAATTTATTTGTAATTATTATGACACCATCTATTCGCTCCCAAGTTTTTGATATTAATTTCCTGTACAGTAATAATTCAAATTGCAATTGGTTTTTTAGTATTCCCTGGAAACTACAGCATCAGGTTTTAAAGTTTGTATAATGAATAATTTAAGAAGCTTCGTAACTTAAACATTCTATAAACAACTGAATTTACTCTGTTTGGACCCTTACTTTGTGGAATCTACTCATATTAATGTTATAAATGAAACTAACTATTTCTAATTAATTCCACTATTTAATGAAAAAATTATGAAAGGATATTGATAATTATTTCGATATTGACATATCATCGTCAGAATGACAGAAGTTACATTTTATGTGATACCTACTTGATGTTTAATATTTTGGCTAGACCAAATAGTAAGTGACCTATCTTGTGAATGACTTAATATATGAATAGAAAGAAAAAGAAGATAAGATTTTACAAATATTAAAGCTTAGGGCAGTACTGAGGTCTCAGAGATCATACTTTCTGACGTCACAAGCAATAGCAGTGCGTTTACAGCATAGAGATGTGTAAGTGGGAATGAACTCCGGTGAGAGAGAAAAAGACAGACGTCAGAGGTTTTTCTGTCTTTGTCTCTCGTCCATAGCATGCGCGCTATTAGAGAAAGACAGCCTATCTCTCTCTTATAAGTTAACGGGTTCCGAGCTGGATTGTTGCCTCCATCTGTAGTATCTCTATGGTTTACAGCCGCTTGAAATAATTTGAATTTTCCCACATTTTTAATTCCTTTAGGTTTTGTTGATGACGGATGCTTTCGTGCAGTATATATTTATGGTTTATAGCACATTTTTGCTATTTGAAAATTTTCTCAAGTTCACTAGTATTAAATAAAAAAAGGAATAAACTGCAGATCAATTAAAAATATTAAATGAGTATTTTTGCGCGGGCGTTAGATAACCAATTTATTCTAGGCGGAGTGTGAATTTGACTAGCCTAAAAAAGTGCAATCTGCAAGTGACCAGTGCAGTGGGGACACTGTTGCATTCCAACTAGTCAGTCAATGAATTCGAAATCGAAAGCTAAGACGACGTCAAAGGAATAGAATAGCTACATAATAAATAAAAGTAATTAAAATGTTAACAAAAAACTTTTAAATAAAAAAAAAGATTAATATAATGTCAAAGATTAATTTTATGTTTTACATTGTTCTGACTTGGTGTGCTACAAACGTCTATGCAGATCTAAGTACCACTAAATATACTTACAATTCATCGGATTTGTCGTATTTATCAAATGGGATACAATTTCCGGTTCCAGATAGTGAAATTCAACAGTTTAATGAATCCAGTGATTTTGAGAATGTGTCCCAGTTTCAGTGGTTTTCTAAATTATACGATCATCATAGATGGTGGAATCGATTGGAAACAATAAGTAATCCTGAGTGTAAAAGTGATATGATGGTTTATTTGACGGAACTTAGCAACGGTACAAGTTGGGCCATAAGAAGTAAGTTTACTAATTTAACAAAAATTTGGAAAAATAAAAAAAATTATTATCATAATACTAAGTTATTTAATATAATCATTATTATGAAATTTGGATACGTTAAAGAATAAAATTTTTTTGTATATGACACACATTATCTGATTTTTTCATTACTAGCTATTTATTATGATGCTTGATAGAAAAAAATGTAAGAATCGCTCAAGAAAATTTTACATTTAACTATAAAAATAAATCATTAGATTATAATGAATTTAATGTAAGCCAATCATATAGAAATTAAGTTGGAAAATGTGTTCTAGCGAGATCATAACAGTTTATTGCAAAATACTTAGTTAATTTCGCATATATTCGTGTATATATTATTCACGCGCTAGTGCCATAATTCAATATGTAATAAATTTAAGAGCAGGCAAGGATACGTATCGTGATTAATCCATTTGATGGCATATTTAAGTAGAAGTAAAAAATGTTTAAACTGTCATAAAACTTAAATGCGATTAAAATTTATTACGACTTGCATGCCTGCTCCACAATTATTATATCATGATGAATTTTTGATCAAAATTATTGTTTTGCTATGCAAAGTTTCAAATTATTCGAACGTCCGTGGGTAAAATCTAATATTAGCGAAATGAACAAAATAAGCTAACTAAATGCGTTAAGGCACCTCAGTTAGTTAACATTCAAAAAATTGAGAAAACATTTTAATCTTGAAAATCAAAAATTATAAAAAAAATACATGTTTATGATATCAATTATGTTAAATTCGTTAATTAATATAAAAGTTAGCTTAATAACTAAATTTAAATATTTCTGCACCTATTTTATAGATAATTCCAGAAAACCATATTGTTCAGGAGGACCCATGTCATATTCTATTTAGTTTTCATTGTTTACTGGTAAACTACGGATGACAGACTTTAATTAGTAATAAGTTCTTAAAATTATCTAAAATGCTATCGTTTTGTAGTGTTTACGAGAGTGCAAGGGATAATGTACCTTTTTTTCAATTACCGGGGATTAGTGCTTTAAAACGGGGCCCCCTCAGTGAATCACAACTTAAAACTTGGTGTGTGTGTTCTCGACATTTTATCGAAGGTTAGTTAGTGCCTTGGAGGAAAACATCCATCCTGACTGGATTCCTACCCGAAATGTTTGCTACACAACTATGATATTTTGTATAAGAGGGTATGCGAAAGTGAGAGGTACGAAAATTCGATTTTTTTTTTATTATTATGGACCCTAGAAACATTTTATTGGTATTTTTGTAATTTACTGGGTCGAATTAGTGGATTTCCATTTATAAAAGTGTTGGAGAAAACTTGGTAGGCGATTTTAGAAATTTGAAAATTCGAAAGTGGGGCTTAAGTAAGTAGTCGCGCTAAGTTGAAAAATCGTAGAGGCCATAATAATAGCATAATAATAGGAATTTTGAGCTGGCATTTTAGATACACACTATCAAATAACGATATTTTTTATACGAGGGTATGCGAAAGTTTTTATCGGCATTTTCGTAATCTACGCGGTCGAATTAGTGGATTTCCATATATAAAAGTGTCAGAGAGAATTTGGTTCCGATTCTGGAATTTTTTTGAAAATTCGAAAGTGGGGCTTAAGTAAATAGTCAAAATACACGTGCTAAGTTAAAAAATCGTAGAGGCCATTATAATAGGAATTTTGAGCTGGAATTCTAGATAAACACTATCAAATAATGAACTAATATGGGAAAAAGTCAGCGACTTAGTATCTACGATATTTTTTATACGAGGGTATGCGAAAGTGAGAGGTATGTACGAAAATTCGAAAAAAAAAATTTTTGTTATGGACTTTAGAAACTTTTTATGGGCATTATCGAAATCTACGAGGTCGAATTAGTGGATTTACATATATAAAAGTGTCGGAGAGAATTTGGTTCCGATTATGGAGTTTTTTTGAAAATTCGAAAGTGGGGCTTAAGTAAATAGTCAAAATACACGTGCTAAGTTAAAAAATCGTAGAGGCCATAATAATAGGAATTTTGAGCTGGAATTTTAGATAAACACTATAAAATAATGAACTAATATGGAAAAAAGTCAGCGATTTTGTATCTACGATATTTTTTATACGAGAGTATGCGAAAGTGAGAGGTACGGAAATTAGAAAAAACATTTTTTTTGTTATGGACTTTAGAAACTTTTTATGGGCATTATCGAAATCTACGAGGTCGAATTAGTGGATTTACATATATAAAAGTGTCGGAGAGAATTTGGTTCCAATTCTGGAAATTTGAAAATTCGAAAGTGGGGCTTAAGTAAATAGTCAAAATACACGTGCTAAGTTAAAAAATCGTTGAAGCCATTATAATAGGAATTTTGAGCTGCAATTTTAGATACACACTATCAAATAATGAACTATTATATGGAAAAAAATCAGCGACTTTGTATCTACGATATTTTTTATACGAGAGTATGCGAAAGTGAGAGGTACGAAAATTAGAAAAAAAATTTTTTTTGTTATGGACTTTAGTAACTTTTTATGGGCATTTTCGTAATCTACGCGGTTGAATTAGTGGATTTCCATATATAAAAAAGACGGAGAGAATTTGGTTCCGATTCTGGAATTTTTTCGAAAATTCGAAAGTGGAGCTTAAGTAAATAGTCAAAATACACGTGCTAAGTTAAAAAATCGTAGAAGCCATAATAATAGGAATTTTGAGCTGGAATTTTAGATAAACACTATAAAATAATGAACTAATATGGAAAAAAGTCAGCGATTTTGTATCTACGATATTTTTTATACGAGGGTATGCGAATGTGAGAGGTACCAAAATTCGAAAAAAAATTTTTTGTTATGGACTTTAGAAACCTTTTATGGGTATTTTCGTAATCTGCGGGGTAGAATTAGTGGATTTTCATATATAAAAGTGTTGGAGAGAACTTGGTTTCGATTCTGGAAATTTGAAAATTCGAATGTGGGATGGTGGGTAGTCGAAAGTAGCTGAAATTTTAGATACACACTCTCAAACGATGAACGAATATGGAAAAAAATCAGTAACTTTGTATCTACGATATTTTTCATACGAGGGTATGCGAAAATAAGAGGTACGAAAATTCGAATTTGAAAATTTGGAAATTCGAAAGTGGGGTTTAACTAAATAGTCGAAAGTACATGCGCTAAGTCAAAAAATCGGGGTTTGCACCTGAATCTGTTGCCCTTGACTTTCTTTGGAATCACATAACACCTCTGTTGATTGCTTTTTTCGTCGTCTGACATTTTAATTATTATTTAATTTAATTCAGAGACAGCTTACTGACTGCGCCATGTGTTAATTGTAAAGTTTTTATTATTAAAATAAAATATATATTACATTGACATTGTTCTCCAAAGTTTGCCTGACAACCAACTGACTTACTGCACATGCTTCAACTCCAACTGATCGGTTGTCCTCCAGAACAATATGGCCGACCTGCCAAAGTCAGGTGTTCTGGAATGGTCTATTGCCCTATCCCCTTAAAAAGTACAAAAATGAAGTATTTTATTATAATACAGTCGACTGTACCATATGCCCATACACCGTTTTTTTTTGAAAATTCTTCAAGTCATTGAATGTTTTACGTTTCATATTTTTTATATTCACAATAACTGCTTCTACTCCTAGGCAGAATTTATAATTATTACTACAATAAAAAGTTTGCTTTCTATTTGTGAAAAATATTTATTTATTTCAAAAAAGAGATAAGGTTTTGGAAATTGTCAATTTTCTCCAATTATATCTTGAAGGGTTCTACCTATTTTGAAGGATCTACTTCCAGTTTCATATAATGGAGACACCAATAAAATATGAGATACAGTCCTAGAATATACCTCTCAGGATACTCCACTTATAACACACCTCCTAGGACAATATCTAGAACGACACATTACTGAGAAACTTCCAATATCGAAAATTTTCTCGAAACCCCCTTGGAGCCAGTCCACCCCTACAGGAGGAAGAAAATTAAGATGAGTACCTAAAAAGTCCAGACCCCATTTTTACCTGGCAGGAATAAAATTAATGTTTTGGCACTTAAATCGAATCTTTGAACCATTAACAATATTTTCTACTTCCATTCCAGAATCTTCGTGGCCTCTATATAGACCTTTGAAGTTTCTTTTAGAGCCTTCTTTAGCTAACTGCTCCGACACATCCTACGTATTTAATAGTCTACTGCAAGTGAAAAACATTTAGAAAGATGTACTGGGGGTTTTTATGCTGCAAAGTGTAAACGATCAAAAATAAATTGAAGCAAAAGGACACCTTCATTTGAAATATTAAACAATTTTAAAATATATCTAGTTTTATGAATACAATGTTATACTTTCGAATTAGTTCATGTCATTCATAACCTTAAGATACCTTATTGTACTCATTTCTATAAATAGTCTTTCCACTTCACCAGTTTTGTTCTTACATCTGAATTTAGTTCAAGTTTTAAACTAACCAATACTATTCACGCTAAGCTTTTACATATTATAATCAATTCTAATACTACCTTTTCCTTCAATTATAAAATACTACTACTTTCTATTCGATAATGGGTATGTGTAGCCGATCTCATCACAGTTATAAGAGTTCAGAAACTAGACCGGTTGTTATATAAGGTTATTTTTGTTGCTTGCACCGGTAATAAAATGTACTACTTTCTGGGGCTTTTACTAAAGTGTAAACAAATAAAAACTAGACAAGAATTTATAAGCAGAAAAAGGTTATGTGCACCGATACAGGAACTAATAAAAGTAACCTTGAACGGAACTTATTACAGCATAGCATGTTTTTGTTAATTTTTATATATAATATTACTAATCATCATTACTAACCATACGGTGCCAAAGTTATGCTGCTATGGTGCGGGTAGCTGACGTCAAGCCACTCAGGAAACGTTTTGTACCACGCTTTGACCTTCTAATGATTATTTTAAAGCCAAGTGTCATTTTTTTTCAAAAATTCTTTCACTGACTAGTTTTGGCACATAATTTAACGATTCTGCGACATAAAATAATGACACAATTTTTTTGAGACCTCTCTATTGAGCCACAGCAACGTGTCTCCAGGTTTCAGGTGGTAATTTATATGTTTAAGCTTATTTTCAAAATTTTTGAAGCTTGCTTCTTATTGCACGACATAGGACTTTTGGGAAGACTAGTGAACTCGTGAAACGTGTAATGTTACGAAAAAGCGTTCGTCACACAACAGTGTTGCCAGATTTCTGAATAATCCACTAATACAATGAAATTTAAATTGAAGCTTGCTTGTTATTGCACGACATAGGACTTTTGGGAAGGCTAGTGAACTCGTGAAACGTGTGATGTTACGAAAAAGCGTTCGTCACGCAATGACTCATTCTTCGTCTCTTTCTCGGCCGCCCGCTGCTCTAACTCTCTCCCCTCTCTTCCTCAGCCGCCTTCTTCTTCTCTCTTTCGTAGTCTACACAGCGGCACGCCTCTCTCTCGCTCTCTCTTATACACGCTGGCACGAGGGATTCCTAAACGGTCGGAAGAGAGACAGAAAGAGAGAGAGTATCGCGCGTCTCTCTCTCTCTAATTGCCAAATATGTTAAAATTTTTGTAAAATTGTCAAAAATTTGGAAAAATGGTCAATAATTGTCAAAAACTGTCAAAAATTGTCAATATTTGTAAAAATTGTGAAAAAATGGTCAAAAATTGTCAAAAATTTTGAAAAATGGTTAACATTTTTGAAAAATTATTAAAAATGGTCAATAATTGTAAAAGACGGTCAATAATTGTCAAAACCAATCAAAAATTGTCAAAAACTGTCAAAAATGGTCAAAAATTGTCAAAATTTTGAAAAAATGATCAATAATTATAAAAAATTGTCAAAAATGGTCAAAATTTTTGAAAAATTGTCAAAAATGGTCAATAATTGTCAGAATCTATCAAAAATTGTCAAAAACTGTCAATAATTATAAAAAATTGTTAAAATTTTGAAAAAATGGTCAATAAAATATAAAATAAAACTTAGTAGAACGTAATGTAATTCCCAACATCGCATTCTATTGCGCGTATTTTTATTGATGTTTTTTCCAACCTCGCATTCTATTGTGCATAAGAAGCAGGCTTCTGTCGGCGGTCCGACGACCGCTCACCTTTTTTTTAACATAGTTTTATATAATATTTAATTTCCTTTTTAGTGTACGACGCATCAGGAAGATATTCTGGTCAGTTCTTTTTTGGAAATGACTATTGGTTAGGCTCAAAAATACTTTGTGAAGAACTAGCTAAAAAAGAGTGGGGTGAAGTGGTACCACCATTTCGTGTCCACTTCTATGTGTCGAAAATACGAATCAATTTGAACAGGAATAGCACACCCGTGGTATGTATATAAATTTAATTATTATTTTTACAAATTTTATATGTTCCAATTAATAGTGAGAGAAGCCTTAGGTAATTTACATAACCTCCAAACACTACTTCAACTTTTTTCCATCTTTTTGAAAAATTTCTTGTCCTCAGCAGTTGATATGCATTATTCCTTTTACTAGCATGTTTTTCAGAGCCCTATTGGTGATCCCCTATATTCTTGGTGCCTTCCTGGATCTCATTATTTTTTAAAATTTCTTCTAGGGTCGTTCGTATAGTTTTCCTCTTCGTTTTCTACGAACTCGTTAACTCCATCTTCCAAACTGTCCGTGAAGTCCATTTATTCATCGGGATTTAGCATAAATTGCAGTTCGATTGTGTTTTTCAATGTTTCAGCATAATCTTCGTCTTCGTACGCCATTCCGTTGGCTTTGTGTAGTAAAACCATTGGCCTGTTATTTTCTATGAGGTGCTTTGCAATTTTCCAGAGTCGTGGTTTTTGTAAATCTATTTCATTCATTCTTCTTTTCCATGTGTCACTATTATATTACTTCAGTTTGTTTTCCAATTTTCTCTTGAGTATTCTGACACTGTTTTTGTCATTTTCGTCCTTCAGACCATCCTTGTGGCTCTGTTTTTATCCCTTATAAAGTTTTCCAGATCTCCTTGTAAATAGCTGTATTCCGCTAAAAATGTAATAGTCCGAAAATTTCGTGTTTATTTGGCCTCCCCTTCGAGGTCTAAAATTCAAATTCTACCCCATATAGGTACTACTTATAATCTTCAGAATACTTTCTTGGTAGAAAGTACCTGCCTTCTGGACTATTATCAAAGAAAAACATACCATTACAATATTTGTATTTTATTTTATTTCATTAAGAACTGTATTAAGTTTTTCATGTAGAAAATCGTTTCCAATCGTTCCTACATTATTTGCGATGACCTAACTTCTTGAACTTTTTTTCAGACGAGGCAATTAAATGTTGGAGAATGTCTTCCTCGGTCGTGCGGTGTACAGGGGGTGCGATCTTTGCTGGCTCTGGAACGCAATCAAGCAAATTCAGTAAATATAGTGGGCGTTCGAAAGGTCCCTGGAGATTATTCCCTACTGTCCGATTTCAAAGTTCACCTTCTAGGGTGAGTATTCTTGTTACTCACGTTTCAAAAGTTTAAATTTAACTGGAAATCTTCTCAAATGACTCTATTTGAGTTTGTCGATCGTTACGAATGGGACGAGGGGAGCTAAGTTTGTGATAATTGGAAATATTGTACACGTTACATTTACAAAAACTGTCTAATTTTAAATACAGTGATAATCAGAAACGTTTGGACCTGTCAGTTTTTTAAGGGTGAGATTCTATTGGATTAAAGCTAATAATCAGAGGATTTTGTTTGATGACAAATATTTATTTTGGTGATTAATAAATTTGTTCCCGTTTTTTTAGAAGTATGCATTCTTTCGGTACATTAAGACCAAAGGGTTGGATAGAAACACTAATAATAATAGACATATATTTCTAAAAGGAGTAGACGTGACACGAACAACTTTTCAAGTAGAAAAAAGTTTAAATATTAATTTGATCATCATTAGAAGCTGTTACTCAACAGTTGAATGTATGAATTAAAGCAGCAAATAAAAAAGGTTTCGTGCCAAGTCAAACACTCATTTGCTGTTTATAGATCGGCTAGATTTTTTGCAACCAGTTCTCGGACTATAAAATAAACAAAGGAATTGTTTTTAGGGGCTGTTGTTTAGTAATATTTCTATTGATAATAATTTCATCGTTGATAGACTACAATAGAACTAACGAAGATGAAGAAAAATGTCACAAATTTCAACTTGCAGAAAATAATGTAAATTATAATAGTTCTATGAATATTGTGAATGGAAGTACAGATACTATTGCACAGTCTAAGAATAATAATGATAATAATAATAAAATATCCGGTAAGTTATTTTATCACACAAATTATTTGTTATTTTATGATATGTTGATCGAACTGTTAGATTATTTAGTCCCGTTCGTTTGAAAAAAGTTCTTGTTTGAAAATAA
The DNA here is from genome assembly GCA_947563755.1 of Lochmaea crataegi. Classification (NCBI taxonomy): domain Eukaryota; kingdom Metazoa; phylum Arthropoda; class Insecta; order Coleoptera; family Chrysomelidae; genus Lochmaea; species Lochmaea crataegi. The sequence continues at coordinate 61,344,630 of OX387424.1, forward strand.
GGCATCTCGAGATTTTCAGAGCAAAATGTGATTCTGTGTACCTACCCATCTCGAGGCAAATGCTGCCAACATAACGAACAAAAAAATACTGAAAAAGGTTAGTCCACGAACTTGGAATCCATATATCCAAAATGACTCCCCACTTTGCCTACACATGGCCGCCATGTTGTGCTAATTTTAAGTTGGTATTAATAAGCTACAGTTCATATGCGTTCCTTTGATATTGAGGATTGAACGTTGGTTGGTTGCGCGAAATAATTGACAGCATAATAGAATTGATTAACCAATTAGAATTTAGCTGGATAACTTTGACGAAATCAAATGTTTCGTTCTGTCAATTTCTGTTTCTTTTGTCCCGTTGTTGCAATGTGATTTGTGACAGCATCAGGAGTGGCATCAGGTCACATTTCGCAATTTTCGCATTTGATATTTTGGATTATATTTTATATTCGTGTTTTTTACTTATTAATAGTGTTTAATTACATTTTGTTAGTAGTGTTATTTTAATAAGGTAGTTAATAGTATAGTGTTATTCGTAAGATCTAGGACTCTAGGAGACTAGGTACAAACTGTGCTAAAATGACTTCCAGTTTTGTACGAGGTTGCTCTAACGCTACTTGAAGTTCTCGTTTGAAAGAGGGTATAACATTTCATAAGTAAGTTATATGATTTTTTTTGTATCTAAGTTAATTTACATTTGCCTTTTTCTCCAATTTGTAGATTTCCCAGTGCCAATACGCTTAAAAGGTCCTGGTTGGTAGCACTTGGAAAAGATCCAGCTTATAATATTGCCTATGAAAGGGTGTGCTCCGAACATTTTGCACAAACCGATTTTAATGTGGCAGGCGAACGGAAACGTTTAAGAACAGGGACAATTCCAACCCTATAACTACCTCAATATATTTTGAAGTAGATCAGCTGGAGAAAAGTTATTTACCTAGCTCATCTCCACCTACATGGTATGTTAATTTTAACTTGGTACTCACAAAGAATCAAAAAATATATATTTTTAATTGTAGCAGCAAGCTAGAAACTGTTGATTCACCTCAAAGTAGTTCACCAAAATCTCCGACAAAACGTTCTCCAATAAAACGGAGTCATTCAGACTCATCGTCATCTGCTCATTCTTCTGTTAAAGAACGGATGGTACAATTATTTCATCCGTATAGGTAAGTTTAAAATTAAAATGTAATATGTATCTTACTTATATAAATTTTACCTAGCATTTATATAATGCCTTAGTACCAGAGTTTAACTAGTCTAAAGAAATGTTCTACTTTCAGCAAACCTTCCACTGAAGATACCAATATAAAATTGAGAGAGAAGGTTCATTTTTTGGAGAGGCAATTAAGAGTATGCAGAAACAAATTAAAAATTTCCAAAAAACAATCAGGAGGCGAAAACTAAAAATAAAATCCTTGAACAAATTGTTAACAGAACTGAAAAATAAATTTTCTTTATCTACCCAAGCCACATCGGATATTATGACATCTCTTTAAGGAGCACCAGCTGCTTTATTAAAAATAATGATGGTGAATAGGAAATTGGGTGATAGGAAAGTAACAAAGGCAAAAGTTGAAATCGAATTAAGAAGCTTTGCTATGACTACAATTTTATAGCAGCAAAGCTTACATTTGGATTTGCGCTTCCTGTCCCATTATTTTTTCTACCATAGAAAAAATATTACAGTTGATCAGAAAATTGTCTGGCACTCTGTTACCTGTTAAAGATAATTTCATTAATTTACTTTTAAAAGAAGAAGAATATTTATTTGAGCAAGAAAATATTTTTTGTTATTTGGAACATTTTGATTTGTTAGAAATAACAGATACTCCACATAGGCGAACATTAATTAAACAAATTATTAGATGTTATGGTTCGATTCGACTACATAGTTTAACAAGCAATATACATTTTACTGTAATATTCGTCAAGTCTTCAACAAATTAGTTATTAATAAACATCAATAAAATTTAAAATACCTCCCCCAACTGTTGTTTTATTTATTTCCTGATTAATTAAATTTGAATACGAATTTTATTGTTATTTTCAAAAATAAAGGCACTTTATTCTTGCAAACAATTCATATTGTTTGAAAATCCTCGTAAACAATTAAATAATTTTATATTTGGTTTTATTTCAGATTTTGTGCTATGCTAACTTTTTATAAATAAAAACTTTTCTTAAAATTTATTTAGAAGTTTTCCGTTATTCCAACTTAAGTAGACACACTATATGCAGTGTAAATGATAAAGTATAAATTTTACTTTTCACCTTTTCATATTTTCCTATCAAGTCTATCACAACGGGAAAGGAGAAAATTTCAAATGATTCCTGCTTTATTCCTTAAATCGGTCCTGTACGAATCACGTGACTCAGGCCAGCCAACTTAAAATTAGCACAACATGGCGATCAAGGTAAAGGAGTCAAACCGAATATCCGATTAGTAGTCCAGGGATTCTAAGTTCGTGGGTTAGTCGCATAAGGAAGCGGTTTTTCCGATCAATTTTTAGTTTTTCTTATATATTTTGGGTCCCTTCACCACCCATGTTGTACCCGATAAGTTTGGGGTATTTTACATCTTACAGTTGACGAAAAGCTAATGTCAACTGTCAACACATAAACGCATTATTAAGATATTAAGCATTACTCTGTTTGTGTTTCTGGTATTTGTATATTACTGATTTTTATTCTTCTACCTTTATCTGTTTGTGATTTATGTGACTCTGATCTGCTTTTATTATAGTAAATACCATCGAGAAGAGAAAAAAAGAATTAGTGAAAAATGCTGCTCTATAGCTGATCTCTAATATAGATTCTAAAAGTTTTTTGTCAGAAAATATTGCGATTTTATTTTGAAAAACTTGAAAGTCTTAAATAATATATGTGATACAATAGTTATTCGAACATCCCAATCAAAAGATGCTATAGGAAAAGAAAAGATGCTAATAAAACAATTTCTAAACCAAATTTTAAAAAGAAAAGTATTATTAAAGAAGTTTTATCAGAGTCTTTATTTACCTCAAACAATAACGAACATGATCATGCATATACTTCTATATAATAAATTATGTTAGAATTCATTGAATTAAACAGACTGTGACTGAGACAACTGAGTAAGGTTTATATGTTTAAGAATGTAAAATAAATGACTATGACTATAACATTTTTGTAATTATTTTAATTAAAAATATGTTGGTTAACAATTTCGTTTTATTGCTAGTTTATGATCATGTCGTGAGTTATTTGTGGTCATGTCCATTTCACTTTTTCCTTTCCATAAAAATTAACTTCCCCTATATATTATGCCATTATTTTAATCACATTTTAATAGTGTACCAAAATTGTAAAATAGTTGAACTAAGAGCTAAGGAAGATTTATTATAAAAACAAAAAAGTCCACAACCCACAACACAAATCGTATCGTCATTCGTCAACAAAAAGTGAGGTTAGAGGTTACCAAAATAAGAAGTGGCAACATCGGATTAGAGATCTTCAAGCAGGTGCTCATATCCTAATACCTTAATGATACGAATATGTGTTGTCAGCTGACATTAGTTTTTCGTCAACTGTGAGATGCAAAATATCCCAAACTAAAAAGACCTGCAAACTTTTCGGGTGGTAAAAGGACTCATAATATATAAGAAAAACCAAAAATTGATCGGAAAACCCCTTCCTTATGCGACTTACCTTTTTCAGTTTTTTTTAAATTCGTTATGTTGGCAGCATTTGCCTTGTATAGAACTCGTCCATTTTTGAATGACAAGATAAAATTTATATTACGAAATAAGTAGATATTTTTGATTATTTCCATCTTTATTCTATAGTTGGTTTTCGTTTCTATGAGTGATCTGCTCATAACCGTACACTACGATTGATGTGCCTCAATCGAAGTTAGATTATTCCTTTAAGTTCAATTTTCACAAGGATTGAGTGAGTCTATCCATATCTTCAGAGTGCACGAACGCTACTCCAAGGGCTGTGGCTGTGTGTGCTGTGTAGAGCTGTTGCAGGAGATTTTCAAGAGGAATAACACTCTCCACACCATCCTCCTCTACTGTTGGACAGATCACACTTCCTTGGTGCACACGACCACGAGACTTTTTTACCGTCACGTCAGAGGTGCTATCATCCGGCTTTAACACTTGGAGCCTCCGGTTTGTTTTTAAATGGGGGGTTTGGTTCCCTCTATCCCAAAATATGTTTCACGTCGGATACATAATAGATTCCACACTTGATTAGCCTGCTCAGGTGCCAGCCAATGCAGTTTATGCAGACTCAAGTTAGCAAGTACACCGGCAGTTTTGCCTAGCTAGGTTCCTTAATCTTAAGCCAAGCGAACTTCCTCCCTTTTCCTTCCATAGGGGATCAGTGACAGAAGTGAGAATGATTCTAATCTCTGATTTGTTCCTCAGTTGGAATGAGGATCGTGGTTTTTATTTTTTGTATAATCCCAGTGTAGTGAATTTTCCCTCTTGGTGGCGATATGATTCTCACGCAAGCTCCTTTCCCAAGCTGCGCCTTGGTTGGGGTTGCGGTTTGCCGTCCAATGGCTGGCGCTCATCCATCTTCAGCTAAGGTACCATGGGATTGTTTTTCATGATCCAAAAAGGTCTTCTTGTAATTGTAGATGAACTACCGAAATACTTGGACACAATTTTGTTTGTTTTTTGGGATTATCCTTAAATGTTTTTGGTTCTATATTTTATCCCCACAATTTATACGTATGTGAACAGAATTATTTAACTAATTATCCATTTTTCAATATTTTCAATTAATTTAATTAACGCTCGCCGAGTTTCTAAAATTAAACCATTTTAATTTAAGCTTTTACAGTATAATAACCTATGATTATTATTAGAGTGAAATGTATTTCTATTTATTTTAAATCCAGTAATAACCTAACATGATATTAAAAAAATGTTTATTAATTTATTGTGTTGTAGTCGTACCAATGAAACTATTAATATCTTTTTCTGCTGTAACAAATAGTAGGACTATACTCTCTGTTGAACAAAAATGTTTGGAATCCATACAGTGTATTCATGGCTTAAGATTTCTCTCAATTGCGTGGATTATATTGGTACATAGCTATCTGGAAATATTTTCTGTAAGCGATAACAAAAATTTAAGGATTGTTACTGAAAGAGGGTTCATGTATCAAACGATTTCAAACGCTACTTTTTCAGTTGACACTTTTTTCTTTATTAGGTACGTATATACTATTTAATTTTCTTTAACTTACACATTTGCCAAAAGTTCACATATTGTTACGACGGACCTGTACTGAGGATATGTAGAGGTCCATAAAGAAAAAGAAGAAGATATACATCTTGAATCATCTAGAAATGTCATCGAAAAGTCGATAACTGTCTGGACCAGATGAAAAGTATAAAAAGCGGGACAATTGACATTATAGTGAGTTTAGTTTTGAAGTATGAGAGAGTTGAGTTCTGTGTTCTGATAGTGAGACATTGCTTATATTGAATTGAAAAAGTGAAAGTCGTAGAAACAAAGAAAGTTCAAGATTGTAAAAGGAGTAACATTGGTGAAAGCTGTAGGATCTAAGAAATAATTATTATATCTGCTCATGGTAAATAGTAGAACCACCGTATATGACATAGACATGGATACTTCCGGACCCAGCATGGTTTTTAATGATGGAAGAAGAGAAAGAAAGACGCAGAAATGAGGAAGACGAGGAGAAGGAGAGACGTAGAAAGGAGGAAAAATAGGAGGAGAGACATAGAAAGGAAGAAGATGATAAGTAGAAGCGATGTAGAAAGGAGGAAGAAGAGAAGAAGGAGAGAGGTAGAAGAGCAGGAAAGACAGGAGGAGAGGCGTAGACATCAGATGTAGAAATTAAGAAAGTTTAAGAAGTCAAAAGGAGTAACAATATCATTTTGTGGACTCTAGACAATAGCCTATTTGCTATAAAATGAGGAGTATATTTTTAAAACGGAAGAAAAAGAAAAGTACTGAAGAAAAGAATCCAGATAAACTTTAAGATAAAGTTGTGCCACTTGACTTTGAGTTCTGCTGGTACAGAATTGATTTTTAGTCAAGGAGATAGTGGGGGCGACAATAATTCTGCGAGATTTCGATGTAACTACTGATCCTAGAATAAATTGAATCAACGTTGAATTTCTAGTTCTACGAGTGCCATAGAAGAATGGTGCACTACATGGAAAATTAAAATCAATGGAGAAAAGACGCAAGCAGTATTCTTCAAGAAAACACAACATATACCTGAGGAAAACATCGAAATAGATGGAGAAGAACTCCCTTGGACGGATAAAGCTAAGTATCTAAGAGTGACACTAACTGACATTCAACGATCACATAAACACAGTGGTAGCTAAAACCAAACAGGCTATGTTAGGCTAAGCCGACTACTCGGCAGAAGAAGCAAACTGGATCTGAACATACCAGCGAACCAAATAGGAAGAAATTCCAACAAAACATCTCGATCGGACAGGCTCTAAACGCTCCCTGGTATGTGAGACATTTACAACGATTTAAATATACAGAAGGTACTAGGGATAATGGACGCGAGAGCCAGAAAGTTATTTGAAGAGCTTAGATCTCATCCGAACACAGAGCTGAGAGACCTGACGAAATATACAAAAGAAGATTACAGGAGACACAAAAGACATAGGAAAAAAATAGAGGACCACCCATAGGAAGCAAACACGACACAACCCCACCAAAAAACACAAAAAGACAAAAAACGCAATGCAAACACAACACAACCCCACCAAAAAACACAAAAAACACAAAAAACGCAATGCAAACACGACACAACCCCACCAAAAAACACAAAAAAACGCAAATAACACAAAAAACACAAAAACACAAATAACGCAAAGAACACAAATAACGCAAAGACCACAAATAACGCAAAGAACACAAAAAACGCAATGCAAACACGACACAACACCACAAAAAAACACAAAAAACGCAAAAAGAATACAGTGAAGAGTAACCCCCCAATACGAAGGCCCCGGGGATTTCTGAGGGGTCAGCTCTAAAAGAAGGCGAAGGACCACTTATGCTAAGGTCTGTTTCACCCGGGTGTATGGAACGGACTTTAAAATGAGGCAGCGAAAGCACACACACACAAACCGAACCGATACAACACAAATCAAGAAGGTAAAGAGAATATAGCCACCAGAACTACCCCTTGAAGAGAGAAGATATTCCTGGCGCCCCTCATAGTGTAATGGGAGGAAAGGGATACGCGATCGCGAAGTACGAGTGAGGTCCTGTCGAGGGTGTGGTGGTTCTACTTAGCATCAACCCGCGGGCCCAAAAACATGGGGGTGGATGCTTTGTGCTCTCGCACAAGTGTGAGTGTGATCTAGTTCTAGTGGACGAGCGAAGGAAAAACAGAGATGATCAGTATGCAGAAGGAAAAAATACCTATTTGTTATATCAATCAACAATGCACAGGATCAAGACAGAAATGGGTGAATGCTTTCACTGACGATATTGGAAATAACAAATTTTCTGTGTACCTATTCAACTAAATCTTTTTTAATAACACTTTTATGTTTCAGTGGTTTGCTTGTAACTTTAACTTACTTCCGGTCAGTTTTAAAAAAACAAAAATCACCAACAACTGGAGGACTGTTTGAAGAAATACGATCCAGTATTCATTCCTTTTTTGTGATGATATTTTACAGGTTACTCAGACTAACGCCTGCTTACCTTTTTGTTTTGGCGTTAAATGAAATTATCATGAGATATCTACATTCAAATTCAGTTTTTTCTCCTGCGATAATTGACCATATCAGTTGTGATAATTACTGGTGGAGGAACATTTTGTATATTAATAATTTTTACCCTCAACATCAGTTCTGTATGCTTTGGTCTTGGTATATGGCGAACGACACGCAATTTTATGTAGTTGCGTCGGTTTTGTTGCTGATAGCTATCAGGTACGTAATAGTTTTTTTATTGAACAATAAAATAAATGTCGCATGATGAAATTGGCAACATGTCAGAATAACTATCCACTGCGCTATCAAGGCAAAGAACCATATTCGGTGGAATTGATATTTTTTTGTCTTCTTTTTCCTGAAATATAAACAAATAGCCCAATTACAAATAATGTGAAGTATTTGTCTCACTCATGCATTTACAACTTTAACGTTAAAACTCTAAGAGCATTCATGCCATTAAAATGTTAATCGCGCTCCAAGCACTAGCTTTAGTTTTTATGTGAACGGATTCCCGTTTTTTTACGTCTTGCAATCCTTATTTTATACATAAAAGGGATTTTAACTTTCCCTTGGTTTTATTCACGATCATTATAAAAGTAATGTTTCCTTTTCTACTTTTTTCGTATATCCGGTGATTCATTATAATTATTGGTCAAGAAACTATTGCAGTCAGACATTAAAAAAATATTAAAATAGTTTTAAACAAAGTTTTTTCTAAAAGTTATCCATTTTTTTTTCGGGTGGAGATGGGAAACTCATCTTCGAATGGGTCCAGGGCCCAAACAGTGTTGGACTCATCCCTAAGGGGATGCCTACCAACCAAACCAACCTCAAACTCGCCGTTACCCCGCCTCGGAATCACTACCCTAGCATACTTCGAGACGGGCGGCGGTCCCTCGCACACTCTCCGCTCACACCGTCGTCTTCTCCCTACTGTGACACCTACCTCTCTTGCCATAACTAGTCCTTGTCTCCCTCTAACCATGATCTCTACTACGCCACTCACTTCCATCCATTCCTCCTCCCCCTCAACCTTATCTCCACCATGTTCTCACAGTACACCCAACTCCTCTAGTTTCCTCTCCAACTTCTTCAGCACTTCCTCGTTCCTCCAGCATCTAAACACATGCCCCACATCATCCTCCACTTCACACCTCTCGCATACTCTAGTCTCTCTTTTCCCAATCTTGTGAAGGTACTCTCGACCCACGTCCAGTGAACACCTGTGTCAAGAAGTAGTTCACCTCCCCGAATTTCCGGTCCATCCAGTCTCTCCTGTTACCAATCGCTCCTTTTAGCGCTCCCTCATACTCCTCCCACCTTCTCTTTCCTTTCCTCCTCTATCCATTCCTGTACTTCCTCTCTGGTCGCACCCCTCCAGCGTTCATTACTGGCTCTAGCCATCCCGTCCAATGCACCATCCTCAACAGTATCCCTCTCTGCACCCGCAGGAGTGGCCTAACCCTCGCATTCTCCCCCGCTCTTTCACCCCACTCCTCCGCACCGTACCTCTGCTTTACCGTCCTACCAATTACCCTCCTCTTCTTCTCTCCTGGCCTTTTCACATAACACATCAATCTCCCCATCCATGCTGCCCTCACTTTCCCTTTCTCTATCGCCTTTAACATATGAGTTTTGAAGTATAATTGGCCATCCAACCACACCCTTAGGTATTTCACAGACTCCTCCATACGAATTCTCCTTCCCTTCACCATCACCCCCATTTCCTTCCCTTCACTATCAAAGCTATCAAGTGTTTCACAAATTTTGTTTTGACCTTCACCATAACATCTCGTCAGGCTTCATAGTGAATAAAATTACAGATGTAACTAAAAACAAATAAGAATTTCGAAAGTTTAATTCAAATACTGAATATCCTATATATAATAGCACTACTGGTAGGCACTTGACTTGATAGACTACTCTCCTCCATCTTCTGGTTCTTTAATCCAGTCTTGGATATCTCTCTCCTTTAAATATTCATCTACATCCTCCTTCCACTTCATCTTGGCCTTTCTCTTCTTTTCCTCCCTACTATCACGCTGTTCATAGTTTTTCTAGGTAAACCTGATTATTGGTAAACCTAAAAGTCAAGGCCACAAATTACAACAATATTAGGTTCATGAAAATGTAACTCTTGTTGTTTTCAGAGGACCAAAGCACGTGAAAGTTGCTGGAACTGTAATAATCATTCTTTTGGGAGCCTCCTGGATAACGACTTTCATTATAGCCACCGAATGGGATTATGTAGCACGAGTAGAAGAACCATTTGCTCTCTTTGACCAGCTTTATGATAAACCTTGGCTGAGAATAGGTCCATACCTAATTGGAATCATCGCTGGATATTATTTGTTTAAGGTATATATTACCACACAATGTAAGTTGTGCAGTGTTGTATATTGGGTCTAGAAGCAATTGTTGAATATTTTCAAGTGTTTCGAGTTGATAAATTGTTGTTTCTTTTATATTTAAGGCTGATTCTAAAGTAAAATTATCTTCTGGTATTATTGCCCTAGGATGGGTTTTATCGTTGGCATGTCTAGGTAGTTTGGTCTACGGTCTTGGACGAGATGGACTCGTAGTGCCTACATCCGCGTTTTATGTAAGTATTTATGTATCAAACCAAGTTATTTAGATCATATTTCTCGCAGTGAAATTCGTCAAATTTAAGTGGAAACGAAGTTCCTATGGACGGCGATAATTGATGTCTGGGATTCTCCACACTTTTATGTTCTCGGCCGATTTGGTTGTCTTTTGATGTTCGGGTGTTGGCTGATCATTTACTGAACCGACCATTTCGTTTTAGGCCACCAAATAAATAAATCAGTAAAATAATTTTCCAGAATTGCGAGATAATAAAAAAATATTTTTGTTTCAATATTATATAATAATATTTTTATAAAATTTTTAGGCAGCGCTGGGGCACTCCGCATGGGGTTCATCCATGGCTTGGATCGCTATAGCATGCAGTACAGGATATGGAGGATTTGTAAACTCATTCCTCAGTTGTAAATTCTTTCTACCTCTAAGTAGATTAACATACTGCGCTTACCTTATTCATCCAGTATTGATGTGTCTCACGAGCTTTCATTTAGATGGACCCCTTCATATGCATGAAGCGATGGCGGTAATAGTTTCAAAATAATAATAAATACAAAAAAACTGAATCATATAAAAAAAGCCGATTGCATGGGGAAAGCTTCAATGCCTTCTTCAGGCATCAGAAAAGGCTTGTTTTTCGCAGTCGGAATTTTTTTTGGGGCCACATATTAAAATTTTGTACTCTCTGTCATTCCTACAGTTAAGTTTAATCTAATGCCACCTCCTGTTGAAATCTGTCAAGTTGATTAGGTTAAAGAGCGTGCCAAAGCAATTCACACAAATACATCTCCAAAACATTTCGGCGGTCGGGAAAATAGTTTGTTCTGGACACAAATTAGTTTAATTAATAAGTTGCAGTGGTCAAATTATAACACCAGTGGCGTAGTTTATAAAATGATCATTAATTTGAGAATATTCTGGATTAAAGTTGACAAAGACAGTAGTAATAACCTCAACGTTTTACGTCTCAAACAATGGTTTTTGTGACAAATTATTTTTTCAGAATATACTTTAGTACTAATAATTGCTGTGATTATTTGAATGATCAAATTAGTGGAAACTTGAAAGATGAATGAAATGTAGAATCACATCAAACATTAAGTGGCTACAATGTCGAAGATTTTCTGCTAGATATTCTGATGGTTCGAAAATAGGAGAAATTTCCCACAAAAAAGAATTGTTGTAGATAATCTTATAAAAAGACCATTAGTTCTAATTAACTTCATAATTTCATCATCAGCGAAATAGAAAAAGAAAGCTTTACTAAAAACACCAAAGTATTTTATCGTAAAATAGATAACCAAACTAAAACATACAAAAGTAAAATAACCGGAATAAAAGACGAAGAAGGAAAAATAATAGAAGAAGAAGTAGAAGCTATTAACAGAAACGGAAGATACGGAAGAAATAGAAATAGAAAAAGTGAACAACAAGGAAATAATCTCGAAGCCAACAATAGAAGAAATAACAAATATAATCAATAAATGTAAAAATGGAAAGGCACCAGGTAGTGATGGAATTAATATAGAACTTATAAAACATGCAGGAGTCGAGCTGACAGAAAAAATATATCAAATAATAGGTAGAATATGGGAAGAAGAAGAAATGCCAGAGGAATGGAATAAGGGTCAAATAATAACAATACATAAAAAGGGTGATCAACAAATATGCAGAAATTATGAATTACTTATACAAAGGAGGTTCTAGAAGACCATGTTTTACCGTTCATGGTTATTCTTGGAGACGACGCAACCTTTTTGCATGATAATTGACAGCCTCACATTGCACGGATAGTTACTGCGTATCTTGACGAGGTTCAAATCACGCGATTTGTTTGGCCTGCCCTTATTCTAGATTTAAATCTAATAGAACATGTTCTAGAGAGCTTCGCGATCTACTAGTGCAGGAATGGGACAATCTTCCATAGAATGTGATCCTAAATCTGATCCAAAGCATGCCTCGTCATTTGCAGGCTGTTATCAGTTCGAGAGGAGGGAGTACTAGCTACTGAAGTCCCTAAAATTTCTTTTGTTTTAACGAAAAGCACATCAAAGTAAAATTGTTCAATTTCTTTACTGTACTATTACTTTCAATTAACTTTGAACTACAAAAACGGTTTTTATTCAAGAAATCCGTTAGTAAACTATGTTAGAATGGAGAAAAATCTGAAAAAAATAAAATTTCTACAATATCTGGGTGACCCTAATTTTATGCTCGGCAGTGTACATCAACTATTTTTGTTTGTTTTTAATTGATTTGGTAATTTTTGTTATTTCACAAATAAGTTGATAGAGGGTGTATGCTTCAAATTAATTTGTTTTTTTTTATTAAAGTATTAGTCATCGTAAAAATTGAACTGTCAAGTTTATCTTTTCAAATTACGGTTTTTAAAATATTTTGCTTACCATTATAAAATTGAAAATAATCTCAAGTATTTTATGTACTAATATGCTATTTATTTTTTTAGGTAGTTATATATTTTGGAAATCTGGTACTTTCGTTTATGGGCGCGTTTCTAATCTCGTTAGCATTTGAAGCACCTGTGGTAAATCTGCTTAAAATAGTGTTCAATTGATCATAGTTAATCAAATGTAAATATTGTTAAATAAACTAATTTTCAAATAAATTATTTAAAAAAAAAATTGTTTTACTGATTTGGGTGTTCAACTAAAAATATATTCTTGTTATGATTAGCAGATCGTTAATACTAAGGGAACAAATTACCTCGCACCGTATTTTATCAATTTTAATAATTTTGTTTTGTTTTTATCCCCATTTATAAAATTCTATTTTAAAAATTTCTTAAAAACCGCCTTTTAGATTTTGACGTCACTAGTATAAGTTGAAGTTAGTCACATATTTTGACATGGAACAAAATAATCATAAGAGAGGGTAGTTACTCAAATTGAAGAAGAAAAGAAGAAGTTTAGGTTAGAGTGACAGTGAGTTGTTTGCATTCGCACGTGGTTTCATCTTGGTTTAAATTTTTGATTTGTTTAAATTTAAGCTTTATACCTTTTATTAATAAAATGCTTCAAATTCAAATTGAACAAGGTAAACAAAAGAGTGACAGATGTCAGATGTCAATATTTCTGTCCTGAACAAACTTAAACATCCCAATGAAGGAAAAAGAAGAAGCTGAAACATGGAACAGCAAAGGAAGACTATCGACAACTTCACATTTATACTAGTGACGTATCTGCATTATAAGTTGCATAGTTTTAGTAAATTTTTGTTTTCCTATTTTTCTGTTAATCTAAAGACTGAATTTAAAATAATTTTATTTTTGAATATCCCATTTGTCACTTATTAATATTACCTAATGAAACATGGGGTCAAAATTTGAAGTTGAACACCCTATTGAATTAGAGTTAACTGAACCCTCTAAAAATAAATTTGTTCTTATCTAGCAAGATGAAGAAGATAATTGTGATAGCAGTTTGAGTCAATTTTTAAAAATCCCGCCCTATATCTCGAAAATGATACAACTTAGTGAAGATCGGCTTGTTTAACAAAAATATGTCATGATTTCTCGGCTATTTTTTTCAACGGTCCTCATTGTTTGCAATAAATTTTAAATTGTTAAATTTTCTAGGACAAAAAAACAAGATATTGTACAATAAGATTTTATTGAAAAAATGTACAACAGAAATGTCACAAGCAATTTATATTAATTGACAACCGTAGTAAAATTTTGCTAAATCCAAAAACACATTTAAAAGACAATCATGAAATAGTACACTTAATCTAAAAACACCTGAAACAAACCATTTATATTTACAATTTTTTATAAATATATGGACAATATTTATAATTGACTACATCGGTAAATATAGATCCTGAAACATCAAATTGCAGATATTGGAGAGTTTGAACAAAAGTAACTTCTGTTTATTAAAAGTAAGAAAAAATATTTAAAAAAATCACTGTGCAATTGAATAAGTCTTCACGGAACACTATTATGTACATGGTCACTTCGCACTATAAGTACTAATCAAGTCCTGGTGTATTAATGCCTGATCTGAAATAAAAAAAAAGAAAATGTATTAAAATAAATATACATGTTATTGTTAATTAGACGTTAATTTTCAAAACGATAGATCGTTTTATAATCATGGGAAAATTTTGTATCGGTATATTTAAACCAGTGGTGTAGCGTAGAGGAGGCATGGCTCCGGGCGGCATACGAACGGGGGCGGCGGCAAGTTCCACCATTGCTTCAATTGGAAAAAAAATTTACACCAAATCGTGCCCGCAATGTTGACAAGCGAAGCCGCAAGGGTGAAGGTGAAATCGTGCTGATGGTGACTATTGACAAAGAATACTTTAGGTATTCTCCACTAATGACAGGGTGACTACTTTCTATAAATTTTAATTAATACAATTAAATTAATTAATAAAATATCTTCAACTTCATAATATTGTTAGTTGTTAAATACCTACCAATAATCAAAATATAAAACGTTAGTTTGAATTAACTGTCAGTAGGCAGTGCTTGGTTGATTTCAGCATAATCGTCATACTCTTCTCCTTCAACTTCTTCGTAATCCTCTCCTTCATCGGTTGGATCTTCCACTTCAAAGTCCATGTGAATTGGAGGTGGAGGTGCAGGTCGAGATATGTCCTGAAATTAGTAACACCAATACCCATGCGGTTAATATCACAACACAACATATTGTTAGGTTATATTCGAGGTTAGTTCTATTAACAATAGGGTTTTCAACTAAAAATAGATTACGTCGCACCGTATTTTATCAAATTTAATAGTGTTGTTTTGTTTTTATCTCCATTTAGAAAATTCTATTTTAAAAATTTCTTAAAAACCGTCACTAGTATAAGTTGAAGTTAGTCACATATTTTGACATGGAACAAAATAATCATAAGAGAGGGTAGTTTCTCAAATTGAAGAAGGAAAGAAGAAGTTTAGGTTAGTGTGGAAATGAGTTGTTTGCATTCGCATGTGGTTTTAAATTTTTGATTAGTTCGAGTTTAAGCTTTATACCTTTGATTAATAAAATGCTTCTAATTCAAATTGAACAATGTAAACAATAGAGTAATACATGTATATGTCAGATGTCAACATTTCTGTCCTGAACAAGCACGAACATCCCAATGAAGGAAAAAGAAGAAGAAGCTGAAACATGGAACAGCAAAGGAAGACTATCGACAACTTCACATTTAAACTAGTGACGTATCTGCATTATAAGTTGCATAGTTTTGGTAAATTTCTGTTTTCCTTTTTTTTTCTGTGAATCTAAAGACTTAATTTAAAATAATTTTATTTTTGAATACCCCATTTGTCACTTATTAATGTCACTTGCGTTTGGCAGGAGAGTTTCCGGGCAGTCTGTATATTTTAACTTGTTTTGTTTGGTTGTGTGTTAAAAATGGTTCCAGTTTAAGAATATGCAGAGCTTCCTTTATTAAAAGTAATAGAGAAGTGATTGTGTCGAAGTTTATTACAGTATTAATCAAGTTTAAAGGCAAAATACACATTGAAAAAATATGCTCCACTATTCAACTAAAATAATTTAATTAAGTTAACATTTTCAGCGTAATCAGAGGTATTTTGTAGCGTATACTGATGCTTTCAACTTTGTAAATCACGAATTATTTATAAAGGAGTTCCAGGTAAACAAGTTCATTAATTAATTTATTAGTTTTTCAACCTACCGAGGAAAATTAATTAAGCGAATTTTTATGTTGTGGTAAAATTCATTTCTCGAATCTACAAAGAGGTTTTTACTCATCCATTGTTGTCATTATTATTTAGTTATAAGGTAAATAATAGTTCGTTTCTAAAACAACAATGGCAACTAATTGCTAGACATGAATAAAGTCCACACAATTTCTAAAAATAAAAAAACTAGCGCGCTCAGTCCTTATTATACTTCAAGATAATTTGATAAAGGTCTGTAACCATAAGAGCGGAAACATAAAGATCGAATTCGTGTAACTACACTGGATCTGAAGTTTTTGGAAACAATATTAGATTTTAAATTTTTACATTTTTATGAACTTACTTTTGGTGGTCTCCATCCGCATCCTGGTAACGGTAATCCATCAGTGCCCAAAGGACAAGGTGCATCCAAACCCGGTACTCCTTGATCTCCTTTATCGCCTCTATCACCTTTTCTTCCTCTTTTTCCAAAAGGACCCTTGAAAAAATATTGTATTGGTGCGTTTTAGTTGAGCGAAAGGAAACATTGGTAAAGGTTCTGGACTAAATCAAAAACAGGAAGACCTGATCAGGACGGGGATTGGTTATCCAAACAATATTAGTGTTTAATTTTTCACCAGGTGAAATTTCCTTCCAAAAGGCATTGTGCCAGACCTAAGCCTATATTTGGATGTAGGAAAATCATACGAAAAATTTTAAGATGAACGTTTGGGTACCTTATGTGAAGTTTAAAATTGTTGCTTCTGCCATAGAATTGTGTTTTATGATCCACCCGATAAAATTTTGAGACTAGTAATAATTGCAGCAGTGCGTAAAGAAACATTTTTTATGAAATTTTAATATTTTTATTTTCCACTTTTTCTTAAATCTCAGAAGTTTCATATTAAAAATAAAATTTTACACATTTATGTCTTTAATAAACAGCATGTTGATATCGAAAATATTTCAAATGAATAAATAATAGGATATTTAAAAGGTGATAAGAAAATAATTTGAATAAATGATTTTAATTTGTAGTAAACTATTTTCCCAAAATTACAAAAACATATGAATAATGTGTATTACTTACAGCATCACCTTTGTATCCTTTGTCACCCTTCGGACCCTATAAGCGAAGAAATAAGTCAGTTATTCATTTTTTGGTAAATAATTTATGGACCTTTGCTTTTATACCGGGTGTCCCATTATTTTTTTCCGGAAGTTCAAGAGCTTATAACTTTTAAGCGAATAAAGACATGTACATGCGGTTTTAATGGAAATACTTCACATCGATACAAATTTAATTTGAACCAATCAGTTTTTTTTTAACTTTCCGTTAACCAAAAAAAAACAAAAACGCGTTTTTTGTAATTTTATTTGTTCACTTTTTTAAATATATCACCCTGTATATTTTTTTATGAAAGGAGAGCTACTTCTTTGAGCAATCTGTCGGTATAAGGTTTTTAAAAATCAATGCAGATTAAGGTTTAAGTATACATCTACAAAATCAACAAATATTTATAATTATAACACCCAGTATATTTTCTGATGAAAAAAAAGCCGTAATCGTTTAAAAGTTATAAGATCTTGAAATACCGGAAAGTATAATGGGATACCCAATAGTTTGGAAACACAAAAATTATAGTAAATTCACTACATTTAAAAAAGTGTATCTTTTCCAAACCTATTTCAAGCGAAAGTTTGAATCACGATTATAACATTGTATAGGGTGTCCTAAGTTGGATGGTTTTGCAAGATATCTCGAAAATTAGGGGAAATAGAAAAAAATTTGTTAAACTAGCCATGATTCAATCAGATCATCAGGAAGTTGTTTCGTTTTCGAAAAATTTTCCAAAATCAAAATATTTTTGAAAGAACTTGATAGAATAACTAAAGGAGTTCAGTGGGATGGGAGCGAGGTTGAATGGAGACAAGAAGTCAAGTATCTAGGCTTGACTCTAGACAAACACGAAACATAAAACAAAAATGGCTGGAATCTGGCAGGGAGAAATTGGAGTTGCAACCCAAAAATCCTGAACTGGTTGTAGACTGCCATAGTGAGACCAATTAGCACTTATGGAGCCATTGCGTGGAGTAGCAGAACTAGCCTATTGACGACGAGAGAAAACCTCTCCAAAATTCAAAGACTAGCCTGTATATGTATTACAGGAGCAATGAGAACATGCCCAACGGCATTCTCAAACTCACACAACTACATATGGTGGTGGAGAGTGTTGCAGAAAGAACAAGATACAGACTAAGTAGAGAGGGCATCATTAAAAAAAACCACCTCCCCACTTCTTAGAAATCAGAAGACCTGGGACATGCCACAAGATGGTATGATGAAAAAGTATAACTTTTCAAAGAAATTCTTTACGGAATTAAGCAACAAGAAGGAATGTTATCCAAATACCATTACCAGACTTGGAAATAATTCCATTCAATGGTAAACAGACGGCTCAAAAGCAATAGAAGAGTACGGGCCAGGAACCAAACACTCTGAAAGCTTGGGAAAAACCCTAAATATCTTTTAAGCGGAAATTCACGCCATAAGAAAGTGTGCCCAGTTCAATATTGATAAAGGATGTAGAAGGCAAAGAATTATCATAATGTCGGATAGTCAAGCAGCCATTAAAGCACTGAGCTCTTATGTAGTCAGTTCCAAAATGGTGTGGGAATGCCTAGGCAAACTCAATGAACTAGGCGAGAACAATATAGTCACCTTATTGTGGATGAACTAGCAAAGAGGAGGACTGAAAGACCCTTTTGGGGGCTGGAACCCTTTTGCGGTATCAGCTCCAATATAATTTTGGAAGAAATAGGTAAAGCCGAAAAAAAGAGGAAATCTGACCATTGGAAAGATCTAGTAGGGCTTAGACAATCAAAGATTATTCTGGGTGACTACAACCTGTTGAGATCAAATTAATGCATAAGTCAAAGTGAAACTGCACTAAGAGTTTTGACAGGGATCCTAACGGGACATTGTCGCCTTAATGGGTACCTGAAAAAGCTCAAAATAGTGGAAGAAGAAACCTCCATCCACATACTCGCGAATTGCACAGCAATTCAGAATCATAGGGGATTACTGGATGAAAGAGGGACATATACCTAAGTTAAAACCAGCAGATATCCTAAAAATCCTCCGGGAAATAGGACTAAATGAGCTACTAGTCTCTGAGACTTTCCTCAGAAACTGAGTAGAAGTAAGGGGGTACAATAGATCTTTTAGGTCTCAGTGAATGTCACCGCAATATACATACATACATACATATATACAAAGGAGTTCAGTGCAGTAGGCAATTTATTTTTATGGGTTTCAGGTTAGTAGATATAACAAATGGGACACCCTGTATGTTCCGGCCTCTCTTTTTAATTCTCTTTCACTTGAATGACATTTTATATGTACATTTCTTATAATTTCTATTACAGGGTGATATAAAATTTAGCGGTAAAGCTATGTAAATGCAGTCTTTAGAAAAATCAAACATCCCCTATAAATATTTTTTAATTTAATACCTCTTGTCCTGGAATTCCATCGGTACCCTGAAATACAAAGACACAAAAATTTTGGTTAGTAGATACTTACTAATAAGCAAAAAACAAACAATAATCAAAATAATCTGTTATTTTGTTAAAAAGCAATAAGTATGTTATTTAGATTATGATTAACTAAAATTAAAAAGCAATATTCTGTTACTTTTTATATATCCTAATAATATCTACGATTATTATTATTACAGCGATTGTATCATAAGTTATGGTTGTTAATAAATATAATGGTTTCTAAGAGAGGCGGTACTGCTGTCCTTTCCAAGTTTTTTGTTCTGTTATTGCGACCATTCAGTTACATTCGGGGAAAGGTGTAGAAAATTATAAAAATCTCTTAAGATAATTTTGGAATCTTCTATACAGAACACGTAAACGGAAAGGTGCCAGACACTCGGTGTCTTTATTTAACCGGCGTTAAGAACACCTTATAAAAAAATAACTATACTAAAATCCATTGTCAAAAGCGTTGACAGCTCTCGGATTATCATAAACAATTTTTATTTACAAATATTCATGTTCGTTTGACAAGTGGACAAGCTTTTATTTTTATGTATTTTTTGACTCTAATCTGTTAATCTAAAGGAGGATTTAAGATTGACCGTAATGTCGTTGGTTACATCACAGGCAGTTTAAGGCGAACTTTATCAGATAATGGACATTACTGAGAGCTCTTACGATTTATTTATATTTTGTTACTCTATCGTCTTGTTTACTTGTTTACTTATGATCATTATATATACAGGGTATTTCAAAAGTAATCTAAAATATTGTTGACGATTCGTTATTGAATTAAAAAATGTACTTCTCGGTAATAAACGATAATTTTTCTTAGTTACGCTACTGGTTTCCAATATTAATAAAAAGAACATCTTTATTCTGAGTTATCTTTGGAATTTTGACAACGACTATGTCATACCTGACACAAAAAGCAAACAATATTACTCACCGGGAGGCCAGGATCTCCTCGTTCTCCTTTATTTCCTGGTTCCCCTTGTGCCCCCTAATAGAGAATATTATTAATAAATGAATTTCATTATAATAATTCGATAAATTTATTTTATTCGAGACCAAGTCGTTACAATGAGGAAAAAAATCAATAGTATCTCACTTACTTTCATTCCATCTAGCCCCGGAGGTCCCTGTGAAATATATATAATAAAATCAATAAATTGTTTTTGTGGAGAATAAATTTCGATGATATGACGCCAAAATGCTTTTTACTCACCATACCATGGCAATACATGCTTGTTAGTAAGAAAAAAGAAAAAAGGGAGAAAATATTAACGTCTTATCAACAACATTTTTGAAATGGGCAAAAAGCGATATCCTTAACAAACCGTTTCTGGAACTTGCACTTCACTAGATCTCATTCCTAGTAGACTATTATATTAGAGGAAGAAATTTAAAAAATATATTTAAGTATGAAATAAAAATATTTAAGAAAATTGTGGTTTAATTTCTCAAATAATGGAAACGTTTTTTTTAATTCACCAGGTTGGTTGTGAAAATAATGTTAAAATCTACATTGAAAAACATTTCCTTTGTCAATTCAATGTGCAGAATGTACCGGGTATCCGATTAAGAGAGATAACCTGCTGTATCTCAGAAACCATTTATCGTACCGCGTAGAGAAAAAAAAATTGTATTACAAACTCGCATACGGGAAACAGCTGGAAATTATTTTCAGGTTTCCCACTCCACACAATAATAACACAAAAACAAAAATTTTCTATAATAAATGTACCACAAAATTTGAATATTCGTAATCATTAGATCATTTTACGTAAGTTTGCTTTAGTACTTTTTCCTCTATCTTGTAAAATAACTAGTAGGGGCGAGTGGGAAAGCTGACTCAATAAAACTATTATAACTTTTGTTCCGCTCTATGGATTTTGACAAACTTGTTATTATTTTAAAGGGAATTCAATGGCTAATAAAATGTTATATCATCGTTTTATTCCAGTTGTTTCGCTAGATGGCGGTAATTAAATAATTGTTTTGTTTTCAACTTTTACGCGTTTTATACTTCAATAAATTGAAAATTTTACATAATGTAGTAGTGGATACAACAAGATGGCTGTCCATCCCCTTTACCAATGAAGTGATGCATTTTCTAAACCAACAATATGAGTATAGGTGGATATGAAGAGGTAGCACATTCCCGCGGCCGCCAAGATCTCCCGACCTTACTGTGCTAGATTTTCATCTATGTGGTCGAATTAAAGATTCAGTATTTCAGATAAGACCAGCAAATAGAGCAAATCATATTCAACGAATACAAAACGTAATTGATAGTATTTCCAGGGCTGAAATAGTAGCTAACACGAAGAGATTAAATATCTGCATCGAAAAAGATGGAAAGCATTTCGAGCGGTATCTTTAGGTTACTTTACTAAGTCAATATAGTTTATTTTTGCTGTTTTTTACGTGATTAATTGTTGGTTATTGTTACAATGATACTGAGTTTTATCAAAATCCTATTTCTATGTATACCTAAGTTTTCTCGTATCTTTGCTTAGAAAATAGATATTGAAATGCGGTTTTTACCATTTTTTAAAATTCCATCCTCTTTCAAGTTGATTAAAAAATATGGCATCGAATTTGAAGATTCCCAAAAAAAGTTGAAAACAAACCAATTGTTCAATCACCGCCATCTAGCGACCGTTAAAACCACTGGAATAAAACGATGATACAATATTTTATTAGGCATTGAATTCCCTTTCAAACGATACCAAGTTTGTCAAAACCCATAAAGCGGAACAAAAGTTATAACAGCTTTTTTGAGTCAGCTTTCCCACTCGCCCCTGCCAGTTATTTTACAAGATAAAGGAAAAAGTACTGGAGCAAATTTACGTAAAATGATATAATGATTACAAATATTCAAATTTTGTGGTACTATAACGGTACATTTATTATAGAAAAATGATGTTTTTGTGTAGAAAACTTGAAAATAATTTCCAGCTGTTTCTCGTATGCGAGTTTGTAATACAGATTTTTCTCTCTAAGCTGTACGATAAATAGCGGGTTACCTTTCTTAATCAGACACCCGGTAAAGAATATAAGAAATATTCCCAAAAATAGAATATAAACCTGCCCATAATCGTAAAAATACAGTCAAACATCTGTTGATACTACATTTTTAATAAAACTGGAAGTATTCAATGACAATTTGGTTTCTTTTTCGTAGGAATGATATTTACTGTTATATAGTTTTATTAACGTAAAGAGGTTAAAATGCAAAAAAGCAGAGTATAAATTAAAGCTTCTTTAATACTTACAGCACATGCACAAACACTTACTCCGTACATGTTTATAATAGTACATCAAAAGTATTCTAGTCAATTATTAAATCTAAAAAATATCTTACAATTCACAGGTTTTTCAAACCCTTAGCCTTTTTCAGTCACGTTATTCTCAAAAACACCTTTTCGAAATACCTCCTTCAGTCAATTTGGTGACATACAAAAATACATTTTGTTGTTCAAGTCAAACATTTTTATGTGCAGAAACGGCAGCAATTTCTGAATCTGACACTAAAATAACCCATATCGTAAAGTTGGTACACCCTGTATATATTTAATGTAAATTTAATTCATTGGTGAATAATTTATAATTCTGAAGTAATAAAATTATTTTGAATATTAAGACTATAACTGCCATGCTGCTCATGACACTAAAATTATTTTTTTTTCTTTTCCAGTAGTTTTTTATTGAAGGAATATATTTAGAAGAGGTTTTTTTGAACTATTACGAGTATAGTAGCTATTCTACTATAACTCACTTAAAAAATGTTAACATTTATATTACAGTAGAGTAAATCCTTAAAATAATATTTTCATGGAGTCTTCATTTTTATACATTTACTAAATATCAAGAATATGAGTCAGTAGATTCATTAAAATCAGTTCTATGATGTCAAAAATTTTAAATAATAGTTAAAATGATCCACCTCACCGAAATTTCTTCTGTACCACTTAATGAATTATTGCGAATAAATCATTTTGAGACACCTTATAACCATCTACCCTTCCTCTAATTTACGGTACTTATTTAAGGGTCACTCTGTATAATAATGTTATGGCTAACTAAATTTTCTCTTTCAATTTCCATGTCAATATAATATGGGGGATGTATACGTATCTGAATGGTTTATGAAAATTTTTTGTTTAACTATAAAACGTTTTAATAATTTCCAGCAAGAAAAAGGAAAATGTATGCAGCTAACGTGGAAAACGTTTTCTTTATCTGAGAATCTGAACATGGTTGTAGCACGAAAATTACTGATAACATTTCATAGAACTATTTTTAACTAAACTCACACATTAAAATACATTGTTTCAATTTCAAGTAAGTACTATTAAATGGACGTTAAAATGTTTTGTAAAGAGCAAGCTCTTATATTGTAAAGAAAAATAAGTACTATAATCAACGACCTTTATTGTTAATTTGTAAAACTTAAAATTGTTGGAAATAGTATCATAAATAAATATCTTTTGAAAGTGTTACGAGGTACCTAACCTTAGATTCTCATTCAATTTTGGAAAAATAATTTAAGTATTCTCCAGTTTATTGTACTAGAGAATTAAAAGTCAAAGCAAAGATTACACCACTTAACAAGAAGCGAAGCTTCCGATGATTTTTTGTATACGCATGTCTGAAAATTTTTTTTATAATAATGTACTTGTCATACTCCACTTTGTCTACCAATCATATCGCCGATATTTGAAAATTTCATCATTTTCTCAGTGTATTTACTAAGTTATCTGTCAACGACGGTCTCTCAAGGTCATAAATTTTGGTTACCAAAACATCAAAGAAAATGCGTCCGGCTTTGCTTCTTGTTAGCTGGTGTTTGGTCAAAGCATCATATTTGTAAATGCAAAATTTTTTGATTTATTTTCTCAACCTAACTGATTTAATTTGATCGTACTTATTTTCCTTTATATTCATTCACATTATTAATAATTATTGTAATAAGATTATTACAGTTTTTGAATACAAAAACATTTTTGATAATATAGTAATTATTTTGCCTTTCAAAAATTGTTAGTAATTTGGTCTTAAACATCTTAAGTACATGTAATTGAAAAAGAATATTCATAATATACTTATTATAGAAAACTTTAAACAACTAAAAAATAAATAGTAAGTATTTCTTAATGAATACATCGGAAAAAATTGGATCTTAAAATCACATGGAAGGTTGACTAGTAGGTATATGTACGGTACCTCCACAAAGTCCTCCACTACATCTAAATGTACGGACGATCGTTCTGAAAAATACCGATAGGCTAACTCAGGCAATCTTTGAAACCAAAGGATCTAATTGGGCATCTTGAGATACCCAATCCATGAAGATGCCCACGAATTTTATGTTTGTTGTGAGTGTAAGGACATAAAGGACTTGTCGGAAATGAGATTGCTGATGGTTTCGCAAAGGAAGGAGCTTGTACTTTTTGTGGTATATAACTTCTTTGAGCAGGCAACGAACATTGAGATGATATTGGAAACGGAATCAGAAAAAATTGATAATAATGAGAACACAAAAGATGATTGTAAAACAAAAAAAAATCTTTAGAAATATGGAAAAGGGAAAAAGAAATAGAAAATGCGAAAAAAAGTTATGTACATGAAATATTAAAGAAAATAAAAATACTAAACCAAACAAAAATAAGGAAAACAAAAAGAAGCAGATAAACATAGCGACTTGGAACACCAAAACAATGTTATAACCAGACAACATGGAAGAAATTGACAGAAACTGCAGAACCGCACGCCAAGGACGAATTCTATGACACGCTCATTAAAGTTTGCGAAGAAATACCAAAGAAAGACGAAATAATAATACTAGGAGACGCAAACGCAAAGCTGGGCGAAGAAACATACTTAAGAGAAATAATAGGTAACGAAAAAGGAATTATACATGACAAAACTAACGATAACGGTCAAAGACTCTGCCAGTTAGCTGGAATGATGAACTTGTCAATACTATCAACTAAGTTCAAACACCCCAAAAAACACAAAGTAACCTGGAGGCACCCAGGAGGACAAGTTGAGAACCAGATAGACCACGTATTACCCACGAGAGGTATCTGCAGAAAAACAATAGACACAAGAACGTACAGAGGCGCAAACGCAGACACGGATCACTATCTAGTAATGACAAAAATGAGAGGACTAAAAGATGCAAAGAAATATAACGCACCAAAGAACACAAGCACTCTTAACGTGAAGTGTTTAAGAACTGAAAAAATAAGGAAACAACATGAAGATAAAATTACAGAAAATATGGAAAACCAGACACTTATTACATCAGATATCGAAAATAGTTGGGACAAAATAAAAAACGTGGTATTGGAAGCAGCACAGCAAATAATGTGGAAGAAGAGTAAAGAAAAGGAGAAAAAAGAATGGTATGACCAACAGTGTGAAGAAATAAGAAAACAAAAAAACACTGCAAGATTAAAGTGGATAAATATAAACCAAGGATCGGACAGAAGAGCATACGAGATAATCAGAAATAGGGCAAATGCAACATACAAAAATAAAAATAAAATGACTGGCTAAATGGAAAAATGAAAGAAATAGAGGAAGATATGCGTAAAAAGAACCTAAAACAATTCTACAAAAAGATAAAAGCACCGACCAAATATATGAGAGCACGAAAATGATAAACATATGGGAAAAGTATTATAGCAGAATGCTTAATGGAGATGATGTTGAGGACCTCAGGGTAGCAGAAGAGTTAGTAGCAGATCCAGAAAACGAAATCACGTTAAACTGCCCCTCTGAAAAAGAAATAGCGACTGAAATAAAAAGAACTATCAACGGAAAAGCCACAGGAGAAGACAAAATAGCAGCGGAAATGTTGAAGTATGGCGAGGAACCGCTTAAGAAGACAATATACAATCTGATATAATAAATTTGGGCGGGAAATATAATGCCAAACGAATGGAACCCTGGAATAATGACACCCATCCACAAAAAAAGAGATAAGGAAGTCTGCAAAAACTATAGACCAATAACCCTACTCAATACCACCTACAAAATACTTGCAAACATAATAAATCAAAAACTGAAGGCATACACAGAAAAAATAATAGGAGACTACCAAAACGGGTTTAGACCAGGAAAATCTACAGTAACGGCAATACGCACCATCGAACAAATCCTTGAAAAATCCCTGGAATACAATAATGCTCTACACGTCATTTTTATAGACTTCAGGAACGCATTTGACACAATCATAAGACACAAGATTATGGAAACACTAAAAATACTAGGAATCCCAAAGAAGCTTAGGGAATTGGTGGAAATGATCCTACAAAACACTAAAGGGAAAGTAAAATTCCAAGGTTGAATTTCAGAAGAATTTAAAATGAATAAAGGAGTAAAACAGGGAGACTCAATTTCTCCAACACTGTTTAACCTAGTACTTGAATCCATTTTAAGGAATGCAAACTTGAACGAGAAAAATATTATAGTGAACGAGACCCAGTTAATTGCTTATGCCGACGACCTCACCATAGTGGCCAGAACTAAGAAAAGTCTAATAAAAGCAGTAGAGAAGCTAGACGCAGAGGCACAAGGATTAGGGCTACGAATAAATGAAGACAAAACAAAATATATGCGAGTGGGGAAAGAAAAACAGAACAATGATACTCACTTAAGAATGAAAAATTACAAGTTTTGAATTGTATCAAGCTTCAATTATTTAGGAACATCCATAGGACAAACTGGTAAAGACTAGATAAAAGAAAGAATAAAGAAAGGAAACCAAATTCTTGGCATAAATAAGAAATTATTAAAATCTAAATGGATCAGCATAAAAACAAAAATACAAATCTATAAGAATTGATCAGACCAGCCATTACTTACGCACTCGAAACAACAACTATAAACAAAAAAGAAGAAGAAGATCAAAAAATGATAGAAAGGAAGATATTGAGAACAATACTTGGACCAGACATAACAAGATATGGAGAAAGAAGATTAAAAAGAAACATAGAAATAGAAAAGGAAGCAGGTGGAGAAAATATAGTCCGATATATAAAAGCAAGGAGACTGGAATGGATGGGACACATTATGAGAAGTGCACCAACAGAAATATTAAAAAGAATAACAACATGGCTTCCATTGAAGACGAGAACAAGAGGAAGACCACGAAGCAGATGGTGGGATCAAGTAAAGGAAGCATTGAAAATCAGAGACTGGAAAACACAATGCGGAGACAGAAGAAAATGAAGAATTATAACAAATGAGGCCAGGATAGATAAAAGATTATAGTCGCACTGATATAAGAGGAGTAATCCACCTCGTCAATAGGATTAAGCACAGCTCTATCAAGCTAGCCATAATCCCTCGCCTCGGGATTGAACAGCCATGATGATGATACCTTCTTTGTAAGATAGGCAAGGTGAACTGAGGAACATGCAGATTCTGCGATGATGCAGATAAGACGGCGGAACACATTGTCTACAATTGCAGGGAAATTGTCCGTCAACTCTTTAAATACCTGAAACAGGTCTACTTAGACCCTGATCAGACTGCAGAACGGATAATAGGCTTCTCAGAAGCCTAGGTCTAAAATAAAGATGTAGGGTATACACAGATGAGCTTATAGGTCGCAGTGTGGCCAATCGACCCCCTTGTAATCTAATCTAACCCTCAAATAATATAGACTGCTCAATATCTTCAGTAGGATGCCATTTGTAAATGATACAATCAGCTAATCCTTATTAAAGGGAATATTTAAATTTATAAAATATTTGCAAATAAATCTGAAAATCTGCATAAAGTAATAGGTAGTTATAATGAACCTCCCGACAACCATGATGTTATTAGAGACGACTCAAGTCGATCATTGTCGACATTAAAATTAATTCATGTTACTTTATGGAAGTACCATATATAATTCTTGAAGACAAAATAAATATGAATATGAGTTTTGATATATTATGTTACATTTATAGCTGTCAAAACAAATTAAAATTAATATGTTTACAAAGTATTTCAATATTAACAAAGATATTTTGCAGGGCAGTTGATTTTTCTTCTAAATTCTTATCTCCAGTTATTGTCCTCCTAAATTATGATTGCATGGAAAAAATTCATTGAATGTGATCAATTAGGATGTGTAAATACGCGACTCGAAACAATTCAATGTGAATTTAATGATTCAGCGTTAATATGTTATGTTATCTTGTTAATATTAGTTATTTTTTTGTTAATATTGTTAACTCACTGCATTAACGCTGAATTTTTATGGAGTAGAACGAAATTGTCTTACCATTGGGCCTGGTTTTCCATAATCACCCGGTCTACCGCTTTCTCCTCTCAATCCCATTGGACCCTAAGAAATATTTGAATTAAGGTTATTATACAGTAATATACCATTTTAACTTGTATAAAACGGATAGAAAACTGGTTGTATTAAAAAAAAAAACATAAATTCATAATTAAATCTGTTCAAAGGCACAAAAAAAGTGGGCGATTAACAACTTGGACTCCTGAAAAGTCATAAGACATGAGAAAATAAGGTTACAAATAGACTTTGTTGTTTCTCACGCAATTTAGGCCATCAGTTTGACAGATTAAAAGAAAAATATGTGTAATCCAGTTATATTAAAATAATTTTAGGTTTACTCACAGGTAGTCCCATTGGTCCTGGATCTCCTTTAGAGCCTTTGTCGCCCTGAAAAATAAAAATGGAATGTTAAAATTCTACTACTAAATAAATTCAGGCCAAAATGAAACTTACTGGCTCTCCTTTAAGTCCATCCGCCCCTCGATCACCTTTAATTCCAGGTGGGCCTTGTAGTCCGTGTATTCCCGGTGGACCAGGAGGTCCAGGTGGTCCCATAATCTAATGAAATAAGCTCAATTAATTAAGCGCTTGTTGCATTTTCACTGAATTAAACAACTCTAGGATGGAGCAAATTGTATTTGTAATTTTTTTTGGTAGGAATTTGTCACAATATTGAAATAAATTAGTGAAGATAAAATGATTGGATAAATGAAAGAACGAAGACTGTTAATTTTTACATTTTCTATACTCAAGTCTTCGTAAATTGATTATAAACTTTTCAACATTAATACATGTTCGATAAAAAGATTTCAACTCACCAGCTCTCCAGTATAGAAGTCTCCAGTGCCGTCACCCTGAAACGGTTAGTAAAATAAAGCAATAAAAAACTGGAAATTTAAAATGAAAACGGTTTAAAAATGCGACCGAGTTTTCGTTGAAGGTTAAATAAAACAATATAAATAGCATGATAAAACATACACCGTTAGGACAACTAAAGGATTTCCTTTAGGTGGAGTACTTTCACCACTTTTGTGGAACCTAGTTGTGGATGACTAGATCTGTAGATTGAATGATCAAGGCATATGGATGCTGGACTTTGCGGACTATATAGTGATTGTCACCAATGGGAAATTCCCAGAGGTGGTTATGAATGTCCTACAGGAAGCACTGCGAATTGTGGAGGAATGGTGCCTTAAACAGGATCTTTCAGTTAATCCAAAAAAACCAAACTAGTTGCTTTTACGAATAGAAGAGTTCTCCCGCAGGATAGAGTACTGTTGATCGGAGAAGAACTAGAAATATCCAAAGAAGTTAAATATCTGGGAGTGACCCTTGATTCCAAACTGAATTGGAAGGCACACATGGAAAAAATTACTACCAAGGCGACTAGGCTTTTCTGGCAATGCAGAAGAGTTATGGGCAAAACCTGGTGAATACGACCTGAGGTGGTTTACTGGCTCTACACAACTGTGATAAGGTCAACGATCACCTATGGAACAATAGTCTGGTGGAGGAGGACAGAAGTGTCCTCTGCAGTTAATATGTTAACTGCAATCGAAAGACAAGCCCTTCTTGGAGACTTATGGTCCCCGAACAATGTTTAAGAAGAACACACTGATACAACTGGGACATTACTAGACGAATCCATATTTCACACGAGTTTTGATAGCATGACACCCGAGAATATATTCAATGAACGAACGAATATCATCATCCCATCTATGGAACAGGTGATGCACCCAGGTAACTCTGGAGAAATCATCTGGTTCACCGATGGCTCCAAAACAAACCATGGCACTGGGGCTGGTATAAAAGGACCTAGAAAGAGAATGTTCTTTAGCCTTGGTCGACATACGACTGTGCTTCATGCAGATTGCCGCTATAGCCTGTATTGATGAAAACATCAGAAGAGGATATAATCAAGACCGAACTACTCATCTTTTCGCTTCCAAATAGAAATTATTTGTCAATACAGAGCAGAATATAAGAAGAGAAACACAAAATTACCTCCATTGAAAATTGCACGCGAATTGAGTGCTTCTTTTATAATCGCGTAAAACTGAAAACAAAGAGATCCACAATCGTGAGACGACCACCAAACGACTCGTGTGCAGGGTCCAAATGCTTTGCCTAGGAAGTAGAGTGGAAGGATCGACTCATATGCGGAGGACCTTAAGGACGAAATTACTAATTGCTGCCATGCTTCTATCACCAATAAAATCATTTCTTTACGATGTCGAGATTTTAATAATTTTGGAAAAGGTGTTTTTTATCGAAACGAAACGTTAACGGTTTTTATTTATGTTCGAACTTAATTAATATATTAGTTCAGATGGTGAAACAAATTAATGAAAAACAATAAATAGCAAATTCCACAACAGAAATATAACCTATATTACTCGACCGGTTTCACAAATTACATTTTCATCGCTCGGAGTAAATTATAGTCAGGATTGAAACAATTAATGAGTTAAATAAATGGTTCCTGTTTTTTTGCCATTATTGTGCATTGCGCTTGGTCCTGCCTTTTATTCATACTTTTTGTAGCGCACTGTGCTTAACCTTTTTGTACAAATAATACATTTTCTTATTCTGTATTCTATCTACTTAAAATAAAAGCTGAAAGCTTTTGTAAAGCTTATTTTCACTCTAAAATCTTGTAAAGCTTTTCTAATATTTACCTGTCGCCTCCTCAGCTTTTTGTACTTCTGTGAGCCAGGTAGCAAGAATCCGGAAAAAATAGTAAAAAAAACAAGTATTAAAACAATATCTGGAAATCTTCGAAAATAAGAGAGTGAGAAACATGAATTAAAGGATAAAATTATCAAAATTCAGAAACAAAATGTAGGCATTAAACTAGTCATTTAAATCTTGAATGTCATTTAAGTATATACATGTCTTTATCCTGAAGTACTGGAGAAATTTGTGTGTCGTCAGATATCAGTACTACGGTCAAGTATGGCAACGCAAGGGGGTTCTCTGGTATGACGGTCGGATTTTTAAGCATTCTTTGGGCTTTTTTATGATAACCAATGAAGAGATAGAACTTTGGAGTTTTTATCATTTATTTATAACTGTTTCAAGAGTTTACAAACACATTTTTAGCTAAAAATATTCAATAGAACCAAAGTTATAACTTTTTGAAGACAACTCCCTCCACGAAATCAGCTGATTGGCTCATCTGAAACTAAAAAAATTGGCGTTGTTTTAATCTGTTAGCTTATATCCACGGAATGGACTACTATCAAAAGAAAATTTTAAAAATTGGATTTTTGACAGACTAGGGAACAAAAAATTTTGAATTTTATGTATTTTTTGTCAACTTTTTGTTAAAAAAATAGAAATATTTTAAATTTTGGGGTGATAATAGATCATTATGTGCGGCTGTATATGCTGAGTCGACCCTATAAATTTGAAGTGAATCTGCCAAGCCGTTCTCGAGATATGATGGAGAAAATTTTGAAAAATATAGTATTGAGAATAACACGTTTGAAGTTTCAAGTACAGTTACAACATAAAAAATTCGAACTTACCATTCATCTGCTATACCTGGTCCATAGAGTAGACCTTCCTCCTCCTCTTGCAAGCCTTCCACAGCAGATTATTCTGCTTTTGCTGCAATTCTGGCGCCTTTGGTGACATCACAGCTGCTAGGAGCGCGAGACCCGATTTCATCACGTTTTTCTACGTAAACATGCGCTTAGCGTCCAGTGGGGCATAACATAAGTGCCATTATTTTTAAAATTTCTTGAATATTATAACGGCCAAAAACGTTGCAATTTCAACCATTTTGACGCCAGAGTGAAGGTGTTTTGGGCGAACGTCCAAATCAACGAATTGAGAGATTCGTTATAGTTCTGCGTTTCTGAACCTAAACAGCGGATGAACCATTCATCCTTTCTTAAATCTTCATAAACAGGTTTGATTACTTTCAAGACTTCGGGTAATAAAGGTGTCGAGATGGAATTGGTCGAGCCTCCGCCTTGCGCCACTTGCACCAGCTGTCTCCATGTCCATGCCGACTCGGAGTTTTTTAGCGGAAGCTTGTAAGACTCAAAAGGGATAATCTCGTTGATTCAAACATTTTGCAATTTAATTCCATAACAATCTTGTATAAAGCGTCTTTTTATCGATAACGATATATGGTGATAAAAAGTATAGGTTTAACCTTAATAGTAGATATACTAGGAGGGTTCTGGACCACAGGTTTGTGCATTACCCCCACATAATTCGTAATCTGCATGGCGATTAACCTAACGTAATTCGAATGTTGTATGGCGCTAGTGGTGGGGGGTTTGCGTGTTAACCTCTCGAAAAGTGGGCTAACCCCACGAAGATTGGCTGCTCGAAAAACGTATGCTAGATGGCAGGTGTGACCGCTCGAAAATCGTTCAACAGTAACGTATGATAGATGGCGCTAGTAGTGATTTTGACCGCTCGAAAATCGTTCTGAAAAAAAAAAACTTACGTGCGACGCGAACCATCGTCGCCACAACTGCCATGTACCATACCCTGACACTCTTAGCGCTAGGCCAGCAAGCCTTACGGAGAATGGATTCAGATATGGTATAGTTGCTACAGATTTGCTTAAAAGACGATTTGTACAGTAGGATCGTTGGCATGTGACGATTTGCGGATGTACGAGGTTATGTCACAAAGGTGTCAAAAGGACCGTTGACATGTGACGATTTGCAGATGTACGAGGTTATGTCACAAATATGTCAAAAGGGCCGTCGACATGTGATGATTTGTGGATGTACGAGGTTATGTCACAAAGGTGTCAAAAGGACCGTTGACATGTGACACACGATTTGAAGATGTACGAGGTT
Source organism: Lochmaea crataegi (assembly GCA_947563755.1). Classification (NCBI taxonomy): domain Eukaryota; kingdom Metazoa; phylum Arthropoda; class Insecta; order Coleoptera; family Chrysomelidae; genus Lochmaea; species Lochmaea crataegi. Next base: position 61,378,299 of record OX387424.1, read on the forward strand.
ACGTCACAAAGTAGGACCGTAGACATGTGACACACGATTTGCGGATATACAGAGATATGTCACAAAGTAGAATGTCAAAAGGGCCGTTGTACATCACACGATTTGTGGATGGGTATCTCACAAAAATGTCAAAAGAACCGTGACGTTTTGCGGATGTACAGGGGTATGTCACAAATTAGGATGTTAAAAGGACCGTGACGATTTGTTGTACAGGGATATGTCACAAAGTCAAGAGAACATGTGACACATGATTTGCGGATGTACGAGGCTATGTCACAAAGGTGTCAAAAGGACCGTCGACATGTGACACATCAAACGATTTGCGGATGTACGAGGTTATGACACAAAGGTGTCAAAAGGACCGTTGACATGTGACGATTTGCGGATGTACGGGGTTATGTCACAAAGGTGTCAAAAGATCCGTTGACATATGACACACGATTTGTGTATGTACAGGGGTCACAAAGTAAAGAGGCCTGACACTCTTAGCACCAGTTTAAAAAAAACAAAATCATGTTTGATATATTTATTCTGAAAGAAAAATGTTCTCTAATTTAAACTTTTAACAATCTCCGTCAGAGGGTAATATTCCATTATACAATCGTGAATTAAGATGCAATATACTTTTGTATTTTTCGGAAATCCTCGGTTTGCTTCAATATCGAGTTTAACGTCGACTGTTGATGCTTTCATGCCTTCCTCCTGCTTACTACAATCAACAATAAACAAGGCATGATTCTTGAATGCGTCATAGTCCAGCAAAGGTTGCTTTTGCGAGCAATGCATGTAACTCGGATAAAATTCAGCATAATTGAAGTGAGCTTCATTGTAATCTGTTTTCCCGAAATTCAACTGCATGCGTTCATTTGGCCAATATTCACCATTTAAGGATAGTCTGATACTTTGAATATCGACATCATCAAATTGTGTAGGATCTGCATTGGTATTATTGCGTTTCCCAGTTTGAAAGCAAACAATAACATATCTAGGACGTTCGACTGATGTACTCGTTTTAACTGCCCACACTTCTCGCGTTGCACCCGTTGTAATTGCGGGCAATTCATGCATTTCCCACTTCCTGAAAGCCATTACGATCGGCTGATCTTTTTGAATTGATTTCATCAATTCCAATTTAATGTCATCATTGGGATAGATGTGTTTTATTTTCAACTCTATGCTCGTAATTCCAATGGTGGCAGTTGTAACAGTCGATGATCCATCGGCAAGTACATTTTCTCGAATAATTACACAATCATTATCGTTTCTGGCTCGTACAAGACGAATTGTTTGTCGACCGCAAGTTATCAAGGGATAGTCATTAAATATATTAAATATGTGCTTAAGCGGTATTTGCAAATTGAAAGATTTATCAGCAGCATTCATAATTGGACTGTTGGGATAATTCCAGCCTGCAATCGCCATATGGTTTGAATCTTGCACATTGTAACATGTCAATGCACGAACGGCACTAACAATACCAGGGTCTCGAACGGTTTCTATCTCTCTTGCACTTTCGCTGTAACTACATGAATCGAAAAGAAATGCTCCAACATTATTAACTAATTTAACATCTCCAGCTCCTTGTACGGTGATATTTCCTTTAATGCATAGCAATGTTTCATTCATAGCAAAAAATGAATCCACTTGATTTATGCTAAATTCTACAACGTCATTACAATTGAAAGACTTAATGAACGGTGCATAGGTACGATATTCTGCTCTTCGAATTGATTCGTCTATTACTGGTTTACGGTAAATATCAAACATTGGCAGCATGCTTGTTGCCGATTGCAAACGCTGTTTTTTCGCATAAGTAGTAGTCATTTTAGTGGTTGACAATACGAAATCCCAACGATCGTAGAAACAATTTGTTTGCAGGTGTAAGATGTTTTTGTCGCTGTTGACGTCTGGATGATAGATTGAATAATGATGACGAATGTATTGTTTGTATGTTTTTATTATCTATTACTAGTCCCATTTGCTTCTCGATCTCAATTCCAATACCAATGTACTGAGTTCTCCACGAAAATTGATTGCTCTTCCGTTTTGATCTAATGCCAATACTGATATGCAGCTGATTTCACGTTGCGGCGTAACTGGTAGATATAGTAAATTGTGTGGTATTTCGTCAATAGCGTACCCTGGATCAACTTGAATAACAAATTCATAAAAAGTATGTGAAGGTGTATCACCATCGAAGGCTCCTGTGGTAATGTTACATTCAAATCGAATACTAGATACTTTTATAATTTTTACAGGCAAATTTGAAGAATGTTTCTCATTAGCATCCAATATTTGCGGTGAAAATCCCAATATCTCACCCAAACTGTCTGATTCCATAAAAGAGATTCGATATTTGCTTAATATCTCACACTGTATAGTATTATTGTTTGATTTTAATGAAAATTCCGCTTCTGTGTTATGTCCCAATTTGCTGCGTATGAAACATTCAATGTCGGCTATTTCATAACATCCAGTAGGGATATCAAACGTGTGCAATTCATCATTAATGTAGTAGTAGAATTTTTTATTTTCAACATTGGGTATTGTGTGATAAGAGTGGAAAGATCTCAATGCCAATTCGTAATCCAAATTCGGATCCAATGCGATAGGCATAGCAGGTTGAAATGTAAACATATGATTTGTGCTGTTGACGCGTAACAACATCTTGTTATAAACTGATAGAATTTGTGGAATATGGATGCTTAAATAACACAAACTAATTCAAAAAAAAAATTTATTACTAAAACATTATTTGCTTACATTTTTATTACAAATATAACAGTCAGCTTGCGAAGTGGGAGGACCATCCCAATGCGTGTCCCATTCGGGACGATTATAATGCACAAAACAAGGCATACGTATTTGTAAATCAAAATTTGTTTTGTAATTATAGGAAAGCTTATTCCAAATTTCAACAAGTTCTAATGGTTTTACAAATTTTATTAAATGTTGAATAGGAACTTGCTCAAGTTCATCCTCTGTATAACTACACAGTGATTTCTTTTGATAAATATTGGACAATTGATCATTCATTGTTGCTGCTGTTGATAGAGAAACTTTAAACACAAATGGCCACAATTAACTTGATCATATGTTTGAAATTGTTTGTTATTGTAAAAAATTTTGATATTCTTTCCTCCACGTCTCCAATATTGAACAAGTTCGCGGCAAGGCCTCAGATTACCGAATGAATCGAAATATTCAACATTGTCATTGTTCTTACAATAAGCCACCCAGTGTGTACCGCTATTATTTGAAACATCTAAATTTACGACTGCACATTCTTTTTGTCGAGGAGAACTGTCTTTAGGTATTTCATCACGCATAAAAACATCTCGAAAATTTTTTAATTTTAGTAATTTCGCATACCGCTTAATTTCTATGTCATACAGTGCACGGTTCGGTAATTTTATCGGTAATTCTAGTCATTTTTGTTGACGCTGTTTTTTTAGAAACAAACCGAATCCCCCTCGCGCATTTTTTCTCATATACAAGCCCGATCCAATTTGTTGTTCCATTGCTTTATTGTGACGAACTTCTTCTTCAAATTTTTTTTGTGCAGTACGTGCGTCAACCACTGTTTTTGCTACGCCAGCCGCTCCACCCGCAAGCGCACCAACAGCCGACAATCCTGCGAACAGTGGTAAAAGTGGTAGGAAACCACCACTCTTTGGCATTGGAATTATTCGTGGTACATCAATTTTTTTTGCACCTCCAAGCTGTTTAACTATTGTTTTAGCTGTTCGCAAAGCAAATAGAGCCGTTTCAGGTAGTGAACTACCACCCTGCTTGTTGACAGTTTTGTTTAATTTTTGAATGACTGCACGATTAAAGGAATGTTTCTTTGCTTTTTTCTTTATTCTCCCAACTACACGACATCCCATTCCGAGTTTTCTTTTCATCTTCATGCCTCCAGTAACGAGTAAAGCCGCAGTTTTTTCTCCGAGAGATGAATCCTTTGACCTAACACGTGCCCAGGCTTTATTTTCCAAATCTTTGTCAGCTAAATGTCTCTGATCTAGTGAATTGGTCTTTGAATACGCGATATCGTGTTGTTTGCAGGCGCTGTCCAACGGATTAATGCCCCTATCACCGCGTGCAAGTCGTTTTTCTAGTTTTGTTCCAGCTAAAAACAAATTATTAGTAACACCAAAAAATTTTTTTTTCCAACTCACGTCCACAAAATTGGTATGTCGGGATATGAAATTCAAACGGCAGTTTATTTATTAGAGTGTTTAGTAGACCAGCTCCTTCAAACACCAACATTAAGACTGATGACAAGTGATATAGTGACTGATATATTTATAGAATGTTTGTCTGTAATTGACACAAGATGAATATCGTTCAACAGAAGAACATGCTACCCATTGAGAACTTGGACTTTGCAGTGAAGTCGACAATTTGTAAACATGGCATACTACTTCCAAACTCTTTTCGTGCCATAATATGTGGTCCTAGTGGCTGTGGCAAGACAAACGTGATGCTCTCACTGCTATTCAATTCAAATGGCGTAAAATTTGAAAATGTCTATGTCTATTCGAAATCGTTATTTCAGGAAAAGTATCAACTACTTGCCGAGGTATTGTCGAGTGTCAAAGGTGTGAAATATTTTCCGTTTCGTGATAATGAGGAAATTATAAGTCCAGAAGAGGCGAGAACAAATTCCATTTTTGTATTTGATGACGTTGCATGTGATGGACAGCAGAAAATACGTGAATACTATTCAATGTGCCGACACAAGAATATTGATGCTCTCTATCTCTGTCAAACTTACTCTAAAATACCCAAACAATTGATTAGAGATAATTGTAATATCATTATACTTTTCAAACAGGATGAAATCAATCTCAAACACATATTCGATGAACACGTCTCGCCAGACATGACATTTGATATGTTTAAGCAAATGTGTGGGATGTGCTGGTCGGACAAGTACGGTGCTTTAGTTATTGTTAAAGATTTTCCTCTCATCAACGGACGTTATCGTAAAGGATTCGATCAATATATAAAAATATAAGTGGTCAACACCATGCAATCATTCATTGACAAAATGCCAGACAACAATCACATTCTTGCTACGGCTCTGCGTAAGAAAAAAGTAAATGAATTAGCTCGTACAATTCGCAAAAAATATCTCACATTAAAGTTGGGAAAAACAGAATACGATGAGTCTCTAAATAAATTATTTAAACCGATTTCAAAACCACTCAAAAAAATTGTTGAATCGTCTTCTAAAGCAATGGAAGCTTCCATTAAGAATGATGAGCCGAAAACAGAACCAAAAGACGAACCTTTGATCGATGATGACGTCGCCCACGATTCGGAAAAAACTGAGAACAGCAGCACATCAGAGGATGAATTATATGATAGTGCAGAAGAAGCAACAGTCTCAGACACGCTATGTGAAGAAGATTTATCGGATTATCCCCAAATTAGTCGAAAATATATTGAAGAATATATTCGCAAAGATAGTAAGATTGATCATAACTATGGACCTATTCACGTGGATGGCATCGGGTGGATGTTGGGTCGAAGGAGAATAGATTTTGACAACGAAAGTGGTGGAGATATTCACATACTTGCCGAAGCCAATCATGAAGAAAATCAAATAAAACGTAGTCTAGGTCTATATCAGCTGATTTTTTACGCCAACCCTTTTCGTTATACTGCAAAAGATTTGAAAAATTACAAAACTCTATTGACTCACACTGGCGTTCATCTCAACTCTCGAAATCGTTTAAAGTCTTCTTCTACCAACAAATATCATGCAATAATCAAACCACTTTTTAAAGATCTACGCACTCCTCTAGAAAAGACAATAACCACAAGATCGCAAGCATTCGCAGGTAAAGGGCTCAACGTAGACCGTTTAACTTACACCGATAAACCAATGGAATATATTTATTGGGATGATGCTAATGAATTGATTGCCCGCTTAAAATTACTAATCGCATCAAAAGATGCTGGCAACACCTCAGCATTTATCAACAATGAAATTATAGCAATCATTAATGAGCTTAGAGAGGCTAATATAATTGAATAACAATTGTTTTATCGCATTAGTCGTACAATGACAATCGATAAATTCGGTCATAGACAGTCTTATAGAAATGCATACTATTCCTCTAACCCATATGTTAGAGCAGATTTTCCACACACTGATGAAGGAGACATTGATGCTAAAAATGTAAAAATTTCAAATTTGGATCCTCCCGTTAAAGATAAAGATGCCGTCAACAAAAAGTACTTGCACTCAACACTAGTTCAAACTGAAACCAACATATTACGTATTGTTCTTGACACTGTGAATGACTGTAAGAAATATGTGGATAATACATTACTTCAAATTGAGGAGGAAACAGTTAAAAAATTCCAAAACCATCTAATTGAAAACAAAAAACTCACAGATGCAGCATTATTGAAAGCAAAGGAGGATCTAGAAGCGATCATTGGAAACAATGTAACTGCACTTTATGAAGAAATGAATAAAAGATTCATGTCATATAATCATATATCTATTCCTCCACACGGAAATATACTTGGTAGAAAAGGTAATTAAAAGAAACAAGGAAAATAAATTCCTTCAGTTTATACGTTAGTATGGTACGCATATCGCTCAAATAAACTTTCACTTGCATACTGAGTACAACAATGTCCAAGGAAAAAATACAGCTCGTTAATGAACTTCATAAACCTCTGAGAAAAAAATTTCCTCGAAGGAGAACAATAATTAAGGGCCTTAATGAATCCTGGCAAGCAGATCTCGGAGAGTTCAGATTATTTTCCGACTCTAATCAAAGCTATAAATTAATTTTGGTGGTAATCGACACATTTTCAAAGTTTATGTGGACTCGACCGTTGAAAACAAAAACCGCTCTTGAAGTTACGGAAGCGTTCGCTGATATAATTGCTCACAGTACACATGGAAGTCCGAAAAATTTACAAACCGATCAGGGCACTGAATTTTTTAACAAGAAATTTCAAAGTTTAATGAAACAACATGGAATAAACCACTATAATACGTTTAGCATAATGAAGGCAAGCATTGCAGAACGCGCAATTCGTACACTGAAAATGAAATTGTACAAATACTTCAGCTTACATGGTACATATAAATGGATAGACATTTTACCTGAAATTACTCGAGAGTACAATAATTCATTTCATCGTACGATCTCCATGAAACCCATACAAGTTAATAAGAAAAACGAGCTGGCAATTTTACAACAAGTTTATTCGATACCATCGGCAAAGAGACGTGCAGCGAAATTTCAAGTTGGAGATCACGTTCGTATCAGCAAGTTGAAACATGTATTTGAAAAAAGTTACCATCCTAATTACACAACAGAAAATTTTATCGTTTCCAAGGTTAAATTAACAACTCCTACTACATATTTACTTCACGATTTATCGGGTACACCAATCAGCGGTGCTTTTTACGAAGCAGAAATTCAAAAAGTAAGAAATCCAAACATTTACTTGGTAGAAAAGGTTATTAAAAGAAGAGGTAGCAAGATTTTTGTGAAATGGTTGGGATTTCCTGAAAAAGACAATAGCTGGATTGAAAATACAGATATTGTATGAGAAACGTCGTAGAAATTTTATCAACATGTGGCAACATTCATTTACACAAAATTGTATATAAAACTTTGTGAATTGACGACGCAGTCAGTCTTTGTATTTTGTTGAAGTGAAAAAATGTCTTTTAGTAGTACAGACAGCTGTTTTGAATCAGATTTTTCGAGTGAGCCGAATTACTCTAGTGAATTGGATGGAATTTTGGAAAATTATGAGATAGCTGCCACATCTGAAACACAATACTTGTTATACACACAATATTCTACACAAGTTTTTAATATAGGATGCGGAATAAGTGTAGCGAGAACATTCACACCTGCCATTATTTTATCATGTTGTGAGAAACCCAACACCGCCATATCATTCAGTGCATATGAGTGGTCGGTATTAATAGACTTGATTAGAAGTAACAAGTATATCCATCCAGAACTAAACAGTGGCGAGGAGCAAGAACTACCTCCACAAATTCAGTGTGGTGACTATTGTACCATAAACTCAGTTGTTTGGGATTCCGAGAGATTTCTAGATTTACGCAAACATGGAACTAATTTTTTACTGTCACAGCAAGATGTTGAAAATATTATTCATATTGACCGTTGTTTAATCTCGCATCGTGTTCTGCAGCTGGAATACCTAAATTTTCATGCGTATTATAAAAATGTAGTGGATATTATTGAAACATTTTCGCAAAATTACAAGACAATAAGTGATCTTTGTAAATTGGAACTTTTGTACGCCTTCTGTGAGAGTTCGCCACCTGAAAGTCTTTTTTCTTATGCACTTCGTGAATTTATTTATTTTTTCAAACATAAAGTTATAAATGATTTAGAGGATCTTTAGTGAACATTTATGTTATATGTACTTTAGCTTAATAAAAAAATGTTAAAAAATTGCAGTTTCATTTTCCAATCGCCTCCCAATGAAAACCACGAGAAATTTTTTTAAAACTCGCTTTATTTGTGAAACAAAGTGTAAGAAATTTAAAAAACCCTAATACTCAATAAAAAAGATAGTTAGCAAAACACTTTATATTAGATGATTGTGTGAAAAAGAGTGGAAAATATCATTAACATGTAAAAAAAAATTACTATATACAAAATAACTTTCAGCGAAATTCCTAATACTATATATACAATACTATGGTGATTACATTTTTTAACAAAATTTCTAATACTTTATGTGGTTGGGTGAAAAAGAGTTGAAAAGCACCATTAACATATAAAAACCTATTACTATATATACAAAATAACATTCAACGAAATTCCTAATACTATATACAAGACTACAGGTGTATAGCACAAAAATTGAGTAAGTGATTCTTCCGAGAGCTTCGCTATTTTCGCTGCATAAATTGTTTGGGGAACTCGTAAGCTCCTGCAAAAAAAAAAAGAAAATTTTGAAGACAATGAAACTTTTTGAAATAATAAATCATTCACAAAACATTAAACAATAACTTACTTTTAATTTTTATTGTAGCACTTGCAGACACAAAAACTTGTCAGAAAAGTCAAATGGTAGTTGTTATTAAACATTTTTCCTTTCCATCTCACTCAATCTGATCCTCTCCTTTATTCTCCAATTTCTCTTCTCCGCCTTACTCAGTTTTGGCGGGACCATTCTTATTATATTTTTATTTTCTGTTTGAGGGATGTATGTTGGCGAGTCCTCGTCCCAATTTTCTTCGCAATAAACAATCGGTCTACTATTTTCCATAATTTCTTCTGACTTCTGCGGTTGACTGCTGGTACTGAATATATAAATAAAGCGACTGATACTGAACTAATGCTTTTGATCACAGTTTTTATATATTTCTTGTAATGACAAGTTACTTAACATGTTTTTTAATTTAGCTTTTCCATCCTAAAAGTTGATTTCTATGTCATTTCGTTAATGATTTAAAAAAAATTCCCTTCTAAAGATCTCGATATTACTGGTCATTAAATATAACTATTAAGTAGCAAAATTACTTTCTAATATTTTAAATGTTTTCTTGACTATTATGTTTTCTGCTGCTTAATTTTTCAGAAGTATATTGCACGATTATGGAATATTACTTAACATGTTTTCTAATTTAACGTTTCCGTCATAAAAGTTTCTGTTTAATTTCGTTAATGCTTTTTGAAAAAATTTCCTTCTAGTAAGATCTTGATATTACTGGTCATTCAATATAACTAATGAGTAGCAAAATTACTTTCTAATTTAAATGTTTTCTTGACTATTATGTTTTCTGCTAGTTAATTTATCAAAAGTATATTGCATGGTTATGGAATATTTCGCTCTGACGGAGATTGTATAGATAAAACACCTTGTATAAAAACGATTATCATCTTCACTGTTCTCAACATCAATTTTAATGCTATAATTCGAAATGAATAACGATTTTACAATTTCCAATATAGCTTTCACAATAAAAATAAATATTTTTGTTAAGATAACATATGGCAAATAAGCTGCATATTCTTTTTTTTTTCTACATTTGTATTGCAGATGACATCAGAAGTATTGTTTTCGATACTGAACATAAATACGTCCTGTTGGTGTCGATTCCTTTATTTTTCGTTGACCAATTACATAATCTAAAACGTTTGAAAAATCTTCTTTTACGTTGATCTCATTGGGTAACTAGTTTATTTTGAGATTCTTCCAAGTATGTTTAAATTGCGATTTACCGTTCTCAATATTGTTGAGACTTAGATTGCTCAACTCTACTATAAGTTTATAAAACACCAGTGAACGTCCTCGATATGTTATTGTTTGCTTTCAAACTGAGAAAATCTAATCATACCAACGCAGATCCTCCACGATTTGATGATGTCGATATTCAAAGTATCAGACTATCCTTAAATGATGAATATTGGCCAAATTTGAAGCCGCGGGACGTTAAGGTCTTTTCAACGATATGTCACTTGTCATGATTTATTAGTTTTGCTTTGCACTTTAATTTTTGCTGTATATGTTAAAAGAATATTTAATGCAAGCTTAGTAACTAGCCGCGGGAAGTTGAGGTCTTTTAAACGATATGTCACTTGTCATGATTTATTAATTTTTCTTTGCACTTTAATTTTTGATACACTCTGTATATGTTAAGAGAATTTTTTATACGTTTCGTATGCTGGAGGTTGAGATATTTTCGATATGTCACATGTTATAATTTACCTATGTATGTATATAGAATATCGATTTTTCAATTTTCAATATAACTTTTACAATAAAAATAAATATTGTTGTTATAAGCTATTTATATCATTTTTTTTCTACATTCCTATTATCGATGAAATTGGAACTATTGTTTTCGATACTGAACATAGCGTAATACGTCTTGTTGGTACCGCTTCCCGTATTTTTCCTTAACCAATTACGTAATCTAAAACGTTTGAAAAATCCTCTTCTACGTTGATCTCTAATGTGTATTGCATCTTAATTCACGATTGTATAATGGAATATTTCCCTCTGACGAGAATAGTTGAAAGTTTAAAATAGAAGTCTTTTTTAACGTATCTTTCATAATAAATATGTTTTTTCTCCTTCTAACTCGAATAAACTCAGGTCTGCCATAAAGTGTCGCATATCAACAGTCGTTCCTTTTGCCATACCCCATGCACAAATCGTTTGATGTGTCATATGTCAACTTTACGGACCTTTTGACATCCTACTTTGTGATATATCCTCGTACATCCAGCGCATACAGTTGAATATAAATAAAACACCTTGTTTAAAAACTAATGGCTGTCATCTTCACTGTCATCAACTTTAATGCTACTATTCGAAATAAATCTTGATTTTACAATTTTCAATATAACTTTCACAATAAAAATAAATATTGTTGCTAAGATAATACATAACATGGCAAATAAGCTATTTATATCATTTTCTATGTTTTCTACATTTCTATTGACGATGACATCAGAACTGCTGTTTTCGATACTGAACATAGCGAGTACGTCTTGTTGGTGTCGACACCCAATTTATTTTGAGATTCTTCCAAGTATGGTTGATTTGCAATTCTTCGTTCTCAATATTGTTAAGGCTTAGATTGCTCAACTGTACTATAAGTTTACTTTTGTCTTCATAAAACACAAGATCTTTTTTTACTTGATTCAATTTTACGACAAATTCTTTCAATCTATGTCTATACTCCAATAAAGCCATTGTTCATCTGTCGTAAACTAATTAATGCCAAAATATTTATCTCAATCTGTCTATGGCGCATTCAAGAAACATGCCTTGTTTATTGTTGATTGAAGTAAGCAGGAGGAAGGCATGAAAACAGTCGACGTTAAACTCGATATTGAATGATGTGTCACATGTCTACGGTCCCTTTGACACCTTTGTGACATAACCTCGTACATCCGCAAATCGTGTGTCACATGTCTACGGTCCTTTTGACACCTTTGTGACATATCCCTGTACATCCACAAATCGTCACATGACAACGGATCTTTTGACGCCTTTGTGACATAACCTCGTGCATCCGCAAATTGCGTGTCACATGTCAACGGTCCTTTTGACACCTTTGTGTCATAACCTCGTACATCCGCAAATCGTTTGATGTGTCACATGTTCTCTTGACTTTGTGACATATCCCTGTACAACAAATCGTCACGGTCATTTTAACACCTACTTTGTGACATATCCCTGTACATCCACAAATCGTCACATGTCATCGGATCTATTGACACCTTTGTGACATAACCCCGTACATCCACAAATAGTTTGTCACATGTCGACGGTCCTTTTGACACCTTTGTGACATAGCCTCGTACATCCGCAAATCATGTGTCACATGTTCTCTTGACTTTGTGACATATCCCTGTACAACAAATCGTCACGGTCCTTTTAACATCCTAATTTGTGACATACCCCTGTACATCCGCAAAACGTCACGGTTCTTTTGACATTTTTGTGAGATACCCATCCACAAATCGTGTGATGTACAACGACCCTTTTGACATTCTACTTTGTGACATATCTCTGTATATCCGCAAATCGTGTGTCACATGTCTACGGTCCTACTTTGTGACGTAACCTCGTACATCTTCAAATCGTCACATGTCAACGGTCCTTTTGACACCTTTGTGACATAACCTCGTACATCCACAAATCATCACATGTCGACGGCCCTTTTGACATATTTGTGACATAACCTCGTACATCTGCAAATCGTCACATGTCAACGGTCCTTTTGACACCTTTGTGACATAACCTCGTACATCCGCAAATCGTCACATGCCAACGATCCTACTGTACAAATCGTCTTTTAAGCAAATCTGTAGCAACTATACCATATCTGAATCCATTCTCCGTAAGGCTTGCTGGCCTAGCGCTAAGAGTGTCAGGGTATGGTACATGGCAGTTGTGGCGACGATGGTTCGCGTCGCACGTAAGTTTTTTTTTTTCAGAACGATTTTCGAGCGGTCAAAATCACTACTAGCGCCATCTATCATACGTTACTGTTGAACGATTTTCGAGCGGTCACACCTGCCATCTAGCATACGTTTTTCGAGCAGCCAATCTTCGTGGGGTTAGCCCACTTTTCGAGAGGTTAACATGCAAACCCCCCACCACTAGCGCCATGCAACATTCGAATTACGTTAGGTTAATCGCCATGCAGATTACGAATTATGTGGGGGTAATGCACAAACCTGTGGTCCAGAACCCTCCTAGTATATCTACTCTTAATTTTTTTTAATGCATCGGTAGCATTTAGCTGGTGGGTAGCCAACCCCAATAACAGTAAAAATACTTCACTTGTTCGAGTTTAGACGTTTTAGTAAATATTTTAATTAATGTTATACTCCATATTTCTAGAGTATTATATTTATTGGACAAAACCCATTAACGAATATGTCACCTTACTTTATTTATTAGACAAGACCCATTAACAAAGATGTCAATGTTGAACCAAGGGTCGAGGGGATCTGAAAAGGGAAGTGATCTGGAATAGGCAGTCGATGTGTAACCGTGACATTGAGGAGAATAAATGCAGATAGTTGTATTGTTATCGAGTTTTATTATATTTGATCCTTTTTGAGTCTTACAAGCTGATGTATATTTTGTATCATTTCGGGTTGCGAAGCGGTTTCCACTAAATTTTCGTTTTTTATTAGGACCAGGGTGAACATTATTATAGTCGTGCTTCCTTTTCTACTTATAACTGATCACAAGTTTTTCTACAGTCGCGCGTAAAATGACTAATTACTAATATTCGAATGAAATCGTAAAGTCGACAAATGCCAAGGATTGTTACTTTACGCTTTAGCGCAAAAAAGGAATCTTTTTCGCTCGCTTATCAAACCACGCCCTCCGAATTAACTCAATTGGTGAATATTTAACAATTTATCAGATTAAAAATCAAATAAAATTATATGAAAATTATCAAAAATTTTGAAATATGGTCAAAAATGGTCAATAATTGTCAAAAATTGTCAAAAATGGTAAATAATTGTCAAAAATTGTCAAACGGTCAAAAATGGCCAAACATTTTCAAAAATTGTCAAAAATGGTCAATTGTCAAATTTTTTTTGAAAAATTGTGAAAAATGGTCAATAATTGTCAAAAACTATCAAAAATGGTCAAAAATTGTCAAACTTTTGAGAAATAGTTGATAATTGTCAAAAATTGTAAAAGTTTTTGAAATATGGTCAAAAATGGTCAATTGTCAACTATTTTTAAAAACTGTCAAAAATGGACAATTATTGTCAAAATTGGTCAATAATTGTTAAACTTTTGAAAATGGTCGATAATTGTCAAAAACTATCAAAAATGGACAATAATTTTGAAAAATGGTCAAACATTTTGAAAAATGGTCTGTAATTTTGAAAAATTGTCAAAAATGGTTAAAAACTATCAAAAATGGTTAAAAATGGTCGATTATTGTTACAAACTGTTAAAAATGGACAATTATTATCAAAAACTGTCAAAAATGGTTAAAAATTGTCATCATTTTGAAAAATGGTCAAAAATTTGGAAAAACGGTCACTAGTTTTGAAAAACAGTGAAAATGGTCAATAATTGTTAAAATTTTTTAAAATGGTCAATAATTGTTAAAATTTTGAAAAACGGTCAATAATTGTCAAAATTTTGAGAAATGGTCAATAATCGTAAAAGTTGTCAAAATTTTGAAAAATAGTCAATAAATAATACGAGCCGTTTCCGAAAATCGATTTAAACACGTAATTTATAAAATCGATTTACTAAAAATCAATTTATATTACTATAAAAATCGATTATAAGAAAATAATAATCGATTTATATGAAAATCGATTATTTTTTAACATCCCTAGTCAGTAGATCTTTTTAAGGTTAATCATGATGAATAGCGAAAATGACGATTATTCTTGCACTTCTATTATAACCTAAGATAATATAAAAAACTGTTTTAATTATTAAAAGGGCGACTGTTGAAAAAATTATGTGTGTTTTTCGATCGTAAAGTAAAATTGCCGCTTTCGAAAGACCGCCGCAACATTCTTTCTCAAGCGGCAATCTGTTACTTTACGCTCTAAATACACAAATAACTATTTCGTACCTAGATGAAGCTAAACCAAGACTAAAATAAATTTCAGAACGTAAATAACTACAGTAATTGTTTTCTAAGCTTGTTTAAACTTGTCTGTACTTGTTCAAGGTATACAAGGGTCTCAGATATCAATCCGACAGAAAACATTGGGGGGCGGCCTCTCAGCTCAGAGCTACGAATACCTGCCTCTTCTAACTGCTTTATCTTTATAATGGCTTAGAATTTTAAAAATTCACTTCACCACCATATTCTAAATATATTAAGAAAACAATGTATGCCAAAAAAATATCGATTTTTTGAACCAATCAAACCTGAGAACCCCCTTGTAACAAAGAGACAGATAGACTGTCGGCAAAGCCACACTTGTAGACACATGATTTTTTCCAAGAAAAAGTACGAAAAAGTTATTAATACAACAAAATCATGATGCCTCTCATTTTTGAACGGGCTAAACGTTTTTATAGCAAACGCCGGAGGCTAGTACAAAAATTAAGCTTCATATTCGAGTTTTAAACGGGAATTTTTTCAATCCTTTGTAAATAAAAGAATATATATTACATTTGTTGATAGCATTTTAAAAATAAACCTTAAATTTTTTTGTAAATGTCAGAATCAGTAAACTGTAATATATACATCAAAAATCAGGGATTTAAAGGATTTGAGTAATCTCTTTTATTTACACAACATAGGGTTTTTTTTGAATCCTGTTGAAAAATAAACTATTTTCAACATTTGAAAAATTGTATGCTGGATGTAGTGCTGACTATCAAAAGCTTATCGAGGAGCTAAAAGCGGATGACTTAATGGGACAAGTCGTTGATTCATTAAATATCAAAATTAAATGCACGGCAGTCTGAGTTTGACATTGATAAAATTTTATATATCAATATCGCGAACGCTCCTGTAATTGTTGTGGTTGTATTTTATTTTCTCTATTTAATGTTTCGATTCTTTCATCTATTCGTTATTAAAAAAAAATCATTGTACCATTATATAATTTTTGCAGGAATCTGGCAGGGAGAAATTGGGGTTGTAACCCAAAAATCCTGAGCTGGATATACACTGCCATAGTTAGACCAATTATCACTTATGGAGCCATTGCGTAGAGTAGTAGCACTAGCCTATTGACGATGGAAGAGATATCTCCAAAATTCAAAGACTAGCCTGTATATGCAATGAGAACATGCCCAACGGCAGACATGGAACTAATTCTCAACCTCACACCACTACATATGGTGGTGAAAAGTGTTGCAAAAGGAACAAGATACAGACTAAGTAGAGAGGAATCATTAAACAAAAACCACCTACCCACTTCTTAGAAATCAAAAAACCTGGGACATGTCACAAGATGGGATGATGAAAAAGTATAACTTTTCAAAAAAATTCTATACGGTATTAAGCAACAAGAAGGAATGGGATCCAAAACCATTACAAGACTTGGAAATGCCATTTAATGGTACACAGACGGCTCAAAAGCAATAGAAGGAACAGGGATAGGAGTGTACGGGCCAGGAACCAAATACTCTGAAAGCTGGGGAAAAAACCCAAGTACCTTTCAAGCGGAAATTCACGCCATAAGAAAATGTGCCAAGTTCAATATTGATAAAGGATATAGGAGGAAAAGGATTATTATAATGTCGGATAGTCAAGCAGCCATTAAAGCACTGAGCTCTTATGTAATCAGTTCCAAAATGGTGTGGGAATGCCTAGGCAAAGTCAATGAACTAGGCGAGAACAATATAGTCACCTTACTGTGGATTCCAGGACACACTGGGATAGAAGGAAATGAAATAGCAGATGAACTAGCAAAGAGAGGACTGAAACACCCTTTTGGGGGCTGGAACCCTTTTGCGGTATCAGCTCCAATGTAATATTGGAAGAAATAGGCAAAGCCGAAAAAAATCCTGTCCGATGAGGATGTTCCAGACAGATGGCAAAACCAATACTTGGTGATGCCCTGAACTGAAACACCTCAGAAAGACAGCGAGAACGACCTTTAACAAGGCAAAACGAACAAAACTCAAAGAGGACTGGGGAGTATACCAAGCCAACCCCAAAGAGTTCAAAAAAGTCTGCAGGCAAAAACAAAGAGGAGTCTGGAGAGCATAGTGTAAGGCAGTCGAAGACTTCCCACAAGTTTATAGGCTACAGAAGGCACTCTCAATCGACCACCATAAGAGTATCGGCATCCTGACGAGAAAAAATGGCGACAAAGCTGCCAACCTCCAAGAGAGCGCTGAGATTCTTATAGAAACTCACTTCCCAGGTTCAGTATTTCTTGGAACGACGAACTGGGCGAAAGTACCAACAATGCCCTCACAATACGTCTGGCAATTTGCTAGTGCAGTAATTGATGAGGACAAGATAAGGTGGGCCATTTCGGGCTTTTTCCCTTTCAGTTTTCTGGTTTTCTTAAATTCAATTCACGTCTTCCCATTTTTAATTTTAAGCAATTTTAATCTTTCTAGTGCTTACTTTGAGTTTTTATTATTCATTATCATAAGTAATTATTACAATTTTACTACTGTCATTTATGAAAACTAAGGTTAGGTGTTATTGGATTTGCAGTAGCGACGCCGCGGTGAAAAAACAAACTGCTTAGACAGACGATTTTTAGGACAAGTTTTAGTCAATTTTTATATAACGTTCAACGGTTTTTATATTTTACAACCTAATTTTTTAATCCAAGTAATATTTAATTGGTAAAACTGTGTGTTTCACTTAAAAATGACGTAAAAACATAGAACATTAAAATAAAAAGAGCAGCAGATATATAATTTTTAAATCTAGTTGTAAAACATAAAAACTTGTGGATCTAAATCTAAATATAAAGTACTCTTTAACAATAAAACGTACAAAATCTAATTTCAAAACCCTCGAACAGAAATTTGCGTACGCCTTTGTGTGTAGATACAAATTCAATTTAGGTAAAAGCTGAGAAAGTCAAAGTTTATGGTCTCAATTTCGTATTATGGAGAATATGCTTTCAGCCATTTCAGCCTTTCTAAAATGTTTTGTAATTAGATATTGCAAGCTCTGAAAAGACTTGTGACAACTTGGATAATCTTTGTATATATTCTTGATTTTTTTCTTTGGTGATTATACTTGGAATAAAAATGAGAGTTTTAGAGGGACATTATAAAAAATTTTATATAGAAAGTAAAACAGAAATTTAATGGATTTGTCGCAAAAAGTACCCAAGACAAATCTTTGGATTTTCTAGCGTTGGAAAACAAATTAAATTATAAATTCAAATAATATAAGCACTGCGATGTCGCTTAAATATCACAAATATCGGATTCCATGTTTGATGAACAGCTGATAGAGGTATTGAGTGTCTTGAAAGTTCTGTAAGCACTGCTTAGCAATCTTATCTTTGTGAGAGGTACTTCTGATTTCCAAAAGAATACAATCTATCAGCTGTTGGAATTCGTAATTTTTGACATTTCAGCGAAGTCAAAGTGTCGCTGTTGCATATCGCTTGGTTATGGGTCGATTTTTTAACGTAGTACATAACTCTCCTGCAAGTCGTAGTACCGTACACTGCTACGCCACGTTGCAATGCTGAATAGTTAAAAATCCTACCCTTAATTCTAAGAAGAACCATACGCTTTAAATCAAATTCTTATCATAAAAAGTTATTACTAACATTAAATTTATTAAGAGTTGTTATTTTCACCCTCTTTTAACATAATGGGAATACTGAAAAAAAATAACCATATTTTTCTTTTTACGAGTTAATGTAATCTCCAAAATTTCTGTTTCTACATTATCCCGGATTTGAGGAAAAAATTACTTCCGTCCTTTCGAGGGTGAAATATCTAAAAGGGTTGAATTGATAACATTTTTTATAACACATATCCCTCATTATTCATATTTCTCTTGTATTTTTTGCATCCAATAACAAAAATCATTATAAATAAAATTTCAAATCATAACCAAGTAAAATGATCTCAATGTTAGAATTAATTGAAATTCAACTCTTAATGATAATGATGCAAATAAGATATACATAACATATTTTATAAAATATTTGAAAGTTTTGTACATACCGAATCTCCTTTTTCGCCTTTTTCTCCTTTCAAGCCAGGATAACCAGGGGGTCCAGGCAAACCAGGGGGTCCCATCAGTCCAGGAGGTCCAATATCACCATAATCACCTTTCTCTCCTTTCTCACCAGTTGACCCCTAAATTTTAAAATACAATATTTTCTTAAGAAAGGAAAAAAAGTTAAACAACAATTGATCTAGGAGTTCATCCATTTCTCTAATGTGGTTAGAGAAAATTTTCAAAGAAACACAAATTTAGACCAGTATTAATTTTACATCTTCTCCAATTCTGTCTGTTCAATAGAAATATTTTAGGTTCGGCTGGGTGGAAAATTCTCTACTAGATACATTTTGATGAAAGTTTCTTACCGGAAGTCCAGGAGGTCCTTGAAGTCCAGGCTCTCCATTTGACCCAGAAATACCTGGAGGTCCCATTACTCCGGAATCACCTTTAGGTCCTTGGAAAAATACATAAATTTTAATTTGTAGAATAATAAATTACTTTGTATATGGATAAAGAGTTCTAATAATCACTAAAAAAAGAGAAACGTAGTTGATAATATATTATATAATAGATATCCATTTCGTATATTAAATATAAGTCCTCATTAAACTGAAAATACTATTAAATAAAAGGGGAACTGTTATCAATAACTAACTATGTTTCCTATTTTTTTAAAAAAGGATTTTAATTTTCAAACTCCCATTATTCGGTATATAATGTAAATACCTGGCCCAGTAAACCCTCTAACGCCTTTTTCACCCTTCGTACCAATTGATCCCTTTTCTCCAGGAGCACCTTTAGATAGCACATCTCCATTTAGGCCCTATACAATCCACAACTCATTAGGTACATAGCTTCAACTTTTTTATCGTCTTGAATATACACATATAAACAAAAAATCATGCCTGCAACTATTTACAAAAACAAAATTATCAAAACAAATAAAATAATACTCACAACATAAATAGTCATTGATACAAAAATCCGGCCACATTACACATTGTGCTACAACTGAGTTTCTAGCTAAATAATTTGTTATGAAATTTTTATTACGTTGCAACAGGGCTGCTGGAAGGGCTGCTGGAGGGAATATCAAATTGAGTTGCACCTGGCTTTTACCAACATTAAAAAAACCTTTGACAGAGTGACAGAAGCAAATACAAAAAATTAATTGTAGGGATAGAGACAATAGTCTAGACGAAAGCTCTATTATGATCACACGTTGATATTACTTATCATAGATTTAAAAACAAATAAAAAGAAGACTATGATCATTTACCTACAAGTCTGAGAATATAAGACTAGCTAGTGACCCACATAGTCTTCCATTCACCAAATCATATAATAACCAACACTGAACACTGTTTACACTACCACTACACCAACACTAACACTTTACACTATCTTACGCGCGTTTCGATAACCAAGTTATCTTCTTCAGAGACTGAAGGTAAACTAAGTTCAGTTTCAGTTCAGTTTACCTTCAGTCTCTGAAGAAGATAACTTGGTTATCGGAACGCGCGTAAGATAGTGTAAAGTGTTAGTGTTGGTGTAGTGGTAGTGTAAACAGTGTTCAGTGTCAAGTATCGCCAACAGTTCCAGAATTCCCAACTTAGATATAATAACCAAAACTAAAACTAACCTGAGAAACTCAAAAATACCTAAACAACCAGCGTATCTCACTATTTATATCTATAAACATCAGGTTTAACTTTAAAAATCAACAGAATTGTGGAAGGGCTAACAGAGGGATCGGGGTGTATCAACACCATGTAAACAGACTGAAGTGAAGGTTTTCGGAGCACAATGCAAGACAAATAGGAAAGTGTAGCAAGGTGAAATGACAAGTGGGCGACCGCAGATGTTTTGACAACATAATAAAGGTTGGCAGTCCTGAAAGAACAGGGATTGTGGAGTACTTATACAGCTACAGGGAATTGGGGGAGGTTTATGTTAAATATAGACCAATCAATATAATTTTGATTAAAATATGTAAAAAAGAATATTGAATAGAAGACCAAATAACTAATATATCAGAGGAACTTCTGGACTCTGGAAACATTAAATCATACTTCATCTTCAAAAGACACGTTAGACAAAAAACGGAATAACACTACAAGATTAAGTGTATTGTTTTGAGATAAAAAATAACACCGCCTGCAGAGCGATTTTTCTGTAGGTACGCACTTCTAGCATCTTCCCATCTAAACTTCCCACAACAACAAAAACTGGATAGATTTTGTTGATCCATTTAAAGTTTGTCCAAACACTTTTTTTGATGAAGTTTTACTTATAGTTGTGTGCTTCATCAAATTCATTCTTATTTTTATTAAACTCTAGTCAGTTATTTATGATCGTTATGGATACTGTTACATGAATTCAGAAGCACTGATTAATGAATAAAAAAAAAGATGGTGGCCGGATTTTTTATCAATTAGTGACACTTCAGTGTTTCATTATCTTTTTATTTTTATTGTCCAGAACATATTTAAAACAACAATGTTAAGTGTGGTGAATATTATGATTCAAGCCATTTTAAGGCAGTTGTCGGGGTACAATATCGTCCAAAAGTTTTGGTTCATATCCATGGTAACAGCAGGGAGACTTGTAGCATAATTCGCCATAATTTTCGTCACATTCTGTACCAATAGAGATACTAGACATATAATTCTGACATGTATATCTACACAAAAACTATCAACAGTTTCCAACGTCGCTTGTGTTATTCTGTTTGTTTGAATTTACCGCTCAAATTTTACTACCATGCTCGGCGACTGCAGTGACGAACGTAGGCGGCAATACTAGATGTCATATGTCAGTGTCGTCGCGTAAACGCAATGCATCTCGGGGAGAACTTTCACCAACCCCCCATCTCATCCGATCGGTCCTCATCGTCGACGTTCGCGTCTTTCGCGTACAGCCTTCCCTAGCCAAATGGCTGCTGGCTAGGGTCAGGCTGTCTTCTCCTTGGCTGTGTAACCGAGGTGGTTATTTCTTCAGCGGTCTTCTAACTTGCGTTTGTCTTCCGTTGTGTGTGTTTTTGCGCTGCCTCTACAAGGGGCGAATCCTTAGCCGACGAACTGCGGCTAAAGACGACCTTATAGAGTGGATCCACTTGTTTTTGCTGTCCTAGTTGAAATCCTGACTAATCTTTTTATTGATGTGCCGGGACTTCTCGTAGGTGGGTCTTCTTTTCTTGAGATTTCTTACAAGTGACTTTAGGCCATTAGCTGATCTAATAGACTTGTCACCTGCTCGAGAATCTGTTGCTTCGTCGGTGTTGTTGTCGTCGTCTTTTTGTTGGTTGCAGCTTGAGCGTAGCTGACTCCTGGCTGTTTGTAACGATAGCATATCTTGTAAACCCCCTTTCTACGTTTTGCGTCCATAAAAAAAGAGATTCAAAACAATTCTACCCTTCTCGCAGGTGTTCAAAACAAACAGTTTTGCACACGACACTACTTAAATTTTCTCGAACAAAATTTATCGTTAAAACATTTCGCCCCGCCTTTATTTTCAAAATCAACGAATGACAATCAGTCATTCTACCGGCAACATATCTCTCACGCTTTTTCGTGCTATTTTAGTTGAGTTAGTTAAATGGTAGCCTCCGAGAGTGGATAGGCTCCAAGCAGTTAAGACATATTGTAAAGAAACATGTTAAAAAAGTGCAGTTTGATAATGTGAGTACGTTGAAAGGCTTTATAGGTGAATTCATATATCACCTGAAATATGTAAACACCTCTTTTTACTTGTTTAAGAGAATAAAAAACAAGCTGGCGTCCAGACTATCTTTTATTACATTATCGGCCCTTTTTCCAATGATGAGTGTCCAACACATCCTAATTGAGGCGAAGATCCATACCCTGAGATCAATGAAACAGTTTATTATCGACGTCCAGCCGATTTTCTACGGTGATTTGCAAGGCATTCCGTCGGAAACCATCTTTTTACCGTTTATTATCTTCCTCCGACGGATAATGTCGATTTCATCTTACCGTTGATTGATTGTAAATGCCTTCTCTTCTCTTCTGCCGGCTTTCACTCCTTTTATCTTCACTTCTCTTCTACCGAATACAGTAGGCTACAAATTGACGTTCAAGGCAGAAAACAGCGGTTACGTTACAAGTTTTCCTTGTCTTTAAGTTGCTTGGGGCCTGTGGGCATCCTCTGTAGTTCGCCGGGTGTTCTCCCTGGCAGTTTGCGCAGTAGGCTGGCTTGTTCTTCAGTCTTGGACATTCATTTGAATTGTGTGGTCCTCCGCTCTTCACGCAGTTGTAACACTGCGTCGGCCCATTTTCTTTTCTTTGCTCTTACCATCTTATCCTCACGTTCTGTATGTGTCGAATTTCCCTTATTTTGTCCTTCTCTTCTACTCCGAGCTCTACCATGTAGTTGAGTAGTGGTTTCCTCTCGCCAAATCTGGAGTGGAGTTGGCTGATTTTTCCTATCTTGACTCCTTCTTTCTCGATTGCTTCCTTTATTTCTTTGGTGTCTTCGCAGTTTGTCAATCCTCGGATGACAATCCTTGCTTTTCTTTCTTCTCGCGGCATATACGTATACCACTCCACTTCTTTTCTTTCTTCTCTCAGGTACCTGGTTAGGTTCCTGTAGTACTCTGGTCCTACGCAGGGTATCTTTACTACTAGTCTTTCTCGGAGTGTGATGTATCTCGTTTGGATTCCCTGTCTTTGTATTTTCTTCCTCACGGAGCTCCAGTGGTGGACACTTCTGAGGATGACGGGTGGTGGTTGGTGTACATGTACATGACATCCAGTACTGCCGCTTGTGGTCTGTCGCTGCAGTCGCCTTCAGAAACGTACGTTATATTAATAAGTTTGAAATTTTCATCGCACGACAACTACCTTAACATACACTTATCATAATGATTTTTCGTGACATATTATATTTTAAAGCTGTAGAAACATCTATGTATGTATCTAGAGTTCATTTCGTGAACTATAAATATTCAAATCGAAAAACAAACTACCCCATAATAAAATATACTTACAAAAAAAATTAAATACCTGAACAAAACTCATTGTTAATTTGTGTTAAATAGTAGACTAAGCAGTGGGTGAGCGGATAAAAATACAGCTGTGCTAATTAAAATAACTTAGTGTTAGTCTACTGATCCTGAAAAATAAACGATTCAATTTAAATTTTAATTAAACTAATTGCATACAGTAAGTGAATGAAATGGTGATTAATTTATATTAATTGTTAATTAACATTTAAGTTTAATGAATGTTTCGAACGTTTTGGCGAAAAATATAACTAGAAAAAATATTGAGTTGGCAGTCTAATAGCAGCTCAGTTACCGAAATCGATTGCGTTATAATGAGATTTAAGGATGTAAAGTGGAAAATTTTCGAAAGCGCAGAGGATGAAATAAAGTACAATTTCATAAAATCTAAATAAAAGAGCTGCATAATATCATTAAAAAACAAATATATATAGAATAGAAGTACCGTTTTAGACTTAATGACGTAGGTATGGATTCCTTCTAATTAATTGAACGCTTCCAGGGAGCTTTCATAATAACATGATGTGACGAAAGCAATCAATTGACAATAGAACGGTTTTCTCCCTCTATCAGTTTTAGAGGAAGTACCAGTTTCGTAGAAGTAGACTATAAAGAATCAATTGGACATCCTCTGATTATCATTTTCTTGGCATTTCTTCTAGGTGGGGATTTATGTTTCAGATCCCTTCCAAAGATACCAGTATTAGCACTGATGTAAAACGTGGTCTTTTAAGAGCTAGTAGTACTTGGTAACTCCGCAGCACTTTGATTACCCAAGTAGGATACAGCTAGTGGGGCTATGCTATGCCTCGACTCAGATATCTCTTAAGCTTCGTCAAAAAATGGGAATTGGCCTGAAACTTCGTTCAGTGGAGAATGGAGCAAGTCTCAGATAAATTGAATGAGGATCACAATCTTTGGTTTTAAAAGTGACATTAAAAATGATTCGTGAAATAATAAATGCTAATTAAATCGTTGGATACTGAAACTATAATCAACTTAAATGTTCTAGCCACCAATACAATCTTCTTAGCCAGTATTACTTCTAAATTTATTTCTATGAAAAATATTGCATACAGAGTACTCTAACTGTAGGTGTAGATGGCCATTTATTTGATGTATGATAATAATCAATATATGGCAAGTATTGTCGGTTAATAAAAAAAATTAATCGAGTTTATTTACAAATACTGACAACTGGAATTGATATTACAGAGCCGTAATCAGAACATTATTTCAATACCTTGTACAGGAATATTCGAAAACTATGGATAAGTAATATACAATATTTATAGATCTTCACTAAAAACTACAAACAAACAAAAATTTGGGTATCAAAATAGTCAGCGAGAGGAAATAAAAAAAAAATTAAAAGGTTGTAAATTTTCTTGGACTTGGACTTTCTTTTCTTTTAATACTAAGTGGTTATTAGACAATATTGTTATTCTAACCTGTGATGGATATATAAAGTTAGACCCTTTTTAAATGAAGTACTCTATACAGGGTGTCCTAGTAGTGATTGGAAAAAAATCGGCAGCGTATGTTATGTCAAAATAATTAATATTTATACAAATTTACCTCACTTGCAAATAATAATATCTAAAAATGTGCATTATTCATTCAATCATGCTGCATTTAACATAACACAAGAGGGCATAGATTAAGGAAACAGAATATGTTTACAATCTTCGAAAGTTTCAATCAATAGAAAGAAAAGTAGAATTCAATTGATTTTACATGCAATTCAAGATCATCATTTGAAGCTATGCAATGAGGTGAAGATTATACAGTTAGATTGAAAATAATGTCTTGATTTGATTTTTTTACTAAAGTTTGCTTAATAATATATTCAGTGTATTCAGCTTTTTATTGACATTGTATTGGTAAAATATAAGGAATAAGTGATTCCTACATTGCACTTATAATTAAGCAAATACTTCTACTAAATTGTTTTGTTGTATTGAATAATCAAGACATTATAAACCTATCAAAGATGTACGGTACCTTTTTCCCTCGCCTTCCCCTCGCTCCTTTTTCTCCAGGAGCTCCTGGAGGTCCTAGTGGTCCTGGTTCTCCCTTATCACCTTTTAAAATATTTTTAAAAGTAATACATTAATTTTGAACAAAAATTTTTAATGTTCTGGCATAACGTACCTATCTGTTAAAAATCTATCTTATTCTATAAATAACAAATTTCATATTAATGAGAGAAAAGTTACCTGGTGGTCCGGGTGGACCAGGGGGTCCTTCAATAATGCCTGTCGGGAACTGATCACCGGTAAGTGTCGTCGTAAGTCCTCTTTCGCCTTTGTCTCCTTTGTCTCCCTGAAACATAAAAATAAGTTGATCATTCGAAAAGATTTAGATAAAAGTAGTAAGAGATTATGTTAAATGTGAAGTAGTGGGAAATTAGTTAGAAACTACACATATTATTTTACAACATAGAAACATAAACTAGCCGACTCAACTACTTTTTATGAGTGGTAAGTTGAAAATCCCGAAACTCTTTAGGTTATGGTATTGTGAATTTTTTTTCCAGTAGATTGGTCTTTTAAGAGTAGTCTAAAATTTCAGTACAATATTAATAATTTTGTGGTATTTACAAGATTTTTTTGGTTGAAAACGTACTTTTTCGAAAAATTCATCACTTTTTGAAGGTGAAAAAATCTTATAAAAAATCTAAATTTACCAATCGATTTCTCGTCCCGAAAAATTCAATTTTACGAATTTTCTGCATTCGGAACATTTGACAACAATGTATTTGTGAATCATTCAATCATCTTCTGCTGTAGTTAATTTATCAAATTTGAACTTTAATTCTCTTAAAAGATCAATTCAAACAGTTAAAACTAGCAGAAACTCGACGAAAACTCTTTGGTAATAGCATATTTTAATTAAAGATTCCTACTGTTCCCTTTAAATTCATTCAATACTGCCAATTAGTGTACAATAGACACATTAATTAAATTAAGAAGACAAAAAACAAGTAATATTCATTTCCATTATGAATGAGATTAAATATATTATGTTGAATAAAAATACCACTGAAAATCAAACTACCAACTAGTATTTGCTTCATTAATTTTAATAACCATGGAGAAAATACGTACTAAATTTGTTAAAACTGACAAATCACCCGATAATTACATATTTATACTACCATTTATAGTTTAAGAGCCTAAGGGTAATTTAATGGTATTAATTTTAAAACGACTGTATCGAAACTAATATCAATAATTTATAATTTCACTGGCTTTTGAGTGAGCGTTTTTTCCCACATTCAATTGGTTTTTATCATTGTATAATCATTTCATTGATAACACGAATTATTAATATTACGAGCATTCATTATTTTATTGTATTTCTTTTTAGAAATTATGATTAACATGGTAAATAAAAACTGAAAGTAAGCAATAGATTTTCCAGTATTATGGACACTGGGCTATTTGTAACCTATTTATTCAGTGCTGGGAGCTGCCATCTAAAGCCGTTAGCGTCTGAACAGCAGAATACCAAAGAATCAGAGACATCTTTGAGAAACAGGACAGAAACAATGGGTTTTTTCTGGTCTGCCACCAGCGTCTGTTATTTCTCTCACACATAAGCAAAATGTATTCTTGTCTCGTTCGGACCTTGAAAGAGGCTGACATCACGGACCTTAAACAGTGCCCGAAAACTCATCTGAAGTTCCTGTAATGCAGGTACCAGAAATAGTGCGGAGGAGGGATATGCTACTGCCAGATAGCAGGGCTAAAAAGTTCTGCTCTCTACAAAGTTTTGTCAAGATCTGTCTAAGTACTCCTCCCTTAGACATGACTGAGTCGGCTAAAGAAGAAGAATTCGACGTCTCCCCTACACAACCAGATCCGACCAAAGAGGAGTCTCCGGAGCTCCAAAAGGAGCATTATGATGAGCCTGAGCCTTAAACTGTTGATATCTCAAAAAAATCAGGATAGTGCAATTTTTTGCGACCTATGATGTTTTAAATGACTGTAATAACACTTTTCCGGAAAATTAGTACCGATATGAAGAACAAAATTGATACAGTTAAGCAAATGTTTCCCAAGAATAAGCTACTGCCACCTTGTTAGAAATATTGTTAGTCACAACATTTTTCTACATCCTGTATCGACTAAATTGAACTTACTGGAATACCGGATACACCTTTACTTCCATTTCTACCTGGAATACCCTGCGGGGAAAGATACACAAACTTACAAATTTTGACTAACCAATAAGAGTATAATGATTACAAAATAAAAAAAGTCTCACAGGTAAACCCATATGTCCCGGAAGTCCTGGATATCCTGGAACACCCATTGTGCCTATAGAACCTCTATCTCCCTAAAAGTTCAAATCAATTGGATCGATAAAATATTACCAAGGATTGTGTTGTCTAAAATTCCTAAAATCGTATCATTATCTTACCTTTGGTCCAATCATTCCATCTAATCCAGGAGGTCCAGGTGGGCCCATTGGTCCTGGATCCCCACGTTCACCCGACGGTCCTGGTTCGCCAGTCATGCCTTGCCTTCCATCATGACCAGGCATACCTTCAGATCCTGGAGGTCCTGGTGGTCCTGGTGGACCAGGTTCTCCAGGTTCACCCTAAAATACCAGTAATTATGTAGATATATGAGTAGTGAATACATTCAGCATTGTTAAAAGGAAGATAATTTCCATTTCTATACCTTGCTTTTAAACTAAGAGGATCGATTTGAATTTAAGTTGGCATTTCTGCTGACTAGTGATTGGTCAGATTACCGCCCGTTTCATATAGCTCTTTTGATACAACTGACAACTCAAGCCTCAAATGTTATTAACCCTGCGTTGCCCGCGGGGGGGGGGGGGGGGAGCTCACCTCAATTAACAATGTCAGATATTTTGCACAAATTCGGAACATCGCACGCATCCATCTAGGTAATCCTCGAACCAAACGTTACTAGTCAATTGGTGTTGAGAGTTCTGGGTTTAATTCCTTTCGAAGCCGTTTAAACTTGTTTGTGCGAGTAACTGAGCGTGATACACGATTGACGATAGAGTTTGAGTAAGTTTTGTGGATTTTTCTAAGGTGAATGTGTAAAATTCATTGTTTTAATTTATTTTCAGACAATTATTTTACAAATCATGGATCCTAAAGAAGAACAAAGGCTCCTAAAAATTTGTGAAGAGTTAGAACAAGAAGAATTGTTACAAGAACAAAGTCAAATTCCGAAAGAAGTGCTTGAAGATGAAGAGAGTGACGAAGATTGAGTTGAAAGCGCGCTAAATAATAAAACAGATTCAGAAATTTCTGCGGATGGATCAGGTGAGCTGAATTTTACTCGTTGGTCAGAAGATATTCCAAATTGCGTGGGAAAAGACGGCTAAGCTCTGTGGAAAGTAAAAACCAGTCGCACACAGCGCCATAACTTAATTTACAAGTTACCTGGCGTCAAACCGTACGCAAAGAATGCTCATTCAGACTATGAAACATGGAGGCTAGATAAGGAGATCGAACTCCATGTATTCCAATTTCTGGTCATTATAGAGGGCGCCACATATGCTAAGGTACCAAAAAATCTGACGCCAGCCAATTATAAAACTCGATTTCATGATGTTTTATTGGTTGCTAGCTTCTTTGACAGTTCGCTGTTCACGTGTGAGGTAAGGGAGGTTAGGTCACAGAAATGGAAAATATTGTGAAGGAAAAATCCGTTTTTTGTCCTCGTTTTAAAAAATATCGAAAATTGTAATCGTTTGGTGGTAAAATAAGTAGTTCCACTCTGTGCTGCTGAATGTATTTATGTTTTTACGCGATGAAAAATATGAATATCATGTCTTCTCTTCAGTATGGAATTTTAGAACACACTTAAAGGTCCAGCACAGTTAGAATGAGTGTAAGTATATAAAAGAGAAATTTGAAGAATAAAGAAGACACTCTACGTGCAAGTAAGTATATTCTAGAACCAAGTTCACAAGTTGGATTACCCAATTATAAAAAATAAATTGAAGATGAATAAAGAGACATGTTTACAATACTTATGTATAAAGTTTTTCAGAATTTGGCTTCCTAAATCGTAAAAAAATATTAGCTACACAAAAATATGAAAAAACGGTGGAAAAAAAAGGAAAAATCACTTGAAATGCTTGGAGGAAATGTGCCAAAATGTACTATATTAAATGGCCTTCGAATAATTGAGAATTGCAACTAGAAGAAATACAGTTTGAAAACATAGAAGGTATGTATAGATAAATAGCCAGTAGTCATAAGCTCTAATATAACACAAATTTGGTCCTATTAATAAGAAGTAATAAAACAAATACATAATTAATAATATCTAATATTTTAGGTTATTTTCCATGAAATGAACGAAAAGATGATTACTTCCAAACTGGTCAAGCCTTTACAAGAAGAAATTATGAAAATATTGAATATACAGAGAGTTGCACGAGAAGTAATTTACTACACACTATGTAACTTCTTTTACCTAAATAGAAAGAGTACAATCCTTCGATCATTAAACATTGTTCAAAGATACAATCAGTATTTTGTCTCTAACTTGATTCCTACTTATCCTATGGCATGTTATACTTATGCAGCTTAGGTACTATGAGTAATAAGTAAACTGCTAGAGTTAAAATAAGATAATTAGAATGCTTCATATTTACTGCTCAATTTACCAATAGGCTTTATAGGATAACTAGTGAATTTTGGCTACTCTTGCAAAAAATTTTAACTGAAGGATATCAGAAAATACATCTATATCTTGATACCAGATGCTCAACTATGCATTCACTATCGAACCTGACATCAAATATACAAACCTCTAGTCTATGATGAAAACATAGTGCTGCTATTTTTCTAGGCATTACTGAAGCGTTTGATGGTGTTTGGAACTGTGGTATATTCTACAAACTATATGAAATTATGTGTTCTAATTACTTGCTTTTAATCTTGAAAACTACCTTTGTGATAGAACACAACAAGTAAAATTGAATTACAGTTTTATTCAAAACATTTAAGGACTTCTCCAGTGTTCCTCACTGTCCTATTTGCTCTACAATCTATCTATCTTGTTACAACTATGATTTAGCAACAGAACATTTAAATTTGCATACATCGCTTTGATCAGTAATAATAATCTCTAAATAACTGTAAATAAGCTACAAAAACTTATAACAGAATACTGAAATGGTTTAACATGTGTAGGATGAAGCCCAAAGTCTTAAAACTTAATGCATAATCTTCAATCTGTTCAATAACAATGAAAAATACAATATATTTTCAATCAATAGGTACAACTTACTAATGACATTAGTTCATGCACAGATTTTCAATATAAAATATATTTAAATAATTCCGTATCATACATGAAAATAATTTTTTAAGTACTTTAAAAATACAAAAATTGCAATTTACAAAAGTTTATTTCCTATGAAGCAAACACAGTGGAAAGGCACAATTAGTAACATACATAAGTACGTACACAAAATATATAACTGTGGACGTTCTGTAACTGTACTTGCACAAAACATTCTCTACACTATTTTGAATCCTCTGTGTTTTAACTATGAATGTTATACTAGAAGTGTGCCACACTGGAATTAGGTATCTGAAGATTGGTAAGAAATAAGTGTCACCGATTAGTTTCAATGTTTTATGGTTTTAGTAATCCCTACATTGGTAAAGTGCACCAATAATTGGCAAACATAAATTTTATTCTATTTGATGTATATATTTGCTTCAATGTATGTTCTCACCTTATTTATATTTTCATTTCCTATTTTTATCTGAATATCAACTGAATTCATATTTTTTTGTATAATAACATGCCAGTAATATTTTCAAATTAGTATTACAGCTTATTCCTTCACCTGACAGGGTGGTATTTATTTTGTTGTTGGCGAATAATAAATTATTACCTGAAAACTCTATAAGACTTTTGGGTCATTCTTATTAAAAATACTTTATTTCATTGCAATGTATTATTTGCAGGCGGTCAAGAAATCTTTATTTCGACACATTCTGAAATAGAGTCAGTTATTAAGTTCTGCAGTGATCGTGTATTTGAAGATGTCCAGTGCAAAAGCCGTTTCAGGCAGTAGCCGAAAATGTTTGCCTGTTGAAGCAAAAATAATTGTTAAAATTATTTATTTAAAGTTAGTAGAGCGAGGCCACGAGAAATCATTTATCATTAAAGGAAACATCAACTTTAACCGGCGTTACTGGAAGTACAGTGTGGAAAATTGTAAATGATACTGTAAAGCCTAGAAAAGTACGAAAATATAGTGTTGCACCTAAATCTGTTGATTTGGAAGATAGTAGTGATAGCGAAATTGATTTAGAGTAAGATATGGTGTGTTTTATATTGTTCTTAAATGTAAGTATTATATAATGTTAAAATATAGTATCACTGCAAATTTTTGTTTGTTCATTTAATTCCCAACCAACTTTACACACATTAGTAAGGGGAATATAAAAAAAATAAATTAATAAACTGTAAAAATTAATTTACTTAGTACTTTTTCTTTTTCATCAGGTAAAGTGCGGCCCTGCACGGTAAATCCGAAAAGTTTTAAGGTTTTATTACATTTCAAGTCAAGTCAGTTTCTTAGATCGTGAAAAGAACTATACCTATTTTTATTTATAGTCTTCTAGTTACCGACAACCGATGTTGCCGATTTTCTTATTACAAATTGGCGCCCAACGAGTGCCATCTATGGAAGGATATTTCAATACTAATCATTATAGTAACTTCAAAATTACCTACCTGGTGATACTTCTAAAAAATACTTTGACCTGTGGACTATAAAGAATGTTTTTCGAAATTAAATTAAAAACCAAACTATTGCAAACCGTGTATGCCGAACAAAAAATATGTTGTGCTAGAAATTTATAGCTCTAATTAAATTCCCCGACTTTGATAGCAAATAAAAGCAAAAGTTACGATCCGGCACCAATGACCAAACGTTGCCACCAGATATTTTCGTACAGAACCAAAACAAAAAACCAATTTACCCAGCAATAATTTTTGATATGTATCCGTCGCTGTAATTACACCTGCTGTTGTGATAGTTTTTGCATTACTGTTTACATGGTATTGGACGTAAATAATAAGCATTCGTCGTTGGTGAAATACAATAGATTGTTTTTTTGAGAAATGCCCCGTTTTTCAACGTTAGACAGTATTGAATTGTTTGTGGAAGTGTAGTACATGCAGTCATTGTAGTCCAGTAAATGAAAGATGAAGAGTAGGCAAAGTGTACGAAAATCCTGCCATTCTCTTCTGTTCCCCATAATATACCGGCTGGGAAAATGAGAAGACGAAGAATTCGTAGGTGAATCTCCTGACAAGCTTTTATATCATATATATTGTTAAATATAGCTTCAGAAGGCGTGGCATTTTATTCTAGGGTACAATGCCAAGAAGCAAGTCCGGAAAAAAAGGACTCCTGTTGATGCCGAACATTTTATAAAGCATACGAAACCTTGTTGTTGATAATAGACAACCACGAAACACATTTGTCAGTAGAAGCTGTGGACCGAGCAACTGAAGCAGGTGTTGTAATACTAACCTTCCCTCCCCACACATCACACAAATTGCATCCACTTGATCTTGCTGTATAAGTAGATATACTAGGAGGGTTCTGGACCACAGGTTTGTGCATTACCCCCACATAATTCGTAATCTGCATGGCGATTAACCTAACGTAATTCGAATGTTGCATGGCGCTAGTGGTGGGGGGTTTGCGTGTTAACCTCTCGAAAAGTGGGCTAACCCCACGAAGATTGGCTGCTCGAAAAACGTATGCTAGATGGCAGGTGTGACCGCTCGAAAATCGTTCAACAGTAACGTATGATAGATGGCGCTAGTAGTGATTTTGACCGCTCGAAAATCGTTCTGAAAAAAAAAACTTACGTGCGACGCGAACCATCGTCGCCACAACTGCCATGTACCATACCCTGACACTCTTAGCGCTAGGCCAGCAAGCCTTACGGAGAATGGATTCAGATATGGTATAGTTGCTACAGATTTGCTTAAAAGACGATTTGTACAGTAGGATCGTTGGCATGTGACGATTTGCGGATGTACGAGGTTATGTCACAAAGGTGTCAAAAGGACCGTTGACATGTGACGATTTGCAGATGTACGAGGTTATGTCACAAATATGTCAAAAGGGCCGTCGACATGTGACGATTTGTGGATGTACGAGGTTATGTCACAAATGTGTCAAAAGGATCGTTGACATGTGACACACGATTTGAAGATGTACGAGGTTACGTCACAAAGTAGGACCGTAGACATGTGACACACGATTTGCGGATATACAGAGATATGTCACAAAGTAGAATGTCAAAAGGGCCGTTGTACATCACACGATTTGTGGATGGGTATCTCACAAAAATGTCAAAAGAACCGTGACGTTTTGCGGATGTACAGGTGTATGTCACAAATTAGGATGTTAAAAGGACCGTGACGATTTGTTGTACAGGGATATGTCACAAAGTCAAGAGAACATGTGACACATGATTTGCGGATGTACGAGGCTATGTCACAAAGGTGTCAAAAGGACCGTCGACATGTGACAAACTATTTGTGGATGTACGGGGTTATGTCACAAAGGTGTCAATAGATCCGATGACATGTGACGATTTGTGGATGTACAGGGATATGTCACAAAGTAGGTGTTAAAATGACCGTGACGATTTGTTGTACAGGGATATGTCACAAAGTCAAGAGAACATGTGACACATCAAACGATTTGCGGATGTACGAGGTTATGACACAAAGGTGTCAAAAGGACCGTTGACATGTGACACGCAATTTGCGGATGCACGAGGTTATGTCACAAAGGCGTCAAAAGATCCGTTGTCATGTGACGATTTGTGGATGTACAGGGATATGTCACAAAGGTGTCAAAAGGACCGTAGACATGTGACACACGATTTGCGGATGTACGAGGTTATGTCACAAAGGTGTCAAAGGGACCGTAGACATGTGACACATCATTCAATATCGAGTTTAACGTCGACTGTTTTCATGCCTTCCTCCTGCTTACTTCAATCAACAATAAACAAGGCATGTTTCTTGAATGCGCCATAGACAGATTGAGATAAATATTTTGGCATTAATTAGTTTACGACAGATGAACAATGGCTTTATTGGAGTATAGACATAGATTGAAAGAATTTGTCGTAAAATTGAATCAAGTAAAAAAAGATCTTGTGTTTTATGAAGACAAAAGTAAACTTATAGTACAGTTGAGCAATCTAAGCCTTAACAATATTGAGAACGAAGAATTGCAAATCAACCATACTTGGAAGAATCTCAAAATAAATTGGGTGTCGACACCAACAAGACGTACTCGCTATGTTCAGTATCGAAAACAGCAGTTCTGATGTCATCGTCAATAGAAATGTAGAAAACATAGAAAATGATATAAATAGCTTATTTGCCATGTTATGTATTATCTTA
Organism: Lochmaea crataegi; assembly: GCA_947563755.1. Taxonomy (NCBI): domain Eukaryota; kingdom Metazoa; phylum Arthropoda; class Insecta; order Coleoptera; family Chrysomelidae; genus Lochmaea; species Lochmaea crataegi. Next base: position 61,413,934 of record OX387424.1, read on the forward strand.
GCAACAATATTTATTTTTATTGTGAAAGTTATATTGAAAATTGTAAAATCAAGATTTATTTCGAATAGTAGCATTAAAGTTGATGACAGTGAAGATGACAGCCATTAGTTTTTAAACAAGGTGTTTTATTTATATTCAACTGTATGCGCTGGATGTACGAGGATATATCACAAAGTAGGATGTCAAAAGGTCCGTAAAGTTGACATATGACACATCAAACGATTTGTGCATGGGGTATGGCAAAAGGAACGACTGTTGATATGCGACACTTTATGGCAGACCTGAGTTTATTCGAGTTAGAAGGAGAAAAAACATATTTATTATGAAAGATACGTTAAAAAAGACTTCTATTTTAAACTTTCAACTATTCTCGTCAGAGGGAAATATTCCATTATACAATCGTGAATTAAGATGCAATACACATTAGAGATCAACGTAGAAGAGGATTTTTCAAACGTTTTAGATTACGTAATTGGTTAAGGAAAAATACGGGAAGCGGTACCAACAAGACGTATTACGCTATGTTCAGTATCGAAAACAATAGTTCCAATTTCATCGATAATAGGAATGTAGAAAAAAAAATGATATAAATAGCTTATAACAACAATATTTATTTTTATTGTAAAAGTTATATTGAAAATTGAAAAATCGATATTCTATATACATACATAGGTAAATTATAACATGTGACATATCGAAAATATCTCAACCTCCAGCATACGAAACGTATAAAAAATTCTCTTAACATATACAGAGTGTATCAAAAATTAAAGTGCAAAGAAAAATTAATAAATCATGACAAGTGACATATCGTTTAAAAGACCTCAACTTCCCGCGGCTAGTTACTAAGCTTGCATTAAATATTCTTTTAACATATACAGCAAAAATTAAAGTGCAAAGCAAAACTAATAAATCATGACAAGTGACATATCGTTGAAAAGACCTTAACGTCCCGCGGCTTCAAATTTGGCCAATATTCATCATAACGAAATTAAACAGAAACTTTTATGACGGAAACGTTAAATTAGAAAACATGTTAAGTAATATTCCATAATCGTGCAATATACTTCTGAAAAATTAAGCAGCAGAAAACATAATAGTCAAGAAAACATTTAAAATATTAGAAAGTAATTTTGCTACTTAATAGTTATATTTAATGACCAGTAATATCGAGATCTTTAGAAGGGAATTTTTTTTAAATCATTAACGAAATGACATAGAAATCAACTTTTAGGATGGAAAAGCTAAATTAAAAAACATGTTAAGTAACTTGTCATTACAAGAAATATATAAAAACTGTGATCAAAAGCATTAGTTCAGTATCAGTCGCTTTATTTATATATTCAGTACCAGCAGTCAACCGCAGAAGTCAGAAGAAATTATGGAAAATAGTAGACCGATTGTTTATTGCGAAGAAAATTGGGACGAGGACTCGCCAACATACATCCCTCAAACAGAAAATAAAAATATAATAAGAATGGTCCCGCCAAAACTGAGTAAGGCGGAGAAGAGAAATTGGAGAATAAAGGAGAGGATCAGATTGAGTGAGATGGAAAGGAAAAATGTTTAATAACAACTACCATTTGACTTTTCTGACAAGTTTTTGTGTCTGCAAGTGCTACAATAAAAATTAAAAGTAAGTTATTGTTTAATGTTTTGTGAATGATTTATTATTTCAAAAAGTTTCATTGTCTTCAAAATTTTCTTTTTTTTTTGCAGGAGCTTACGAGTTCCCCAAACAATTTATGCAGCGAAAATAGCGAAGCTCTCGGAAGAATCACTTACTCAATTTTTGTGCTATACACCTGTAGTCTTGTATATAGTATTAGGAATTTCGTTGAATGTTATTTTGTATATATAGTAATAGGTTTTTATATGTTAATGGTGCTTTTCAACTCTTTTTCACCCAACCACATAAAGTATTAGAAATTTTGTTAAAAAATGTAATCACCATAGTATTGTATATATAGTATTAGGAATTTCGCTGAAAGTTATTTTGTATATAGTAATTTTTTTTTACATGTTAATGATATTTTCCACTCTTTTTCACACAATCATCTAATATAAAGTGTTTTGCTAACTATCTTTTTTATTGAGTATTAGGGTTTTTTAAATTTCTTACACTTTGTTTCACAAATAAAGCGAGTTTTAAAAAAATTTCTCGTGGTTTTCATTGGGAGGCGATTGGAAAATGAAACTGCAATTTTTTAACATTTTTTTATTAAGCTAAAGTACATATAACATAAATGTTCACTAAAGATCCTCTAAATCATTTATAACTTTATGTTTGAAAAAATAAATAAATTCACGAAGTGCATAAGAAAAAAGACTTTCAGGTGGCGAACTCTCACAGAAGGCGTACAAAAGTTCCAATTTACAAAGATCACTTATTGTCTTGTAATTTTGCGAAAATGTTTCAATAATATCCACTACATTTTTATAATACGCATGAAAATTTAGGTATTCCAGCTGCAGAACACGATGCGAGATTAAACAACGGTCAATATGAATAATATTTTCAACATCTTGCTGTGACAGTAAAAAATTAGTTCCATGTTTGCGTAAATCTAGAAATCTCTCGGAATCCCAAACAACTGAGTTTATGGTACAATAGTCACCACACTGAATTTGTGGAGGTAGTTCTTGCTCCTCGCCACTGTTTAGTTCTGGATGGATATACTTGTTACTTCTAATCAAGTCTATTAATACCGACCACTCATATGCACTGAATGATATGGCGGTGTTGGGTTTCTCACAACATGATAAAATAATGGCAGGTGTGAATGTTCTCGCTACACTTATTCCGCATCCTATATTAAAAACTTGTGTAGAATATTGTGTGTATAACAAGTATTGTGTTTCAGATGTGGCAGCTATCTCATAATTTTCCAAAATTCCATCCAATTCACTAGAGTAATTCGGCTCACTCGAAAAATCTGATTCAAAACAGCTGTCTGTACTACTAAAAGACATTTTTTCACTTCAACAAAATACAAAGACTGACTGCGTCGTCAATTCACAAAGTTTTATATACAATTTTGTGTAAATGAATGTTGCCACATGTTGATAAAATTTCTACGACGTTTCTCATACAATATCTGTATTTTCAATCCAGCTATTGTCTTTTTCAGGAAATCCCAACCATTTCACAAAAATCTTGCTACCTTTTCTTTTAATAACCTTTTCTATCAAGTAAATGTTTGGATTTCTTACTTTTTGAATTTCTGCTTCGTAAAAAGCACCGCTGATTGGTGTACCCGATAAATCGTGAAGTAAATATGTAGTAGGAGTTGTTAATTTAACCTTGGAAACGATAAAATTTTCTGTTGTGTAATTAGGATAGTAACTTTTTTCAAATACATGTTTCAACTTGCTGATACGAACGTGATCTCCAACGTGAAATTTCGCTGCACGTCTCTTTGTCGATGGTATCGAATAAACTTGTTGCAAAATTTCCAGCTCGTTTTTCTTATTAACTTGTATGGGTTTCATGGAGATCGTACGATGAAATGAATTATTGTACTCTCGAGTAATTTCAGGTAAAATGTCTATCCATTTATATGTACCATGTAAGCTGAAGTATTTGTACAATTTCATTTTCAGTGTACGAATTGCGCGTTCTGCAATGCTTGCTTTCATAATGCTAAACGTATTATAGTGGTTTATTCCATGTTGTTTCATTAAACTTTGAAATTTCTTGTTGAAAAATTCAGTGCCCTGATCAGTTTGTAAATTTTTCGGACTTCCATGTTTACTGTGAGCAATTATATCAGCGAACGCCTCCGTAACTTCAAGAGCGGTTTTTGTTTTCAACGGTCGAGTCCACATAAACTTTGAAAATGTGTCGATAACCACCAAAATTAATTTATAGCTTTGATTAGAGTCGGAAAACAATCTGAACTCTCCGAGATCTGCTTGCCAGGATTCATTAAGGCCCTTAATTATTGTTCTCCTTCGAGGAAATTTTTTTCTCAGAGGTTTATGAAGTTCATTAACGAGCTGTATTTTTTCCTTGGACATTGTTGTACTCAGTATGCAAGTGAAAGTTTATTTGAGCGATATGCGTAGCATACTAACGTATAAACTGAAGGAATTTATTTTCCTTGTTTCTTTTAATTACCTTTTCTACCAAGTATATTTCCGTGTGGAGGAATAGATATATGATTATATGACATGAACCTTTTATTCATTTCTTCATAAAGTGCAGTTACATTGTTTCCAATGATCGCTTCTAGATCCTCCTTTGCTTTCAATAATGCTACATCTGTGAGTTTTTTGTTTTCAATTAGATTGTTTTGGAATTTTTTAACTGTTTCCTCCTCCATTTGAAGTAATGTATTATCCACATATTTCTTACAGTCATTCACAGTGTCAAGAACAATACGTAATATGTTGGTTTCAGTTTGAAGTAGTGTTGAGTGCAAGTACTTTTTGTTGACGGCATCTTTATCTTTAACGGGAGGATCCAAATTTGAAATTTTTACATTTTTAGCATCAATGTCTCCTTCATCAGTGTGTGGAAACTCTGCTCTAACATATGGGTGAGAGGAATAGTATGCATTTCTATAAGACTGTCTATGACCGAATTTATCGATTGTCATTGTACGACTAATGCGATAAAATAATTGCTATTCAATTATATTAGCCTCTCTAAGCTCATTAATGATTGCTATAATTTCATTGTTGATAAATGCTGAGGTGTTGCCAGCATCTTTTGATGCGATCAGTAATTTTAAGCGGTCAATCAATTCATTAGCATCATCCCAATAAATATATTCCATTGGTTTATCGGTGTAAGTTAAACGGTCTACGTTGAGCCCTTTACCTGCGAATGCTTGCGATCTTGTGGTTATTGTCTTTTCTAGAGGAGTGCGTAGATCTTTAAAAAGTGGTTTGATTATTGCATGATATTTGTTGGTAGAAGAAGACTTTAAACGATTTCGAGAGTTGAGATGAACGCCAGTGTGAGTCAATAGAGTTTTGTAATTTTTCAAATCTTTTGCAGTATAACGAAAAGGGTTAGCGTAAAAAATCAGCTGATATAGACCTAGACTACGTTTTATTTGATTTTCTTCATGATTGGCTTCGGCAAGTATGTGAATATCTCCACCACTTTCGTTGTCAAAATCTATTCTCCTTCGACCCAACATCCACCCGATGCCATCCACGTGAATAGGTCCATAGTTATGATCAATCTTACTATCTTTGCGAATATATTCTTCAATATATTTTCGACTAATTTGGGGATAATCCAATAAATCTTCTTCACATAGCGTGTCTGAGACTGCTGCTTCTTCTGCACTATCATATAATTCATCCTCTGATGTGCTGCTGTTCTCAGTTTTTTCCGAATCGTGGGCGACGTCATCATCGATCAAAGGTTCGTCTTTTGGTTCTGTTTTCAGCTCATCATTCTTAATGGAAGCTTCCATTGCTTTAGAAGACGATTCAACAATTTTTTTGAGTGGTTTTGAAATCGGTTTAAATAATTTATTTAGAGACTCATCGTATTCTGTTTTTCCCAACTTTAATGCGAGATATTTTTTGCGAATTGTACGAGCTAATTCATTTACTTTTTTCCTACGCAGAGCCGTAGCAAGAATGTGATTGTTGTCTGACATTTTGTCAATGAATGATTGCATGGTGTTGACCACTTATATTTTTATATATTGATCGAATCCTTTACGATAACGTCCGTTGATGAGAGGAAAATCTTTAACAATAACTAAAGCACCGTACTTGTCCGACCAGCACATCCCACACATTTGCTTAAACATATCAAATGTCATGTCTGGCGAGACGTGTTCATCGAATATGTGTTTGAGATTGATTTCATCCTGTTTGAAAAGTATAATGATATTACAATTATCTCTAATCAATTGTTTGGGTATTTTAGAGTAAGTTTGACAGAGATAGAGAGCATCAATATTCTTGTGTCGGCACATTGAATAGTATTCACGTATTTTCTGCTGTCCATCACATGCAACGTCATCAAATACAAAAATGGAATTTGTTCTCGCCTCTTCTGGACTTATAATTTCCTCATTATCACGAAACGGAAAATATTTCACACCTTTGACATTCGACAATACCTCGGCAAGTAGTTGGTACTTTTCCTGAAATAACGATTTCGAATAGACATAGACATTTTCAAATTTTACGCCATTTGAATTGAATAGCAGTGAGAGCATCACGTTTGTCTTGCCACAGCCACTAGGACCACATATTATGGCACGAAAAGAGTTTGGAAGTAGTATGCCATGTTTACAAATTGTCGATTTCACTGCAAAGTCCAAGTTCTCAATGGGTAGCATGTTCTTCTGTTGAACGATATTCATCTTGTGTCAATTACAGACAAACATTCTATAAATATATCAGTCACTATATCACTTGTCATCAGTCTTAATGTTGGTGTTTGAAGGAGCTGGTCTACTAAACACTCTAATAAATAAACTGCCGTTTGAATTTCATATCCCGACATACCAATTTTGTGGACGTGAGTTGGAAAAAAAAAATTTTTTGGTGTTACTAATAATTTGTTTTTAGCTGGAACAAAACTAGAAAAACGATTTGCACGTGGTGATAGCGGACAGCGCCTGCAAACAACACGATATCGCGTATTCAAAGACCAATTCACTAGATCAGAGACATTTAGCTGACAAAGATTTGGAAAATAAAGCCTGGGCACGTGTTAGGTCAAAGGATTCATCTCTCGGAGAAAAAACTGCGGCTTTACTCGTTACTGGAGGCATGAAGATGAAAAGAAAACTCGGAATGGGATGTCGTGTAGTTGGGAGAATAAAGAAAAAAGCAAAGAAACATTCCTTTAATCGTGCAGTCATTCAAAAATTAAACAAAACTGTCAACAAGCAGGGTGGTAGTTCACTACCTGAAACGGCTCTATTTGCTTTGCGAACAGCTAAAACAATAGTTAAACAGCTTGGAGGTGCAAAAAAAATTGATGTACCACGAATAATTCCAATGCCAAAGAGTGGTGGTTTCCTACCACTTTTACCACTGTTCGCAGGATTGTCGGCTGTTGGTGCGCTTGCGGGTGGAGCGGCTGGCGTAGCAAAAACAGTGGTTGACGCACGTACTGCACAAAAAAAATTTGAAGAAGAAGTTCGTCACAATAAAGCAATGGAACAACAAATTGGATCGGGCTTGTATATGAGAAAAAATGCGCGAGGGGGATTCGGTTTGTTTTTAAAAAAACAGCGTCAACAAAAATGACTAGAATTACCGATAAAATTACCGAACCGTGCACTGTATGACATAGAAATTAAGCGGTATGCGAAATTACTAAAATTAAAAAATTTTCGAGATGTTTTTATGCGTGATGAAATACCTAAAGACAGTTCTCCTCGGCAAAAAGAATGTGCAGTCGTAAATTTAGATGTTTCAAATAATAGCGGTACACACTGGGTGGCTTATTGTAAGAACAATGACAATGTTGAATATTTCGATTCATTCGGTAATCTGAGGCCTTGCCGCGAACTTGTTCAATATTGGAGACGTGGAGGAAAGAATATCAAAATTTTTTACAATAACAAACAATTTCAAACATATGATCAAGTTAATTGTGGCCATTTGTGTTTAAAGTTTCTCTATCAACAGCAGCAACAATGAATGATCAATTGTCAAATATTTATCAAAAGAAATCACTGTGTAGTTATACAGAGGATGAACTTGAGCAAGTTCCTATTCAATATTTAATAAAATTTGTAAAACCATTAGAACTTGTTGAAATTTGGAATAAGCTTTCCTATAATTACAAAACAAATTTTGATTTACAAATACGTATGCCTTGTTTTGTGCATTATAATCGTCCCGAATGGGACACGCATTGGGATGGTCCTCCCACTTCTCAAGCTGACTGTTATATTTGTAATAAAAATGTAAGCAAATAATGTTTTAGTAATAAATTTTTTTTTGGATTAGTTTGTGTTATTTAAGCATCCATATTCCACAAATTCTATCAGTTTATAACAAGATGTTGTTACGCGTCAACAGCACAAATCATATGTTTACATTTCAACCTGCTATGCCTATCGCATTGGATCCGAATTTGGATTACGAATTGGCATTGAGATATTTCCACTCTTATCACACAATACCCAATGTTGAAAATAAAAAATTCTACTACTACATTAATGATGAATTGCACACGTTTGATATCCCTACTGGATGTTATGAAATAGCCGACATTGAATGTTTCATACGCAGCAAATTGGGACATAACACAGAAGCGGAATTTTCATTAAAATCAAACAATAATACTATACAGTGTGAGATATTAAGCAAATATCGAATCTCTTTTATGGAATCAGACAGTTTGGGTGAGATATTGGGATTTTCACCGCAAATATTGGATGCTAATGAGAAACATTCTTCAAATTTGCCTGTAAAAATTATAAAAGTATCTAGTATTCGATTTGAATGTAACATTACCACAGGAGCCTTCGATGGTGATACACCTTCACATACTTTTTATGAATTTGTTATTCAAGTTGATCCAGGGTACGCTATTGACGAAATACCACACAATTTACTATATCTACCAGTTACGCCGCAACGTGAAATCATCTGCATATCAGTATTGGCATTAGATCAAAACGGAAGAGCAATCAATTTTCGTGGAGAACTCAGTACATTGGTATTGGAATTGAGATCGAGAAGCAAATGGGACTAGTAATAGATAATAAAAACATACAAACAATACATTCGTCATCATTATTCAATCTATCATCCAGACGTCAACAGCGACAAAAACATCTTACACCTGCAAACAAATTGTTTCTACGATCGTTGGGATTTCGTATTGTCAACCACTAAAATGACTACTACTTATGCGAAAAAACAGCGTTTGCAATCGGCAACAAGCATGCTGCCAATGTTTGATATTTACCGTAAACCAGTAATAGACGAATCAATTCGAAGAGCAGAATATCGTACCTATGCACCGTTCATTAAGTCTTTCAATTGTAATGACGTTGTAGAATTTAGCATAAATCAAGTGGATTCATTTTTTGCTATGAATGAAGCATTGCTATGCATTAAAGGAAATATCACCGTACAAGGAGCTGGAGATGTTAAATTAGTTAATAATGTTGGAGCATTTCTTTTCGATTCATGTAGTTACAGCGAAAGTGCAAGAGAGATAGAAACCGTTCGAGACCCTGGTATTGTTAGTGCCGTTCGTGCATTGACATGTTACAATGTGCAAGATTCAAACCATATGGCGATTGCAGGCTGGAATTATCCCAACAGTCCAATTATGAATGCTGCTGATAAATCTTTCAATTTGCAAATACCGCTTAAGCACATATTTAATATATTTAATGACTATCCCTTGATAACTTGCGGTCGACAAACAATTCGTCTTGTACGAGCCAGAAACGATAATGATTGTGTAATTATTCGAGAAAATGTACTTGCCGATGGATCATCGACTGTTACAACTGCCACCATTGGAATTACGAGCATAGAGTTGAAAATAAAACACATCTATCCCAATGATGACATTAAATTGGAATTGATGAAATCAATTCAAAAAGATCAGCCGATCGTAATGGCTTTCAGGAAGTGGGAAATGCATGAATTGCCCGCAATTACAACGGGTGCAACGCGAGAAGTGTGGGCAGTTAAAACGAGTACATCAGTCGAACGTCCTAGATATGTTATTGTTTGCTTTCAAACTGGGAAACGCAATAATACCAATGCAGATCCTACACAATTTGATGATGTCGATATTCAAAGTATCAGACTATCCTTAAATGGTGAATATTGGCCAAATGAACGCATGCAGTTGAATTTCGGGAAAACAGATTACAATGAAGCTCACTTCAATTATGCTGAATTTTATCCGAGTTACATGCATTGCTCGCAAAAGCAACCTTTGCTGGACTATGACGCATTCAAGAATCATGCCTTGTTTATTGTTGATTGTAGTAAGCAGGAGGAAGGCATGAAAGCATCAACAGTCGACGTTAAACTCGATATTGAAGCAAACCGAGGATTTCCGAAAAATACAAAAGTATATTGCATCTTAATTCACGATTGTATAATGGAATATTACCCTCTGACGGAGATTGTTAAAAGTTTAAATTAGAGAACATTTTTCTTTCAGAATAAATATATCAAACATGATTTTGTTTTTTTTAAACTGGTGCTAAGAGTGTCAGGCCTCTTTACTTTGTGACCCCTGTACATACACAAATCGTGTGTCATATGTCAACGGATCTTTTGACACCTTTGTGACATAACCCCGTACATCCGCAAATCGTCACATGTCAACGGTCCTTTTGACACCTTTGTGTCATAACCTCGTACATCCGCAAATCGTCACATGTCGACGGTCCTTTTGACACCTTTGTGACATAGCCTCGTACATCCGCAAATCATGTGTCACATGTTCTCTTGACTTTGTGACATATCCCTGTACAACAAATCGTCACGGTCCTTTTAACATCCTAATTTGTGACATACCCCTGTACATCCGCAAAACGTCACGGTTCTTTTGACATTTTTGTGAGATACCCATCCACAAATCGTGTGATGTACAACGGCCCTTTTGACATTCTACTTTGTGACATATCTCTGTATATCCGCAAATCGTGTGTCACATGTCTACGGTCCTACTTTGTGACGTAACCTCGTACATCTTCAAATCGTGTGTCACATGTCAACGGTCCTTTTGACACCTTTGTGACATAACCTCGTACATCCACAAATCGTCACATGTCGACGGCCCTTTTGACATATTTGTGACATAACCTCGTACATCTGCAAATCGTCACATGTCAACGGTCCTTTTGACACCTTTGTGACATAACCTCGTACATCCGCAAATCGTCACATGCCAACGATCCTACTGTACAAATCGTCTTTTAAGCAAATCTGTAGCAACTATACCATATCTGAATCCATTCTCCGTAAGGCTTGCTGGCCTAGCGCTAAGAGTGTCAGGGTATGGTACATGGCAGTTGTGGCGACGATGGTTCGCGTCGCACGTAAGTTTTTTTTTTCAGAACGATTTTCGAGCGGTCAAAATCACTACTAGCGCCATCTATCATACGTTACTGTTGAACGATTTTCGAGCGGTCACACCTGCCATCTAGCATACGTTTTTCGAGCAGCCAATCTTCGTGGGGTTAGCCCACTTTTCGAGAGGTTAACACGCAAACCCCCCACCACTAGCGCCATGCAACATTCGAATTACGTTAGGTTAATCGCCATGCAGATTACGAATTATGTGGGGGTAATGCACAAACCTGTGGTCCAGAACCCTCCTAGTATATCTACTTGTATATTTTCCTTTGAATAGTTATTACAACCAAGCAGTTGATTCCTGGCTTATTAATAATCCTGGAAATCATTTGGACATTTACTGCGTGACTGAAGCTGTTGGACATGCCTTTCCTCGAGCATTCAGTACAAGTATTTATAGTGGCTTCAAAAAAGCTGGCATTTTTCCGTTAAACAGAACAGTTTTTAGTGACGATGATTTTTTGGCATCATATGCTACCGATCGTCCAGTTCCAGTGGACATAAATGAATCAATTGCTGTCTAACTAATAGGAACCAAACTATTAGTCTAACTAATAAGAACCAAAGGTCTTTCAAAAAATGAAGCAAAAATCTCTGAACTTGACATGACTCCTTCCACTTTGGCGATTCCTTCCATTTTGGCGATTCCTTCCATTTTGGCGATTCCTTCCATTTTGGCGATTCCTTCCATTTTGGCGATTCCTTCCATTTTGGCGATTCCTTCCCCTTCGGCGATTCCTTCCACTTTGGCGGTGCTAAAATGTCCATACAACAGTGACAGATAACAGAATTGTTGAACAAATACAACCTTTTCCTAAAGCTGCAGCTCGAAAGATTGTGAAAAAGGGAAGCAAACCAGGTAGAAGCATAATTGCAACAGATACACCGGAAAAACACGAAATCAGACTAGCCAAAGCTAATAGAAATATTAACAAGAAGCAAGGTAAATTGTCCGAGAAGAACGCAGAACTAAAGAAAAAGAAGGCTGTTAGAAACTTATTTCAGAGTGAATCTGAAAGTGAGGAGATAGGTTAGGTTAGGTTTTTGATGAGTGGGTCTATAAGGCCCTCCACTGCGACTCGCAAGAGTCTATTGTGCCTCACACCTATTCAGATTTCACCAAACAAATTCAGCTTCTTAACAAAGCCAATAAGTTTATTTGGTGAATGATATTTTAGGTCCCAGGGAGAGAGACAATCCCTGCCAAACATCAGATACCTGATTCGAGCCGCGGCGGGGCAGGCACAAATTATATGCTCTGCTGATTCATCTTCTTCCAGACAAAGACGGCAGGTCGGATCTTCCGACAGTGCAAGTTTTAGCATATGATGATTCAGATGACAGTGACCTGTTAAAAGACCTGTTAGACAACGTAGGTCATGCCTGCTATAGTCTAACATTTTTTTGGAGACATTCTTCTAAGGATGTATGGAAGCCTTTGAATGAACCAATCCTGGTAAATTATGCCAGAAGTCTAAAGCTCTTCTTGTCGTCCAGGTATTCAGTGTTTGTTTCGCAAAACTTATTGCGATGCCAATTATTGGTTCTGGTCCGATAGAAACACGTACGGCACCCTCCCTTGCAAGAGAGTCTGCCTTCTCGTTTCCTTCCATGCCAGAATGGCCAGGGATCCAGACCAGCAATACTTTATTGAGTTCTCCGATTAAGGAGAGTCTTCTTTGGCAGTCTAAAACCAATTTCGACGTTACACGGTGAGAGCTAAGTGCTTTCAAAGCCGCTTGGCTGTCCGAGAAAATTTTTATTGTTCTATGTATTAGATTGGCTTGCTCCAATCTCTCCACACATGAAACAATGGCGTAAATTCCCGCCTGGAATACGGTTGCATAGGATCCTAGAGAGGTTGAGATTTCTGTCCTAGGTCTGCGCCCGTATACACCTGCAGAGCCTGAGGGTGTTTTTGATCCATCTATGTACCAACATCTGTCTGCTCTTAATAGTTCATCCTTACGGAGGACCCATTCATCTCTATTTGGAATTAGGACGGTATAAGGCAGGCCGTAGTTTACTGTTGGAGGCATTATGTCAGAGGTCATTCCCAGAATACTGTGACTTTCAGTGTCCACTAGCATTCTGGTTCGTTCTGTATAAGCCTGATTTGTGCATTTAGAAATATGCACAATTCTGTAAGTTGTCCATCTAGCCTCTCTTTCCAAAAATATATGGAGAGGAGGTAGGTCCAGAAGGATTTCCATGGCTGCTGACGGTGTGGAGCTGATAGCACCAGTAATTGCCAGGCAAGCCTGTCTCTGTAGTGAGGACATAACTGACTTTTAGGAAGATGAAGATGATGAAAATGATATATTGGAAAACAACAACCGTGAAATATTTGAGTTGCAGGAAGAAATTAAGTTTGAAAGACCTATTTTCGAAGTAGGGGAATATGTGTTTTGGTCAAATTTCCAAAGAAAAAGGGACCAGCCGAGCATTTTGTCGGAAAAATAGGTTCCAAAGACGTTAATGGATTCGAATATCAGATTCAATTTTATAAAAGAATTGGAGATAGTAGCAAATTTGCTATTGAATCAGAAGAGATCTTTGATGTTGCCGAAGAAGACATAATCGTCAGACTTCCTAAGCCGGTAGACGTTTTAGGATCATCAAGAGTAACAGGGCAACTATTATTTTATGTCAACTTTTCCCATTATAATGTGAAATAATAAGTTTCTACTTTTGTTATTTTTTATTTTAGTTGTTCTATAACAAGTTTTTTTTTGGGTTGTTTATTTAGAAATAGTAGATACCTACCTATATAATTTATTTATCCAAGGTATATGACGTTAGGTACACGACCTAGCGATCCAAGGTATATAATGCTGATGGACCTTGGTTCAAATGTAACACTCCAGCAAAAAATTTGATTAAAAACCCAATTTTTCATCAAATAACCTTTACGATCCGATCATCTACTCAAATAGATGACCAATAATGGGTAAAATTTCAGGATATGTAAAATACTTAATGAGGTATTTTTCTTCAGATAGTGTAAAAAATGATCCAAGGTACAACAGTCTCCCCCATTCCAAAAAATCAGTAAATCAGTATAGTATAATTATTTGTGACCTAACGCGATTTTTTTGGTCTACGGGTGCTGGCCTAGTAATACAAAGCCATCTTATTATGTGACTGAGCTCTAAATGGAACACTCTGTACAAAAAGAGATGTAGATAATGTTAAATTGGGTTTGCTGGCCGAGAAACGATCAAACTGTTGTTACGTGGGAAGAAAAATAACTGCTAAATAGAAAAGACGATTAGATACGATCCGAAACATAAACTTTAAAGACTGTGAGTTGATAAATCGACGTTTCGTCACTCATTAAAAGGAACGTCCGCAGGCGAGATGTTGACGACGGTAACAGAATATATCGAACATTAATTAATTGGAAAATTCAGTACGTCAATCATGCCAGAGGTGAATTTCGATTTAATTTTTGCAGTAGCAAGTAAGTTTGAAAATTAGAGACATCGCGTATATTAACTTTACGGAAAATATTATGTTGCATATTAACGATTTTAATGAACTTGGTAGTATTAAAATTTTGCAAGCTACTTACATTCGATTTTAGAGTTATCTATGGATAATCGGGTAATCACTATTGAAGAAGTTTCTGAGAATGATGGCATGTCAGTTTGCTTATGTCATATAGATACTTTTTTTGGATGTTTTGGGCATAAACCGTGTGTCGGCATATGCTGATCAAAGGAAAAAATTTGCAAGGGCGACGAACACGAGTGTTAGCTTTTGCAATTGATTTTGGACAAACTTTTCCCACTTTGCCATGATAGCAAAAAAATCTAGTTCTTTCAAGGAAACGTAGCCTCGGAGTTCTCTATATTTTTTTCAAGGCTATACAAAAAATGTATGAAAGAAACATGGATAAATAACATCTCAACGATTTCATATACGAGGGTTGTCTTTTCAATTTTAAATATACAGCTAGAACAAAACAGTAGATTACTTTTAAACACTATTAATTTTTCTTCACGAAGAAAAATGCATTTTTGCAACCTTTGGAACCAATTCTGGAAGCAGTTATTCCACTCGCTTGTTGGTACATTCAAAATATAATTTTTGAAGGCGTTGACTGCATCTTCTGAAACCTCTGACCACGCAGTGCATTCTTTATTTTCGGAAAAGTCAAAAAGTCGTTAGGATTTAGGTCGGGACTGTATGGGGGATGGTACAATAATTTGATCAATTGTTCTTTGAGCTGTGTGGGAACTTGCATTGTCTTGTTGGATGAGCATTCGTCATTGGGGGGTTGGTTTTTCGAAGCTCGGAAATTACTTCCGGCAAACGAATCGATATGTACGAATCAGCTGTAACAGTTCTTTGATCTTGCAGAGGAATTGTTGCTACATGACCCACTTTTAAGACAAATGTCGCCACCATATTTTGGAAACAATTCGTGAACGGATAACTATTGTCGGTTTTGGTTCACCCAAATAGCCGAATGACGTTTATTTTCGGGTTCATAAGAGTAAATCCAGGATTCATAAGTACTGACAATACTGTATATATTTTTTGAGTTTCCTGCGTTAAACCGGTTCTTTGACAACAATTGACTCTAATTGCTTCCTGTTCTTCTGTCAACAGATGCGGTATCCAACGAGAAACTAATATTTTTACAGATAATTCTTCATGTAAATTTTTTTTAATTGTGGTCTTTAAAATGTCCAATGATGCTCCAATTTCACGATATGTGACATGTCGATCTTCTTGGATCAGCTTATGTACAGCATCCTGGGTGATTCCCATTGTTGATGGACCTGTTCTTGGATAGTCTCTAAGATTAATCCGTCCACGATTAAATTCTCCATACCAACGAGAAATTCTCAACTGATGGGATGCTTCATTGTCGAAAACAGAAAACAACTCGGCAAGGCATTCTTCTTGAGACAACTGTCTTCGAAAATTGTAAAAAAATTTCTCGGCTTAATTCCATTTTTTGATTTAAAAAATCAGTTTAGGCACAGCTTCAAACGAAGAGGACTGAAACTTTGGCGTTAAGTTAACTAAACATGACAGTTGATTTTGACATTTGATATTTGTTGACCATCGCCAACTATGTTATATGCAACAGTTAAAAGACAACCCTCGTACCAATTTAAAGCCACTCATTCTATTTGCTATTGGATTCATGCAAAAAAATAAACTAACAAATTACAATTGGAAATAAAAAGCCCTTAAAAAAATTACTTACTTTTAAGGTAATCAATACCTCGCCAGAAATATTATGCCCCCTTTCTTGCAACCCCTAAAAATAAAAATAAAACGTGCACTATAATATTATAACGAAATAAAAGAAATAAAATAAAAAATAAATCGAGTTTGAACTGCTGCTGTCTACGTCTACAGAAACATGCTAAAATTTCTTTATATAGAACGACACTACGGCTGTAAACCTAAAAAATAAAAAAAATCAAACCTTGACGGCGACAATTTCGGCGTACCCCAAAGTTCCTCCTCGCAGCGTTGTTACTGATCTTTTTAAAGTCTGAAATATGGGTTTTAATTTTTATAAACACTTTATAAATATTTTTGTGTAGTTTTAAATTGTATTACCATAAACAATGTATACAGAGTGAGTTTTAAGTATGGGACGCCTCAATTATCTCAGAAACGGATTTTTATGGATTTTGGTGTGCAAGGATCTTGTGATATGGCCGATATTTTGGTGGTATTTACATTGTTGTCAGATCTTTCCTTTTCCCGAAATAATAATAAACTTTGTTATTTCAATTGGATCACCTTGTATATTTTTTGCCTTTCGAAATCCTTAAGAAATACTGAATATTTTTCTTGTAATGTTTCCTATACCTAAAAGCCATAATTTCGGATTTGTAACTACATTCACATTATCTATGGCAAATAATCTATTCAGTATTTCTTCAGGATTTCAAAAGGCAAATAATATACGGGGTGATCTATTTGAAATAGCAAAGTTCAATATTATTGCGGAAAAGGAAAGATCTGACAACAATGTAAATACCACCATAATATCGGCAATATCACAAGATCCTTGCTAACGAAAATCTATAAAAATCCGAGATAATCAAGGCGTTCCATACTTAAAACTTCCTCTGTAATAATAATCACGGTACAAAAAGCGACTGATAGCATACAGGGTGGCCAGAAAAAATGAATAATCATCAACAAAAATTGTGACAATTCAGTCAAACGTTTGGACAGAACCTCTAGGATAGCTCGTTGTACAACAGCTTTTGTCTTTCATTTACAGGTAAGAAGACCTTATACAGGGTGTTCCATCACTGATTGGAAAACATTGGGGAAAGTATTGCTTAATTTCATTATTTAAAATTATAATATGCTTTTGGACATATTTTCTTTTCATTGCAAATAGAAAATCATTTTTATAAACACTCTTCAGCAATTTTTTTAACACAATGGGACCTCGTATCAAACCCCATTTGAATTGGTGTTCCTTATTTAGCCAGTTCCCGATTTCCCCTCTTATGCAATCTTTTGAGATTCCACAGAACGGTTCTGAACCTATTAAGGCTCCTTTAGAGCGTACTTTAGCTATCTGGTCCACGTCTCGGAACCCATACTAGACACTTTGTTGTCTCTTGCCAGCATACTAAGGAATTCTTTATAGTTTTTTTACCAGTCTAGACTTGGTGGTGCAGATAGCTTTGAGCATAGCCTGACTATTTTAATTTTTGGTTCGGTATATCCTAACTTGATGTTTTTATCAATACAGGCTATACCAGCAATCGTTTCTGCTTGAAACACAGACAAGCAGTTTCGGTAAATATTTATCTTCACTAACGAGACTTAAAATGAAGGAAAAATGTGAAACTATTCAAAATATCGAAACTTCAGCCTTAGGGTATAAATACTTCCCGAGGTATAGACTGTCCAAAGTGTGGTTTGCCATCCTGTATGTTGGTTATTTTATTATTACTGATAATTGAAGTTCATAAATTTCTAGCAAATTGAGAAAACAACTGATGATGTCTCCATTCTAATGGGGATGATAATGATAGGTCTTCTACGAAACAAAAAACTACACAATAAAAACAACATACTAAAAGTATCAATTGAAAAAGTACCTCTACTTAATAGGTACTTGTTTTTTAAGTAGGTCTGTACAATAATTTAAAAAAAACTGGTCTATGTACATGTTTTATATAAAACTTTTGGAAAATATGTCAACAATAATTACACAATAACTAGTTAAATTCACAACTGCAACATAAAAACAAAAAAAGATGTTCTATGCTCAGGAAGACTGATACTTACCCTGCCAGGCAGCTATATCAGAAGAAACAAAAAATATTTGATAACAAAGCCACTTTCTAATTGTTTTTGTACAGTTTCTGTGGTTAAATATTGGAAAATGACACACATACCTTGACAGCTTGAAGGACGTCTATGCCTGCGCTTCCTGTTTGACCCTTCTGCCCCTTTTCTCCAGGTCGACCCTAAAACATACAATTACTATTATTATTATAAAATTCGCGGTTGATAAAAGTTGTTTGCATTGGTGGGATAGACAAAAATTATGACAGGTGACATTTTTTTATTAAACTTTAAACGTAATGAGCTCTGTTTTAAGTGTTTTCTGTTCAATGAAAAAAAACAACTGGAATAATTATAACTATACAATTTATTAACATAATTGGGCTTATTAAAAAGCTATTTAGCCATATTTTTTATTTTGACATAATTCCACTCATTTCTCAACAATAGATACTCTGTATTGATCTGTCAATTTTTGTTAATAAACAGTTAAACAATTTTGCGGCATAAAATTTCATTATATTGCATTCCAACTATGTTTGTTATTTTCGTATTTGAAAATTGGAAGCTTTTAAAAAAATCTCTCTAATTAATTCGTACTTTGAATGGAAAACAGTTTTAAATACAAAATTTTGTAACTGGTGCTTAGTAATTGAAAAAAACCTATCGACCATTGTTATAAAACCATATTTCTTTTAAATTGTTCATTTGCAGGTTTTGTATTACATCTACTGACAGTAAAATTGAATATTTATCATTTAACACTTTAATTAATTCAGGATGTTTTGTTTTTGGTGGAATGGTTGTGTTTTATGTTGAGTGGAGATATTATGTCGAAGGGGTTACATTTTTTTGAGTTTCTCATTTTGTACACTGAAAGTAGAATCCAAAACAGTTCAAACTACTGTAAGAGAATAAATGTATCTCTCGGATTGTGGTTGTGAGAGATTTTTGACCGAGATTCGGTTCATGGTCATGTTTTTAGGAACACTAATACACACCTTTCCATTCAAAAGCTATAGCAGAACATAAAAAATGCATTTGCTTAAACGTTAAATTTATTAACGTTTTCAAGTAAATATGTCGATGTAAAATTTTCCGAGGAACATTTTTTGTCCCAAACTTTTTTATAGGACCAATAGGAAACACAATAATCGCGAAAATCTAATTAAAAAAAGATTTTTGCATGGTATTGCAAAGCTCAGACTAGCTAATAAGTAAGTAAAAAACCCTTTTTTGAAACAGTTATGAGTCTATTAACCCGTAACCACAGACGTGACGTCTCTTAGACGGAAATTTTATTTTATCAAAAATTGACATAATGCCTTTTTCAGGTGTGTAATTTTCATCGAAATCGAACAATTTTTGACGGAACTAAAAATAAAAAACGAAAAATGCAGTTTCTTGCGTTTTCGAGCTATTTTGAGGTTATATCAAAAAGTCACTAATGTCTCTTAGACGGAAATTTTATTTTATCAAAAATTGATATAATGCCTTTTTCAGGTGTGTAATTTTCATCGAAATCGAACAATTTTTGACGGAACTAAAA
This sequence comes from Lochmaea crataegi, assembly GCA_947563755.1. Classification (NCBI taxonomy): domain Eukaryota; kingdom Metazoa; phylum Arthropoda; class Insecta; order Coleoptera; family Chrysomelidae; genus Lochmaea; species Lochmaea crataegi. Next base: position 61,433,819 of record OX387424.1, read on the forward strand.
ATAAAAAACGAAAAATGCAGTTTCTTGCGTTTTCGAGCTATTTTGAGGTTATGTCAAAAAGTCACTAATGTCTCTTAGACGGAAATTTTATTTTATCAAAAATTGATATAATGCCTTTTTCAGGTGTGGAATTTTCATCGATATCGAACAATTTTTGACGGAACTAAAAATAAAAAACGAAAAATGCAGTTTCTTACGTCTTTCGAGCTATTTTGAGGTTATGTCAAAAAGTCACTAGTGAAAAAGTTGTATATTTTTCCAAGATCTTCAACTTTTATATTCAACTTTTTTTTCTAGCACCTCAACTTTGGCCGGAAATTGCAATAATGTCCTTTTCCACTCCCCTAAAAAAGTGTTTTTTACCGAAAAAAACGTCATAACTCGAAAAATTCAAATATTTTAATTTGAAATTTTTTTCCATAGTTTGTGACTATAAAAACTATCATCTACCAAATTTTCATCGAAATCGAACAATTTTTGACGAAACTAAAAATAAAAAACGAAAAATGCAGTTTTTTGCGTTTTTCGAGCTAATTTTGAGGTTATGTGAAAAAGTCACTGATAAAAAAGTTACAGATATTTCCAAGATCTATAACTTTCATATTCAACTTTTTTTTCTAGGAGCTCACCTTTGGCCGGAAATTGCAATAATGTCTTTTTCCACCCATCCAAAAAAAGTGTTTTTTACCGAAAAAACGTAATCACTCTAAAAATTTCCAATATTTTAATGATAAAATAAAATTGCCGTCTAAGAGACGTCACGTCTGTGGTTACGGGTCGAACATCCTTTTCGCTTTTCCATTGTTCAGTACAAATTTTTCTAGTTTGACCATCAAAATACATTTACGAAGCAATGTTTTCAAGCTCAAGTTGATAGCAGTGTGGAATTTTATTTTAAATTTCGTTTTATTTGTCCACAAGACAAATTACTGTGGTTTTTCGTTTTATAAACGGCACGGACCCAAGAAGAAATAAATTCAAAACTTTATTGTTATTAGACAAATGAGCGACATAAGAATTTGCGACTCTCTGGGAATGCCGGCATCAGCTCCATTAACGTCCGGGATGCATTCTGCACATACAAACCAGATAACGTATGAGGGTAGCAACGAAAAATTCCAGTTATTTTCGTTACAGTTACATTTGAAATTGATTGAGTAAGCAATTTAGTTAACGTATGTCCCCAAAGTTTTGTCGCAAAACACGAACTTTAGTTGATGTTGCTAACAAAAGTCATTTTAACGACAGTTGGGTTACCGAAATCAATTGCAATGTAATTAAATGGAGCTTAGAAGAAGAAAGAAAAATTTAGTTTAGTGGATGTCTAAAGCCCGAATAGTTCCACAAATTAAAAAAAATATATCACGGAGATAAAAACAGTAAAGAAGGTTAAACATACTTGAATTTTATAAAAAGTGGATGATCAAGTCAGAAATAGAAATACCTTTTTTATTTCCCTACCATTTATATATAAAATGTACGAAACAAAAAGTTACTAGCTTTGGGCACGTCCTAAATTAATATTAATTGACGTTAAAACTTGAATTGTCAGAATAATTTTGAACTCTCTCAAACATTCTATCCGAATATTTATGTTGATGTTGTACCGTTTGCAGCAATCAAAAAAGACAAAACAATTTATTCAAAAAAATTGTCTCTAGATTTCAGTTGCAAGTTGGTCACAAAACATAAATATGGTCTAAAGAATTACCGATGAAGAAAAGCCAACGCTTTTTTTCGAAAAATACATCGATCTTTTTAGAAGTTTAATAAGTCAACGACCGAACTAGCTGCAGAAGCGTTGGATATATCACCAAAAACTGGAGAAAAATTAAGACTCTTTATGATGCCAAATTCTAAAGAACTCTCTCTGAGAAAGGTACTGAAATAAAAAGATGTACACTTCTTATTCTAGATTAAGATTTAAAGTTTTACATGATTTCACCAAAAATAAGCAATGTGCCCCTTTTCCCTTGCACTTGCTTCACTTAAGAAAGATCTTGAAGATCCAAAAATTTATGTATCGGGTGTCTATCATTTTTTTAAAATTCCATCCTCTTTCAAGTAAATGATTAGAAAATATAGCATCGCATTTGAAGATTCCCAAAAAACGTTGAAAACAAAACAATTGTTTAATCACCGCCACCTAGTGACCGTTAAAACCACTGGAATGAAACGATGATATAATATTTTATTACGCATTTAATTCCCTTTCAAATGATACTAAGCTCTAGATGAAAATTTTTTGCACTTCCAGCAAGACGGAGCACCTCCCCATTACGCAGTAGCAGTTAGGGACTGGTTAGACAATAATTATCCAAATAGATGGATTGGAAGGAGAGGTCTCATTGAGTGGCCACTTAGGTCACCAGACTTACCGCCACCTGATTTTTTCCTGTGGGGTCACCTTCAAGTCGGTTGTTTATAAAACTAAACCAACCTCAATCGACGATTTACGACGAAGAATTAGTCAAGCATGTCGTGATATTACTAAAGCAACATTTGCCAACGTTCGTATGGAGTTTGAAAATAGGTTGTACTATTGTTTACAAAACAATGGAAACCATTTTGAACATTTACTAAATTAATTAACATTTTTGTAGTTCACTTATTCATTTTGTTGTCAAACACATTTTTCTGCTTTATTGTTACACCCTGTATAATTATGAAAGCATTTTCTACGGGCTCTCTAACGACGTATTACATGCCATTTCAATTTTTGTAGGTGGGGTAGGTGGGGCATAGGGGGTTGATGGGGGTGCGTTCTCTCACATGTCATTTTAGTTCCTCCTCTCTACCCTAGAAACGGTTTTGAAATGTTTTTGAAATCTCTTTTCGTTCACGAGGTACAACCCATTGTAAGTTTTAAAACTGACACCCTGTATGTCATAGTTTAATTAATATTTTGTAAAACCTCACAATACGATTAGTATATGTGAACTGAATCCAATATTATGGATGTTTATTTTCATTTTATCATTATTTATAATGAATAAAATTTACAAAGGGTGAAATTGTTTTTTGTTAAAGAGTCTTTAATATTGAACAAAATGACAAGAATTTATTGATTCATACAAAATATAAATCGACTGCAAAACTTGTTTTTTACTCCAATTTATTAAATAATCAAATAGTTATTTGTGTATTTAGAGCGTAAAGTAACAGATTGCCGCGTGAGGAAGAATGTTGCCGGTGATCTTTCGAAAGCGGCATTTTACTTTACGCTCGAAAAACACACACAATTTTTTCTACAGTCGCCCTTTTAATAATTAGAACAGTTTTTTACATTATCTTAGGTTATAATAGGAAGGCTAGAATAATCGTCATTTTCGCTATTCATCATGATTATCCTTAAAAATATTTATTGACTAGGGATGTTAAGAAATAATCGATTTTTATTTAAATCGATTATTATTTTCTTATAATCGATTTTTAGTTATCGATTTTTATGGTAATATTAATCGATTTTATAAATTACGTGTTTAAATCGACTTTCGGAAACGGCTTGTATTATTTATTGACTATTTTTCAAAATTTTGACAACTTTTGACGATTATGGACCATTTCTCAAAATTTTTACAATTATTGACCATTTTTCAAAATTTTAACAATTATTGACCATTTTTCAAAATTTTAACAATTATTGACCATTCTTGACAATTATTGACTGTAATTTGACTGTTTTTCAAAATTAGTGACCATTTTTTCAAATATTTGATAATTTTTGACCATTTTTCAAAATGATGACAATTTTTAACCATTTTTGACAGTTTTTGACAATAATTGTCCATTTTCATTAGTTTTTAGCAATAATTGACAATTTTTAACCATTTTTCAAAGTTTTAGACCATTCTTCAAAATTATTGACCATTTTTGATAATTATTGACAATTGTTGACAATTATGGACCAGTTTTCAAATTTTTGACCATTTTTGATCATTATTGACCATTTTAGACCATTTTTGACCATATTTAAAAATTTTTGACAATTTTTCAAAAACTAACAATTTTTGACAATTATCAACTATTTTTCGAAATTTTGACAATTTTTAACAATAATTGTCCATTTTTGTCAGTTTTTGACAATTTTTGATAGTTTTTGACAATTATTGGCTATTTTTGATAATTTTTCGAAAATTTTCAAAATTTTTGACAATTGACCAATTTTGACAATAATTTTCCATTTTTGACAGTTTTTAAAAATAATTGACAATTTTTAACCATTTTTGATAGTTTTTGAACATTTTCACAATTTTTCAAAATTTTAGACCATTTTTATAAATTATTGACCATTTTTAATAATTACTGACCATTTTTGACCATATTTCAAAAACTTTAACAATTTTTGAAAATTATCAACTATTTTTCAAAATTTTGACAATTTTTAACAATAATTGTCCATTTTTGATAGTTTTTGACAATTATGGGCCATTTTTGACAATTTTTCAAAAATTTTAATTATTTTTCAAAATTTTTGACCATTTTTCAAAATTATATTGACCATTTTTGATGGTTTTTCAAAATTTTAACAATTTTTGACTAATTTTGACAATAATTGTTAATTTTTGACCATTTTTGATAGTTTTTGACAATTATTGGCCATTTTTGACCATTTTTCAAAAATTTTAATTATTTTTCAAAATTTTTGACCATTTTTCAAAATTATTGACCATTTTTGATGGTTTTCCAAAATTTTAACAATTTTTGACTAATTTTGACAATGATTGTTAATTTTTGACCATTTTTGATAGTTTTTGACCATTATTGAACATTTTTGAAACATTTTGACCATTTTTCCAAGTAATTTGACCATTTTTCCAAAATTTTGACAATTATCGACCATTTTAAAAAATTTGAGCAATTATTGACAATTTTTGACAGTTTTTGACAAAAATTGTCCATTTTTAACAGTTTTTGACAATAATTGACAATTTTCGACAATTATTGACCATATTTCAAAATTTTTGACAATTTTCATATAATTTTATTTGATTTTTAATCTGATAAATTGTTAAATATTCACCAATTGAGTTAATTCGGAGGGCGTGGTTATTGTCAATTTTTGACAGTTTTTGACAGTTTTTGACCATTTTTGATAGTTTTTGACAATTATTGACCATTTTTGAAACATTTTGACCATTTTTCAAAAAAACTTGACAATTATCGACCATTTTTAAAAATTTAAACAATTATTGACAATTTTTGGCAGTTTTAGACAATTTTTGACCATTTTTGACAGTTTTTGACAAAAATTGTCCATTTTTAACAGTTTTTGACAATAATTGACAATTTTCGACAATTATTGACCATATTTCAAAATTTTTGACAATTTTCATATAATTTTATTTGATTTTTAATCTGATAAATTGTTAAATATTCACCAATTGAGATAATTCGGAGGGCGTGGTTTGATTAAATAAGCGAGCGAAAAAGATTCCTTTTTTGCGCTAGAGCGTAAAGTAACAATCCTCGGCATTTGTCGACTTTACGATTTCATTTGAATATAGTAATTAGTCATTTTACGCGCGACTGTAGAAAAACATATTTTTGAAATATTGCACTAACTTCACAAAATAATACTTACTGGTTCTCCTTTAGGGCCATCAAGTCCTATTGGTCCCTGAAAAAATTAAATTAAATTAAAATGTTCTGAAAGCTATAATATGTACCTATATGAAATTTTTTGGAAACGGAAACTGTCACAAATACTTCACCTCCAAAACAAATTAGACCAGTAATAACAATTATTCTCTTTTTGGGGTGAAGCGAGAAGAGACGTTTTTTGCTCGAGTAGCATGAAATAGGGCTGGTTTGTCTCACCCACGGGTTGAATTTTCGGTTCGCTAGCTGGCATATACAGGGTGTCACTGATAAACTATTCCTAATTTTCAAAAATGACAGAGGGCACTTAAATAAATATTTTTTATCAATAAACTAGTGTCCGGAAATTTCTCGTTGTCTAGATAACTAGAAATCTTTAAAAACAATTACATCAGGAAAGAGTAGTTACTTACTAAATTGAAGCAATTAGGTTAAGAAACATTATGTTAGAAATAATACTGCATCAAACTTTAAAAAATTGTTCGAAGTTACGATCACCATTTTCGATACACAAGTTATAACGATGAGTAATCGACTGCCGAATTCTTCGAAATAACACGAATATCATCAAACTCCAGAATAATTCGAGTCACTAACTCTTCTTCTGTATTAACATGTGTCGCATAAACCAGTGATTTAATATGACCCCATATACAAAAATCAACTGGAGTCATATCTGGTGAACGTGCAGGCCAAGAAATCGGCCCTCCTCTTCCGATCCATCTATTTGAAAATTGTGCATTTAGATAATTTCGGCAATTTAATCCAAAGTGTGCTGGTGCACCATCATGCTGGAAAACAATATTTCTTCGAATATTAAGTGAGACATCTTCAAGCAATTCTGGTAGAGTATGTTCCAGAAAAATCCTATACACATGACCATCTAACCGTGCAGGCAGTAAATTTGGTCTCAATCCCAGCCCACATATTAACAGAAAACACCCAAACAACCGACTGACGTTTATTTTCGGGTTCATAAGAGTAAATCCAGGATTCATCACCAGTATGTATGTTTCGAGTTACCTGCGTTAAGAGTTAGAGTTCTTTGACACCAATTGACTCTAATTGCTTTCTGTTCTTTTGTCAACATATGCGGTATCCAACGAGAAACGAATCTTTTACAGATAATTCTTGATGTAAAATTTTTTAAATTGTGGTCTTTGAAATGCCCAAGAATGCTCCAATTTCACGATAAGTGACATGTCAATCTTCTTGGATCAGCTTACGTACGACGTTTTCCTGGGTGACTGCTGTTGTTGGTGGACCAGTTCTTGGATCGTCGCTAAGATTAATCCGTCCACGTTTAAGTTCTCCATACCAACGAGATATTTTTGACTGATGTGGTGCTCCATTGCCGAAAACAGAAACCAACTCGGCAAGGCATTCTTGTTGAAAATTGTAAAAAACTATTGCGCGAAAATTTTCTCGGCTTCATATTCGAATATAATTTTGTAGGCTATTCAGTTTTGTCTTTAGTATTAGAAGGATATTTGTAAATGGTGTTTTAAAAAAGCATCTTTCACGAAAATTCCGGCACGACAAAAGGATAATATCAAAAATGGAAACATCAACAAAAGTAATGAGTATTTCATACACGATGGTAAATGTTTCACCATGGTATTTCGCTACATACATTTCCTACTAATTTCCTGATTTGTTTTATTTCGTCCGAAAATATGCTTTGGAGGCATAAAGTTTTCTCTTAGGCAGTTGGAAAACATAAATTATTACGAAAATAGCCCGGAAATGTGACAATTTCCTTTCCACTGATTAAATACCAAAAAGCGGAGTTAATAGAGTTAAAGTAATTGTTATTGCAGCATGTTGATTAGGTAACGAAAATGAACAAGAGCATGGATGCAAAATATGTCGAATTTCAGTTATACGATGATATGACTTATTAAAATTAAGCTCGAAGAAACGTTTTATTGTGTGTTTTCATATACCCTTTCTTATTTGATATTACACTTTCAAAAGTATTTTTCCATCCCAAACCAGAAAAATGTGATTCAGCGACTCCTTCAAACAATAAAAAACGTACATGGTTCCAAAGCTCAAGGTCAGTTTGTGAAATAGACAAATTTGTATTACTCGTAATCACAACTATCTTTTATTGTTTATATTTTACCAATATGACTACAATAAAAAGCTGTAACTCGTAGCATTGGAAGATGCTTGACACACCATTCTACAATTTTATGAAGTTTCAAATAAAACATCTGAAAGATCATTAGATCGATATGACTCTTGAATCAAGCAGCCATTACAGCACTGAGTTCTAAATTGGTATGGGAGAGCCTAGAACTCAGCTAGAACAGCATCGTCACCTTACTGTGGATTCCAGGACACACTGGAATGGAAGGAAATGAAATAGCAGCTGAACGAGCAAAGGCAGGGACTGAAACACCCTTTTAAAAGCCGGGACCCTTTTGCGGCATCAGCACCAATGTAATATCGAAAAAAATATGGAACGCACGAAAAAAGAGAAAATCTGACTATTGGACTAAGACATCTAGTAGGGCTAAGAAAGTTCAAATATTGTCTTGAGAAAATACAGACAGGTGAGAATAAATGGAGGAATGAATGCCTAAGCCAGAGTACGACAGGACTAAGAGTTTTGACAAGTGTTTTGACAAGATAATGCAGCCTGAATGTGTACCTCTCAAAACTCAAACTAGTAGAGCAAGAAGAATGTAGATTCTATAAAATTGAAGAAGAAACCTCCTTTCACATATTTCTGGAATGTATAGTATAGTTGGGTCCAACACCATCTAAACCGAAACCTGCAGATAACCTAAAACTCCTTCAGTACTAAAGGAACTACTAGTCTCTGAGACATTCCTCGGGAACTAAGTAGATGAAAGAGGGCACAATAGATATCTCAGGTCTCAGTTCACACATATTATAAACTTGAAATAATAAAATTAGCAAGTCAAATAATCTTAAATGACTTCATAACAGTTGACATGTATTCGGTTAAGTATTATCATGAAACAATTTCACTAATCGCATTAAAATCTGAATTCCTGTATATGGTTGCACAATCCACACCAACGTTATTATTTAGTTGTTAATACTCGTACAATGAGTTTCGCATTGGTTAGATTTTCACCACCACCGAAATAAATAAATGAAACAAACCGGAAATCCCGGAAATCCGCGCACCCCAGTCTGGCCCTGCAACAGATTGTTTGTGTCACAACATAAATATTTTAAATTGGCTACTGTACACCACAATTTCAAGAATATAAATCAAAATAATAATTATCAAGTTATAATTTGAAGATTTGTACCAAAAAATATGTAGGTAGTAGGAATGGTTCCAACGAATTTTGAACGTATAATTAATAAAAGCTGGAAGTAAAATCTGTATTCGGTCTGGACAAAGGGTGAATACATGCAGTATACAGGAAGTATTACATAACTTGGGTTAACATTCTTTCTTGTACACAATGCACAGTAGTACAAATACTCCAAGAAATATACAGTTCATACAAAGTGGTTTACGTTTTAGTTTTAGTTTTATAAAAAATTTCATAAGTATCCAAATATTTTATCTGTCACTTGTCCAAATTTTCCCTAAATTGGATTTCATTATTAGATATTTCTACGAAGAAGAAACAACTACTTCCCGGGCTACATGCCCCGGGAGTGCCCCTATCGTTAACAAAACCTCTCAAACAGCACATCAGGAACAAACAAACCCTTGTAAAGTTATCGCGAAATTTATAGTGCTCCTCCGGTTTATAATTTATTTTCTAACACGAATAATTGTGTATTTGTGTGTGCGATCTTTCTTAAATTTCTGTTATACATAGAAATCTATAAATTTCCTGTTCCTAAGCTTTCCGATTTGGCCGCGGTTTTGGACGTGACCAGCATCTTAAAGTTAAAATTTGGACATTCTTTCAACGGTTACTGTGACATGAATTTTTTTGGAATAGATAGTTTTTTCCCAATACATTTGTCACATAATTGGTATCTGTGATTTTTTGTCACTTATTTTGATTTCTTGACTGGATTCTGCTTCGAAAAATGTACTAAAAGTTATTTAAAAATATAACGTCTAACCTATTGTGTACACCTGTCATAATTAAAAAGTCGGCGATGTTAATCCAAGTCATGTTATACAGTCTGCACATGTTAGGGATTCTTTTTCATCAAATTTGTTTAACTATAGTCTATTTCAGAAAGGTATAGAGTAATAAAATGGGGAATTCAGGTCAGATCAGCACTGCACTGGTTTTATTATTTATTGTCGTATTATAACTGCTTTAAAATGATGCATTATAACTTCTACACAATATTAAATACACTATAATTGCTTTTTAAGATATTCCTCTCACACACACATTTAAAAAACACTGATATTGATATTCATTTCTTGTAAATTCTTTTTTTAATTCCACAATTATTATATATTTTGACATTTTCATGTAACATGACTGACATATCAGTTTTGGTTTGTTTCCTCTTAGTCGTACAACTTGTACCTAATAGCATATTCAGCCATTAGAGATATTTAGCCACTTGAATTAGTTGCTGAATATTTTTGATTTCATGATTGTGACATAAAAGATGGAAAAATTGAATGGACAGCTATCAACATACTGTGGAAAAGGCGCGCCGGATCGACGTTTCGCAATTCGCGCGCGCGAATTGCGAAACGTCGATCCGGGGCGCTCGCTTCGCTCGCGATAATCAATCTACTTCATTATTTCAAACGGAAATCCAATCTAATAAATGTATCAAGCTGATAAGAAGCGATTGCGATTTCACTTTGATCTGTGTTAGCTGGTCGGGAAGCGATATTGGTAGAATTTTCAAATTTTCTAAAAAGGGGAAACAGCTTCTGATAACCAAAGTCTTATAATATTAGCAGTATGTTCAAAATTTGATTTGGAATTACACCTGCAGCAACTATTTTCGTTGTCAGCAGTGTTTATAGAGGCCGAACAACTGAGGAGGTAATTTTTTTAAAGAATTAATTGATGTGTGCAATTCAGAGAAAAAAAATTGTTCAGCATCCTCAATGATCAAATTGAATGGTTCATTATCCTTCAAATAAACGATAAATATCAACCAAACTTATCTCAAAACTAACCATCTTTCTAAAATCATCATCTCTCAAAATTTGAAAAAAAAAATGTTTCAGCTATCGGAAAAATAGGTGTATGTTCATGACGTTCATCTTGTTTATATCTTCTATGTCACGATATGGTCACGATCATGAAATCGAAAATATTCAGCAACTAATTCAAGTGGCTAAATATCTCTAATGGCTGAATATGCTATTAAGTAGAAGTTGTACGACTAAGAGGAAACAGACCAAAACTGATATGTCAGTCATGTTACATGAAAATGTCAAAATATATAATAATTGTGGAATTAAAAAAAGAATTTACAAGAAATGAATATCAATATCAGTGTTTTTTAAATGTGTGTGTGAGAGGAATATCTTGAAAAGCAATTATAGTGTATTTAATATTGTGTAGAAGTTATAATGCATCTTTTTAAAGCAGTTATAATATGACAATAAAACCAGTGCAGTGCTTATCTGAACTCATCTTCATAACTCGTTTTTGGTAAGAGAGCGCCGATTTCTTTTTTCATTTTCGTGTTCAGCGACCTCGAATTGATTTAAAAAAAATATTTCATCAAAATCCGCGTTGGTTCACTAAACTAGATTTTTTCCACTCTTGCTCGCATCTCTTTCAGTTCATAGTTTCGTAGAAGACTAAATAGTCTATTAATAGTTTTCACACAGTACCTACTGCATACTTATTCAAGAGATACAGGCGTTGCAGAAAAACTTGATGACATGGAATTATTCAACTTAACCCTGACATTAAATTATTTGTCAAACGAGTTGTCGTTTGATCCTTTGAAGTCAAACATTCCACCGATACTTCGAATGTTGCTGGAATCCAAAAGATTTTAAAAAAAATGAAACTTTGAAAAGGTAGACTTTTTTGCAAGGAAACCGATTGTGGTTTTATCGAACCAGAGCCTTCCATTGGCATCTCATTAACATTTGCCAAACAAACTTCAATTACTTGGACAGCAAGAAGAGTTTTAGACTTCTGACATAATTCAAAGGAACTATACATCATTCAAAGAATATCTCCAAACAAGTGTTAGACCATAACAGGCAAGGCCGACGTTGTCTAACCTAACCACTGTCATCTGGATCATCATATGGTAAGACTGCCCCGTCGCTGCCCAAATCAGGTATCTGATGTTTGACAGGGTATCTCTCTCCCTTATCTATCAAACAAACTGTTTCCAACAAGCAGTTCTAAACTCCTGCTCAACTATCCTGTAAAGAATGTCTCGGACATTCCAGCCTTATGAACGGTTATTGATATTTGAAACCAATAACTCTAGTCGGAGGAAACGAGGAAAAACTTTGTCAATCCTTTTATTTGAAATATCTTAGTCTAGTCTAACCAATGTTAAAACCAATTCCGATTTTTCATTTAGAGCTATGAAAAATTGGATGGAATTTAAACAATGTCGTGGTCGACAAAATGAGATGACCATACTAGAAGAAGTGAAAAAAATACACCAAATTGTTTTTTCATGTCAAAAAGTGCTTCATTGTAACGTAACTAAATTTGGAAGGGAAAGACCCTCTATGGGAAGCGTTTTACAAAAATAAAATATATTGGTTTGAACATTTTTATGCCTTTATATTGTTGATATGCACTTTGTCTACGATCATTTGAATAAAACAGTGTATTTAATGGACTTTCTTATCGAATTTTTTTATGGCGACTTTATATAAACAAATTTTTTTTAGAAATATCTATTTCGATTCAATTAATATTTTCTATATACGTTAGATATATTTATTACTACTACTTTGTGATGCTTTTAGTTGAAGCTAATGGGCACAATTTTCTTTTTATTCTTACCCTGTTGCCATGTTTTCCTTTTTGGCCCCTCATACCCTGTAATAATTTTTTTCATTAAGTATGCGTATTACGATTAAATTCTAAATGTTTCACCTGCATTCGGATAATACAAAGGGAACATTTTTAAATTTGGCACAATAAAATCTATGGAAATTGTCTTTATGATTTCAATTAATCAGATTTTTGGTAATGACATCTTAAATTCATCAATATTACGTATATAACTTAAATGAGATATTTTTCCCGTAAACTTTTGATTTAGTATAACCTTCAATTCCTTCATCAGCCTAATTTTTCTAAATGAGTCGCATTGTATACATTATATATTTTAAATCTATTAGAGGGGTAGTTTTCAAAAATTTAAATCATAAATTGACATTCTTCAACGTGAAAATGTATTTCCTACCTTCAACCCCCTTCGAGTGACAGTTACAACTGCCCAATTTTTTAAATCGCAGGTATGGGCTTGCGATATATAGATTGAAATGTATTTTCATTCTTTGTTAAATAATGTTATCACTAGAAAATGTAAAAACTACCATAACCCTCAAAACGGTAGTTACTTTTCGGCAACATCATGAATAATTCATTCAGTCTTTCATCAGACGAACAAGGACGAATATTTTGCGTGAAGTTGTAAGCGATGTTGCCATGTCTGATATTTCACTATCAGAAATTTTTTAAAGTATATTTAAGTTTTTCCAGCTCCAAACTTATTTGTGTTTTAAAAGTTAAAATATAAATAGTCCAATTTCATGGTAATCATTTAAATATCCGGTTAATTGATAATACAGCTTCAATAAATAGTATACTTTACGATGAATGCAAATTTTCACTAAATAGTTCTAATTGACAAAGTCAATATCAGATTAAAAGTTGGAAATAATCCGCAAATGAATCCCCAATTTTGTACATTTCAAACTTTGTCCATATATACTAGGAAATCATATTGTTGAACCGTTCTGCATTGATGAGATTTTAACTGAGTTACTGACAGAAGCGATTCATCAAGTAATAATCGAATATTAGAGAATGATGATGTATGACATTTTTCAGTAAGACGAGACACTTTCACATTAGGTTCGGACTTAGTGAGAGTTTTTGATGGATTGATAGCCTGAAGGATCTCTTCCTAATTTTGTTTTCAAATTTACCGGTTTGTTATATAACATACATTTATCACCTGTTTAAGGCTAATTGCTTAAAATTAGATGTTACGATGCTGAATAAAACTGAAGATCTTTTTTAAAATGAGAATTCAAGCTTCATAACCTCACTTTTAACCTGTATTAATGGGGTGGATTTATAAAAAAATTCGTGAAAAGTCAATTTTATAGAGTAAAACCTTCCAGTTACAGTTTTATATCACCATATATTTCAATAGGAGGTAGTGGATCATACAGTTTTCTTAGCAAGGGTTGGCGATCACTTCTTTGACGCTTCCCTACTTGAAATATTTGTTCTACACCGAGTCTAATTTCTGATATTCCTCAACTAAAATTTATTTTTCCTTCCTCTGTCACTGCTTCCCTTCATTCTTCTCTGCACGATTATGTGCAATAGATAGTATTTGTCATTACGGAGATATTATGTTATCTTTATTTCAACTGTCTTCATTATTTTTCTATGGTATCCAACGCATCTTAATACTTCTTCATTTGTGAGTTTGGCAGTCCAATGAATTTTTTTTTGCATATTGGTTCTCGGATACGTTCTCGGATAAGTTCCTCATTTAGTAAAATATTGGGGTGGATTAGAGGGTCGTAGGAGGTGAATACGACATAGGGTTCGGGTTCCCGCAAATTGAAATTGATATTGGGATACATTGGGAAAGGCAATAGCTAAGGTAGGAGAATTTTTGTTTTGCTACCATTTAGAGAGGTCCAATGAATTTAAAGTATAAAGTTTTTGATGCTGATGATCTAGCCAGAGAGGGCTCATTAACTCTATTTGAGGATGCATACTGGATTGGGTCAAGTGAGAACAAAGTTTTGAGCACACGTCTCCTATTAAATCAAGAAGTTGTTATTATACGTTTTGGTTGAATGTCTAGGATAATTTTAAAATAAAATACAAGCAGTATTAAACCATCAGGAGGTGAAGGAATGAAGGTTATTCCACGTGGGAAAACATCTATAGACTTATACGTTTTGACAAGTTCCTAAGTGTGTTAAATTCTCTCTTTATTTTTTTTAAATGCGTATAATGATATGTTTTGAATATGATTGGAAGTTGGAAGATCATGATTTTTTAGAAATGATTTTAAAAAATGATAAAAGATAGAAATAAATAAAAATTAAAAATTGTACCGGAAAACCATTCTTGCCCGGTGTTCCTGCTGTCCCCTGAGAAACAAAAAAAAATGAATAAATAATATTGAATAAATAAAAAATTGAAGGTTTTATAATGTTATCTAAAATAACAAAAAAATACTGGGAAGAGTAAGAATTTACAAAACAAATCAAATAATATATAATATATATAAAGTAATAACTCTCAACAAAATTATAACGTAACATTCTTTATTGAGATCATTATTAAATGATTTTATTTTAAGGACAATTAGTATTAAAGAAACTATCCTTAAAAAAGATTATAATATGTATTAACTAACTAGGTTATTAACCACTGCAATTTTATAATTATTCAGGATGAGGAGCACAATGTAAAATAGAACTGAGATATCCCATAATTTTCTGTATTGATATAACACTCTTTGTCCAAACGCCAGTCTAAGGACGAGAATGCAACCTTTGATGATTTCCTGGAAGAGCGCACTAATTAATTCGGTCCTAGTGATTTAATTAATAAGAGCCGCCTTTTGTTTCACATATACTCTGTAATTATATGTATATGGTTTACTTTTTATTTTATTTTGTCATATATTTTTATGCAGGGTACACTTTATGTTAAAAAGCAAAACGTTTATTATTTTAATAATTACTTTCTTCAAAATTTACTGATTTACGGTCTGAACGTCCTCGAGTAATTTTTATTTTCTGGCAAGCATCAGTTTTACTGTGCATTGGTACACCTCACCCTGGTTGCAAAATATAAATATTTCGGTAAATAAATACATTTTATAATCAATTGTATAAATTTATTTACGTTAAAAAATTTTATCAAAAGAATATTCATAATATGAAATGTTTAATTTAGAACTAGCGCTTTAAAAAAATACGTTATTTGTTAAAAAGCTGTCGTTTTTAAATATATAATATGCATTTTTCACTTACTTGAGAACCGGGCTCTCCAGCTTCACCTTTTTTACCCTTGCGACCTCTTTTACCTGGTGCTCCTGGTGGTCCGGGTGGTCCTGCAGGTCCTGTAAAGAAAAATAATATTGTAGACAATAATTTAGTTATGAATTATTCTGTTTTTGAAATTCGTCCTATAACACTAATTTTAGCGACTGTTAATCTCAGAAAGGAACGAACTCAGACCCTTTATTACTTAGTCAAATAATAAAATTTTTGTCTTCTGAGCAAATGGTTACAATTGTCCCATTACTTATTAATCACCCTGTATAAATAATTGTACTTTTATTGAGTTTTCACATTGAACTGCTACTCGTAGTCTCATTTGTAGTGGCATCAGAAATTTCAAGATTTTGGAAATGTGGACCGCTATAATTCATAAAATGACTGCTAAAAGTTAGTCGCCACGCGTGCGCAATTAATGTCGGCAATTATCCTTATTATGGCCGATTGCATGTTTGCAACTCTTTTGAGGAATCCTTAATAGAGAACTTTCCAATTTTTTTTTCATTCAAAAATTTCATTTAGTGTCGTCTAAAAATCCTAATCCTCGCGGCATTATTTAAAAATCAATCAACCTGAAGAATTTGGAAGACGTATTCAAACGACTTCAAGCTGCCCAGCTCATGTTGAACCCGAAGAAATGTCAGTTATTCCAAAACCGAGTCAACTATCTGGGTCATATTGTGAGCAATGAAGGAGTGGCGGTGGATCCAGAGAAAATTGCTTCCATCACGATAAGAGAACTTTTGGCGGTATTGAGTTCTGTGGAACACTTCTACCAGTATCTCTATGAATCTAAGAATCTAAGGAAGCTGCAGTTTCAAGAACTACAGTTGTCAACGAAGAATGGTCACCCACCAGGATCAGAGAAGATCAGGAGAATTATCCTCATCTGAAGATGATCCGGCAATGGAAGTAAGAAAATCGGCGACCGACCTGGCAAGAAGTGTCAAGATTTTCACCGACACTCAAGGCATATTGGGCTCAGTGGGACTCCCTTGTCCTGGAAGAAGGCCTATTGAAACGAATCCTTGAAAACGATGATGGTTCCGAAAATAGAAGACACTTAGTTATCCCGAGAACAAGAGTAGCCCAGGTATTGAGGAAGTTACACGACAGCCCATCAGGAGGTCATCTGGGAGTGAATAAAACCCTTCAGCGAGTCCGTGAAAGGTTTTATTGGACGAACAGCTCCAGCGATGAGAAGGACTGGTGTAAGAAGTGTATGACTTGTGCTACGAGTAATGGACCACATCGCAAGAGGAATGCACCCATGAAACAGTATAATGTTGGAAGCCCATTCTAAAGGATTGCTTTAGACATCGCTGGACCATTTCCAACGACAGAAAATGGTGGTAAATACATCCTGGTTGTGATGGTTTATTTCACAAAGTGGATAGAAGTTTACGCGATCCCGAATCAAGAAGCCACAACTGTCGCGGATGTATTGGTGAAATAATTCATCAGCCGATATGGAGTGCCTTTGGAAGTTCACAGCGATCAGGGAAGGCATTTTGAAAGCCATGTACTCCAGGAAATTTGTGACAACCTGGGAATGAAGAAGACCAGGACAACAGCGTTGCATCCACAGTCAGATGGAATGGTCGAGAAAATGAACAGTACCATTGGAAAATACCTGTCCAAAGTAGTTTCCAGTCACCAGAGAGATGGGACCACTATATTTCCCCATTTGCATTGGCTTATCGATCCGCCATCAATGAGTCCACAGGTCAAACACCTGCGAAAATCCCATTTGGGCGTGAAATGAGGCTCCCTTGTGACCTGGAATTTGGTTGTCGACCTGGAGAAGATCAAGCGGGAAAATATTACGTGATCCAGCTGAGAAAAAGGATGGACGCTGTGCACCAATTTGTCCGAATGAATATTCAAGTTGCCTGCGACAGAATGAAAAAACGGTACGACACGCAGGCTACAGAAGGCAGTTTCAAAGGAGGGGACAAAGTATGGTTACACAACCCGACGAGGAGGCTTTTCTCCAAAATTACAAAAATCGTGAGAGGGTCCGTACTTAGTCAAGGAGAGGATCAATGACATCATATATCGCATAAGCAAGATCCCCAATGGGGATCCCAAATGCCATCGAAGACTGTATGGGCTCATATGGAGGTACCGGTAAAGCTTGACCTAGTGAGTCACTACAGAGCAACGACAAGACTTGTTCACGCTCTCGGAAGACTATACATTGGCACACAACATCAAAAACTCACGAGGTTTGGCAACCGTCTTTCGAAAGAAGTTTGGGCAACTAGAAAAACTTTCAGAACAGATTCCAGCCCCTGGCAAGACACTGAGACTCAAACAATTCACGGTACCTCTTCTACCTGGTAACAAAGAACGAATTTCAAGATCGATCCACCTACCGGAATGTGTGGGAAGCGCTACGTAGCCTTCGAGACCATGTGCTGGAAGCTAACGTGAAGAAACTAGCTATGCCTAAGATAGTTGGATTGGCGAGGCATTAGGAATATGATGGAAGTGATCTTCAAAGATACCGGTGTCCACATATTAATCTGCAGCTATACCCCCCGTTATCAGTGTCCAAGAAGACAGTGCCCTGTTATTTCCATACGACCTGAAAGTGTAGAAACGGGTCCAGTTGCCGATTTAAACACCCAGTCTCGGCTACACAGAAGTTCCAGGAGGAACTTCCTATTAAGGAGGGGGCAATGTTGCTAGGTCACCAACTCATAGCCGGCCCCGTCTCTCGACTATAAATTTTGGCGAATGCGCTCTTCGAGAATGTTCTCGAAAAGAAGCTTTGTTTACGCATAGGACGAGCGCGGAAAATACAAGAACTTTCCAGAATTGATCAAGACTATATATACTCGGGTTTTTGAGTGAGTTGACAATTAGTGAAACGGACAGTAAAGAGTTAGTTCACAGACAGTTTACAGAAGTTCTTGGTAATCGGACAATGAATTAAATAGTGAAGATAAATAGTGTAATATTCAAGTAGTAAAAATAAATTAGAACTATTATACCGAGTGTAAATAAATTAGTAGACATTAAGTAAAGTGTGTATATAAATTAAGTTTAATACAGTGTGTGTTTCTTTAAATAAATAAATAGTAATTAATCAATTTCACTATTTGTGATAAAATTAGCTACCATAATCATATCAACAACAACAAGGCAGATTATCGGATTGGCCTTTGTAATATCCTTCTTCAGTCATGTTAAGAATATTTCAAAATTTCACACAAAGTCTAATAAATCAGAATGAACCGAAACTACAAAAAGATACGTGGAAATACTCGATTAATCAACACAGTAAACAAATCAATAATGGCTGCTTTAATGGTTACGTTCGTTCCTTGTCGCATAGACGCACGCGCAATACCGAATTATACCGTTTTACGTCATAACCATTAGCCGTTATAGTGGTTGTTTGTGACAAAAAAAAATGGTTTTTTTCATGCCAGTCGTTTCCATGCAATGTATTCCTGTGTTTTATAGTACATTTTTGCTAAATAATATTTTAGTCAAGTTTCCTATTAAACCTTGAAATGCCAATTTATATTGCATCAAAATTTAAGGAGAATTCGCGTCTTAAGCTCGCCTTAAGTTTGTGAGGTTATGTTATGTTTTGTTTGTGGTGAATCTAAATCGAGTTGAGTTTTTTTCAGAATATTCAGTCTTTATAAAAACACAGTGCTAACAATTTTCTCTAGGGGTGAAATTAGCTCCCTTTTTTTCTTTTCTCAGCTATTTTTTCAGTGCCAATATCCATTTCGTTCTAATTTAGTAATGGTGGAATGCAAAACAACACAAACGGACAAAACGGCCATTGTAACATATACCAAATAAATAAACATAAGGAACATCACCCTGTATAACAAATTTCATTTAATTTAGAATAAAGCAGATGCTGATATGCAAAAATTAATGGTCAGAAAAGCAGTTTAAAATATTCAAAAAAATATTACACAGGAAACGAGTTTCTAAATAACAATTCCGCTGAGTCGGAAGAAACCCTCGCGCTAGGAAAAAACCTGTTTAGCAATTTCTGCCGAAGGAAGGTAGACCAATCAGAAAGTATCATGTGAACCAGAGTAAAAAAGCTGACTTTGGGAAATGGACAAAGCCAGGGGAACAAGGGAAAAAAGTAGCAGTTGAACGGAAGTCACGGTTGCATCTGGTTGCGAGTTCGGATTCGCGGATAGCGGTTTTTCTCTAAGTGTTTAATTAATATATATTTGAAAGTAGTGTTTGAAGTTTATTTTCAAAATTTAAAGTAAAATCTCAAGAGAGCGTCTACTGAAAGCGCTCTGCAGTGTTTTTCGATAACAGGGGTGGTGATACGGAATAATAAGGTTCGCTAGAGGCCAACAGGTTTCTTGTAAAAACTATTTGGAGGCCAAATCCAACCTTTCGGACATTTATCTCAGGAGTCGACGATTCCTGATTTCCACGTACTCGTGGGTGGTGACAGCTAGCTACGCTGCCTTCTCATTCCTTTTAGGGACTCAAGACGAAGATTTAGTTTTCAGGTGGGGAACTTCCAAACATTAATACTACAACCGGTACCAAGGTGTTCTCTGGTGCCGTATTACACCATAAAATATCGAAAATTCTTGAAATCTTTCCAAATTTGGAATAAAAGTTTTTATTTTATGAGGATGTTAGTTTGTCGTTTGTTTTGACAGTTTTGTGTTTTGACGCCAAAGGTTACCAATTTGAGACCTTAAACGAGAAAGTCCCTAACATTCAGTAATGTTGTCAAATTTACGGTGATTCAATAAAGGACTGCTTGAATCTGCTAGATTCAATTTAAAATGGAGGAATTCTTAAGTTTTAAGGATTACTTTATTATTCTTTCATCCAGTTGGCTTACTAACCAGTGTTTGTACCATCAAAAATGATTTATTCCTGTAAATAATACAATATCTTTGTTCCTCAAAATAGGTTTTCAGGACAAAAGTAAAACGACACATTTCATCGTAGCTATATAAGCTCGACAATTCAAGTGATTTATATAGAAAGTAAATTGCTTAACTGTTTGCAATACAAAAGCCAAAGACAATTCTGCACGTGAACGGGAGAGGAGCAAACACCAGAGGAAATGATGATGGTTCGTAGTACAACAAAACAGTGGATAGGGCAATAATCGCGTTATGTAAATTCTCAACGAGGGATAATCAAGGATGAAAGTATCTTTTTCCTAATTGTGAATGCAAGGGGAAAAAGTGGGAGTTGCAAACCAAACAGTGACGGAGATGTTTAATATTGAAGATATATTTCTTTACTCGTATACGTTTTGGATATGTTTAAAGTATTGTTAGTTTGGAATAAATTTTATTTATTGGGATTGCATATATTTGATAGTACAGGCGCCCTCTGAAGAGCCGGTCGAGTTACTGAAATTTCTGATTTAATGGAAACTGTAACACCATTTGCTAATAATCCGAGATAATTGACGTCGTGTTACGCCATTTTACGACTTATGTGTTGGTGGTTGGTGCTCGACAAGCGTGGTGGAACGATATGTAGATCAGTCAGCTGTCAAAAATAGTCAAATTGCCACTTTCAACCCTAAAACTAAGGAGGAAAATTCAGGAAGTTAGGGGATATTTATTTTCCTAACTAGTGCGGAAAGTGATACCTTTTTGGAAGGGGTTAAAGTGCGGTGAAGTAACATTGAGCGTGCGGAAAAACATACTTCACTCGTGGAAAAACGTTAATTTCAGACCGATTTTAAGAAATAGGTTTTAAATATGTTTTCCACTTATTCAGAAAATCAACTCTTTGTAACATGTCTATCGACCTGTTTCGATTTTACAGAATAAATCCTTTTAATTAGCGCTCGTCGTCACTAGCCACTTCCAATTATAGGTCTGTGATCCCAAATATTTCAACCCTGATCATAAGACAATTGACGTCTGCCAACGGACGCTTCCATTTTTTCCAACGCCACGAGAGACACCCCTTTCCGTTATCGACTGACTACGGAGAAAGACCATCTTTCGTTATCTTTCATATTTTAAGTATCTTATGAATTTTGCTGTGGTAAGCCCAGCCCCGAGGATATAACCCCAAGCCCTAGGCAAGGATATAACCCTAAGACCTAGGCTATAATATAAGCCCTAGGCAAGGATACAGCCCTATACCAAAATACCGCCCTAGACCAGGACACAGCAGGATCAAGACTATCTACCTATCTTCGAGATCTTCTTAAGACATCGTAGAGACAAGACCTTCTTCAGGAAACCACTTCATATAAGCTTAGTACCTATAAAAGTACAAATTCCTTACTGTTCATTTCCTGTGGCAGAATAAATTATAAATTTGTTTTCAACTCTATCTCTTATTTTTTTCTAAATCCTCAACTATAAAAGTTGAGGGAGACATCGCTCGGGTGTAAAATTTTAATGTTCCGTTTTTAAGTAACTTTTTTTAACTTTTATCTAAATCCCACAAGGCGTTTCTACCTTTTCCGCCTTAGTTTTTTTATTACTTTTTATCGTCAAAAAGGTAGTGGCGCCCTCAACTTTTACAACCTTCCTGTAACACTCGTGCAGCATAAACTTGGGGTCGAATCACCCTTGAGAGGAGTCTCTAGCCGGAGCCCTTCGAGCTGGTGCCCTTCAAGGTCACAGCCATTTACCGTTACATCTTATATTTCCTCCTGTTTTATTGGATCTAATGATTTGGCGTTGGATATTCAGGTTTATTTATTTTAACCAATACCTAGAGGTACTTCTATGTACCCTTTAAAGCAGCATCTCCGATGAGTATAAAAACTGCCAATAAGTAGAATTCCAAATTTAACTTCACTTCAAGTTTCGACAAAGTCAAAGATATGAAATTGTTTTATGAGAACATTCTTCAGATTCTTGTTATTGCTGTGGATTTTTGTATGTTTCAATGAAGCATCTTTTCAAAAATTACGCCGTCACTGACATCAGGGGCTGCGAACGAAGTATTTAAACAGAGTCATCGGTAAATTAGATGTGAATAATTCAGTTGGGGAAAATGAGTTGTGTGTATCTCTTTGTAGGTATACCATTTTGCTGCAGCGCTAAAGGGTCTTTTTTGGAATTCATTTGTTTAAATCACTTCAATAAACTCTCAATGGGGGAGTTAAAATAAAAGTCGTCTGATAAGTGGATAGGCAAACACAACATTTGTAAATCTTTGATGTTTAGATAACTGCAGTTAAAAGTACATACAGTTTTAGATAAATATTAGCTTAGAGTAACGTCAGTAAATTTGATTCCGGACACCGGTACTCCGGCTGTCATTTATGCGATCCTCGTGACCAGAAAATATTCCTTATACAAATTAGTAGAATTAAGATGTTTCGTGTTCGTATTGGTGGATAAAAATAGTAGGATGTGCAACGAATCCACCAATACGAAGGCAAAACGTCTCTCGCTAGAGCTGTATTTGGGTAAGGATATTGTTTTGATGAGGCGTAAATGTAATTTAAATAGAATATAGAACAAACTGTGCTCGAAATAAAGATAACACTGACTAAAAATAAACAGGTATATACCAGAAAAAATTTATTTAAAATTAAAAGCTTTTATGAACTTCTGTGACAAATGTATAATTTTGGTTCGGGATAAACTTAATGACTTTTAAGATACAGCCCATGACTAACCACCGACCCCGAAGTCGCGTAAATTGAAGTTGACCTCAAGTCTCCAGCCACAGCAAAAGGAATTTATTGCTGACCCATCGGCCCTCCAGGCTCATTCCGAGAAAGGAACAAATACAAAATGTTTGTTTGAACTTCGTGTTTTCTTTGGCAGGATTGTAAATAGTTTTGGTCAGAAGAGAAGCCAGGATAAGATGTTTTACGTTTTATTACGTGTAGAATTGAATCGAATGTATCAACACTTTGGAGTTAATTAAAAATATACAAAGTATTTGATAGTTTTTTTTTCCATTCTAGTTACAAATTAAATAGTTCCTTCTCAAACTCTAACTTGGACATCAAATTAATAGCAAACAAAATACTTTTGAATCGAGTTATTTTACAGATAATGTGATGAGAACATTTAATGAAAATATGTTTTGGAAACAAGTCTAATGCCCAATCGACTAAAGTTCGGCTTATTTCAAAATCGCGGTTGACAGCTGATTTAACTTAACAGGTCTTTATAGATGACATCATGGAGACTAGATAAGGAGAACGAACTTATAGGGGAAAATTGACAAAATCTGTCCTCAAAATCGTCTATCTAAGCAGTGTGTTCTTCAAATTTCTCTTTAAAAAAATTATTATACTCATTACAACTGTGCTGGACCTTCCAAAATTCCATACCGAAGAGAAGACATGATAGTCAGGTATCAGGTAAAAACATAGTAATAATAATAATGTTTTCAGATTTTTGGACCTTTTCATTAAAAAATAATTAATAAACCCGAGAACGGTATGTTGCTTATTAAAAGATATTTAATACTTTCAAACCTTAGGAAGTCGGTGAAAGGTACATTTACCTTACTGGCTTTAATCAGAAGAACCCGTAACAGTGAATTGTTTCATATTCCATTTCACCAGACAAACTATGGTAGGTATGAACCTATAACTAGACTGTTGATAACTGCCAACAATTATCAACATTTAAAGGTCAAGTCAGGGGCATTAACTTTACATAAGTGTTTATCTTTGATTTTGTTATAAATATGTTTACTTCTTTACCCTGTGCAAATGTTTTTTTTTAAATCTTATATCATGTTTTTCATAGCTTTTAAGTATATTTATGTTACAATATATTTAATTATGAATTGGTTTATCCGTTAATAAATAAATAAATAAATAATAAGTTTATTGCTTATAGAAAACAATGTTTACAGCAAAGTTAGTTTGTGATACCCAATATACAAAAATTTTAAGTTTACAAGACAGTTGGTAACACAAAAATAAATACATCATTCATCTAGTATGAATGACCTTAATTTGAGTATATTCCAAAGGTAGCAGCATATAGTTTTTCCCTCAGATAGGTTTACATTTTGTAGAGCATTTACTAATGTTTCAAAATTTTGCAGACAGGAAGTATCTTGTTTCATGACTGTATATATCGGACACTCAAACAAAATATAAAAAATAGTTTACTTCTCGTCCATAACGTAAAAACATAAATACATTCAGCTAATTATTTTACCATCAAACGATCTTTCGATTACTTATCCACAATATGTTCCATTTCTATTTCCTAACCTCACTTACCTCACACGTGAACCGCAAACTGTCAAAGGAGCTAGTAACCAATAAAACATCATGATCTCGGGTCTTACGATTGGCTGTTATGGTTCTGCCATCAGATGCTATGGTCTGGGATTTAAACTGGCGCCCTCTACCATGACCAGAAATCAGAATACATGGAGTTCGATCTCCTTATATAGTCTCCATGGATGACATTTTCGAAGTTTTGATATTCTCGAAATAATAGACTTCGAATTCCCGAGATGCTTTCCACTCGATCTAATCATTTCCACGACATAAAGGAATTTGCATTCTATCAAAGATTTCGAATAACAAACCAATGTTGTTTAAGGGTTTTAGGATTGATAGAGCAATGCAATAAGCGATACAATTAAGCGCTTCTTAAAGTTAAGCACAACTTACGAAAGGCGTGCTTAAATTTAAAACAGTACAAACGGACATAAAAATCATAAAAAACTTTAAGTTCCACGTTTTCAATTTTCTTTTTGTTCTTTTGTCTTTAAATCTGCTTCTCTTTCCACTTCAATACTATATCATCTTGTATAAATTTAAGTTGTTTTCAAATATTTTCCAAATAAATCCTTTTGATTTGATAGGATGGATATTTCCTAAGCCCTGTATAAACGTATTTGTGAAGTGTTTATCTCGTCGTTCAAATTTTGTTATTCCTTGTGCAAATAGAGAGTTGTTTCTTTAGTTTGCAAATTTCGATGCGTTTCGTTTATATTGGCCGCCGGCTGTAGAGAGGAGGAGAATCCCACAGGATCGGACAGACCTCTTTCAGCGGAAACCACCTTCCAGTTAAATAAAAATTGATATAGGACTTATACTTATATAATAGTGTTAATTTTTTCTCTTGATTCATCACCTGGTTGTTCAAATGGTATTAACTAAAACTTATACTAATATTCAGATCTCGAAACGATTAATTGGTCAATTTTTATCCAAATTCATTAAAAATTCGGAGATACGTAAAGTTAACTAAACTTAGACTATATTTGAAATTGAGCTGACAAAAAAGTCGTAAGAAAGACGAAGAAAAACTTTAATGGAGAATATGTCAAATGTATGTTACATATTGTTACTTCAATTGTATTTGCTTACATATCATTCGTTTGGGTTGTGCTCAACATCCCAGGCACTTGAACTGAATATTTGTACCATTTCCCATGTTATCTACCTCCATTCCAGAAGCTTCGAGTCTTCTATAAGGGCCGCTAGTTTGACTGGAGGGATTTTCAGTAGTTGTAATAATTGTATTAATTCCTCTCCAAAGTACTTCCGTCTAAGTAGTTGTAAGTTCTCACAGAAGCATACATATCAATTCTTCCTCTATCATAACTAGAAGATGCAGAGCAGTAGTTTTCTTTAGACAGACAATTCGTCCAGTTTAAAATTATTATTTCTATTAACCTTGGGGCCCCAAAATCTATTATATCCATTATGTCTGAATCATTTTCATCGTCTAAAACGTTGAGGATATAATTTGGATCGTTTGGAGGTTATTTTGAACAACCCGGATCTTAATTCGCGAAAATTGATCGTTTAATTAAACTGGAATTAAAGCGTAAGTACAAAGGTATACTCGCAGTTTTAAATGAACTCCGTTGAATTTCAATTACTGAATGAAGCTCGCTTTTCAGTTTTCTATCAATGAGTGCAGAAAATGAGGAACAAGTATTTTATTATTCTCAAGATTATTTTGGCTTGG
Source organism: Lochmaea crataegi (assembly GCA_947563755.1). Classification (NCBI taxonomy): domain Eukaryota; kingdom Metazoa; phylum Arthropoda; class Insecta; order Coleoptera; family Chrysomelidae; genus Lochmaea; species Lochmaea crataegi. Next base: position 61,460,504 of record OX387424.1, read on the forward strand.
ACGTAAATTTTTTCAAAATACGGTCCTGTAGTATTTTAAAATATCCATCTCGGCGGTCGTTGTCGTTCTGTATGCACCCTTATTTTATCAAATATATCATCCCGTTGTTATTACTGCATTACAGAGAATCCTTGCGCTCAAGTGCATTGCATATATTTGAACAAAGTTAAACCCGTTTCACCACTTACCATATTTAAACAAATACTCTCATTATCATTTGCTATTGTCTTGTTCTCGTCGAGGTTATACGAAATGTTTCCCTTTTATTGTGAACTAAAGAGGAAGCTTTAAGTACTGTATTCATTGTGTGGTATTTTAGAAATAGTTTAACTGAGCAATTGAACGGAAATTTCTAAATATTCAACAGTATGCTGAATGAATATTTCATTTATTTTATATAATTTGAATATTTGAACTTCGTAAATAAGTTAAGGCCGCTTCTATAAGCTGTAGTTACTTAAACAAGGAATAATCTCCACAAAATTATTAATAAAAACCGTGTTTCCTGCCATTTGTAGGGTAAGGTTGCCCAATTTGGACCAGTTCTGACGTTTTTTTGTTTTAGCAATTTTCATTACAGTTTTGAAAACATTATATATTTTTTTCAAAATTTTAGAATAATGGCTTTTGGTCCAAATTTAACTTTTTTAAAACCTTTACAAGTGGTACAATTAAGGCAACCGGTTGCCTAATTTGTACTATCCTTTATTACATACATAATATTTTATTTTGTTATATATTTAATAGTTTATTAGTTTGTAATATTAAAAATAAAACAAGATTTGAACAACAAGAAAACTTACTTAAAACAAATATAAATTCTGTTAAAATAAAAAAAAATGAAAACGTCCTTCTTTGGTATAAAAAAATGCTGCAATATGTTTAAGAGCACATATCACATATGTAATTGTCTGAAGCATCTGCACATGATTCATATACCCATTCTTTACATCTTATGCATTGAATCATATCTTCTATTAAGCATTCCTTACAAATCTTGCAGTACCATTCACTTTTGTGGATACTAAAATATCTTCATTTGTTGATGATGATGGTTGTTGTAAGTTTTTTTGGCCTCTTTTTCCTTTCTTTTCTTTTCCTCTTGCTGGTTTCTGTTTCGTTTAATAGCTCTTTTCTTCTTCTCTTCTACGGCATTTTGTTTTACTTTCAGTTGCTCTTTATAGGGAGTGGATGTAATAATTTCAGCCGTCTTTACGGTCTTACCCATTTTCTCTTTTTATCTCTAACATCAGGGAAAGGAAGAATATCTACAATTGACACATTTAAATTTTTGGTTGCCTGTGTATCGATTTTTTCAGTGTTAACGTCGTCACCTGCTCTGTGAACATCTACCAAAACTTGAATTTATTATTGGAATTTTCTTCCAAAATTTCCCAGCCATACCCATTCTTTTACTAAAATTATGTTTTATAGAATTTTTTTCTGCCAATTGAAATGCTATTCTTCTGGTGTCCTTAATGGTAAGATCAAAGAATATTTCCTCTAAAGCAAGAATATGTTTTTCCAGCCCTGTTTCCACCTCAACAGAGAAAACTGTAGACCTACCTAAATTTTTTTACCGTTTAAAGCCCTTTTATTCGTTGCTGCTAGATGTCTCTTGAAAGTAGGCTTAGGAACTTCGTACATGGTACATATTTCATTTAGACCATATTTTCCTGTTTTATATTTCGCAATGGCTTCTTTCATATTTTCCTCTGACCACTGACAATATTTTCCCTTTCGTTTTCTAAGAGGTGGCATTCTAAAAAGATGGCGCTTAAGACATCGTTTTCTTTAATATTCGGGAATGGTACAATTTAGAAGCTGGTACAATATAACCGACTTTCCCCTATATATTGAAGTTTCCTTATTGAATGAATGTATTTATGGTAGGGATGCGCGATACTATCCCATATTCCAGTGTATCGATACTTTTACTTCCGATACTCGATATTTTGTATCGATACTATGCTTTTCGATACATTCCAAGTATCGATACCTTGCGATACGGGATTTTTAGTGGTAGCGGCAAGTGGCGTTATCTATAGTGATGAGCGATATCGTGATTTTTTATTTACGCTGTGAAATGATATCGTGCTTTTTTTAACGAAACTAAAGATAAAAAACGAAAAATTCAGTTTTTTGCGTTTTTCGAGCTAACTTTGAGGTTATGTGAAAAAGTCACTGATGAAAAAGTTGTAGATTTTTCCAAGATCTACAACTTTTATTATCAACTTTTTTTCTGGGAACTCAACTTTGGCCGGAAATCGCAATAATGTCTTTTTCCACCCCCCCCCCCCCAAAAGTGTTTTTTACCGAAACCGAAAAAACGTCAAAAATCGAAAAATTTCCGATATTTTAATTTGAAATTTTTTTTCATGGTTTGTGACTATCAAAACTACCTTCTACCAAATTTTAATCGAAATCGAACAATTTTTGACGAAACTAAAAATAAAAAACGAAAAATGCATTTTTTTGCGTTTTTCGAGCTAATTTTGAGGTTATGTGAAAAAGGCATCAATGAAAAAGTTGTAGATTTTTCCAAGATCTTCAACTTTCATAATCAACTTTTTATTCTAGGAACTCAACTTTGGCCGGAAATCGCAATATATATATATATATATTTTGAAAATTATCTAAAAATATTCATGAGCGAGAAAAAATTTCCGGATTTAATTTGACCTCGTGTGGTATTCGGTAAGAAAATTCCAGACCAAATTGTGTTTGAAAATCAAATAATTAAAATTTATTTTTCGATTTCCAGCAACGTCAATTTTTGACGTTTGAGGCTTGGTCGACTTGATTATTTAGTTACCATGGCAACTAAGTGAAACTTTAACCTAAAAATTATTTCAGCTTTGAAGCTGTCAAGCGGCACGACGTAAAAACTACCTTTAAATTGTTGATTTCTATTCGATGTAGTTGCACGAAAACACCATCTCAAGACACAACACCGTATGTTCTTCAATTTTACATAAGTTTTGAGTAGCTACAGTGGTAGAAAATTGCTTTTTTGCAAATATGAAAAAGAGTGTCAAAAAAATATTCTGACATTATAAACGTCAAAAAAAATTTCCAGTATAATTCCCCACCATGAAATTTCCGATAAAATTCATCCGTTGCCGTGGTGATCTGTCAAAAAAACAAGTTTTGATTGGTTAAAAATTACGGGAGTGGAATTTTCATCAAAATCGCACATTTTTTGACGAAACTAAAAATAAAAACGAAAAATGCAGTTTTTTTGCGTTTTTCGAGCGAATTTTGAGGTTATGTGAAAAAGTCACTAATGAAAAAGTTGTAGATTTTTTGAAGATCTACAACTTTTATATTCAATTTTTTTTCTAGGAACTCAACTTGGGTCGGAAATCACAATAATGTCTTTTTCCACCCCCCCAAAAAGGTGTTTTTTTACCGAAAAAACATCAAAATTAGGAAAAGCTCGGATCGTTAATGTATCGATACTTCGAGTGTCGATAAATTAATATTCGATATTCTACTGTATCGATACTTTACGTTCCGATCCGTATCGATACCTAATATCGACACTTTCTAGTGTATCGCGCAACCCTAATTTATGGGTCAATATAGTTTTCTATTCAAGACTGGCCTTATGAATGATTTTAATGACCTAGGACACATTTAATTTCATAGTTTGTCTTTAATTTATTTGGTAAAAACTTTTAATATGTAAACAACTCTAAAAGCAGCCGCTTGGGATTAAGTATTTTTGTAGAGATCGAGTGTAATTTGTTTTTCTTTGGAAAGTTTTCTAATAAACTTCAAAACTCATTAGACCTTCGCCATAGGCAGTTGTTAGAAACTTTCTCAACTTTTAAACGGTCTCATTGATATTCTAAAAACGTTGTTTAAACACCGAGGTGCCAAAATCTATTGTTCCAAGCAAATCAATAAGAAAATTTTACGGTTAAGCGGTGCCTAAACAAGTTTTTTAATTTTTTGTCTTTCAATTTAAAATTAATTTATGTACACACAAAATGAATAATGGAAGTGTAATGTGATGTGGAAGAAGTAATAAAAAATGTCATACGAAAGCTCTTTCAAATAAATACATGCAAGTTCAGAAAATGGTTCTATTCGGAGCTGACTGTCGCTTTCAGCTAAAAACATATCAGATTATTCTTTAGATTATCACTAGGACGCTCAGCTATTTGAAGGTTGTCCGAGACACTCCAGAAACAGTGTATAGAATCCCTTTAAATCTGGCGAAGGGAACTATCTCCAACGAGATGGACCGCAAAGGATCTACTCTACTGGAATGAGGTACTTAGCTTAAGGCAAGCCAAGGACTTCATCAAAGGAGCAGAGAAGAATTTGGACAGGGAGGAGATAAAATCTATAACGAGAATTGAGCAGAATTAGAAAATATAATACGAGATAGTGTTGTTGAGTACTTTTCTCTTCCCTGCGAGTTTGTCAATAATACCGATATGTCCTGGTTTCCATATTAGTCAGACTCTAGTGCAATCTGTCAATTCATTTTTTCCTTGTATTCGTTCACTAGTTTTAGGGGAGCGCCGGGAGGGTATGGACAATATTTGAATAAATAATTGGGGCGTGGACGTGGATAAGGAATAGCTAAAATTCTGTAGCGAGGATAGTTGATACATGTCACTTACATATACTTTTGGTTTTTTTTTTGAAAAAATATGACGATGAGTATTGATAGGTACATTATATTTTTTCAATGTAATCTGTCCCAACCCTTCCCAACTGTGGGAAGGGTTTGGACAAGCAATTATTAAGAATATATATTATGCGAATCATTTATTTTTCAAAAAATACAAATAAAATATTTAGTTAAAAATTGTTTGTTGAATGATTACTTCAACATTAACATAAGCTGTACTCGGTTTCATCAACATTAAAATATCTGTCAATGGATTTGGTAGTTTCAAAACAACTTCTTCTTATGACTGGAGGCTCTTCACTAAATCTAAACCGATTGAAAGCCACTTGCTTTTTTAAAAATTTCACATTAAAGCCATCTTCAACGACCTCTTCTATTTTAGCTGCATAATGCAGTTTTTTCTCCAAACATCTTGCAAATTAAAAAATTGTCAACTTCAATTTTGGTGGGATTTACCAAGTCCTCATCTTCTTTCAAATCTAACTCTGAAGATGAGTCTTTGTAAATAACTTCTTTCTCATTGAAAGAAGAAGATTCGCTCATACATTTTTTCTTCACGTTCTCTATTTTATTTTGATCAATTTTTGTTGCGTTCTTCTTCATTTTTTTTCCTTCAATTTTATAGCGTTCTGGAGTATCGGTTGCAATTTTATAGATGTCCCTTTCTAGTTGTCTTTCTTTCGGGAGCTTTTGGATACGGTCTTATTTTGGATGGAGATAGAAACTTTTGCTCTTGTGTAGAGGGGCCGGGTTGCTGTGATAAATCTGGATTTTTATTTAAAACCTTATTTGACAGAGTCACATTGTTGGGGTATTTTTCTGTTGCTACCCTGTCTATAAAAAATGAGCAAATAAAGTCTTCCTCACCAAAAATATTTTTGTTGAATGGCCAAATTCCGGTACAACGAAATCCAGATTTTATATTGGAGGAAGTAGCAGACCGACTCCATGCTTTCATGCAGATAGGTGCCAGATCATAAATGGATATTGTCTGTTCTGGATGAGCGAGCATTGGTTGAAACATTTTTTGAATGGGCCGAAAACAGTCCTATCTAATGGCTGTAACTTATTAGATGTATGCGGTGGAAGAGTTAAAATTGTAATCCCATTTCCTTTGCAGTAATCAAGTGCAGGCATGGATAAATGGGATTCATGATTGTCAATTATGAGAAGGAATTGACGTTCATTAGAACAACGAACATTAGCTGCAAAGTGTTCTAAAACCTTTAAAAAATCATCAGTGATCATCCATCCAGACGAATGATCTAAGCCAGTTGCACCATACTCTTCTGGAATACCATTCAACATTCGATGTTTACTGGAGTTCGCTCCAATAATGCCCACTTGGGTAACCAGCTCTCCCCGCTCTCGCGATACGACTTTACCTACTTGATGCTGGCCTTTGGTCGCAACCACCTTTTGTGTCTTTTGTACTGTAGTAACACCCGTCTCATCTAAATTGAATATGTCTGATCCAATGTACTCATGCCTTTTCAGAACTTCCTCTAACTTATCTTGAAATCTCCTGACCGTAGTTTTATTAAAACTTGAAATTCTCGCCAATCTTGTGTTTTCCGAAGATCTTATGGACAATTTCGACTGTCGACTTAAAAAGCCGGTGAACCAGTCCTTTCCAGCTGATTGATTTCTAGGGGAGGCGGTGTACTGGGAAAACATGGTGCAGATAATGTTGAGGGGGGAAGAGGAATGGATGGAGGTGAGAGGAGTAGTAGAGAGCATGGTTAGGGGGAGAGAAGGACTCGATATGGCATGAGAGGCAGGAGTGATAGGAGGGAGAAGATGACGGTGTGAGCGGAGAGTGTGCGAGCGACCGCCGCCCGTCTCGAAGTATGCTAGGGTCGTGATTCCGAGGCGGGGGTAACGGCGAGTTTGAGGTGGGTTTGGTTGGTAGGCATCTCCTTGAGGATGAGTCCAACACTGTTTGGGTCCTGTCCTGGACCCATTCGAACATGAGTTTCCCATCTCGGCCCGAAAAAAAAGCTGATTCATTTGCTTTCCAAGAACCCGGAAATTTAAGATGATTTTTTTCGTATACCAATCTGCGAGTAGCTTTTGGCGTTAAACCGTGTGGTACATATTTGAACATCTTTTGAGGTAGCAGGCAAGCGAGGATTCCAATTTCTTAGAAAATACTTGACATGTGACGCAATGGGGAGAAAATGACCAACTTCTTTTGCTGTTTTCACATATCGCGCTACAGTTGATTTTTTAACTTCGTGTTTTTGGGCACTTTTTCTAATAGAATGTTTTCCGGATAATACCTCGACCGTTGCATTCCGCATGGCTTCAGCGGAAAAAAGTCTATTTGTCAACCTTTTGTGCTTGTGAGGCATGTTTCCTTTAACAATTTGATAATTTGGGGAGGGCTAGGACACTTACGGGAGCATTTGGGCAGTTGTCCATACCCTCCTGCAACGTAGTTCGATTAATAAAACCCAAAATATAAATATATATATCTTAAAAGCAACTATATACTATGCTTTTTAAAGCTTACCTTAAAACTGGTAATCAATCAGCCGCTCAAAAAACTCAAAACTTGTTTCGGATGGTTTTTTGTCGATATAGAATTTTGGTCTGTGATTAGATGTAGAGATGTCGCTGATATCGCACTCTTAGCATTTCCTTAACTGAGGTTAATGTATTGGTGTGGTATTAACGAAGTCTCTAGTCCAGGATTAGGCTCTCAGAGCTTCTGGACGAATAGCATCTACCTTGTGCTGATGAGGCGCAATACGCCGAAACCGGTCCACAAGTGATGTTATTCCTTCTAATCGCAAACCAGAATGGTTGGTTCTATCTTAACAGATATACCAACCCCGTTTACTTTAGAAGTGTAATTCAATGTCTGTCGGGGCATATAGCCCGAGAAGTAGTTGTTGCTTCTTAGTGGACGGTCTGCTCTTTGGAAATTAATTTTTCTAATTTTGTAAAGCGTTTAATAGTATTGAACTATTATTTTTTGACGTCAAAAGAGAAAGTAGTTTAAAACACAATCTATAATTTTTATTTTTCAAAAGCACCCGATGAGTTTCAATAACAATCTAGCAGATGGAATGTACAGAATTGTATCCCAAGCACCTTTTTATTTAATCATAATAACTTTTCACGGATATAAAGGTAATGGATATTATGTTAAAGACATCAAAAGGATGAACATATTAATAACTGGTTTTAAATATAAAGATGAGGGGACGGCATTCGGAAGATTTTATTGCAGTCATAAAGTGTGCTCTTGTGCGGTCTCAAAAGATATCAATTGCAAGTTTAATTGGGCATGAGACGAGCCACACATGCTCAGGAAAATTACATCTGATATTAAACCATCTTTTCCGGGTCACCGACACGGTATAAAGCATATTTTTATTTATATCATATCGCTTATAAGTTTACAATAAATGTATTTGTTGTACTGAATTTAAATTTTATAATCAGATTGCGCATATCAAGAAAATAATTTAGCTGACAATGTTGCAGCTAGTTTATGCCAATTCCGCCCACATACAGGATAATTTATTTTATAATAAAAAACTTAAAAGCCGTGATGGTTTTGTTTATGTCCCACGTTCACCATGTATAATAAATCTACCAAATTATTATGGTAGATCATATGGATCAGGCAAACACTGCAATAACATTGGTTTCTTGGAGAACAATGTTGCTTTACCAACTAAAATCACCTTTGAATGTACAGCAGGACATGATATCCTTGAGATTACTTTAATGACATTACGTGAAAGAGGGAAGAAAAAGTTTCATTAACAAGTTTCCTTCGGTAACTGATCTCGACTGTCGAATTCCGCAAAAGTTTTGTTACGCAGTCAATTCTGACAAATCCAGCTGCAATTACTGTTTGGCGTATTTTAATCACTGTTGAAAAAAATTTGAGAAAAATTAAGGGATATCTCCAGTAGGGACGGGATGAATGTGACGTTTATGAAAATAGCGTCAAAAAGTGTCCCCCTTAATTTAAAAGTTGACATGTTTCGGCATTTCTTTCCAATATGTCACATATCTGAAATATTAAGGGTGGGTCCTTTTCAAATGAACACAGTGTATAGAAACTAATGGATAATCACACAAGAGTTATACAGCAACATTAACTCTTTGCCACGAGGGACAGCCCTTTCCGCTATCGACTCTCTTCGAGGAAAGCCCTCCATTTTTTTATCGCTTTTATACCTTTCCTATCTAATTAATTTTGCTGTGGTGAGCACAGCCCCTAGGCTAGGATACAACATCTAGACTAGGATTCAAGCCCTAGACCAGGATACAGCCCTAGACCAGAACACAGCTGCTAGAATACATAGGATAGGTTCTAATTAAGACATCTCTATCTACCTATCTTCTTCGAGATCTAGTCTCCATCTTCTCAAGACTTCGTAGACGCAAGACCTACCTACCTTTTCCGGAAACAACCACTTCATAAGCTAAGTACCTATAAAAGTACAAGTCTTCACATTTCCTGTGGCAGAAGAATAAATGAAAATTTGTTTTAAAATCTATTTTTTTATTTTTTTCTAAATCCTCAACTATAAAAGTTGAGGGAGATATTGCCCTAGGTAAAATTTTAAACGTTCTGTTTTTTTAAGTAACTTTTTTTATTTTTTGACTTCTGTTTAAAGCTTTATCTAAATTCTACAAGGCGTTTCTACCTTTTCCGCCTTAGTTTGTTAGTACTTTTCATCGACGCCAAAAAGGTAGTGGCGCCCTCAATTTTTACAACCTTTCTGTTAGTCTTGTGTGACATAAACTTGGGATCGAATCACCCTTGAGAGGAGTCTCTAGCCGGATCCCTTCAAGCTGGAGCGTTTACGGTTACAAATTGGCGTCCAGTTACCGTTACAAATTGGCGCCCTGTAAGGTTACAAATTAGCGCCCTTTACCGTTACAACTTTATAGTATTTGAAGGACGTTTTGATAGCCAAATTAAGCTTCTTCAATGTATGTCTGATAAAAATTATCAGTGTTGGTGTGAAATGTATATTCACCATCGGTCTCAGAATTCCCACATCACCAGTTATTTATGCATGAATATTTCAACCAGAATTGTGTAATTTTTCATCAATCGGCAACGCTGTACTCGACGAATCATACCTGAGGGTCAGCAATATTTTATTAATGGGATTTCATAATAAAGTTATCTCCTGTTTTATATTCATTAAGTTATCTCAGAAGTGTGTATCTCGAAATTAATTTCATGCATAACCGATTTCCCATTATATTAATGTGTGGTCTCTCTACTTGTAACGAGTGAGGGTGATCACTTTTTATACCAGTAAATTACGCATTATCATTTTTATGAGAAAAAAATGCTAAACGGTCGTATACATTTTACGGATTTTAAGGGTGGTTGTTAAAACAAATACATAGTTGATTGCGTATTTTGTGTCAGTTTAAAAACAAAGTGGATTCTATAAATCTAACTGAATATAAGTTGAAATTTCAATATTTTTCAAATACAATGTTGTACAGTAAACATTGAAATATTTTTCAAGACTGAACCAAAGCAAAATACTCAACTTCAATATTCTTCAGTTGATAACTACTAATCTTGATAATTTTTAAAAACTGACCTCTTCTGTTTGTGAAGGGATTTTGCCACTGCTTGGTCCAATTACTGAATTTGTTTGCAGACTAGTTACTGCTTCTTCGTGATCATTATAGCAGTATCGTCAGCAAATTTTGCTATCATATCGTGATCTAATTTAGAGATATCACTAGTATATATCAGATAAAGTACTGGACCTAAAATACTGCCTTGAGGTATTCCTGCTTTGACTTGTTCCGGTTCTGAAGTCTGCTTTACTGTGAAGGCTCTATTTGTAATAATAAAAGATGTGAAAATTGTTTAATTTATGATTAAATCGTTATCAAAAGCATGTGCCACTTCGACAAACACTGCAGAACAAACTTTTTTATGTTTAAATGCTTTTTCAATAATATCTATAATCCTACGGACTAGATCTATTGTTGAATATTATAAGCCAAATTAATGATGTGGATGAATTATTTTCTTATTGTTTATAAGAAATATTTTCTCAAAAAGCTTTGAGATTATTGGAGACAAATAAAATGGTCTGTGGTCTGTTGGATGATAAATCATTTGGTGGTTTCCCAGGTCTTTCTATTGCATGCAAGCACGTGTTTTGATCGAAATGTTGCGTTAATAAGGTGTCTCTCCAAAATGAATGGTCAGTAGTACTATCATTTGAGAGACCTCTTAGATACTCACCAATATAATCATTTTCAACCTTTTGGACTTATATTTTTTCAACTGTAGTTGAGTTATGAGTACCTTTTGGTATCAGAAAACAAAACGAAAACCCTTCAAGTTCAGCTCTTGTAAATTTTTTCCCTAGTACACTGGTCGTAAAAGGGTACTCTCCTTAAATTAATTTCCAAGTTCCTAGTTTTGTGGTATTAACAAGACTTTTCATGTTAAAAATGATTGTATCGAAAAACTAAGTTGACCAGGTGATTTCTTGTAAGTATCAAAAACCCATTTCACAAATTTTAAGCATTGTTTATGTCGCAAAATAAATTTTGTTGCTGTAAATTTTGAACAAAGGGGTAGGAATGGAAATATTTCGCGATAGAAATTTTTCTGAGGCGTTTTGTAGTTTTATACTGTTTCGTCTGCAAGGAAATGATGCCAAATTTTTCTTATATATATCTTATAGTCATTCAGTTAATAATTATTAAAATAAGTCTTTTACGTTCGCCAAATTTCTTTAGTTTCATCCTGACCAATCAGCAGTTAAAACAAGCAGATTTTTGCGGCTCTATCGTAAGTTTTCTTTAAATTAGCATTTATTTTATTTTGCACGAAATCCGTTGAAACGAGAGGATTTCTCTCTACGAACAAATCTCGTCCGCTGCATTGATGTTGACGTGGCGTCACATTACTGAAAAGGGGCTGAACGCTGAAGGGCCTTTCGAAATTTGTCAGTGTAATTGGACGAACGAATGTGCCCTTATTGATCGCGGAAATGCGATAACTACACTTTGAAAGTGTAGCTGTACAAGGTCATCAATCTTTTCAGTTGCTCTTGTAGAGTATTCACTTGTAAATGATCACATGGTTTAAAAAAAGGAAATCAGTGTCCAAAGCAAATTGATGATACGTAAAGGGAAATGATAATTAGTTTGATTTGCAGTGGCTGGCATTTTCAGCTCGAGAGTGAAGTGAAGTAACCTACAATTAATAGTTGGCAGACTTTTGGAAAATTGTTATTCATGAAAGATGCTCACTCATGTCATATGTTGATTTATAGAAGGTGGCCTTTTTATGGATAAATTATTGTACAGAATATTTGATTGTCCTGATAAACAAACGAGAAAGATAATACCACTGTAGGGTGGATCAAATTTTTCTATTTTCGAATTATGACTTTTATAATTAATTCAATAGCTTTGTCCTGTCCCTAAAACTCAACATGGTGTATCGAACTGTTTTTCAGAGAATTCGTTTTCGGCCATTGCTTGTTACTGGGTTACATAGAAGCATAATTAAAGTCGTGTCTTCATAATTCAATTTGTTTTATACTGACCCAACGACTTGAAAATTTCTTGAAATTGACATGAAAGTTATACGTTATCGTTACAGTTCCAGGATAATGATATAATAATATTGAGAATATTGTAAACTGGTGTAAAAATATGCATATAAATAGATAGTTCTAACTTCTTTAAAATTCTTGCACCTTCAGGATACGTCTATGACTCTAGAGGATAAACCAATATTGGATTTTATTAGCGTTCCATTCGGAAACTTAGTAAAACGTTGTAAAATAGGAATTGCCTTTCTATTTCAAACTATATAAAGTGGAAAAAGTAACAAAATTGCAATCCGTCAAAGTTACATGAGAACTAAAATAAAGGAACATAAGGGAAATGAAGCAAGAAAGCAGCTTTATATGTACTAGAATTACAGTACATTTTTCATATAAGATTACTTGTTTACTCAATATTTTGACACCTACAGAATTGAAAATTATTGATTTTTAATATTTCTGCTCTACATAGGGCGACTTACACTTGAGCTGAGACAAGATGAGAAGTAGAGATCCAGTTATAAATTTAGTGATCCAGTCCACCCTCTTTGCTAGTTTATCTGCTATTTCATTTCCTTCTATCCCAGTGTGTCCTGGTATACACAGTAAGGTGACTGTATCGTTCTCGCCTAGTTCAGTTAGTTTGCCTAGGCATTCCCACACCATTTTGGAACTGATAACACAAGAGCTCAGTGCTTTAATGGCTGCTTGACTATCCTACATTATGATAATCCTTTGCCTTCTATATCCTCTATCAATATTGAACTGGGCACACTTTCTTATGGCGTGAATTTACGCTTTAAAGATACTCGGGGTTTTTCCCAAGCTTTCAGAGTGTTTGGTTCCTGGCCCGTACACTCCTATCCCAGTTCCTTCTATTGCTTTTGAGCCGTCTGTGTACCATTGAATGGCATTCTTTCCAAGTCTGGTAATGGTATTTGGATCCCATTCCTTCTTGTTGCTTAATTCCGTAACGAATGCTCATCATACCATCTTGTCGCATGTCCAGGTTTCCGTCTCTACTTAGTCTGTATCTTGTTCTTTCTGCAACACTTTCCACCACCATATGTAGTGGTGTGAGGTTGAGAATCTCTTCCATGGCTGCCGTTGGGCACGTTCTCACTGCTCCTGTAATGAACATACAGGCTAGTATTTGAATCTTGGAGAGGTTTCCCCTCGTTGTCAATAGGCTAGTTCTACTACTCCACGCAATGGCTCCATAAGTGATAATTGGTCTCACCATAGCAGTGTACATCCAACTCAGGATTTTTGGGTTATAACCCCAATTTCTCCCTGCCAGATTCCACAGGAGTTTACTGTCTAGATACTTGACTTCTTGTCTCCATTCAACCTCGCACCCATCAAGTTTATTGGTTTTGAAGTTGAGCTTTCTTTTCTTAGTGAAGGCTATTAAGATGGTTTTGGTGGGGGTTGATGTTAAGTCCCACTTGCCTACACCAGCTATTTGTATAGTTCAGACCCTTTTGTACGATGTCACAAAGGGTATTTTTGAATTTTCCCATGGCTGTTATGACAATATCATCAGCATATCCTTGGCAGGATATTCCGAGGTCAGTCAAACCACACAGTAGCTCGTCAACCGTCAGGCTCCACATTAATGGAGATGCTATTCCTCCCTGTGGACATCCTCTGGTTGTACAGATGGAGACAATGTCTTTGCTCGTCCTCGTCTCTGCTACTCTAGTGGTGAGCAGTACCGACATCCATTTGGATGTTGTGCTGTCTACACCTCCCAAGAAGGTATAGTATGTGCTAAAAATAAAATTCCAACTACTCTGGAATCCCTCCTCTCGTGAATTGATATAGAATAGTTTTTGTAATAACTTTTTTTACTGTTAGAAAGTGGGATTTCTGTTAAATCAGACCTTGCTTACACCAACTTTTCGTCAAAGTTACTATTCGAACGAAGATAAACAGTCTATCGATCTGCTCGGTCAATTAAAACAATATTGAACTTTTGACTTAGGATTCGTTTTTTACAAAGAGGACGAAAATATTTTTGTTTATTATACTCCACACCTACTCGACAGAGTAAACAAAGGAAAAATGGCCCTAGTGGCTACCAAGCAGGTGATAAGTAACACAATAGTATTAAATCCACGGAACTATGATTACCTATGATGTCTTAGCCTGGTAGCGAAGAACAGATCAAAGGAAAGAGCTAGACCAATCAAAATTTCAGAGGCTTACCACTTTAGGCATAATGGGAGCGATAAGTCGCAGCCCAATCGCTGCAATGGCCATATTATTAAAAACTGAAACACGAGATTTAAGCAATACTGGAACCACGTACCTAAGCAGAAACACACCAACGAAAACCTTAGCAGAGGTCACAGGTGACAGGATTACTCACCAGTCGCTGCACCCCAAGGAAGCACATGTATACCATTGGCATATACAGGTATGAAACTATTTGTCTGTTGTGCATGAAAGAGGAGGAACAAGTCTCACACATTATTTTAGAATGCGAAGTATTCACTTATTGGAGATATGAACTCCTGGGACTAGAGTGCACAAAGAAGGAAGCAGCTGTGGGACACGTTGAGCGCACATTTGTACTGCGCAGACGCGGTGGCCTTTTCGTGTGACATTATGTCAACCATGTTTGTTGTCATCATTCTGCCGTATTTTTGGTGGGGAGAAAGGGGGTATAGTTATTTTACAACCATAATCTGGTAGAGCCACATCCAATGAACTTTTTAATATAATAGACGGATTTTTTAATGAGAAAGACATAATGTGGACTAATTGCGTTGGGCTCTGTACTGACGGTGCACAATCAATGTCTGGAGACAAAACTGGTCTTCAAACACTAGTTAAAAGCAAAGAAAAAATATAAGCGAGTAACTTAACGAAAGTTGTAAGTTTTATAAAAAACAGTCCATTAAAAGATAGGCTGTTTGCAAACCTGTGTGAAGATATGGGAGCTAATTACACCTCACTTCTATACTATTGTGAAGTGCGCTGGCTATCTCGTGCAAAAGTGATTCAAGGGTACTCAAAGCAGAAACTGCAATTTTTTTCGATGAAAATCATAATGAAGACGAAAATATGTTTAGGGATGCTAATTTTATTGTTAAATATTTGGTTGACATTTTTGGAAAATTGGGTGTTTTTAATTAATTTATGCAAGGACCTCAAATGCATCTGCTTACACAAAAAGACAAAGTGAACGCATTTATGAAATAAATGAAACTATAGAAATAAAATTTGCAAACAAATAAGATTTCCACTTTTACATGTTTGCGCCAGAGATAACATTGAAGCAAACAAAAATCTATTTGTTGAACACTTGGATGGTTTGTTGATACAATTTTCGAATTATTTTGATGATCTTGACTTAAGAAAGTTTGCGTGGATACAGAATCCATTTATCGACGAAATAGATGATGAATTTGGATTGACCTGTATTGAAAAAGAAAAATTGATTAAATTATCTTATGATACTACCTTAAAATATAAATTTCAGACTGTATCTCTGGTTCAATTTTGGTTGGATCTTCATACAGAATATAATTTGCGATATATTTATGCGAAACAGGATTGTCTGCCTTAGCTGCAATGAAATCCAAATATCGAGCTCGTTTAGTTGAAGAAAAAAAGCTATACGAGTAGTTATCTCGCCACTAACACCAACATTTGATAAAGTTTGTGTTAATAGACATGCACTTCCATCTCATTAAGAAGCAATAATAAAATGTCGTTATTTTTTTGCTTTATTTTCCATTAGTTTGTATTGTAATGTTTTTGTTATTTATTTATTTATTTATGTTTTTACTTGTGGGATAAAATTATATACACTTCTATGGCTAACTACTATTGATTTATTTAAAGAAACACACACTGTATTACACTTAATTTATATACACACTATACTTAATGTATACTAATTTATTTAAACTCGGTATATCAGTTCTAATTAATTTTTACCACTTGAATATTACACTATTTATCTTCACTATTCAATTCACTGTCCGATTACCAAGAACTTCTGTAAACTGTTTGTGAACTAACTCTTTATAATTATTCACGCGCTCACTAACCCGCGTATATATAGTCTTTATCGGTTCTGGAAAGTTCTAGTATTTTATGACGCTCCTCGTATGCGAAAATACTGCAGTAACCAGAAAGTTCTAGAAAGCGCATTCACCAAAATTTATAATCGAGAGACAGGGCCGGCTTTGAGTTGGACCTAGCAACAGTATTAATAAATTTTTATTATTTTGGGGGGGGGGCGCCAAATGATTCAAGGGAGACGGAGTAACATCAAGTTTGGAGACCGCTGGTTTGAATATTTGAAAAAAGGTGTACTATTTTATTCAAGAAAATCACGATTTTCGACGATTTTTAATTTTCAAAAATTCATAAAAATTCATGGGATGAAGATACGGACTTTTTTGCAGCATTTTTAATGTTTCGTCTTTTACTATTGGGCTCTTTCAATATTATGTGCGCCGAATCCCATTGAATATGATGTTCCCCTTTCCAAGCATGTTTGCATATACCTGACTTATCTTTAATATACTTTTTGTGTTCATTTTTTCAATGGTCTAGATTCTAGATGTTTCACCTAAATAAAATTTGTCGCCTTCACAGGATACCTGATAAATGCTAGTAACAATTTTTTTCTTAGTTTTGGAATCTAACAACAGTTTCAACATCTACTTAAGAAGTTTAACTTCCTTTATTATATGTCTTCATAAAGATGTAAAACACTTTATGTACCTGTACGTACAAGTAGGTAAGTAAGTAATTAGTAAAATATTAATGCTTGTAATATATTTTCATCAATGCATTATGAACATATAGGTGTAATTATTTACAACTTTATTGCTTTTCTCGTAGAACATGTCCATAAAATGGTAACCAGGGACTTAAAATCGTTTTATATCTGGCACTAATTGATCATTAATAAAAAGAACGTGACTTCGACGAGATTTCTTGAAAATTGGAAATTCTTTTTAAAATCTCTTTTTCAATTGGTAAATGTAAGATTGAGCTCCTTCAAATTAATTTTTTCCGAACATAGAAGTGCTTCTAATCATTTACTAGGGAATAAATTTCAATGTTAACTTTGAATATTGGAAATGACAAGTTTATTAATATACAAATATGCTTTGAAAAATATGTAAAATTCTTAAACGCTTTTACTATGTATATATGCAAAAAACATTAACAAATTTGTCTTCGAAAACCAAACTTGATCAGTAGCATCATAAATATTAAAATGTAAATGCCAAAACTTATATTCTCGAACATCAAACGACAAAGTTTAGTTGCCTTTTACTGACGTTGCATAAAATATCCAATTTGTCACAAAATATACATAATTATGCTTTTAGCTCGTAGTAGGTGGAAACTTAAGGCGCGTTTAGACGTATCCAGTAGCTGGCGCAGTCTCACTGGCCTGCCAATTCTTGGCTGGCAAAGCGCTGGACCCAGGTCGTTTACACGACGTGAGTTTTCACTTCCCTTAAAAAATTAATTCGAGAAAAATTCGAATGTTAAAAAAAAGGTGAGCGGTTGTCGGACCGCCGACAGAAGCTTGCTTCTTATGCACAATAGAATGACCATTTTTCGTGAATTTTTGATCATTTTTGACAATTATTACCAATTTTTTCAAATTTTAATAATTATTGACCATTTTTGACAATTATTGACCAATTTTGACAGTTTTGACAATTATTGATTATTTTTGACAATTTTTCAAAAATGTTGACCATTTTAGACCATTTATCCAAATTTTAACAATTAATGACAATTTTTGACAATTTTTGTGCATTTTTGACAGGTTCTGACAATTATTGACCATTTTTGACAATTTTTAACCACTATTGACCATTTTTGACAGTTTTTTATAATTATTGACCATTTTTTCAAAATTTTGGACCATTTTTCAAAATTTTAACAATTATTGACCATTTTTGACAGTTTCTGACAACTATTGACCATTTTTGACAATTTTTCAAAAATTTTGACCATTTTTCAAAAATTATTGACCATTTTTGACATTTTTTTCAAAATTTTAACAATTTTTGACCATTTTTCAAAATTTTAACAATTATTGACCATTTTTGACAGTTTCTGACAATTATTGACCATTTTTGACAACATTTAAAAATGTTGACAATTATTGTAAATTTTTCAAAATATTTTACAATTTTTGATCATTTTTCAAAATTTTAACAATTATTGACCATTTTTGACAGTCTTTTAAAATTATTGACCATTTTTTCAAAATTTTTACAGTTTTTGACAATTATTGAACATTTTTCCAAATGTTTGACAATTTTTTAAAATATTTGGCAATTATTAACAGCCAGTGCTGGCAGGCCAGTCAAACTGGCGCCAACTACTGGATACATATAAACGTACATTTACTCTTGAAAAAAATTATCCATCTGTAGTTGTCATGAGTTATGATTAAAGAAATAGTAAATATTTTTATCAAAGATGGCGCTGTTTTCTTAAATAACCAAAAAATTTACGTTGGTAGCACAGACGAGTAACGTGCAAAAAGGTGTGATTTTGCGTCGTTTGTCAATTTGTCAGCCATTGTCTGGCGTTGTTTGTGTCTGTAAGTTTGTATTCAGTTTTCAGTTGTATTATTTTTATTGTTTGGTTAATCTGTGAAATATAAACCGTAGTATAGAAATATAATTAGTAGGATAACTTCCGGGGATTCTGCCAGACCGCGCATGAGGTCACGCGCATAAGTACCCATTTTGAAATGTCCACAGCTGCCAAACAAGGTTAGAGGAGCGCACATCAAGAAATGCACTGGGAAATATCATTGAAAACGTTCAATAACAATGATCGGGAAGGACATACTGATAGAACTGGGACTAAATGAACCAAAATTGCAAATGAGTTTGGTTAGTATGACACCAGAGACATATTCACGAGTGGATATCATCATCTAGGGAACAGGTGATGCATCCAGGTAATCCTGGAGACATCATCTAGTTAACCGATGATTCTAATGCAAACCGTGGTATTGGGGCTGATATAAACTAACCTAGAAAAATAATGTTTTTTATGAGATAATATATCGAACAAAAAACTAAAATATTCACTTACAGCCAGTCTCTACTTAAAGCTATCAAAAATCCAGCCACTAAGTCTACACTGGTAGAAAACTGTAAAGGGACAACACAGTGTCTCTAGTATGGAAGCCGGGACATGAGGGAATTGTAGGTTATGCTTTGGTGGACCAGTTAGCTAAAGAAGGCTCTAAAGGAGACTACATAGTTCCGGAACTGTTCTGTGGAATCAAAAAGAATTGTATAAGAGAAAAATTTCGAAACTGGCTGGACAAAGAACACCAATTCAAATGGAGGTTGATTCAGACAGAAGCACTATGGAGAGGATATGATACAGCCATTAGAACTACTCAAAATACAATCAATCAATCTAGTGGCCTATATAGAGGATTGAGCACAATCCAAACAAATGAATGAATGAACCTATAATATGAATTCTATAATAATTTATAATAAATTGTCCAATCTTATAAATATTATGCTTCTTTGAACAACTACGTATTCTAAATGTTCGTGTTGAGACGTAGAAGAGTCCTAATCGACAAAAACGAGAATAAAAATGTATGTAAATAAAAAGTGAGTTGGAGCTTTAGGCAAGTTTTGCAAAACGTTCAGTTTCTCGGATTAAACTTTTGCTACAAAAACATCAAATAAAGAACGAGCCTATATACGATATTTTATACCAATCGTTTTCTCCTTCGACATTTTGTCCGTCTTTTTTGCGATTCGAGGGAAACTAAGTGATTGATTGCTATAATACAACAAAAGTGGATTGGATTATAAAACGTTCAACTAATCGCCAAAGTTTTTTTTGATAACTCAGAAATAATATCAGCTTCGACAAGAAATAAAAGTACAATTGAAACAATAAAATGTTTCGTATCGATAAAATATATTTTTATACATTTAGTGATATCTTTCGATTCGATTAGATTTGATGAGGTGGCTTCCCGTTAGATCTATTCTGGTTCTTCAGATTACATCCTTCAGCTCGACTCTTTTCATGTAGCCAATTAGTTTCGAGACAGAACTTTTGTCGTACTTTCTTACCAGTTGCTTCTCATCGCCTAGTACAAGAGCCACACATTCGCTAGGCAGTCGCACTGGCATAGGATGTATTCTGCAGTTGCCTTCAGTAGGTGACAGAATCTACACATGGTTTCGCCTGTCAACTTCATTAGCTATGCGTGTCCACTAAGCTTATTGTGTTCTGTTAGCATACCTATTACTGCTTTGAAAGGTTTCCTATCTTTGCTTATTAGTACTGCTGTAAACATTGGCGAATGTCATCTTATGAACTTTTTCACCAGTCTCTTTCCTGGTGGGATTTCTCACCAATCCAAGTAATTTCTGTGCCATCAACTTTATTTTGGTCACGCCGCAGAAGGGTTCCGGCTCAATGAATGACATTGATGAGTCTTGTCTGGCCATTTCATCTATTGCTTACGATAGGGTCAAACGCTTTATTAAATCACAAAACAGTTTCATCATCTACTTAAATACTCTTAAATACATTATTGAGCTAGTTACTTTTTCAGACTTATTTATTGAGCACTGGAGAACAGATCTACATTTAAATATCAATGGGAGGTACCTTGGAAACAAAGGTCCCCGTATGGGAATCCACCAGGATGACTGTCTCAGCCCTTGAATCGTCTATACAATGGATACATTTTTGGTTGTTGTCTGAATTGTAAGCCGCAAAGTTGATCCAAATGCCAGTGCTAATTATGCTGATTTGGGTCCCTACGTTAAAAAAGATACGAGTACTATGATTTTTGGACAACCCAAAAAATTTATAATGAATAAATGGATAGTGAAATTTAAATATCGAATTTTCAAAAGCTTCTTCGTGAAAACACTATACAGTCCGTGCAGATTCTGATATTAGGCTGATTAAATTAGCCCAGAGGTCTCCATATCTTCACATGTATGAAGCAGTGTAAACGAAGTAAATTTCCTGTTCGCTTGGGTCTTGCTAGTCCTTTCTGTGAGGTACCTCTACCTCATATCTAGGACCAGGGAGGTACACAAAAGTACTAGTTTCGTATTTTCTTTTCCTTTCTTCTGTCTCCTGTTTTTAGGCGATTTTTTTAATTTCAGCGATCGTAAGAATTGTTATAATAGCTATAGAAATGCATATTTGAAACAAAGAAACTGTATTTGGTTATATTTTTGCTTCTCATTGTAAGTGAAAAGTTCCAATTTGTTTTCGTGAAATTATTTTCACTATGCTGCTTACTTCTTCCCTTAAAATAAGTGGATTTTGAAAAAATTCTAGCAATTCTTGAATATGTAAGTTAAGTACTTTTACATCGCTACATTTTAGTAATAAACCTAACTTCACCAGAGGAATATATTTTTTCACAATTTCCAAATACTGTACTTTTAATAAAACTAATTTTTGAATAATGTTTTTGTAATGGGTAGACACTAAATCATCAAAATAATGCAATCTCCGTTTTTGAGTCGTCTTCAAAAATTCTCTTTCCAGAATTTTAAAAATGCATCTACTGACAGGAATTTCCAGTAAATTTTTCTCTTCGTTTAGTTTTGTTTCGATTAATTCCTCAACTTTTTTGTTTACATCACTTAACTTACACTGAATCGGTTTCACTAAATCGTACAATTTTTTATAATTAATTTGCTCCTGATTCGTATAATGTTTCCGTTAAAATTTGTGAGAAAATATTTAGCGATGCTAAATTCATTTTTAATGATACACTGACAATTAACTTCTCATCTTCACTGCATATTAATGTGTTTTTAGAAGTATTTGTTCTTATTGTGAAGGAATTAGAATATACATTCTACTGTGATCAAAAATGTAATTCAACAATGCAATGCTATAAATCAAGAGTTATTTAAACATGAAGAGAACCAATGAAATATAAAGGCGCAGTTACACGGTACGTGGTTCGACAAACCTATCATGTCGTGATGCGAACCATGGAACATAGATGTCAATAGTATCATTGAGGTACGTCTGAGAAAGCATATTATTTGTTTTGGACTTAAGTCTGTAACCTAATCAGGCTCTAAGTAGACCTGTTCCAGTTCTTAAGGCTCATGAGTACAATCTGCATGTTCCACTGTCCACCTTACCCATCTCACAGAGATGGTATCTATGTGAGCAGTGTCCAGTGAGAATTTCTGTGATTACTCTAAGAACAGATTTCTGTAGAACCAAGAGCAAATTACAGTAGTGAACTTTGGCCTGGAGTAATTCTCCAGTAGGCTGCACTAAGTTCCTTTTCCCGTTTTCGGACTTCTTCCACGATGAGGCTTCTTGGTCCAATAAAAGGAGTACAAGCTCCTATTCTTGCAAGGCCACCAGCCATTTTATTTCCGATAATTACATAACTCATAACAACTTAGCTGTGTCTAGCCAGGTACTTGAGGAATTGTTTGCAGTTCCAGAATAAGAAAATGACTTGAATTTTCAGCTGCATACTTCGCAACGCCACCGTTATTATGACACCTTTCGTATTAAACTGCGGCGAAGTCGCGGCGGAGGAGCCGCACGACAATGTCGCAAGTATGTCGCTAACCTATAATAAGTTGTATTTTATTATAAACTGTCGCGGCTTTGTCGCAAGTATGTATGGATTATTTTTGATATTTTAGCTGTTTGTTGTCTACTTAGTGTGGTTAAGTTTAATGCTTGTATTTCATGTTAATTTAATTAACAAACTCAAGTTAAAATATTATTATTATTATTGGTTTCGTAATTCAATGTTAAACTATTCATAATTTATTCATTTATATATTTATTAAAATGGTTTTTTTAGTCACTTGAAAAGTAATTAGTTTCAGAATATATTAAAAATTATAATTATATTAATAATAAGTGCTGACCATTATGTACGTAGGTGTATCAGAATATTATATAAAAAGATCCTAAGTTGGAAATAATTCATTATTTAATGCAAATTGTTTTATTATTTATTATGCTTAAATCAAATATTTTATTTAAATAATAATTATTATTTATTTTATTTTAATAAATATAAATGCATATTTGAAATAAGAAAAATAAATCAAACACACTGCTTGGCCACCGCCATTTACACAGTCATTCTAAATTTATACAGGGTGAGTTATTATTTAGGTAGGTAATGTAAGAATCTAGAATAGATAGACAAACACCGCAAATGATTTAATATTTCAAGTACGCCACTGTTAAATATTTTAACGCCTATTGGGCATATTCTTCATGTGTGGCCCCTAATTATTACTCTCCTGAAACCAGTGTTGCGTGTTCTACTTCTCTAAACACTAAACTACCAACACTTTTGAACTTACGGCATGTATTTATTAGCCTAAAATCAAGGTAATTATGCATGAGAATTGACCTACTTCATTCCACCAAAATTTCAAAGCATAATATCGAAAGTATTGGTATAAAAACTCTCAATTATTTACAAATATTCTAAACCATTTCAAATTTTATAACATTTTTTTAAATTCTATTTACAGGGTATACGTGCTTTGAATGTATTTTAGTCTTATATGACAGTTAGGTTTTAAATTTTCTTTTTTATTAATTTATTAATCGACTGTGGTTATACATAAAATTTCATAAATATAATCAGTATAGCACTTTAGTCGATCTTCAGCTTGATATTTCTACAGGAATACTCTGGAATACTCCACGCATTGTTCTTTAAAATTATCAAAAGAATAGTTCAAATACTATTTCAACACCTACATAGTTTGAGAAACATTTTTCAAACCAATGACCGTTTAGCTAAGAAGAAACAACTACATTCCGGGCTATATGGTCTGTCGCACATTGAACTATATAGGATACTATGATCTACTATATTCAACCAATCCTTT
The DNA here is from genome assembly GCA_947563755.1 of Lochmaea crataegi. Classification (NCBI taxonomy): domain Eukaryota; kingdom Metazoa; phylum Arthropoda; class Insecta; order Coleoptera; family Chrysomelidae; genus Lochmaea; species Lochmaea crataegi. Next base: position 61,484,632 of record OX387424.1, read on the forward strand.
TGGTTCGTAATTAGACAGGAGTTCAACATGACTCGTAGACCACCTTCAGCGTATTTGCGCACTTCATCAGTGCAAGGTAGATAGATTTCGTTCATTATTTCTAAGCCGGACTGAAAGAAACATTCCTGCAGTGTATATAACCGTCCGCTAGCATCTCTTTGTTCTCTTCTGTCAAATATGTATCATCTGTTGGATTCTGATTAGTCTTACTTTTGGAAGGTATACCTTCAACAGTATTGAAGCAAACACAAATTTGTTTTCTTAGTTGAAGGTTCCTACCAAAAAATAAGAAATATATTTGTAATGAAAATAAATTAATCTCATTGTCGAGTAACTTTCGATACGATGGATTCACTCTTCAGACAGACCTGAAATTAAAACCTTGCTGCACCGAAATATCACGTGTACCGACACGTGAATTAACTATAACTTTATGCATTTCATTTGATTCATTATCCTCGTTAACTACAAGGATTTGTCCTATTTTTCCATCAACCGAACGAGTAAGCCGGTCTTTAAACTTGTCCAACGTTATCATCTCTGTGCAGGAAACCTCTCTTTGTGGAATATTTGTGCTAATACACTAATTTTATAAATATTCAAAGTTGTTTTTACAAATAAACTGTAGCTTCTGTCATTGATTTAATGAACTTTGCATTTCTATTGGTTATAAACATAGATATCCTTAAAATAGCTTACTACATTACACTGAAGTATTAATATGAATATGACACTATGGTAACAGTTCTGATCTGATAAGTTGGGAGAGTAGAGCAGCCACACAGCATTAGGCATTTTTTCGACCTCCAGGAAGTCCTTCTCAGTACATCAACCAACCTTAACATAATGGATAACGTCTTTAAGAGGAACTTTAGCATGGCTGATGGCCAGAACTGGCAAGCTCCGGCAAGCTCCGCCGGGTCATGGTAAAGAAGATTTTTGCTGCTGCAATCTTTGGCTAGTTTGCAGTATTTTGTTTCATCCCACCTTTTGTTGAACTCATTGTAAGTAGATTCGCGCACTAGGTTTGATACATCCTCTGCGCGGGCTAGTAGTGTATGTATGCTAACTGCATAGATGCACTCATTTTTTCCCGAGATGTATCCTCCGGAAATCACTTTTGCAGCTATGAAGATCTCATTAAGTTCAGTATGAACTACGTTGGTGAAACTTGTAAATAAACATATTTTTATGATTTGATCGTCTACAAAAATTTATTATCCCTGAAAATTTAATAATAAATAGACTTCTTTTAAATACCAATACAAGACGACCATGCGTATAGTTCACGTCATTTGAATGTAAATGAACTTTTATAAATTACATAAACAATTCACTGTCAATTATTTGTTAATCCCAGTGATATGTATAAGTTTACGAAACAATTGTAGATTAAGTACTATGAAATTTTTTTTTCGTTTCATTTCTCATCGGAAATTTCCCCAAATTTACATTTTAACTTATTTTACTCTTTACATGAGTGTGCAATTCTATCTAAAAATTTACTCTTTGTTTGAATTGTACTGGGTGGCCAACTAAGACCAGCTGTCGGCCATATCTCAGGAATGGATTATAGCAGAAGTTTGGGAAAAACATTTTAATATCAAAAGTGGCCTCAAGAAACGCCTGGAAATTATTTTCAGAATTGTAGGTCCACCGCTAGAGGACGTATTTGACAGTTAAAATTTTAAAATGCAAAATTTTTCAAAATCTACTCGATTAAGGGGCATATTAAATATTATAATCAGATTCCTCGACAAATTCTGCATATTTTTTATTGGACAAGTTTTAGTCTATCTCTTCAAATAAAGGGTGGGGGAGAGTGGGAACTTTGTTACGAAAAAACGCCTTCAATTCCGGTTCTGCTTGACAGATTTTGATAAAATTGATGTTGTTTGAAAGAGCTTTTGTTAAACCATCGAAAATTTGTAAATTTGAAGCATTCTGATTGATAAAATAAATTCTGGAGTGCGCTGTTTAATTTTTTTTTAATATTGTGTTTTCTCATTACAATTTTGAATGGAAGCATAAAAATTTAAGTAGGTCTTTAAAACGTAGACTAAATTAGTAATAAAACAGTGAAAACCGCAAGTCGATATCTTTTTCCTATCCTGAGATATCCTAAGAAACAGGTAAATGGCGGGAATTGTTCTTCCAACGTCTAGAAAGCTGGTTCGCGTTAACGGAAACTATTAAATTTAGCCTTTTTTTTTTTTTTTTTTTTTTTTTTTTTTTCGGGCCGAGATGGGAAACTCATGTTCGAAAGGGTCCAGGACCCAAACAGTGTTGGACTCATCCCCAAGGAGATGCCTACCAACCAAACCCACCTCAAACTCGCCGTTACCCCCGCCTCGGAATCACTACCCTAGCATACTTCGAGACAGGCGGCGGTCCCTCGCACACTCTCCGCTCACACTGTCATCTTCTCCCTCCTATCACTCCTGCCTCTCATGCCATATCGAGTCCTTCTCTCCCCCTTACCATGCTCTCTACTACTCCACTCACCTCCATCCATTCCTCCTCCCCCCTCAACATTATCTCCACCATGTTTTCCCAGTACACCGCCTCCCCTAGTTTCCTCTCCAACTTCTTCAGCACTTCCTCGTTCCTCCAGCATCTAAACACATGTCCCACATCATCCTCCACTTCACACCTCTCGCACACACCAGTCTCTCGTTTCCCAATCTTGTGGAGGTACCCTACTCTCGACCCATGTCCAGTGAGCACTTGTGTCAAGAAGTAGTTCACCTCCCCGAATTTCCGGTCCATCCAATCTCTCCTATTCCCAATCGCTCCTTTTAGCGCGCCCTCATACTCCTCCCACCTTCTCTCCATTTCCTCCTCCATCCATTCCCGTACCTCTTCTTTGGTCGCACCCCTCCAGTGTTTGCTCCTAGCTCTAGCCAACACGTCCAATGGGTAGGACCTTGCCAGCACCGCTGCTGCCAGTCCACCCACTGTCCTGTACCCCTGCACCACCCTCAGCAGTATCCCTCTCTGCACCCGCAGAAGTGGCCTAACCCTCGCATTCACCCCCGCTCTTTCACCCCACACCTCCGCACCGTACAGCATACTCTGCTCTACCGTCCTACCAATTACCCTCCTCTTCCACTCTCCCGGCCCTTTCACATGACACATCAATCTCCCCAGCCATGCTGCCCTCACTTTACCCTTCTCTGCCGCCTTTACCATATGGGTTTTGAAGGATAATTGGCTATCCAACCACACCCCTAGGTATTTCACAGACTCCTCCATGCGAATTATCCTTCCCTTAACCATCACCCCCACTTCCCTTGCCCTGCTCCGTCCCTTCACTAGCAACCCCACCGTCTTCTCTTCCGCCACTTCCAGTCCGCACCGCTCTATCTTCTCTACAATCTTCCTGCACATTCTCTCCGCCTTTCTTTCTATCTCCGCCTCTCCCTTTGCCGTACATACCAGACACACATCATCCGCATACACCGTAATCTCACATCCCTCTTCACATACCATCCCACAAACCTCATCAAACACACACTTCCAGAGCGTCGGTCCAAGAACCGAGCCCTGAGGCACTCCAGCCTCCATCTCATATCTCCTCCCTCTGGAGTCTACAAGCACACGCCATTAAATTTAGCCTGGATAAAAAGATCTCACAGTGGTCTGCAGTAATTTAAACTGTTATCATACTAATGTTATGGTTGCCACTAGATTACCTAAATGTTATGCTGTCGCTATTAACAATGAGAACAAATTATGAAATAATGTGATAAATTCAACAATTAAAACCTTAAATAAATAACTACTTAATGTTCGAAATGTCGCCCATCATTTTCAATGCATGAAATTAATCGCTGAAGGGTGGAGAAAACAGCAGCTTCAATTTCTGCCCTTGAAATACTTCGTATTGTCTGTCGTATCCTTTCAACCATGTCAGCTCTTATTGCAGGTCTATCAGCATAAACTTTTATTCGCCCCCACAAATGGGAATCTGAACAAGTTAGGTCTGGAAACCTTGGTGGCCAAATAAATAAAATTCCACGTCCTATTCACCTTCCAGGGTATGATTGATCTAAGAAATTCCGAAAATCTCTAGAATAATGTGCCGGGCACCCATCATGTTGCAAGAACATGTCACAACGAATGGCCAATGGTCTTCTAAAAGAAGTGGCAATTCGTTGCTTAAAAAATCTAAATATCTTTCTCCAGTCTCATTAAAAAAAGGCCCAATTATTTCTCCACCTAGAAGCCCGCACCACACAATTATACAGAACAACGACCCTGATGTTGGACCTCCTGCATCCAGTGAGGATTCGTTTCAGATGAAGAGTGCATATTATGTCGATTTACACTACCATCACTATGAAACGTAGTCTCATCTGTCCACATAATTCGTGAAAATATTTCAGGATCGTCGTGTATCATATTTGAGAGCCAGTTGCAAAAATCCAACCTGGTATCGAAATCTTGAGCATTCAAACTTTGGTGTAGGACCATGTGATATCTAAAATAGTATAATCATATCAATAAGACACATTGAAGGCCTTCGTTGTTAGTAAACGAAAAAGGACTTTAAATGCATTAACTCTCGTAATGTTATTACGAATATTTCAAATTTACAAATTCGTTTAACAAAATATCTTTCAAACAACATCAAGTTTATTGAAATCGGTCAAGCAGAACCGGAATTGAAGGCGTTTTTTCGTAACAAGGTTCATACTCTCCCCACCCTTTATTTGAAGAGATGGACTAAAACTTGTCAAATGAAAAATATGCAGAATTTGTCGAGGAATTTGATTATAATATTTAATATGCCCTTAATTGAGTAAATTTTGAAAAAAAATTTGCATTTCAAAATTATAACTGTCAAATTCGTTCTCTAGGGGTGGACCTACAATTCTGAAAAATTTCTAGGCGTTCCTCGACTGTGCTATAATCCATTCCTGAGATATGGCCACCCGGTATAGAGTTCAACAATTATTGTTAACTAACGAAATACTTTGCTAGAGGTCTTGTTACTTACCTAATACGTCAAATTGATTTGCTTACCTGAAAAAAATTAAATAAAAGATTAGCAAAAAGTTTACAGAATTTACAAATATTTTGGCAATATTAGATATCTGATCGCGAAAATAGTAGTAGGACATCTTTACGTATATTGTCAATAAAAATCGGTCGATGGTGAAGGGAGAACAACTACAAAGAACGGTTGGGTCGGGGTCGATCTGGATATCTTGTAGCAAATAAAACACATGTTATAGTAACAAGCTCAGCATCATTCCTAAACTATTTGAGTTGCCAATAACTAAATTTTTTGCTTGGAAATGCAAAAATGTCATTATTAATGAACAGCATGGATTTACTTCGGGTAGATCATCAATAACCAATCTGTTATTATATCAGAATGACATCATCAGTAATATGGAGTCAGGAATGCAGATTGATTCCGTTTATACAGCTTTCAGCGAGGCCTTTGATAGAGTATGTCATGATATTCTTATCTATAAATTGGGTAAAATGGAATTTCCATCATGTCTATTGACTAGCTATCTTACCAATAGAAAACAATTCGTAAAAATAAAAAAACTATATATATGATCCTATAATTGTCACTTCGGGGTTACCACAAGGATCCCATTTAGGTCCGTTGCTTTTTAACCTTTTTATTAATGATATTGAATCCAATTTTAAACATTCAAAATATTTACTATTCGCAAACGACTTAAAAATTTACAAAACTGTCAGGTGTGTTGAAGATTGCTTTAAATTGCATGGTGATGGTAATTCACTCAAAAATTGGTGTATTGGTAATGGTATGACACTGAATATTGATAAATGCTATTGAATTTTACTTTTACTAGGTCATCGAATCCACTTATGTATAACTATATACTCCGAAATGAATCAATAAAACGTGTTGAGTTAATTAAATATTTGGGTGTATTCTTTGACAGAAAATTGTCATTAATTGAATACATTAATATAACTACTAGTAGGGGTTACCAAATGCTTGGATTTTTAATGCGAAATGCCAAAGATTTATCGGTGAAGGCTGTGACAATCCTTTATAAGTAGTTTGTTCTCATCCTCAATATGCATGTGTACTATGGTCCCCATAGTACAGGGTTCATATATCTTCTTTGGAAAAAGTTCAACACAAGGTGTGTAGCTTACAAAATGCATATCCCAGTTGGTCATTACACGTATACAATGACATCATGTACAGTATTAACATTATGTCTTTGGAAAATACAAGAGCTTTCACGGAACTTACTGTACTATTCAAGTTGATCTCGGGAAGCATCTCGTGTCCAAAACTTCTTTCATTATTTTCCTTTAAAATTCCTAGTAGGGTTACTCGTAGTTACAACCTTTTGGAAGTTCCCACGGATTGCACGGTCAGTAAATTCATATTGTGATTTGGAGTTTCATTGGATAATTTCGAAAGTAATTTAAGAGTTTTAATGAGCTAGTGTTTAATATTTATATTATTATTATTTTATTTTATTATTTATGTGTTTATTATGTCAATTTATTACATTATCGTGTTTTATGATGGAATGTTTTTTGTTTAAATTGTAACTAACTAAATTGTATAGTTTTATACTTTCATCTATGAATGTAAGTATTCCTTTGAGGGGGTGACCCCATTTACCAATAAATAAATAAATAACAACCACCACCATTCACCATGTATTAAAAGTAAATTTATATGATGGTCGATAATTGTCAAAAACTATCAAAAATAGTCAATAATTTTGAAAAATTGTTGAAATTTTTGAAAAACTATGAAAAATGGTTAAAAATTGTCAATTATTGTTAAAAATGGACAATTTTTTTCAAAACCTGTCAAAAAGGGTTAAAAATGGTCATCATTTTGAAAAATGGTCAAAAATTTGGAAAAATGGTCACTAATTTTGGAAAACAGCCAAAATGGTCAATAATTGTCAAAAATGGTCAATAATTATTGAAATTTTGAAAAATGGTCGATAATTGTCAAAAATTTAAAAATGGTCGATAATTGTCAAAAACTAACAAAAATTGTCAAAAATGGACAATTATTTTCAAAATTGGTCAATAATTGTCAAAAATTGTTAAGATTTTGAAAAATGGTCGATAATTGTCAAAAACTATCAAAAATGGTCAATAATTTTGAAAAATTGTTGAAATTTTTGAAAAACTATGAAAAATGGTTAAAAATTGTCAGTTATTGTTAAAAATGGACAATTATTGTCAAAAACTGTCAAAAATGATTAAAAATGGTCATCATTTTGAAAAATGGTTAAAAATTTGGAGAAATGGTCACTTCTTTTGAAAACAGCCAAAATGGTCAAAAATGGTCAATAATTATTAAAATTTTGAAAAATGGTCAATAATTGTTAAAATTTTGAAAAATGGTCGATAATTGCCAAAAATGGTCGATAATTGTCAAAAACGTATTTTGAAAAATGGTCAAACATTTTCAAAAATTGTCAAAAATGGTCAATAATTGTTAAAATTTTGAAAAATGGTCAATTGTCAAAAATTTTGAAAAATGGTCGATAATTGTCAACAACTTTAAAAAAAAAATTTCAAAAATTGTCAAAAATGGTCAATTGTAAAAAATTTTGAAAAATGGTCAATAATTGTCAAAAACTATCAAAAATTGTCAAAAATGGACAATTATTGTCAAAATTGGTCAATAATTGTTAAAATTTTGAAAAATGGTCGATAATTGTCAAAAACTATCAAAAATGGTCAATAATTTTGAAAAATTGTTGAAATTTTTGAAAAACTATGAAAAATGGATAAAAATTGTCAATTATTGTTAAAAATGGACAATTATTGTCAAAAACTGTCAAAAATGGTTGAAAATGGTCAGAAATTTGGAAAAATGGTCACTAATTTTGGAAAACAGCCAAAATGGTCAATAATTGTCAAAAATGGTAAATAATTATTAAAATTTTGAAAAATGGTCGATAATTGTCAAAAATTGAAAAAAAATTTGAAAAATAGTCATAAATTTTCAAAAATTGTCAAAAATGGTCAATTGTCAAAAATTTTGAAAAATGGTCAATTGTCAAAAATTTTGAAAAATGGTCAATTGTCAAAAATTTTGAAAAATGGTCGATAATTGTCAACAACTTTAAAAAAAAATTGTTAAAATTGTCAAAAATGGTCAATTGTAAAAAATTTTGAAAAATGGTCAATAATTGTCAAAAATTGTCAAAAATGGACAATTATTGTCAAAATTGGTCAATAATTGTTGAAATTTTGAAAAATGGTCGATAATTGTCAAAAACTATCAAAAATGGTCAATAATTTTGAGAGATTGTTGACATTTTTGAAAAACTATGAAAAATGGATAAAAATTGTCAATTATTGTTAAAAATGGACAATTATTGTCAAAAACTGTCAAAAATGGTTGAAAATGGTCATCATTTTGAAAAATGGTCAAAAATTTGGAAAAATGGTCACTAATTTTGGAAAACAGCCAAAATGGTCAATAATTGTCAAAAATGGTCAATAATTATTAAAATTTTGAAAAATGGTCGATAATTGTCAAAAATTAAAAAAAAATTTGAAAAATAGTCATAAATTTTCGAAAATTGTCAAAAATGGTCAATTGTCAAAAATTTGGAAAAATGGTCAATAATTGTCAAAAACTATCAAAAATTGTCAAAAATGGACAATTATTGTCAAAATTGGTCAATAATTGTTAAAATTTTGAAAAATGGTCAAAAATGGTCAATAATTGTAATAAATGGTCCATAATTGTCAAAGACTTTAAAAAAAAATTTGAAAAATGGTCAATAATTGTCAAAAACTATCAAAAATTGTCAAAATGGACAATTATTGTCAAAATTGGTCAATAATTGTTAAAATTTTGAAAAATGGTCGATAATTGTCAAAAACTATCAAAAATAGTCAATAATTTTGAAAAATTGTTGGAATTTTTGAAAAACTATGAAAAATGGTTAAAAATTGTCAAATATTGTTAAAAATGGACAATTATTGTCAAAAACTGTCAAAAATGGTTAAAAATGGTCAAAAATTTGGAAAAATGGTCACTAATTATGGAAAACAGCCAAAATGGTCAATAATTGTCAAAAATGGTCAATAATTATTAAAATTTTGAAAAATGGTCGATAATTGTCAAAAACTATCAAAAATTGTCAAAAATGGATAATTATTGTCAAAATTGGTCAATAATTGTCAAAAATTATTAAAATTTTTAAAAATGGTCGATAATTGTCAAAAACTATCAAAAATGGTCAATAATTTTGAAAAATGGTCGATAATTGTCAAAAACTATCAAAAATGCCAACCAACAGCCAAAATGGTCAATAGTTGTCAAAAATGGTCAATCATTGTTAAAATTTTGAGAAATGGTCAATAATTGTTAAAATTTTGAAAAATGGTCAATAATTGTCAAAATTTTCAGAAATGGTCAATAATCGTCAAAAGTTGTCAAAATTTTGAAAAATAGTCAATAAATAATACGAACCGTTTCCGAAAATCGATTTAAACACTTATTTTATAAAATTGATTTACTAAAAATAATAATCGATTTATATAAAATCGATGATTTTTTAACATCCCTAGTCAGTAGATTTTTTTAAGATTAATAATGATGAATAGCGAAAATGACGATTATTCTTGCACTCCTATTATAACCTAAGATAATATAAAAAACTGTTTTAATTATAGAAAAAATTATGTGTGTTTTTCGAGCGTAAAGTAAATTTGTCGCTTTCGAAAGATCGCTACATTCTTTCTCAAGCAGCAATCTGTTACTTTACGCTCTAAATACCTACACAAATAACTATTTCGACATGTCACCAATTATCTTGATCGTCACACAGAATTTTCAATATGACGGTCTGCACCTGTTAATTTTTTATTAAAAAAATTAATATCTCGATAAAAATAAATTTTAGATATTGGGTATTCTACACAAAGTAACATTAAAATTAAATGTAGAATACGAAAAGTTAATAATATACAGGGAGTTACATTTAAAAAAACAAAGTTATCGTTCACTTCCGGTATAACCGGAAGTGACATGTATGTCAAAATATTTTCCATAAATTCGCCATAATTTGCATCTATGCCAATTTTTGTATAAATCGTATGAGTAGTCTCCAATATACAGTTAGTGTAAGCTCGTCGTGAAACAGCCTGTATATATAGTGTAAGCTCGTCGTATATATAGCACCTATAAGTAACTGGTTCTCCACTAAAAATTAATTGAATTCAATAAGGACGTTAATGAAACTATAATTATAAAATTTGAAATTTTTAACGATGCATAGTAAACCGAAAAAGGCTTTTAAAAGACGTAATGTTCATGGAAAAATTTATGAGTCCTGAAAATTGTTCTCGAAATTAATAACGAAAATCAGTAAACGTCCAATAAAGTTCGAATTGAAATATTTTTCTTCGCTGAATATATCGTAATAAGGGTCTGTGGAATAAAAATCTGCCGTAGGAATTTAATCTAAGTCCCTTCTCGGAGTATCTAAAAGAATGCAATAAGGCCCAGAATTCCTTTATCAACATGGGGTGTTTGCTTTAAAATTTTACTTGGGATATTCAATAAAAAAGTCAGATATTTTTATATTTATCAGACTATTTTTTTCAATCCAAATAGTAGAACATTTCCCAATTAACGACGTCAGTTACTTCGATTATATTATTGAATAGAAGATATAAAATTTTATCAATCACTTTTGCTTTATTTACGCTGTTAGATTGATGAAAGTGAAATTTTATTAGTTCATCTACCCAGGGATAATTAAGCATATATGAGCTTCTGTTTGTGTGGAAAAAGCTTTTAAATATATTAAACAAAAAACATATGAGGTGTTTTTATTTTGGAAATTGATGGGCATTTATGAAGCACAAATGAATCTACACATGATGATGAATTTAGTGCAGAAACAAGCTAAACTGTAGACATTATCCAGCGTGAACTGATTGAGGCCAACAAAGTAATTGGTAGATAGAGAAAGAACTTTTGCCAAATTAGCACAGAAATTTTGACTAAATTTGAATAAAAGCTGATCGATAATATCTGCATTGAAATATATTTGAAGAAAAATGAGTTGAAGTAGGTACACAATGGTGGTTCAATAACAAGAGATAAAAGAAATTATTGTTTTGTTCAATTTATGGAAACGCTTATTTGTAATTAAAATAAACAATTTGATTACAACCTAGAACTTACCTTTGGACATCATATAAAAAAATTAACTACAATTATCATTCTTGAGTGGCTACCAGGGCATGAAGTATTGTAGGGAATGAAACGGCAGACATCCTAGGGAAATGATTTATCTAGGAAGAATTTTGTGTAAAAACTGTAAGCCTTATAAGAGCAGGAAAACCAAAATCAATCAATCAATCAATAAATAGTCAGATCACGCAAGAATATCATAAAGATTGATTTTTGAATCAGAAAAATAGATGCTGATGGGGAACTGCAAGGTGATAAATTTCAATTTGATTTATGCCTGTGAGTTCTAAATAAACAGTAATCCACTGTATAGGTCTACAAATATGATCATGAGTGAAATACTTCGTCTCTTTTCTCAGTGTAACTCGACATGTGACAACCGAAATGATAATAGCAGTATGTAGAAGAAATATTTTAACAATATTTGACCATTATGTCAATGTGAATAGTCATCAATTTGAACTTTTAGCTATGCCTTTGTTCCGTTTTTTATCAAAATAATTTATTTTTTGTACAGCTGTTCATTTAATGGCACATTATCATTATTGCACAATAGAATTATGACAAGTGTAGAATCGTAAAACTTGACGATTGAGATATTCATCCGAGTATCTGATTTTATACTGGTTGTCCCATTTAAAAACATTTTGTTGGGGTCATGAAATCGGAAACCCTTTGAATAGGTATATAAAAAAAACGACGAGGAAAAAAATCTTTTTAACTGAAATTACGCTGTAATAGCATTTCAAACTAACTGATTTGACATATTTATTTATTTATTGAAATCCCAAACAAGTTTTCCAACCTTATTACATGGGTAGTAATGTTTATAATTCAGGGGCGGCTTGTCCTATGAGGCAGAAGAGGCAGTGCCTCACCATCAATACAAGCATTAATCGATTATCTATTTTGTTTTATTTTAACCTATTCACTCATAATTTTATCTTATTTACTATTACTATTCGCATCCATAAGCATTTGCAGCATAAATTCGCTCTATCGAAAAATAATGAAATATGCCCCCTGACTATCTCTCGCTACTGCTGTTGCTGTGCTATATGGATGTTTAGAGGCAGGCCTCGCTCTCTATTAGAATGTATGAAACAAAATCAAGTTTCAGCCAAGGTACCAAAACGAAGAGTGGCAGCTGGTGATGAAATGCTTACTTCACGAGAGCAGCCAAAAGAACAACAATCAAAACGTAAATCTAAATCTATGAGGACACCTACCCCCTCAAGTGATTCTGATGATGAGCTTCCCATTTATGAAGAATCAGATGATGGGGACTTTTTAGAGGAACTAAGGGAACAAGCACAGGAAAATCAGGACTCTTTTGCAGATACAATTCTTGAAAAGAATAAGCTGTTGTTCAATTCCCAACAAACAAGAAATTTGTACATTATGTTGGTAAACTCATTCAGAAAGATGAAGACAGTGATGAGTGGCTGATTAATTTTCTCAGGCCAAGAAAAAATAAATTCAGTTGGCCAATTATTGAGGACAAATCTTTGTTGGACATTGCAGATATATTAAGAATTCTTCCAGAGCCAACAGAAGATAGAAGAGGGTATGGATTGACATTTAATGTTAAATTTGATGGGCTGAGTATTTGTTAATAACTCGAGTTCCGATTTTTATCTGTTATGTTAATATTTTTTTATTATTTTTCATAGTTCTTTTGTGCATTAAACAGGGGTTTGGGCGTCGGCCCAGCTTTGTAGTGGAACGCTTCTGAAGCGATAATGACAACCAAGCAAGGTCGAGCACGGTTAGTACTTGGATGGGTGACCGCTGGGGAAACACCGTCGTAGAGCCCGTACAGCCTGCAGCGAAGCACCGTAGATTACTAGGGTCAGTAGCATATCACAGCTCGCAGGCATTATACCAATGAGCACGAGGTATAATGGAGATATGCCGTCTTTCGGATGAGACGTAAAACCGAGGTCCCGAGTCCATGGATGTTGGGCTCGATAAAGATCCCTACCACTGGTTGGAACACTAGTGGATTCGGCAAAATTTCCGGTTAGGGGTAGAGTGCTCCCGGCGTCGGTGATTAGCCTAAGTTGCAGAAATAGACCGACGTTAAATAACCGAATAAAAAAAAAAAAAAACAGGGGTTTGTTTTTTTATTTTTTTTTATTAATATGTAGCTCTGTTATTTTTTGGAATAAATAAATAAATAGCATATCAAATTTTATCAATTGCCCCATATGTTCTTTTATGTAGTTTTATTGCCACTTTAAAACCGTTTGTTACATTTGCCCCATGGTACGGGACAAATGTAACATATTGTCAAAGGTTAAAAAATATGTAAAATCGTTATCTTCCTTTTTTCAAAAAAAGGTTTTGAATTATATAGTTTAGGATGTGGTGAATTTAATGTGGTATCAACCATTCTAATAAAAGAATAAATAAAGCCACATTTTAGGATTTAATTAGAACTATTCAAATTTCATAACCGATTTGTCCCAGTCTACCTAATATTAAATTCTTCTCTTAGCATAGGCGTTCTGACATGATTTTAATCAGGCCAGTCATGGTGTTTTTTATAATGCAGATACCTAAGAAATGTATTTAGTATTTTTTCTAGGTTTGTGACTCCAGATAACCGAGGAAAATTCTAACTTCGATCTAAACTAGAGTTATGTACAGATATTTAATAGTAATATATTCTCATGTGATGTATCTTCTTATGTAGCGAATACCCCTGTATATTTATCTCACATACTAGTGATCCTCCCTAAGCGGCTTTACGGTGAAGTAGTTAACCCCAAAGAATGAAAGAGAATTTCTTTTGCTCTTTCGAGCATCAAATCCGACTATTGAAAATAATCCCAAAAAATGCACTTTCCAACCAAGTGAACAAAAAAAACGCAATCACAAAAAAAACCAAAAAAATTAAGGCGGAACGCAAAGAACCGTTGAAAAGCTGAAAGGGAATTCTTGGTACTTTTCACAAATTCTTTTAGATAAAAGAAATAGTTGGAAACTTGTGTGAGCGATTTCGGTTACAAAAAATATCAATGACAGAAATACAATTGGACAGAAGGGAATTTTGGAAAATATAAGCTACATATTATTGTAAAAACTGCGAAATTTTGCACAAACAGACGAAACATTAAATTGAGGTAATTAATTAATATCAGTTTAATACAGGGTGTTTCAAAAAAAGGTGAGACCCCGTCTCTAGGATAGGCAGAAAACTGAAAAATAATTGGGGTTTGCTTAGTAAGAAATTTTCGTAACGCCATCGGTATTCAAGATAAAGGGCGTTGAAGAAAAAAAATGTTTACGCATTTTTTACGATTTTGCCGAAACTACTGGCAACATTGTAATGAAATTTTATACGTATATGTTTTAGAAGCTGATACAACCCATGAATTTGTTTTTATATCTGACGCTCATAGAGGGCGCTAGTTACACGGTTCGTACCAAATAATCCGAAAACGGTACACGGTACGGTACACAGTATTTACCAAGAGTACCTTTTTGGAGTAAAATTGAAAAAAGTTTAAGTTCACTTGAAATTTTGAATAATAAATCTAATCTTAAAAAAGTGATGTTCTCTACTACTTGATACGAACCGTGTAACTAGCGCCTTCTATGAGAGTCAGATATAAAAACAAATTCATGGGATGCATCAGCTTCCAAAACATATTCATTTCATTACAATGTTGCCAGTAGTTTCGGCAAAATCGTAAAAAATGTGTAAAATTTTTTTTCTTCTTTCTCTTTCTTTCTCTTATCCTTATGCCTTCTCAGGCGTCGGATTGGAGTTCTTCCTGTACCCATTTTTTCCACTCTTTTTTGTCCATGGCCAATGCCTTCATCTCCTAATGTTTTTCCTTTGTTCTTTCCAATTTCCTCAATCTGGTCTATCCATTTCCTCCTGGGCCTTCCTCTTTGTCTTTTTCTTAATATTCCCATTTCCATAACCTTTCACGCAATTCTATCTTGCTTCATTCTTACTAGGAGGCCATACCAGCTTAATTGTTTCTTTTTAATCTTTGATATTATATTTTTTTTCTTCCACGCTCTTTATCTTGAATTCGGATGGCGTTACGAAAATTTTTTACTAAGCAAACTCCAATTATTTTTCAGTTTTCTACCTATCCTAGAGACGGGGTCACCTTTTTTTGAAACACCATGTATAACTCGACTTATGCGTTTTGATTTCTGGATATTATTATTTATTTATTAACCCGAAACTATGTAAAAATCTTTAAATATCAACCATAAACCATTTCACGTTACAATTACGTGTAATAACAAACAGTTGTCGGTGCAAATTAATCACCAATGGATGGTTAATTATTTAATATACCCCTTTGCACTAAACATTTTTCATATAGAAATCGATAAATGAACAAAATAAACCGCAGAGGTGATTGAATAAATGGAATTAACATAATAATTCGCGAAGTAGAGCAGCTAAACAGATTAAATTTGTTAAGGTCCGTTGTCAAATTCATCGGTCAATATATCGTCTGTTTCAATCTTAAGCACAAGATAAACATAACCTAGTAGAATGACAACTGACAATATATTCCATCAATTCGACGGCGCTTGCGCATTACCTTGGTCTTAGTCCTAAAAAGTAGAAACTAAGAACTTTCAAGGTCTGGTCTTCGAACTAATACTAAATTAAGACTATTATAAACTAAATAACTTGATATTGGTTATGATTTAACATATTCGGAGTAAATTTAGGGCTAGGATTTTTTATAAATACTTTTTAAGTTGAAATTTTAATTTCTAGCCCAACGTAGAAGTAATATTCATGTTTAATTTTTAGAATTACTACAGTTTCCTGTAATAATTCTATATGTTTCAAGCCAACGGGCTTGTTGTCAAATTTCGAATTTTGGTTTTTGTGACTTGGAGGTGAGGTGTCGCTATTATCGCAAGTAAAACATTTCCGTAACTGGAAGATATGTATAACTGGAAGGTATGTATAGTTGTTGATTATAGAGTCATGTCAGTCCGGGATTAACTCTCGGACGATAACATATACCTTGTACTGATGAGGCGCAATACGCCGAAACCGGTCTACAAGTTATGTTGTCCCTTCTAGTTGCAAACCGGAATGGTTGGTTTAAATCTTGTAGATTTAACAACCCCGTTTGACTTAGAAGTGTAATTCAATGTCTGTCGGGGCATGTAGCCCGGGAAGTATTTGGTTCTTCTTCGTTGAACGGTCACTGTTTTTGAAATTATTTTTCAAAACTTAGTTGTGAAGCGTAGAATATTATATATTCTTTGATATCTGATGTTTAATTTTCACCAGAATACAGAATATACAAAATCTCCTAGAAATTACGAAAACAATTTGAATAAAACAGATTCACAAGTTTCATCATATTTAAAAAAAGGACGAGGAAGAGTACTTTGCACACTTTCCTCTCTAGGGAAGGAAGTATGAGTTTGCTCCCTGATGTGAGGGAGGAAAGTGTATACTTTGTATACGAGTGGGGAAAAATATTTTTCACACTGTTAGATAAAGTAACGGTTCGTAACAGATTTGGTGTAAGAAATTTTGCGACATATAAATACACTGTTCCATGCATCTTCTGTCATGTTCAGTCAGTAAACAAAACTATATTTTCAATGGAACTCCAACAGATGACTACAACTGTGAAATTTCCAGATATTTTTAAAATTAACCAAAATCTTTCTAGATGATATAAATGCTAACCTTGTAAATACATTAATTCAATTCCAGCAAGATTAAGTGTCTTCCCATTACCTTCAAAGCGTTCCTGAGTTTCTTGATGTGGTATTTTAATCTGATCATTAGATTTGATGAAGGGAGTTAGTGAATGGCCAGAAAGATCTCCGAATTTGACACCAGTAGAATAAAATAAATAAGAAACGGTCTATCCAAGAATTGAGGTTACAGAAGGAATGGGTTTTTTCGGAAACCAATGGAAAAGTCGTGAACGAATTTACATTTAAAATGTATTTTTGTTCGACAATAAAAAAGTGATTAGATTGATCGCGTTTACATGAGTGTTCAATGAAAATTGGCTAAAATTATACAACTACTGTTGATGAATATGTAACGTTCGACGTCTGACCATACTGTATATTAAATTTTCCATAACTCAATTCACATGTTGTCAGCAGCAGTAATTGACACTTAGTACTGAGCGAAATGCAATCCTCTGTGAAAAATGTACTGACATAATCGTCTGGTTTGTTTTATACCCTTGTCTGGTATCTTCCAATTATGTCGAAAGCTTTTCTAATGTCTCAAACTCGAGGGACGCATCTATTATCATCTTCAAATTACTGTTCATAATAGAGATTACACTGTAATCTATCGATCGATTGTATTATAACATCAGCAAACCTCTACGAAGGTTATTCTACCAGTGAAAAATTGGAATATCCTTTACGTAATTTGTAATAAAAAAAAAGAAGCGGACATATCAATTACAATTTTTTTCGGTTGCCATGTCAGTTTAGTTTTCCGTTTCAACATATTTCATTGGAAACGATACAGGGTTAATTTATTGAATAATAATAATAATGTGGACTGTGTAATAGAGATGTGGAGAAGACAGTTATCGACCTGGTGAAATGGGAAACATCTACACAAAATGGGAGAAGTTAGTGAACCTACGTGTACTAAGGTATGAAACACCTACTCACATACTCTGCTTCTGTGAGAACTCACAAAGTCTCAGGCGGAAGAACTTTGGAGAAGAAATAATACAACCATTAGAACTATACAAAATCTAGTGGCCTATATAGAAGACTAGAAGCTTCTGGAATGGAAGTAGAAAATATGGGAAATGCTACAAAGATTTAGTTTAAGTGCATGGGCTGTTGAGCTAAGCACAATCCAAACGAATGCTATCATGTTATCTTGTAGTAGTGATAAGAGCCTCCACCAAAAAAAATTTGAACGTAAAACAAATAAACACCCCCTAACCCACACAAGCCAATCTAAATCAAACTAACCTTACCCAACAGAATTAAATTCCATGATCTCTTCGATCCTATCTATATCTTCGTCTTTCTTCAGTTTGCCTTCTTCCTTATCATATGATACTATTTTTTTTCCGGATTTCTCTGCTGAACATAATGACTTTTTCATACCCAGTCACCACCATCTACTCGCTCTTATTTGATATTATTATATCCACGATTTTCCAAGTTTTCTTTCAAGTCCCAAATGGTATGAACAGCAGCATGTTTCAGCATCTAAAACATCTGGGGTTTAATCAAAAACTGCGATGTATCCTCGGTCCTGCGACTGCTAGATAGGGATAACCTATTCCTCCATCCGTAATCTTTCATTGGTATTATTGCCTTTATTTGTATTTCTAACATAGTTTTTTTGTAAGTAGATGGCTTGACACTGTGTAACTAGATGTGATACACTGGATCCTCATTAACTGTAAAACATTTGCAAGACTTATCCTTTCGGATCCTGGTAATGGTCTTGATGTGATGCCTTTTGGCCCAATATAATAATATAATAATAAATATTTAAAATAAGAATTAAATTCCCTTGATCTTATTTCAACAAAACGTTCGAACATTTCATTATCATATAAATAAATTAAGAAGGTTATTGTCAAGTTCAAGCGTGAGGAAACACTAAACAATTATATGTTTATTTGGTTTACTCGAACTTGACTGGATTATATAAATATACATTTAGTATTTATCATGAGGAGAAGTCGATGCAGAATGCTTGAAGAGAACTATTATCTATAGTTGAATAGTCAGCTAGTAGTAATTAGTAACCATTACGCATAAGTATGCTATACGGCTAGGTACTTATGTATAGCATTAGCTTAGTAAGTAGTTTAATGTATTTAGTAAATAAACCAAACATATCCCAGTGCAAGAAGTAGTTGTTTCATTCTCTTGAAATGATCCTCCATGTGACCTGCAACACCACCTATTCAGAGGCCCTTAGTTACAGCTTGCTAGTTATATTGTGAGATTGATTTTGTATTTTCCCTTTGATTTATTTGGTGTTTTCAATATTATCTTGGTTTGAACTGTAGACATGTCTTGAGGAGTTAAAATGGCTTTAATATCTCAGTAAAAAAGTATCTTTCTTAAGTCAAATATAAACTTTATTTTACATCAAAATATATTAAAAACAAAGTAGTTTTGTGTATCGGACTGGAATGTCGTTCAGTGTATTTATTTGACCACGTTATGTTTTTGAAACATTCCAGACAGGGAGTGAATTTATAGTAACAATAGATTACGTTTCCAGACGTTTATAAGATCAACAAAAGAAGCACATAACACTACACTTTTCATAGCTCTTGAAATGTGGTTATGGTTAAACGACCGACCGTCGGTTCACAGTCCGTTTCTTGGTCATTTATTACATCTTTTCCGGCTCGTTAACTCAAAATGACATCGACGGCGAGAAGGGTTCTACTACAAACTAGATATATTTAGAAAATTTCAGGTTATTTAATATTTTTAGAATAAAATTATGATAGCTGGGGTTGTTTGAACCATTTATTATTCCAGGGTTATCAAAAATATAAGATTTTAAGTTAACACTCCGATTGATTGATTGATTAGTTCGGCACCACCAGTCAGACGCTTAGAGACCTCGGCACCTCAGCCTTAAGGCTTTTTGTGCTCTTGGTTATACCGTTTATGTGAAGAGACCAATAGCCCTTATCAGGCTCAACAGGCCTTCTTAGAGAAATCCTCATTTGGATACTCTAGTTCTAGGAATATTTATCTCCAATGAGATAGTGCTTCACATTCGGAGATAATGTGAGAGGCTGTTTCCTCCTCTTCCATGCACAACCTACAGATGGGCTCCTCCCTATATATGCCAATTGTATGCAAGTGCTTCCTTAGGGTACAGTGACCGGTGAGTAATCCCGTCACTTTCCTTATCTGGCCCCTGCTGAGGTTTAATATTTCGTTAGACAGCGACTCCGAAGGTTTTTTTACCAAGAGTTTGCTGTGTTCCTGTTTTGAGACGTGTCTCCAGTACGTCTGATGATTAGTTTGAATACACCGAGATGTACAACCATGTGCAGCAGATTTTGATATTCCAAATACTGGTTCAGGACCAGTGAATGCAGTTTCAGACCCTAGCTTTGTCTGTGTCTGCCTTTTCATTGCCTACAATACCCGTGTCAATAGCTTAGATTTCTGCCTGGAATACAGATGCAAACTTCCCCAACGATGCGTGGACACTCCACCTGGGTCTGGCACCATGGACTCCTGCTCCAGTTCCTTTGTCAGTTTTAGATCCGTCTGTGTACCACACCAACGTTCTTTCCTGGCTGAATGCTTCCAACCCATCCCAGTATAGCTGGATATGGTAAGGTTGGTTGTCGTTAATTGTGGCCAACATGTTATCACTTCTCATTTCAAGAAGCGAGTTTGTGATAACATCTGTGATTCTGAAATGACTATGGGAGTTGGTTCCTTCGTGCCAATTCCCATTGCATTCCATCCTGTATGCAGCCATACTCGCTTCCGCTTTAACATGCAGAGCAAGAGGCGGAAAATTGAGAATGGCTTCCAATGCCGCAGTCGGGCTGCTTCTTATCGCACCCGTTATGCACAGGTAGGCAAACCTCTGAAGTTTTGATAGCTCCAGTTCGGCTTTCCTCTGATCTGTTTTTGGCCACCAAACTAGGTCTCCATCGGTAACCATGGGTCTCACCACAGTTGTGTCCAACCAGCGAACTATCCGTGGATTTGGTCCCCATGTGTTTCCTATCTCCCGTTTGGCAGCCATTAGGGCCATCTTCCCTTTATTGGTTTTGACATGTAGGTGTGAGTTCCAGGTTAGCTCTGCATCCAGAATTATGCCCAGATACTTGACCTCCTGGCTAAGACACAGTTGCACGTTGAAGAGTCTTGGCAGTTTTATAGTCTATCAAGCTTCCTTCTTCTAGTGAAGGGAATGAGCGTAGTTTTTGCAGGGTTCACCATTAGGCATTCACTCCTATACCAAATCTCCACTATTTTCAGAGCTTGTTGCATCAGCTCCGATATAACGTTAGAGTATTTTCCCAGTACAAGTATTGTCAGATCATCTGCATAGCCCTGGGTGTATATCCCCTTTCCTCCAGGAGTTCGTCTATGACAAGGTTCCACAGCAAAGATGACCCTCCCTGTGGGCATCCCTTCATTATCGACACCTCCATGGAATCTCCAAATAAGGTTGTCGTTGCTGTCCTGTTGAAAAGCATGTTTTTCATCCACCGACCTGTGGTATCGTCTGCTCCACGCATTGCAACAGCAGCTATCATGGAGTCAAAAGAGGCATGGTCGAACGCTCCTTCTATATCAAGAAATGCTAACACTCCGATAGTTGCGCACAATAATTTAACAAATATATAGTCGCGATGCATCTGAGAAATGCATTACTTAAAATTGACCAGATTCTTTGTTTTGGGTCAAGGAAATATCACTAATGGTTAATAAAATTATAATTCATCAATAAAAACATTTTTTCTTAGTAAATCGGCTTGCTTTTATTAATGAACAAGGTTTGCCACGTTTTCTACTGATGACATTTTATGCTGGTGGATCTCTGGTGATTTTTGGCTTAGTCGCGTGGCATCTGATTATGCACTTGGCACTTCGGCTCGCCGTGTTTGACTCCATGAAAGTCACAATAGTACTATCAGAACAGCTACTTTAACCCAATTTAGGAAGATAGGTGGGGCAGCAAGTCGATATCGTCACGTCGGTCACAGTGCAACGACTGCAGGGGATGAGTAATCTGCGGACTGCATCTCTCAGATACGGCGCGACCATCCGAGTGTTAAACCATATTAATTTGACGTTTCAATTTGTAGGTACTTAAAACTATTTAAAAACATATTAACTTGCTACTATCAGTTGTACCGGTTTCAATTGAAAATCAGAGTTTACTAATATGTATGTGGCTCCAGTACGTCTGATGTTTTGTTTGAATCCTCCGAGATGTACAATCACGTTCTGCAGTTCTTGATACCCCAAATATGGTTAGAATCCGATAAATATTTTCAAAGAAACACAAAGTCAGACCACAAAACGTAGTTTCATTTTATTACCATCAGGCTATAATGAAATAACAACATTTTATTGCCAAAGTGAATTTTTTTAACAATAAGAGTTAATTAACATCTTGAACAATGATATTGTTGAATATAATTACAACATAATGTTGTTTCTTGTAAAAATATTTAATAACACAACGAAGATGACTCTGTATAAATATAACGTCTAATGTTAATATCACTCAGTACATTGTTTACAGGAATAAAAGTTTAATCAATATTCATGCACTATAAAAGGAAGAGGGAGAAGACATAGCACATTTACAAAAAAAAGAAAAATATACACAGAGCATGGCAGTGCACTCAGAGTGACGAAAGCACCATAGTGTGCTGAAAGTCGATCTTGGTATATATATATATATATAGGCAATTCGGTTTTTATCTAGAAGGCCGCCCGCTGTGAATAAAGTGTTGGAGAAGTCCTGAAACGTAGGAAAATATATTTAAACTAGGGAATTTTATGTGGCATCCACATCTATTATGGTATATTTATTTTGTGTTTGATTGTTTTTCTAACTTTCGAGATTATGGTACTTGAAAAATTTACTATTTCTATTCTGGTGGTCGCGACGAATGAAAATTATGTTAATAAAAACAACACTTCTTTTTTGGGAGTCGAGATGGGAAACTCATGTTCGAATGGGTCCAGGACCCAAACAGTGTTGGAGCCATCCCCAAGAGGATGCCTACCAATCAAACCCACATCAAACTCGCCGTTACCTCCGCCTCGGAATCACTTCCCTAGCATACTTCGAGACGGGCGGCGGTCCCTCGCACTCTTCCTCACACCGTCGTCTTCCCCTACTATCTCTCATGCCATATCGAGTCCATCTCTCCCCCTAACCATGCTCCCTACAATGCCACTCACCTCCATCCATTCCTCCTCCCCCCTCAACATTATCTCCACCATGTTCTCCCAGTACACCGCCTCCCCTAGTTTCCTCTCCAACTTCTTCAGCACTTTCTCGTTCCCCCAGCATCTAAACACGTGCCCCACATCATCCTCCACTTCACATCTCTCGCACACACCAGTCTCTCTTTTCCCAATCTTGTGGAGGTACCCTACTCTCGACCCATGTCCAGTGAACACTTGTGTCAAGCAGTAGTTCACCTTCCCGAATTTCCGGTCCATCCAATCTCTCCCAATCCCAATAGCTTCTTTCAGCGCGCTTTCATACTCCTTCCACCTTCTCTCCATTTCCTCCTTCATGCATTCCTGTACTTTCTCTCTGGTCGCTCCCCTCCAGCGTTTGTTCCTGGCTTCAATGAGTAGGACCTTGCCAGCACCTCTGCTGCCAGTCCACCCACTATCCTGTACCACTGCAGTATCCCTCTCTGCACCCGCAGGAGTGACCTTACCCTCGCATTCACTCCCGCTCTTTTACCCCACACCTCCGCACTGTATAGTATACTCTGCTCTACCGTCCTACCAATTACCCTCCTCTTCCACTCTACCGGCCCTTTCACATTACACATCAATCTCCCTAGCCATGCTGCCCTCACTTTTCCCTTCTCTGCCGCCTTTAACAAGAGTTTTTAAGGATAATTGGCTATCCAACCACACCCCTAGGTATTTCATAGACTCCTCCATACGAATTCTCCTTCCCTTCACCATCACCCCCACTTCCCTAGTCTTGCTCCGTCCCTTCATTAGCAACCCCACCGTCTTATCTTCCGCCACTTCCATCTATCTTCCGCTCTATCTTCTCCACAATCTTCCTACACATTATCTCCGCCTTTCTTTCTATCTCCGCCTCTCCCTTTGCCGTACATACAAGACACACATAGTCCGCATAAACCGTAATCTCACATCCCTCTACACATACTATCCCACAAACCTCATCAAACACACACTTCCAGAGCGTCGGTCCAAGAACCAAGCCCTGGGGCACTCCAGCATCCGTCTCATACCTCCTCTCTCTAGAGTCTAATATCACACGCCCAGTCAGGTAATCCTCCACCAGGTTAGCCAACCACTGCCCCACTCCAAGCCTCAGCAACGCGCTCAACACTGCCCGTTTTCTGACACTGTTGAACGCGTTCCCGACGTCGAAGAACACGAGTTCTCCAGCTGCCCCCCAGCTTGTTCCTCCAGCTGCCCTCCCTAGCCCTTTAAACCATCCTCAGCGCCGAGATGCATGATTTCCCCTTCGTAAACCGGTGCTGGTTTACCCTAAAACCTCCATTCCTACCAACTTCCTCCTATTATGTCTTCGTAGCCGAGAGTTATGGAGGTTTGGCTGCGAAAATTATGAATTGTAGGCATAGGGTTCGAATCATGGACACGGTGATAAATAAAAACAACACTATTGTCAACCATGTCACCAAAACATTTGGAAACCTCAATTTGAGCTGCTTCAAACAGGATACTGACGTATCTAAGAGAATTCGTTAAGGATATACAATATAAGCAAAATGTTGTCTTGAGCTGCTAAATACAATATACTAACGTAAGAGAATTCCTTAAGGTTGTACAATGTCAGTAGAATGTTGTCTAAGTTCCTGCATATTTTACACTCTAGAGTAATTAACAGCGAACTACATAACACGTTGGTTGGTAATGAAGTAAACACGATAGATTATTTCAACGGACGTTTCCAAATTAATATTTATCGCTAATTATATCTCTTACATCCCTCCAGACCACATGTATCCGCATACACCAACACCTTTCACATACATTATGAAGGAACAAACATAACTTCATGTTCGGGAGTACTTGACATGAATAGACCGTTTAATCACTTAATTAACTGTAGACTATTATTTGTTTTCTTGAAAATTTGTATCGTAAATTATTATTAAGATCGACGAAAAAACCTAATATGCACCTCGGCGAATAACTGTCTATTGTCTTGCCTAATTGCTACTATAATAGACAGTTTTTCGTCCTTGGTACATAATAGTTATTTATGCAACAAGTGCATGAAGTGGTGCTTTTTTCACGAATGGAAAAATTTACGTCAATTCCATGAGTGAAAAAAGACACTTTATGCACGAGTTGCATACAAATTTTTTTCGACGAGCATGCAAAAACCAAAAAATGTGTTATTTAGGTTGCTCTTAATGGACTAAAAATGGCGTCGATTTGAATTTTTATGTTTGTCATGATGACAAAACGCTAAGTAAAATGACAGATAATAGTCTAGTTCACATGTACGATTTTCCTCAAAATTTTTGTATATTCGGGGGTAATATCCCTAGTGCATTTAATTTTTCCGGAAAAATTCGGAAAAACGAGTTTCTAAGTAATTTGTTTTAACAAATAGCATGAGCGAGAAAGACGAGGATTTTTCCACTTTCGCGAATACAATTGTTTATTCCTAGATCAAGTCAAAATCTTCCTATTTAGAAATTTCCTATGCGAACTGCTTGATCAACATTTTTCGATGGGGTAATAATCTATGTTTTGTAAAAATCGACAAATACGTTCAATTCCTCGCAAAAGTGAGGAAGAATGTTGCGAAACACAACAAAGGTGTGGTAAACATCTGCTTTTGTACTCTATCCCCAAAATATAAATAACATCCCGCGTACTTAGTGATTATACAAGTCTTACCGACTTTCCTGTACACCCCAATATATTTTATGTATCGTACACCTCCAAAGCACCGACACAGACATGAAGTTCTCCCCATTGTTCACCTTGTGTCGGCATTTACAATGCATGTCAAGAGCTTTTAACACCCTTTCCATTGTAAGTTACTTAATCCGCTAAACATAAAAAGGGTAGATGTAAAACGATAGTGCTTCTCATTAATAACACACTGACGTTGAGTTGAGTTTCTAAATTGAATGTGTACAATATATTAGTCACTATCAATGGATTCATTACTAAGTACAGTTAAAATGGTGTACTTACAATATTTCAATGTTGAAGTTGTTTGATATCATGTGGTCCCTTATCAGATTATTATTCTCTCAGAAGGAATGGTTATCCATCTTTATGAGTGATAATTTGGACCAAAAATATTCGAATTCACCATTATTAGTCCAACAAAACCAGAAAAATATTTGCATCTTTAATTCTGCTTATTAGGTGTGGCGTGACGTTATGTATGTTTAGTGTTTTTGGTGATTTTTCTTGTGAAGAATTATATAAAATAGTGTGAAATGAAAGAATGTACTATGGTGGATTAAAAGTCCTTTTGTACTTTTACTATTTATTTTTAAAACTCTTCTTGTAAAACCACACTTTTACAAATACCTTCATTGGTAATAAGAATGCAATGTCAGTATGAATATATATTTTATCATAAACATCGAGTTGATGTTTAAGCACAAAGTCTAATTATATTCAACCTATATTTTCGGAAGACCATCTATAAGTAATTTATTATAGTTTTGAATAAAGTCACGTACCGATAATACTCGTGTCTATGTTTATTAAATAATCTAAATATATTTTAATTTAATTGTTAAGTCAGCTAACTATTGAAATTAGTACAATGATCTACAGGGTGTCAGTTACTGCAATACTACCATCGATTGATGGAATATTCTTAAAAAATCAGGAAGAGCACTGGAGCAACCGAGATGACTGCTAGATATCTCGGACCCTAAGGCCCAGGTTAGACAAGGAAAAAACAAATATTCTCTTGGAAACAGTGGAATCTGAAGTGAAGTTAATCACTGGTAAATTTACTTTGTGTGAATCTACAAAAACGGAAAATTCAAATTATGACTACTGCAAAGAATGTCGAGAAGAAGAGGAAGCTATGCTTCAGTCAGGCACTAAAGGAAATCCCTTTCAAAATTTCGGCACACGATCTTCGATCAAAACTAGACTATGAAAAAGGTTTTTTGGTTCAGAGCAAAGTACGACAATGGAACTCAAGCTATTGAGTGAACGGATGCAAATACAAAACTTTGCTTTTATATTTTATATGCTTTCGGTTTTCGACTCCTCACAGTAAAGGTGCTATGTGAGTTCTGGGACATGGCGGAGGCACTAACATGGGAATCTCCATAAGGAAATCGCGAAAAAAGCTTAGGTCCATTCTGGCAAAATTGGTTCAAAAAGTGGTGGTCGCGAGCATCCGCTGCGTTCTCCAAACCCCTTCAAAAGTCTTCAAAACACGTCTCTGGTACGCCTCTGTGGAAAACGTCACGTATCACGTCAAACGTAACGCGGCAGATGTGCAATGGCTTTATTCGAGAAGACTTTTGAAAGGGTTTACTCCCACCACTTTTTGAACCGATTTTGCCAGAATGGACCTTAGCTTTTTTCGCGATTTTCTTATGGAGATTCCCATGTTAGCGCCTCCGCCATGTCCCAGATCTCACATAGCTCCTTTACTCCTTGCAACTTAAAAAAATTGCTACCTTTTCAAAATGCTTCGCAAACCAATCAGGTTGCATGAGCTGGTAGGTTTGGGAAAACGTCTAGTGTGGAAGAAGATGTAATTGTAAAGTTTTGTTTGGACTGGAAAAAGGATTAGAGTATCAACATTATCTTCTCTACCGGAACGTAGCGATGTTTGACCATACCAAAGACGTCGATTGTTAACAAGAAAATAACAGAAACGAAGGATAGTACTACTTTTTTATCATATACATCCGAGGTACCTTGTACCCTAAGCTAATCAGACACAATTGAACGCGTGCAATATTTATAAAGACAAAATCTGTAAATCTGCAAGTGGACATATATGTATATCCGTTAAATTGATAATGAGGAATTTATTTTAAATGATGAATTTTCATTGGCCCTTACAAAGAAAATTAAAAACATTCGTTGATTTATAATTTTTAATTTTATATTCCGCCTCGCATTCGCGTACGGACAGACGGCATAGTCGGCATACCTACTGTCTTAAAGACACGATGAAACTCAATAATCTACGTAGTACAGATGGTTTTTTTTCCAATAACAATAATGTGATGCCGACATATCATACTGGCATCGGATTACAAAATTGTTATTGGAAAAACGACCATCTCTAGACTCGAAAACGGTGCATAACAGCGAATTGAAACATTACAATATTTTTTGGGAAAATACGTTATGGTTTTTGAATTTAATGTAAAATAAAACCAATAAAACAAATATACTCCATTTGCAAACTTGGTTAATGCTTCATGTTCAAGCATCAATGAAGTAATTAGCAATTACAGCTTACTTGAAAGCGGTTATTCATTCGATTACGGCTAATTGTCGGATAATTGACCTGTGAAATCATCAACTACCTTTTTCCTATAACCAATCGCTTAATTTAGAAAACCGCGCAACATATCAACACACTTCTGATTGAGGACCCAAACTTTTGCTCCTCTGAATCACGTTCATTGTTCTACTCTCACACGGTAAGTAATTAGTACTCTTGTTGCATTCCTGCGATTAAGGGGCTCTTAATTTTTTGCTGGTTTTATACACACACAGAAAGAGAGAGAGAAAGGAAACGTAATTACCGTGCGATTAGTGAAAGTAGTAGTAATGTCTCTATACTGGATTATGAGCGTAAAATTGATTTTTTCATACGCCAGAATAATGAAAAAAAGACGCTTTAAACGGCATCGAACGTATTCAATTGGTTATGACTTTGTTGATCGTATTTTGATTCTTTCACTTTAAGAATAAATCTCTTTAGCTCTGTTTCAAAATACTAGAGCATTTTCGGTTGTTTTAATTGAACTTTTTCAAATTGACACCACTAAGTACATACATATTTTCCACTATAACCATCAAATTTAAACGGCTAAAAAACTTGCTCGAATGTATCTATTTGAGACAGTGAACAGGCCTAAGTAGGTTTATTTAGTGATGAGAAAAATTGGTCTTGGTCTTGCAGTCTCGGTCTTGGTCTTGCGAAAAAGCAAAACCAAGACCAGGGTTATCATTAGAGTAGCAAGACCAAGACAACACAGTACCGGTTTACTTTTCAAACAGAACGTAGCTGAATTAACGGTCACTGGTTCACACCGTTACCTGCTACGGTCTGAAAAATACAACTTCAACAATATTCAAATCCAGTGAAAAAACACCGCCTAGAGTCGGCTTCTTTTCAGAAACCGCCCTAAAAATTACACACGCCGGTGCTAAATAGTGAAAAAGTGCTGGTGATCCCAATTCCTATTAAATTCCCTTCCAACCATGCCTAAATCCAAGTCCAAACATAAACACGACGACACTTTTGAGGAATTTCCTCAACTTCCTTCCACTTCTAAAACCCCAAAAAACTCCAAACCTCGCCTTCTAGTGGAAATTCCTGAAATTCCCGAATTTAAACTGAAATCTTCAACCACCCAATCTTCTGCCAAAAAAGCTTCCGAGATACCCTCCAACAGCTCCAAATACTCCAAAATACCCCTACTTATGGAATCTCTGATTCCACGACCCACTCCAAAACACTCCAAAAAACACCCTGATATGCTTCTCACTTCAGAGCAAGCATTTATGGAAACAATGCTCGAAACGATAGCCTACCTCGAATCATTATGTTCAAAACCCAGATCTCCGTCTTACCCCAGGCTGCAAAGTGTCCTGCCCCCTCTTCACACTCCTCCAAAGCCTCTTCAATCCATGGAGAAACCATACTCACTCAAATCAACGAAGAAGCCTCAGTTCAGACTTCTACTTCTAAACCTTCCTCCCATACATATTATTCATCTACAATTCCATTACAAACTCTGAACCTCCGAAACCTCCCACCCAAACTCTGCTCTCTGAAGGAACTTTTCATCCTTCTGAACACAAACGAAATTCTCAGAGGTAAAAAAGAACTTCAACTCAGACTTCATAATGCCATCGAAGACAACAAACTGTTATGCTTACCGCTCCATCCAAACACTTCTGCATCCTTAAAAAAGACTTCAGCCAACACCCACACTCCAAACTTCTCCTTCGTCATCAAGAATGTTGACAAAAATATTTCCAATGAAGAAATCCTTGATCTTCTCAAAGATCTTCAAATAAACTTCTTAAAATGCTGGAGGATTGTCTCCAAAGCTACCAACTCTCCAACCTTATTAGTTATCACTAATTCTGAAACCCAACTTCACCAGGCACTCTCCAAAGGAATCTTCCTTTACAGCCTAAACCATCGCTGCGAAATTTCAAAGGCAAATCCTCTTCCACCCGTCCCAAAATAAAATACTGTACTCGTTGTACAAACATAGGCTACTCTATTTCCCAATGTAAAGCCAAGCTTTACACCTGCCCAAACAGTGGTAGTCACGACCTCAGATCCGAAAAATGTGACAAGGCAAAAAAGCCTTGTTGCAGGAACCGTATGGCGACCACGCTACCTATGACCCAAAGTGCCCGAAAAGGCAAACAACAACCACCAAACCCGAGGAAATAGCCCACATGACTCTCCCAAAACCTCCCATGCGATTTGACTTCCCTTCGGAAGTCCAGAAAATTCTTGAGATAACTTGCGTTATCTTAATGAATGCAATCCCTTCCGCTCGTAGGACGGTAATCGAGACACTCCGTCATCTCATACCGTCCTATTATAACCACAACTGCTCTGATCAAGGACAGGGCAACAAGGCATATTTTAACTTCCCGCCAATCTCATAAACACCGACAACACTAAACACAAAACACTTCCTTCGTCTTTCCTTACCAAACCCTCCGCGCCGAAACAGCGAAATTCCAGCGAAGCAGCCGACGACAGCCGCAACGATGGAGTTACAGCCACAAGGCGCAGTCACAAACACCGCACCTTTCAGTGCAAAAGAACACACTCTGCGGGTACTTTTCAGTACCTGAAGTGTATTCACATTTATGAATACTAAACAAACACCCCTTTCCTTTTCCGGGATGAGGATGCAGGTTTTCTGTGTTTTTTTCCTGCATCTTAATTTCCGCAATTATCAGAACCGCGATACATTGCGGAAATTAACCAAATGGCCAGCCTTGGGTGCACAGCCACAGCTGTCCCTACCGCGACCGTAAATTCACCAAGACCAAGACCAAGACCAAGACCAAGACCAAGACCAAGACCAAGACCAAGACCAAGACCAAGACCAAGACCAAGACCAAGACCAAGACCAAGACCAAGACCAAGACCAAGACCAAGACCAAGACCAAGACCAAGACCAAGACCAAGACCAAGACCAAGACCAAGACCAAGACCAAGACCAAGACCAAGACCAAGACCAAGACCTGACATATTTAAGCAAGACCAAGATTGTCCAAGTCTTGGTCTTGGTCTTGCTTTGCTCATCACTAGGTTTATTATTAAGCACTTTACTATTTTTACGAGAGTCTAAGGCATTGTCTGTACTTTGTAAATTTTCGTTTAATACTAGCTGTGAAAAGATGTATTAATACAAAAAGTTTTATATCAGATAGCTGTATATTTTTTCAAATATAAACATTACACAAAAATGTTCATAAGTAACTTTAAATGTTAATAAAATAACATTATAGGGTGTGTCTATTCATACAAACGAACAGGCAATCAGTGACACAATTAGTATCCGATAGTCTGGGAATTACCGTAAACAAGAGAAAAGCGGTTTACCTCAACGTGACCATCTAATCCTAACACTACCCTGATCAACTGTGATATTTACATTCCCTGTATGGGCAGCATATACTAAATTTAATTTTAATCTTTGAATATGAAATTAGAAGCTAAATTGGAATTAAGTGCACCATACAGTGATTTTTATAACAATAGCTGTAGTGAACCTGCGTATGAGGATCCAGGAGATTTTTTATTGTTTAAATTAATAAGATATTTGTATATTAGTATGTATTATATTTTCAAGTTGGGCTGTTTTAGTCGTGGATATCGTCGGCTAAATGTGTTAACCTGCCAACTCACATGAGCTCAATTTTTCAGGAGAGAGAAGAAACTGTCTTGATCAATATAAACGAGCATATACAGATACATTCAAACAAAAACGGAACATAGGGATTTTAAGCATTGTATCAGAACTGCTTTTGAACTAGTCGACCAACATGCAGCTTCAACAGATTAAAAACACAATTATTACAATCGTTTATTTGGACACCTATAACATATCGTAAAATTCCCACCACTCCCTATTCTCAACTGTGGGCGGTCCTTAATTAGCGTCAGACAGTCAGTCGATCGATGTGTGTTCAAGCCCATAATTTTGTTTTAATTTAAAGAATCCTATTTTGTTTTATTTACGAATTTATTTTTATTTTGCAAGCCGTTATGGCCAAAAAATGTTTACTAACCCTATCAAATAATTATTCAATACTAAATCGCAGGTCGCACTTCGGACACACCTCGCACATAACTAACAAATTTTGGTAGGTGAAGGGGCTGGCTTTTCTACAGTGATTCTGAATCCAGCTGTCCAGATCAATACTTGATATTCATTGAAGTGAACTTATAGAAATGTTTTGTTGGTGGACTATTTAGATCGGACAATACACTAAACCCCTATGTTCCGTTTTTATTTGAATGTATCTGTATATCTCAGTATTGTCCTACCCCTTTTTTTCACAAAAAACGTATGTGAAATATTTTCAGTTTAATTTCTACAGCATAAAAAAGGAGTTAGCAGTTTTAAAAATTCTGTTTGCAAATAAAAATCGGGACAGTTTTTTTTATTTAATCGTCTGAAAAATATTGACACGGAGTAAAAATATAATATTTTAGAATTCAAATGAATTCTTGAAAACATTTGTTACTAAAAAAACAATGGGGCAGATTATTGTAAAAGTCATGGTAGTCTGCTGGTAAAGTTGACTTGAGGTCCTGGAGATCAGAAAATTGTCTGGCCGAGATTGCAATTTTATTTCGATGTAGAATATCCATTCCATGTTTTTGTACTAACTAATTGTTTTCGCTGAGGAAGAAGTATCCATTCTTCCGAGAATCGGAGTTATATCATCCTCGGGTGTATACTTCAAACTACGAATATCAGTTACCTAAAATGAAAAATGATGGTAATTAAAGTATAAAGAACAAAATAATACATTATGTTACCTTAGCATCTCCAGGCTTTCTTCCAGGTCTGATACTGGAACATTAATTCTCATTGACTTCACACGACGTTCTATAGTCGAATGCATTGAATCAACTGGCATCTGAGTGTGTCCGACTTCAAGATATTTATGTTCAATAGTTATTTGATATTGTTTTGTCAAATTAATAGCAACATTAGCCAGTACGCTATTCCTATTTTGGTATGCGCAGCCGTCTCTCCAAATAACTATTTTTCTTTCCTCTTCATCAATTAATGGAATAACGTGGTTTTCAATAAAAAAATTAAAGCAAGATGACAATTCTTCTGCATTTAGCCCCCCTTCTCCCTCGTGCCATAAATAACAAAATCCGTCTTTATTATTAAGATCAAAATAACACAAATTGTGAACGCACAATTTTGTTTTGTAATAAAGGCTGCTAATGTTAGATTTTGGCGAGAGAAAGACGGCCTGAAGATCAACAGTTTAAAGAAATTTTTAATTTTCTTTATCTTTTCCTAGTTCCTTTCTAGCTTCCTTTTTTCTTGTGATATGCATGTTAAAATCTTCCTCTGATATGTAGCCTTCCTTAAATTTCGCATTCATCCTTTTTTGGCCTGAATAATGCCATATCTTTTGAATCGAATACTTTTTTAAATGTACTGCTGCTTAAAGGCTGAATATTTTTGGATTCACACCATTCTTTTTTATACAGTCTGTAAAGTTCTTCTTTTGATGTCCATTCGGGCAATAGATAATTTTTACTCGAAGAGGATCTACAGTAATGGGATTCCATTGTTGGTAAGGAATCAAGGAACTCGTGTATATTCTTGTTTTCAATTGCAAAAGGTTTCTTTCTATCTTGTTTTTCAATCCTATACTGTGTTGGTCTTTTTTAGATTTCTTCTCCTCAGCATCACCTTTTTCGAAATTTGAGAAAGTATTTTTCCAGTTTAGGACACTCCAACGACCCAATCCCACTGTATTCAAGTGTTTTTAAATAGTACTTAAAAGTCTGATTTCTTCTTGATTGTTCTGGTACTTTTCTATCTCTTGCTCTTTTAATAAAAACACTCTTCACAAAAACCTTTTTTTCTCCCCCACTTAAACACCAAAAATATTCGAATATCTCTTTTCTTTGCCCTTCTGTTAGTTTACTACATTCCAAAGATCGGTTTGTAGCTTTAGACTGACATCTTTTTTTGAGCACTCTTGGTTCTCTTTCTATGTCATAAGACCATTTCCCATTTACTTTAGTTCTACCAAAGTATCGCTTTCCTTTTTCTCGCCTTTCTGTATTCTTTTCTGAAAACCACGTTGCCTTTTCCATCTGAAATGTTTTTCGTCGTTTCTTTGCTTTTATTGCCATTTCATCAGAGCTACTATCACTATCAGACCCTGAGTATGGTACTAACTTGGGTGCAATGTAGTCACTATCATCTGATAATATATCATATGATGAGGTACCTTTAGCTATTTCTTGCCTGCCTGTTTCTTCTGTATCTGTCGCTTGATACATGTTTGTCTCTTCTGTACGTGTCACTTCATTTATTACATTCAAGCTAGTCTCTTGTGTGTCTTTTGCCTCTTCTATTACATGATGGTTTACCTTTTCTGTGTCTGTAACCTCAGCTACTTCATATCGTCGTAAGTCTTCTGTGTCAATCACGTCTTTTATGTCATGCTTATTTGTTTTTTCAATATTATCTATTACTTCCAATGATATTGTGGTTTCCGTTTCTGTGGGTATATTTGCATCAAACATTTCATCTACATCTATAATTTCGATGTTAACATTGTCAACAACATGATAGACATTGGTAGTTTCTTCATTCACGTTGGACACGTTGTCTGGCCGCTAATCTTAAAATTTCTCTTGTTCGTTTTGACATGATCTGTTAAATGAAAAAGGTATCTATGTTAAAAAACATAAACTTTTGATTTGTTTGTTGTATTTGGGTTAAATTAAGTTTAAATGAACAAAAAATCAACTAAAATCTATTTATAGAAAACAATCAAATTTTAAAGCTAGTTAGACTACTTTTTGATGGACCCTTCACAAGTATTTTTTTTTTGCAAAATAAATGCCCTTTATCTTTGTTTAATAAATTATGAAAAAAAAAATATTAAGAAATACCTGCTATAACTAAATCCTTCACTTGGAAGTAGGGGACCAGAAATGGGTTTAAAGTTAAATTATTATTTTTATTAAATAAATAAAAAAAATTAATTCTAAAAATTAATGTAAATATTAAATTTAAATGGTATACAATTGAGTTGTTTTATTGTTTTTGAAATAATTGAAATGGGAGTAGAAGGATTTGAATGGTGTGGGCGGATGAACTTCTTTAAAAATATTAATTCGCAGGTGGTCGTGCACGGGAAAAATAATTAACGAATACATTCACAACGGTTAATTTAACTACGATTCCATTTCAAAATAATTAAATTATAAATGAAGCTCTACATATTTGCACACAATAAAATCCATCCAACAGGCAGGCTTACCCATGACTTTAACAGATGCACGTTAAATCTAATTCGCTACGAGATTTAATTTTCAATGCTGTTGGAATTCCAGTACTGTAAATTGAGTTACAAACCATTCTAAGCGCATCTACCAAAATTTATCGATGCCTACTGTACATCAGAATAGTAAATTTTGCTATTTTTTTTTTTGAAAAACCATATGCTACATTCATGGGGTGAAAACCGACTGGTTTATTAGTTTATATGGATATTAGATTAAAAGGTACGTATAAAAGTCCGGAAAACGAAATGGATTATTAATTAATTAGAGAAGTAACTGAATTTGCATATATTTTATACAGGATGGTCCTTTTTTAACATGTTCGCTTTTTACTGTTCAATTTTTGCTTGAAGCGTTTAGATTAGATTAGATTATATTTGAAGAGATGGCTAAGCGACTTTTCCAGATCTATTGTGGTCCTCTGAATCTTGATTAAATTCCCCAGATCTTTTCATGTAAACGCATCAGAAAGGTTCCTGTCCAATGAATGGCTTTGATGAGCCTTGTCTGGCTGTTTCATTCGCCAGTTTGTTTCTCTTATGACCCTCGTGGCCTGGCACCCAGGCTACCATGACCTTGCAATGGTCACAAGAAAGAAGAGCAGTGGCAGTAGTAGGAATGATAATACATAAGAAATTAGAAGCACAGATACAAAGCAGGAAAGCGTGGTCAGAGAGGATTCTGACAATAGAAATGGAAACGGGAATAAACCAGAAGAGAACAATAATCGTTTCGTACGGACCAAATGAAGATTATAAAGCTGATAATAAGCAGAAATTCTGGGATGAATTGACAGAAGTGATAGAAAAAGCCGAAGGATAATAGGCATAATAGGTGATTTTAACAGTAGAGTCGGTCTGAAAGATTGAGAATAAAAAACAGTTATTGGAAACCACGGAGAAAATGTTAGAAATAATAATGGGAAAAGAATGATCGATTTCTGTTTGATAAACAACTTGATAATAACTAATACATGGTTCCAACATAAGGATATCCACAAATACACAAGAGAAGTAAAGAGTAGGAATGAAAAGTCTATAATAGATTATATAGTAATAGAAAGACAATATCAAGATTCAATAAGAGACACAAGAGTTAAAAGAGGACCAGAAATCGGCAGTGACCATTATGTAGTAGAATCCAAATTTACCGGCATCAACAAAAAGAGGGAATATACAGCATGAATCTATAAAAACCTATAAATTAAGAGATAAAGCAATTGCACGGAAGTACGAACAGGAAATAAACAAAAAACTTGATTATAAAGAAATAGAAATCGGAAATATAGAGGATATATGGAACTACTTTAAAAATACAATCCTAGATATAGCAAAAAAAGTGTGTGGAATAAATAGAAAACAAGATAATTTGAAACAAACTTCATGGTGGACGATAGAAATATAAAACCAAGTGAAACAAAAGAAAATGACATGGAGAAACTACTTATCGAATAGAACAGAAGGGAAATATAATAAATATAAGGATGAAAGGAAGAAAACCAAAGAACTAATTACAACATTGAAGAGCGAACACTGGACAAAATTTGGGGAGAAAATAGAAGAAGACTCCAAAGGAAATCAGAAACTCTTTTATAATGTATTAGAGAATATGAAAACAGAAAAAAAAAACGGGATACATATTTTATAAAAAATAAGAATGGCAAAATACTAATAGACGACCAAAGAAATTATGCAAAGATGGAAAGAATATTATCAGGAACTACTTAATGATACAAAAGATAGAGAGGAACAAATCGAAATTAATATGCAGGAAGATGCAGAAATAAAAATAAGTAAAGAAGAAATAGAACAGGTGCTAACAAAACTGAAAAATGGAAAATCTCTTGGATATGACAAAATTACATCAGAAACTTTGGACAAAAAGGAAAAGATATGATGTTACAAATTTTCAATAAAATAATAAATAAAAAGTAAATAAATTAGTAGACATTAAGTAAAGTGTGTTTCTTTAAATAAATAGATAGTAATTAGCCATAGTGTGTATACTTTTATCACACAAGTAAAAACTATTTAAATAAATAACAAAAACATTACATTATTTTATTATCAAAACAATTTTAGCAACATAATTTCTCTTACAACTTACTGAGTGAGCCAACGTGGGTGAGCCAACACTCACCAAAAAATGCCAATATCTTTGGAATGACAAGAGATATCAGTTCGCGGTTTTGACAGGTCATTAAGTCACCTTTTTGTGAGCTAGTTAGAGTTATAGCATTCCATTTAAAATTTCTCAGAAAAAATCATAAATAGAGCTAGGTGTCACATATCGCCCTCCAGTTGCCGATTGAGAAATTAAAAGTGTTGTTGCTATTTTTTCAATGCTCTTTGCATGGAGTCTATATTTTTGAAAATCGGTTCAGGCATATGGAAGTTACAGTATTTTTCATGTCAACGAAAGAACACTTCCCCCACCACTTCAGAATAGGTGATCCAGAAAAATGACTTCAACAAAAGTTGTAGAATAAGGATAGTAGGTTCTAAAGTTGATATTTTTTGCCAACCTAAATTGAGGAATATTCTGTAAAAAGTCCAATTATATTTTGTAAGTGATAGATTGCGCCACCTAGCGAAAATCTATGGACTCAAAAATATTTTAATCATTTTTTTAGGACCGATTTTCTCATAAGAATTTTTTCCCGAAACTCTAGGACATATGGTTTCCGAGATATGGTACCTCGTTACCCTTATTGAATCACCCAGTACATTCAAGATACAAAATAATGAAACCATGAATATGGGATTTTCCATTAAGCATATTAATCCGAAAGGGATTAAGCGAATATATGTATAATAATCATTATTTTAAACCATAAGGTCCTCATTGGCTATGTATAAAGTTTTTCTTTAATCGCCTTAGGACAAATCAGTTTGAATTCACCCTAAAATTTCGTACAAAGTGAATTCGTAGTCAGACGAATTTTGCATAAATACAATATTATCACATTTAGCTGGAATACGTCGATAGTCCAGTTTACACAAAGTTTCTAATCCTGATAAACAATAATGTGCTTACTGATATTGACTATACATGGTGTCACATTAACAAGTGACACATTTTGACGGCTTATTACTCGAGAATGGAAAACGATATCGAGATATCTATAAATTTTTGTTGACATAGTTGCCAAATGTATATTTTTTCCCGAAAGTGCTGAAAAAAAATGACCTTTTTTGAAGCGAAATTATCGGTATATTTTATATACAATAATACTCTATATTTTTTTATGTTTTTAGGGAAAGATTTAATTTTTTATGAAACCATGTCAAGAACTTCCAAACGTAAATTATAACATTTTAACAGCTTGGAAACATTATAACTCGAAAATGAGAAAGGGGATTAATCAGCGGCTTTCACTGAAATTCTTAGAGATAAAAATGGTGTAGCGTTGCTAGTTGTCTGAAGTATAATGATTAAAATAAACTAATTATTGATTACATCGAGACAGAATTATTAATAACCCCATAACCATCCACTATACTTATCAGAAACGTTAATAAAGTTAATAATAATAAAGGAAATAACAAAATTTGGTATCTTTTACATTTACAGAAAATTTTCAGACTAGAAATGGTCGAAAAGTCAATTGACAGACACATTGTTATGAAAAGAAGTAAAACATAATGCGTTAATAAAAAAGCTATCACAATAGTTATTTATTCAACAAGTGCAAAAAGTAAGTGTTTATTGTAGGCACGTTGAGTGCAATAAACACTTTTTGCACTAGTTGCATAAAATATTTTCTTTACGTGCATGCAAAAACCATTTCTTTTGTGTAGTATTTTCTACAATACCTATTTTTTCTTTTGCTGCTGCGTTTATACATCTTTCAATCATTTTCCATCCTGACTGTATTTCTGTAACTTCTGCTGGTATTTATCTAATTTGCTTCCCTATGCATTCTCTGTACTGACTTTGGACTTCCTTCTGTTGTAGTTTATCAATATTCCTTTTGATTTTCTGAAATAGTGTGGCTGTGATCATGAAGTGGTCGGAATCAGCATACGCTCTTCTGAACGTTCTCGCATTTTTTATTGATGATTGTATTTTTTTTAAATTAAAATATGGTCTATTTGTGTGAATCTTTTTCTATCAGGTGATCTCCATGTAAGTTTGTTCCATTACATCCATTACATATCTGTTATATTCTTCTTTTCCAATTTGTGCATTCAGGTCTCCTAATAATATTATTGTTTCTTGTTTTGGTAGTTTTATCAATCCCTCTTCTATTTTCTCATAAAATATTTATTTTGTTTCATCTGATGCCACTTCTGTTGGGGCATATACATTTAGTTCTGTAAAAGGCTTTGCTCCGATTTTAATATAAGCCATTCTTTCATTTATTGGTCTGAACTCCAATATATTTCCTACCAATTTTTCTCCCACGATAAATGCTACTCCATGCTGTCCTTGTTTTTCACCACTTGCATAATATGCTTTGTACTTTTTTCGTTCTATAATTCCATTTCCTTGCCATCTGATTTCCTGCAAAGCTGCTATATCAATTTTTATATTGCATCAGTTGTTCCACTATCTGCTCCATTTTTCCCGCTTCAAACTTGGTTCTTACATTCCATGTACATAATCTTATTTTGCTTTTTCTATTCCTTTTCTTCTTTACATTATTTCTAAAGATTTTCGAGTTCTGTTTCAACTTCTGTTTTCTTCTCCTTGTTTTATCATCTTCGTCTGCTTTTCTTTTAGTGAATACTTTTTCATGTTCTTGTTCGAGCCTATTTGTCATTCCTTGTTTTCTTTTTTCAGTTTCATCTTCATTTGCTAGTTTTTTGGATTAGATTAGATTATATCCAATTTTGACTATGTTTCATTTTTGCCTTTCTTCTCTTGCACATATTCGCTTCTCTTTGAATCTTTCATTTTT
Organism: Lochmaea crataegi; assembly: GCA_947563755.1. Lineage (NCBI taxonomy): Eukaryota > Metazoa > Arthropoda > Insecta > Coleoptera > Chrysomelidae > Lochmaea > Lochmaea crataegi. The sequence continues at coordinate 61,525,216 of OX387424.1, forward strand.
TGTTGGATCATTGTTAATGTAAACTCTTTCATCTTTGTTATCTTCTAGTTTATTTTTATTTTGCATTATTTTCTCTTTGTCTTTCTCCTCATTTAGTTATATCAGGCATGTTCTGGGTACTCATTTAGTAAGTACTTTCACCTGTTCGTTGACATTCAATTTCTGTCTAACGAAATTATCCACTGCATCTTTTAATATCTCAAGATATTCATCATCTATTGTTAGCCCACTCATCACCACGTTGTTTTTCTTTTTGTCTTTCTCTATCCATTCTAGTGATTTTTTCATTTCAATCAAATCTTCTTTTCTATTATCTCATCTCCAAATCCTTGTTGATCTTCTCTGATTTTCTGTATTTCCTTCTTTATTTGTTTTTGATTATATTTCATTTCTTCTAATCCGGTATTTATTGTTTGTAATTCTCCCTTGATGTCTTCTTCAAATCCCTGTAATATTTTCTTTAATTCATCCATTTCTCGCTGTTTATCTGATTTATCTGCTAAGTGCGCTGTTAATTTACTTTTTCTAAATATTTTTGCTTCCTCTAATGACTCGTCGTGTTCTGGTTTATTCCTTTTTTGGATCATCCAACTTTTTTTGGTCCTGTACTAATTTTATTCAGTTGTCGTTATCGCTTCTACAATTTAGTGTTTACTGATAAGCTGTGGCCAGTCTTGCTTGTTTTTTATGATTTATTATTGTTTGAATTTGTCTGTTTCCTTAAATTAGTGACTAATTAAAAGTACTTACAGTTATCTGTTTTTGCACTTTTGCCTTCCTACGAAGCTCTAACTCACTATTAAAACTTTTCTGATTTTTGAATTGCGTATTCTCCTAGTAATCTTACTTTTTATCGGATCGAAATTAACCACGTCTAGCTTTCACCAACACAAGACCGTAATTCCTGTGTGTTTTTTATTGCACGCACGTTGAGTGCAATAAACACTTTTTGCACGAGTTGCATACAATATTTTTTCTACGTGCATGCAAAAACCAAAAAATGTCTATGTTTATGTTTGTCATGATTACAAAACGCTAAGTAAAATGACACTAGAGCAATAAAGAACTAGTTTTTCCACTAAATAGAGTTCAATAAAGTTTTGTTTTTTGCATGAACGTAGAAAAAAATCTTTGTGAGTGTATATGTGTGATTTTACTAACGTATATAATTTGAATAGGTAATTGTACCAAATTTGTCCAATCCTCCATATTACAAATTGCACCAATATTATTTTTATAGGCACATATTGCATGACTCAAAGTGGTTAACTGTATCAATAATTGATTAAAATTCAATGAAACTTGATTTGCGGTTTTTTGAGCGCAATTTTCACATGCACACATTTTACAGGTCCATTTAGTCGTTGTTTTATTGAGAGTCCAACTGGCATCGACACACATATCATGTAAAGTGCTTCCGCAAACTGAACAATTTGGCTGCCGCTAGGTAATTTCCATTCTATTTCTCACACATTTGCCTTTATAGAAAGGAATTTTTTATTCGATTTTCTTGTATGAAAAACATAATGATATATCGATTAATTGAACAATTAGAATAAATGGAAGAATAGAGAATAGTTTTTCAAAATGAAAGTATCCCATGATTAATGATTCTTTAATATTAGGTTAGGCTAGTTTTATGGTGAGACTATTTGTAGTCTATTGTAGCTCTATCATATCTATTCATATTCCACCAAACAAACTCAGCATTCTGGCCATCAGCGACACTCTCTTTTGCAAAGAAATCTCTCTTTTCATTGCCATCCATACCAGATAAAATTTGTTAAGTATTCCAACTGAGGAGGTCTTCTTTGGTAGTTCGATACTTATCCTAGTAGATTACCATTCAAAATTTGTAGAAATTAGAAAATTGCTGTCAAAAAATTGGAAGTCAACCATAGAAGCTTTGGAAACAGTTTTATGAACACACCGAATACCCTGCGAAATAGTGTCAGATTGTGGCCTTCCATTCACCTCTTTTGAATATAACCACTTTGCAGAAAAATGTGGTTTCAAAATCACAAATTCTACACTACCCAAAATCAAATGGTATGATAGAAAGGAGAATTCAAATTATAAAAGGCCTAATAGATAAAGCAGCGAGAAGTGGTGGAAATGAATTCCAGGTTATACTAGAATATAATAGCAGTTCAAAGGCATGCTTACCATCACCATCAGAAATGCTTATGGGACGAAAACTCCGTAATAGAAATATATGTTTAATAGAGAATTTACAACCACTTTTCGAGACTGAAACTATTTATGAAAAGCTATTGGAACAGCAAATAAAAATGAAAAAATATAATGATCAACATGCAAAGCAGTTGGAAGAATTTCAATTGAATGAAGAGATATTTTATCAAGAAAGTCATAGAAATTGGAAGCCTGCAATAATTTTGAGGAAATGCGAATGAAAAATGGTTCAGTGTTGCGACGAAACAGAATCTACTTGCGTCCAGATACTTCTCCAAATTTTCATGACCAGGATGAAGCTGAAGCAATGACTGGAAGACTTCTAGATGAAAGTAGCTGTAGTACAGATAATAACAGCTCAATAGAAAAGGAAAGCAGCGAGGGTCTAGAAGAAGATCCGGTAGATCCTGATCCAGATGTAGTTAAAACAAGAAGCTAGCGATCCTTTAAAAAACCTAAGAAATATTTTGATTAAGGGGGACATGTTATATATAATATTATAATGATCTAGATATTGTGATTAGAATGATGAATAAAGTTAGTTGTCAAATAATACTAGTCAGATACCAGCTGCGAGGTTACACGGTAAGTACTTTTAAAGTTACTTGACTGTCCCAGAAAATTTCTTTTCTCCAATCTCCCCACACAGAATAATCAATGGCGTAAGTTTCCCCCTGAAATACAGTTGCATACGCTCATCAACTCCATATAATGACCCAAAACCTGTACTCAGTATTACTAAACCTGTTATTTAAGGATGCATTCGGGATGGATCAAACGAAAATAAAGAGAGAGGTGAAATGAAGATGTGTCACAGGGGATACACCACAGAAAACATTCATTAAAGAATCGTCGGAAGACAAAACTGAAGATCAACTCAAGATGAGCAGGAATCAGAACAATAAAGGTCTGTACAACAAAGAGCTTTCTTGCAGACAATGTGGTGAAGGGACAGAAAAGGCCTAGCATATACTGTCACGGGGCGAGCAAAGGCCAGACAAGGCCAGCTTCCGAAGGATAATCCATTTAAAATAAGCCTGTAAAACCGAAAGTGTGACGTTATTGACAATACCACCGTACACTAACAAACACTAGTGGTCCAACTCTTCGGCACGCCCCTAAACGTTCCCTCCTTGCCCCGTCCCCGAATTCGGAGCTGGCCGGGCCCAGAGCTAACCTTCGTCTGGGTTTCGTGTATACCAGTTGTCCACAGATTCCGCTGAGTACGTATTATACCGGTTGTAGTTTCGTGTTGCGTTGTGTAATATTGGAATATTTTGAAAACAAAGAAATTTACATTTTAATGAAGTCGGAAGTTCTAATTGCATGAACGATATTGATGAAGTTTAATTAGACATTAATACGGACTCGGCAGAAACTTTTAAAGATATTATTTTCCCCTTCTCTACTCCAAAACACATTTAAAAGTTTTTACCTGTGACTATCGAAAATCGAAATCTTACTAGCCCAGAAGGTACTGCAATGTGTTGGAATTTAAATAAAATTCCAACTGAGTGTTGAACTAATATTATTATTATTATATCACGCCCTATTAACACTCATCCAACAATGCGTAGCTGCGCAGTGTGGGTTGCCTACTCTTGCCTTGAAAAATTACGATTTCCGGTCGACTCATGGTTGTGTCTGTCGTCACGTCCGGGGGCGTAGAAAAAAATGAAACCTAAGATGGTGGGGAGCTAAGTGAACCGCAACAGTTTTCGGGTGGTTTTACCGGGAAAAATGTGTTTTAACTCTCTCATCGGTGATACTTCTGCCCGTAATCGAATCAACTGTGAAGCCAATTAATTGCATGTAGTGACTATAAGTGAATAGATACCAAAGAAGACACGTGGTTTTCTTTTCGCCTTCCCAACTACTTATGGGGAAATCAAACAGGGTGGGAAAAACTACCCCATCCGTGTTCATGATCCGGCTCGAAGGACCAAAAAATAGTTTTCTAACAAGGTACGTTTTTACCGGCCCCCGTAACAAACACTGAATCTATAAATCAACAACCTATGAGAATGTACGACCCTCGTAAATGGTGCTTATCTACGTTCGTCACACTAGCGACAGCGGTTTTACTTTATAACACATATCAAGAAGCGAAAGGGTGAGTTGGACTGGTAGTCTTTATTAGCGTACGGTGACAAATACTTTAAATGTGGTCGCCCAAATGTTCTTATCAAACCACTGAATTTTCGTAACTCTTAGTTTTCTCAAAAGTTCTAATGGACGCTGTATATTAAATTAATTTGTTCAAGTAGACATTAAATTTGTTTTTTTTCAATAGTTATTGATATGGCAATAAAATTACTGATATTTTTTTACAACAAAAATTCTCATCCAAATAAATATATTTAATATTTTAAATTTTAAAATATTTCACATTTTAGTAGTTGTAAATTCGTCTACCGATTTAATTTTAAGCAGGTCTCTAGAACTCGGCGAAATTCTCCAAGCGGCAACTTCAAACGTTTTACCGCTGATTTATTACCAACTATAATAAATCGATTAAGAATAAATTTGAGAGGTGGAGATTTGACATGAGCGTTACTTGTTGCTTCTCTTGGGACAAAAAAATAGTTAACCTGCGAATTTTTTGATACTAAATTATGGTAAAATTATTCATAAATCTAGAACCTGCGTATCTACACCGAAAAACAATAAATTAGTAGCATGAGCATACGATTGGTAGAAGAGAGGTTTGAAGAAGCCCGGTGGCGCAAAAATTAGATACATCTTATTATTTTAAATGAAACTAATTGTTTCTAATTAATTCCACTATTCAAGGAAAACTATGTCTGCTGATCTTTACAATTGTTACTTAAGAAGACAATTTAATAGTGGAGAGCTCCCTAGATTTATCTGTTCATTTACAACTGCATATTGTGGGTCTCTCAAGTGTCTTCTAATATCTAATTCGTTTAAAATAGTAGTATGAGTAGATTCCACAAAGTAAGGGTCCAAACAGTACATTCGTAGCTATAAATGAGAACCAAATACCTTTTGCAAACACTACAAGGCAAAGCATATAGGTGTATCAAGAGTAAAGAAGAGGAGCTTGGAATTAAATATAATACTTTACTTTAATCATTCCACTTAATTAGGGTTAGATCCTAGTAAAAGAGATATCTTTCTTCGTAGATCTATGTGCTTTTTCATCTCATCTAATGGAGAGTCATTCTGTTGCTTCTTGGGGTTTGTTTGCAGCACCAAGTTAGACTTGTATGTATGTATGAATCTATACTGGGGTGACATTCAATAATACCTAAAAGTTCTATTGTGACACCTTTCTTCTACTTAGGAAAGTATCAGAGACTAGTAATTCCTTTAGACCTATTTACTGAAAGAATTTTAGGTTTCAGTATAGTTAACTGTCCCTGTTCTATCCAGTAGTCTCCTAAGTGTTGTGTCTTAGGATTCTGTCTTACCATGGATTCCGCAAGTATACGAATAGAGGTTTCGTCTCCCATTCCACTGAATCTACATTCTTCTTGATGCAATAGTTTAAGTTTTTTAGGTGCCCATTCAGGTGGTAGTCTTAAAGCTAACTTGAAGCTAGACTTTCATTAAGTGCCGCTAGGCAGTACGATAGTATAGATTTGTGCTTTCAGAAGACGTCTAGACACAAAAGCTTATTGTATAGCTTTTAATATTTTCTGGTTTAATTGCTTTGGCTATAGTAGCAAGAAAAATGGCAAGTCATCAAATGATAGAAGGAAATTGATTCAATCTATTCACAGAAGTTAGTTTGAAAAAAACCAAACAAATGTATGAATATATCGAAATTATTAGCAACTGCACAATATATTTTGTTTATTTTATGAGGTTGCAACTTAATGACATGTGCAGATGAATTGTCATCTCTTAAATTTTCAACTTTTGTGTTTTTGTGATTAGTGCTGTAGAAATACTCACCTTCGCTTTTTTCACGTCGCACGCCTATGGTATGAGCAAGACATATTCCTGTGGCATAATTTAGTATGGTTTACACAGAGGTTTTAAATCATTAACCCAGATGATACAGCTAATCATGAGAAGGGAATCTAGACGACTGCTTTGTAAATAAGGTAAAGTTCTACTGATAAAATGGTTATTTTAAACTTTTAATTATTAAAATGTGGTTATTATTACGAGTTATGTAGAATTTGGTTTTATTAAAATTAATTGTCTTATCTTCATCAGTTTTGGCACTTAAAATTTATTCTGGCAACTGTTAAATATTTTTAAAGTTATTGTATGTATTAAGACCGCAGCCTCAACTTCTTCATTTCTTCTTCAAGTTTCCATAAGTGAGCCACTTCATCCTACGCCACTTCATAACGGTCTTAGATGAGTGGGATACAAAGTACCCAATCCCCAACCCTTTTTCCCCATTCTTCCTCCCTCGTTAGCTGGATACATAAATATCGGAATTTCGGATCCATAACCTCAATCATGGCTAGAACTCTCAACAGTAATATTGGAAGGGAAAATAAACTTTATGAACAACGTTATCAAATTTACAAGTTGTATATTGACTTTTAGAGAAACAATTAAACAAAAAAATTAAATGACTAGTTTATTGAGTTGTTCTTTGTTGAAGAAGCGATCGTTGAAATATATAGATGTTACTTCCCATGGTTCCAGATAAAGTCCTGGTAATATTCCAGATATCGGTAGTGATATCCTGGTTACGGTCCTGGTTTCAGATGGAGTCAGTCCTGGTTACAATTCCAGGTAAAGTGTCCCAAGTAAAGCGTCCCAAGTGAAATTTCGGGTCCAGTTAAAATGCTAAGGAACAATAATAGTATCAAGAACAAATTTACCCAACTTTACAAAATCCAGGATGTCTGAAGTATGAATTTGATAACAATGTTAAAGAAAATTATTTAAAAACGTGGTTCATACATCCTGTATTTTAATAAAAAAAATAATCAAAGAAATTAAATAAAAAAAAAACAATAAAATCGAATACTTGATTCTATAACGGTAAATATACATATATTAATATATATATATAATAGACATATATTAAATATTTATATATTTTAAATAGGTTTGAAATATCTTCAAATATATTCAAAGGGAATCTGAAAAGAAATATGAAAGAACCAAAAAAGAAAACAAAATCATATCGATATATATTCCTGGCACTGGAACGACATTGCTACATAATAAAATATGAAAGCGAAAAAACTTACCATTCACATGAATGCACTTTTTCAAGATAAGATATGTTTGCTTCAATGGCACATGTTCACAGGAAAGAAGAATGAAACCTATTCGCCATTGTTTAAATACAGGAAATCATATGAAAGATAACAGACTTACGTCTCATGTTCATGTCAAGCTCAGATGCCTTGACCAGGAAAGGAATTTACATTTCAATAGTGAATTCTCAATTCATATTTAATTAATTAGTGGTAGAAGAAGAGATAAGAACGAGGTCGAAGTGGGAATATCAAAATAGCAGTGGATATTTTCACGACAACCGGAACTCGATCGGCCCGTATAGAAACGTTGATTTCGACTCTCGTCGACAGTAAATATATTCAGCCATGAAAGATTTCTCGGTGTTGGGTATGAGAAAGGACTGGCTATTCGCCGCCCATACGATAATTTATTATTAATTAACTAGAGGAAAGTAAAGTGAACGAAATTAACGTTACAGCAGTCCTATACTTCCTCAACGATAGTCATTGTGTCTTAGAATGTTCATTCAAAAAAAAATGATGGGATTTTCAACCAAACTTCATGATTTCCTTAACTAAGCACAATACAATAATTGATCAATACTTATTTGTTATCAACAAAGAAAAAACCAAAAATGAAAACCAAACCCCTTTTCAAATATTTGAAGTACGTACATGTAGAAATCAGGAATGCACATTGGATGAATCGAACATTGGATATGCATTTGCAGATTCCTACTCTACCGACTTGACTGTGTTGCTGCAACTAGAATTTCATTAAAATCTGGATTGTGACATAATATGAAGATTAACACGGACGTGAAACTCCTCAGCGGAATTAATAAGGATCCAAAGTAGTCGTGGTTAAATTTAGGTATCGAATTTGTGATTCTAGGGCAAGCAGCAGCCACAAATGACATCATCTCCAAACATAAGCTGATAATTCAGTTATTAATTATTGAGATATATGAAGTGTACGCTCGCCGTCGTTTTGTAAGATCAATACCGTATTAGATTGATACACTTAATATAATCTCGAGTAAATTGACTTTGAATAAACCAATATGACAGTCGTTATGTCCAGGTGTTTAGTGTTGTTTCGGCAAAACTTAACGAGATCCCAATTGCAGGTTCTGGTCCGATAAAATCATTCCGGCAAGGGAGTCTGCCTTTTTGTTACCATCCATACCAAAATGGCCAGGGATCCTGACCAGAGTCTTTTTTGGCAGTTTGAGTAAGAGCTAGAATTAGAGGACGCTTGGCTGTCCGAGAAAATTTTTCCTTGTGTGAGATTGGTTTCCTCTAATCTCTCCACACATAAATCAATTTCGTAAATATCTATCTCAACCAAAATTATACTCTACGAGCATTGCTCTGTTAGTCCATATTTTTTGAACCCTTTTCATTACCATGTCCCTTTAAGTATCCTGTAAAGAATTCAGTCATAATTAGACTACTTTTTGAGGTAGTTCACCTGGACTATGTGTCATTCCTATAACCCTTATTAGGAAGGTACAAAAGATTTAAATAAATATTTCACGGACAACTTCTATAAAAGTCAACTAACTAGCGTCGTTTCATCATACTGAGACGGTTGAATTGGATTTAAAAAGGAAGCTTCATCACTATTATTTCCATCAACGTCCATTCAACTGTTACGAAACCCCATTATAATTATATAATACTCTCTGCTCTGTGAGTTGTTATCATTACACATTGTTAGCGTTTCCCTCTTGTTTAATAGGTACTATCTCAACTTTTCTCCTATCTCTTTTCTTCTTGTAAAGGGATTACAGAAATCTCACGACCTTCTTTCATTAAACAGGACCGTTGCTACTCAAACCATATAATTTATTAACAAATCAATATATTTTTATATTAGAAATTTAACATGGCATTGTCGCTTTTCTTTCCCAGCCTTGCTATAGCATTCTTTTGGATAAAACAACCAAATTATACCGATAATTAATCAAGCTTTTTTGGACTGGCAAAATAATTCAAAACCTCGGCCAACTTATCGATGAAGTAGCGGCAAGGTCACAAATTATTCAATCTCATTCCCCTGAATTTTCTTATTAACAAGAACTACCGGAGGCGGACATTTTTCCTACCAAATTCAGGAGAAAAATCGTGTAAGTAATCGTGCAAACTGAAATAGAAGATTCTCGGTCTCATAATATTATGTGACGCAACTCACCTGTTTTTTTTTTGGATTCACTGAAAGGTCCTCTTTAAGGAAACGTTCCTCCACAATTCGTACTGCTTCTTGCAGGATATTCATGATTACCTCTGGGAATTTCCCATTGGTGACAATTACTATGTCATCCGCAAAGCCCTGCGTCAACCTGCAGATCAAGTCATCCACAATTAGGTTCCATAAAAGTGGTGAAAGTACTCCACATTGAGGACATCCTTTAGTTGTCCTAACGGTATAAGTTATATCATACATATGTGCTGTTATTCTCCTATGGGTATGGATCCTATCCATTTGCAATGTAGACTACATGATGTACTGCCGTTGATTCCTCTTTTTTCAAGGGATCTGTTTATTGATGACATCGATGTGTTGTCAAAAGCACCTTCGACGTCTAGAAATGCTGCAAGGGCTACTTCCTTATGATTCAGACTCCTTTCGAGACCTGAGTCCAAATTATGTAGGGCAGCTTATCCTGATTTCTCTGCTTGATAAGCCCATTGTAGTCTAGGTTAGGTTAGGTTCTATGTGAGTGGGGCCTTCTCGCCACCTCCACTGCGACCCCCGTTGGGTCTATTGTGGCTCACCCCTAGGGATTATAATTCACCCCACAGGTCTGCGCTTCTGACGAAGTCCATGGTTGTATTTGGTGATACTTTTTTGAAATCGCTCGGCTCTAAGGTACTAAAACCGAATATGTTATACCTTACCCTGTCCAAAGCTGGACATGAGCATAGTATGTGCTCAGCAGTTTCGTCCTCCAAATTACAGAACCGACAATCCGAGGTCTGAACCAGACTCATCTTCTTTAGGTGGTAATTTAGTCGACAATGTCCTGTAAGCAGTCCCGACAGAATGCGTAGGTTTGTTCTACTCCATTCCAGGATCTGCTTATTTTTTGTACTCGGAGGGTTGTATATGAACACCTACGAGTGAGAGAGCCCCGGTCTTTCTGCCCAGTAAGTGAAGGTTTTCCTCTCCGCCCAGGTAGCTATGACTGATCTAGCAGTGCTTTCCGCAATGCCAAAAAATGGTTCAGGTCCAATAAATAGAGACTCTGATCAATTCTTGGTCAGAGTGTCGGCATTCTCGTTGCCCTCCACTTTGACACCCAGGTCAAAGTGACTCTGTTTTCCGCGCCTAGTATATCAAGGGATTGTAGACAGTTATATACTAGCTTAGATTTTATCCTGTTGGAGCTCAGTGCTTTAAGAGCAGCCTGGCTATCTGACAGGATGTGTATGTTCTTTTTAACAACAGGTTGATTCATCAGCTCTTTTGCAGACAGTTCAATTGCGTATACTTCAGCCTGAAAGACGGTAGCGTACCTACCCAGGTTGGCTGTGATTTCAACTCTGGGTTTCCTGCTGAAGACCGACGCTCCAGCACCGTGTAAATCACGTAGTCCGTTTCTAGGAAGGAGATTTCTTCGTTATCCCATTGGTCTCTCGTGGGAATGAGCCTTGTCCACGTGAAGTTTTGAGACAGAGAGATCCGAGGGCATCCCAAGAATGTGGTAATTTTGTATTTCCCTCAGTATTCCCGAGTGATCCCTCAGAGTCTCTCCATTTATTTGCCTCTCCACTGATAGCATTCTATGAGCTGCTCTCCTGGCTTCCTTCTCCAAATGAATGTGGAGAGGAGTTAGATGCAGGAGGGCTTCCATATCTGCCGTTGGTGTGGATGACATTGCTCTGGTAATGGCCAGGCATGCTGTTCGCTGCAAGCCTTGTAGCTTTGCTCTAGCTGTCTTTTGCAGACTTTTGGTCCACCAGACAGCTGAGCCATACGTGACCATTGGCTTAACCATTGTTTGGTAAATCCAGTAAATCTGTTTGGGGTTCATACCCCAAGATTTTCCGCATACCCTTCAGAGATTCTAGAGGGATAGTCTGGCTTTGTTTATCACTCTTTCCAAGTGGGCGTTCCAGGTGAGTTTTTATCTAAAATTACCCCTAGATATTTCACCTCCGTTGCAAATGGAATGCTCACCTCACGCCGCGTAAAATTGGCTGGCGGAGTCGCTGTAATTTTTTCCTCTTTGTGGTGGGAACAATTACGGTTTTGAGGGGATTCTCGCACCACCTATGCACTATGTTTAGGGCCATTTGAAGGATGTTATAAATTATCTCTTCAAATTGGCCTCTAATAATTATTACTATATCATCAGCATATCCCTGCTCATCTATCCCCTGACTGGATAATTCACCCAGGAGACCGTCAACCAGTATTGACCACAAAAGGGGGAAAAGCATCCCCACCTGTGGGCAACCCCTGGCCGCCATACCCCTTACCGTGACTCCATTCAGTGATGTAGTGATGCACCAGTTTGATAATATGCTTTTGATCCACTAACGGATTGGTTTGCAGATTCCTCTGCGCTCCACCGTTCTCCATATGGAGTCTGGGAGGGCGTTATTAAACGCCCCTTCTATATCTAGGAAGGCCGCCAGCGCTATTTCCTTGTTGTGGGGATTTTCCCCACTAGACCATTGAAGTCTATGTAGAAGGATATTCTTGAGCACTTCTTCTTGTGAAAACATTTGTAAAACTTTTTCCATGGTTTTCACCATAAATGATGTCAGACTGATCGGCCGATAGCCCTAGTGCATAGCTGCTTCGAAGTATCAGAACTAAAGGACCCATTATGATGTAGTTTTTGAAGAAATAAAGGAAGTTGAGATAGTAAAAGAGTAACATTCTGCGTGGTAAATACTAGAGTCACTCTATACGGCTCTGACATGGATAATTCCGGACCTCTATCATGGTTTTTGAAGATGATGGAAGAGAAGGAAAGAGGCGGAAAGGAGGAAGAAGAGGAGAAAAAAGACGCGGAAAGGAGAAAGAAGAGAAGAAGGAAATCCGCAGACAGGAGAAAGAAAGACACATAAAGAAGAATAGGCGCAGGCAAGCAGATGTAGAAATTATTAATGACCGGACACAAATCCAGAATACAGAACTCTATTACTTCAAAAACTCTTCTACTAACGTCAACTGTCCCGCTTTTTAAACTTCACATGTTCCAGATAGTTTTCGATGACATTTTTAGATGATATCAGACGTTTTTTCTTCTTGTTTTTCTTTATAGACCTTTACGTCTACTTATACAATGCCTTTACATATTCGCCAGTACAGGTGCGAAATTTATTATTGGATATTAAACTTTTTGGAAATTGCAAATTTAAACATTGTCAAACTTATTGGCAAATATATATATTTTTTGTATAGTTACAATATTCACTGTAGATTAATGTACTTGATTTTATCAAGCTATAGTCGCAGTTTTGGCTGGTAAAATTCGAAAAAAGGAAGAATGGTTTGTTGTACGTGAGAGATAAAAGGGAGATTAAATTATTTCAACAAAAGTGTAGTCTTGCATGTATTTTTGTAACCAACAAAACACAACAATAAGTAAGGATAATAATCTACCCGACGTTATTACGATGAGCTCTAACAATTAAAAAAACTAAATCTGGATTATAGGTTTTACGAAAAAAAAAGTATAATTGAATTTCACCTTTATGTATAAATTTTATTATGCAAAAGTAGCATTTCTCATTATGCGACCATTTTATGATAAATATATTCTGAATACTTGCTACTTATTAACTTTTGGATGTAGACTTTATTGCAAACCTTAATAAGAAACGTTTTATCTCGTTTTTCCCTTGAACGGGATGAATCTTTAAGGAATTCGAGAAACTCATACGTGCTGGAATACTGTAGGTGACGCCAGGCAATATCCAAGTAACATCCTTACAAATCCCTGAAATTTATGGGAAATAAAAGCGTTGTGTTGGCAAGCGACATAACCTAAAGTAAATCCCGTGAAAATTGCAACAGTTCACACGAAGGCAAGGGTGAAAATAGTTGCGACAATACAAAGTTTTTTTTTTATAAATAACACTTGAATAATGTTTAGAGCAGGATCGAAGGAAATTCGAAAATGGAAGAATTGTAAAACATCGAATATTTTCAATAGGGAAAATAACCATACAAAAGTGGTTATTTATATTTCGGAAAATCTGTCGTTTTTATAGTGAAATTTACAGCTGAGTTAGCGTCTTCCAATATAAATTCGTACGAAATTGAATGTTTGAAGAGATAGTTTTTGCATTTATTGTATTCGGAAAAATCCATTGAATATTATCAGTGCAGTAGATACTAGCCATAGAATATGCGAGAATTTTATATTTTAGTTTTAAGAAGTATCTGATTTTACCGACGAACAGCCCAGGCACTTGAACTAAAACTTTGTACCATTTCCCTTATTATCTACTTCTATTCCAGAAGCTTCTGATAGGCCACTAATTTGACTCAGGGGATTTTGAGTAGTTGTAATGGTTGTATTATTTTCTCTCCAAAGTACTTCCGTCTAAGTTCTTGTAAGTTCTCACAGAAGCAGAGTATGTAAGTAGGTGTTTCACATGTGTTTCTGCACATTCGATCACTAACTTTTCCCATTTTATGTAAATGTTTTCCCAGTGTCCAGATCGGTAACTGTCTTCAAATGTCTCTTACCCAGTTTCAATAGCCTGGTTCCTTGTCTACCTTGTTCAGTAAACTCTTTGTACTCTATTTGAATTGGTGTTGTTTTTCTAGCCACTTGTGCAATCCTTTGTGATTTGACAGAACATTTCCGGACATACTAGAAACACTGCCTAAAAAAATGCTTAAAAAATATTTAAAATGTATAGTGTCTTATAGCAATAAAAAGTTAAAAATCTTGAAAATGGAGTGTTGTAGCGAGTTCAACAAAGAGTACCTTTTATAGGGAAATTGGGTGAAGAATTGCAGTCAGAAGTCGTTAGCTCGAAATTCAGGGTGTTTCAAGAATATGGTACAATTAAAATTTACGAACCCTTAGTACGACGCCACTGGCTTATTAGAATTTGAGAAAATTAATACTATTGATGTGTTTGGAAGATCCTATATTATCAGCCTGTATCTTACAAACTAACAAGGTTAGAGAAAGATTGTATCCAGGTATTTTGAATGTTTTCTAACGATCTACCATTCCTCTGATTTACGGGACACCCTGTATACTACATTCACTAATTTTAATCGCATATTTATCGGTGGTATTTTAAAATGAAATTTTTTCCAAAACGAAAAGCGTCGTCCTTCAAGATTAAAACCAAGAGCAGCATAAAGTGCTCGCATACGATTGTTCCAGGCAGTCGCCTATAAATGAAAAGAAAATTCCACAGAAAATGCCTTTTATAAGTTAATTCATATTACGGAATTTCCATAATCAATTTCAACTGAATTTTATTTATAGTTTAATATTTTAAAGTAATGTAAAATTTTATAAAAATCAATGTATTAACAACTGTCTAGAATGTTCAGTCAAAAGTATAATTATTATTAAAATGAAAAAATATGTATACGAGGGAGTTAAGTGATAATTTATTAGTTTCTCACTATATAAGATACTATATTTTGTTACAAGAATTGACAGCATAAATGACATCACCTTTATATCCATATCATGCTAAGAAAACGCGACTTATTTTTTGAGAAATTGTATAATGTGTTGCCGACATTTAGGGGCATTACTCTTTTGATCTAAACTGTATTTCACTAATGCTAAAAGCTTTAATGTTTTCCAATTGACTAAATTTATGTAAATAGACCAAATAAAGTAGTACGTAGATAAAAATTTGATTGCAATTTGATTGAACAAAGAAATTTAAGTTTTCTCATCTAAACGCACGTGTATGTTATGAGATCTCATTACGTGCATGTTATTGTTAAATGTCACTTACAAGGAATGTCAACAGTGCGATTTTTGTGACGTTTACGGACATAGGCGTAGAAAAACAATATATTGATATACAAAATTTTCTGTGAAGCTTTCTGATGAAGCATTCAGCATAAAATGCCTGCTGAGTCGTGAAGCTCGAGAAGTAGCGGGCTTTATGATGCTTGAAGCACAAAGGATCCCTTCGTGAATATCAATTTCATTATAAACTGCTAAAGATAATTCCAGACTTCGCATATAAACAAATAAAACCAAATTCTACTAAGTAAATATGAAGTGTGCGGACGAATTTAACTCAATTTCAAGACAAAATGAAAACGAAACGTTCTAATTGTTTTTATTATAAAATGCTAACTTCATTTTCTAATTTAGTTAATTGAAAGACGCCTCCGGATATTTCCTTTCAAGAAATGAAAATTTGCATGACGTAATTAAATTTCATATGAACTGCCATATAGTTTTCGGAGTAATTAAACAAAAGTAAATTCAATGAACGATAATTAAGGACAGCGTTCGTTAGTAATAAGTCGTAAAAAGGTACTAGAAAAAACACTTTGCGTGACTAAATCTTTTTAATTGAATTCTGAATGGAATTATGAACTTTAAAAAGCCCTTAAGTTACTCGTTTTAGGTATAGCTTATATATAGCTCAAGGGTAATTTGGTTAAATTTAAACGCCATACAAATAAAATTCAATAATTATTATGCACAGTTTCAATAGTTCTAGGTACTCTTAAATCTAGCCCTTTTGAAAGTATCCTCAACGGCCCCTTTCATTACCGTGCTAGTCAATCCTAACGATTACCCCAAAAACAGGTAAGTCATCATCCCCAGAATAAAATAATATTAAAAACTCAGAAAGACGATATAAATTGTCAGGTATATTTTGCGCTAGTACCTCTCTGTCTATGGAAAAATTAGTGATACCATATATTACAGGAAACAATTAAACATGTCGGGACCGTTAAGAGTCAGTGTCTCCCCTTTTGCAGGGTGAAGTGTAGACTTCCGTGATAGGTCCACTTCTCTCGATGCTTGTGTCGCTCCCAACGAGGCAATACTTAATTCTAGAATTAAATTGTATAAATTTAAATAGGATGGTTATGTTTAAAACATTGCATATTAATATTTTTTTCTGTAATAAAGAAGTGTGTTGAAATTAATTAAACTTTCATGAAAATATCTCCATTTGTATAATAAAATCGTTTGGAAGAGAAAGAAGAAGCTTTAGGGCCCCACGTTGGGCGCCAATTTGTAACTTGATGTTTGCTTGTGCGCTAATTAGTGGCCACTCAAGAATAATCCCGACATGAGACTTTTCTCAAGGGTGGTTCGACTCCATGCTTGTTTTGCACTAGGTATGCCAGAAGGTTGTCAGACTATAAGAAGCTTTAGGGCCCCTCGTTGGGCGCCAATTTGTAACTTGATATTTGCTTGTGCGCTAGTTAGTGGCCACTGAAGAATAATACCGGCATGCGACTTTTCTCAAGGGTGGTTCGACTCCATGCTTGTTTTGCACTAGGTATGCCAGAGGGTTGCCAGACTATAAGAAGCTTTAGGACCTCACGTTGGGCGCCAATTTGTAACTTGATGTTTGCTTGTGCGCTAGTTAGTGGCCACTCAAGAATAATCCCGACATGAGACTTTTCTCAGGGGTGGTTCGACTCCATGCTTGTTTTTCACTAGGTATGCCAGAGGTTTGTCAGACTATAAGAAGCCTTAGGACCTCTCGTTGGGCGCCAATTTGTAACTTGATGTTTGCTTGTGCGCTAGTTAGTGGCCACTCAAGAATGATGCCGGTATGAGACTTTTCTCAAGGATGGTTCGACTGGCAAGGTCCTACCCATCGTACGTGATGGCTAGAGCTAGAAACAAACGCTGGAGGGGTGCTACCAGAGAGGAAGTACAGGAATGGATGGAGGAGGAAATGGAGAGAAGGTGGGAAGAGTATGAGGGCGCGATAAAAGGAGCGATTGGATCGACCGGAAATTCGGGGAGGTGAACTACTTCTTGACACAAGTGTTCACTGGACATGGGTCGAGAGTAGGGTACCTCCACAAGATTGGGAAAAGAGAGACTCGAGTGTGCGAGAGGTGTGAAGTGGAGGATGATGTGGGGCATGTGTTTAGATACTGGAGGAACGAGGAAGTGCTGAAGAAGTTGAAGAGGATACTAAGGGAGGCGGTGTACTGGGAGAACATGGTGGAGATAATGTTGAGGGAGGAGGAGGAATGGATGGAGGTGAGTGGAGTAGTAGAGAGATGGTTAAGGGAGAGAAGGACTCCATATGGCATGAGAGGTAGGAGGGATAATAAGGAGTAGTGATTCCGATTCCGATTCCGGGGGTAACGGCGAGTTTGAGGTGGGTTTGGATGGAAGGCATCCCCCTTGGGGATGAGTCCAACACTCATTCTAACATGAGTTTCCCATCTCGAACCAAAAAAAAATACTATAAGAAGCTTTAGGGCGCCACTATTTTTTAGACTTCGACAAAAGAGTAAAAATGAATTTTAACCAATGAAAACATTTAAGGTGAGAAATGTAGATTAATTTTATTCTGCCGGGTAAGGAGAGAAAAATAAATGAGGCCTTGGTACTTAACTTGGAATGTACTTCCTCCAGGAAGGGTGGATGGAAAACTTGGCCTGGAGGTATCCCAGTTATGAGTCGTTAATGTAATTAGAGGTGTTGTTGAAGGTAATCTTGGGCAGTGTCTTTGGGGGTATCCTTGAGAGGTGCCTTTGAGGCATCCTTGAGAGGTGCCTTTGAGGCATCCTTGAGAGTTGCCTTTGAGGTATCCTTGAGAGATCCTTAAGGCTGTGTTTACCACAGCAATTTAGGAAGAAAGATATAAAATATAAGAAAATATGAGCACTCAGAAAAGTCTGTATTGCATTGAAGACAGTCGATAGCGAAGAGGAGCTTTGCTTATGGCGGTCAGAAGAAGTTCGTTGCCAAAATGGAGGCAGAAATGATTGGCAGATGACAATTATCTTATGGTCAGGGTTGGGGAGTTGGAAGTGGCTAAAGAGACGTCGAGCTGGAATTAGAGGATTAGCTATATAAATTTAGAAGTCGATTGAACACATATTTTTCCTTGAATTATAAATTTTGATATTTTATGACAGTTTTTAATAATTTTTTTTCAATAACTCTTTTTCTATCACTTTTTCAAACGTTTATTATTAAACTTAAGCGTATTTTACCTCGTTTTTATTAACTCGCTTTCTTGTCCGGGTGGAACTTTGTACATGAATTTAAACTTATTTCCCGATGGGTTGGAGACTTGAAATTTTTAACATAATTCAGAATTGGATGACAATAAAAGAAAATATGAAAATAATTTAAAAAAAGGAGAATTATTGATAAAACGTCCCTTTTCTAGTTTGATATGCATCATATGGTCTATATACAACATAAATTATTACGTCTTGATAGCCGAACGGTATAGCGCTTTATATGCCGAAAATTATGAATTGTGGGCATTGGGTTCGGATCCTGAACACTGTGAAATTTTTGATATTATTATATTGTGACTTTTGTATAATGAATAACCTTCAATATAGTTCCTATTAACCCGTAAACACACCTTATAGTAAATCGAACTAAAAAGTAAAAACTAAATAGAATGTAAAAAAATTTCAATATACCATATATAAAGCGAACTAAAAAGTGAAAAATAATTTTTCTTGCATCTAAAAACGTGGGGCGCATGCGAAAAATCTATAAAAATGTAGAAAGTAGCTATTAATAAAAAATATATTAATCCATTCACATAATAAGTATGTAATAAAATAAAACAAGTGCGCAACAAGTTTTAGTTGCAAGAAAAATTATTTTTTACTTTTTAGTTCGTTTTAAAAACGTGGTATATTGAAAATATCTTATATTTAATATAATTATTTCAAGGGTTACTTTTATTATTGTTTAATAATATAGAGATAGTTAGTCAAGCTTACGGGAAATAAATTTGAAGAAAATGGGGTACAGCGATAGATGGCGACTGTATTCGCAGCTCCACCATGTGTGATCGTCACCATATTTTATCCAATTTTAGTTTTAGTTTTAGTTAAGACAGTAGGAAGTAGCAATTTTCGTATTTCATTGGACTTGCCTTATTAATTTTTGAATTGTTTATTTATTATTGTATTGAAAGGATTTGTACTCAGAATTCTTCTAATTAGATAGGGCAGTATATAGGTCCAGATTGGATGAAAAAAAAATTTTACGGGATTTATTTTGGGCTGGTTTTATCTTTGACTTTAACTACCCCATCCCCGCCCTTAGAGGGAGGTTTGGTTTAACTTTGTGAAATAATTGTAAAAATCAGTTTTCAAATTTGGCATCATATTCTATGCAGTTTTTTACGTTTATAGGTACCTAAAATTTAATCTAAATAACCATTATTCAATTGAGCAGTTATTGAATTGATTGGAACTAAACGTAAAATAATGACCAATCAATATTTCGTATAATATTGTGATATATTCGTTTCATAAATCTGTATAAAATCCAGACTAATATTCGACATTGCCTCTAAAAAAACATGGGATTTATCGGGATGAGAGGAGAAAGGTAAAAAGTCGGTAGAAGAGGATTAAACAGCCTGTTGTAAACACGTGTTGTGATTCATTGACATAGTAGAGCCGGCTGAATAAATGGCACACACAAAGTATTTATAGCCTTAATTAATGGATGCGCTGTTTTATTGTGTCTGTGGTTCTTTTTGGATGAACAAACGCCGAACAAAATGCAATCAAATCTCATTAATGGTTATTTGTTTAAAGGCTTTTCGGCGTTTTGCCTTTACGGCATCTTTTCTTATTATAATTTTAGTTTTTATTTTATTTTTGGTGAGCGGCGTACTTTATAGTATTGGATTTATTTACAGGTTAATTTTTGTTAATTGCAACTACTTATTCCTTCTACTAATTCTTAAAAACATACATGATGAAGTGCTTTTGTTCAAGACATAGGAAGTTAAAAATAAAAAAGGATAATATACAGAATGAGTCAGGCAACATTATTGTTTGGTTTGATAATACATATAAATATTTTTATGGCATAGCCAGTCAAAACATGATTAGAATTTGTACGCACCTATAAGTATATCAATGCAGAATCTATGATTGCATAAAAATCCAAATTCCTAGACAAAATAATATGCTACACCAGGCTTAACATTTAAAAATTGAACTGGAATAACTCACAAGGAAATAAAAACACTGGGATATTATCTTCTGGTCTAGGGATGTTTCAAGACACACATAAGATTGGTTCAGGAAAAGTTCCCTTAATAAAATATCACTTACTTCCACTAAAGTTGGTTCTTGTGTACTACTTTCTCCTTTTGCTTCTTCTCCTATTCCATCTGGTTCATTTAGTATTTCCTTAAAGTATGTTGTTCATATTTATTTGTATTGTTTTTCCATTTCCACAATTTTTCATTTCTTGTTCTTTATCCCTTTTAATTTGTTTTTGAAGCTCCTATTATTTTGAATTTCTGCACAATTTCCCGTCCTTTATTTCCTGTATCCTTAGATCTATTCATTGCCTTTTTCTTTTCCTGGTTATTATCTTGCTCTCTTTCCTCGGTGTTTCATATATTCTGGTTTGTTTGTTCTTATCCATTTTAACCTAGTTTTTGCTTTTTTCCAACTATTTCTTTTTTAATACCATCTGAAAGCCCCTTTCGAACTCGAAAATGAGACAAGGGATTAATGAGCGCCTTTCACTGAAATTCTCAGAAATGTTCAAATTGTTTTTACCACCGTTGCCAAGTCTCAAAAGTTGTCTAAAATTTTGGTAAAAAAGTTACTTTTTAATCTTTTACGAAAATGTGCTTTGGTAAAAATATACCTGACATTAAGAAACGTCAAATTTATGGGAAGTACATCGTCAAATTTATTAATCGAAAATGTTTACTTACTGGCAATGTAAATTCCTGTAAATGTAAAAATTTCAGTATTATTTAATTCAAAAACGGTGGGATTCAACAAGGCGTGAAGATATAATAGTTTAACTCGAACCATGTAGATTTTATCAGTACTGGATGATTTAAAGAATGGGTTTCATCAAGCCAAGAGTCAAGTTAATTTATCTTTCGCTAAATAGGAAATGTGAATTTACTTTTTTGTGTCTAATATTGTCATACGGGTAGACAGACTGAAAGTATTTGTCTGTGACTAAAATAACGACATCAATTAACATTCTCCCTAAATAGGAATTGCGTTTTATAGATTTAATCTACTTTGAATTAAAAAAAAAACTTAGATAAATTTAATCTCAACTTGCACCAGCATGTAGACCAGATGTCACGATTAAGGGAATGAATAAATAAACTGGTAGGTACTTTACAAGTACAACTTTTAGAAATGTGAGGAAGTCATTCGAAAAGCCGATATAAAGTTATAGACTTGTCATTTAAAACACAAAAATTTGCAATAATTAGAATCATATTTTTTTATCAAAATTTTATAAATATTTATTTTGGTTCATTTTGTAAACATGTGGCCTTTTAGTATTTAGTTCATATTATTTATTTTTTCTTCAATTGCTTTTATATCCTGTGTTAATGATCATAATCCCTAATTATTATCCACTTCTTCGAATTCATATTAACCAATTAACACCTTTCCATTTTTGTACATTGCTTTCTAAATCATCCTATTTCTGTATTCACATATCACGTAATAAATTTAAGACACACTTCAGTATTGTCTTCAGAAAAACAGAGCTCTGTTGACTCTGTAGTTATTATTATTCTGATCAGACATTCTATGTTAAACAGATCCAGTTATGTTACATGTCCGTTAAAAATACCAGCAATATAAAAGTTTGTTTACATTCCTTAATCTTAATTGTGTATTTTGAAGTGTGTAACCAACACATCAACGATTTGATAATATTTACTCAAGCCAAAACCTCCGTCGAAGAAAATCTAAATAGAATGTTAGT
Organism: Lochmaea crataegi; assembly: GCA_947563755.1. Classification (NCBI taxonomy): domain Eukaryota; kingdom Metazoa; phylum Arthropoda; class Insecta; order Coleoptera; family Chrysomelidae; genus Lochmaea; species Lochmaea crataegi. The sequence goes on from OX387424.1 coordinate 61,547,501, forward strand.
AAATCATAAACATTATGCATATTTTTCTATCGAATACGACTCTTGTTAATGGAATTCCAGACGGACAGTGAACTTAGGAGGTTTTACTATAGAAAAAAGCTGGAAGAGGAAGAAAATAAGTAATAATACTGAGTACACGAGGATTTTAAAATCTAACTGACTGCATATGAATGAATAAATGAGCTTTAACCGAGCGACTCTTTTTATATGCCAAGAAAAAAAACATAGTAAATAAACTAAATATTTTATTGGGTATGGGTATAATATACATTGAAAAGTAAGATGTGTAAAAATGAACGCATTTAAAACAAAGCATACAATCATTGTAATGATTATTTTTTTCACTTGTCAAAATCTGACATTTTGGTGGTTTTAACCAATAGCAATACATTATTCTAGCCAACCATTCGGTATTATACTGATAAAACTGCTTCCTCATCGATAATACCTTGTTTACATTGAAACGTCAAAATTTTACTTTGAATTTGTCATTATTGACAACTAAAAGTGCTTCGAAGTTTATTTAATAACTGTAATTTTTCAAATAATTAATTTTTCCTCTTGTTCAAAAAGTTGATTATATTTCCAGTTAGCTTATGTATTCTTTGAATTCAATAAAATAATAAAATGAAAAAATAAAGCAAAATCCTTTTAAATTGTTGAAAAAAATAATCTTCCCAAATACAACTCGTTGTTCAAATTTTATCACATAATTTTTTATTTTCATCACTCAAACTTGTTTTTTTGAGGCAAAAACATTCAAACAAACCGAATTTAGATAAAATCACTCGTCCTAACGGACTCGTTTTTGCCATACATTGTTTTTTAAATACGATATCTACAAAGTTATTTCCCTCTAATGGGCCTCTATCTACCTTAGGTACAAAAACCAAAACTGTGGAATTTTAAAATTTCTTCGAAGAAACTTCTTTTATATTTCCAGTTCATCTTTTCAGGTGTTTTGAATAATTTTCTCTTTTATCTTTAATGTTCTCTTCTTTTTGGCATAAAAAGCATTAAATTTCCATTCCACAAACAACAAAACAGGTTTTATTGTTGCTTACAGCTCCTTCTCCTTCTGATGCAAGTGAACCTATAGTTGTTTTTACTGTTGGAGCGAAACTATTAGCAAAAGATGTTTGTGCTCAATAATGCCTCAAAAAACGCCTCATCTCAGCCAGAATATTTATTGTGTCTGATAGCTAGGCAGGTTTAAAGGCTCTGGTGTCTACAACTTATGAGTCTAAAACAGTCTAGAACTGCAAACAAACTGATCAAGTTACAGACCTAGCTCCAATACGGATGATAGGCTTTCTCAGAAGCCTAGATCTCTTGGACTAAAACATAGATTTAGAGTATACATAAAAGAGCTTGTAAGGTAAGGTCAATTGGTCCAATCGACCCCCTTGTAATCAATCTAATCTAATCTAAGTGTTGGAACAGGAGTTGAAGTAAAGTTATTAATTAGTTCGAGTTATCTTATCAATAAAGAAAATGGTTCAATTTCTGGTAGATAGTGTTTTTGGTGAGTAAATCGATATAATTTATCAAGAAAGCTGCTGGTAAGTTTTCTGTTGCTTGATAAGTAGTTCAAATTCTCCTCAGTGACAAGTTTTGCAAGTAACTAGTTCGACATGTTACTATATCAGGGTTCAGCCTTGTTTCTTACATATTTTCACTAAAACAGTTGAAGAATTTGATCAAATCACTTACCTTCATCAAGGAAATCACTCAACTCCAGTTTTGCCATTTTTCAAGAATACGTTAAATAGATATGAGAAAGCCTAGGATATTAGGTTTTATCCAATAAAAAAGGTGAGCGGTCGTCGGACCGCCGACAGAAGCTTGCTTCTTATGCACAATAGAATGACCATTTTTCGTGAATTTTTCACCATTTTTCAAAAATTTCGACAGTTTTTGACGAATTTTGACAATTATTGACCGACTTTGACAATTATTGACCATTTTTGACAATTTTTCAAAATTTTTACAAGTATTGATCCTTTTGGACAATTTTTGACGAACTTTCAAAATTTTTGACAATTATTGACAATTTTTGGCAATTTTCGGCAATTTTTGACAGTTTTCGACAGTTTTCGACAATTTTCGACAATTTTTGACAATTTTTGACAATTTTTGACAATTTTTGACAATTTTTGACAATTTTTGACAATTTTTGACAATTTTTGACAATTTTTGACAATTTTGACAATTTTTGACAATTTTTGACAATTTTTGACAATTTTTGACAATTTTTGACAATTTTTGACAATTTTTGACAATTTTTGGGAATTATTAACCATTGTTTCAAAATTTTGACAGTTTTTGACAAGTTTTGATCATTTTTCCAAATTTTTGACAATTTTTCATAAATTTTAACATATTTGGCAATTATTAACCATTTTTTCAAAATTTTGACAATTTTTGACCATTTTTGATCAGTGCGGCAAGAGAGATTGCGCACAGTCGCTTGAATGAGTTATCGCGTGACGAACGCTTTTTCGTAACATCACACGTTTCACGAGTTCACTAGCCTTCCCAAAAGTCCCATGTCGTGCAATAAGAAGCAAGCTTCAATTTAAATTTCATTGGATTAGTGGATTATTCAGAAATCTGGCAACACTGTTGCGTGACGGACTTTTCGTAACGGTTACACGTTATACGAGTTCACTAGCCTTCCCAAAAGTCCTATGTCGTGCAATAAGAAGCAAGCTTCAATAAGATTGTACATATTTTGAGATATGTAAACAGATTGACAGCAATGACATAGACACTACATTGACACTGACGGTTGATACCATAGACACCAAGTATGTCGGTTATGCTGCACAACACTAAAGAGTTTGATTCACAGCATTCTCCCACACTATAATCTTGAAGGTAGCGTGGAGGATTTCTTGTTCTGCCAGTCCTCCTCGAAACCTGCACAGCGGGAGCACCAGTGAGCGGCAATGAGCTTGGCACAGGAGAGATAGGAGGAGGAGCAGGTGAGTTCTGCGACGAGGGACCGGCTGATCTTTCAGAACGAGCGTCTACAGCGAGCTTGGAGGAGTCGTGAAGTTCAATAGCGAATCGTTCGCGTCTGGTTCCTACTCTGGTGCCTCTTGAGTAGGTGAGTCTAGTGGTTCCCCTTCACTTTTATGTCCCATGGGGGCAAGATGTCGGTTCGACTCAGTTGCTTTGCGTCCGTCTTGTAGCCGTACAAATGAGTAGTCAGGATTGGCTTGGAGTAACTCGACTTCCTCAGCTAGTGGCTGGTATTTATTCTTTCTATCAAACCGTTTCATTAGGACGTGACCAGCGTCAGTTAGCCAAGTAGGAATGGTATTTCCGTTGTACGATCGGCGCGTATGCATAAGTGGAGTGCAGTACAAAGGAGTGATCTGATGGAGTGTAGAGCCACTAGCAAGTATTATTCCCTCGACTCTATCGGCGCATTGTGAGTGCCGCAGGCCAGTTGCACAGTCCTCCAGATGGTACCGTTGTATTTTTCACATTGCCCATTTCCCTGTGGGTTGTAAGCAGTGGTGCAACTTGTAGCGATTCTTTTGAAATGGAGAAACTCCCTAACTTCTCTAGAAAGAAACTGTGTGCCTCTGTCTGAATGTATGTACGAGGGAATTCCAAAAATCGTAAATATGTTATTCAGGTGCTTGATAACAGTCTTCGCGCTTATGTCGCTGCATGGGAAGGCGAATGGGAATCTTGAGTATTCGTCAATAACCGTAAGAATGTAACGGTTGTTCGTGTTGTAACTTCAAGGTAGCGATAGCGATAAAAAAGATATAATTCTAAAGTTACTTACGGTTTGCCTTCGACTAAGCTCTAGGTAAAACAATGGGTCGTGAATTTTCGCCTAAATGTTGTATAACACTTAGATAATAAAAATTTGTCTGGCATATAAATTGTTTGAGCGCCACGTCATTTGTAATATGAAATAATATAATTTACCCTGATCAAATGACGAAAAACAGAGTATATGGTTTTTTATAGGTACTTAGATGATCATTAAATAAAAATCGGGAAAGTAACTTAACAATCTAATGAAGAATATCCTACTTAAAGTCGACTTTGGTCCCTACTATTTTACAAATATGGCCCTTGGCCGTCGTACATTAAATATACAAATTAATTAGGTTCCTAGGGAAATTAGTTCAATGCTGAAGGTTCTACAACAATATGATGAATCAAAGAAACATGGCCCTTGGCCGTCGTACATTAAGTATACAAATTAATAAGATTTCGAGGGAAATTAGTTCAATGCTAAAGGTTCTACCATGGTATGATTAATCAAATATTAGAAATATATATCGGCTTATGCATCTATCAATGGTTTTCGTATTCTCCAATGGAGAAGAGAAACGAATTTTATGTCAATAAAGTACTGGACATAATATGATCCATACTTGTAAAAGCAAGTATAACGTAGTGTCGGAAGTAGAGAATCGAACTGAATTGATTTTCAAATCAAGTTGCTATTTGAATCAGGTAGAATGTAGAATGTAGAACGTAGAACGTAGAATGTAGAACGTAGAATGTAGAACGTAGAATGTAGAACGTAGAATGTAGAACGTAGAATGTAGAACGTAGAATGTAGAACGTAGAATGTAGAACGTAGAATGTAGAACGTAGAATGTAGAACGTAGAATGTAGAACGTAGAATGTAGAACGTAGAATGTAGAACGTAGAATGTAGAACGTAGAATGTAGAACGTAGAATGTAGAACGTAGAATGTAGAACGTAGAATGTAGAACGTAGAATGTAGAACGTAGAATGTAGAACGTAGAATGTAGAACGTAGAATGTAGAACGTAGAATGTAGAACGTAGAATGTAGAACGTAGAATGTAGAACGTAGAATGTAGAACGTAGAATGTAGAACGTAGAATGTAGAACGTAGAATGTAGAATGTAGAGTTGTTGCAATCTAAAAAGACACAGGAATTTTTAGAAGCTTCTACAAGCAACAAGTGCTGTCGGCGAAAGCAATTAATTTAGAATGACAGAGTCATCCCACAAACATTTCAAAGATATATACACGACAATCATTAGTAATGTATAAAAAGGTATTGACTTACTTAGAATTTCCTTCGACACAACTCACATTATAATTGTCTTTCTTTTTAGACAATCAAGAGAACGCCGGTCAGGCTTGTCTCCAAAATGGTATCTAATTACCAACAAACTTTCCTGCGCACATCATTTCTGACAATTTTCGGATGTTTTAAATCTTTAACAGAGCCCTCTCAGAAAAGATATGAGAACATAAGCAAGGAATCTAACGTGCGTCGACATTATAGTTAAATGTAGTTAAATGCGTTCCTAGGCATTGCCGTTAGATGGCTCGAGAGGTACTAAAATAGGTAATATATAAGCAAAACGAATTCTTTTGAGCAGAGAAACAGGATCTCCTGTTACAGTGTTTGATGGGACGGGCCCCTCCACAGAAATAACATCTCCGTCCTGAAGAGCTGCTGACAGGATTAGAGGTAGCAGCAGCGGTAGGATCTTCATTGAGTGGCAATGCGCTTACTGTTGGGTTAACAAAGTTCTGTGAGTTGACATCTGCCATTTCCATAGAACGTTTCTTCTAAAGTTAGTGTCAGGCTTTCTTGCAGTCTTGAGCGGATCTTAGGGGACGATATGCCAGCTATAAAGGCTCCTCTAATAGTATCGTACTTGTTGATACCATAGACACCAAGTAGGTCGGTTATGCTGCACAACTAACACTTAAGAGTTTGATTCACATCACCACGTTTAATAAACATCGAAATATTTTTCTTCAATAAATTGATATACAATATGAATTTAAATCAACCAAAATAACAAAAAATACGCACGTCTTTATTCTAAGTAGAATTTTTACATCATTTTAGCGAACATAGTTTACATGTAAACACTTGTTTATTGTTCTGCAATGAAAATGTATCGACTTATTTTCAGATTGAGTTTAACTCGCATTGACTTCTATTGGTTGTTGTCGAATAATTATGACAACTAAAGTCATACAACGTCTGTACCTACACAAATGTCTCTTTTCTCATTCCCTATTAGATTGTTTTAACACGATTTGCAGTGCTCTGGGTAATATTTTACAATTATGGGCTCATTAAATCAGGACATTGAATTGGTGTTTACTAGTTTGGTATTCATTATGTGGGCTGGGCACTGCCAGGTCTTTGCTTATTACTGCATCTGTCAAAGTAAACAAGAATTATTATATCTAGTAAGGTGGTCTCATGCTGAAATGTTTATATTCAGGGGGTCGTTATTTCCATTTTTATGAAAAACTGGAGAATTCTTTATAAAAATGCGTCTTCAGTACATATATACAGGATATTTACAAAGTAATCTGAAATATCATTGTAGGCGATTCGTCATAAAATTTTGAGGTGAAAAGTCCTTTTAAGCATATGTCATAAGTTTTCTCGTTAACGAGATTCATTGTATTAACATTTTTGTAATAAAGGAGGTCCGGATAGTCAAGCAGCCATTAAAGCACTGAGTTCTTGTGTAATCAGATCCAAAATGGTATGGGAATGCCTAGAGAAACTCAATGAACTAAGCGAGAGCAATATCGTTGTGGATTCCAGAACAGACTGCAATTGAGGGAAATGAAATAGCAGATGAACTAGCAAAGAGGGGGACTGAAACACCCTTTTGGGGGCCGGAATCCTTTGGCGGTATCAGCTCTAATATAATATTGGAAGGAATAGGCAAAGCCGAAAAAAAGAGAGGTTCTGACCATTGGAAAGATCTAGTAGGGCTTGGACAATCAAAGATACTTCTGGGTTGAAAATAAATGAATAGTCAGAGTAAAACGGCACTAAGAGTTTTAACATGTGTCCTAACGGGACATTGTCGCCGGAATGTGCACCTGAAAAGCTCAAAATAGTGGAGGAAGAAAAATGTAGATTCTGTGGTATGGGAGAAGAAACCTCCATCCACTTGCGGATTGCACAACAATTCAGGGTCCTAGGGCACATCACCTAGGAGACGGCTGGTTAGAAGAAGGACGCTTACCTGCAGACATCCAGAATTCCTCCGGGTAATAGGTCTAAAAGAGCTAATAGTCTCTGAGACTTTCCTCAGGAACTCTGATTGTGAATGGAATTTAATTTAAGCAATGATGAAGTATTTCCATCGACTATCGGTGTTTCCGACATAAAGGGATTGTCGACAATATTCGTGTTGCTAGAAATTTAATAAAAACCGAAAACTGTGCTGTATTTCTAGAAAAACGCTTCTTTTAAAAACTAGTTGACGGATCTTTTATCGACATCCCACTTTGATAAAAAATTTCCTTGCATAGTAGATATAATCAGCCATAAAAAAGCTTCAATTTTCACCGTTACGTTATGGAGATAAAATATTTTTAAAAACCCACCGATACCTAGAAGCACATGTATTGTGTGCGTTGTCTTCTAGAAAATATTTTAAACCAACAAATGTCCAGATATTATAACATCTTGTTGGGAGTTTGTCACAAAAAAGTATCTGAGAGTGTTAAACGACCAATTACAACCCACAAGGAACTTGTTTCAATGCTCAGGTACTTTGTCTTACGAGTATTGGCTACGTAAAGATGTAAAGTCCTTTTTTTATTAGTTTTACAGGGTTATTCATCCTAAATTACCAACAATTCATAAATACTTTCATTGTGTTAACAAACAGTGTTCGTAATTGCTTTTTCTTACTCCAATTAAACTTTGTTATGTATGTATATTGGGGTAACATTCACTGAGACCTAAGATATCTATTATGAACCCTTTTTTCTTCTTAGTTCCTGAGAAAAGTATCAGACTAGTAGTTCCTTTAGTCCTGAAGGAGTTTTAGGATATCTGCAGGTTTCAGTTTAGATAAGTGTCCCTCTTCCATCCAGTAGGATGCAAGGTGTTGGCCCCAACTATACTATGCATTCCACAAGTATGTCTTCAATTTTATAGAATCTACATTCTTCTTGCTTCACCAGTTTGAGTTTTGAGAGATGCAGATTCGGGCGGCATTGTCTTGAGTAGTTCTTTTGTTCCTATTTCCTGGAGGAATTTTAGGATATTCGCAGGTTTCAGTTTAGATGAGTGTCTTCTATCCAGCAGGCTAAAAAGAAGAGAAGATCTGACAATTGGAAAGATCTCTAGTAGGGATCAGACAATCAGAGATACTCCTGGGAAACTAGAACTAGGTGAGAACAGAATAATACTGCAGTTCGCCTGAATGGGCGACTCAAAAAGCTCAAACTAGTGGTAATCTATATATTTTTTCAATATTGAACTGGACACACTTTCCTATGTCGTTAATGTTTGCTTTGAAGATACTTGTGGTTTTTCGCAAGCAAAGGTATGATTCCTGGTAAGTACACTCCTATCCCAGTGCTTTCTTTCGCTTTAGAGCTGTATACAACTGAATGACATTATTTCAAGTCTGGTAACGGATCCCATTCCTCCTTGTTACCGTAATTTGTGTGGAATTTCCTTGAAAAGTTATGCTTTCTCATCAAACCATCTTTTAGTAAGTCCCAGGATTTCCAATTTTTAAAAAGCGAGGAGGTGATTCCATGTCTATGTAGACTGTATTTTCTTTCTTCTGCAACACCTTCCTCCACCGAAATTTGAGTTACTAAACATTTTTTTAAATTGATTAATTATTATCTAAGAAATACCATCATCTAGATAGTAAATAAAATTTCATTACAAAACGATACATACAATCTATTTCCAGAAATTAAATTCACAAGTTATTTAACCGATCCCACTTTCATATATTGTTTTACCAGTTTATCGGCCATAAAGATAATTGAAAAACTATAATTGGTCTTTCAATCATACTAGATTTCACGTTGAAGACAATAGACGTCCTCAAATAGATCTGCAGGAGGTCCTATCTCTATCAATTTGATCTAAAAATATCATATATTCGATCATGGATGCCATTGTTACATCCATCACATATATAGAGATATGCTATCAATATACATTTGTCTGAATCAACACCAATGTAATGGATGGTCGTTTCTACAGGGCAGTAAACTGAAATACCGGGTGTCTTAATAAGAATGATCGCAGTATATTAATAATCACGGCTTCTATATAAATGTTTTGACGTTTAGTTAAAAAATTTATATAATTTATAGCGGCATTCTAAGCACTATAAATATTCGAAATAAATAAGTCATAATTTGAATATGAAAACACAAAGCTACTTTTAAGGGTATCTAAAGTATTTAGGGAAAGAAAGAGACACTGAAAAGTAAAAGTAAAAATAAACGAAAAGAAAAGAAGAAAGTAAGATACAGAAAGATAGGAAAATCTTCATTAAACTCTAATTTAAACATCTTTTTTTCCATTGCAACAGCGCATTTACAAAAAAAATTGTCCCAAATATCTGATCCGTCCCTAAAACACATCCGTTACTATGGCTCAGTTGTAAATTGTATATGCATTATTGAGGTAATATTTCCTTCGCGGCATATTTTTTACGAAGCTAACAAGCTTCGTTAACAAAAAGAGAAGAATTGACGCATGCGCTAACATTGATTGGCATGGATAATAATTATTTTATATATGTGCGATTAACTACGAACGACATGCTGTGCTGTTTGCCGTGTACTATTTCAATTATCACAGAACTATTGTAATTGTCAATATGTCGAATTTCTATTTGTCTTCTTAAAAATTTATGTTAAATCACACGCGTTGCTGTGGCACAGTTGTATATACATTATTGAGGTTATATTTTCTCCATTTTTGATTTCAGAAAAACATGTGACGAATTAAAACAAATTATATTATTTTTGTACCCCTTAGTTATGATACGCCACTGTGATCTAAACTATCCTGTATCGCAAGTGCACGCAATAAGTTGGCAAAGTTTTATCGCAATCGGTACGGCAGCGAATAAAACACGAACAAACAAATAATTCAGCATACAAGCTTAATTTCATTTTTATATAGGTAATATCAGAATACCAATTTATGCTATGCGCAGACGCATATCTGGAGATCTGGGACTGTCAAACAAGTTCGGACCAATCTGATGCTTTCTCTATAAGGCGTGAAACCAATCAGCAATCCTAATCTAGTACAGTTAAAGTAACAAAGTTAGAAGCCTATCATCTTCTTAATTAGTAATTGATAATCATTAATATTGGTCACAAAAATAATTAAGAGAAGGAGAAGGAAGTACTAGTTAGTATTAGGTGAAGTCCAGAGTGGGAAAAGTGACAAGCCGCAAACTTAACTGACTAGATTAGAGGTTAGGTAATTATCTAATGTATTATGTTTGTGTTGTTCAAGTAAATCTTTAATAATTGAATATCATCTATCTAAAAAATAATTTAAAATAAATAAAAAACAGTCATTGCATTCAGCGCAAACTAAATGTGATAGTTGGCTGTCTCTCGCTGTTCCAATCACTTTTCAAATTCCAATCGTAAACCCATCCAATCTATTGACCCATTATCTGAAAAATATCAGTAAAACAGTTGTTATGCGTTCTACAAATATGAAATCTTGAACCTACGTTTCCCGTCACGCTTTGAAACACTTCGATATTTCCCCCGCTGAGACGTCTTCCTTTACATTTAACACTAAGTGCTGCTTTCAGAGTTTGACAGGTTTATGCAAGGCGTAAATTAGTAATGAGATATTTTTAAAAGATATATAAACAACGTTATAAGTGTACCTAGAAAATCTACAATTTTAAAAATAAATAAATAAAGTCGAGTTTTAATTCAAAGCGAATTTATTCTTTCCCTGATATATGTAATACTAATTAAATAGTTGATTAGTTCGGCACCACCAGTCAGAGGCATAGAAACCTCGGCACTTCAACCTTTAGGCTTTTTAAGCTCTTGGTTATACCGTTTATGTGAAGGAACCAGTAGCTCTTATCAGGCTCAACAGTCTTTTCACTAGGTCCTTCTTGGAGAAATCCTGCCTTGGGTACTCTAGTCCTAGGAGTCTATATCTCCAATGAGACAGTGCTTCACATTCGAAGATAATGTGAGAGGCTGTTTCGTCCTCTTCCATGCACAACCGACAGATGGGTTCCTCCCTATATATGCCAATTGTATGCATGTGATTCCTTAGGGTACAGTGACCGGCGAGTAATCCCGTTACTTTCCTTTTCTGGCCCCTGCTGAGGTTTAATATTTGGGTAGTCAGCGACTCCGAGGTTTTTTTGACCAGGAGTTTGCTGTCATCCTGTTTTGGCACGTGTCTCCAGTACGTCTGATGTTTAGTTTGAATCCACCGAGATGTACAACCACGTGCAGCAGATTTTGATATTTCAAATACTTAAAAATGCTTAAAAATACTTAAAATGCAGAGCAAGAGGTGGAAGATTGAGAATGGCTTCCAATGCCGCAGTCGGGCTGCTTCTCATCGCACCCGTTATGCACAGACGGGCAAACCTCTGAAGTTTTGATAGCTCCAGTTCGACTTTCCTCTGATCTGTTTTTGGCCATCAAACTAAGGCTCCATAGGTAACCATGGGTCTCACCAAAGTTGTGTACAGCCAGTGAACGATCCGTGGATTTGGTCCCCATGTGTTTCCTATCGCCCGTTTGGCAGCCATTAGGGCCATTTTTCCTTTATTGGTTTTGTCATGTAGGTGTGAATTCCAGGTTAGTTTTGCGTCCAGAATTATACCCAGATACTTGACCTCCTGGCTAAGACACAGCTGAACGTTGAAGGGGCTTGGCAGTTTTAGTCTCTCAAGCTTCCTTTTTCTAGTGAAGGGAATGAACGCAAAGTGCTTTCGTCTGATCCTTGTACAGAAGCAAAGTATGTGAGTAGATCCACATTTTCTGCATATAGGTTCACTAACTTTTCCCACTTTGTGCATATGTTTCATCAGGGTACAGTAACCAGGTCGGTAACTGTCTTCAAATGTCTCTTGCCCATTTTCAACAGCCTGGTTGAGAGTTCCTTGTCTACCTTGTTCAGCAAACTCTTTGTATGGAAGTGACCTTGAGTCCGTTTTAATTGGTGCTCCTTATCTAGCCAGATCAAGATGTCCCCTCTTATACAATCCTTTATGTTTCTACAAAACGGTTCCGGACCTCAGAAATCTTCTTTAGAACCTTCTTTAGCTAACTGGTCCGCCAATTCATTACCTGCAATCCCCTTATGTCCCGGCACCTATTCTAGAATCACTGTGTTGTCTCTTGCCAGCCTATTAAGAAGCAAGGATCTCCTGTTGATTTGGAATTCTCTCAGCTGCGTTCTTGGTGTAAGCTCAGGTCTAAAACTGACTATAACGATTATATTAGGTTTACTGAATGTTCTGTTGGTGATAATTTAAATGCGTTTCGGAACTTTGTGAACTCCAGAAGAAGGTGTAATACACTGATGAAATGTACCTCAACAATGTCAAATATCCTGTGGGAATCGATTTAGCTAACCTGTTTCAAGATTATTTTAGCTCTGTTTATTCTGATAAGACCTGTCCTAGCTTTGGTTATATATCTTCTACTCCTTTGGATACCTCTGAGTATTGTGTGTCTATCTCTGAAATATATAAACATCTTTGTGGTTTGAATGTATATAAAGGTCCTGGGCCGGATGGTATCCCTTCTTCTATTTTAAAATATTGTAGTTTTGTATTGTCTCGCCCCTTGCATATAATTTTTAACTACTCCCTTAAACTAGGCGTTTTTCCAGATCTCTGGAAATATAGTTTCGTCGTTCCTATTTACAAAACAGGTGAAAAATGAAACCAATTCAATTATAGGCCGATATGCATTCAGAGCGTAATTCCTAAATTATTAGATAATATTGTTACTAAAATCCTTACGAAACTTTTGGATCCTTATATCATTAACCAGCAGTTTGGCTTCCGTTCAGGGAAGTCAACTGAGCTTAATCTCCTTACATATGTGAACTATCTTTCAAGTGCCTTGGACTCTGGTTATCAAGTTCACTCTTTGTACACAGACTTCTCCAAGGCATTTGATAAAGTTAATCATGGCCTTCTGGTCCAAAATATTAATAATATGGGTGTTAATGGTAGTCTCCTAAACTGGATTCAAAGTTACCTTACCTGTCCGTATTTAAATAGTCCGTGTTTGTGGCTTCTTATCATCTGGCTTTGTAGTTCCTTCAGGTGTTCCCCAAGGATCACACAAAGGACCACTTTTGTTTTACATTTTCGTCAACGACATCCAGAACTGTTTTATAAACTCTCAATTCTTATGTTTTGCTGATGATATAAAATTGTATATGACTGTACGTTCATTAAAGGATTGTCTGAATCTTCAAGCAGATTTGGACAATTTATCTCGGTGGTGTAATGCCAATGGCATGGAACTGAATCCAGCAAAATGTCAGTTTATTAACTTTAGTAGAAAGCGTCACCCTATTGTTTTTATCTACAACATAAACCAAACACCTCTTATTAATGTGTCAGAAGTTAAAGATCTTGGTGTTGTGATTGACTCTACCATGTCTTTTCGGCCCCATATATATGCTTCAATTAATAAGGCATTAAGGATGCTTGGTTTTATCAGAAGGATAACTTGTGACTTTCGAAACGTGCAATGTCTTAGAATACTTTACTTCTCCCTTGTTAGATCTCTTATCGAATATGCATCTTCTGTTTGGAATCCCTTCTATACCAACCATATTCACAACATTGAACAAATACAAAGAAAATTTCTAAGACTCATTGCCTACAAATCTGGAATTCATCCTGTTAACACCTACCACTTAAATTACCATGAATTGCATTCCCAGTTTCTGTTGGAGCCTTTCTTCGTTACAGAAGGAATTGCAAAGATCTTTTCATTCTATTCAATATAGTCAATTCTACTCTCGATTGTCCTACTCTTTTGTTCAATATTGGTTTTTCCGCACCAAATAGATCTACTAGAAACAGTGTTACTTTTTCACAACCACACTACTATACTAATTATCGCAATAATACGTTCATCCCCAGGTCCACAAGATCGGCCAATCGATTGAATGTTGATTTCTTCACATTTTCTTCTGAAAACTACAAATTTTGTAATTCTTAAAAATATTTTTAGTTGTTATTGTAAGTGATACGTGCTTTATCTTATGTGTTATTTAATGAATAAGTTTATGGTCTCTTATATTTATGTTTATATATATTTTTTTTTTCTTTTTTTTTATTTATTCTATTTTTCTGTGTATCAATTATAACTATTGTATTTTAATGGGTTCTAGCCCGTCAATAAATAAATAAATAAACGTTTGTTTTCTTATTCTTTTCTTGTTAATTCTTCAATCTAAAATATAGTCCACACCAATATTATAAAATCATATTTTACAATTCAATAGATTCTCGACTTCAAATTTATCACCACCATTATGACATTATAACTATTTGCGATCATACATCAAATAGACATAGCTGAGACATATTCGATACCAGCTGTACAATTTGCATATTTATCATGTCATCGCAAATATGGAACTCTCTTTCGTATTCAGCTGTAATTAAAAAAACAAAGTCGAAATGAATACAATTGCAATTAATATCCATTACTCACTTCTGCTTCTTCTTTTCTTACTTTTCATTGTCGAGCTGTCTCTACGTATGTATGTATCTGTGTAATTTATAAGTGGGTGTGCCTTTAACTTAAGAAAATTGCGGTATTATGGGTGTTGCGGGTATTGTTTGTTTGTTATACAGAAAAATAAAAGTATGATCAACGGAAATTGATATAAATAGGTTTCCATACAAGGTGAAGATAAGAAAATGTTTAATAGTATATTACATAACAAGAGTTGTAAATAGCATTTTCATGCGAGAGACAAAATTGTGCAATCTTGATTTGTACTTTACTTTTTCTACGATTTTCTTATTACTAATTATAAATTTAATAAGAATAGTTTTTAACAGTTGGAATTTGTATATGTATATATAATGTGAAATTTTGACAATTTTAAATAATAATAAGGTGTCCAGATTTTTGTACAACCAAAATAGAAGTCGACGATATTAACACTAAAATGTTGTTTGAGTCTGATTTTACAGGATTTATTGGTTGTGAGGCAGATGGTACAATTTTTGAAATATCATTTCTATTGTCCTTGATAGACGTTAAAATTGTATTTGCCGATATATTTTTATGTAACATGGAGTTGTCCAGATAACTTTATTCCTCAACCCACCATATCTTTTCAGTGTCTACAGTAGGTAAATTTACTTTTACTGTAGCTAAGCTAGATCTGATTGAATTTTAATAAATATGCTTTAATAAAGAGGTTAGTATACACTATATTATACATAATGAAAATAATCTCCTATATAAAGTTATTCCAACAGAATAAATCACAAAGAAACGACCAGTATTTAATTATTTGTGTTTGCTTATTCCCGGTATTGAATTTGTTGTTTATTTTAACTTCAAAGCTGTTATTATAACGGAAATCAATATTTCATTACTAATGGCTGAAGCAAATAGAAATTTGAATAGTGCGTTATTTACCGCTGCTCAGTTCCAAGACACACTGAAAAATACAGAAATATACAAGGCATTAGGATTATTTCTGTTGTTTGGGATTAATAGTGAAAAATAAGATCATTCCACTTCAGCATCACTTATTCTATAGAACTAGATGCAATTAAATTTGCAGTCAAACCCGCTTATTGGAATTGATAAAGTTTGTTATCGTAATAACTTAGACTTTCAATTTTCCAATCGGTTTCCGCCATTATTTCAAAACATTTGAGGTTATGTTGAAAAATGTCTTGTACAATAGTTTTTTATTATTTACAACTTTTGTATTGATTACTTTTCTCTAGGAGATCACATTTTGACTGCTTTCAACCCCTAAACACCACCCCTTTTCACTATTTCACTTTATCTCGCATCTAAAAGTTTTTTCTTTTTCTTTCAGTTGGTTTTTGTCAGCCATAGAAAACCTCTGAGTACTTTTCGGATCATACAACAGCGTCTTTTGAATGCTTCTGGTGTGATTCGGTTTCAATTGAAACAGTACGTCGAAGATTAAACGAGGCTTGTTTGGTTTGGGCTATGTATGTATATTGGGGTGACATTCACTGAGACCTAAAAGATCTATTGTGTCCCCTTACTTCCACTTAGTTCCTGAGGAAAGTCTCATAGACTAGTAGCTCCTTTAGTCCTATTTCCCGGAGGAATTTTAGGATATCTGCAGGCTTTAACTTAGGTAAATGTCCCTATTCTATCCAGTAATCTCCAAGGTGTTGTGCCCTAGGATTCTGAATTGCTGTGAAATTCGCAAGTAAGTGGACGGAGGTTTCTTCTTCCATGCCACATAATCTACATTCTTCTTCCTCCACTATTTTGAGCTTTTCCAGGTGCCCATTCAGGCCACAATGTCCCGTTAGGATCCCTGTTAAACTCTTAGTGCAGTTTTACTTTGACTTATGCATTCATTTGATCTCAACAGGTTGTAGTCACCCAGAAGAATCTTTGATTGTCTAAATCCTACTAGATCTTTCCAATGGTCAGATCTTCTCTTTTTCTCGGCTTTGCCTATTTCTTCCAATATGACATTGGAGCTGATGCCGCAAAAGGGTTCCGGTCCCCAAAAGGGTGTTCCAGTCCCCCTTTTTACTAGTTCATCTGCTATTTCATTTCCTTATATTCCAGTGTGTCCTGGAATCGACAGTAAGGTGACTATATTGTTCACGCCTAGTTCATTTAGTTTGCCTAGGCATTCCCACACCATTTCGGAACTGATAACAAAGAGCTCAGTGCTTTAATGGCTGCTTGACTATCCGACATTATGATAATCCTCTGCCTTTTATATCCTTTATCAATATTGAACTGGGCACACTTTCTCATGGCGTGAATTTCCGCTTGAAAGATACTCGGGGTTTTTCCCAAGCTTTCAGAGTGTTTGGTTCTATCCCAGTTCATTCTATTGCTTTTGAGTCGTCTGTGTACCATTGAATGGCATTCTTTCCAAGTCTGGTAATGGTATTTGGATCCCATTCTTTCTTGTTGCTTAATTCCGTAAAGAATTTCTTTGAAAAGTTATACTTTTTCATCAAACCATCTTGTGGCATGTCCCAGGTTTTCTGATTTCTAAGAAGTAAGGAGATGGTTTTTTTTTAATGATTTCCTCTCTACTTAGTCTGTATCTTGTTCTTTCTGCAACTGGTATATATGTAGTGGTGTGAGGTTGAGAATCACTTCCATGACTGCCGTTGGGCATGTTTCCATTGCTCCTGTAATACATATACAGGCTAGTCTTTGAATTTTGGAGATGTTTTCTCTCGTTGCCAATAGGCTAGTTCTACTACCCCACGCAATGGCTCCATAAGTGATAATTGGTCTCACTATGGCAGTGTACATCCAGCTCCGGATTGTTGGGTTACAACCCCAATTTCTCCCTGCCAGATTCCTGCACACCATTAGAGCCATTTTTGCTTTGTATATAATCTCCTGTTCGTGTTTGCTCCACAGGAGTTTACTGTCTATAGTCAAACCTAGATACTTGACTTCTTGTCACAAAGGGTATTTTCAAATTTTCCTCTGGCTCTTATGACAATATGATCCTTTGCAAGATATTGGGAGGTCAGTCAAACCAGACAGGAGTTCGTCAACCGTTAGGCTCCACATTAATGGGGATGCTACTCCTCCCTGTGGACATCCTCTGGTTGTACAGATGGAGACAAGTCTTTGCTCGTCCTCGTCTCTGCTACTCTAGTGGTGAGCAGTTCCGACATCCATTTGGTCTGTTATGACCTTCGAGAGGATTATCTCCCCTATTTCGGCTACTCCCAGGAAAATGAGTTTCTAGTATGAGTCTCACTCTTTCCTCCTCATTTTCGGTATATTTACCGTCTGGCTTCCTCAAAGCCATATCGGTGTTAAACCTACTTTTTGCCATGACTTTGTAGAGTCTTGCCGCATCAGAATTTTCTGAAGCTATTTCTTTTAGCTTTTCTAATTTCCTTATAGTAGGTGTATCTCTGCCAGTCTCCGATGAGTTTTGCTCTATTAAAAAGGTCCCAAGTTAGAGACCTCAATTCTGACAGATGTTTATTCCACCAGGGTGCATCTCTGCTGCTTCGTTGTTCTTGAAGAGGGCAGTTCGATTCAAATGCATCGATTATTGCCCTGTTCGGGTCCTCAAGCTGATTTTCCAGATCGAGATGGTGCTTAGCCCTCCCTTTTCTCTGGATATGTGCTAGGTTTTCTTTCAGACAGGAGTTATAGTTGTCCCAATCTGTTTTTCTTGGTTTTCTTCTGGGGCTCACCTCAGGTTTGCCTAGTTCTAACTTGAATGTTATGATGCTATGATCGGAGAGAGATGGTTCGCCCGAAACTCTCCAATCTTTTACTATGTTTTATATCCTGAGTTGTCAGTGTGACATCTAAAACTTCTTTCCTTTCCCTTGTTACAAATGTGGGAGTATTCCCTATATTGTGAATATTAAGGTTTTTATTAAGGATATATTCTAATGAACATGTGAATTGGAATGCTAAATGGAGTCGGATGAGTCGAGGTATGGACGATTTTCTGATAGTTGGCGTCTTCGTGTATGGACTCTTTCTCCAGTGCCCAGAAAACGAAAAGCAGTGCAGGAAGTGATGGTACAATTGCTGTTCGGGAGGCAATTGTTTCAATGGTCGTACAGAATTGTTAGTGCTTGATGGGAACTTGACTGAGCAGATTTACGTACAACAAGTTATTAACAATGTTTTACGTTTGTTTCAAGCTGCTATTGGACCAACATTCCTCTTTTTAGACGATATTGCTCAACCACATCGTGCAAGAGTAGTCGAAGACGGTTTGGACTTCCATGCTATCCCATATTTGGCAGCTCCTCCTTAACCTTTGCAGTTTATTTGTTAATGACAGATAATGGATTGTTGCATTGTTTAGTTCGAAATGTGAGCAGAGCAATTTTTGATAAAATAAAGTCTCTCGAGTAATTTTTTGACATTTGTTTGAAGAAATCTATTAGCAACCATTTGAAATTTCAAACAGAAATTACTGAGCCTGCAGTTTGGCAAACGTTTTCTTCCATCTACTCACTAAACTAGGTATAACGTATGCTTTTTGTTTTATTCGTGCGAATTTAAAGTTACAGTCATGCAAATGGGTGACTATTAAAATTACCAATTTGGATACTCTAGCCCATTTTATGGTATTCAAGCGAGCACTGGATGAAAACTTTATATATGTATATTTATGTACTTTTTATATTTATTTGGTAATTTAAGTTTTCAACACCTAATAACATTCAGCATTCAGCAATTAAAGCAATCATTTCCTTCGAGTCGAACCATTAACTCGTAAACCTTATTGATATAAATAAACATCTAATACATTTTATGTTTGTTTAGATATAAAACTTGTCGACGGGTAATAGTGTACAATAAATTTGTGCGTAGTTTTTTTCTGAACAAGTGAAAAAATATCCACTTCAGCTCTTACTAAAAATTATAATTCCGTTGAAAGGTTTAATAACAGAAACAACGGAAATAATAAACAGAACTGAAACGTAAAACAAGAATGAATTTACGTTCATTTATTTACTCATTATACAGTTTTTGGTTGATGAAAAAGTCACCTGGTTATTGTAAATATTGAATTGGTTTTTCTGACTGTATAAGGTATCCTTCATCTTATCTTTAGCGTGTGTAAGATTTGGATTTTCAGCTTTCCACATTCTGCTTTTTTTATTGTTTTCGTTTCGAATAAAAGCTGGTGGCGTCCAATTTAATATTAATTGCACACCCCATCCCAGAGCTTTCCATATGGGCCGAATTCCACTCCCTGAAGTGGAGTGCTATATTAACTAATAAATTACAAATTGGCGCCCAACGTGGTGTTTTAAGAGTTGCATATTGTAGGAAACATCTACATAAAATGGAAAAAGTCAGTGAATCAATGTGCAGAAAATTGACTTAAGGGATGAAATACCCACTCATATACTTACAATAAAAACAAATGAATGAATAAATGCTAATAAGTAGTGAGAAGATTTATTCATATAAAAGAAATATACTAAACCGGTGTAAAATTTCATCGGTTTAGCAATAGGTTGTGCTAACTACCTGAGATTTGGATTCTCCAGCTAATTTTAAGAGGTCTCTGTTACACTCGGTAGTTCTTATGGGCATTTGATTAAGTACTATTTTCGATGAAACCATTTGTCACTGCTTGTTTTTCAGCTTGTTTGAAATTTCAATAAATGTCTTCGTCGTATCTAACATTCCCGACCGGCATTCTCTTCATTAATCTTGCTAAGTTTCAATTAGGTAGATTAGGGAAATTAAATTCCAATGGAAATTAATTTGAACTTAAGTTAACCCAGTCACGAATAATTAAATCCTATAAAAGCGCTATGCTGCGTTCGAAATAAGCATCATTTGTATTTTCTCTCTTTGATATTCATAGTGGTGTATAAAATAAATAAATAAATGAATAAAATGACTGATCGTGATGCTGTGATATAGCACACATACCAGTGAAAATTAATCAAACTGAATAAACGAATAGATGTGAATAATACTAATTTCCATAACCATTCATTGTTTTGTGTATCGGCAATGGGGAGATTTCAATTGCTACACGTTTAAAACAACCGCATAAAAACTGTTCCTTTCAAATATCTTAAATTAACATCGCAGAATATTCGGCGATTCAGCGCATAAGATCTAATAAAATCAACATATATTCCATATTTCGTATCTCGACATCGAATAAATGATAGTATATAAGCAGTATCTGAAACATTTATAGCCAAGAAAAACCGTTTGAAGGGTCTAGTTCTGTGACAGTTCAGATGATTTATTTGGTGCAATGTCATCTATTTTTCTAACTCAATATTTGTTGACAATCATCCAGTTATTAGATCTAATAATTATGCGGTAATAAGGATTCAGATGAGTGTAAAACGCTCCGCCTATGTTTTAGTTTGTTTTATTGCTAGACAGAAAAAGATATCCTGAGGGATGTCGAAGAAAAATCATTGTTACAATCTTACTTTTCATGTAATCATGTTAAATTAATAGAAAGTTATTCGGAAAGTAAACTGTCTTTTCTAAAAACTCCGTTTATCTTACATCAGAAGTGGGATTCGCCAACTAAAAGAGCAAAATAATTGTGGAAGAATTGGTACGAGTACTAGCTGATATGATTGCGCATATTTCTAAATGCACAAAACAGGCTTATACAGAGCAAAGCAGAAAACTAGTGGACACTAAAAGTCACAGTATTCTGGGAATGACCTCTGACATAATGCCTCCAACAGTAAACTACGACCTCCCTTATACCGTCCTAATTCCAAATAGAGACGAATGGGCCCTCCGTAAGGATGAACCATTAAGAGCAGACAGATGCTGGTACACTGATGGATCAAAAACACTCTCAGGCTCTGATGAAGGTGTATACGAGCGCAGACCTAGGACAGAAACACAGACAACCTCTCTAGGATCCTATGCAACCGCATTTCAGGCGGAAATTTATGCCAGTGCTTCATGTGTGGAAAGATTTGAGCAAACCAATCTCACACATAAATCAATAAAAAATTTCTCGGATAGCTAAGCGGCTTTGAAAACACTTAGCTCTTACCGTGTAACGTCGAAATTGTTATTTGACTACCAAAAAAGACTCTCCTCAATAGAGTAATGCTGATCTGGATCTCTGGCAATTCTGGCAAGTTTGGCAATGAGAAGGCGGAGTCTCTTGCAAGGGAGGGTGCCGCACGAGTTTTCATCGGACCAGAACTTACAATCTGCATCTCATAAGCTTTGCCAAACAAACACTAAATACCTGGACAGCAAGAAGATCTTTACACTTTTGGTGTAATATACCAGGATTGGTTCATTCAAAGGCTTTTATACATCCTTCGAAGAATGTCTCCAAACAAATGTTGAACTATAGCAGGCATGACCACGTTGACTAACAGGCATTCTAACTGGCCACTGTCACCTGAATCATCATATGCTAAGACTTGGACTGTCGGAAGATCCCTCTTGTCGTCTTTGTTGGAACCTCGGACCTGAAAGATCATTCACCAAATAAACTAATTGGCTTTGTTAAGAAGCTGAATTTGTTTGGTGAAATCTGAATAGGTGTGAGCCACAATAGACTCTTGCGAGTCGCAGTGGAGGGCCTTATAGACCACAAACCTAACCTAACTAGCTGATACACTGAAAAAAATAAAAGACCAATCATTCAGAAGTAATCTTCAACTATCAGTATACCGAATTTTCATCCTGAGATGATAGAGCAAAAATGGTGTGAAGAGATCGAAAAACAGAGAAAAAAAGTACATGCAACATTTAAAATAAATAGATACAAGTACAAATGAACATAATTTACCCACAGAAGCAGCGCAACTGCTTGTACGTGAGAATTGTAAATACAAAATACATAATGTATAATAGAAAGTGTTTTATTAATCAGATAATCGCAATTTGGTAATAAATAAGGTCACAATAGGGTAAAATTTATGGGTGAATTAGTCATATTAGGTAAATAATAATATTTAAGTCATTTTAGAATTCTTAGCTGATAAAATGGAAGGAAGATCATTTAGAACATGCCTTTTCAATTACAAGCTATTGATAATATTATTTAAAGTAGATCTATCAGTTCCTTTAATCCAAAGTTAAGTTTTTTTCTTGAACATATTTACTGTATTAATGATCTTTATTCCTGTGGGAAGAAAATTATAAATTTTGGCAGCTAAGAATTCAATGCTGCACTGTTTAATAGTTTTTTCGCATCTTGGAATTCTTACGTTATTTAATTTTTGTCTAGTGTTATAATTATGACTAAAAGGTTCCAATTTAATATTATTTTTATAAACATTTACTAGAATTTTTTGAACATATAGCTGTCTAATATCAAAACCATTACTGATTTTAAATAGTTCGTCACTTGAAAAGGTCTTATTTTTTTATATAAGATCTGTTCCAACCGCAATCAGAAACTGTCAGAAACGATCAGAGAATAACTAGTCAAAGCAAACAACGAGTTTACTTTCGCGTGATTGCTATCACTGATTTCAATGGTCGACTATTCTCTGATAGTTTCTGATTGCGGCTGGAACATACCTATATTATTCTAAGAATCCATTTTTGTAATATGTTTAATTTTTCTAAGAAGTTGTCAAAAGGTAGACTTTTACAACAAGGACTGTTGAAATGCAGGACGGTTGACGCTATCCAAATAATTCTGTCTAAACTGCTAAGAACGATAGTGGATGCACATGGTATGAAAGTTATCAAACACTGCTCGACGACTTAAAGATTCCTTTCATCAGAGATGAAATCCATGAAGGAGTCATACAAAAAACGTGCCATAAACTATGCAAACAAGCTACTAAAAGAGCAAATCAAGAATGTCCTCACAACAAGCAGACTAGCAAGAGGCTGGCATCAAAACCTACCGGAATACTTATCAGTGAAATATCACTGGATATTTTCCTTCCGGGAGAATAACTTGTACCTCCGTAATTACGTTGATTGTGAATAAAGTTATAGACGGGGTGCAACAAAAACCTTGAAAAAATTATCAAAACAATACGTACACACAACCAAACAGTCAACTTTGCTTATATTCGAAAGATGGTGCATATACAGAGTGTTTTCATGTTATTTGATTGGGCACATTCCAAGAAATAAATATACAAAATGAAAGCATTAAACAAGAACCCATTTGAATTAAAGCAATGTTATACCGTCATCTTTCAAGAGCTCTAGATTCCTTAGGAAGAATTTTTGATAAGGTGATTTACGTAATATCCACATTAAATTTATATCGCAAATCTTTCTCTAATTCCCGCTCGTCGTCTCATTAGCCACCCCAATCTTCAACCCTGACCATGAGACAATTGGCGTCTGCCAACGGTCGCTTCCATTTTTTCAACGACACGAGCAAAACCCCTTTTCGCTACCGACTTTCTTCGAGGAAAGACTTCCATTTTTATCGTCTTTATATCTTTCCCATCTAAATTGCTGTGGTAAGTCCAAAAATATATTTTATAATATTTAGTTTCGTTCAAAGTAATCGTGGAGATGATTTTTATCACATAACACATTTTATTTTTCACATAGTTAGATGAAATAATATTTGCCACGTGGTCATCTAGCCATCCTTTTCTTGAATCCCTGTACATTATTTTCTAACTAAACATTTTTAAAGTATAAATTACTGTGTTTTATACTTTTGTGCAAACATTTCAAGTTTTTTCTGTTGCAGTATAACTCTTTTTAACTACAGATTAGATTCATTTTAAAACAAAACGTTCTCGACATGAGCTATACATTCAAACTAATTTTAAAGTAATTAAAAACTAATTTTAAAGTAATTATGTGTGTTTTTTTCTTTCAAGTTAATATTAATAACAATATATAAACACCTTTTTTGCTTCTGTGAAATTGTTCACAAGTTTTTAAAGAAATAAAACCTAGAAAATATTCCCTTAGTATATAATTCTGCCATTGCCCGCCTTATATATCATAAAGTATTATATTTTTCAGTAATGATTTATTCATTAATATAACAACATAACGTTTTGCTATAATTTAGTGTCTTTTTAAAATTATTAGATTCCTCTTTTGATTATCAACTTTATTCATTTTTTATTGTCTTAATATGGGACATATATGTTGGAAAGCTTTCGGTGAACTCAATATCTAATTAATTTTAAACATTTGCCTTCCTTTTTAACCTCGAAAGCTGAACCAACATCATGTGCCTCATTACATTCAAGTTTCCCACAAATCCCTAATCCGCCTGAACTTTTAGGTAAGCACAGCAGCTAGTATACGGTGAACAACTAAGACACCGTTAACTGCTAGGATACCATTAACTGCTAGGAGACTATTAAGACACCCTCAAAGACACCTTCAAGATACCTCCAGGTCCACTTCTCTGCTCACCCTTCCCGGAGAAGATATTTACTTAAGATAAGTACCCTAAAAAATCCAGGCTACATACCGATCATTTTGTCCAACTCCTGACAAGAATAAAATTAATGTTTTAATTTTTTTTTCAATTTATAAGGCTATCAGAGCTGTAGGGGATCGTGTCCCGGCCAAAGTAAGTTAGTTTTAATTTTTTTAATAAATATATTAATTTAATTTCTACAAGGTGTTTCTACCTTTTTCGCCTTAATTTTCTTTTTGTTTAAATTCATTTTTGTCCTTTCGTCGACGTCTAAAAGGTAGTGGCGCCCTAAAGCTTCTTATAGTCTGACAACCTCTGACATACCTAGTGCAGCACTAACATGGAGTAGAACCATCCTTGAAAAGAGTCTCCAGTGGCCACTCTAACGCCCAAGTCACGAACAACCATCGGGTATGGTTACAACCCTGTATATTGAGGTGAGTAATACAAAAGTTTTGGCACCGGGATATTGTGCGGCAATTAATGTAGACCTAAAGCTAAAACGTTTGGGAACTTATAATTTAAGCTATCCAAATACTCATCAGCAGATGGTCACGTATAGTTTGGCAATCATAACTGAAGCTATGAAAGGAATGCGGTCGAAAACATTCGATATTGCCACGTTTAACTATGAAAAAGCTAAAGTGTTAAGTGTGTAGTGATAATAATTAGAAAATGGACTTTTTATTATTAACAATATGTCAATAATGATTAAACGTTAGTTCTTTAATGTGCTTGTTTCATTGGATTTTGTCTATTAACATTATTTTTTCATTGAATTTACTGTTTGGACCCTCACTTTTATTTCTGAATATTAATAGATGAACACTTTTCCAAATATGTTATGGGTTTCCTTAAAGCCGGCAACGTCGTGCGAAAATCATAATTACCACGCCCCCCGAACTAACTCTATTGGTGAATATTTATCGAAATTCCGTTGCTAAGTAACCACCTGACTTCCTATTGGCTAGCGCGTACGTGTGTTCTTCCCTGTCACTTCGACAATTGACTGACATGGATTTTCCAGTGGCGTTTAAATAATTGTCAGTATTTACCTTCGTATTTTCAGTTTTACTTGGTATCTTATTATTGCGTATCCATATTGAATTCAAGTACGATTTGTTTGTTTTTAACAAATACCTACCGCGTTTGGAAAATACCTTACCTTTAAAGCAAAGCATAAATCAGTTTCTATATATAATTATTATATAATAATAATAATTATTTTTAATACGTTTATAAAATAGGTACCGTACGCCATTGGTACGTTTATGACAGATATCGGCCATGTTTCCTCACCCTTTACCGATGCCGCGTAGCTTCAAATAGACTTGCCAAACTGTACTTTTGTCCATGTTTTAAATAAAAAAAGACTTTATTAATGCTAATTAGTGAATCTCTTACGACATTCTTCTCACATCGCGAGTGAGTACATTAGAAAATTTCCTTTAAATGATCCAATATTGAGAACTAAATATATTTTCCATTAAATGTGAGAAAAAAATAAGAGCAACTTTCATTTTAATTAAAACGTTAAACTAGTAAAAGGCATAATTGAATTTATTTTCGAAATCATAATTACCTGTGGTTGTTTACTTAACGATTATGTATTTCTATCAGCGTTGCTTCTAATCATAGGAATTAAATGCAAATTCAGATCTCGAAAGTAAATACGGCACTAAATTGCACGCGGTTGCGAATTTTAATTTTATTTTTTGCATCCGACAATTAAAGCGTTCGGTATTTTTTTTATTTGAAACATTTCCAGTTACTTATTTTGTATGTATATATGTATATTAATTGGGTTATTAAAACCTGATAGTTTTTACCACATAGATGAAAAAAAGTAATGCGCATGCAGCGCCGTACACGTGATAGAAATGAAAACACTGAAGAAGTGAAAAGAAAATCATAATGAAACTTTTGAGTTCATTAAAATTATACGAAAACGATTTATATTATTGCGAGGTCTCCAACTCAAAGCCGGCCCTGTCTCTCGACTCTAAATTTTGGTGGCTGGGCCCCTCCCTTTCGAGAACATTCGAGTACAATGCTTTGTTTGGGCATAGGGCGAGCGCTGAAGGTACTGGAATTTTCTAGAGTTGAGAAGGACTATATATATACGCGGGTTTTTGAGTGCGTGAAATATAATTATTGAAACAGTTAGTTCGGAAGAATTAGTGAAACGGACAGTAAAAAGTTAGTTCACAGACAGTTTACAGAAGTAATCGGACAGTGAATAAAATAGTGAAGATAAATAGTGTAATATTCAAGTGGTGAAAATAAATTAGAACTAATATACCGAGTGTAAATAAATTAGTAGACATTAAGTAGAGCGTGTATATAAATTGAGTTTAATACAGTGTGTGTGTGTTTCTTTAAATAAATAGATCGTAATTAGCCATAGTGTGAATAATTTTATCCGACCGGTAAAAACTATTTCAGTAAATAAAAAAAACTTTACAATATGAAAAAAATGATGAGTATGTTTGAATGGGACGTGACGTCCACCTCTCGTGATTGGACAAAATGACGGAATTCATCATTTGACAAGCCAAACAATATTGTCAGCAGTAGCGAGAAGACAACCCGCCCTACGCAAGTGGTAATAAACTAACTGTATTGGGATTTCAAATCAAGATATAGCGCTACGGGCGGCGGATAGATCAAGTACTTTCTACCACATTGATTTATAACCTTACTTTTTCTTCCATATCGATTTCATTGTATACTTTATTTATTTCGTGTTTAGAGTATTTGAAGCGTGGTTTAGGCCCTTTAAACGTTGTTAAAACTGTAATTCGGATGTATTTTACCTTTTATTAATGTTCATTTAGATATAATAATTATTGGTGTAAGGATTAGTATTAAGGTGTTATTAGTTACAGTGTGCTAGTGATAAAATACTTTAATAGTCTTCTTATAAACAAAGACAAATGGCCCAATTAAAATTAAGGTTATTGGAATTTCTGAGGTATGTTGAAGGTGAAGAGGTCCTCAATGCTGACCATATAATATTATATGGAAAAGCTGAATGGAACTTTTCAGTGACGAAGGTGTGTGTTCTCTGTCTCCAGACAAGCGCTCTGCAATCCGAGCCTCATCAAGAACTCAAAAATTATAGACGGGTACATTAAAATTATGCAAATGTTTTGTTATTGCAAAGCAGGAGCTGGTGGCCGATGTAAACACATTTCAGCTTTTCTAATCCTTTTAACCAGATAAACTAACTTTAAACAATTTTAAAAATAGTTTTAGAAAAAGGTTCTCACAGTTGGAATTTGGTTCCAAAACTGAGTTGAAATGTGTCTGGTCATCGACGATTTCTTAACTCTAAATTATAACGAACAACAAGTAAAATATAACAATAACAAATGATAAAAGAAGATAAAATAAAAACGGCACTATATTAATAAAAATCAATGGTGAACGAAAGTGTGGTTAGAAAACAATGTGGTAGAAACTAGTTTACATTAGAGCCACCAGAGTGCGCATCGCTTCTCTTGGAATGCCAATACACTCAGATGGATTTTTATTTAAATTCCAACAAAGTTCAAGATTCACTACCAAAAAACGACTTACTTATTTTAACGTTGTATCGATAAAACTGCTTGCTTACCTGAAATAAAAAGAAATGTATATTAATATGAGGTTAATATTTTATCAATCCTTTTTTAATTCCATCTACCACGGTTATAATGGATTAAAAAATAAACGTTTTCTTTAACAGTTAGCATTCTGCTAAAAGGGAGAATCAGATAAAAGTAAGACTACAACGTAAATTTTTATTATATACATAAATATGATTTAAAAAATCATTGTTTTATTTGGTAAAAATATCGATACCAAAGATAGGATGGAGGCAATCTTATTAGGGATAACAGATGATGTTTGCCTAATTCATGTGCATATTGAAATGCATCAAAGAATTAATAAAAACTTCCGAACTCATTTTGGAGGTTATATTATCAAATGCTTCCTCTAAAGTTTCAGGAGTTGATAAGTAAGAGAAGTTTTCAATCCAACTTTTAATTAAAAAACTAAAACGAACACCAAATCTATTTGACATCGATTTTCTCTTACTAAAAATAAGCGTACATTATAAATTCTGCCACGTATCAGTATAAAGAAACAGAAGGAATACTTTTTATCATTCAAAATAACTTAAGAATTGTGTTTTTATCTCATTTCATTAAGTAGAGGACGTTTAAGGATACATTGGTAAGATATATGGTGTAATAATAGGATGAGAATTACCAAAGTTATAGGCATTTATGCGACATCGTAAATTTCGAAGATTAAGCATTGGGTA
Source organism: Lochmaea crataegi (assembly GCA_947563755.1). Lineage (NCBI taxonomy): Eukaryota > Metazoa > Arthropoda > Insecta > Coleoptera > Chrysomelidae > Lochmaea > Lochmaea crataegi. Next base: position 61,576,682 of record OX387424.1, read on the forward strand.
ATAAATGATTTTATTACTTCATGGTTCAAACAAATTTTGTAACAAATCGTAATGTGACAATCAATAACGATTTCTCTATCATTTATGTAGGTACAGATTATTGTTTATTTTTTCAGACAAAAACTTTTAGTTCCCATGTTTTTTGAGGCGAATATTCTCTGAGACCAAAACGATCTACTGTGTCCCTCCTTTTACTCAATTTCTCAGATTTCTTCAACTAGTTTCAGCTTTTTGAGGTGTCCATTTAAACGAAGCGGTAAAAAAATGTGCCTATGGTGCCAATTGGTCTTAGCGCGGCATTTAATCTAACTGCGAGCTGTGATATGCTACTCACCCTAGTAATCCAAGGTGTCTAGTAATCCAAGGTGTTTCGATGCAGGCTGTACGGGCTCTACGACGGTGTTTCCCCAGAGGTCACCCATCCATGTAGTAACCGCGCTCGACTCTGCTTCACCGTAATTATCGCATCAGAGGCGTTCCACTACAGTACTGGGTCGACGCCCGCACTTTACGTTGAAGAGCATAAAATTCTGTGTCGAATGAATTCCCTAACTTCTTATCTTCCAAATTTATAAGGTGGCCATTATTATTCGAAAAAACTGCAATATAGTCACTGTTTGACGACTGAGTTTTGAAAACAGACATTCTTCATTAAACCTTCTACTTATTATGAAGTAATGAAGAAAAAACAATGTGTTGATGTCAACTGAGGCATGGTTAACATCATTAATATTTTCACACAAGATTTCCCGCTGATAATACGATACAATGGATCATTTATTTTTGATTGACGAGTGTTTATATTAGTTATAGAAAATACCATGCTTTGTCGGTTTTGAGTAGAGATTTTCTGATAGCTGTCAAATCAATGAAATCCAATAACGGTTATAGTTTAATAAATAATCATTTCGAATGGACTCCGCACTTATAGGTCATCGTTTGCTAGCATTATTTTTATACAGAGCCGATAAATGAATAGGCCAATCTAATGAAAGCCTTCAGTTCAGATTAATCGTCTTTATTTTCGATGTTTTGTAGTTATGTAATTTCCAGTCATTTATTCCGTTATAAGATATAAAATGCTCCACAAAAGTTTGTACTTTGCGCAATACGTTTGCAGTTAAACAACCAAAAAAACAATTTGAGGTTATGTACCTTTTTAATTTTATATAAAATTGAAGCAGGTACATGATTGATTTGTCTCAAAAGTTCTTGGAGTGTCTGTGGGGGTAGTTCATGGGAATCAAAGGCTTCTTGGAACTGATCCCAAGCCTGCTCGTTGGGACTGAGGTTGGGAGATAGAGGGGGCAGTAGAAATCCACAGCGTCTTCGACTACTCTTGCACGAAGCGGTCGAGCATTATGATCTAAAAAGAGGAAAGATGCTCTAATAGCAGCTTTATGTATAACATTGTTAATAACTTGTTGTTCGTAAAGCTGCGCAGACATGTTCCCATCAAGCACTAACAACGCCCATTAAAGCAAATGCCCCCCCATACAGCAGGTGCACCAACTCTGAACGGATGAACTTCTCTTTGATTTCCAGGCACTACAGGAAGAGTCCATAGACACAATGCGGACCTCCATTTGGCATTCCATTTCACATGTACATTAGCCTATACCGTTCGAGCATGCATGTGAAATTAAGTTAATGCAACTCTTCTCGAACCTAACCTAAATAAATCGATTGAAACGTTATCGAACTCTGTAATGAAGCGTTCGTTAAAAACTGATGATTTCCATTTTTAAAATTATCCTACCGATCCTTTCAACCATAAACAAAACAAATAAAACTATCTTTTACAGCCCTCGTTTATTCGATAAAAGTCTAACGAAGTATAAAATTTCATAAGCTTTTTTATTCTCCGACAATAAACGAAAAGGAAAGGGACATTGTAAAAGATAGAAAACGAAGAGATGAATAAATTCCAGGGGCGTATAACGCACAAGGGGTTTGTGCAATAAATATATTCTAATTAAAATTAAAAATTTTAGTGTTCAGTGTTATTTGTGAAAATCCCTATTATCGATTTCTATAATTTACTCCTAACGATGCAAATGTTATTTGCGAAGCCGGTAGACTAATATATGTTATAAATAATTGTTCCACAAAAGTTGAGGAAGTTCGTTCGGAGATTGTGTTTTAACAAATTACCTGTGGCTGCTCGTCAGGGTGGGCAGTGCCTGTGAGAATTCAAAAAGGAAAAAATTAAAAAGCCAAAATTACTTTTCTTTATTTTTTTTAATGAAATTTCTCTTCTCCCAATGTGAGTATAACACATAAAGCATAAAACTTGTAATTGTTACATATGAAATTTCCCCAAGGTCCGCAAAGACTCCGTTATTTCAAGCAACGCGCCATCTTGGAAAACCATGATAATTACAACCCCAAATATAGAGTCTACCTGAAAAGTGTTTTGGTGGGGTATTTTCCATTTCTCCGTGAATTGTCGATGCGGTGAATTGCAGGTACGGTGAATTGCTAGTCGGTGAATTGCTTTGCAGTGAATAGTCCTACTAGATCCACTGTCAACATGTATTTAAAAAAAAGATATTTTATTAAATATCATGATATATTTCAATATCGGCCTCACTCTTACTTCTCGTCAGAGATATAAGTCACTTTCGACTGATTTACTTCCAAGTTCTCCAATAATATATACGCCATTGGAAAATCCAAACTTACGAATAATATTGACAGTCGTTCCTCGAACTTCGAAACAAAATTAACATTCAGATATCGTAGTTGCTGAGACAAAGAAATAAAGTAAAAGCAGATAAAATTTTTTGTGGTTAAAAGTTTGAATAGGGAAATTCACATCGAATTAGCACGGTTAAGAAATTTACGAAAAAACTTTTTATTCCGCGCAAGTGTGCAATACAATATGAAAATTTATGTTTACATTCAACTTTTGCTAAATAAACACTTTCGATAACTTCATCTTTACCAAGTGTATCTTGTAAAGATGACATTTATTATGTCTCAATTAGGTTTACGACTTGTCTTGAAACTAACAGCTTTACTTATTAACTACGCTGCTATTATTCAAACTGTAATCACATTTTGTTGTAGGACATCATAAAAAACATGACGTTATTTCCAAGAATTACGACCAGAGAAAACTAGAGGATAGATAAATAAACAAGGTGAAAGTGTCTTATATGAAGGTTTCTTCCAGTATATTATAAATTGAATAAATATTGTAACTTTCATTACCAACTGTCAGATTTTGTTTAGTAGCTAATAAAAATTAAAAAAATATATTATTAGATTTATTATCCGCAATTGAAACACCATAGCTGTTAAGAATTTAAAGTTCATTGACTATCTAAACATTCACAGCAAGATTTTCCAAGCAATCGACTGTAATTTGATCGTGTATTTTTGCGGTTCTACCAGGTTGGTGTAATTTGCTACACTGCAACAAAGTTGAATGTTTAAATGTGTATCTGCTTCCGTTATGCATTACTGTATCAGCAAGCATTTTCCAGTAAATTAAGAAAATGGAAAGGTGTTTGACAGAGTTCTTTGACTTTTATAATAAACAGGATCTTATACAACTCCATGAACATCAAAAATCTCCTACCCCTTCATTCATTCATTCATATTTTTGGGTTGTGCTCATCAGCCCAGGTACTTGAACTGAATCCTTGTACCATTTCCCATGTTATTTACTTCCATTCCAGAAGCTTCGTGTCTTCTATAAAGGCCACTAGTTTGACTGGAGGGATTTTCAGTAGGTTGTATTAAATCCGTCTAAGTACTTGTAAGTTCTCGCATAAGCAGAGTATGTGAGTAGCTGTTTCATCATCAACTTCACATTTTCTGCACATAGGTTCACTAAATTCTCCCATTTTGTACATATGTTCCCTCAAGGTGCAGTATCCAGTCACCAGGTCGGTAACTGTCTTCAAATGTCTCCTACCCAGTTTCAGTAGCCTGGTTGAGAGTTCCTTGTCTACCTTGTTCAGTAAACTCTTTGTTTGAAGGTGCCCTTGTGTCACCCTCCATTTGAATTGGTGTTCCCTATCTAGCCAGTTCCCGTTGTTTCCGGAATGTTCTTGAGCTACTAACTTGAGTTACATTACTTTTTTGAGCTTTTACTGACCTCTCCTTCCTCTCCTCCTCTTTAGAAAGTGACTGCACCACCTCAGGTGGTTTTATAATTTTACAAACACACTGTTTGCTCGCATCATTCCTAGTTGGACATTCTACATCAGTTTCACTACATGAACTAGAGTCTACAAAAACGCTACATTCAGAAATACTTTTATCTGAAATTTCCCTATTATCGGTCTCCAAAGGATTTGATTCAGTGTTCACGGTTCTAGAACCAACAGGCTGAGTCGAAGGCAAATTTATGAAATAGTCTGGAATATCCCTTGAAAAAGACCTATTATCAACCACTCCCAACTTACCATGACTGGAATTAAAATTATCCCCTTTCAAGATTTCAAGTTTTTGAATTTGATCCGTATGACGTTTACAAATTTCACCATTTTGCGTCTTACAAAGGAAAACAGACCTGCCCAATTTTTCACTTATGACAGCCTGAATCCACTTCTGAGGTCCCCTATAGAGTCTAACATAAACCTTTTCTCCTACCTGAAATTCTCTTTTGCGCCCTCCATACTTCTTTTGCGCTTCCTGTTGTCTAACTGTCTGGTCTGGAATCAAGTGTTTACCTATATTTTCCTTATTCTTGCTGTTCTCTTTTACTTGGCTCAAAATTGTTCTTGGTTTCCTGCCGAACAGCAGTTCAAATGGTGTTTTTCCTGTGGTTCCATGTTCTGTTGTCCTATAAGTGAATAAAATTCTGGACACGATGGCAGAATGAGATAAATTATTGTTTGTATTGCTTGTTCTTTATAGTTTTTACACCATTCTCAGCAAAACCGTTGCTTTGGGCATGGTAAGGCGGTATAGTAATATGCTTGATACCATTTCTTTTGAAAAATTCGCCCAAACTAGCAGATATAAGTTGAGGTCCATTGTCACTTACTAAGGTTCTAGGTAGTCCTAATCTCTTATTCAATCTTTTGTGATTCCACAAAACGGTTCCGGAACTATGAAGTCTCCTTTTGAGCCTTCTTTAGCTAGCTGGTCCGCCATTTCATTACCTGCAATCCACCCATGTGCCGGCATCCATATTAGAGACACTTTGTTGTCTCTTGCCAGCCTGTTGAGGGATTCTTTGCAGATTTTCACCAGTCTAGACCTAGATGTTGGATCACTGATAGCTTTAAGCAGAGCCTGGCTGTCAGTAAATATTTTATTTTTTGTCTGGAATATCCTCTTCTGATGTTTTCATCAATACAGGCTATAGCGGCAATCGTCTTTGCTTGAAACACAGTCGTATGTCGACCAAGGCTGAAGAACTTTCTCTTTCTAGGTCCTTTTATACCAGCCCCAGTGCCATGGTTTGTTTTGGAGCCATCGGTGAACCAGATGATTTCTCCACAATTACCTGGGTGCATTACCTATTCCATTGATGCCGTCCCCGTCTGTTCATTGCCTCGGTAATAGCAAGAAGGGCTTGTCTTTGGATTGCAGTTAATATATTAACTGCAGAGGACACTTCTGTGCTCCTCCACCAGACTATTATTCCATAGGTGATCGTTGGCTTTATCTCAGTTATGTAATGCCAGTGAACCACCTCAGATCGTATTCCCCAGGTTTTGCCCATAACTCTTCTGCATTGCCAGAAAAGCCTAGTTGCCCTGGTAGTATTTTTTTCCAGGTGTGCCTTTCAATTCATATTTGAATCAAGGATCACTCCCAGATATTTAACTTCTTTGGATATTTCTAGTTCTTCTCTGAACAACAGTACTCTACCCTGCGGGAAAACTCTTCTATTCGTGAAAGCAACTAGTTTTATTTTGCATTAACTGAAAGGTCCTCTTTAAGGCACCATTCCTCCACAATTCGCATTACTTCCTCTCCTACCCCCTTTTCCTTCCCCCGTATCTTTTTATGGCTTCTAGAACCTACTGTTCATCACCGCCACTTAATTTTTATTTAAGCTCTTATACACTCTTCGACTTGGAATTATATTCCTCTCTTTTATTTTCCACTTCTATTGTTTTCTGTTGATAATATATTTACACTGAAAATGTGCAGAACGCTATACTGTCGAAGAAACACGCTACATAAACGATTGTGAATCACCACCTTATGCAAATCCTAAAACTGCACAAGCTCGCCAATTTAATTTCAACTCGAGAGTCGAATACGGTTAAATTTAAGAAATTGGAAGCAGTATTTTGAAGAATAATGCCTCAACACCCTTATTGTATATCTTTTGTCGGTTTTGACAAAGTAGTATGTTTAAAAAATGACGAAAATGTTTATAACGAATCTATACTTGTGATTGAAATATATTAGAGGACATAAAAATATTATCAATGCCACTGCAGTTGCTCTTAAGGGGAAATTTGTCATTTTATTATCAATATTTCAAGGGGTGTCACAAAAGACTAAAGTTGGGAAAAAGTATTTGGATCACTTAAAACCACATTAATGTTATAAATGAAACTAACTGTTTCTAATTAATTCCACTATTTAATTGAAAGATTTATGAAAATTATTAAAGGATATTGATAATTATTTCGATATTGACATATCATCTGTCATTCTGACGATGATATGTCAATATCGAAATAATTATCAATATCCTTTAATAATTTTCATAAATCTTTCAATTAAATAGTGGAATTAATTAGAAACAGTTAGTTTCATTTATAACATTAATATGAGTAGATTCCACAAAGTAAGGGTCCAAACAGTAAATTCACTTAAAACCACTTTTTTTGAAAACTTATCATAAAATTAGTAAAATAAAACATAACGTAAACTTCACGTTCATTTATCCTCAATAATACCACAATGACTAATAATTCATAATTACTAATGACAGCACTGACAAATTACATTGACATCAAATAAGCACCATAGACATCTACGCCATAGATAACAGATGTAAAGAGTATACACTCTACAAGGAAGTTACAACTCTAAATTACTGCCACTTACTACATGGGTTCTTCTCGAATCCACAAAATAATTCCACAGAATACCTCACAACTCAGAAGCGACATTTTCGTTTTTATTAAAAAACTCATTATTAGATGCCGATACTGTCATTTTATTGTAGACTCTTATTCGTGAGTGTCAGTACTTGTACTTTTGTTGTATTGTCTATTTTTAGTCGATTTTAAGTTATCGCTAGCAAACACCGAGGCCCCTAACCAAAGAACACGTTCTAAATTAAATAAATTGTTGATTGTATATCTGTATAATTAGGTAATGGTTTTTATTTGCTCCCTTAAGATCACCTTTCATATCACTGCGATCCACGAATACTCATTTTTACCCTTACTCTTAGGTTTCTTCAAAATCATTATAGCGAGACGTTATAAATTAGCGCCCAACGTGGGGCTAAAAATTGTAATCTAAAGTATTTGCAGTTTAAGCACTATAGAAATGTCTCCTAAGTTACTTGTTTTTACAAATATTTCTTACTCTTCATTTATTATTGGGATACTATTTGTAAGAAGTGACTAATGATCTACTCGGTAGATTATATTAATTAACGCATTATATGTATTAATAAAGCAACTAAGATATTTCTTGAGGTATGTTTCAAAAGGCAACTATCTGAAACTACATCGGCAACTCCAAAACTGCAACCACCTCCGGTCGTAGTTGGTTCTTAAGGAGAGGCTTCACCAAACTGGGCTAGGCCAGCAGCATAAAATTCAGCGATGACGACGACGAAAGAGTCGCAGTGACATTTAACGATTTTTGGTAAGCAATCGACACAAAATGTACCTTTTCCATGTTTTATGGACCTTACTTTCGAATAGGCCTATTTTTAAATATTAAATAAGATCCTTTTTCAGTTAAACTTTCAAGAAAGTACATTTATTATAAATTCAATTCATTACAATTTCGTTAACACCGGAAAAGTGGGTTCCTTATATTTTCTTCTGGTTAATCAGAAAAGCACTCAGAGTCCTGCATTTTCACACATAAAAAATAAAAAAACGTCTTGAAATGTTGTTTCTGACAAAAAGGAAATCAAGAGAGCCCTTCCACTTCACATCCTGACAATTAAGGTAAGAGCCCTCGAAAATGTAGGTAAACTCGACGAGATAAACACAAGCATACACAGGGATTTTTTTTCAGATTTCAGATTTCACTTTTAATATTAGCCTCGTGTTTAACAAACGCCGACAAATTAGAAAAAATCGCAAAAAGAAATTTCCTCCGGTAGGTGGTGACAGGCTGTGATAGAAATTTATTTTAGCAATACGTTTGAAAGAAGAGGGCTGATTAAGTTTTCAGTGATGGAGTGGAGTCGGGACAAAAAAGACAGCAACGTTTTAGGGGAGATTTTCCAAAGGAACAGGATAAAAACAGGGAGAGCTCTTTTATTTTCATTGGAGAAAAATAATTTCAGTAAAGGAATTTAACATTGTAAAATAGTCCCTTTTAATTTTTACCTCTAACTATTTGTGGCTGTTATCGATTAACTATTTTTTTTTCAATTCTCAATATAATTTTCCGGGAAGTATGTTGATATACCGATTATTTGTACTACCGTTTTCACCCATGTTTACAAAGGACGTTGATACAAGAAAAAAAGGTTAAGTCAATGACACTAACAATCAAAAACAACAGAAATAAACTGCTCCACTAAAGTTAAGGAAGTTCATGAAGTCGGAGATTTTTTGGTTATAAACTCAAAGAGAAAGAATAATATTAAAATATATCAATTACAGTTAATATGGACATTGGTTGGAAAATATGTGTTCTCCAACTACTTTACTTACACGTCTAACCGTGAGGAGCGCTGCACGTACTCGTTGACGTTGACGTTGACGTTGACGTTGACGTTGACGTTGACGTTGACGTTGACGTTGACGTTGACGTTGACGTTGACGTTGACGTTGACGTTGACGTTGACGTTGACGTTGACGTTGACGTTGACGTTGACGTTGACGTTGACGTTGACGTTGACGTTGACGTTGACGTTGACGTTGACGTTGACGTTGACGTTGACGTTGACGTTGACGTTGACGTTGACGTTGACGTTGACGTTGACGTTGACGTTGACGTTGACGTTGACGTTGACGTTGACGTTGACGTTGACGTTGACGTTGACGTTGACGTTGACGTTGACGTTGACGTTGACGTTGACGTTGACGTTGACGTTGACGTTGACGTTGACGTTGACGTTGACGTTGACGTTGACGTTGACGTTGACGTTGACGTTGACGCAATTAGACTGTAGCAGTTGCTGATGTTTGATACATTAAAAGATCATTGGAATAGGTATAAGGCTAAAAGACATTCGCCACTATAAAAAATATTTTATTAACTACCATGAGTCATAAAGCTACAGTAATTGATGCCTTTGAAATTAAGACACTTTCAGATTAAAATAGTTATAAATAAAATATGAAAATCACTAGACTACAAATGCTAGTTTCAAAACTTGTCCTGCGAACAAATACAGTAAATGATTGAAAAAATTGATTACAAAAAAAGAACAGAATTTGTTGACTAATAATATTGAAAATACAATTATTATCGTTAATTATGCACTTTGCACTGTTTTTCATTGGAATTTACTTCCGCTAAAAGAAATCTACTGATTTTCAGATTTTCCGGTTGGAAAAATGCACTGACAGCCGACTGACGTTTCTCGAAAGGCGGTTGGATGGTTTGTAATGAAATGTGAATGAAAATCGATTCTGGAAATCGAAAGATCATTCACTGGTTTGTGAAGAGACATTTATTCTACATAGCCTTGAGAATTTGGAGAATGTACGCTTATCTCGTAATAAAATAAAACTCCTTTCTATATTCAGCCCATATAAGCTTCTTACCCCAATAAATATGGCGATAAAACACTCTTTGAAATAGAAATCAAGTCCTGGTTTTCGTGAAAAAGCATCTTATAACGAAATTTGGAAGTACTTGAGACTATAAAGTACATATGGCCACAAATTTCACAACAAGGGAAAGATATGGGAACAGAGGCGGAGAGTTTATTTTTTCATGAACGTAAAATGTGATGAAACAGTATTTTAATAAAAAGATAAGAAACCATGCATCCAGACAGCACACACTTTGTTGGGTTTTCCTACTGAGGAGAGTCTTTTTTGGCTGATTTCGACGTTACACCATAGGAGCCAAGTGCTTCTAAAGTCTCTTGGCTGTCTGAGAAAATAACTAAATAACTCAAAGGCAAGCTTTTCTTGGCTGTCCCTGGTACTATGAGCTCCAGAACATTTGCTGAGCCTACCAATACTTCATATAAGTACAAGGCAAGGTCAGAGCAGACTGGCGGAGTGACAAGAGTAATTTTCATAGAAAGCTGTCCATCAAACTACACACAGAGTCATCATAATGGAAATACTATCAAATGAGATGCTCAATGAAACCTATTTATAACAGGCACAAAAGGAAATATCTCCGATTAATTCATGAATTACTTGCTACTTAGTTCAAAAATCGGAGAGAAAGTGGGGAGTAGGAATAAATATACAATCAAATATAAGCTACATATTCCGAAAATTGAAAAAGCGAAACCATCGGGATCCCTCGCTAAGAAAGCCCTTACGTAACACAGCTACAAACAGTTCCTACTATAGATGTTCGGGTCGGTATTATAAGCTACCATTAGCCGCGACTGCGTTTTATACATATGATCTTCAATCTTCTCTATTGTGAGGTTTTCAATTTTGTAAAAATAGTTAATTAAAACACTAGAAAACATCCACAATAAAATCCAATGCTAATCGTAAAATAAAGTGCAAAATCTCTAGCTGAAGAGCTAATATTTACATATCAAATATGGACAAGTGTGCAATGTGGAACTATAACTTAGTTTAACTACGAATACCAGAGATGTTTATTGAATACGACTTTGCTGTTTACATTTCAACTGCAGAAATTGCAGGAGATTTGATTGCGGCTTCTACTGAGTTTTAAAACGTTTATGGTATGTATGAGATTTCTATATTTCTGGATAACCAGTTGAAATTTTTCAATCGTGTTTCAGAACAAGTAAACATTAAAATCAGAAGTCTTCGATTTCGATATTCACAGATCGTCTTTAAAAGAAAACTATAAGATCACGAAAAGAACTGAGTTTAAGTATATACTACAGACAAGAATAGAATTTGTTCGATAAAATAACAAACAAAACAGCCAAAAATTGAAACTTGAAATGAAAGGCGAATTACGAAAATATCACCAATTATCTGAAAGATAACAATAGATCTATACAAAACGAAAACGTCGACAAAGATTACAAAAAATTTTTTTGTAATCTTTGACGTCATCAAGATCAAGGATGAATTTAAAGACAAATGTTAGTAACGAAAAGTTGATATTGCAAAAAAAGGTAACTAGATGACATAAATGGATACAGTGAGAATATAAATTAAATAGTTAAGCAGAAAAGAATCAAAGGATATTTGTTAGAAATATTAAGATAAGCCTGAAATACGCATAGGGGAAAGTCGGGATAGTTCGGACAGTGCCATACTCTCGACACATTCAAATTTCGCGGTTACATTAAGATTTCATTTTCAGAAATCCAACGCTAGGGGGCAGGTTTGATGCTAAATCATATGGTGTGTTCACAATTTCCAGTTCAGTGTGTGTTTGAAAGTTAGACAGGGTAGATGATATTTGGCGTCTTGGATGCAAAATTTTGTAATCACTTGGTAAGCTATGCACCGACCATTAAGCATTTCCATTGGATGACTTTTATACCATAATAACAACCTAGGTATATCTACGCATTAATATAAAAATTAGTTCTATTTCTGACTTACTTTTTCTGTTGACGCCATTTTTGTTATATTTGGTTATTTGGGGATACTTCGGACGACGTGTCCGAACTATCACTCTGGTGTCCAATGTATACCGTAGTAGTATTTATAAAACATTTCATCAGATATCTGCCTGTAAATTTCTCAAATTTAGGTATTTGTGTACTCGTGTCTTAATATTGGCTCCAAAGAAATACAAAAAACGTACTGATCGCACTTTTTCAGAAGAAGGTATGAAACAAGCATTATCATCAGTATTAAAAAATAATATATATGTCCATTATAAAAAGTGCTCAAAGGCATGGAGTGACGAAATCACGACTTTTTGACTATGTAAAGAAAGCTAGAGAGGAGGAAATGGATCATTTAAATCTCATCCCTAATATTAAAGTAAAACAAGTGTTTACTGAAGAAATGGAAAAAAGCTTAGCATCGTACTGTGATGTATTTTGGGCATTACATAAAGAATTAAATTCATAGAAATTATCTATTATTAATTAATTCATTTAAGGTATTTATGTTTATAAAAACAATCTATTTAGTTATTTGTTATATCACGCGAGGTCATGAACATGACAGTGAAAGGCCAGAGAACTATCACGTAACTGGATAGTTGATCTAGGGCAGTACGTGTATATGCTGATGAAGTAGATAAGCGAACGATTCAGAGTAATTCAGAATTCATAATAAACATTCAGAAACAGTCAGAGACATTCCGATCCATTCAGATACATTTAGTTATGTTGAAATGTAGTTCATCGATATCAGATCAAAAACTATGTTATACCAGTGATGATGATCCTCTTAAGTAACACATATGTAAAACTAGTGTAAATAGTTAAGTATACAATGAAGATCATCCCAGTGAACACTGTAGTTTCCGTAAGTAGAGTATTCCAACAGGACCCGGGCTTCCACTAGTCCCTGTGGAACTCCGCATTGCCGACATACAATACAGTACCTCATCAAATGTGCTAGTGCTAATATGTTTTATGGACTGCATCCGAAAGAAGTTAGGAAACTAGCTTTTGAATTTGCTACTCGGAATGAGCTGAAAGTTCCGAGAACATGGTCAGAAAGACAAATAGCTGGACGTGATTGGTTTTCAGGATTTTTATCTCGAAAACCAACATTGTCCATACGGAAACCAGAAGCTACCAGTTTAGCTAGGATGTCAAGCTTCAATAAAACAAATATAAATGCATTTTTTGATAAGTTGGAGAGCCTATATCGTCGGTATAATTTCACCTGAACGAAAATTTATAATTTAGATGAGGTAATAATTTCAGTAATCGTCATATCCTTAATTCACTAACATTATTAGGTATTATTTTCAGACTGGCGTAACCACCGTGCAGAGGTTACAAAGAGTAGTTGGTAAGTCAAAATCGGCAAAGTCACATCAAGGGAAAGAGGAGAATTGGTGACGCAAGTAGGAATAATATGTGCTAATGTTGCTTCTCTATCTCCTATCTGCTAACCCAAACAGGTGCTCTAGGGGATGGATGACTTGCAAGAATTTTATTAAAGTTCTAGAACACTTGGTGAAACATAGTCATTGTTGTTGCTTCTTAGTGGACGGTCTGCTCTTTGGAAATTAATTTTTCTAATTTTGTAAAGCGTTTAATAGTATTGAACTATTATTTTTTGACGTCTATAGTCATTGCAGTCTACAAAGGAAAATATTATTGATTCCTGACAAACACGAATCTCATATTTCCATCGAAGTCATCGACTTTTGTAGAAATAATGGAATTGTCAGTTGGCCCTACCACTCCACACATCCAATAAAACGCAGCCACTAGATCGTACGGTCTTTGGCCCGTTCAAAAAAAATTTTAATCAAAATGCTGATGGTTGGATGATGGCAAATCCGGGTCAAACATTGTCGATCTTCAATCTTCCACCGTTATGTGCTGTTGCTTGGGACAGGGCAGCTACGCCTGTTAATGTCAAATCTGGTTTTCGCTGCACAGGAATCTGGCCTTATGATAGAAATAAGGAAATTAATATCGAAATTTCTGAACCTGTGACTCCAAACCTAGCACTTGCGATCAATAATTCAGATTTCGTTTCTCCTGAGGATCTTCGACCTTATCCAAAGGCTGGTCCACGAAAAGAAACCAGAAAAGGTAAGAAGAAAAAAATCATCAATTACAACTGACACTCCAGAAACGAGCTTCTTGCACAAAAAATTTAAAAACTTGCTTTGCCAGCAGTGAAGTTTTAGATTCCTCATCTGAAATTGAAACTGAAGTAGTATTAGCAGACGAGAGCAGTGATGAACTTGATTTAGAGTAATTGAATGGAAGTGATGAAGTAGAAGATGGAACTCATATCATAGCAAGAGTGTACAGAAACAAAACAAAAGACGGTAGAAATTTCGTAGCAAGGGTGTGAAGTAGAGTTCTTCAGGAGGCTATTTCCTTGAAGTCGTTTCTCAAAAAAAGATGAGAAAGCTTTCGTTCTTAAAGAAGACATTGTAGCGAAACTACCAAATCCAATCACCGATACAAGGGCGAGATTCAAGGACTGTATCTACTTTAATATAGATCTAACACAATTTAATTTTATATAAGGTGCTTATTGGATTTTTTTGTTTATTTTGTAGCTCAGACAGTTATGTCCAGATTATCCCCACATAACGTCCAAAGTATTCCTTTATGTGGGATAGTCTGGTCAATTTACACTTTTTTTGTATTTTACAATAAAACAAATAAAAAACAGAATTATTGTCTTTTAATACATGTAAACAGAAAAAAATTTACATCTTTCAACAGAAAGCGAGAGAAATCAGAAAGTGGAAATTACAGAACTATGTGCTTGTCACCATTAGCAAAGTATATCCTAGCGTAATAGAGTTTCCTCTTTGGGAAATTCTGTAAATCAGGATTAGTGAAGAAGAGACGGCTTCTGACAAAAGGAAACGCAAAGTGGAGAATGGATTTATACTAAGAAATGTGTATAAAATAAGAAGAATATTTAAGGAGAGTTTCTCTGGATATTTTAGAAAAGTTCGAAGAAGCAAGAAAACAATGTTTAGTAATTTTTTTACGTATAGATAGGTCTGTACAAGTCGACAGAAACGACTGAAGCCGCGAAGGTCGGATGCGCAGTGACAACTGACAACTGACGAACGTAGTGTGGAGAGCTCAGTTCGCTACGATTCGTCTAGGTGTTTACTTGGATCTAATAGCATTGTAGACAAAGTAGTGCGTTTTAGACGATTCGTATTTGTCTTGAAATATTAATATTATTATATTGTGTAAAAATAAGTTTTAGTGTTATTTATTAAGATGAACAATAAAAGTGCTGAACGAAATCGAATACTGAGTGCCCAAGCTAGAGCAATCATATATTCTGTTTTAAAATTTACACAGTGAGAAGCCGGTGAAAATAAACCAGTTATCGATTTTCAAAAAGAACAAGAACGGGTAGCAGCTATGACCGGTAGGTAAAAAAATTACAAAATATACCTATACATCAAATATATGAATTCAGTAAGTTAGTAAATCGAATTTTTTATATTTTTGCAGGAGTTGGTTTATCAAGCGTCAAAAATGAGATTGAAAATGAAGAAAAACCTGGATTCGCAATTCCAAACAAACAAGGAAAAATCCTCTAAAATACAATTACCTCTAAATACAATTTGGCGAAAGACATCGATGATTTCCAGTCAGACAGTGAAGAAAGTGATGAAGATTAGTACTTAATAAATCATAATATAGGTATAGTTAAGCTTTATTGTAAACAAAATAAAATTTAAAAATTGTTTACAATTTCATATCTCTTTAAAAAGCAATAAGATTTTGCATTAACAAATACAATCACTGTTTTATTTCTAATTAAAAACCAGTTAGGTTTCACATTTACAACTTCATATTTCTTACAGTAATTGTTTGATTCCAACTAATTATAATGACAATTAAATACATAGCTGCATATCTCAGGAGATTACCGTTAAAATATCATTATCATAAAATGTTTATTTTGAACTAGTAAAGTCGATGCACACGGTGTACCGAATTGCCTGAAGTGCTTGCACCCTCGTTATCTCTTGGCCAAAGAACAGAAAATGCTTCCAGTTCTACTTGTACAAAAAAGGAATACACTACATTATTCTACGACCTTTTCAGATCTATCTTTATCTAGATAGATAATCTGTTTTATGGTGCAACTAATGACATTCCATAGAATATGTCTTCAACGAATTATATGTTGATTAGTTGCAGAAGGGTTTTGATTTCTTTAGTTTTCTAGAAGAAACGTTCATGTTAATGTCAATTTTTGAATAATTATTAGCAAAAGAAACAAAAAGTGAATCATCAAAATAGTTTAATGGTAAAATAATAAAAATTCTCTCTGTAGATTTTACGGAAAATAATTGCAATCTGTCATTTTCTATATCACCACACCTCATCCAAAGTAAATTTATCGACATTGAAAACCGTTTTAATCTAAGTTCGGAATCAAATTAAAAATTTATGACCTTCTATTCCTTCGAAATGATTTCGAGCGGAAAAAATGAAAATGAAAACCGCAACTTCGGGACTTCAGGACAGGTTTTAAAAATTCTTCCTTACTCCACGGTCACAATTCACATCCAAAAAATTATTCACATTAACAATAAGAATAATTTTCATTCAAGATATTTTTTTCTTAACTTCTAAAAGTTCCTTCTGTATGTTCCTTTGTTTTACATATTTTTTTAAATTTTGTTTCTAACAATGTGAATTGATGATTGTAATTATATGGCTATTGAATGCAACTCATATAATAGAAGGAACTTAAATAATATCTTTTATTCTTCTATTCGCACTAACATTGGAAACAGTTAGAGCTAGTAACAATTATAATTGATTGCCTGTAGATCTAAGAAGCGAAAAACACCAAAAAAAATTTGTAAACTTGCTTGAACAATATTTATTTAAATAGTTATCCAAGTGTTAGGTAATAGTTATCCAATTGAATTTACTGTTTGGACCCTTACTTTGTGGAATCTACTCATATTAATATTATGGACAGTTTAGAAAGAAAAATCTTTGAATGTAACATTTCAAAAAATATATTATTTTGGTAAAGGTATGTAGATGACATATTAGCTTGTTTTGTAGGTAGTGAACGACAATTAGATATATTGTTCAATCATATTAATAATTTACATCCAAAAATTAAATTTACATTAGAAGTTGAAGAAAATAACTCAATCAATTTTCTTGATATTAAAATTCAAAGAGTCAATAATATACTTGATTTTTCAATTTACAGAAAACCAACACATACTGATGTGACTATACCATATAGTTCCAATCATCCCATGTCACATAAATTAGCAGCATATAATTCAATGATACATAGAGCATTTTCAGTTCCTATGAACAAATATAATTTTGATAGAGAAATTAATATAATTAAACAAATAGCCACATCCAACGGTTATCCATTACATATAATAAATAAATAAATTAATAAAAAAGAGGAAAAAGTGGCAATACAATTAATATTTCCTGAAAGAAATAGGGAAATACAAAATTACAAAACCATCACATATGCTGGTAATATTTCTAATATTATTTCAAAGATAATATCTTGTTCAACAAATACAGCAATTTCTTTTAAAACAGAAAACAATGTGAGTAAAAAATTGTTAAATGTAAAAACAAAAATACCCCCCTTAAAAAAGTCTGGAATATATAAACTTAAATGTCCAGAATGTAATGCTGTCTATATTGGTCAAACAATTCGAAATTTTGAAATTAGATACAATGAACACTCACGAGCATACAGATTAAAACAGCCAGATAAATCACGTTACGCAAAACACCTTCTTGACACAAAACATTCATTAACACCTAACACCGAACTAGAAGTACTGCATATTTGTGATAAGAAACAAGAACTAGATTTCCTTGAAGAACTAGAAATAAGAAGACACTTAAGAGACCCACAATATGAAGTTGTCAATGAACAGATAAATCTAGGGAGCTCTCCACTAATAAATTGTCTTCTTAAGTAATAATTGTAAAGATCAGCAGATATAGTTTTCCTTGGTTTCCTATATCATTGCACAGTTATACTGATCTTAAATGGGAAAAAGATATCCAGGATATCCCCATAGGGCTAATAATACCTAAGCTTTAATATTTGTAAAATCATATCTTCTTCTTTTTTCTATTCATATATATTAAGTCAATCACAAGATAGGTCACTTACTATTTGGTCTAGCCAAAATATTAAACATCAAGTAGGTATCACATAAAATGTAACTTCTGTCATTCTGACGATGATATGTCAATATCGAAATAATTATCAATATCCTTTAATAATTTTCATAAATTTTGTAATTAAATAGTGGAATTAATTAGAAACAGTTATTTTTCATTTATAATATTAATATAGTTATCCAATTGTTTTACTACAATATTCTATACAGTTTTTACTAATAAGCAACATGGTTAATTTTATTACGAAGTGGTTATAATCCGTCTAATTATAATAGTACTTGCCCTGTTACCAATACTGCGTATTGATTAGGGGCACCAACCTTTTACTGTTTTGTTCATGATCTTTGTACTTTTTCTTTTTTCCAAAAACACTTCCAGTCCACTTATCATCCCCCATCTTCCTTCATACCCAAACATACAATATGATCCGTAACACTACCCTCATTATATTTAAAATAAGTTTATTATCCTCGTCCGTTTTTTTTTGTTATTGCAGAACTGAGTAATTATGGACAAACTGTATATGCATAATTGAGAAGTAAAGAGTTAACAAACCAAGATATTCAGAAAGGGCACATTCTGTGCCGGCACTGTACCTATTGAAAAGAAGGGGATGTCAGACACTTTTTCTGATTAAATTCTGTTTTCTGTTAGGAACTTCTAAAAACCCAATAAAATGCAAATAATCCAAAAACAATTTTGTGGCATAGACGAATTTTATTACAAACGTAAGCATGTGGTACATAATATCCGTTTTATAGGAGGGGCTATTCCGATAGACATTGTCGTTCAGTTTACGACTTCAAACGTTTACCATTATCAATTTCCTAAGACGACATAATGATGAAAAATAGTCAATTTGGCACCCTTACAGTGAATTAAAGTAACCGAGGGTAAGCGTAGTGATAAAATAAACATGTCGGATTTCTTTCAAAATAGCGGTCTACTGTGAACTATCACTATATTCCACGGACGTAGCCAGGTTTTGAGGTTTTGGGGGTTCAGACCCCCCCAACCGGAAAACTTCAGATATTAACATTCATAGAATTAAAATAAGAACAGATGTTATTAGAGTTGACGTGACAGGATCCGTTCTTGCAAATCTCATAATTACATTACTTTTTTAAATGAAACTAAGTGTTTCTAATTAATTCCACTATTTAATGAAAAAATTATGAAAACTGTAAGATATTGATAATTATTTCGAAATTGACATATATCGAAATAATTATCAATAGCTTAGAGTTATCCTTTTCTTATGGTTTCATCTGAAACGTTCACTCCTGTAGTCTTTAGAAGTTGTCATTGCAGCTCTGAAGGAGACACTGGAATTCAGTTGTAACGACTTTGTCTTGGCCTATTCTTGGGAATTACTAATACCAAGTACCTTATATATATTTTCGATACAATACACTGGGTAACGCCTATTTTCTCTGCTACGTCTCTTTGGGGCATTCCTTGTTTAATGAGAGCAATAAGATCATAAATCGTATCAGTCGTTTCTTCTTTATTATAACAAAGGGCCTTATCTTACCAAATTTTTTTCTATCAAAAACTTTAGTCAGAAATACAGAGTGATTCCATATATAAGTTTGGTTGTGTTTATATTCGGGATTTATTTTGACAACGAAACATAAAATATATTTATGATCTGAAGCTAGGCGATTGGATTGATATGATGGTCGTCGTCGAAATCCGATTCAGTCATTTACGCAACAAGCAGTAAAACAAGCTATAAACAAGTTTTATGCCAGCTGTTACTCAGCCGTCGATGAAGTTTTAACAACTTATAGTAATTATTTCTTAAACCTATTTAACTCAATTTAGATAATTTCTGGTTACACGGACTTAATGTGGAACATAAAGTGCTTCAAGGATATTCCCTCGGACCTTAATTGACACTGTTAATAGAAATCTCCATTATTGTACGAACGATTTGTCAGATAATTTACTTTGATAGTGACCCTAGTGTATATTTAAGAGCAAGAATGCGTTAAATATTAAAATTTAATAACTTTATCAAAAGATTACCATTACGTCAAGTGGTAGACGGTATAACTAGAAACATTTTCTACGGGTAATCCTCCAGGTTTTCAATAAATAATGGGTGGAATGTATATTCGTATGTATTATAAACAAGTAGATTCATTTATTTATACTAGTTAAGCAGTATGGAATAAGATTAATCTGACAGTGAATTATGAAAACGTTTTCTTGTAAAATAAAAGCAGTTTTTTGTTATAAGTATGTTATAAATGGTACAAACCACTAAAGCCCGAACAAGGAGACAATGATTTTAGGGAGTCTAGTTTACTATCGTTCTTACACTACCGACTTTAAATACTTAGTTTGTCGCGCCGCTACTGATACGTGACGGAATGAATAGTATTAATTTAATATTAATTCTGCTTTAAATAGTTTTGTCTGTGTGTATCTACCTCTACCTCTATCTCATCTCTATCTCATCTCTATCTCATCTCTATCTCATCTCTATCTCATCTCTATCTCATCTCTATCTCATCTCTATCTCATCTCTATCTCATCTCTATCTCATCTCTATCTCATCTCTATCTCATCTCTATCTCATCTCTATCTCATCTCTATCTCATCTCTATCTCATCTCTATCTCATCTCTATCTCATCTCTATCTCATCTCTATCTCATCTCTATCTCATCTCTATCTCATCTCTATCTCATCTCTATCTCATCTCTATCTCATCTCTATCTCATCTCTATCTCATCTCTATCTCATCTCTATCTCATCTCTATCTCATCTCTATCTCATCTCTATCTCATCTCTATCTCATCTCTATCTCATCTCTATCTCATCTCTATCTCATCTCTATCTCATCTCTATCTCATCTCTATCTCATCTCTATCTCATCTCTATCTCATCTCTATCTCATCTCTATCTCATCTCTATCTCATCTCTATCTCATCTCTATCTCACCTCTATCTCATCTCTATCTCATCTCTATCTCATCTCTATCTCATCTCTATCTCATCTCTATCTCATCTCTATCTCATCTCTATCTCATCTCTATCTCATCTCTATCTCATCTCTATCTCACCTCTATCTCATCTCTATCTCATCTCTATCTCATCTCTATCTCATCTCTATCTCATCTCTATCTCACCTCTATCTCATCTCTATCTCACCTCTATCTCATCTCTATCTCATCTCTATCTCATCTCTATCTCATCTCTATCTCATCTCTATCTCATCTCTATCTCATCTCTATCTCACCTCTATCTCATCTCTATCTCATCTCTATCTCATCTCTATCTCATCTCTATCTCATCTCTATCTCATCTCTATCTCATCTCTATCTCATCTCTATCTCATCTCTATCTCATCTCTATCTCATCTCTATCTCATCTCTATCTCATCTCTATCTCATCTCTATCTCATCTCTATCTCATCTCTATCTCATCTCTATCTCATCTCTATCTCATCTCTATCTCATCTCTATCTCATCTCTATCTCATCTCTATCTCATCTCTATCTCATCTCTATCTCATCTCTATCTCATCTCTATCTCATCTCTATCTCATCTCTATCTCATCTCTATCTCATCTCTATCTCATCTCTATCTCATCTCTATCTCATCTCTATCTCATCTCTATCTCATCTCTATCTCATCTCTATCTCATCTCTATCTCATCTCTATCTCATCTCTATCTCATCTCTATCTCATCTCTATCTCATCTCTATCTCATCTCTATCTCATCTCTATCTCATCTCTATCTCATCTCTATCTCATCTCTATCTCATCTCTATCTCATCTCTATCTCATCTCTATCTCATCTCTATCTCATCTCTATCTCATCTCTATCTCATCTCTATCTCATCTCTATCTCATCTCTATCTCATCTCTATCTCATCTCTATCTCATCTCTATCTCATCTCTATCTCATCTCTATCTCATCTCTATCTCATCTCTATCTCATCTCTATCTCATCTCTATCTCATCTCTATCTCATCTCTATCTCATCTCTATCTCATCTCTATCTCATCTCTATCTCATCTCTATCTCATCTCTATCTCATCTCTATCTCATCTCTATCTCATCTCTATCTCATCTCTATCTCATCTCTATCTCATCTCTATCTCATCTCTATCTCATCTCTATCTCATCTCTATCTCATCTCTATCTCATCTCTATCTCATCTCTATCTCATCTCTATCTCATCTCTATCTCATCTCTATCTCATCTCTATCTCATCTCTATCTCATCTCTATCTCATCTCTATCTCATCTCTATCTCATCTCTATCTCATCTCTATCTCATCTCTATCTCATCTCTATCTCATCTCTATCTCATCTCTATCTCATCTCTATCTCATCTCTATCTCATCTCTATCTCATCTCTATCTCATCTCTATCTCATCTCTATCTCATCTCTATCTCATCTCTATCTCATCTCTATCTCATCTCTATCTCATCTCTATCTCATCTCTATCTCATCTCTATCTCATCTCTATCTCATCTCTATCTCATCTCTATCTCATCTCTATCTCATCTCTATCTCATCTCTATCTCATCTCTATCTCATCTCTATCTCATCTCTATCTCATCTCTATCTCATCTCTATCTCATCTCTATCTCATCTCTATCTCATCTCTATCTCATCTCTATCTCATCTCTATGTCATCTCTATCTCATCTCTATGTCATCTCTATCTCATCTCTATCTCATCTCTATCTCATCTCTATCTCATCTCTATCTCATCTCTATCTCATCTCTATCTCATCTCTATCTCATCTCTATCTCATCTCTATCTCATCTCTATCTCATCTCTATCTCATCTCTATCTCATCTCTATCTCATCTCTATCTCATCTCTATCTCATCTCTATCTCATCTCTATGTCATCTCTATCTCATCTCCATCTCATCTGCATCTCATCTCCATCTCCATCTCCATCTCCATCTCCATCTCCATCTCCATCTCCATCTCCATCTCCATCTCCATCTCCATCTCCATCTCCATCTCCATCTCCATCTCCATCTCCATCTCCATCTCCATCTCCATCTCCATCTCCATCTCCATCTCCATCTCCATCTCCATCTCCATCTCCATCTCCATCTCCATCTCCATCTCCATCTCCATCTCCATCTCCATCTCCATCTCCATCTCCATCTCCATCTCCATCTCCATCTCCATCTCCATCTCCATCTCCATCTCCATCTCCATCTCCATCTCCATCTCCATCTCCATCTCCATCTCCATCTCCATCTCCATCTCCATCTCCATCTCCATCTCCATCTCCATCTCCATCTCCATCTCCATCTCCATCTCCATCTCCATCTCCATCTCCATCTCCATCTCCATCTCCATCTCCATCTCCATCTCCATCTCCATCTCCATCTCCATCTCCATCTCCATCTCCATCTCCATCTCCATCTCCATCTCCATCTCCATCTCCATCTCCATCTCCATCTCCATCTCCATCTCCATCTCCATCTCCATCTCCATCTCCATCTCCATCTCCATCTCCATCTCCATCTCCATCTCCATCTCCATCTCCATCTCCATCTCCATCTCCATCTCCATCTCCATCTCCATCTCCATCTCCATCTCCATCTCCATCTCCATCTCCATCTCCATCTCCATCTCCATCTCCATCTCCATCTCCATCTCCATCTCCATCTCCATCTCCATCTCCATCTCCATCTCCATCTCCATCTCCATCTCCATCTCCATCTCCATCTCCATCTCCATCTCCATCTCCATCTCCATCTCCATCTCCATCTCCATCTCCATCTCCATCTCCATCTCCATCTCCATCTCCATCTCCATCTCCATCTCCATCTCCATCTCCATCTCCATCTCCATCTCCATCTCCATCTCCATCTCCATCTCCATCTCCATCTCCATCTCCATCTCCATCTCCATCTCCATCTCCATCTCCATCTCCATCTCCATCTCCATCTCCATCTCCATCTCCATCTCCATCTCCATCTCCATCTCCATCTCCATCTCCATCTCCATCTCCATCTCCATCTCCATCTCCATCTCCATCTCCATCTCCATCTCCATCTCCATCTCCATCTCCATCTCCATCTCCATCTCCATCTCCATCTCCATCTCCATCTCCATCTCCATCTCCATCTCCATCTCCATCTCCATCTCCATCTCCATCTCCATCTCCATCTCCATCTCCATCTCCATCTCCATCTCCATCTCCATCTCCATCTCCATCTCCATCTCCATCTCCATCTCCATCTCCATCTCCATCTCCATCTCCATCTCCATCTCCATCTCCATCTCCATCTCCATCTCCATCTCCATCTCCATCTCCATCTCCATCTCCATCTCCATCTCCATCTCCATCTCCATCTCCATCTCCATCTCCATCTCCATCTCCATCTCCATCTCCATCTCCATCTCCATCTCCATCTCCATCTCCATCTCCATCTCCATCTCCATCTCCATCTCCATCTCCATCTCCATCTCCATCTCCATCTCCATCTCCATCTCCATCTCCATCTCCATCTCCATCTCCATCTCCATCTCCATCTCCATCTCCATCTCCATCTCCATCTCCATCTCCATCTCCATCTCCATCTCCATCTCCATCTCCATCTCCATCTCCATCTCCATCTCCATCTCCATCTCCATCTCCATCTCCATCTCCATCTCCATCTCCATCTCCATCTCCATCTCCATCTCCATCTCCATCTCCATCTCCTCTATCTCTATCTCTATCTTATCCCTTATCCCTTATCCCTTGAATAAATAAAAATACTCCTGAATAAACAGACAACTACGAGGCACCTACAGTTTTTACTTAATTTGAAATTCTCATTCTCATCATTATAAACAATTTCCACCCCAACAATATTTTATAACAGAAAGAAGGTACTTTCACTAGCAAAACATGCTTATTTATATTCAAAACGTCTCCCAGTTACATAAATAGAGGATCTCGAGTATCAAGAATGACCTTAAAACAGGATAGCTTAGAAGTTATTACAAGGAAAACAAATTAGTCCACTTAAAGTTAAGGAGTTATACAGGTACATGGAGTATGAGTATTAGCAACATAATTTAATCTGTTAAAGTAGTGGATCCGTGCTTCAGTTTCACTCCCCTGGGACCTTAACAACCTTGTTTATTAGCGTTTCTGAATCATGTTGAAGTGCCGTTATTACTTACTCGCTACTGCTTAAATTACTTCTATAAAATAGGTCGTTCTGCACCATACATTACAACATTAAGATAAAACGAAGGCAGTTTTATGAGGTGTGTATATATTGTATTTCCTAAAATTAAAAATGATGGACCGCTCTCTTGTGTTGAAAAATGATGATCCATAGAAGGAATAAATAAAATTTTCAGGGCAGATGAGATGAGTAGAAATGTAACAGAAAAAGAACGACCTGTTAATAAAATAGAAAATTCTGAAAAAACCAGTAGGATCCTGACTCCTGACAGTTGTGCAATTTAAGCTAGTAAAGCTTGAAGGAAGGATCTCAATTGAGGATATACGGTTGGCAACGACGAAATGCCGAAAAAGATTATTAACCTACATGGAAAGCTCACTTGGAAACTTGGAAAAGGTTCTCCACAAGACCAGACTATCCTTGTGAACATGTTATAGGATTTATAGGAAATACTGGTGCCTAGGGTCCAAACAAAACCATTGGACATAGGTGATGATTGTAAGATCTATGCTCACATATAGAGTTATTGCTTGGGGGGTCGAAAGCTTTACAGCCAACGGATTTAACAAAACTATCTCGCATACAAAGACAGGCTTGTCTGGCAATTACTTGTGCCATCAGCAAGATACCGTTAGCAGCCATAGAAACCCTTCTGGTCCTACCTCCTCAGCATATCTTTATGGAAAGAGAAGCTAGATGGACAACATATAAAATTGGCTTATACAGCAGACTGTTGGTGGACACTGAGAGTAGTAGTATTATGAGAATAACCTCTGACATATTGCTGCCAACAGTGAACAACGACCAGCCTTACTCTATTTCCGAATAGAGTTGACCAGGTTCTCTGTGATCTCCGTGAGGAGAAACTAGAAAGAGCAGATAGCTGTTACAAAGATGGCTCAAAAAAACCCCAGTCTCTGGTGTATACGTTCACCAGCCTGCCTATTCAACTCGAAAATTCGCGTCATCGAGTCTAGTGTGGAGAACCTAAAGGCAATCAATCACACGCATAAATCAAAATTTTCTCGGGTCGCCAAGTGGTTTTGAAAGCACTTAGCTCTTACCGTGAAACGTCAAAATTGTTATCAAACTGTCAAAAAAGACTCTTTGTTTTATTGTCATGCTGGGTATTTTGTTTTGGTGGAATTGTCTCTGATCCTTCGAGATTCTCAAGCACTTTTACATTTTTCGGCACACACTGTAAGCGTTGCTTGCGGAAACTCAGCTTGTTCAAAGATGCATGATTGATATTCACTAACGTATGAAGCAAAAATTGTCATACACACGCTCATGTTAATATGTACAAATTGCTTGCTCATGGATGCTTCTTAAGCTTGCAGTTACATCTGTAGCCGTAGTTCCAGAGGGGAAATCGGAAACTGGCTAGATAGGGAACACCAATTCAAATGGAGGGTGACACAAGGGCACCCTCATACAAAGAGTTTACTGAACAAGGTTGACAAGGAACTCTCAACCAGGGTACTGAAACTGGGTAGGAGACATTTGAAGACAGTTACCGACCTGGTGACTGGGTACTGCACCTTGAGGAAACATCTTTACAAAATGGGCAAAGTTAGTGAACCTATGTGCAGAAAATGTGAACTTGATGATGAAACACCTAGGTACTCACATACTCTGCTTCTGCAAGAACTAAGACGGAAGCACTTTGGAGAGGAATTAATACAATTATTACAACTACTGAAAATCCCTCCAGTCAAACTAGTAGCCTTTATAGAAGACACGAAGCTTCTGGTACGAAAGTAGATAACATGGGAAATGGTACAAAGATTCAGTTCAAGTGCCTGGGCTGATGAGCACAACCCAAATATATGAATGAATGAATGAATCTGTAGCCGCAAAAGGCACCATAGAAAGTAACGACATGATATTTTTGACAATAATTATATGAAAATAGCAGCAAAAGTTGACGACAATGTCAGCACTTGTTGTTTCGGTGGATACTCGTGCAAGGAAGCAAATGCGAACCATTGGCATATACAGGAATGAATTTATTTGTTAGTTGTGTTTGTAGGAGGAGAAAACAGATTCACACTATACTTTGACAAATTGGGGATATAAACTTCTGGGACTAGAGTGCCCAAGGCACGATTTCTCCAAGAAGGATCTTGTGAAAAGTTTGTTCAGTTTAATGAAGACAACTAGTTTCTCCACATAAACAGTGCAACTAAGAGTACGAAAAGCCTAAAGTGGCGTAGACTTGGCGTACTTAACGAATCATTCAATCATATCAAATTTTTCCTTTTTCTTCCTATTTCTTCATAATATTGATAATATTAAATCTTCCAGCATACTTTAATCTTTATTCGCATTTAATATCTGCTTAGATCTCTTTCAAAATACCAAATTTACCATATCTTCAATCAAATTTACAAAGGAATTGTATCTACTTTGAAAGTTTGACATCATAATAGGCTCAAAAAAGAAAAAAGTCGATTTTGAAACACACCTACGCAATTTTATTTCAATTCAAAAAAATTAAACCGAATGAAAGCATATATAGTATTGAATTCAGTGACCAATATTTCTTCAACAAACATAATTTGCATTTATTGCAATTAATCTGGTTCAGTGTTTCGGAAAAACTTTTTTTTTGTCAGTTTTATGACCACAAAATTACGTCGAGTTGATTTATATATGCAGGTCCCTTGATTCCGGCTACCATCACAAATAAATAATTTTTTCCAAACTTGTCTGGTTAAATTAAACGATTAATTATTTTCGATTTTTATGTCGGTTAGGATTTTGTGTGGGTTTTATAAAATACGTGATGGGAGTTTGAACTTTAAATTTCCTTTTTTTCGAGAGAAATTTTTTATGACAAAATTATAGTGGCTGGATTTTTTTAACATCTAGTGTATCTCACCAACACAATAATCGATATACTTTGTATTTTACTCAATTAATATGATTAAATTGATAATTATGTACTGTTTTTTAATATTCCAAGCTTTTCTTTAGCATCATGTCATTATTAGGTAATTTGTTGGATAAAACATGGCAAGCTTTGTAAAAAATCTTCTGATTCTTCCACTTCTGCTCTAATTACATTTTTCATCTGTGTGAGTGTAATTTCTATGAGTTTGCATTACTTTTCCGGTACCTCAAACTTTTTTAAGGCTCTATCATTATGTTCTATCTATTATGTCATAAGGCCTAAAGAGACTTAGGGCGGAAGTCCAAAAGAAGTCCAAAAGCAACCAGGACTGGAATACCTACAGGTATAAGCTCACGCAATACAACAAAGAAATTCGTAAAGCCAAAAGGAACTCATGGAGGAAATTTTGCAAGGACATCTCGGATGCCCCCGCATGCTTCCGAATCCACAAAGTCCTGGCAAAGGATGGGACAACCAGAAAGGAAGTAGGTTTCATTAGGAAAGCTAATGGCACCAATACAGAAACCAAAGATGAGAATTTAAAGGAACTAATAAACGTCCACTTTCCAGCCTCATAAATTCTGGCCACCGACGCAGTTAGGTCTACCATACGAGAACGAAGGCCAAACAGACCAAGTTCTACGGATTGGAAAATAGCCACTGAAGTCACAAGACCAAATAAAATTAGATGGGCCATAAATAAATTTCAACCATTTAAATCCCCAGGGAGAGATGGTATATATATCCCATTCAACTACGAATGGGAATCGATTTGTTAATACCACACATAACTAAGATCTTCAAAGCTAGGCTGACATGGGGATACATACCGGAAGTATGGCAAAAGGTTGAAGTCATTTACATACCCAAGGTAGGTAAAGTGACTGAGTTAACGCCAAAGTCATACAGGCCAATAAGCCTATCCTCCTTTCTACTAAAAACATTAGAAAGGTTACTGGACGAGAAGAGACGAAGTGTTAAAGGATAAACCCCTAAGCAATCATCAATATGCAAATCTACGGATCTAGCGCTGGATGATCTAAACAGGCTTACCTCAAAGCCAATAGAAGACAAAGAGATAGCGATGGCATTTATTAATGCTAAAACGAATTCATTGGTTAATGCAATGAATAGACGGGGGACATCCACAACAATATGCCGATGGATAAAGGCAACTCTGGAGGATAGGATAATACTCCACTCTGGGACAAGTCACCATCAAGGCAAGGACGGGTGGAGGATGTCCACAAGAAGGAGTGCTATCACCTCTACTATGGGCAACCTTAGTAGACGACCTCCCTACAGAACTGTCCACAGCAGATTTTTACTGTCTTGGATACGCAGACGACATCGCTATTGTAGAAAGAGGCAAGTTTGTTGGGGTGATATCGGAAAGAATGCAACAGCCTTAAATATAGTTGATAATTGGTGCATACAAGAGAGACTGACAGTCAATGCTCATAAAACACAAATTATCAATTTCACGAAAAAGACGACACTACAAGGCCTAAAGCCAATAGTGTTAGCAGGAGAGGTGATTCCATTTGCCAAAGAAACAAAGTTGGGAGTACATTTTGATCAAAGGCTTTCATGGAACACTCACCTGCAGAAGACCACACAGAAAGCTATCATTGCCCTTGACAGATGCAGAAGAATGTGTGGAAAACACTGAGGACTTACCCCAAAAATGACCCAATGAGCAGCACACAAAGGCTTGCTTGCTTGTGTATTACGAAAGCCATAAAAACTACTCCCACAAGTGCGATGGAAGTCTTGCTGAATCTGCCTCCACTACACATTTTTATACAAGGCGATCTGTAACGCACAGATTACTGAAAAGTCAACAACTCATAAGCCAAACGCACGGTGCTGACTATCGAAAGCTTATCGAGGAGCTGAATGCGGATGTCTTAATGGGGCAAACCATGGCCACGAGATATAGCTTTAATAATAAGTTCCAAATAACTATACCAGGTAGGGAAGACTGGAAGAAAGGTGTACCCACACAGGCTGAGGCGATCTGGTATACGGACGGCTCCAAGACAAAAGTAGGTGTAGGAGCCGGAATTGTAGGGCTAAAACAAAGGATAGCTATTCCAATAAGCCTATCTAAGAACGTCACTACTTTCCAAGCGGAAGTGGCGGCGATTCACCACTGCGTTGAAGAAATTAAAAGGCAGGAAAGGACATACCGTTCAGTTGGCATCTTCACCGACAGTCAAGCTGCACTGAAGGCACTCGATTCCATAGAGGTCAATTCTAAGCTAGTATGGGATTGCATAGGTGCCTTAAACGCACTTGGAGACCATTGCAAGGTCATGGTAGCCTTGGTCAAAAGGACAATGAATTGGCGGATGAAACGGCCAGATAAGGCTCATCAATGCCACCGGAACCCTTCTGCGGCGACGCAAAGTTGACACTAAATATAGCCAAGGTCGCAGTGGAATATGCCGATTATCCACCTCATTAAATCTAATCTCTAATCTATGTCATAAGCTACCTTAAAGGTAGTGAATAGCATGAACGTGGAAATTTCGTACACATAACAACGTGCACTATCAACTTAGTGAATGCTGTGAATAATTTTTTCCATTTCTGTTTCAATCGCTTCATTGCATTCGATTTCAATATCTTCTCCTTCTGTTTCTTCTTCCTTTTCCTCTTTTAATAGTAGTTCCCCGAAATGGCATTTCCGTCTTTCTACTATTCAGTTACCTCTTTCATCTTCTATGTATGGTATTTTATTTATTTCTTTCACTTCGTTATAAATATTTTTGATTTCTTGTTTATTAAATTTTTCCTCTGGCCGTGCAGACGGCGTTGTTCTGATAGCAAGCGAAAAAGAAGAGTAGCAGTACAACTAATAGAAATAAACTAAATAAAAAGCCAAAATATGAAACTAAATAATATTACTCTAGGGGGAGAAACAAAATTGTTGTAGCTAGAAGTGAATGATTTCATAAAGAAAAACTGTAGTGAATCATAAATACGATGAAGAGGTAGAAATTAATCTTGGACTGGCTAAGAGCCGTAGATGTATTTTACCGGAGGGTTACACAAGATTTCAAAATCAAAGCAAGTTAGAAAACCAACGAAGGAATAATAAGACCTACAGTACTGTATTGGCGTCAAGCCTGTGTTTTAACAAACTAAACTTGAAATCTGGAAGAGAAAAATATCAAGAAAAATATATAAAGAAAAGAACAGAATTATGGGTGCGGCACCCTACCAATTGAATGAGTAGACAAAAGAACAGACAAGGGACGTCTAGAAGTATGGATAATGCCATAAGGAAAGAAAGGCGAAGATGAAAGTGTAAGGAAGCAGTGAAAGAGTATGTTGCTAAAAAATAACTAAGGATCTGGAAAGATCGAGACAAGTGGAAAAGTCTTACAAGTCTATAATTTCGCGTGCCTGATTTTACAGTCTATAAATAAATAAAATATACAAAAATAGAGGATGTCACAAAGCTTTATTATTGAATAACTTTCTTCTAAAGTGGATATATACTTTTTAAGTGCAGGGAAGGAAGATTGCAGTAAAAATTTCATCTGTAATATATACATTGGGGAATTTTAGCGGCACTGTTTACATTTGGTAAGAATGTTATATTAGTCCAATAATATAGGTTTTCAAAAGGCCGTTTTCAGGAAAAAACTGCGGAACTTTCTTTCTCAACGGATTTTTATGTTTTAGGGGGTGCTGAATCTGAATCTGAAGTTTGCTACCACGGCAACCATCGGCTTCATACTCAAAATCGCGAAAAACCGCCCAAAATTGCGGTAATTACATGTTTTTCGCCTATAACACGACAACGAAGCGTTTTTTAAAGAAAGTTTTTATATATTAAATTGTAGCATAAGCCAATACCTACAAATGAAAAAAAACAAATCCGGAATCAGACCATTTTTCGCGGAGTTAGGATATTTTGAAAAATGGTGATAAGTAGCGAAGTTGGCTAAAAACGCGAAAACCACTTCGATAATATCTGCTGGTGCCCTATTATCATTATTTTACCCCTATAATCAATTTTATATATATATTTTATATACACGTATATAAAAATACGTGTATAATAATATGTATTATACACTCACCTATTGGTATTTTCAAGTATTCCCTTTCTTAAATCTCAATGAAAAATTGAATTCAGGTTGCATAAATTGTGGAAGAAATTACGACACAATCGACCACTCCCTCCTAGTCTGTTGTTAACCTGCTCCCTACTCCCCACTTACTCACACCCCTCCCACCCCTTCCTTCGGAACACCTGCTATCCGAAATCATTTCGTTTCAGTTTGTGACCGAATGTGACAGCGAGCATTTTAATTCGAGTCTTTCTTGTTAAAATATACGCAAAATATGTCTCGCAAGTGTATTGTGTGTGAAGAATTGTTAGATGATGGAACAACGACATCTACAGTGCAGCAGAAGGGTTTACAATCTTTCATTGATGCCAGTACGAAACGTGGCGATGGCAAGTCAGTATTATTTAAGTTAGCAAAGTTACCACTCAAGCTTCATGAGAAATGTAGAAAGTCGTATCCTCATGAAAAATCGATTGCTGCTTTTCTTAAGAAAAAGAAAAATGAGCGGCAGAGTGATGCCACTTCCCTACGTTCAAATGTTCCTACATTTTCATTTAAAACTCACTGTTTTATTTGTGGTAAGCACGTGCCACCAGATTACAAAAAGAAAGAGATGAAGAAAACACCTCAATATCGTAACTTAGTGTTCCTCGTTCTTGACAAAACACAAAAGGTCGATAAAAACGTTGTGAGGCTTGCAAGAGAGCGCAATGATGACTACGGACGTGCCATTATTGAGCGGTTGGCGGCAGTGCATGATTTACGAGCAGCTGATGCCCAATACCATTTCTTATGTATGAAAGATCTGAACAGACCACGCAGGAAAGGAAATCCTCCAACAGGTGGCCGTCCCAGAGACGAAGTTGATGACGCGATGCAATCGATTTTCGAGTATCTTGAAAATAATTCAGAAGAGAGCCAATTCAGAATTGAGGAACTCATGAATGAAATTGACACAAATTGCACTCGCCCTCACCCAAAAACTGTCAAAAACCGCCTCCTTGAGAAGTATGGCAGTGATATATTGATCACGGATAAAATTCCTTACATTGTGTGCTTCAAGAGTACTGGGCACAAGATCATTACCGATTCTTGGTATGATGAGAGGTTGCCTGAAGATGAAGAAAGGCTGAGAATTGTTAAAACAGCAGCTGCTATTATACTTGAAGATGCACGATCACAAGTGTATGAAACAAGTCAGTATCCCCCAGCTGATAGATTTTTGGATGGCGCTGAAAATCTCATTCCAGAATCTCTTCGGGTTTTTACAGATGCTGTAGTGCTGGCAAAGAAGAAAGGGGACATTAACAAATGGAGGAAGAAATCAATAGCAATTGCTGACTGCTTACTCACAACCGTGAGACCAAATTCATATGTATCTCCTCTGCAAGTGGGTGTAGCTGAATTTTTGTACAGAAAATATGGATCGCGCAGGTTATTGGATGTGATCAGTTCCTTAGGGTATTGCTCATCGTATCAGGAAGCAGTTCGTTTTGAAACATCCTCAGTTATGCAACCACCTCTGGCTCTACGGGGTCAAGCACTGTCTCAGTTAGTCTACGATAACGCAGATTTCAATGTGCGTACTATTGACGGACATAACACATTCCACTCAATGGGTGGTATACTATGTGTGACTCCTAGGACTGCTGTTGTGCCTGGTCAAAACATACCTCGGTTGAAGAACCTGCCTACAGCAGGAACTGTTGGACGTTTTGGAAATGTTGAATTGAAAATTTTTGACAAGACAAACGTTGGGTTGGCTTCCATTCCAATCAAGCCTCTCACCCCTAAGTATGTCGACAAAACGTTAATCATTCCTAACAAACCTCTCATGCTCTGGCTGTATGGTAAACATATGGATTTGGCAGGTATTGGTGGATGGAACGGATTTATGGAAGATGTGACAAGTAAACTGCCATACGAAAATACGTATATTGATTGCCAGCCTTTCATAAACTCACCACCGAGTGACTACAACACAGTGTACACCTCATTGCTCTGCAGTGTTGAAAAAGTAAAATCGTTGGGTCAACAAACCACGTTTGTCACATTTGACCAACCACTGTATCTGAAGGCAAGAGAAATCATAGCGAGTCGTCAGGCAGACCCTGCACTTAAAAATGTTGTAATACGGCTTGGTGGCTTTCACTTGGTGATGTCGTTCATGGGGGCGGTTGGGTTCATCATGGAAGGAAGTGGTTTATCAGAGATCTTTAACCTCGTGTACGCTGCCAACAGTATAGAAAAAATAATGACCGGTCACGCCTATGCAAGGGCCGTTAGAGCACACATGCTTGCCCACCGCAGTCTTGCTTCGCTGATTCTTGAAACTGTAGACTTTTCACCAGAATTTAAATTGGAAATGAAACAGATTATCTACGGCCCTAGTCGATCAGAAATTCTCAGAGCAGAGGAGACAGCTTATGTCAAAGAACTTTCTGAAAAATTCTACAACCAACTTCATTGCTTCACAGATGTAGGACCCACTGCCAAGTTATGGAGTCAATACTTTCAAATGGTTACACTGATAGCAAACTTTATTGATGCCGAGAGAATGGGAGACTGGGATAGACACCTGGAAACTATACATGACATGCTTCCTTACTTTCACGCCAGTGGGCACTTTCACTATGCGAAATGCTGCCATCTGTATCTACAGGACATGATGGAATTGGAGCACAGCATGCCTTCTGATGAATTCATGGCATTCACTTCACAAGGCGGCTTTACTATAAGGCGAAGCAATAAGTTTCGATGTGGCACGTGGACTGATATGTGTATAGAACAGGAACTTATGAAACACTTGAAAAGTAGTGGTGGACTGACGAGAGGTCGTGGAACCAGTGACGCTATCCTGTCAAGATGGACATTAAGCATGCCAACGCATAGACTAGTTTGCGACGCTGTGGAACAGTTCAGCGGAATTGACTTTGCTACCTCTGAGCAGCATGTTGATACAAGAGAATCCAGACAGAATCGAGACAATAGAGATGTGAAGAAAATGATAGAATGGTTCCACCTGCATCCACCATTTAGTGATGCTGGTGAGCTAATTTCTTTAAGCACTGGGGTCGTGGGAGACGAGAAAATCAACTGCCACATGTCAAGAGAAGTAGGCGTTACGCGGGTCAATGCAATTGTGGGCAGTGATTTCCAATCAGTCAAATTGAAGCGGAGTGACAAAGTGTTGTCTCTGGCAAACATGAAATCTTCGGTGGTTGTGAATAATGAACGAGTGGTTGTCAACCCAACAACCTTATTTCAACGAATGAGTGTCGCCAAACAGTCAGAAGAAGAACTCCAAGAGTTTTTGACTTATGAACTGAGTCCCTTCCCACTCGCATTGTTTGATGAAGGTGGCTTAAGAAAAGGCACAAAATCGTCACTGTACAAAGTTTTCCAAACAGCAGATGACACTACAATATTGGATCAACATCCACAATACGTTGTTGACGGCGGGTTTCTCTTGCATCGGGTGGTTTGGACAAGAGGGCACACATTTGGGCAAATCTGTAAGTCGTACATTGAATATGTTCAACGGCACTATATGTCTACTGCAATTGTTGTGTTCGATGGATACTCCGATTCAAATAAAGGCACAAAGCAAATGGAGCGCAACAGAAGAGCAAAGAATGTATCAGTTGATATCCAGTTTACTGAAGAAATGGTGCCAACAACAAGCCAGGACAAGTTTCTAACCAACCATAACAATAAGGACCGGCTCATACAAATGCTGATGAAGAAATTTACTGAAGCCGAAATGGAAGTTAGACAAGCAATTGAGGATGCAGACTGTTTGATCGTACAAACTGCCCAATCCTTTACAGAAGAAAGTGATGCAATTGTTGTTGTTGTTGTTGGTGAGGACATCGATCTTCTGGTCATCCTCATTGGCACACAAACACCCAGCAACGTCTATTTCCTGAAACCAGGAAAAGGGAAGGTGCCACCTACTTTGTACCACCCACCAACCGCTATCGACAGATCCGTTGCAGAACATATTCTGTTCGTACACGCATTCAGTGGTTGCGACTCGACCTCCGCCATCTTTCACCAAGGGAAGGTAAAATTTGTCAAGACTCTCCAAAAGTTCCCAATTCTATCATCTGACATCAAACAATTCAAAAATCCTTTTGCGACAAAAGAAGAGCTCACGGCAGCAGGGGAAAAATTCTTGGTTGGATTGTACGGAGGTGATTTTCGTTGCACTTCCTTGAACGATTATCGCTACAGGCAGTACTTAACTTCAGCCTACAAATTCAATTCAAATTTTGCCACTATTCCACCCTCAGAAGCCGCAGCCAAGCAGCACACATATCGGGTTTTCCATCAGGTACAGCAGTGGCTTGGAAACGCTCTACCAACAGAGGAGTGGGGTTGGCGGACAGTCCAGGGGAACTTGATCCCTATAACCACCCTCAAAGCTCCAGCCCCAGACAAGCTGCTGACGTTGATAAGCTGCAAGTGTCAGAAGGGGTGCAGGGGCAATTGTGGATGCAGAAAAATTGGATTGTTCTGCACAAGGTTGTGTGACTGTGATGGTCACTGCTCTAATCAAGAAATCATCTTTGATGTGGACGACGGTACAGACGACCTTCTGGAGTCACCGCTTTCATCTGATAATATTGAAGAAGTTGAAGGTACTTTAAAACATATATCTTATCAACTCGCATGTGATATATTCATTTATTTTCTGTTTCAGTGGATCCGCCAACAGATGAGAGCCAACCCTGTCAC
This sequence comes from Lochmaea crataegi, assembly GCA_947563755.1. Lineage (NCBI taxonomy): Eukaryota > Metazoa > Arthropoda > Insecta > Coleoptera > Chrysomelidae > Lochmaea > Lochmaea crataegi. Next base: position 61,613,648 of record OX387424.1, read on the forward strand.
AAGCGCCTAAAATTGTCCTCTCTCGATAAACCGGGTCCATCTGGTTTACAACGATAGCAGACGAAACGATGACGATTGGTAAGTAATGTGGTACCCTGTACACCTGCTTATAAGAATTTACTTGAATGAAACTATTTTTCTTGATCTCTGAAGACAAAATAGATCTGTAGACTCTGTTTTCTCTTTTTCCAGGTGGCGCTGTACCCAATTACAATTCGAGTTGAATTGTCTACTTTCTACAATTCTACTTTTCTACAACAATTAACTATATCTCAATCCTTAACTTACTATTTTTACATAATAATATGAAAGTGTATAATAATAATAAGTTGTCAATAAACATAAGCTAAAAATAAATTGTCGTTTATTACAAATAACTCCTTGTATAAACTGTACTTGATAGAGTGGATTCAAAAATGCTCACATTGCTCATTGACGTTCGGCAGTTCAGTAAAAGTGGCCAATTGTACAAAAATTTCTAGCACGATACCTAAATTTGATTTTTCGTTGAGATTTGAGAAAGAGAGTACTTGTGAAGTGACCTAATAGGTGAGTAGGTGCCTCATTGACGTTCGATAATAATAGACCACCATCAAATATTTTCGAGGTGGTTTTCGCGTTTTTAGACAACTTCGCTACATATCGCCATATTTCAAAACATCATAACTCCGCAAAAAATGGTCCGATTTCGGATTTGTTTTTTTTGTTTTGTAGGTATTAGCTTAAGCTACAATTTACTATACAACAACTTTCTTTAAAAAACGCTTCGTTGTCGTGTTATAGGCGAAAAACATTTAATTGCCGCTATTTTGGGCGGTTTTTCGCGATTTTGAGTATGAAGCCGATGGTTGCCGTGGTAGCAAACTTCAGGTTCGGATTCAGCATCCCAAAAAATATAAAAATCCGTTGAGAAAGAAAGTTCCGCAGTTTTTTCTTTGCCAAACCCTTATATTATTGGACTATATGAGAAATCAAATGCTATTATGTGGAAATGAAGGTCGTTACAAGATGCCATCTGTTCGATTTTAGGATTTATGTACGAGGCGAACCGAAGTGAAATCAAGAAACATGCTCTTTGTTTTTCTTATCTCAGACTGCTTTGATAACGTTTCTGATTTATGACTGTCGTTAACATAAAACAACATATGAAGTGAACAGAGAGAAAAGGTAGGGGGCCAAAAATGGCTATTCATCTTATTCACAATAAAATATTTGTGGTAGGTATATTCATATTATTATAAATTTAAATCTAAGCCCTTTTATTTCAAGTACAGACTTCTTAGTTGAGGTATTTTTGAAAAAAAATGTGTCCATTTAAATGACATTAAAATTCATCTGCTATAACTAATTTTGAAAAAAAGTTACATAGTTTGTTATTCAAAGGTATAATGCAGTGTGAGCCAACACTAGTTACGTATGTATATGCGTTTTTATTTATATCTCGAGTTCGAAAAAAGATATTAACATGCGGTGTGCGCCATTTTGTTACGAATTTAATCAGTTTCAATGGAGTGTTAAACCGATATCCGGCTTTTTGTATTTTATTGAAGTATATTGGTACTACCTTGCAAAAATTAATTTGAAATTTTTTTAAACTGAATATTTTAGGAGAAAACTGGAAATTAAGATTTCCTAAATGTTTGCAACTTTCACTACATATACGTCACGCACTTAAAGATGAAACTAGCCGCTTTCTGATCTAGATGTTTTATGAACAAATAGCCAGTTACAAAAAGGCCATTTGAATTTGAAATTTGAAGAACTGTCAAAGTCTATAATATATATGAGTGTTTTGTTTTTGTTTACAGTTTATACGAGCTTGACGTTTCAATATTATGAAAAAATAAAAGCATTGTCTTGATATTTTTTTTAGGTAAGTTTAGTTAGTTTTTCTCCACAATAATCATATAAATCTTGTTTTGTATCATACTGCACGAACACAACAGTTACGCCTGGTAAAAAGTTTGTGACTGTGCCTGCAGTAGACGAAAATTGTGGTTTGAGGGGCTACTAGAAGAAAATATAAACAAACTACAACTGGATACTATTGCTGTGAAGATCATTTTGATGTAAGTAGTTATATATGTGTGTGTAGCCGTAAAAATAAATCGGAAGTAAATTTATACAACTCCTAAGTAATTCACTATAAAAGCAATATAACATAAGCATAACCTATACTTCATCACGATTTTAAAATTGAAGACGACAGAATTGTGGTCCTATATCAACCCTTATATAGCTAAGTTCTCTTTTAGGTAATGTAAGTCACATCATAAATGGCGAACTCTTTAAATCATGCAAAAGTTGAATTTTCAAATCGACATAAAAACCTGGTGAGAATAAAAATATTAAAAATAATTGATTCCCCATTATGATTTTGTCCACCACTAACTATTAACATTGAGAAAACATATTTTTGTTAAGTTTAACACCCCATTGTAGATAGCAATACTTGGGTGTTTTCATAAAAAAAATTCAACACAAACAAAATTTAATTTGTTTCATTCGAAAGTACACTCTGTCTACGACAATAAAAACTCAATGCTATTGTTTCATAGTAGATGTTATTGGTTTTTTTACGCTCTTTCGAATGATTTCGTTCAAATCAGTTGATCCAAACCAAAGTTATAGGAATTTATTCATAAAAACATTTCCACTCTCCCCCACCCTTTATTTGGGAAAATAGAAGAAAACGTACTGGATTAAATTTGTGCGAAATTTGAGTTCACTTATTTAACACCTTGTATAATTAGGAATGTGCTATAGAAAACTGGCGTTTAAAATTATCTTCACAGAATAAGCCACCTAGCGGTCAAACTAGTAACTATAAGGTTATATCCTGAGATTTCTCTTGGTGAATTTTTTCCTGAATTTATAAGGTGGATAGTTTCTGATATACAGCCGAGAGATCGACTTATTGGTCCACCCGGTACATAAGCAAATTTATGTATGAAAAAAGGACACAAATGTTGTGTGCCTTATTGTAAAATCAAAGTCACGATTTGCGTATCTTTATGGTTACGACGGTGTGGTGTTGAGAACACCCTTTAAAGCGAATTCAAAATGTAACTACAAAATAAAAACAAAATCTATATTTACGCCATCAATCTTTACAACATAGAATAAACGTTCTTGAATGATGAATAACATACACAATGGTCTCAATGTGTATACAAACAAAGGAAAATAAAAAAACAACCAAGAATATTGCTTATAAAAGCACACTGGATGAGTCATTAGAAAGTTCTGGTGCAGAAATGAGTTCAAGTGGGAATTTAAATGCAAAACTATATATTCATTCAAGATATTTTAAATAATTTCCAGCAAATTAAGCTTAGTGATAAAATCTAATAGAAGCAAAGACGAATTATGTTATAGAAAACATCAAAAAACAAAGATTGATTCGGCTTTCACTTCGAGCAATCTGTAAATAATGAACCAACCGACATATAGAATTAAATTGGACTCTTGATTACATACACAAGGATTGGACTTACAACTTAAAAAAGCTTATTTAATAAGCCAAAAAATATATTAACCATCGAAAATAAGTGCTTTCTTAATGCATTAATGGCCTTTTAAGTGCTGAAAAAACGATGACAACACAATTTATTATTGACGTACAAGAAGAAAAATAAGTGAAATCAAGGTTGTATAGTAAATGATTCGTTAATTCTCCACGTAATAACCAGTTAAATAGATCGCACTTTTAGCATTTCCTTTACTGAGGTTAATGTATTGGTGAATCTGAATAGGTATGAGCCACAATAGACTCTTATGAGTCGCAGTGGAGGGCCTTATAGACCCACTCACCACAAACCTAACCTAACCTAATGTATTGGTGTGGTTTCAACGTTATCTCCAGTCCAGGATTAAGGTCGAAACTCACTTATCAGCACCTCATAGAAACAGCGACTGATCATCACCAGCAGATTTTATCTCTTATGTGTATTTAAATGTAAGTGCATCAGCACAGCACCGATAAGGCACGTCAACGCCTCAACCACAACACAATTCTCAGAGAGAATATTTTGCGGACGGCGTGCTTGTGGTGTGCTGATCCTTTTCCGACGTCGTACGCTCACTCATCAACACATTTTGGTTAGTACAGTACAATACAATATCTCTGACAATATAAAGTGAAGCCTTTAGTCAGGTATCGCGGCGGTGTAGATCCCGTGTCGATGCGTTAAGTGAACCCATACACAATCGTCAAGTTGACCTCTCGATGCTTGTCAGGTGCTGTGCTGTTGGCCTTTATGCTCTCAGGGCTACTGGACGAATAGCATCTACCTTGTACTGATGAGGCGCAAATATGCTGAAACCGGTCTATAAGTGATGTTGTTCCTTCTAATTACAAACCGGAATGGTTGGTTATATCTTGCAGATGTACCAACCCCATTTAACTTAGAAGTGTAAATTTTGTAAAGCGTTATAATAGTCTATTAACTTTGACGGCGTAGAAGAAGAAGAAATCCAGAACAGTAATCCCGAAGAATGAGGCTACCATCATCTGCATCGGAGAAGAACCTTTGATCAGAGTTTGCATGATTTGGAAGACCCACAAAGTAGAGAATTATATAGTAGTCCTTTAATGATCTTTTCTCCACGATCATCACAGAATTTCCCAATTCTGAAATCAGATTTGAATACAGAATGCTGAAATTCTCTCTCTTGAGATTGAAGAAATATTCTGCAACACATCTGCTCCCATGCCATTTAAATGCATTTACATTCTCTCTCTAGTGATAGAATCATATTCTCACACTGGTAAGCATTAATAGCAGTAGCCTTGACGCAGTTGATTGTCATCGTAGTGGCAAAACATGAGTAAGTGTCAAAATTATTGTTGTCACTTAACCTAACCTAACCTCACAATTGTTGAAAATTCCCCCAATAATGCACCAGTTTTGCATTTCGAGAACTGTACAAATATAACAATAAATACAAAGTAGAATGTTTCTTGAATTATTGAGTGTTTACCTAATATAATAATTGTGATTGAGTTCAGTAATATAAATTATCTCTTGTTCATTTCTATTTAAAAATATATATTTAAAATCTTCGATCGTGGAGAAAGTATAGTCTGCTACTCGGTTAGAATGAAAATTCGTGATGCTCGTGGTTCCTCACGCTCGCCCTCGGCTCGCGCTCGGAACTTTCCACTCGCATCGAATTTTCATTCTAACCTTGTTACAGAATATACTATTCTACTATCGATACGTTTCGTTAAACCTTTGGGTTTTACTTATTTTTCACTATTTTAACCTGTACCCATGCGGCGTCCAAACTTTCGTAACCATGTTCTCTTCATAAAAACAGAAACGATTAAATTTCGCTGCTAAGATCGATTTTCTTTCCAATAATTACAACACTACATTATGTAATACCCCTTAGACAATAATACATCTGTACAATTAGATCAACCACTTACAATGTTGGTCTAATGTTTAAAAAATAATAATGGAAATTCCGTAGAAGAAAAAAAGAACATTTCAGGAAGTGAGCGTCTGAGATAAAACATTAAATGGTTTAGATTAACAGGATATTTTTTCTAAAGCTTTCTCTCTGGAAATCCCTATCTTTTTATTTTAGTTTTAGTTTTCCACGTCGTACTCTTGTTATCTATTCACTCAGTGCATTCAATTTCCCTTCCACCGTAATCTATAAAATTTATTGTATCTCCCAGAAATGGTTCGTTAAATAATTTGGAAATATCTTTGTTCCATCAAATTAACCTGTCAATTGAATGAAATCAATTGAAAGTCTATGTAGACATTCATGTATAGTGATTGTATAGAAAACTTTCGGAGATCTTTCACGAATTATTTACAAAAGAAATACAGGCTAAAGAGATAAACTTCTACCATTAATTTCAGCTTGGAAATATTTATCTATGCTCTATTCAAATTCCATTTACTCTCCGTGAAAACAATATCCTCACCTGATAACCGTTCTAGCGGCGAACGCTTTGCTTTTTTATAGGTGGACGGGCCTTTAATATTTGCACACTATTTCTTAGAGGATCTAACTTGGTCTTCGCCAGTTTTCGCATTAGTTATTTGTATTAATTGATTGATCGTCTGCTCCATGCCTTGCATCAGTGGCTATCTTGGAATCAAAAGAGTTATGATCGAACGCTCCTTTTATATCAAGAGTTTCCTGATGATAAGCATAATGGTTATACTGTAGTGGCCCATCAATAAGTTTTTCCATTATTTTTAACATTAAAGAAGACACAGATATTGGCCTGAATGACCTTGCCTGAGAATAATCCTCTCTTGGTTTGGTAATATCTCTCTTGGATTCGGGCTCTTTTCCAAGATGTTGGAATGTATCCAGTTGCCAGTGATGCTCTGAAGATATTGCAAATTACTGGAGATAGATGTATTTTCCTCTGATGCAGATGCGCTGAGAATATATCATCTGGTCCAGGAGCTTTGTATGGCTGGATCCAAGTCAATAGCCCAATTCAATTTGCTCTGGGTTATTACTTTATTAGTTGCATTCCAATCCTCTTTCCTCGCACGAGCTAGGGGAGTTGGAGGTCCAACGGATAGCACCGTTCCTGTCTCCACGGAATCCGGTAGATGTGCCTGCAGTAGATTCAGTAGGGTCTCGCTACACTGGGTTTTAAAATATTGCCTATGGGATTAACAGGATCTTTGGCAAATATTTTCTGGAGTCGAGGTTGTTTCCACCTCTCCACAGAATTTCCTCCAGGATTCCCTTTTTGCCTTCCTGATCTGTTTATTGTATAGTCAGAGTAGAGTAATATTCTTCCCAGACTCCTGTTCTGTTCTGTCTTGTTCTTTTCGCACTCTTAAACAGTTCTTGATTTTAGTTTGGTAAGCTTCTTTCTTCACCAGGTTAGTTTATTCCTGGAGGAACGAGTTACCTCAGAGATTCGATAGTTGTTCGGATGCAAGCTCTATATCATAACAGTTTTTTACTTTCTCTCTGACATTCCGTGGTAGGTAGCAAAAGCATAGAGATACTACAGATAGAGGCAACAAGCTATAAGCCGTTGTGTAAGTGGGAATGTCTCCGGCGAGAGAGAAAATGACAGTCGTCAGAGGTTTTTCTGTCTTTGTCTCTTGTCTATAGCATGCGCGCCATTAGAAAAAGACAGCCTGAACCTCTGACTTTCTATCTCTCTCTCATTGGCGGAAGGGTTCCGAGCAGGATTGTTGCCTCTGTCTGTAGTATATCTATGAGCAAAAGTGGTGTAAGGTGCGGAAACTGCATCAAAGTTATAAATTTGATATTTAAACAATGTCCACCCTCTAACTGCATGTCGACTTCTCTTTATTATTTAACGTCGTGCCTCTGCCATGCATGCACAGTTATCGCATGTATTGAGATAAATAGGGGATGGAAAAGATAAAAATGGCCAATAAATCACATGGATCACAAAAGGTTTGCATTGGCACGTGCTTAATATTTCGGAAACGGCTTTGAATATGGGCCGTTAATACATTTAAACGGGAGTGATGTATTTCCACAGTATCCGGACTTTCCGCCGATTTAGCCGCGAGATGCCTTCAACCGATACCAAATGAGATTTTTGAAATATTGATTCTTTATGTACCACTTTCTCGAGGTCGATTTAGTCTGATAAACTTGTCATTTTTCTTAGAAAGTTGTTACCGAACTCTACGGGAACGGTTTATAAAAGTTTTCTGCTTCCACGACCGTTAGATAACTACTTTTTATCATGTGAAATTGTTGGTGAAGAAATAATTCAATGTGAGCAATCATTCAACTGAATTATCAAAAATTTTAAGAATAAGCAGGAACCTTTCAGCTGGTGCGTATAATCTTAGAGGTGTTCATTGTTCATATTATGTAATTCCCTACGAATTTTTTTTCACATTTTAGTTTCTTATCCAATGTGGGTCGCGTTTAAGATGTAGACTGCCATGCTAAGCTGAAAGGTCCTTCCTGGAAATCTGCTCATAGGCACCGGGTTCTTGTTCTACCTTTCTCCGTAAGTGTGAGTCCCACACCCAATCGAGTGCTAATCCAACTCGGTAGCCTCACAGGTGAAACTAGCGAGTCGCATTTGTCCCCGACCAGAGCTGACCGCACTAAAACCTCCCCACTCTCCTCATATCCACTTTCCGTTTTTGGAACCACCCCTGGAGGTATACGATCAAAAACGGAAGTATCTCCTCCTATTCCTTCTCACCGTGTCATTCCTTGATGTTCTCTTTCTTCTTTTTCTTTTCTCCCCATCACTTCTCTCACATATCTGGATACTATTTGCCAGTTTTCCTCCGTTTTTACCATTGTCCTTATCAGATTATCTTTTTCTAACTTCCATCCCACTTTTCCCTCCGCCTAACCTAACCTAAAAACAAATTTTTGTTGCTAAAAAAAATTGAAGAGTATACAATAAAAAGATTTCAAAGTCATATATATAACTTAATGTAAATATGTATAAATTGTTGTAATATAGTTAGCTATTATATTTATATGTAGACGTTAATAAAAATCTAATCAATCTGATTGAAGTGTATTATTGTAATAAAGGTGGGCCGAGATGGGCCATTCCAAAACAGGTCAATTTTAGACTCTGGCCTACTTGGGCGATTTTTATTCAGTATACCTACCTGCCTACAGCCTACCGATGAAGAAACTGCCAGAAAAGTTGGTCCTAAAAAAAAAATTTGATCCATGGCCAAAAGCTCGTCCAGTTTTGGCAACACTGATAGAGCAAGTTCATAAAAAACGGCCGGTATTGTGGAAAAACGAGTCGTAGATCTTGCACCAGGACAACGTTCTGTCAGTGAATCGTTATTTAGCCGCTAGAGGCTGGTAGATGTGAAGTGAAAATCGACGGAGCTCCAAAATGCTCTTACAAAAGAAGAACAATGGAACGGTGTGTAGAGAGGGGATAGTTCATTAAGGGGGAGCATTTGATTGTAGAATGGTTTTTAACATAAGCAGTCTCGTTATTAATAACCAGATTACGAGAGAGGATAAAATAGCATATTATTCAACAAGCATATAATGATGGCTATTATTCACGATGGTGCGACATAAACACATAAGTGAATAAAAGCCATTATATGCGAGTAGAATACTATATTTTGACCACAACTATTGATTCACTGTTTATAAATGAATTGATTTTTTTTCTTTTCTCCAATTACGAATTATAGGCTTCCAGAACATATAATTTTTTCGATTTTTTTGGCAATAAAATTAAGGATGTATGTTTGTATGTAAATTGGGGTGACATTCACTGAGACCTAAAAGATCCACTGTGCCCCCTTACTTCTACTTAGTTCCGGAGGAAAGTGCCAGAGACTAGTAGCTCCTTTAGTCCTATTTTCCGGAGGAATTTTAGGATATCTGCAGGCTTTAACTTGGGTAAATGTCCCTCTTCTATCCAGTAATCTCCAAGGTGTTGTGCCCTAAAATTCTGAATTGCTGTGCAGTTCGCAAGTATGTGGATGGAGGTTTCTTCTTCCATGCCACAGAATCTACATTCTTCTTCTTCCACTATTTTTAGCTTTTTCTGGTACCCATTAAGGCGACAATGTCCCGTTAGGATCCCTGTCAAAACTCTTAGTGTAGTTTTACTTTGACTTATGCATTAATTTGATCTCAACAGGTTGTAGTCACCCAGAATAATCTTTGATTGTCTAAGCCCTACTAGATCTTTCCAATGGTCAGATTTCCTCTTTTCTTCGGATTTGCCTATTTCTTCCAATATTACATTGGAGCTGATACCGCAAAAGGGTTCCGGCCCCCAAAACGGTGTTCCACTCCCCCTCTTTGCTAGTTCAACTGCTATTTCATTTCCTTCTATCCCTGTGTGTCCTGGAATCCACAGTAAGGTGACCATATTGTTCTCGCCTAGTTCATTTGGTTTGCCTAGGCATTCCCACACCATTTTGGAACTGATAACACAAGAGCTCAGTGCTTTAATGGCTGCTTGACTATCCGACATTATGATAATCCCCTTTGCCTTCTATATCCTTTATCAATATTGAACTGGGCACACTTTCTTATGGCGTGAATTTCCTCTTGAAGGATACTCGGGGTATTTCCAAAGCTTTCAGAGAGTTTGGTTCCTGACCCGTACACTCCTATCCCAGTTCCTTCTATTGCTTTTAAGCCGTCTGTGTACTATTGAATGGCATTATTTCCAAGTCTGGTAATGGTATTTGGATCCCATTCCTTCTTGTTGCTTAATTCCGAAACGAATTTCTTTAAAAAGTTATACTTTTTCATCATACCATCATGTGGCATGTCCCAGGTTTTCTGATTTCTAAGGAGTGAGGAGGTGTTTTTTTAATGATTCCCTCTCTACTTAGTATGTATCTTGTTCTTTCTGCAACACTTTCCACCACCATATGTAGTTGTGTGAGGTTTAGAATAACTTCCATGGATGCCGTTGGGTATGTTCTCATTGCTCCTGTAATGCACATACATGCTAGTCTTTGAATTTTGGAGAGGTTTCCGCTCGTTGTCAATAGGCTAGTTCTACTACTCAAAGCAATGGCTCCATAAGTTATAATTGGTCTCACTAAGGCAGTGGATGTAAGCGCGCTGCTCTTGGTTGTGACGTCAGAAAGTATGATCTCGGGGCAACGACCATGATATAAGGAAGGCATTCCTTTATAAGGGTTATTATCGCCTCGTCTACTTAAGTCTGTCTGGTTCTTGGTATTAAAGCAAATAGATGAATACAAAATTTGTTATGTACTTTGACTTTTCAAAGCTACTACTGGATTGTTTGCTACAGATCCAGAGAATACTGGGTCCATTCAATAAACGAGGCACGAATTTTATTAATTTTATATTCTATGTTAACGATGTAATACTTCTTCAATAAATAACTCTCCCATCTTTTGCATGCAGACCTAAAAGCGCGCAAAATAAATTCCAACTGCCACTAAAACCACTGTGAGGAAAATCTGGCCACATATATTGGAGATGCGCGCTTTAATAAAGTAGATATGCCGACTATGCCGTCTGTCCGTACACTGACGTAAAGCTTAATTTTCTCACTCATAAATTAACGAATGTTCCTTATTTTTGCGGAAATATGCTTTGTAAATGCAAATGGAAATGAACAAATTCTTTATTATTTTCTATCTATACCAATGACAGTTTGTGTTGATATTACCTAATTAAAATTGTTAAGTGAAACAGTCCTACGGCTGATATTGACGTAGATACGATCATAGATACTGACACATTCAATTACTCCTATTTTACTTACAATACGGAGCAAATTTCAATTACGCCCATATTTGTAAGTTTTATTAGCAGAGAAACGGTTTTCGAATTGAATATACATATGGATGGGCCCAAGGCACATTGATTGAAAATTGCACATACACTTTATCACAGAGTTAACTGGGCAATACTGCAGACTTTGTATAAGCATTGTTTAATTATTAAACAATGGTATAGGTATATAAAACAAATGTCAAAGATGCAAAAATAACAAATTAATCAAAGTACAAATTGATATTCATTGAACAGCTCATTACCACTGACTAAATGGTGCACCTTCACTGACTAAATGGTTTTTTTGTACCTTTTTGTCTGCGATTTGTCAATATAAAAACGACTTGATGGGCTCTCAGAATAAGAAAAAAGTGACTCTATTATTGTAGTTTTGAAGAATTCTTAAAACAACGATTGGATTCACTTCAAGACTTGGCCCTATGTTTATCCCTGTAGATTATTGTAAATAATTAGAAATAAATTCACAATAAAACTATGACTATTTTTATAACAATATTTAAATTTTACTAAAAAGTAAATGATCTGTATATAGGAATCACCCAACTAACTTAAAATAATTTATCAAACCTACACCGTCCGTTTTTTTTGAGACTGACTTTTCATCGAACAATGCCCATTTCGCAGACATTATTTCTAAAAGCTGGAGTACAAATTCTCCATCAACTTCGTATATTGGTCTGGTCACACCTACGTCAGCAACCCACATTACATACAATACTTGAATTTTTGATAGTAAGAAGCTATTCAACCACCTCCACGGACCAAGATCAGTAACAGTATCAATTTATTAATAATGTAGGTATCAGACATAAAAAATATATTGTCGTAATAAATAAAAAGATACAAGTGAGTAATTTTGCCAGTAATTTATAAGCGAAAATTATCAGCACTACCTGAATTATTACAGTGAATAATGGGATGAATATTTTACCAAAAAGTGAGTAACTGAAAAGAAAAAGTACATTTTTCTCCAATCTAAACTTTGGATAATCTGAATGTTGCATTCTCTAGTACAACCCCAAAACTAAATATATACAGTACGTCCATACTGGTTTTAAGATTTGCTTTATATAATTACCTATATAAGTTTATTTCTTCTCTACTATCTTGCAATTTTTAAGCAAGGGGAGTCCTGAAGATGAACAATCGTCGATAACGAAGAAATTTTTTTAACTGCCCCATAAGATTATCGACCGTCCTGGTATGTTATCTGTATAGCCATGTTCACCTTCAAATATTTCGCAAAGTTAGTAAAGTTTGTCCAAAATCAATTGCTGCTGAACGAACATGTTCGTGTCCCATTTAAAAAATAGGAGGAGTTACCATAAGGAGGAGAGTGTTAAAGTTATAACGAATAGGTACATATTATAATAAAAAAACATTCAGTCCATACTTGGTTAATGGACTGTACTTATCTGTAACTGATAATATAGTAAGTCAAAACGAAACATCTCCAAACAAACTTTAACTCTATTGTTTTCAACTGTTACATTTAGTTTTCAAACTGATCTGTTTCAGGTGACTGACCCTCCACTTATATGCCCTCGGTCTTAAATTTCATCTTTTATATTCCACCCCTACTGTCTACTTCAGGGTTTAAGACTAACAGTGAAAATAAACAAGAATCTCCTTTTGATATAACCTACAGTAATTTACCAGGTCTTTATCTGGCCTATCTTTATTTGTCACGGGCATTAAAAGGTTATTAATAATATGCTACACTGAATGGGTAACTCGATCGTTTTTAAAGATGATCTTTATTACCTCCTATTGTTATTGTTTACAACGGAAGAGGCAATTGCAGGGACGGAGTTGAATATTTTTGATCCAAAATTAAAAATAAAAGTTCGGAATATACGAGTATAAAAAAATTAAGTATTCTATCTGTATATTCTTTTGTTATTTTTGGGAAATTAAATGTCATATTTTTATTTCAACGTTTCGGTGGTGTTCCAGCTGATATAATTTATTACTAATATTTTTGTCACACCCTGTGTATTAATAAATATCAATAAGTATCAATAGCAATGGAGAAAACACTGCATTTTTAGTGTTATAAATGAAACTAACTGTTCCTAATTAATTCCACTATTTTTTATAAAAAAAATATGAAAACTGTGAAAGGATATTGATAATCATTTCGATATTGACATATCATCGTCAGAATGACAGAAGTTACATTTTATGTGATGCCTACCCGATGGTGGATATTTTGGCTAGACCAAATAGTCACCTATCGTGTGATTGACTTAATATATATATATATATATATTATTATATAATATATATATATTATTATATAATATATATATATTATTATATAATATATATATATATATTATTATATAATAATTATATATAGAAACTGATTTATGCTTTGCTTTAAAGGTAAGAGGTATTTTTCCAAACACGGTACCTATTTGTTAGAAACAAATAATGTTAAAAATCGTCCTTGAATTCAATATGGATACGAAATAATAAGATACCAAGTAAAACTGAAAATACGAAGGTAAATATTGACATTATAAACGCCACTGGATAATCAATGTCAATCAATTGTCGAAGTGAGAGGAAAGAACACACGCACGCGCTTGCCAATAGGAAGTCAGGTGGTTACCTAGCAGCGGTGGTTCGATAAATATTCACCAATTGAGTTAGTAGGAGGGCGTGGTAATTATGATTTTCGCACGACGTTGCCGGCTTGAAGGAAACTCATAACATATTTGGAAAAGTGTTCATCTTTTAATATTCAGAAATTGAAAACAATGTTAATAGACAAAATCCAATAAAACAAGCACATTAAAGAACTAACGTTTAATCATTATTGGCATATTGTTAATAATAAAAAGTCCATTTTCTAATTATTATCACTACATACTTAGCACTTTAGCTTTTTCATAGTTAAACGTGGCAATATCGAATGTTTTCGACCGCATTCCTTTCACAGCTTCAGTTATGTTTGCCAAACTATACATCATTATAGAGTATTAAGTAAATGAGATACAAGTTTTGCACATGAAAGGGAAATATCCAGTGATATTTCACCTTATTCTATTGCCGTTTAGTTTTCAAGCAGGTCTGGAGGCCAGGTTCTAGCAAGCCTTCTTGTGGTGGGGCCATTGTTGAATATTTCTTCTACTAACTGATTTGTATGGTGCACGGTACGCTCTTTATATGACGCCGAGGCTTGATGGATTTCGTCTCTGATGAAAGGAATCTTTAGGTGTTTGATGGCTAACATACCATGGTGCATCCACTTTCGATATTAGCAGCTTTGACTGAATTCTTTGGATGATGCTCAGTGACGTTGGTTTTGCACATCCCCATAGTTGGAGTCCATAAGTCCAGATAGATTTGAGCATCGTTTTGTATAGCAGGATTTTATTGTGGAGAGAGAGTTTTGATCGTCGACCTAGTAGCCAGTACATCTGTCGGAACTTTATGTCAAGCTGTTGTCTTTTAAATTTAATGTGTTTCTTCCATGTAAGACGTTGGTCCAGATGGATGCCAGGATATTTTGTCTCTATTGTTTAACGTACGTTATCCATCCTTACAGGTGGGCATGTGTTATGACGTGTGGTAAATGTTAATTGGACTTATTTATTTTAGTTCGCCATTGTGTATACCATACATTGAGTACATTCTGGTGGTTTTGCATGTTTTGGGAAGCTGTTGTAGGGTCTTCGTCTACTGAAAGAATCGCCACATCCTCGGCAAAGGAAGCAATTGTGGTATTGTTGGTTTCAGGTATGTCAGACGTATAGAGTAGGAAGAGCAGCGGACCTAGAACACTGCCTTGTGGGACGCCAGATTTTATGGAACATATGCTGGACTGCTGATTATCGATTTTGACGGAGAAGTGTCTATTGGCGAGGTAGGATTTAAGTAGAAGGAAATAGTTACTGGATAGAGCATTTTTTAGTTTGTAGAGCAAGGGTCCAAACAGTAAATTCATTGCATTTTTTATTAATAGTAACTGTTAATTATTAATTTTAAAAATAGATTTAATTTTTCAAACTTGAAAGTATTCAATTGCTTTCTTTATTTTTTGTGATTTTTAAGTCGAATCAGTCATTTTTTCAAACCACCCAGTTTAAGTTAAAAAGTTATGTATTCATGGCAGTCATGGAATGCGATTTTAAAATAGGTATGTCTTTTATTTGAAATCGATACGCCTTTGTTATAAGACGATGTGAAGTGTGACAAAGAATTCAGGTAGCAGAACTTCTCCTTTATGTATTATAAGAATCAAGCTGGCATTTCGGTTTATAATGACCAGCAGCTATAAGTATCAATTACAAAAAAAAAGAGTCGTGTGGTTATAGATTTATGAGGTCCAGTTTGAAAAGAAAACTACCATGAGCTTACAAAAAAATTAATAACTTCCATGTCAAAATGTTTCTTGATAATATCAATTATTAAAAGTAAAAGATATTATACACTTTATTGATGATAATAATAATAGTATTATACAGAGTGTTCAAAAAGTACCAAAGCGTCTCTGAAAAAATTGTGGTTAACATAAAGGTGGAAATTTTATACTAGATTGAAGGATATTTCAAGGCCAAGTAAGTGAAACAAATTGTAAACTAATATTCCACTTTATTGATAACAATAATAGTAATATACAAAGTGTTCAAAAAATCAGAAGCGTCGGAAAAAAATATGGTAAAGACAGAGGTTGTAGCAAATTTTCCTGACTACCACCACGTGTACTTAAATGTGACCGTAACCTCGAGATTGATGGTTATTTCAAGGCCAAGTCCATTTTATTAAAATGAGACCTCATATTTTTAACCCCGGAAAGCGGATTATCTCACGTTCGAATATGACCTCAAGCTTGCATCTTGGTTGTGCATGGAAGAGAAGGAAACAGCGTCTCACATTATCTTCGAATGTGAAGCACTGTCTCATAGGAGATATAGACTCCTAGGATTAGAGTATCCAAGGAAGGATTTGTCCAAGAAGGATCAAGTGAAAAGATTGTTGAGTCTTATAAGGGCTACTGGTCTCTTCGCATAAACGGTATAACCAAGAACACAAAAAGGCTGAGGTGTCGAGGTCTTTAAGTCTCTGACTGGTGGTGCTTAACCAATCAATCAATCATTCCCCTGACCTTGTGGTTAAGAACAAAGTTAAGCGACAATGTGTTTAGCTAGGATAGAGTTATTTATTTTCAAGATAAAAGACATGAGAATCTAAAACACAGTCAGTTTTTCCTTGAACTGTTTAACTCGTTAACAAAAAATTTTTTTCCGAAAAATGTTTGCGAAATACTTTGTATTACATCAACGTCCGAAAAATAAAAAATATAGGGATATAAATATAGGGATCTGATCAAACTAGATTTGAGTGAAAAATTACAGAACACTGTATTTGAAATTAGAAATATATTCAATCACAAAATTAACACCCTCTCCAATACAGAACCTCTTAAATTCCTGCGTTTATTAATAAACTTACAAAGTAATTAGTTCGTGTTGCTGACAACACTCTGCTATTAATTATCAAGATATAATAAGACACTTTCACCCTCTAAAATAAAATTACAAGCTTAAGGATGTCCCTTGCATCCTTTTGTCCTTTGAATATCCAGTGAAGCTTCAACAGCGCTGGCCTGAAGCTTTTTATACAAAAGTCTAAAAGCTCTGGACAGACGTGCTATATTAATTCAAAATTACACGATTGCGGTCGTAGCCAGAGGGATTTAGGATTGAATAAAACCCCTCTTCATACCGAGTTTAATACTCCACGTATCATTAAAAATAAATATATATATTGAATGGAAATACCCTTCGAACCTAAAACGTTTTTAAGGGCTTTTTATGCGGAATTACGAGAGGTTGCTTTCACGTATCGTGGAATTTATGGAATATTTTGATATTTTTCCAATAGTATCCTTGCAGGCATTTATACTGCCAACAATATAACGCGTTCCCCATCAAAGACATCTCTTCACTGGGACGGTATTCTTGACTGAGGGAGAGAAGCTTCCAGAGAGAACAGATATTTTGCCTTTGTCTCTGCAGTGACAGAGGAACCAAGCAAAATAAAGACAAAATATGTGTTCTCTTGGGAAGCTCTACCCCCTCAGTCAAAAATAGTGCTTCTCGTGGACCGTATTCTTGACTGAGGGAAAGATGTTTCCCGAGAGAACGGATATTTTGTCTTTGTCATTGCAGTGACAGAGTAACCAAGCAAAATAAAGACAAAATATGTGTTTTCTCGGGAAGCTCTACTCGCTCAGTCAAGAATAGTGCATCACAGGGACCGCATTCTTGTCTGAAGGAGATAAGCTTCCAGATAGAACAGATATTTTGTCTTTGTCTCTGTCTCTGCAGTGTCAGATGAACCAAGCAAAATATGTGTTCTCTCGGAAAGCTCTACCCCCTCAGTCAAGAACAGTTCTTCACAGGGACCGCATTCTTGTCTGAAGGAGAGAAGCTTCCCGATAGAACAGATATTTTGTCTTTGTCACTGCAGTGACAGAGTAACCAAGCAAAATAAAGACAAAATATGTGTTTTCTCGGGAAGCTCTACTCGCTCAGTCAAGAATAGTGCATCACAGGGACCGCATTCTTGTCTTAAGGAGATAAGCTTCCAGATAGAACAGATATTTTGTCTTTGTCTCTGTCTCTGCAGTGTCAGAGGAACCAAGCAAAATATGTGTTCTCTCGGAAAGCTCTACCCCCTCAGTCAAGAACAGTTCTTCACAGGGACTGCATTCTTGTCTGAAGGAGATAAGCTTCCAAATAGAACAGATATTTTGTCTTTGTCTCTGCAGTGACAGAGGAACCAAGCAAAATATGTGTTCTCTCGGAAAGCTCTACCCCCTCAGTCAAGAACAGTTCTTCACAGGGACTGCATTCTTGTCTGAAGGAGATAAGCTTCCAAATAGAACAGATATTTTGTCTTTGTCTCTGCAGTGACAGAGGAACCAAGCAAAATATGTGTTCTCTCGGAAAGCTCTACCCCCTCAGTCAAGAATAGTGTTTCACAGGGACCGCATTCTTGTCTGAAGGAGAGAAGCTTCCCGATAGAACAGATATTTTGTCTTTGTCACTGCAGTGACAGAGTAACCAAGCAAAATAAAGACAAAATATGTGTTCTCTCGGGAAGCTCTACTCGCTCAGTCAAGAATAGTGCATCACAGGGACCGCATTCTTGTCTGAAGGAGATAAGCTTCCAGATAGAACAGATATTTTGTCTTTGTCTCTGTCTCTGCAGTGTCAGAGGAACCAAGCAAAATATGTGTTCTCTCGGAAAGCTCTACCCCCTCAGTCAAGAACAGTTCTTCACAGGGACCGCATTCTTGTCTGAAGGAGATAAGCTTCCAAATAGAACAGATATTTTGTCTTTGTCTCTGCAGTGACAGAGGAACCAAGCAAAATATGTGTTCTCTCGGAAAGCTCTACCCCCTCAGTCAAAAATAGTGCCTTACAGGGACTGTATTCTTGACTGAGGGAGTGAAGCTTCCCGATAGAACAGATATTTTGTCTTTGTCACTGCAGTGACAGAGTAACCAAGCAAAATATGTGTTCTCTCGGAGAGCTCTACTCCCTCAGTCAAGAATAAGACATTTTAAGCTCCCCTAGTAAATATATTAAAGTGAAACAATTTCTTAAGGACATTAACCTTTGCAACAAACAATTTCAGTTGACCTTAATGTTAATAAATCAAGTAGAGGGGGAGCTACTGTATCGTGCCATAATTGTTACAGCACTCACATATAAACAAATCATTATTTTATATTATTCCATTATTATTCTGAGGTTTTCAATACATTTTTTTCTGGGATCCCTATTTTGTTCTTTCATTTTATCGTTTTTTCTAGTTTTTTCTCCAGTTCCTTACAATCTTTTTTTCATATCTTTCAATATTCGATGAGGTTCTATATTCATTTTGTACCAATAAAATTTTCAGAAACTTGAAAAGTAGCTCTAACGTAAACCTGCCAGTTCAAAATGGTCGCCAAACAAGGATCGCCCTTTAATATGACGATGCAAGCTGATACATACAGGGTGTATCAATCTTACGATAAAGTTCGGTATATGGGTTATTTGAAGAAATATCAAAAAATGTTATTAAGGAAAATAGTAGATGTCTTTAAGGTCCATATTTTGAAATTATCTTGAACTATACAGGGTGTTACATAACTCTATTACAAACCAAAACTAGGACCTAATGCAATTAAAACGAATATTTGAACATCAAATATATTATTTCATGATTTGTACCATTATGTGATAGTACATTTTCATCAACTAGTAACTTATTGTGCAATCATTCGAATGGAATTACACATAGTATTAGCAATAAAATCCAATTTCTCGTCTGCCATGTTCAGCTAAGTGACTTAATTTAGTATCTACCTACTAGATGTCGCAGCCAGTCTTAGTATTTTAAAACACATGTACACGAGAAATGCCACACAGTCTCAAAACCAAACATGCTAACAAAATAATAATAATGATTAATAGTATTTAGGTACAATATAGGTCTGAAATGGTTAATGAGAAAGTAAGAAAGGATACATCAACTGATAATGAGAAGCTCATTTCTTGCTTCATGAATTATTTAACAATAAGTATTGTATAACAGTTCTCTATACATTTCTTGTTGTTGATTGCACCAACGACGTGCTCTGTACAAAAACACTATAACTAACTGGTTCTTATTACTTTCTGGGAAAAATCTGCAAAACGTGCAGGATATTACTCAACATTTTAGTTCATTCTATTCTTTATTCTACATTCATTTCCCAGTTTCGCGTTTAAATAAAGTATTATTTCTTCTTCGCAATACGTTGCATCTGCCGTCAAGTGATATATTTATAAAACGTATTCAACACGAGCGCATTTATTTATTATTTTCTTATGACACCGGATAAAATGAATTCTTCAAGAGAATGTCTTTTGCTTTCAGTATATATGACAAAACCAATTAAGGCAATTGGGAGATAAAGTGCATTTCAACATTTTCCACATGTTGTGGAATAATGTGAGAAAGGTCTTCGTAGAAACATCTTTCTGTGAAAAAAAAAAACAACAATTGTTATTAGCAGCTTAAGAACAGAAATGAGAAATTGGGATAGAAATGGTAGTTAAAAAAATATATCAAAAATGGTATGATGAACAGTGAACTTGAAATCAGTGTTCGGAGAATTTTATCCGTTATCAACTATGTTAAAATCATGACGTTCTGAGAGGGACTTCCTTGAGGATGCTCAAAGGATCTAATAAGACTTAGGTGCTGTGGAGTTATCATATCCTCCCATCTCATCGGATCAGATACTATTATTCTCTCCATTACCTACTAAGGCCTACTAAACTGATCTAAATAAAATACACTCACTGCTTAAATTTCGACGTTCAGGTGGTTACCTCTGTTGTAATACTTACCATTTGTGAGTTCTTTGCATTTGAGATTATGTAGCTGGAGGAAGGCTATAACCCTGAGGGGGGAATAAGCGGCAGGCAGGCTTCAGGTCTTTAAGAACGGGTGCAGATTTTCGCAGTACTTACTGTTCGGGTGATGAGTCTAATCTGATGAAATCAAACGGTTTTCTTCTCGGAATGGAAGAGTGACGAAGCTGTTGATCGGCCATAACGTATTTAACTGGGAAGGATATCTATTTGGACCACTGCGAAATTTCAGGGGCAAAGGAAAACATACTTGTGAAAGATATGGGATTTATAGTGTGTGTGTTATTGAAAGCACAAATTATAATCACACACAAAAGTAATTTTACAAGATACAGAATACATCTGTAACTGTTACTACATTTTTAGAATTTATATCGCAAATCCTTCTTCAATTCCCGTTCGACGTCTCATTAGCCACTTCCAACTCCCCAACCCTGACCATAAGACAATTTCCATCTGGCCAACGGGCGCCTACATTTCGCGACGCTAACGTAGAACGTTCCTTTCCTTACCGACTGTTTTATAGAGAAGACTTAATATCTAACTATCCCATTGTTATTAGAATATTTATCCTTTTCAATTAATTGCTGTAATAAGTCATATGGACTACACTATGACACTCTATGACACTCTATGACATGCTAATACACGCTAATAGATACTTTTTTTCGAAGCCCAGCCAGGGGATAAATTTTTTGAAGTCCTCCAACTCTAAATTCATCACTAGGGCAGCCTCTCCAGGACATCTCCAGTCTACCCTTCGAAGAAGAAGTAATTCTAAGATAAGTACCTTGAAAAGTACAGGCATCATTTGATTCCACTATCCATTGTAGAAGAATAAAATCGATGTATTTATTTTTTTATTTTAAAGCTGTAAGAGCTGTGGGAGAACATTATAGAGGTTCCTTTAGACCTATATCCTGGAGGAATTTAAGGATATTTGCAGTCTTCAGTTTAGGTAAGTGTCCCTCTTCTACCCAGTAGGCTCCTAGGAATTGTAACCAAGGGCCCAACCTGTTTTTGCCTTTCCCACCTTATTTTTTTATTCGGTTATTTATCGTCGGTCTATTTCTGCAGCTGAGGCTAATCACCGACGCCGAGAGAACTCTAGAACCGGAAATTTTGCCGAATCCACTAGTGTTCCAACCAGTGGAAGGGATCTTTATCGAGCCCAACATCCATGGACTCGGTTTTACATCTCATCCGAAAGACGGAATATCTACATTATACCTCGTGCTCATTGCGAGCTATGATATGCTACTCACCCTAGTAGTCTAAAGTGCACCCTAGTAGTCTAAAGTGTTTCGCTTCAGGCTGTTCGAACTCTACGACGGTGTTTCCCCAGTGGTCACCCATCCCAGTACTAACCTCGCTTGACTCTGCTTGGCTGTAGTTATCGCATCAGAGGCGTTCCACTACAGAGCTGGATTCCCATCTTAGTTGTTTTGTTTGATTCAAATGCATTTTTATTGTTCGTCGAAGTCTAAAAGGTAGTGGCGCCCTAAAGATTCCATAATCTAACAACCATATGATATTCCTAGAGCGGCACAAGCATGGAATCGAATCACTGTTGAGGAAAATCTTATGGTGGGAATACTCTTGTGAAGTGGCTTTACCGATTGTATATAACGTGTAAAAACACGACAGACTGGAATTAATTTATCATTCTAAGGAGCCCACAAAAACTGAAGGGAACTGCCGTTTTTTTATATTCAAACTTTGAAAGAATTCAATTTCTACGCCACCTTATTGCTTGTCTGCTTCCTCCCTTTGTTCGCGATACGTAGGCATAGAAATAAATTCGAAATTAAAGATATTCAACTGACGTCGGTGGCATGCCATCTGGTACGAAGTACGTATTATCATACTTAACATCATCCGAAGTTTGTCACTAAACACTAAAGTATTTGGAAATATACCAGAGATTTCGCAGCGTAAGATGCAAATTAGTAGGTGACAAGGAAAGTAAGGAGGGCTGTGGTTGGCGCTAGTATGTTTTGACTTACAAATCTTGAGGAGAATGTGTTTATGTAAATTTTGCCGCAAATTGTTACACTTACGCGTCCTCCATTTCAATTATACTAACAAATCTATTTTGCAAATTTAATGTTCACTCCGACTGGTAAATAAATAAATGTAAGCAAGTTATTCTAAGATTGTTGAAGTATTTAGATTTAGAGGAATAGAAAGCACTAAAACAAACATAAAGACAAATTTAAGTTTCATCTATTTTTCAGTATATCCCGTTTTATAAAAAACGTTCAACACAGTTTATTCCGTACAATATATAATTCAGTGTGTTCTGTTAAAAAAAATATCCTGTTATTTCCACTCCGCCCAGTTTTACGATTGATTGACGGATCTTCTATCCGAAGAGTTCTTTAATAGTATCGAGCGATCTAGCAAAAGCAAAATAGAAGAGAAACAAAACAACAATAACAAAACTAGTTCGATTCGCTTCGGCATACGAGCATGAGTGTTATCTTTGATCTCGTGTTTGCATATGATTCTCGTAATTTGCGTCGATTTTCCGATGTTGCGGAACGAACCTTATGGAACAATCCTAAAGTTAAACGAATTCTAAAGTGAACCATACATGAGTTTAATTATAGTTATTGTGGTATATAAGTTGTTTTGTTTATTCAATTTTCGTATAAATTCTAATATTTAGATAGTAAACCAACTTAGTATTTAGTCTAGTTAACATGTAGTGTTTTTCAACCTTTTTCATGACACGGCCCCTTTAGTATGGAGAAATATTTCGCGACCCCCCTACCCGTTGCTTTTTTTCATGGTTCTTTATTTTGTGACAAACAGATGCCAAACGCTTATTGGACGCATTGCTTTCTCCATCGCCAAGATCTTGCGGCCAAAACCTTGCCACAGGAATACAGTCAAGTTCTAAATATTATTATAGAAATTGTTGCCAAGAGGCAAAGTACTAGCCAGAGTTTTGAAGCGCACTAAACCTTTAATGTATTTGCAGCAGGCCAAGTCAGAATACCCCAAATTTATTTGTGACCCGTAATTCCTTTTGAAATTGGCTTTTCTTTCTGACTTATTTGAGCATTTAAATATCTTGAATAAAAGTCTTCAAGGGCGGGATGAAAATGTCATCACTGCTAAAGACGAAATCCATGGCTTTACAAACAAAATTGACTTGTGGTCATCGTCTCTAAATCAAAACCACTTCGATTCATTTTCTTCGACACAGTCTTTTATTGAAGAAGTCGGATGTGAGATAAACATCAAGGAATTTATATCTGGTATGAAAATGGTGTTAGAAAAGTTGAAAGAAGAACTGTGTCATTACTTCTCAATGCAGGAGTTATCGAATAATACTGGGCAAAGGTGGATCTTGAATGCGTTTTTAAATGCAGCTATAAATGAGGCAAATTTGGCAACCAAGCTCAAAGAAAATCTGCTGGATTCATCTGCCGATTGGATCCTGCAATTTGAATTTAAGTCTGTCAATTTGAATACCTTTTGGTTAAAAAGGAAATTAGAATACCCATAATTAACAATAGAGGTTTTGAAGTGTTTGATTTGCCACCTCGTACTTGTGCTAGTTGACATTTTCATCAATGGCCCAAATAAAAAGTGAGGAAAGAAATCGCTTAAATTTGGAAAACGATTTAATTCTCAAGCTTTTTTTTTTTATAGAGATAGAGATCATAAAGAGGCTTCGCGACCACCCTAAAAAACACTGTATTAGCGTACAGCTACCGACGAAAACCTCGATAATGAACATCCTTGTTTTGTGAAGTTTTTATGATTATACAGATTCGTCAAATAATTATCTTCCGTATATCCATTCTGTGAGTGGAAGAGAGGAAGCTATAGAATAACAAAGAGACAATGTCTAGAGGAGTGGGCGTTTTGTGGAGGGGAATGTTGTTCTGTTTTGGACATATATAATTTTTTCTACATTCGCGCGTAAAATTACTAATTACTATATTTAAATGAAATCGTAAAGTCGACAAATGCCTAGGATTGTTACTTTACGCTCTAGCGCAAAAAAGGAATCTTTTTCGCTCGCTTATTTAATCAAACCACGCTCTCCGAATTAACTCAATTGGTGAATCTTTAACAATTTATCAAATTAAAAATAAAATAAAATTATATAAAAATTGTCAAAAATTCTTAAATATCGTCAAAAATGGTCAATAATTGTCAATTATCGACAAAAACTGTTAAAAATCAACAATTTTTGTCAAAAATGCTCAATAATGGTTAATAATTGTCAAAAATTGTCAAAAACTGTTAAAAATTGTCAATAATTGTAAAAATTTTGAAAAATGGTCGATAATTGTCGAAAATTTTTTAAAAAAATTTTGAAGATTGTCAATTATTGTCAAACTCTGTTGAAAATGGACAATTTTTGTTAAAAACTGTCAAAAATCGTCAAAAACTGTCAATAATTGTTAAAATTGTCAAAAACTGTCAAAAATTGTCAATAATTGTTAAAATTGCGAAAAATGGTCGATAATTGTCGAAAATTTTCAAAAAATTTTGAAAAATGGTCAAAAATTTTCAAAAACTGTCAAAATTGGTCAAAAATTTTCAAAAACTGTCAAAATTGGTCAATGATTGTCAAAAATTGTTAAAATTTTGAAAAATGGCCAATAATTGTCAAAACCATCAAAAATGGTCAAAAATTGTTAAAAATTGTCAAAATTTTGAAAAATAGTTGATAATTGTGAAAAATTGTTAAAGTTTTTGAAATATGGTCAAAAATGGTCAAAAACTATCAAAAATGGTTAAAAATAGTAAATTATTTTAAAAAACTGTCAAAAATGGACAATTATTATCAAAATTGGTCAATAATTGTCAAAAATGGTCAAAAATGGTTAAAAGTGGTCAATTATTTAAAAAAACTGTCAAAAATGGACAATTATTGTCAAAATTGGTCAATAATTGTCAAAAATTGTTAAAATTCTGAAAAATGGTCGATAATTGTCAAAAACTATCAAAAATGGTCAATTATTTTGAAAAATGGTCAAAAACTATCAAAAATTGATAGAAATTGTTAATTATTGTTAAAAACTGTTAAAAATGGACAATTATTGTCAAAAACTGTCAAAAATGGTTAAAAATTGTCATCATTTTGAAAAATGGTCAAAAATTATCAAAAATTTGGAAAAATGGTCACTAATTTTGAAAAACAGTCAAAATGGTCAATAATTGTTAAAATTTCGAAAAATGGTCAATAATTGTTCAAATTTTGAAAAATGATCAATAATTGTTAAAATTTTGAAAAATGGTCAATAATTGTCAACATTTTGAGAAATGGTCAATAATCGTCAAAAGTTGTCAAAATTTTGAAAAATAGTCAATAAATAATACGAGCCGTTTCCGAAAATCGATTTAAACACGTAATTTATAAAATCGATTATAAGAAAATAATAATCGATTTATATGAAAATCGATTATTTTTTAACATCCCTAGTCCTAGTCAGTGGATCTTTTTAAGGTTAATCATGATGAATAGCGAAAATGACGATTATTCTAGCACTCCTATTATAACCTAAGATAATATAAAAAAACTGTTTTAATCATTAAAAGGGCGACTGTAGAAAAAATAATGTGTTTTTCGAGCGTAAAGTAAAATTGCCGCTTTCGAAAGATCGCCGCGCTCCGATCCTTTCTCAAGCGGCAATCTGTTACTTTACGCTCTAAATACACAAATAACTATTATGTGTAGTGCTTACATATGAGATGAGATCAGTAATTTTATAATGAAAAAAGGATTTCACTCGCTTTTCGTTAGTAATGTCGAACAGGCATTGGAACCCTGTTCTCTTAGTCATCTTTTCCAAACTTCTCCACAACTTCTTTACACAAATTTCACTTCTTCTTTTTACTTATTTATATACTTTTCAACAGGCACCGTAGTCATGACCCTACGTTATTCGTCTTACCCCTTTTGTAGTTACGTTTTGCTAAGGCCGAATAGTTATCCAATAGAATTGCTGTATTTGATAATTACTCTACTAGTTATGCAACAGCTATTAGGTCTATTATATCTTTATTTACTTTTATATTTGTAACCCTTTAAAATAAATTAATTCCACTTATATTGAAATGTGGAAACAGTGTAACATTATAATACCCAGATAATTGATCACCTATAAATAATTTCCAACTGTAATTGTACATACATTCAAAGTGTATATTTGTTCCAAGTGTTTATGAGTCTGTGTCTGACTTATGTTCCTTCCGATGTTTAGTTTTTATACAAATGTATTGAAGATGTTCGATTTTGGTGAAATAGAGACGGAATAATTGAATCCCTTTTAAGTTTCTCACACAGGGTTTTGGTTATTTAATATCAATTGATTTGATTGTAGATCTCAAGTTATTCAGTACAAAATGCTTTAATAGAGGAAAGTACCACGGGCCCGAGCTTGGTCCAGACTTGGCCCAACTATGTAGAACTCTGGGCCAAGCTTGTAAGCCAGGCCCAGCGTTAGTAGAATTCTGGAGTGGTAACGATGGGCCAGGCTTGAATGACAGGACTAGGCCAGGCTTGATTAACAGGACTAGGCCAGGCTTGGTTGCCAGAACTAGGCCAGACTCGATTGCCAAGACTGGACCAGGCTCGATTGCCAGAAATGGACCAGGTTTGGTTGCCATTACTGGGCCATGCTCAAGTACCAAGGGTAAGCCAGGCTCGATTGCCAGGGATGGACCAGGTTCGGTTACCAGGACTGGGCCATGCTCAATTGCCAGGGCTAGATCAGGCTTGGTTGCCTGGAGTGGGCCAGGCTCGATTGCCAGGACTGGGCCATCCTTGATTACTGGCCCAAAATTAAATACTAATTATTGGCTGTTAATAAAACAGAAACTCTGGTAATATTTATTTATTTATTCTTTAATGATAATAATATTAATAATCCATGTCTCGTAAGGCCCGATTTCAAGTTCAACCCACTTCTTCACCTTGTCTTCAGCTTTTTTTGGTGGCCATAGACATATACTTCCGTTCTCAGTAAGCCAATCGGTACTAACTCCACCACTTTTTTATTATTTTTGATCTCATCAAACTCAACCACTGCGTAGTTTTTAACACATTCGGTCATTTTAAAAGTAAAAAAATCAACACTATAATCCGAGAAAAATTGTAAATGTTAACTGAAGCACGTTATCTTCACGACTAATTCACGAAAAGATCTCAAATAACTGACTGCACAAGAAAGATGGCTGTCGACCGAGCACTTACGAAAATACTCGAATCACCATCGTACGGCCGCGGCATGGCCAAGGCTGGTTTATCCCGCCCTGGCCCAAGCATGGGTAATCAATGGCATGGCCAAGGCTGTCAGATAGTCTTTGCCCAAGCTTGGATTATTATAGACATGGCCAAGGCTGGGTTAAGTTACCTGGCCCTCGCATTGCCCTATACAGGTACGCCAAAACTAGGCTTCCCAGAACTGGTTCAGGCTCGGCCCCTTTGTCAACTCTGGGGAACTCATGCATGGGAAGTCAAGGGTCGGAAACCTTTTAAGAAAAAGGTGACCATGTGCAATTTTGAACAAAGCCAAAGTGCCACTATAAAAAACTGTATAATTTTTATACGAATAAATAATGTATAAAATTGTTAAGAGTAATAAGGAAGGTAACTAAAAAAATGATCAACAATATTTCTAAAAAAAGAAACATGCCACTTTTTTAGGCAAATAAACGTATCTGGCAAACTAGCCCAACAATTCAGTATTTCGTTTGATTTATCCTGAGGATCACCTTCTAAAACTCTTCTTAGTTCCACAAATTTTGTCTTCCATAACTCGGAGCTCCTAAATTCAATATGCTGAAGCTCAAAATCTTGAATTTCCATCCATGCGAAAAGAGAATCAATAAAAGGAATGCTAGTAAAATCCATTTGTCTTGTTTTTCAAAGAAGGACCGTGTTTATCAAAATATTGACCTCTTTCAGCAAATTCTTCTTTCAGTGAAGACATTTTCTCATTAAATGCAGCATTATCACAATTATTAAGGTTGGGTTATTATGTTTTTAAATTTTGAAAGTATTTATACGTATGGGAGGTAATATCGCGAGTAAATACATCAATATTCAGTTTAAAAGACTTCCAGGAATCATACAAATTTAGTTTGACCCGATCCTTGCAACTTGAGGTTTTGTTCGCCGAAATGATTTGCAATATCAGTTAGGAACATTCACGCCATAAGAAGGTGTGCCCAGTTCAATATTGATAAAGGATAATGAAGGCAAAGAACACTGAGCTCTTGTGTAATCAGTTCCAAAATGGTGTGGGAATGCCTAGGCAAACTCAATGAACTAGGCGAGAACAATATACTGTGGATTCCAGGACTCACTGGAATACAAGGAAATGAAGTAGCAGATGAACTAGCAAATAGGGGGACTGGAACACCCTTTTGGGGGCCGGAACTCTTTTGCGGTATCAGCTCCAATGTAATATTGAAAGAAATAGGCAAATCCGAAGAAAACAGAAGATCTGGCCATTGGAAAGATCTAGTAGGACTTAGACAATCAAATATTCTTCTGGGTGACTACAACCTGTTGAGATCAAATTAATGCATAAGTCAAAGTAAAACTGCACTAAGAGTTTTAACAGGCATCCTTACGGGACATTGACGCCTGAATGGGCACCTGAAAAAGCTCAAAATAGTGGAGGAAGATTCTGTGGCATAAGAAACCATCCACATACTTGCGAATTGCACAGCAATCCTAGGGCACAACACCTTGGACATTACTGGATAGAATAGGGACATTTACCTAAGTTTAAGCCTGCAGATATCCCAAAATTTCTCCGGGAAATAGGACTAAAGGAGCTACTAGTCTCTGAGACTTTCCTCAGGAACTAAGTAGAAGTAAGGGGCACAATAGATCCTTTAGGTCTCAGTGAATGTCACCCCAATTTACATACATACAGTTAGGAACATCAACTTACAAATCCATTCTTTATTATCTAGTTCAGGAAAGACTTGAGCTTGATTTTCTTGCAACAAAAATGACCTAATTTCTCCCAAACATCCCACAAATCTAGAAAGCACTTTACCGCTTTAAGATCTACCATACTTAATACATTTTTATAATGTTTCAAACAGATTTTTTTCAAGATTTTGAAAATTATATTGTTATCATAAAAATTTACGGTGAGTAGATGCTACAAATATTTACTTTATCGTGTGGACAGCTATAGCAATGTGCAGAGTTTAACCTTCACTTTATGTAAATATCCATGGGAAATGGTATTTTGCTCTCAGAAATTATACGAATTACCGCGTAAATTTGATTGTTCGAGATCAAGTACGGCAGAGAAAATTGAGTTATCGTTGGGAGCAGCATGAAGAGGGAACGAAATAGAGAGAGTTAAACACGTAGACTAAGGTAGTAACGGGTGAACAAAACATAAATATTATTCATAATTACGACTTACGACTATAGAAATAGAAAAATGTAGTTTTCATATTTTGGACAAAGAAAAAAAAATCAGATGTTTATCATCGAAAATGGCTGTTTTGTTTCTTTAAAATATTGTCCATGAAGAGAAATTTTTGAGGTACTTTTTTATCGACGTTAGAGATGTTACTGAATGACCTGGCGTTTTAATTGGTTCATTTGAACACAAATCAAATGTTAGAGAGGGCTGATTATCGATGTCGTATGCATTTCCATTCAGGTTAGACCTTACCTTTCTAAGTGGAAATCCATAAGAAGAGATTTCTTCCTTAATTTTAGTAACCTCAGCTAAAGATGAAGCACCTGTGAGGAGATCGTCAACATAAAAGTCCTCTAATATTATAGAACTAATTAAAGGATCTCTAGTAGCCAATTGGTGGACAATTTTGTGAAGACATCTAATTGCGAAAAAAAAAAAGAGGAAGCTAAGCCATTAGTGATGGTGTTTAACTGGTATACATATAAGGGGTGAGCTGGATCATCGCGCCAAAGAATGCATTGGAGATTGCGTTGATCCTTGTCAATCAGGACTTGCCTATACATATTTTCTATGTCACCAGTGAGAACGCAAGCATGTTTCCTAAAACGTAACAGGATAGAAAATAAATCGTTTTGGATTGTTGGGCCTGAAATCATGATATCAAGTTCGGGAAGCTAACTTGATGTTGATCTTGGAGCTGATTTTTGAAGCCTGGTTACCTATACCAGTAATAGTCCCCAGGATTAATTCGGGCTCAAAACCCAATCTGCCTGCACAGGATTTGGTAATAAAGTTGATCTGAGAGCCAGAATCGCGAAATTGTTCGGGTATGCCATGCACGTTCTGGACTGTAATTAAAGCGGTTTATAAGACAATGCAATTGTTACTAAACGAACAATAAATCTGTGAGCTAGAGGAAGGTGAAGGAATGTTTGAATCAGGTTGACTAGCTCCTAATTATTTGCTCGGCTGTTCGTTGGAAGCATGTTTTTTGCCTTGTGACTTGGGTTTTGAGAATTCCAAATGA
Source organism: Lochmaea crataegi (assembly GCA_947563755.1). NCBI lineage: Eukaryota > Metazoa > Arthropoda > Insecta > Coleoptera > Chrysomelidae > Lochmaea > Lochmaea crataegi. Next base: position 61,644,796 of record OX387424.1, read on the forward strand.
AGCAGGGTATGGGGTGGTTTATTGCATTTTCTACATTTACTTGACCTACACTCACCCAGCGGATGGTCGTCGCGCAAATAGTTAATGCACAGATTTAAACGTCTTGCTTCAACGTAGCGTTTCTTTGGGGAAAGAGAGGTAAATTTTGAGCAATTCAATATTATATGGGATTCACTACATAGCGGACAGGTTGATCCGCCTGTAGTTGTTAAGGATCTACCCTTGCTCCTTGGGTTAATATAGAAAGATTGTGAAGAAGAAGAAGAGGTATCCTTGGAAAATTTGGGTAGGAGCTTGTAACGATTCGTTATGAATTCGGTGGAATCCCTTAAGAGAGGTTTCGTCAGCTTTAAACATTTGGAATCCCACTTCTGTTTGCTGCCTATGTCTAATTTTAGATACATTAGGTTTATACATGTTATGATTGATAAGCATAAGTAGTGATTTTATATTGGAATGTGATTCTTTCGTGATTGGAGAGATGTTTATTAGTGCTCTAATGTGATGGTTTATCAAGGCATTAAAGTCTTTATAATGGTCAAGAAGAAATCTCCAAGCTAAATCGTAGCTGGTTTCCGAGATTTGCATGCCCCGTAGGATTTCGGCAGCTTCTCCCTTCAAGGTTAGCCGAAATTAATGAAATTTTTGAATTCTGGACAAATTGGATTTTTTATGGATGACTGATCTGAAAGTGTCTCTGAAACAAAACCAGTCTGGTAGATTAAGACCTATATTCATGGTTGAATTTTGTGACAGCAGACCTGAAGCCTGATGTTACCTTCTCACTTATCTAAAGTCAGTGTGGAATAAAAAAAATATCTCAAAGTTTAGTAACTGATTTTAGACAAACTTTACAACTTTACAAAGTTCGTTCGTGGGAATATTAACAAATATCCACCACCTTTTAGGAACTAGGAACCTGTTGAAAATAAATTGCTTCAACCCTTGCTACGTAAAATCTTTCCATAATTATCAAATAATATCAATAAATAATAAAGTCCACAACAGAAACATGACATTATATTACCAGACCGGTTTTAAAATTCTCATGTGTAGTAAATTTTAGGAATTAATATAAATAAACAAGTAACTCGGATAATGATAAATAAATAGTGACTTTATTTGAGGGAAGGAAAAAGGGGTGGAAAAATTTCATTAAATGAATCTGTACCATTAAGTGGAATGATTTCATATCATAGTTTTATACTATGCTAAAATGAAAAATAATTTATTTATTCAATCTCCCATATTGCAGTATTTTAGTCGGACGGCACTGGATCAAACTGAGACTAGAGGAGTGAGTAATGAGAGAGTTTGTAGGCTGGCAGGCAAATGACGACCGTCAAGATGATGAGGGTGTTTTACAAACAACTCTCATCTCTAAGTGAGATCAGATTTTAAAACAAAATAAAAACGAAACATTGGTACAATTATTTGAGAAACTGCTATTAAATTCGCAAAGAACATTATTCCATGTACCTACATATTAGGTATCGACAGATTTGTTCCAAACACGGTTATTTTATTGAACCAAAATTAAAAAACGATAGATTTAAAATTTTCAATGAACTTGTGCCTTGTAACAACATAATTAGAGCAAAAATATTTTCTTAAGAAGTTTTTAAATAGTTTCACAAAGAAAAGTTTACAACAAAAATTAAAGTATGTGAAACAAGATAGAGAGAAAAAAATGTAGATATGGATAGGCAAAAATTTTCAACAGTTTTTCATGGACATCAGAACGGGTTTGATTTACCTAGAAGAAGAATAAGTGTTTGAATACCAAAATTTAGAAATCAGAAACTTAATAGAACTAAAATAGAGCGATAAATTAATCTTAATACTAATTAATAACTCAAAATACTGCACGGGAAAAAGTAAATGCAAGAATCAAGATAAAGTTTTTCGAAAATCAATGTGCTGTCAAGTAATAGTACTAATTTACAAAAACTAATTCAAAAAAGTTTCAGGGAATTAATAAATGTATGCAACTTTCACTACAAATGGTCATTTAACTAAAAATGAAGTTAGCAGCTTTCTGATTAGGTGTTTTATAAGCTATTAGCCAGTTACAACGAGGCCATTAGAATTTGGAGAACGATTTTCATTGTCAAAAACTATATATGACAGTTTAGAGAATAATATACGAACTTAACGATTTTATATTACGAACAAAATAAAATAAAAACATGGCGTTCGGTATTTTTTAATTTAAATTGATAGTTTAACCATTATTCTGTGGAATTACAAACAGACAACTCTAAAATTATGCAGTTGTACATAACCTATACTTCTGTCTTGATTTCCCATTATGCATTTGTTCACCTCTAACTATTAGACATATGCGGGTATATGCAGATCAAAGGATAATGTCGGCAAGGAAAACGAACACGTGTTTTAGCTTCTACAATTGATTTTGGATAAACTTAACCAAGAAATGTATTTGCAAAGTTGAAAAAAGTTATCTGATAGCAGTAAAATTGTGAGTTGTGATGCTTGGATTCTGAGCATTATTATATAAAAAGCTGAAATAGAAGTTCCTAAAAAAATTACATTTCCTTGAAACGGGGCTATTTTGAACAAATTTACTCTATTTTGTTGGTTAACTTTGTTAATTTTAGGTGAAAAAAATGAAAAAAATCGTGAGGGCTAGAAACTACTAAAGGAATCCAAAAATAATGATAGTTTTAAGATTTAGTCAATGGCTAACTTTAAAAAAAAAATAAAGTAGAAAGTTCAAAATTACCCCAGTCTTGGTGTAACTTTGAACGCTGAATTATGTTGCATATTATGACCATTTAGAGGTATAATACGTTCAAAATACTCCCACTATTGAAAAGAGCGGAAAAATGGTACATATTCCTAGTATTTTATATGGATTGGAAAATTATTTATTATTTATTCGTAAACAATTTTGTTGTTGGTTATTATTTAAATCATATAAACTTACAATACAAAACAACAAAACACAAAATTCTTAGTAAACTAAAACATAAAAAAATCATAAAAAAACCTTATTAGCACACTGTATATCCAGCAAAATTTTACTTTTCCGCGGCGGTCTGTGTCTGGCTTTGATAGTTTTTTCATGATATCTGAGGCCATAATCAGGGATATGTCACCGACCTGTCGACAAAATAATTTATAATTACTTTTATTAAGTAGTTTCTATGATTTTGTTGTGGTGGGTGGTGCATTTTTGTTTGGGTCACACCACCTTCTTAATGAAAATAGTATTTGATGAAAAGTTTTGGAATAAATTTATTATTATTTTCTTCGTTGACTAAATTTTCAAAATATTACGCTTCATTGTCATCCGACTCATCCTGCAACTCTATGTCCATATTTCCTGAAAGCTCGCCGTCGCTGTCTGCCTGTACTATCTTTTTAGGCTCCTTCCTCCATTGAAATACTTTTCCCAAGGATAACGTTTATTTCGTTGTATTTTTGGTTTTTCAGGTATACATGCCTTTTTTTTTAAATTCCACAACAGTATCATTTAAATTTTCCCTTTCTGTAACACCATCTGATGGTTCCAATGGTATAGTTTTTTAAATGGGGCTTCTCTGTTTAGAGGCCAAATTCCTGTGGCGCGAAATCCACTGATAAGGTTTTGTTTTCTTGCTTCGCCAATTTCCGCCATAAGTTTCTTTAATAGTCCTGTGAACATAACTTTTTGCAATCCTACTTTTCCAGTTGATACCTTGAAGTCTGATAAAATGTCCGTCCATTTTTGTTCAAGTGGAGCAGAGTAGGCAACATCTAATGGCTGTGCAATATGGGTTGCATTGGGTGGAAGACACAAAAACCTTACGTTGTTTGCTATAGCAAGTTCTACAACCTCTTCAGAAAAATGGCTTGCTATGTTGTCTCCAATAAGGACTTTGGGACCCTGCTGATTTTTTACATGCACTAGAACTCTCAACTTATGACTTAGAGACCCTTTGGCAAACCGTTACTTCTTTGCAGTTTTGTCTATACTAATTTTTCCTTTTCTTATTTCATCAAAGGCTTTTAAGAGTGTCTCCGGCGTATAATTTTTATAATTTCTTGCACCCAACTTTCTGGTGTCAACACGCATTGCAAAAACTAAACTTTGTAAAACAGTTCAAAATAAAAAACGCTGTCTAAACAATAGTGTTAAAAGCACGCACCATTGTTTTAGGGGACGTCGAGACGTAGGGTAACTTTGAACAGGTTCAAAGTTACCCCACGTTATATATTAATTTGATCAATTTTTTTATTTTTTTGTATAATTGTCACAAGTGAGATTTTAATTACTTTAAAATCGCTACAATACAGCTAAGAAAGTGATCTACATGATAAAAAATGTATTTCCTGTTCGAATACCTAAACTGTTGTATACACAAAAGTTTGGAAGGAAAGAAAAAATATGAAAAATTACGTCATCGCGTTTCCTATGATTATTTTTCTGAGGTGTCAAAATAATTTAATTTTTTGGCTTAACAACATTATATTATATATTGTAATATTTTTGTTATTTATTTAAATAGCTTTTACCGGTGGTATCGGATTATACACACTATGGCTAATTACTATCTATTGATTTATTCATTAAACTTGATTTATATACACGCTCTACTTAATGTCTACTAATTTATTTATACTCGGTATAATAGTTCTAATTTATTTTTACCACTTGAATATTACACTATTTATCTTCACTATTTCATTCGGTGTTCGATATCTAAGAACTTCTGTAAACTGTCTGTGAACTAACTCTTTGTCTTCGTTTCACTAATTGTCAACTCACTCAAAAACCCGCGTATATATAGTCTTTCTCGACTCGCGAAAATTCTAGTAGTTTCGGCGCTCGTCCTATGCGTGGACAAAACGATTTGACTGGAATGTTCTCGAACAGGGGGGCGCATTCGCCAAAATTTATAGTCGAGAGACATGGCCGGCTTTGAGCTGGTGACCTCGCAACAATATATTTAAGTCGCGTAATATTTTTTGTTTTGCAAAAAAACACAGTTTTTAGAAATCTATTAGATTAAACAAAATGGCGGCTAATTGATCAAAGTCACACTCCGTTAATAGATGATTTTTCAATGAAATATTTGTTTTTAAAGTAATTGTGACAAATTACGAAATTGAATTATTATTAGCATTAAATTTAAACTTCACTAGCAAATTCTAACGATTACTTTATTTATATTTCCTTGCTCGTTGTTTCCTATAAAGGCATCACTAAACGAAAGTATATTTCGTGACTAATTTTATTTTCTATTACCCACGAAATTATAGATATATTGCAAATTTCCTCCATAGATTATATAGTATACTATAATAAATAGATGACACTATAATAATTCACGCAAGGATTTTGTAATACCTGTTTTTGTTCTAGTATCATACAATATTTAACGAGAGTTTATGTTTGTTACATTGCAAGTGCATTTATGTTCGGCATGCAAAGCGAATTATTCAGATACGGGGTGTTTAAAAAAACTAACTAAATAAAAGTAGGAAATATGTTTATTGTGCTTTTTTGGTCAGAGTCGACAAATTGTTTGAGTGTTTTTAAATTTATGCGGCAAAATTCAGGAGGTGATTGCTTGTAAGAAATTATAATGGATCTTTCTTATAACAAAATAATACAACCATTAGGATCCATCCATAAAGTACGTCACACGTTAAAGTCAAAACCAGCGCCATATTGTAAAATTGACATTCAGTAGCGTAACGTTTTCACATTTACGGACTCGATAAAAGTTGAAACGTCTTTAAGAATCTGTCGGCCTTGACTGTGGATAATTTTTCTTTTAACACCAACAGGTTTTTTATTAGGCATGGTTTTAGATCAAATTAAACACACAACACTCACAGATAAACTAGCTAAACGTCTTAAACTATTCAAAAGTCAAAAATATTCGACAGTAAATAATTGCTTCAAACACAACCTCAAATGTCAATAATGAAATGGCTGTCGGCATGAAAATCGTTTGTAATGCCAATGGCATGAAACGGTCGTTACGATGCGATGAAATAGATAATCAAGACCGATTTTGGTTTCTGCGCAAGTCAGTTGGCAAACTTCAAGTTGAAACGGAGACTTTGCTTGCATAATAGGTATAGTATGTTTTGTAAGCAATGTGTATGCAGAATAATATGTTACTCATGAAATAGTCTTGTCAACAAATACCATTCAGGCATCTAATTTTTCCTGTGAAAAAAATCAAAAAAACACAATGCAAAGTAATATTTAAAAAAAATGCATTCGTGCAGGTGCCACCAGCACTTATGCTTCTTGTTAAAATATTACTTAGTAACGTGTTTTTTCGATTTTTTTTCGGAAAAATTAGATGCCCTTATGATATATATGGGTTTTTATCAATTTATTGTGCATTCAGCTATTTTCCAAGCAATATAATTATCAACATATTTCGACAGTTTAATCGATTAAATTCATAGTCAAAATTTTAAAAGATTTAGAAATTTAGAACGAAACTGTATTCCAATATAAATAATATATTCTTTACAACGAAACACAGGATTTACATTTAATACCTATTTATGATTGTGTGTTGAAAATATTCACGTTGATATTAAATTTGACCCATCCGACACATTTCTCCGCATACAATAATAATCCAAATGCACATATTATTATATTGTATACAATACACTTACTAATCAAAATCACGCGCAAGTAGATACAGCCCGGAGCAGTCAACTATATAGTAAAGCAACCCTTTTGCACGACAAACCCCACAATCAAAACCTTATTATCTGGGGTGTAACATACTGCTTAATAGAGCTCCGAATTCAGTAACAATGAACACACAGATGATCACCTACTTTAATCCGAGGTTCACAAAGGGACCTTAATGCTGTTTGCGATGCCAATTTCAATGCGAAAACATTCTACATGATTACTTCGATTAACGGAGATATTTTCCTTGTAGGATAGAACTAGAACGAATAGAAATAGGATCTGTTTTCATTTACTTCACTATTACTCACATTCTGATCCTGTACAATGATGGGACCATGTTTGTGGAATATCTCTATATATTTACATTATAGTTTTGAACAATTTTTTAAATTCTCAGTTTATTTCCAATGTCTGGAAGTTAGTGAAACAATTTTTTTCGACTACCTTTCCGGAAAACCAATCATATAAACACCAAAAATAGGACGGAAAGTATTGTTTAGCAGTCCAATGGACGAAAATTCTTAACGCCACAATTTTGTAGTTTTTCACCATCTGTCACTACTTTGACTACAGGGACTAGTGTCACTTCCCAAATTCTACCCCGTTCGTTATTTGGGTTAATTCTTAATATTTCAGTCCAGAATTATTGATCAAACACTGTATATTTTACAATTTCCAGCTCTAGATCAAAATCTCGTTAATAGAGAGAAAACATATTCAAAACAACCACAACATTATCTTCAAATAATATGAATCTTGATGTCAAGTGTCCGAAATGTTATCAATAAAATGACACGAGCAACTAACTTACTGATAAGAAACTGCTTTACCAGTCAGACTGAAGTTACAGAGACGTGGATATCAACTCATTAGTAATATTCTGACCAGTTAACAATCACTTCACCTGAATGTGATTATAACCATGCTAAGTAAAATATATTCAGTATCGTAATCAATAAAATTCTGATAAGATGAATGATAAATATTGGTTCAAAATTTAAATCCAACATGTCCAGCCAACAATATTTTTAGACAATTAAGGTGGCGATAAAAAAAATTGAGGTCACATGAAAGCTCCAAATATTTTGTTGAAATTGTGATGTTTTTGGAATTTTCTTTTATTTGCAAATTACACGAGGAATAGTTCCAGTTAAGTTAAGCTATTGGGGCATCGCAATAAGCTTTGCCAAACAAACACTAAATACCTGGACAGCAAGAAGAGCTTTAGACTTCTGGCATAATATACCAGGATTGGTTCATTCAAAAGCTTTTATACATCATTCGAAGAACGTCTCCAAACAAATGTTAGACTATAGCAGGCATGACCTACGTTGTCTAATAGACCTTTAAACAGGCCACTGTCATCTGAATCATCATATGCTAAGAGTTGGACTGTCGGAAGATCCGACTTGTCGTCTTTGTCTGGAAGATGATAAAACAGCAGAGCATATAATTTGTGCCTGCCCCGCCGCGGCTCGAATCAGGTATCTGATGTTTGGCAAGGTCTCTCTCTAGCCCTAGGACCTGAAATATCATTCACCAAACAAACTAATCAACTTTGTTAAGAAGTTGAATTTGTTGTTGCGAGTCGCAGTGGAGGGCCTTATAGACCAACTCACCACAAACCTAAACTAACCCAAGCTATTGGGAGCCGTTCTAGACAAAAAGCGAATCTGTACCTGCTTGTGAAAAAATTCACGCCCAAACCAAGACCAACCCACCGCGACTGATCTGACTCCAGTCCTCATCATTACATGTCAGGTGATTTTGGACAAAAGCAAATCTTGCAATTCGAAGCCGGCGTTCCAACGGTGGACCTGTAACCATCCTTCTAAAAGACAATCCAGAAGCATGAAATCTTCTTCTAACGGTGCACTAATTAAGAACTATTCCACTGATTTTTAAAAGGGATCACGTTGGTCAAATTCCGTTGAAACAATCATTTCTTCCCAGGACTTCTTGATTGATTAGTTCGGCACCACCAGTCAGAGGCTTCAAGTCCTTGGCACCTCAGCCTTTGGACTTTGTGTGCGCTTGGTTGTACCGTTTATGTGAAGATACCATTAGCCCTTATCAGGCTCAACAGTTTTTTCACTAGGTCCTTCTTGGAGAAATTCTCCCTTGGATGCACTAGTCCTAGTAGTCTATATCTCCAATGAGACAGTGCTTCACATTCGAAGAAGCTGTTTCCTCCATGCAAAACTGACATATAGGTTTATCCCAACGTCTTCATTAATTGGAGATTACGAAATAGTTATTTATTTAGAGCGTAAAGTAACAGATTGCCGCTTGAGAAAGAATGTTGCGATCTTTCGAAAGCGGCAATTTTACTTCACGCTCGAAAAACACACATAATTTTTTCTACAGTCGCCCTTTTAATAATTAAAACAGTTTTTTATAAGTATTATCTTAGGTTATAATAGGAGTGCTAGAATAATCGTCATTTTCGCTATTCATCATGATTAACCTTAAAAAGATCTACTGACTAGGGATGTTAGAAAATAATCGATTTTTATTTAAATCGATAATTATTTTCTTATAATCGATTTTTATAGTAATATTAATCGATTTTTAGAGAATCGATTTTATAAATTACGTGTTTAAATCAATTTTCGGAAACGGCCATTTTTCAAAATTTTTACAACTATTGACCATTTTAACTTTTTTACAAAATTAGTGACCATTTTTCCAAATTTTTGATAATTTTTGACCATTTTTCAAAATGATGACAATTTTTAAACATTTTTGGCAGTTTTTGACCATTTTTTCAAAATCATTGACCTTATTTGATAATCACTGAAAATTGTTGACAATAATGGACCATTTTTCCAAATTTTTGACCATTTTTGACAATTATAGACCATTTTTGACCATAATATTTCAAAATTTTTGACAATTTTTCAAAATTTTTGACCATTTTTCAAAATTATTGACCATTTTGATAGTTTTTGACAATTATCGACCATTTTTCAAAATGTTAACAATCTTTGACAATTATTGACCAATTTTGACAATAATTGTCCATTTTTTTTAGTTTTTAAAAATAATTGACAATTTTTAACCATTTTTTTTAGTTTTTGACATTTTTGACAATTTTTCAAAATTTTAGACCATTTTTCAAAATTATTGACCATTTTTGATAATTATTGACAATTATGGACCATTTTTCGAAATTTTTGACCATTTTTGACAATTATTGACCGTTTTTGACCATATTTCAAAAACTTCAACAATTTTTGACAATCATCAACTACTTTTCAAAATTTTGACAATTTTTAACAATAATTGTCCATTTTTGACAATTTTTGACCATTTTTGATAGTTTTTGACAATTATTGGCCATTTTTGACAATTTTTCAAAATTATTGACCATTTTTGATAGTTTTTGACAATTATCGACCATTTTTCAAAATTTTAACAATTTTTGACAATTATTGACCAATTTTGACAATAATTCTCCAGTTTTGACAGTTTTTGAGTTTTTGACAATTTTTGACAATTTTTGACAATTTTTGACAATTTTTGACAATTTTTGACAATTTTTGACAATTTTTGACAATTTTTGACAATTTTTGACCATTCTTGATAGTTTTTGACAATTATTGACCATTTTGAGAATTTTTGACAATTATCGACCATTTGTCAAAATTTTAACAATTATTGACAATGTTTGACAGCTTTTGATATTTTTTGACCATTTGTGACAAAAATTGTCCATTTTTAACAGTTTTTGACAATATTTGACCATTTTTGAACTTATTTAAAAAAATTTGACAATTTTCATATAATTTTATTTGATTTTTAATCTGATAAATTGTTAAATATCCACCAATTGAGTTAATTCGGAGGGCGTGGCTTGATTAAATAAGCGAGCGAAAAAGATTCCTTTTTTGCGCTAGAGCGTAAAGTAATAGTCCTCTGCATTTATCGACATTACGATATAGTAATTAGTCATTTTACGCGCGACTGTAGAAAAAAGTAATTTTACATTCATTTTATATCCACCGCAGCAAAATAGAAAATATGATAACCACGAATTTGATAATTAAACCAAACCAAATAGTATCTGCATTCACTTATAACGACGTTGTTCGTCACTTTTTAGAGTAGTATACAAGAATAAAAGATAAGCTATCCTATATATTCTGAGTTGCAGTTTATTATATTTTAAGCCAATAAACTTTTGAGTGTTATTAAACTGCAAGTTGTGTTGGCATGCAGATTGTGGGTGTTACAAACATGGCCCGGAGTGCTAACCCGTGTTGTTGCAGTTTCTGTTGAGCGTGGAAAACAACTTTGTCGTCTCTTTGTTTTATTGGACACATTCAGATGACATGACGAGGCCGTGGAATCGCAGATAACAAAATTGTATTTCAAGTCAATGAAATATGAATGGGAAAAACAAAAACAGAGTTAATAGATGTTTCTGAGTAGATTTTAAGACATTATTTGGTACGAAATAAACAGTTTGGTTATGCCCGAATAATGCTTGAAAGTATGAAGAACATTTCATACACCGATAAAAATATTTCTTCGAAAGAGACAAATGAGTTATTGGAACAACAGCTTCTCGTTTGAATTTAGTAAATAACACGATTTGTAAATGCAATAATGAGCTTGCAAGACGACAATATAATATACCGGGTGAGTTTTAAGTATAAAAAGCGTCAATTTTTGTTCATCAGTTGATACTAAAGCTGGTTTTATAAAGTCTATTGTTGAAACCCTATGCGGCTTGACAAAACTTTCATCCAACCAATTTCAATCAATCAGCAAACTTTAATAAGCTTTGTTGCCTGACAAGCTACATTAGGTCCAAAGAAATTGCATAAGAAGGGAAATCGGGAACTGGCTAGATAGGGAACACCAACTCAAATGGAGGTTGATACAAGGACGCCTCCATACAAAGAGTTCACTAAATAAGGAACTCTCAACCAGGCTATTGAAACTGGGTAAGAGACATTTGAGGACAGTTACCGACCTCGTGACTGGACACTGCACCCTGAGGAAACTTCTGCACAAAATGGGCAAAGTTAGTGAATCTATGTGCAGAAAATGTGAACTTGATGATGAAACACCTACTCACATACTCTGCTTCTGCGAGAACTTACAAGAGCGTAGACGGAAGCACTTTGGAGAGGAATTAATACAACTACTGAAAATCCCTTCAGTAAAACTAGTGACCTTTATAGAAGAGACCCGAAGCTTCTGGAATGGAAGTAGATAACATGAGAAATGGTACAAAGATTCAGTTTAAGTGCCTGGGCTGTTGAGCACAACCCAAACGAATGAATGAATGAAAGCTACATTGGAAACTGTACTGTCCCAGTCTATCTCACCCATAAAATGGTTAATATGCGTGAATATGTCCATTATTTCATGTTAACGGAATAATATATTATTTATAACGAAACATTGTTCTCCTTTTTCCTAAGGAAAAATAAATGAGCATAAATTTTCTATTTAATATATGACTGAATAATTAAAGGAAGGGTGAAAATTAAAGACAAAATAATACGAAGATCATTATGTAGGTCGTATCTCTTCTATAATACAGAGTATAAGCCATTAAAACATCCACTTAAATTACCAGACGGTGTGGAATTAACTTCCAACAGTTCAGAGTCGTTTGCCTGCTCACAACTTCCCGCTGTTATCTCTTAAGAACATCTGGAAGACGTTCTATATTCAGTTGCTTTAATACAAAAAGTATCTTAACAGTAACACTTTAAGCTTATAATAGAACTATTATTGATATAGATAAAACATTGTTTCATAAACAGAGTAATCGAACCGGTCTGAAATATGAGTGAAAGTGTGATGATGTCATTGGAAATAATTTTATAGAATAGCTGAGAAATTCCATCAATAGAGTAGTTTAAATGCTGTCTTCAACATTTTTCTCACTGGACGATTATATTGTAATGTTTTTGTTATTTATTTAAATAGTTTTTACTTGTGGGATAAAATTATACACACTATCTATTGATTTATTTATTAAACTTAATTTATATACACACTCTACCACTAATTTATTTACACTCGGTGTAATTTATTTTTACCACTTGAATATTACACTATTTATCTTCATTATTCAATTCACTGTCCGATTACTTCTGTAAACTGTCCGTGAACTAACCCTTTGTCTTCGTTTCACTAATTGTTAACTCAAAAACCCGCGTATATATATTCTTCCTCAACTCTCGAAAATTCTAGTATTTTCCTCGCTCGTCCTATGCATAAACAAAGCGTTTTTTCGTCTGTCGTGAAAATAGCCACTGCTATTTTGATATTCCCTCTTCAAACTCGCTCTTATCCCTTCTTCTACCAATTATTAATTAAATATGAATCAATAATTCACTACTGAAATGTAAATTCCTTTCCTGGTCAAAGCGTATGAGCATGGCATGAACATGAGACGTAAGTCTGTTATCTTTCACATGATTTCGTGTATTTAAACAGTGGCAAAAGGGTTTCATTCTTTTTTCCTGAGAACATGTGCCATTGAAGCAAAAATTTCTATTATCGTATCTTATCTTTAAAAAGTGCATTCATGTGAATGGTAAGTTATTTCTCTCAAATGTCTGTTAACTATTCTTTCTTAGCAGTCCCACTTTCATATTTTATTATGTAGCAATGTCGTTCCAGTGCCAGGAATATATATCGATATGATTTTGTTTTTTTTTGTTCTTTCAGATTTTTTTTCATATTCTCTTTGAATATATTTCAAACCTTTTTAAAATATATACATATTTAAAATATGTCTGTATTTACCAGTATAGAATCGGTTATTCGATTTCATTGTTTTTTTTTTTCATTATTTCTTTTATCTAAAATACAGGATGTATGAACCACGTTGTTAAATGATTTTCTTTAACATTGTAATCTTTAATCATTGTAATATCATACTTCAGACATCCTGGATTTTGTTAAATTGGGTAAATTTGTTCCTGATACTAGTATTGCTCCTTAGCATTTTACCTGGACCCGAAACTTTACCTGGGACATTTTACATGGGACTTTAGAACTTTACCTGTTACCTGTACTTCAACGAGGACTCCATCTCTATCACTCCAGGAAAATACCATGGAACGCTTTACCTAGAACTTTACCTGTTACCTGTACTTCAACGAGTTCTCCATCTCTATCACTCCAGGAAAGTACCACCTAGAGATTTTTCAACTCTTCAACAACCGTCAATAAAAACTAGTCATTTTTTTTGCTTTGCTTAATTGTTTGTTTTCAAAGACAATACACAACTTGTAAATTTAATAACGTTGTTCATAAAGTTTATTTTCCCTTCCAATCTTACAGGATTTGTCGTTATAATGCTGATGTGAGTAACAAATAAGCTATTATTATTCAGGATGGCGCCCACTTACCTTTCTTAAATAATCTTTCTTTTATTAATTTCAGTAACTTGATTAATAATTAACTTATCTTAATTAAAATAAATTTTAAGTAGAAATACCCGAGAACCGGTAAGACTACTCTCTGAATTTGTACTAGTTTGGTCTCAGAATCTACACCTGAGGTGCTCTCTAAACTGAGTATCCGTAACATTGACCCTATTGTCTGCTTTCTCCCCCACTGTAATATAGTGTTTATACTCTCTTTCTTTATAAATACTGTGTGAGAATTCGTCATATGTTGATTGAATGAGGTGGCTAATCGACCTATTCCACAGCGTCGTCTTCAGATCTGGTCCTCTGAATCTAGATTACATTCTCCAGCCCGACTCTTTTTATTTAGCCAATCAGCCTAGAGAGAACTTTTCATGTAGTGCTGGTGGCTTCTCATCGCCTGGTTCTAGAAACCGCACATTCGCCAAACAGTTATGATCTGCAGTTTCCTTCTCTAGGTGACAAAATCTGCACATGGCTTCTTCTGTCAACCCAATTAGCTTTGCGGGCCTGTTAAGCTTCCATTGCCCTGTTAACATATCTACTACTGCTTTGACAGTTGCTGAGTGTCCTCTAATCAACTGTTTCGCCTGTCTCTGTCTTGGTGAGATTTCTTTGCCAGCAACTTCCTTGTGGCCATATTTATTGTCGACTTTGCGACGCTGTAGAAGAGTTCCGGTCAGTTCAAGCCAGTTCGTTGCCCTTATGACCCTTAGTGTCCTGGTACCCAGCCTACCATGACCTTGAAATGGATTCCAAGTTTGTTTAAGGCGCCTATGCAATCCCACACTAGGTCAGAGTTGACCTCTATGGAATCGGGTGCCTTCAGTGTCGCTTGGATATATGTGAAGATAGCAACTGAGCGGTATGTTTTTTCCTACTACCTCCTACCCAATACTTGTGCTACTTAACACCCTTGCAGCTCCCGCTTGTAAAGACTTCATGAACCACACTACTGATCCATAGGTTATCATTGGTCTAACAACCCTTGTGTATAGCCATTGGGTCAATAATTTTGGTGTGAGTCCACAGTTTTTTCCATTGATTCGATAAATGTTAAATGGTCTGTCTATGTTTCCATTGCTCGTGCTTGGCTTCTCAAGATTTTATCAGTTCTATATCTATTATTCATCACTTCCTTGTTACCTTATCGATTTTTATTACCTCTTTGTTATTTTTAATGTTATTATTATCAACCTGATCGGATCATATTGGACTACACTGTCCTTTCAAAAATACCAACGCAATTCAATATTCCCGACATCTTTATAACATTTCCTTCCGGAAACCCCGTATTTTCAACTGTTAAGTTGTATTGTATGCCAAAAATACACCGAAATATTTTTCGAACCTTACGGTTAGTCCGACATATAAACGGATCGCTTGCCAAAAGTCAATGGTGTGACTCAAACAACGTTTCAAGACATTAAGTAAGATGCACCGCATCTCCCAACCTTAAAGAAAAACGTTCATGTTAAAGTTTACGGTAATAGAGCGTCCTGGCTGGATCGTTTATACTATAAATAAAGTTTTGGTTGAATGGAGTTTGGTTTAAAAATAGGATGTATTTTCTTATAAAGAAAGCACACAAATATAATAAAATATGTGTATGTAAATTTTAATAGTATCGATATCCATTTTCTAATATGTATATACCATTTTTTTTCAAATCAGCGACACTTCAAACGTGAATAATGGACCCTTGGAGGATAATTTCCCCGGGAAGTAGGAGTGGTTCACCTTAGATCCGTGATTGTCTACGGGAATTTTAGATTTCTCCTCTTACCCAAGAAAACATTAAGAGATTATCATTGAATAAGATATTGCAGAAGCAATAGAAACTTCGTCGGCTGCTTGGGTTTGAATTTGGTATATCTGTTACCGGCAAAGTATAAAATTGAGGCATTCTATATAAAACCTAGGTGATCCATATAATGACTAACGATTTCAGGGAGTGTATGAAATCTTCTTTATTTAATGTTTTCAACAATGCCAATAGTAACGTACCAAACATCCCACAAGCATTTCTTAAAACCTATTGATACCGATTTTTGTATTTATTTTTTCAAGGTAAACTTGAGTGACATTTACTCGAAAAAAGTTTCTTTTTCTTAACGCACAGGCATCTCGTTGTTCCACAGTTCTTTTTGTGACTGCAACTGACAATTCCTTGACCTGTTCCGATAGACTGCAATGTTGCAATTGAACGTAATGTAATTTGGTTATCAGGAATATCTTTAATCTCCAAGAATCTTTTCTGACAATACGTAAACTGGAGCGATTCAACCACTTCTACCTTAGTACTGAGCTGGTACAGTCCATCAACTGTCTTATTTATAATAATGGCTAGAACATTACGAGCATCACCTCGTCCCCTATCAACACCCACAGATACTGAAGGAAATTTTTTGTCACTATGTTTCAACATTTTTTCTGCTTGTTGTTTAGGTTTTCCTTTGCTGAATGATGATTTTCTGTTGGCAGTTTATTTTTTGAACAAAAAGGACATAATATCTGAGACCCATGCCCCTCATCACTTTTTGAATTTTCTGATACACCACAAATTGAATGAATAGTACCTCTAACTTCCAGAATTTTCTTTACAACATACGCAACAAAATAGTTATTTGTGTATTTAGAGCGTAAAGTAACAGTTTGCCGCTTGAGGAAGAAGGGAAGATTGGAAAGATCTTTCGAAAGCGGCCATTTTACTTTACGCTCGAAAAACACACATAATTTTTTCTACAGTCACCCTTTTAATAATTAAAACAGTTTTTTATATTATCTTAGGTTATAATAGGAGTGCTAGAATAATCGTCATTTTCGCTATTCATCATGATTAATATAATATTAATCGATTTTTAGTATATCGATTTTATAAATTACGTGTTTAAATCGATTTTCGGAAACGGTTCGTATTATTTATTGACTATTTTTCAAAATTTTGACAACTTTTGACGATTTTTGACAATTATTGACCATTTTTGACAATTATTGACCATTTTTGACCATTTTGAGTGTTTTTCAAAATAAGTGACCATTTTTCCAAATTTTTGACCATTTTTTAAATTGATGACAATTTTTAACCATTTTTGACAATAATTTTCCTTTTTTAACAGTTTTTAACAATAATTGATAATTTTTAACCATTTTTGATAGTTTTTGACAATTTTTTCAAATTTTAGACCATTTTTCAAAATTATTGACTATTTTTGACAATTATTGACAATTGTTGACAATTATGGACCATATTTCCAAATTTTTGACCATTTTTGACAATTATTGACGATATTTCAAAATTTTTGACAATTTTTCAAAAACTTCAACAATTTGACTTGACTTGACTTGACAATTATAAACTATTTTTCCACATTTTGACAATTTTTTAAAATAATTGTACATTTTTTACAATTTTTCGACCCTCTTTGATAGTTTTTTACAATTATTGGCCATTTTTGACCATTTTCCAAAATTATTGACCATTTTTCAAAACTATCGACCATTTTTGACAATTATTGACCATTTTGACTGTTTTTCAAAATTAGTGACCATTTTTCCAAATTTTTGACCATTTTTTAAAATGATGACAATTTTTAACCATTTTTGACAGTTTTTGAATATAATTTTTCTTTTTTAACAATAATTGACAATTTTTAACCATTTTTGATAGTTTTTGACAATTTTTTAAAATTTTAGACCATTTTTCAAAATTATTGACCATTTTTGATAATTATTGACAATTGTTGACAATTATGGACCATATTCCCAAATTTTTGACAATTATTGACGATATTTCAAATTTTTTGACAATTTTTCAAGAACTTCAACAATTTGACTTGACTTGACAATTATAAACTATTTTTCCACATTTTGACAATTTTAAAAAATAATTGTTCATTTTTGACAATTTTTCGACCATCTTTGATTGTTTTTTACAATTATTGGCCATTTTTGATAATTTTTCAAAATTATTGACCATTTTTGACAATTATCGACCATTTTCCAAAAATTTAACAATTTTTGACAATTATTGACAATTTTTGAAAATTTTTGACCATTTTTAAAAATTTTGACAATTATCGACCATTTTTCAAAATTTTAACAATTATTGTCAGTTTTTGACAGTTTTTGACAATTATTGACCATTTTTGACTAAAATTATCCATTTTTAACAGTATTTGACAAAAATTATCCATTTTTAACAGTTTTTGACAATTATTGACCATTTTTGACCATATTTCAAAATTTTTGACAATTTTCATATAATTTTATTTGATTTTTAATCTGATAAATTGTTAACGAATGAATCTCTTAGGTTTATTACCGGAAAATGAAGAACATGTACTTTTTAAAATAATACGAAATTTCCAAAATTGACCATTTTTGACAATTATTGACCATTTTGACTGTTTTTCAAATTAGTGACCATTTTTCCAAATTTTTGATAATTTTTGACCATTTTTCAAAATGATGACAATTTTTAACCATTTTTTATAGTTTTTGACCATTTTTTAAAATTTTTCAAAATTATTGACCATTTTTGATAATTATTGAAAATTGTTGACAATTATGGACCATTTTTCCAAATTTTCGACCATTTTTGACAATTGACCATTTTTGACCATATTCCAAAAACTTACACAATTTTTGACAATTATCAACTATTTTTCAAAATTTTGACAATTTTTAACAATAATTGTCCATTTTTGACAATGTTTGATAGTTTTTGACAATTATTGACCAATTTAGACAATAATTGTCCATTTTTGACAGTTTTTGCCAATTTTTGACAATTTTTGATAGCTTTTGACAATTATCAACCATTTCTCAAAATTTTAACAATTTTTGACATTTATTGACCAATTTTGGCAATAATTGTCCATTTTTGACAGTTTTTGACAATTTTTGACCATTTTTGACAATTATTGACCATTTTTGTCTATTTTTCAAAAAAAAATTAAAATTTTTGACAATTTTTGAAAATTTTCGACCATTTTTCAAATTTTTTCAAAAGTTTTTGACAATTATCGACCATTTTTGACAATTATTGACCATTTTTGACCATATTTCAAAATTTTTAACAATTTTCATATAATTTTATCTAATCTGATAAATTGTTAATTATTCACCAATTGAGTTAATTCGTGGAGCGTGGTTTGATTAAATAAACGAGCGAAAAATATTCCTTTTTTTGCGCTAGAGCGTAAAGTAACAATCCTCGGCATTTGTCGACTTTACGATTTCATTTGAATACAGTAATTAGTCATTTTACGCGCGACTGTAGAAAAAATATTTTATGACTCGTTATTCATATCTTCGGTATCGAATGGTCCGTTAGTAGGCTAGCCAAGCGACTCTAACATTGTAGAGGCTTTGTTCTTAGAAGGTTCTATTTCTATACTATCATCATGCATATTTTTGTTGATAGCTCTCTATAAATCTTCTTCACTTTCAAGATTTTACGCAGCTTCTTGTGGTAATGTCAAATAAATTTTTCTGCTTTAT
Source organism: Lochmaea crataegi (assembly GCA_947563755.1). NCBI lineage: Eukaryota > Metazoa > Arthropoda > Insecta > Coleoptera > Chrysomelidae > Lochmaea > Lochmaea crataegi. The sequence continues at coordinate 61,664,383 of OX387424.1, forward strand.
TGTTACACCCTGTATAATTATGACTTAGACCGTCGGAAAGCATTTTCTACGGGCTTTCTAATGACGTATCACAAGTAGGGGGTTGCCATTTAAATTTTTGTAGGTGAGGTAGGTAGGGCATAGGGGTTTGATGGGGGTGCGTTCTCTCTCATGTCATTTTAGTTTAGTGAATTTTTTTTGAAATCTCTTTTCGTTCACGAGGTACATCCCATTATAAGTTTTAAAATTGACACCCTGTATAATATAATCTATTTTATACAATGCCTGATAGTCTTAGGAATTCTATACAATGTCGGATTTGATTAATCGTATTTCAGTCAATACGATTAAAAGTAGTTTTTATACTACTAAGGAATTTACAATCTTACTAATACTCTCACAAAATACCTACACATAAAGTTTTGAGAATTATAAAATTTTTCGACTAAAAATAACGTCGTTTTGGCTAACAAGAGCTCGATTCTCAATTTACAAGCTCCGAACAAAAGAGTTTGGAACTTCAAATCGGATAACAATAGAAGAAAACGTTGCTTACTTGTTTCATTTCTGAATATTCCTTCATTCTGGGGAAAGAGGGGTGAGTTTATTAACCATGCGGGTGATTCGATTTTCCCTTACATTTCTCTAGAATTTCTGTAATTGTTTTTATGATAGTGATAAAAGTTGCTACTGAAATTATGGGGAAATAAAGGAATTGTCAGTAGCGTTTCTGGTAACTTGTTAGTTAGTTATAAACCAAAAAACCCCATTGATAATGTGAAAGTGTTTAAACGTTTTAGGCAGTCACTTATAGTTTTCTGGGTATGGTGTTTCCAAGAGAGTCGGGAATCGATTATAAATCCTAGAAGATTACAGCGTTCTACGACTTGAAGAGGAATATTTTACATATAGATTTCAGATTAGTTGGGATTTTGTTGAAGATAGGGAGAGGCAGTTAGCAGATATTCTCTTATGTACTGTCCAGACAACACCATGACAGTAAACTACAAGGTCGTCAATATATTATACAGTACATTTGACTGAGGAGGGAGAATGTTACATATATTATTAATGGCAAGAATGAACAGTTTGGTGCTTAGGATAGAGCTTTGTGGAATACCGTTCTGTCACCGAGGGTTTAAAATTAACACGTAATAAAAGGGTAGTTTCAGTCTACAAAGTCCAAAACAAAGTGGTTTTTACTCACGGGAAGAAACAATCTTAAAGGGAACGAAATAAATTGGAATTGGAGGAAGTCTTCAAAATTTGAATGCAACATTATATTTTTTAGACTTGTCTTGATGTTTTTGATGTGTCTTGAACTCTTTTTCATTTTTCTTGCCTTTTAACTTTTCGACACAATATCCGTAAAAATCAAATCAAATCAATATTACCACAGTGTTTTATCAGAAATATCTGCGAAAACATTCACTCGGTCTCTTGCGAAAAAGCTAATAAGCCAAGATAATTGAGATAGTCGAAACAGAACGTATTCTATTCTCCCTCGAATTATATTTTATGTAGGTTCGGTTAATATTTGGAGAAACTCTCGTTTGTCCAGGCTAATATGACAATAATATGCACCAGCCAGAAATTTATCAGGTTTACCAGTTGCTAATAAAAGTGATGCCTCGCGCCAAATACAAATTGCACAATCAACATTAATAGCGGGTCGCCACAATTACTAACTTTATCCCCTACCGATTTAAGACTGATGTTAGATATAAATCTGCCAGCTGTACTGACAGTTGGAGGCTGATTGGATCTCTAAATGAAATCGTGAACTAAATGAAATACAATACATTTATAATTATTATTGTTTCAACCCCCATTTTGTGAAGTATGTGTTTGATAAATTAAATTTAAATTGAACAATTCAAACATTACATAATAGCGATGAAATAAAACAATTTAATTTGTTTAAATCTTCATTTTTATTTTGAACTAACGTTCAAATTAAAATTAGTGACGCGTTTCGCTACACAGTAGCTTTTTCAAACTAAATAATAGTTTTGTGTGCATATTTCAAAAGTAAATATTCAACACTAATCCATCAGTTTTCAAAAAGCTTCTTGTAAATAATGAATTACTCAAATGTGTGTATAAAATACACCGACCGTCACAAAAATCCGACACACCAAAAATTTGACACATTTTGATTATGATGATTTTTTTGTGAATTGTAGGTCCATTCTTTTGTAGCAATACTGTTGTAGACATTTGAATGTATAGTTAAATTTCAAAATATACGGGGTGCATAAATGTGAAGATGTTTTTTATACGAAATTTTAAACATCCTGTAGAATGTAGCAACTGCAATAGGGGATATCAAAATGTAGCACCATGTTTTATGAGCATTTTGTTTTTTTCTTATCTCAGTTATCAAAGTAGATTCAGTGTTTTTAAGCCAACGGTATAAAAATAACTAAAAACAATATTGCAACGTAGGTTTAATCCCTTAAAAATGTTATAAAAATATTAAAATTTCACCCCCAATGATAAAAAAACTACAATTATTTAAATATCCCAGTATCGCCACTGGAAACCGTTAAATGAACTCGTCATACTTGGAAGGTTATAAAAGGGGAATTATGAATTTTATTTATTCGCTTTTTTATAGGCTGAACGATGTTAGAATCTCTCAATTTCGAAGAGAGTGTAACGGCAATGTTGTCATAAAAACTTTTCTGGCTTTTCATAAACTACTGGAATAATGTGTATACTCGTAATAGTCATGCCGCTAAATGTAGCATTTAATTAAAGTAGAATACATAAAGGAATTAGATCAATGATAAATTTAAAGTTGTTTTCAAAAGAATAAATCACCTATCCGCGGTTCGACCCCTTATAGAAAGTCTTCGGCGGATATTATTGAGGTGGTTGTCCGCTCTATATCAAGCGACCCCTATAGTTAGAGAGTGAGGGTGATAAAACAATTCCAACTTTAATTTTAAATCATTTTACTAGAACTTTCCAATGGTCAGATCTTCTCTTTTTTTCTTTATTTTCTTTCTTTTTTTCTTTCAATATTACATTGGAGCTGATACCGCAAAAGGGTTCCGGTCCCCAAAAGGGTGTTTCAGTCCCCCTCTTTGCTATTTAATTTCCTTCAATTCCAGTGTGACATGGAATCCACAGAAAGGTGACTATATTGTTCTCGCCTAGTTCATTGAGTTTGCCTAGGCATTCCCACACCAATTTGGAACTAATTACACAAGAGCTCAGTGCTTTAATGGCTGCTTGACTATCCGACATTATGATAATTCTTTGCCTTCCATATCCTTTATCAATATTAAACAGGCCACACTTTCTTATGGCGTGAATTTCCGCCTGAAAGATACTTGGGGTTTTTCCCATGCTTTCAGAGTGTTTGGTTCCTGGCCCGAACACTCTTATCCCAGTTCCTTTTATTGAGCCGTCTGTGTACAAATAAAATTATATGAAAATTGTCAAAAATTTTGAAATATGGTCAAAAATGGTCAAAAATTGTCAAAAATTGTCAAAAATTGTCAAAAATTGTCAAAAATTGACAATTATTGACAATTATTGTCAAAATTGGTCAATATTTGTCAAAAATTTTCAAAAATGGTCAATAATTGTCAATAATTGTCAATAATTGTCAAAAACTATCAAAAACTGTCATGGACAATTATTGTCAAAATTGATCAATATTTGTCAAAATGGATCAATATTTGTCAAAATTGGTCAATAATTGTCAAAAATTGTTAAAATTTTGGAAAATGGTCGATAATTGTCAAAAACTATCAAAGATGGTCAAAAATTGTCAATAATTTTGAAAAATGGTCTAAAATTTTAAAAAATTGTCAAAAATGGTTAAAAATTGTCAATTATTGTTAAAAACTGTTAAAAATGGACAATTATTGTCAAAAATGGTCAATATTGTATTATTTTAAAAAGTACTTGCTTTCCATTTTCCGATAATAAACCTAAGAGATTCATTCATTAACAATTTATCAGATTAAAAATCAAATAAAATTATATGAAAATTGTCAAAAATTTTGAAATATGGTCAAAAATTGTCAAAAACTGTCAAAAATTGACAATTATTGTCAAAATTTATCAATATTTGTGAAAATGGATCAATATTTGTCAATAATTGTTAAAATTTTGGAAAATGGTCGATAATTGCCAAAAATTGTCAATAATTTTGAAAAATGGTCTAAAATTTTAAAAAATTATCAAAAATGGTTAAAAATTGTCAATTATTGCTAAAAACTGTAAAAAATGGACAATTATTGTCAAAAATGGTTGAAAATTGTCATCAATTTGAAAAATGGTCAAAAAATATCAAAAATTTGGGAAAATGGTCACTAATTTTGAAAACAGTCAAAATGGTCAATAATTGTCAAAAATGGTCAATAAATGTCAACAATTGTCAATAATTATCAAAAATGGTCAATAATTTTGAAAAATGGTCTAAAATTTTGAAAAATTGTCAAAAATGGTCAAAAACTATCAAAAATGGTTAAAAATTGTCAATTATTGTTAAAAACTGTTAAAAATGGACAATTATTGTCAAAAATGGTTAAAAATTGTCAACATTTAGAAAAATGGTCAAAAATTATCAAAAATTTGGAAAAATGGTCGCTAATTTGAAAAACAGTCAAATTGGTCAATAATTGTCAAAAATGGTCAATTTTGTATTATTTTAAAAAGTACATGCTTTCCATTTTCCGATAATAAACCTAAGAGATTCATTCATTAACAATTTATCAGATCAAAAATCAAATAAAATTATATGAAAATTGTCAAAAATTTTGAAATATGGTAAAAAATTGTCAAAAATTGACAATTATTATCATAATTGATCAATATTTGTGAAAATGGATCAATATTTGTCAAAATTGGTCAATAATTGTCAAAAATTATTAAAATTTTGGAAAATGGTCGATAATTGTCAAAAACTATCAAAAATGGTCAAAAATTTTGAAAAATTGTCAAAAATGTCCAATAATTGTCAAAAACTATCAAAGATGGTCAGAAATTGTCAATAATTTTGAAAAATGGTCTAAAATTTTAAAAAATTATCGAAAATGGTTGAAAATTGTCAATTATTGTTAAAAACTGTTAAAAATGGACAGTTATTGTCAAAAACTGTCAAAAATGGTTGAAAATTGTCATCAATTTGAAAAATGGGCAAAAATTATCAAAAATTTGGAAAAATGGTCACTAATTTTGAAAAACAGTCAAAATGGTCAATAATTGTAAAAATTTTGAAAAATGGTCAATAATTGTCAAAATTTTGAGAAATGGTCAATAATCGTCAAAAGTTGTCAAAATTTTGAAAAGTAGTCAATAAATAATACGAGCCGTTTCCGAAAATCGATTTAAAAACTTAAGTTATAAAATCGATTTACTAAAAAGCGATTAATATTACTATAAAAATAGATATCTAAAAATAAGAAAATATTAATCGATTTATATGAAAATCGATTATTTTTTAACCTCCCTAGTCAGTAGATCTTTTTAAGGTTAATCATGATAAATAGCGAAAATGACGATTATTCTAGCACTCCTATTATAACCTAAGATAATATAAAAAACTGTTTTAATTATTAAAAGAAAAGGGCGACTGTAGAAAAAATTATGTGTGTTTTTCGAGCGTAAAGTAAAATTGCCGCTCTTTCTCAAGCGGCAATCTGTTACTTTACGCTCTAAATACATAAATAACTATTTTATTTTATTGTCGAGATTTCATGTTGCATTTTTATTTTATAACGTTTACCTGAAATTACCAAAAAGCTATCATAAAACTGTTGTATGGTGGTTTTATAAAAATAATATAAGAAATAGTCAAGTATATCTTATAGAGTAATAGGAAAAGCTTGTTTTATGATGCTGCTGTAAAGTTTTTCTAATACCTGCAGAAATGTTTATAAAATTGTTTTATAATTATTGTAAAAGGCTTCATAGAACATTAACGGACTCTGAGGTATTTTATAAAGTGGTGCCAATTTTGCACTTATAGCTATCGTATAAACGTTCCTGAAAGTAATATTGTTTTATAATTTTTGTGTCGAAACATAAAGTCCGTCCCCCCCTGTTACTTTTGAACCGTTAAGTAGATAGTGATGAAATTTGGAACGATGATACATGACACCATTCTGCATTCTTTAACACATCAATGACAGCTCTGAATGTCAAAGTGACAGCTGGGCGGGCACTGGGAATACTTTCTTAAATTGAAATGGGGGTAGAGTATTACCTCATTTTGAAGGTATTTTTATGCTCAATAACGACAAATATGCAGAAAATTTTTACGTAAGTTGATTTAAAACTTTCAAAAAACTGGCTTGGTAAAAGCTCCAAGTCTGGGCGGCCAAAAATTGGGGAAGATGTAAAAGTCCAGGTTTTAGCTGAAATCGAAGCCGTGGCCAAGGCATGCAATATTTCGCGTTCAAAAATATTTTAAAATGCCATAAATTTCATCCATACAAAATCAAAATTATGCATGAATTAACAATAATTTTGTAATAGTAGATAAACGCAGAAATCGTTATTACTGATTTTTATTTTGAAACTATGGAACCTCATGTTTTCAAATCTGGGGAATGTATTGAGCATAAAAATATCTTCAAAATGAGGTATTACTCGACCCCTATGTCCATTTAAAAAAATATTCCAAATGCCCGCTCAGCTGTTAGTTTGACATTCAGAGCTGTCATTGATGTGTTAAAGAATGCAGAATGGGATCATAATTATCGTTCCAAATTTCATCATTATAAACCCAACGGTTCAAAAAGTTACAGGGGGGAGACGGACTTTATGTCCTCACTGTATAAAATTGCTAGCTGGAAGGGAAGTCTACTACTTTTCAGTGGTATTGATTACCATCGATATAACAGTTTACTCTCTTATTTCCGAGTGAAATCAGTCGAATTGGACAGAAAAGGTGAATCGATTATTTCAAATCTGTTAAATTTAAATAATGTTATACATATTCATTCAATTTTAAATATTTATCAATTTTTTGGTATAGTAAATAAACACGCAATTATTTTACTAAAATCAGGAAGGCGGAAGACCAAAAAAAATGTATTGTTTCGAAACTCGACAGAATTTCAACCCGCATTTGTGATTAAATCGAGTGTTACCGTCATTACTTCTACTCACGTATTAAGGGGTGCACACCCCTCGAAACAAAGTGACCAACACAGCTGGTCCAACGGTCTGGCCAACAACTGATAAGAATAATAATAAGAATAGAAGCGATATATTCCCACTTCTTGCGAGATTTTAGTGCTATAAATCGGATGATAAGGGGTTACTTACAAGGGTTTGAATCTTGAGGATTGCCTCAAAAGGGATAGGAGATAACGGCAAAATATAAGTTTAAAGACCTTGTCTGGGGTGAGCCATTCAATACCTAATATCTGAATAGCTGAAAGATTATTTTCATGTTTTAAACGATTGTGGCAATAATTCGCTAATTTTAATTTCAAGCGGTATAGTAATAAATTTGTTCCAACTGGCATTTAGGAACCGTTCTAGAATCGTATCGAGTACTGTAGAGTGCGCAAACTGTAATTAGGGACGGACACATCAACTCTATCACCCCTTCCAGAAGGTAGTTTTTGTACCGTCCCGAGAACGATACTATAATCAGTTGGAACGCGAAAGAATACCTAGAACGGAACGAACTGGAATATTATGCTTTTAAATTGCTAAAACTAAATCGAAACCCAGAACTCTCATTTTCTATCTTCCTTTAAATGGAACACTCTATAATTCATATTATATATTTATATTTACTGAAAGCCCGGATCTGTTCAAAGCTATCAGCAATCCAACGACTCTAGTAAGGGTGCCAAGATATGAGGGAATTGCAAGTAATGAATTGGCGGACCAAAAAGGCTCTCAAGGACAATTCATGGCTCTGAAACAGTTCGGTGTAATTACAAAGGATTTAGATAAAGAACAAATGGAGATTGACAGTGGGTCGTCTTCATACAAAGAGTTTACTGAATTATCTCAGGTAAGTACTAATATCCAACTTTCCTTCTTCGATAGATGAACCACTTTTTTGTTTTCAAAGAACTCTACCTCGTATGTGAACGTAAATTAACTAAATGACTGTGTTCTGTTGAGCCCCCGCATTGCCATATCTCAAGAGTTATTACCAGTGGTCTGTCTCTCCTACTGGTTCGACTATCCTCTACCCTATATTACCACACCTACTTTTGATCAAAAATGACAGTTTCACATAAAAACGATCCACTTTATGGCTATATTTGAATACCCTTACTTAATTTATCCTTTGCTTAATTTATCTTAAACTTTCCGACAGTTTTGATATGGAGTAATTGAGAAACTCGAAGCTAAAAAGATAGTGAGGTTACGATGAGAGACGTGCCTATGCCTACTCTAAAAGTTAGTCGCAAATTCGGATTAAAATGCATGACGAGAATGAAAAACGACAATTAATGACAAAAGATTATTCGGATTAAGATTTATCTACTTTAGTGCACATTTTTGAATTATCAGTTTTAATAACGATGTGAATCTTTTAAAATATTGATTTGTTGGAACCCAGTATACACTCAACACAGTTTTTTTATTTTAATTTTTTTTTTATTGGAAAAGAGCAATTTATATGTATCGACCCAGCACTATAATGGAACGCCTCTGATGCGATGCTTAATATTTGTTTGGGTTTGCCGAGACTTTTGCGAACTACTAATTGAATTTACGGTTTGGACCCTTACTTTGTGGAATCTACTCATATTAATGTTATAAATGAAACTAATTAAATCCACTATTTAATGAAAAAATTATGAAAATTATGAAAGGATATTGATAATTATTTCGATATTGACATATCATCGTCAGAATGACAGAAGTTACATTTTATGTGATACCTACTTGATGTTCAATATTTTGGCTAGACCAAATAGTAAGTGACTTATCTTGTGATTGACTTAATATATATGAATAGAAAAAAGAAGAAGATATGTTATTACAAATATTAAAGTTTAGGTATTATTAGCCCTATGGGGATATCCTGGAAATCTTTTTCCCATTTAAGATCAGTATAACTGTGCAATGATATAGGAAACCAAGGAAAACTATATCTGCTGATCTTTACAATTGTTACTTAAGAAGACAATTTATTAGTGGAGAGCTCCCTAGATTTATCTGTTCATTGACAACTTCATATTGTGGGTCTCTTAAGTGTCTTCTTATTTCTAGTTCTTCAAGGAAATCTAGTTCTTGTTTCTTATCACAAATATGCAGTACTTCTAGTTCTGTGTTAGGTGTTAATGAATGTTTTGGGTCAAGTAGATGTTTTGCTGTTTTAATCTGTATGCTCGTGAGTGTTCATTGTATCTAATTTCAAAATTTCGAATTGTTTGACCAATATAGACAGCATTACATTCTGGACATTTAAGTTTATATATTCCAGACTTTTTTAATGGGGGTATTTTTGTTTTTACATTTAACAATTTTTTACTCACATTGTTTTCTGTTTTAAAAGAAATTGCTGTATTTGTTGAACAAGATATTATCTTTGAAATATTATTAGAAATATTACCAGCATATGTGATGGTTTTGTAATTTTGTATTCCCTAGTTTTTTCAGGAAATATTAATTGTAATGCCACTTTTTCCTCTTTTTTATTAATTAATTTATTTATTATATGTAATGGATAACCGTTGGATGTGGCTATTTGTTTAATTATATTAATTTCTCTATCAAAATTATATTTGTTTATAGGAACTGAAAATGCTCTATGTATCATTGAATTATATGCTGCTAATTTATGTGACGTGGGATAAATGGAATTATATGGTATAGTTACATCAGTATGTGTTGGTTTTCTGTAAATTATTGACTCTTTGAATTTTAATATCAAGAAAATTGATTGAGTTATTTTCTTCAACTTCTAATGTAAATTTAATTTTGGGATGTAAATTATTAATATGATTGAACAATATATCTAATTGACGGTCACTACCTACAAAACAAGCTGATATGTCATCTACATACCTATACCAAAATAATATATTTTTTGAAATGTTACATTCAAAGATTTTTCTTTCTAAACTGTCCATAAAAATGTTTGCTTAAATTGGTGATATAGGGCTTCCCATTGGTAAACCTTCATTTTGAATATATACCTTATTATCAAAAGTAAAATAATTCTGATTAATACATACATCAAACAAATTAAGTATATCTGATATTATTCCTGGATTGATATTTTTATCCTCTAGTAATTTTTTAACAAGTGTTATGCACTCTTTTGGAGGAATTTTAGAGAACATATTGGTGCCATCAAATGAAATAAGTTTAGAGTTATCTTGTAATTTGTATGTTTTTAATTTTTTGATTAGTTCTATTGAATTTTCAATTGAGTATTTAGATGTACCTCCATAGCTATTAAGTATATTGTTTAGTTTTTTAGCTAACTTATTATTAGGAGTATTAACGTAAGAAACTACAGGTCTAATTGGTTTCAACTGAATTTTTCTGTTTAGATGACAAAATCAGAGAAAGTGTCAGCATTATGAAGCACAAGAAATACAAGAAACAAGAACGAAAACTACAACAACTGGAGTACATAAAACATAACACTCAATACACTGAACATCATAAAACTGTAAGTACTTACACACCAATACACTTTGCACCACGATTCGAAAGCCTTTCAGACACTAACTTCACTAATACACTTTGCACCACGATTCAAAAACCTTTCAGACACTAAATTTACAAATAGTGAGATAGAATTTTTAAATATAGGCTTAAAATACAGCATACCACAAAAATTCACAAATAGTATTAAAGAAATTTTAGCTACAGAGTCAGAAATAGCTTTAAAATCTCAGTCAAATAGTTTTCTTTATGAAAAATTACAAATTGCTAATTTGATTAAAAATATGAAACCTCCAAAGGTTAAACGTCAAACAAAAAATGATATTTCAGCATTAAATTCAATTAAACAAAAAGTAGGAGATTATAACCTCACAATAACAAAATCTGACAAAGGAAATGCCACTGTCATTTTAAAATCCGAAGAATATAAATCTAAAGTTAATAATTTTATAGAATCTTGTGATGTAAAAATTCTAAGGGCTGACCCAACAAAAAAGTTTTCTAATAATGTTAGAGAGATTGTCAATAGTTCAAATTATGTTTTCAATGATTATGAGAAAAAATACATGATTAATAAAAATCCTCAGTCTCCACAATTATATGGAAGTGTTAAATTACATAAAGTATCGAAACCAATTAGACCTGTAGTTTCTTACGTTAATACTCCTAATAATAAGTTAGCTAAAAAACTAAACAATATACTTAATAGCTATGGAGGTATATCTAAATACTCAATTGAAAATTCAATAGAACTAATCAAAAAATTAAAAACATACAAATTACAAGATAACTCTAAACTTATTTCATTTGATGTTACCAATATGTTCTCTAAAATTCCTCCAAAAGAATGCATAACACTTGTTAAAAAATTACTAGAGGATAAAAATATCAATCCAGGAATAATATCAGATATACTTAATTTGTTTGATGTATGTATTAATCAGAATTATTTTACTTTTGATAATAAGGTATATATTCAAAATGAAGGTTTACCAATGGGAAGCCCTATATCACCAATTTTAGCAAACATTTTTATGGACAGTTTAGAAAGAAAAATCTTTGAATGTAACATTTCAAAAAATATATTATTTTGGTATAGGTATGTAGATGACATATCAGCTTGTTTTGTAGGTAGTGACCGTCAATTAGATATATTGTTCAATCATATTAATAATTTACATCCAAAAATTAAATTTACATTAGAAGTTGAAGAAAATAACTCAATCAATTTTCTTGATATTGACATTCAAAGAGTCAATAATATACTTGATTTTTCAATTTACAGAAAACCAACACATACTGATGTGACTATACCATATAGTTCCAATCATCCCATGTCACATAAATTAGCAGCATATAATTCAATGATATATAGAGCATTTTCAGTTCCTATGAACAAATATAATTTTGATAGAGAAATTAATATAATTAAACAAATAGCCACATCCAACAGTTATCCATTACATATAATAAATAAATTAATTATTAAAAAAGAGGAAAAAGTGGCATTACAATTAATATTTCCTGAAAAAACTAGGGAAATACAAAATTACAAAACCATCACATATGCTGGTAATATTTCTAATAATATTTCAAAGATAATATCTTGTTCAACAAATACAGCAATTTCTTTTAAAACAGAAAACAATGTGAGTAAAAAATTGTTAAATGTAAAAACAAAAATACCCCCATTAAAAAAGTCTGGAATATATAAACTTAAATGTCCAGAATGTAATGCTGTCTATATTGGTCAAACAATTCGAAATTTTGAAATTAGATATAATTAACACACACGAGCATACAGATTAAAACAGCCAGATAAATCACATTACGCAAAACACCTTCTTGACACAAAACATTCATTAACACCTAACACAGAACTAGAAGTACCACATATTTGTGATAAGAAACAAGAACTAGATTTCCTTGAAGAACTAGAAATAAGAAGACACTTAAGAGACCCACAATATGAAGTTGTCAATGAACAGATAAATCTAGGGAGCTCTCCACTAATAAATTATCTTCTTAAGTAACAATTGTAAAGATCAGCAGATATAGTTTTCCTTGGTTTCCTATATCATTGCACAGTTATACTGATCTTAAATGGGAAAAAGATATCCAGGATATCCCCATAGGGCTAATAATACCTAAGCTTTAATATTTGTAAAATCATATCTTCTTCTTTTTTCGATTCATATATATTAAGTCAATCACAAGATAGGTCACTTACTATTTGGTCTGGCCAAAATATTGAACATCAAGTAGGTATCACATGAAATGTAACTTCTGTCATTCTGACGATGATATGTCAATATCGAAATAATTATCAATATCCTTTCATAATTTTCATAATTTTTTCATTAAATAGTGGAATTAACTAGAAACAGTTAGTTTCATTTATAACATTACTTAAAAAAATAGTCACCAAGTTGTGGAAATATTGACAATGAGTCTCCATGTTTACACTTCCAGAGCCAAGGTCGCTGGTAAATTGCTTGACAGATGAATAAAACGTGTTTTAGTTTCACGCAATCGACGAAATCCTGATAAATTTGACAAATTGCTGCTCCTGTTTTTTTTTGGCAAATAAAACACTAAATCTTGTAGATAATCGTGACGCAGATACATTAAAGACAGTCTTCAAACTAATACAAAACTAATGGATATTCTGAAACTTCCAAAATACTCATATTACTGATTTATATATGTATACTATGATTACTACCCTTTTTAACGTTTTGGTTGTAATAGAGAAATTTAGGAATAACATTTACATAAACCAAGAACATTTAGTAGAGTTTTATTACTTTAATATGTAAATCACAAACTATTTACTTATGTAATGTGTCTATATAATGAAGGGACTGGTACCTTTAAATAATAATCGCCTGATCGTCGGAACATAATGTTTAAAATGTATTTTCTTAAAGCTTAAGAGAAAACCATATAAAAGTTTGAAGACAAAATAAATATAACGAAACATTTTAAACAATATAAATGAAAACGCTTAATGAAATATTACAAACTTCTGAATGTTTGGTCAGATCTTGAAGTATGAGTAACCTTTGGAAAAGTATTGATGTCTAGATTTATAATAAATATTCCAATGACATTATCTACTAGCCACCATACTCGAATAATGGGGCGGTATGTTTAAGCCTAGTTCGAAAAGAGATTGAAGCAGATTTACTCAAAATGCAGGTACCCAAGAAAATTAATAAGTTAGTGGAAATGAGGATGATACATTCCAAAGCAGCGTTTTTTACAAATGAAGGTATATTGAAAGAGTTCCAAATTAACTCAGGTGAAGCCAAGGAAACTATAAATACAAACCGCTAATGCCGAACAAAACAATCAAGAGAATTACGAGACAGCAATACGAATAGCAGCCACTTAAGCAGCCGAGACTACAGCAGAGACAAGCGGAGATGAAGAAAAGTTGGAAATATTTAAAAGAAAAATTATTGGGAAAGTCTATGAGCCAAACAAACTAAATGTGGGACATATTGAAAGATTGACGAATATGGAAATAGAAGAAATACTGAAAGATGGGATTATAGGAAGACTAATAAAAGCATTCAGAATATGATGGCTTAGACATATTAAAAGGATGATAAAGAGAATAACAGAGAAGACACCAGTTACAAATAGATCAAAAGTTAGATGTATTGACCAAATAGAGAAAGACCTAGAAAAAATGGAATTTATAGACTGGAGGGAAAAGACCCAGGACAGGAGGGAATGGTGGAAAATTGTGGAAATAGTAAAGAGACATGCCAAACTATAAAAGCAAGCAAATAATCTATGTAGATTGATTTTCCACAAAAGCAAAAGAACCTTTCATACAGGGTGTCAATTTTATAACTTACTATGGGCTGTACCTCGTGAACGAAAAGAGATTTCAAAAAAATTTCAAAACCTTTTCTAAGGTAGAGAGGGGGAACTAAAATGACATGAGAGAGTTCCGGATCAACCCCCTATGCCCCACCTACCCCACCTACAAAAATTTATATGGCAACTCCCTACTTGTGATACGTCGTTGGAAAACCCGTAGAAAATGCTAATTATACAGGGTGTAACAATAAAGCAGAAAAATGTATTTGACAAAAAATGAAAAAGTGTTAAGCGTCGAACTACAAAAATGTTAATTAATTTATTAAATGTTCAAAATGGTTTCCTTTGTTTTGTAAACAATAGTACAACCTATTTTCAAACTCCATACGAACGTTGGCAAATGTTGCTTTAGTAATATCACGACATGGTTGACTAATTCTTCGTCGTAAATCGTTGATTGAGGTTGGTTTAATTTCAACAACCGACTTGAGGTGACCCCACAGAAAGAAATCAGGTGGCGGTAAGTCTGGTGACCTAGGTGGCCACTCAATGGGAACTCTCCTTCCAATCGATCTATTTGGATAATTATTGTCTAACCAGTCCCTAACTGCTACTGCGTAATGGGGAGGTGCTCCGTCTTGCTGGAAGTGCAACAAATTTTCATCTAGAGCTGGATTGCCATCGCCGTCCTGTTGGTTCTCTAATTCATGAACATTTAAGGGCTCAATAGTGTTCTCCAGCATATCGAGGTACATTTCACCGTTTAAGTTTCCCGGTATAAACAAGGGACCAATCACATAATGTCCTAATACCCCTGCCCAAACATTTAGGTTCTCAGGATACTGAGTGTGGTTTTCTCTAAACAGATGTGGATTTTCATCATTCCAATAACGACAGTTTTGTATATTTACATTACCATTTAGATCAAATGTGCACTCATCACTAAAACAAATATTTTTTCAAAGTCTAGGTTCATTCTTAATTCTTTCAGTCATAATTTCACAAAACCGAATTCTTCGGTGTGGATCGTCATCGGACAGTTCTTGAAGACATTGCATTTTATAGGGGTGAAATTTATGAAGCTTCAAAACTTTCCGTACCGACTCATGTGATAGTCCTGTTGTTGCAGTGACGTGACGAGTTGATAAAGTAGGATCTATTCCAAATTGTCCAAGGACTTCAATTTGAGTTGCTTCATTGAGTACTCTTGCGGCATTCCTTCTTCTATTTGCCTCTGAACCCGTCTCTCTAAGTTTTGCGACTAAATCACGGATATACACGTGACTTACATGCTTTTCAGGATGTCTTTCATTAAACACGTTAGCTGTCTGCAAATAACATTCGTTCTGGCAGCCAAATATTGAAATTATTTCCACACGATCAGGTAGTTAAATTAGCGTACAAAACGTACCAATATATTTTCGGACCAAACGTACAAATAATTAATCTATCACAAACGACAATGACAATGACAAGAATCAAATAAACCAATAATTTGAGTACAGAAAGAAAATGCAAAAGAGAATAACAGAATGTGTTGTTTAAAAACTGCAAAGCAAACTTTTTTTTTAAATACAATTAATAGAACATTTAACACTTAAATAGGGACCGTACTTGCACTTTCAAAGTGTTCAAAGTATCGTTCCACAATTAATTGTTACTTTTGTTGTCAAATAAATTTTTCTGCTTTATTGTTACACCCTGTATAATTATGACTTAGACCGTTGGAAAGCATTTTCTACGGGCTTTCTAACGACGTGTCACAAGTAGGAGGTTGCGAATTAAATTTTTGTAGGAAGGGTAGGTGGGGCATAGGGGGTGCGTCTCATGTCATTTTAGCTCCCCCTCTCTACCCTAGAAACGGTTTTGAATTTTTTTTGAAACAGCCCATTGTAAGTTTTAAAATTGACACCCTGTATATGTTTAAGCAGTCATTTTAAAGAATGCAAAAGGAAAATTTTCATTGTACCTTTTTTTTCATAATTTTGGTAAAATAATTATATGTATTTATTCTACTTTTATCATAATATAAAACAACTTTTTTTGGTAGGTACAAGGTAGAAAACATCTTCAATAAATTTACGACCAACTATTATAATTTACTCAAATTTTGGCCCGTGTACATTCAACAACCCTATTAAGCTTTCAAAAGAATTGGGTGGCCGAACCCTCTTCACCTACATACTAAGAACTCCCACATCAGATGTAGTTAAGATGTTACTTATCAGTGTCGCTCTATAGGCCATTTCAAGGATTTTGTATTTCGTTATTATTCGAATTTATAATTTTATAGCTGACTAATATTAATATAATATTCAAAATTTAGAAATGTAGGTAGCACATAATATTTTTATTTTAAATTGTATTAAATATTTTGAAGAAATTTTGGATAAAAAATTAACAATTCCTTCCTATCGAAACGCGCGTAAGGTAGTGTAAAGTGTGGTGAGTGAAAACTGTGTTCAGTGTCGAGTATCGCCAACGGTTCCAAAATTCCCAACTCAATACCTTTTTGTTGACCACTTATATTAATTTTCCAAGCTCTCACGCCACGTCTAATAGCGATCATTACGGGATTAAAAAATTTCATGGTGCCAAATCAGTGCTGTATGGTGGATGACTCATTATTCAACATTTTGATAGATAATATAGGAAGTTATTCAAACTGATATGGAAGAGCTCTTATTGTCGTTATGAAGAGTTGATATGTTCCTTGTAGCAAAAACATGCTTTGCATAACGTGAATTTTCTAGACGACAAATTAAGAAATAAAACATTTCAGTTTTTTTGAATAACTAAACTCTTTCATGGTTGACGGCCCCAGACCAAACAACAAATTCATTATTTTGTTTAATGACTTGTGTATAATGGCCTCTGTTCTCTCATTCTCAATCGCTTGCTCCTTCATTTTTTTCCTCTAACTCTCACTTCTCTTTCTCTATTTTCCCTTTTTCTCTTTTCCACTTATATCTTTTTCCTCTTTCTTTATATCTCTTTCCCTATTGTCTCTTTTTTCTCCCAATTTCCTCTCTTTTCTCCTATTTTTTCTCTCTTTTCCTCTATTTTCAACTCTTTCCCTCTCTTTTAATGTCTTTCCTTCTAATTTCCTATCTATTCCTCTGTCTTATTTTTCTAACTTCCCTTCCTATGCGGGCATACACATACAAGTGAGTCATGAGCGGTAGCGTGGAGGGGGCATGATGGCATCAGATCGTCATGTCAATATCTTCTGTATATTCCTTGTGGTGTATTCTTCTTTTTGTTAATTATTTTGAGAAATTAGACCAAAATCTTTTTATATTTTTTTTGTGGTTTAATTTCCCAAAATATTTATCAAAAAGAATCATCTACTATATTTTTTAAATAAATCTACAAACTAAAATATTAGCCAGTCGTCTGGAATTGTTTTTAAATTTTTTTAATGTAAGCCCAACTTTATGGCCGCACTGTATACATAGACACAACAATAGCCTTTGATATTGATAACAGTATCTAGTTGAAAAAAACAATAAATTTTATTAAAATGGCAACGTTTTTCTTAAAGATAAAAGCACTACTTCTTATTTTCTTCGCATTTTATTCCAAAGAAAAACATCCATGAACCTTTTACATTTGCTAACGTCAATATATACTAACATAATATATGAGTAATTTTTGTTTACATAATATATCTAAGTGTTTGTAAACATAACGTAACCTACATTCCATGTTTTTGAAGTTTTTTTCTCGTGCGACACTGGAAGGTACCTGCCCTTCGGGTACAAGGGCTTGTTTAGTTGTATTTTGGTTGATTCTCTAATTTAAAACGTTATAATTAATCGGACAGGGGACTGTATCTAAAAAATTTATGACTTTCGGTGAATATAAGCTCTTTATTATGATGCTGGTAGGGGAGTAAAAACAGATAAAACCTCATGGATCAAGTTGTTATAGTTGAGAGTCATTTTGAAATTTTTAAGCTAGATGTAGACAGGGTGATCAGATGAAAACATTTTTGACAAACGTGAAGATCTGTCAATTATAAATCAAATAAAAACACTGAACTAGAGTATCGGTTACATTGTTGTATTTGATGGGTTTAAATGTAATGTTTATAATGTAAATAATTTTAATGTTTCTGGATATGTAGACCTTACTGGAAAATTATGCAATGGCTATACGGTTAATCAAATTATTACGGAACCGATTAAAGCATTATCAACAGTCATTTCGGAACATGAATTATGGCTCAAACGATTAGGCCATCTTAACAGAAGATCTATGAAAGAGTTAAGGAATGGTTTAGTTAGTGGAGTACATCTAACTGAAGAAAATCATCAGCCATGTGTAGTATGTCTTCAAGGAAAGCAAACTGTGGAAAGGTTTCCAAAGCAAAAGGTTAAACGTGTCACATACTTGCTAGAATTGGTACATACGGATCTGTTAGGACCTATGGAAGAATCATCAAGGGGAGGTGTAAGGTACTGTCTTACTTTTATAGACGATTTTAGTAGGAAGGTAACTGGTTACTCATGGGGAGGTGGGGAGGTTACATGCTTGAAGAAAAATCTGAAACATTTAGAAGATTTCAAGAATACAAAGCATGGGCAGAAAATCAAACAGGTAAAAGAATTAAATGTTTGCGAAGTGATAACGGATCAGAGTATATGAACAAGAATTTTGAGACGTTTCCAAAGAAATATGGAATTCGTCATCAGACTTTTTTTCCATACACTCCTCAGCAACATGGTGTTGCTGAGAGGATGAATAGGTGTTTAGTAGAAAAAAAGGTGAGCGGTCGTCGGACCGCTGACAAAAGCTTGCTTCTTATGCACAATAAAATGACCATTTTGCTTGAATTTTTCACCATTTTTCAAAAAATGTGACAATTTTTGACAGTTTTTGACGAATTTTGACAATTATTGGCCGTCTTTGACAATTTTTAAAAAATTTTAACATATTTGGCAATTATTGACCATTTTTTCGAAATTTTGACAATTTTTTCAAATGTTAATAATTATTGACCATTTTTGACAATTATTGACTAATTTTGACAGTTTTGACAATTATTGATCATTTTTGACAATTTTTCAAAAATGTTGACCATTTTAGACCATTTTCAACAAGTATTGACCATTTTTGAGCATTTTTGACAAGTTCTGACAATTATTGACCATTTTTGACAATTTTTGAGCATTTTTGAAAGGTTTTGACAATTATTGACCATTTTTGATAATTTTTCAAAAATTTTGACAATTTTTAATAATTATTGACCATTTTTGACAGTTTTCTTATAATTATTGACCATTTTTTCAAAATGTTGACCATTTTTGACAATTTTTCGAAAAATTTGACCATTTTTCCAAATTTTTGACAATTTTTGAAAATATTTGGCAATTATTAACCATTTTTTCAAAATTTTGACAGTTTTTGACGATTTTTCCAAATTCTTGACAATTTTTGACCATATTTAAAAATTTTTGACAATTTTTCAAAAATTTTAACAATTATTGACCATTTTTGACAGTTTTTGACGAATTTTGACAATTATTCACCGTCTTTGACAATTATTCACAATTTTTCAGAAATTTTAACATATTTGGCAATTATTGACCATTTTTTCAAAATTTTTACAATTATTGACCATTTTTTCAAAATTTTTACAATTTTTAACCATTTTTCAAAATTTTAACAATTATTGATCCTTTTGGACCATTTTTGACAATTTTTGACGAATTTTGATTGGTTTTGGAAATCAGCAGTGAATGAAGAATTAGATGCAATGAGAGATAATGGAACATGGGAGCTCATAGAAACGGGCACAGATGGATCTATTCAAAGACTTAAGGCAAAAGGGTTCTCTCAGAAATATGGAGAATACTATTTCGAAACTTTTGCACCAGTCTTCCCGATACATCTTCCTTAGACTTTTTATCAGCAGGAGCACTCTTAGGCACCAGGTTAGCTACATACGTTTTTCTCCGCTCACAGGATAAGTTCACTTCAAAATAAATCAAACATGTTTTTCCTCGACTTTTCATCAGTTTGGTCATATTTACGTTTAATTGACTTCTTACAGAAAGAGAAAGCGCGACTCTCCCCTACACTGCGCGCAGCTCTTATTGTATCATGAAACGTATTAATTTGATTCCTAGGTCGGCGATATCCTAAATAAGTCTGGCCTAATTTCCTAAGCCTCTTGTTTATTCTTTTCTTGTTTCGTTGATCACTGCTCACTATAGAAATCTCATTGTCTTCTTCAGATTCGTTGTCATTATCAGGTTCGTTGTCTTTATCCTCATTTTCATTGTTTTCTTCATCTCCATTTTCTTCAGTGTATGCTTCTCACATTTGTTTTCATTATCGAGATATCTCGACTGATTGTCTGCGTCTCCCTCCTCACTTGGTTTATTCTCATCTCATCTCAGGTACATATTGAACTGCAGCGTTTTCAGTTTCAATTTCTTGGATGTTGGCTAATATAATATCATTTTCCGTATTACTTGCCTATAATATTATATTATCTGTACAAATCGTGACTTGCCGTGTGATTTCACATATATTACTGCAATAATACACAAGCCAGAAATGCCAAGTTCGTAAAATTCGGAGATAGGACCTATTGACTTGACATCGACGGTATATAATTCACTACAACATATTTTAATCACATTTGTTGTTAGCTCTTTATATACAATTTTTCTTAAAACAGGCCCTTGTTCCTGAGTTATCGCCCTCCCAAAGTTAGAAAGTTTTCTAAAGTTTTATAAATTTTTGTTAAACGAACGTTTCAAACGTTACGTGAAGTTAATATAATTTTTCCAAAATATTCTATCTATAGTTTGCATCTTGTTCGAATATTTGAACTCCTATTTGTAAAGCTTTATCCATGATCTCGATATTTATTTAAATTACTTGCAAAAACAATTACCATTTGTATGCAAATAAACGTTCTTAGAGATCCAAACATCCTGTACATCAACCTAAATATCTTTGGATAAAACGTGCTTGTAATACATATTTCCTTAGAATAGTGAAGAGCTCTGGAGAACAGTAAAAAGGACTTGCTGCAGTCAAGTGCCACCCTTAGTTCTCCAATAATAGACACCCTCAAAACTTGACTTTTTTAGGGTTATTATCTGGCATACTGCCGATTACATTGTATAATAAAATCGTTAGACAGGGAAGAAAACCTCATCTTGATTTGAATATTTGGAGAATTGCATAATTATGCAGCTATAATATTCTGTTATAAATAATATACTCAATGTCACTCAGAACGTGTCCAAAAAAATGTCAATGTCATCAGTAATTACTTGGATTTAATTATTAGGTACTAAAATAAGTAGCAGTACTTGGATAAAAAAGCAGTCTCAAGAATGAGACAGACCAAAGATTTCATCGAAGAACGCACGCCAAAATTCACGGAGTACCTACTGAGCCAGTATAGGAGAACAACCAGAACAACAAGAAACACATGAATAACATCGGATTGGCAGAGACAACCATATGCAGGTTTTGCCAAGAAGATGAGGAAACCTCAGCACACAAACTGTGCTTCTGCGAAGGCCTGACTAAGCTACGGTTTTCGAAAATCCACCCAATATATGGAGGACCTGAGATTTGGCATAAGGACGGTTCTGTACTTGGAACCGTAGCACACACAATAGATCTGCAAAGGTCGTAGTGGAGAGGCTCTTAGAAGCACATAAGCCCCATATGTATCTTATCTTATCTTACTAAAATAGTTAATTAAGGGCCGATTGTTAAAATATTAACTGTAGTTGATCATAAAAATGCGATCAAGCGTGGTGTCGTTGCTGAAGTCAAATTAGTGATAATTTTGAATATATGAATCATTAATTATCTCTGTTGTCGGTGTGTCATCTGCAAATTTTGCTAGAGTTACTTGTTCTAGCTCTAGTATGTAAAGTGTATATAAAGGTGTACTGGTGCTAGAAAGCGACATCTTGGACCAGGGAATGAACTTCAAGGACCACGTCAGCTTAGAAATCAGCAAGGCAAGCCAGGGGAGATCGAGGACTACAAGGAAGAAGATCTAACCTGGAGCTTGAGACGAAGTTAGGGTTCATCAAGGAGATAATCCTACCAATCATGAGACGCCTCCACGGCCTGGGGACACACAGCATGCTCCAACCGACACAAGATTCAAGCTCAGCAGATAAAAACAGCCAAAGCCCCATACTATGTCAGGATTTACCAATTTGTATCGAGAATTGGTCCTGAAAGTCATAAAAGTCAGAGCCAGACGCCGATGATTTGACGAGCTAAAGACACACCCGAACAAACAGCTACGGCAACTATGGAAGACTATAGGAGATACCCACAACCAAAGAAGCAGCTGGACTACAGACAACGCTGAAGATGAATTACAGCAACAAAACATGAGTAAGTAGAAGAAGATCACTTACTTAGAGGTTCTACCTGTCCCAACAACGACCAGCAGGAAAACTAGTAATTAAGGACAGCTTTAGCTTTCAGATCATCTTTAGTCGCAGTACGTCGGATAAGGATGTGTCCCTTAGATTAGATTAGATTTGATGAGGTGGCTACTCGGCCTATTCCACTGCGACCTTTTCAGATCTATTGTAGACCTCTGAATCTAGATTACATTCTCCAGCCCGACTCATTTTAGTAGCCAATCAGCCTCGAGACTGAATCTTTCATGAAGTTTCTTGTCGGTGGCTTCTCATCGCCTAGTACAAGAACCCGCACATTCGCCAGGCAATCGCACTGGCATAGGATGTGCTCTGCAGTTTCCTCTTCTAGGTGACAGAATCTGCACATAGCTTCGTCTGTCAAACCCATTAGCTCTGCGTGCCTGTTAAGCTTACAGTGCCCCGTCAACACACCCTCTACGGCTTTGACAGTTTTCCTATCTTTGCTCATTAGGTATGCCGAAAAAGTTGGCGAATGTCCTCTAATGAACTGTTTCGCCTGTCTCTGTCCTGGTGAGGTTACCCACCATTTTAGAAATTTCTGTGCCACCCATTTCCCTGTGGCCATATTTAGTGTCAACTTTGCGACGCCGCAGAAGGGTTCTGGTCCAATGAATGGCATTG
This sequence comes from Lochmaea crataegi, assembly GCA_947563755.1. Lineage (NCBI taxonomy): Eukaryota > Metazoa > Arthropoda > Insecta > Coleoptera > Chrysomelidae > Lochmaea > Lochmaea crataegi. Next base: position 61,687,875 of record OX387424.1, read on the forward strand.
ATGAGCCATAGTGCGTTTGGCTTATGTGTTGTTGACTTTTCAGTAGTCTGTGCGTTACAGATCTGGCCTCGCCTTGTATAAAAATGTGTAGTGGAGGCAGATTCACCAAGAATTCCATCGCACGTGTGGGAGTAGTTTTTATGGCTCCCGTAATATATAGGAAAACAAGCCTTTGTGTGTTACTCAATGGCCTTATAGCTCTCATTTCCAGTGTCTTTGTCAACCTCACTACTGATCCGTAAGGTCTAACAATCCTTGTGTATAGCCATTGGGTCATTTTTGGGGTAAGTCCCCAGTTTTCCCCACACCTTCTTCTGCATCTGCCAAGGGTAATGGAAGCTTTCTGTGGGGTCTTCTGAAGATGAGTGTTCCATGAAAGCCTTTGATCAAAATGTACTCCTAGGTATTCTGTTTCTTTGGCAAATGGAATAATCTCTCCTCCTGACACTATTAGCTTTAGGCCTTGTAGAACTTGGCCTGTTTGGCCTTCGTTCTCGTATGGTAGGCATAACTGCGTCGGTGGCCAGAATTGATCAAGCTGGAAAGTGGACGTTTATTAGTTCCTTTAAACTCTCCTCTCTGGTTTCTGAGTAGGTGCCGTTAGCTTTCCTAATGAAACCTACTCCCTTCCTAGTTGTCCTATCCTTTGTGGATTCGGAAGCATGCGGGGGAATCCGAGATGTCCTCGCTAAATTTCCTCCATTAGGTCCTTTTGGCTTTACGAATTTCTTTGTTGTATTGCGTGAGCTTGTACCTGTAGGTATCCCAGTCTTGGTTACTTTTGGCCTTTTTAAAAAGATGTGTCCCTTACAGAGGCTGCGACATACACACACAACGCGAGCGTTAAAACTAAGAAGACCAACGGGAAAGAAGTGCATAGCACTATTTAAAAAAAACACTTTTGTCTAATCGAGAAAAATTAATTAATATAAATCAGTTTATTCACAGTAATTAAATAAGGACATTGCTCGCTAAATCTATTTTAATATTTTGAGGTTGATTCATGTGTAAGATGAAGAGATGGCAAGCGGCAAAAATTCTTTTGTTCAATTTAGAAATCAACGTTCTCACAAAGTGTTAAGGAACACTTTAACGAATCTCTTCCAATTCCATTACTTATATTCATAGACACTTAAATTCATTAAACGTCGTTTTATTGCTCCTTTGTGACACAATTTTTACGCAGTTCCAAATTGTCTTGTCGCCATCGAATCGTCGAGAGTCGTTGATGAACTTTATTACTGAAACAGAATATTGAAAGCTTAAACGTTCATCGCGTGAAAGATTAATTTCCCGTTCAATTATAACGTTTAAATACATTTTACGTCGACTGCTCATTTTAAAGTTACATTAATGTTCACAGAATTGATAATTAATAACCATAATAATTAATTTTCTATAAATAAACCATTTTTTCGGAGCCCTCCTCATGGAAGGAACACCTCAGAGGCTTCGACTTCTCGGCACCTCAGCCTTTAGGCTTTTTTGTGCTCTCATCACCATGGGTATCATCACTGTTGTGTACAGCTAGTGTACGATCCATGGATTTAGTCCCTATGTGTTTCCTATCGCCCATTTGGCAGCCATTTATTTGTTTCTTAGTTTTGACTATTATATCGTTTCGTCGCGCATTAACGTCTTTCTCTATTGATGACAATTTATTGTGAATTTCGTCTCATCTAATTGCTCAATAAACGTAACTACTTCGTTGTTGAAAATTTCATCTTAAAGCCTACACCTATAAATTAAATTTTACTACCAGTGACAGATGTATGGAAAGCCACATTGCATACTTTTCCTCCCTGCACAACACACCGACAAATTAATATGTCATCGTTCGTCGTAACTCACTTCACAACTCTTAAAATATATAGAATGGAACTCTACAAGCGATTTATTTTCGGTTTAGCCAGAAATTTCTCCGCAATAGCGTTAACTCGTCTTTCTTGTGAAAGAATGTGTTGGAGAGAAGATACATTTGGCTGCGTTGTTCGTTTTTTAATATTCCAAGTAGAAGCGATTCAAAACAACATCATATATTATATATATAGAAACAAAACGTTTAAAAAAAGGAAACAGTGAAGCATAATAACTGTATCGATTTTTCAGAGCGTGCAGACAGAAACTTCAAAATTTCTAAAAATAAAAACAAAGACATAAAACGGGATTAGAAAAATATACTTTTTAATTGATATTATGATAAATATATTCAATTTCACTGTTCCACACTGTATAAATACGTTAAAAAATCGGGACACTTTATACAACTCCTAAATTCTGAAGTTCAATTTCCGGCAATCCTTCATAACCTGTAATAGCTTATTACGAAAGTAGAATCGAAAAGTTCCTTGACTGCCTGAAAAATTGGAAGGTATCTATAAACTTCTCCCTTTTTCCGATCAGAGATCCCACGCAGGAGTTATTAGGAGGCGCTAACTCGTCAAAGTAGGATTCGGATTGATCCCTTAGGAGGTTTTGAAGGGAATCACGCCATCTCCGTCGCCAAAATTTATTATTACGACTGAACGCCGCTCCCAACTACAGGAAATATTTGTAGCTAATTCAAGATGAAGGGTTCTCGATGACGGTTGCGACTATTAAGGGTTAAGAGTAATCCCTCAAGGCCGTGTAGTTCAATGGACCGATAAAGAAGAAATTTGTTCGAAAGACAGGGATACAGGGAGTTTCTAAAAAACAGATAATCCAAATAACAGCAATAACAAAGAGAATTCCAACAAATTCAACGCCCTGTATCTTTTTCCACGGCAATATTTGGACTTATCGCCATCAGATAATCACTAATAAACTTGAGCCCACTAGAGAAATGGAACAAACAATTATATCTAAATTCAATAAACTGCTTTATGTTGTCATAGTTTTTATTGGCATTTCTTTTGTTTGACAAACTCCTTAAAGTAGATCGAAAAGAAGTGAAGTTCTGTTCATTTATATATTTGGGTTGTTCTCATCAGCCCAGGCACTTGAACTGAATCTTTGTACCATTTCCCATGTTATCTACTTTCTAACCAGAAGCTTCGTGTCTTCTATAAAGGTCACTAGTTTGACTGGAGGGATTTTCAGTAGCTGTGATGGTTGTATTAATTCCTCTCCAAAGTGCTTCCGTCTGAGTCAGTTTCATCATAGAGAGCCTTCTTTAGCTAACTGGTTCGCCATTTCATTACCTGCAATCCCCTCATGTGCCATATTAGAAACACTTTGTTGTCTCTAACCAGTCTGTTGAGGGATTATTTGCAGTTTTTCACCAGTCTAGACCTAGTTGTTGGATTACTGATAGCCTTAAGCAGAGCCTGGCTGTCAGTGAATATTTTAATTCTTCTATATCCTCTTCTGATCTTTTCATCAATACATGCTATAGCGACAATCGTCTCTGCTTGAAACACAGTCGTATGTCGACCAAGGCTAAATAACATTCTCTTTCTAGGTCCTTTTATACCAGCCCCAGTGCCGTAGTTTGTTTTGGAGCCATCGGTGAACCAGATGATTTCTTCAGAATTACCTGGGTGCATCACCTGTTCCCTAGATGGGATAGTGAATATATTCTCTGGTGTCATGCTATCAAAACTCATGTGATATATGGGTTCGTCTAGTAATGTCCCAGTTGTATCAGTGTGTCCTTCTCGAACATTGTTCAGGGACCATAAGTCTCCCGATTTCAGCCAAAGAATTGCCATCATTGCCTCCGCCCTTATAAAAAGTTCTAGAGGAGGAAGTCCAATAAGGGCTTACATTGATGCCTCCCTCGTGCTGCTCATTGCCCCGGTAATACCAAGAAGGGCTTGTCTTTGGATTGCAGTTAATATATTAGCTGCAGAGGACACTTCTGTCCTCCTCCACCAGACTATTGTTCCATAGGTGATCGTTGGCCTTATCACAGTTATGTAGAGCCAGGTTTTACCCATAACTCTTCTGCATTGCCAGAAAGACCTAGTCGCCCTGGTAGTAACTTTTTCCAGGAGTGCCTTCCAATTCAGGTTGGAATCAAGGGTCGCTCCCAGATATTTAACTTCTTCGGATATTTCTAGTTCTTCTCCGAACAACAGTTCTCTACCTTGCGGGAGAACTCTTCTATCCGTAAAAGCAACTAGTTTTTTTTTGGATTAACTGAAAGGTCCTCTTTAAGGCACCATTCCTCCACAATACGCAGTGCTTCCTGTAGGACATTCATAAACACCTCTGGGAATTTCCCATTGGTGACAATCACTATGTCGTTTGCAAAGCCATGCGTCCATCATTCAACCTACAGATCAAGTCATCCACAACTAGGTTCCACAAAAGTGGTGAAAGTACTCCACCTTGAGAACATCCTTTAGTTGTCCTAACGGTGTATGTTTTATCATGCTTATGTCCTAATATTCTCCTATGCTCGAGCAAGCTATCCATTTGCATGTGGTGCTGTTAATCCCTCTTTTTTTAAGGGATCTGTTAATTGATGACATCGATGTGTTGTCAAAAGCACCTTCGATGTCCAGAAATGCTGCAAGGGCTACTTCCTTATGATTCAGGCTCCTTTCGAGACCTGAGACCAAATTATGCAGGGCAGCTGTTGTGTTCATCAATCGATAACACAATCCACAAAAAAGAAATGGAAAAAATATAAAGAGAATTTGAAAATGTCTTAAATTTTCACTTGATAAAAATGTATAAGTAACAAAATATTTTAATATCTGAGAAAAACGTAGAAATACTTGACATTACCAGCCTGGAGAAGATTTGACATCCCAGTCGAATTTAATTTTCTTTTCTGATGATAAACATCTTATCAAAAATTTTTTATTACTCAGCTATAGAGCTCATAAATATATGTAATTATAGCTCCAGCTGCATACGTAAACACAATTTCCTATATCTAATAATGTTAATGTCTTCGTTTTCAGCGAATGCCGCCACATGATACCAATGTAAACAAGCAAACTTTGAAAGCAGTCGAAGGTTACAAACGACCAAAGCCAAGTTTACTCAGTGTTTCGGAGTTTTGGAGCTTTGTTTGTTTATCGAACCCTCTTTTTGTCAGGAGCAAATGGGAATATGCCGAGAATTCTGGAGAGGCGTGGGATTGAAAAATAATTTGATACAAAAATTTTAGTAAGCCCAAATAACCACGGGTATATTTTTCTTTGGGTTTTAAAATCGTTTCTAGTACATCTGAAATTACTTGGATCTCATAGAAAAATTTTGCCAGTAGCGTTTTTTTCACAGAAATAATTTGAACTGGACCAAGAAAATTGTTAACATTATCAACGTTAGCTAATCACATTCCCCTATTCAATGAAAAGCTAGATTTATCAATTTTCTTAATAAACATCATCTTTAGTATTATTGTCTCATTACTCATTATAAATATACTTCAAACATTACTCTTAGTAAAGTATCAGCACTGGCAACATCGCTTACAACTTTACGCTTTAAATTCGTCCTTGGTGCCGGTAGGTTTTAATATTATATGAATAAAGAGTAAGAAGGTTATTGAATAGAAAGTCAAGTTCAAAGCGTGAAGTAAGACAAAACAGTGATATGTTTATTTGTTTTATTTGAACTTGACTGGTTATATAAATATGCATTCAATATTTATGATAGGAGAGGTCGATTCAGAATAATTCAAGAAGATCATTCTATATAGTTGAATAGTCAGAGATCAGTAATCATTAACCATTAAGTATAAGTATGCTATACGGCTAGGTACTTATGCAGATCATTAGTAATAGTAAATAGTGTAATGTATTATAGTAAATAAATCAAACATATCTCAGTGCTAGAAGTAGTTGTTTCATTCCCTTACGATGATCCTCCAAGTGACACGCAACACACCGATTCAGAGGCCTTTCCACACCTTTAGTCTACCAACGTATCCATTGGAGACACATCCTTTACATGGCGACCCTGCCATGCCTTCTATCCACTACAGTTTGTCTAATATCAATTGCAAACTTCATAGGGTTTATTCAAGATTTCCTCGATTATTAATCTTTCATCATTGGATAATCACAAACCTACCAGTTCGTTATTAGTTCCTGTATAAATATCGCCGTCGGCTTTACACCAAACAAAGGAAATATTCATGATCTATAAATCACTTTCCACAATAGCGGCAATATTAAAGGAAATCGTCCATGTGGACTATTATTGGCAGCTGTCTTGGTGCAGATATGAACCAATTATGATAAAGAATCGACCGGTTATAACGGAATGGATTTGTTGCACCAGAAAAAACTGAAGTGACGGTATTGGTGGGACATAGGAGGAGAGAAGTAGGGGGAATAGGGGAACGATGCTAGTACAATGAGGGGAATTGAAGTACTTGGGGATTTGGCTAGGGGCAGGGCTGAATTTCAGAAGGCGCCTGAGCGAGGCCACTAAAAAAGGAAGAGAGAGGGTCGCAGCACTCGGAAAAATACTGCCAAATGTAGGAGGGCCACCGGAGAGCAAAAGGAGGCTACTATGGGAAGTGGTGAAGTCAATTCTACTGTATGGAGCACCGATTTGGGAGGAGATGGCTGGGGTCGATAAATATAGAAAAGAACTAGGCAAGGTAGATGGATGTTGCTGCGTGTGGTGTCAGGGTAGGGTACAGAACCATCTCGGATGTAGCTCTGTAAGCGATTGCAAGGGTATCTCCCATAGATTTGTGAACGAACACAGGAGGGGAAGAAAACAAAAACAATAAATAGAGGAGGAGACGCTGCAAAAATGTGAAAGATGGGAGGAGGAGAAAGTGAGAGGGGAGGGGACAAGGGTCTTGCTTAAAGACCTGAACAGTTGGATAGAGTGCAAACATAGGCAAATGGATTACTTTTTAACGCAAACTCTGTCGGAACATGGGTCTTTCAGAACGTATAAAAAATGGGGAAAATGGTAGAGGATGAGTGCATAAGAAAAGTGCATATAAGAAAAGAGGCCGAGAGGAAAGAAGGATGGAACAGAACAGATTTTATCAGGACAATGGTGGAAATTGAGAAAAACTGGCAGATAGTGTCCAAGTAAGTAAGAGAAGTGATGGGGAAGAAGGAAAAAGAAGAGAGAGAATACCAAGAAGGGGCAGAATGAGAATATGAGGAGATAATGCTTCCGTTTTTGATGGTACACCTCTGGGGGTGGTTCCGAAAACGGAAAGTGGAATTTGGGAATGGGGTAGTTTTAGTGCGGGGACAATGCGGCTCGACAACTCCATCTTTTGGGGTTCCCGAGTAGGATTGGCACTCGGCTGGAGAGAATCCCACACTCCCGGGGAAAGGTAGAACAAGTACCATCAAAAAAAAGGTAGTGGGAATACAGGTATAAATACAGGTATAAATTTAACGGTAAATGATTTTAAATATGTTCGATTGTTTCAAAAAGAAGTGATTAGGAATCTGATAATGGTATATTATTTCATTTGTGAAATTTTCTTGAAAACTTCTATGTAATACAATCCGTTCCTGTGTACTACCACTTTATAGCATCCCGAAGTAGTCTAAATAAACGAGACGGCGAAGTATCCTTTTTACTGGAAGTGATTAAATATTTGTAATGGAATTTCTAGTAGTGGCGGTTTTTATTCACAATATTGAGAAAACGGTTTACCGAGTGTTAACAAAAGGTTTGTGTACACAATGCTGTGTGTACGTAAGAAGACTTGGGTAAAAAACTACAAAGATGACGCCGACGATATTGTATTTTATTAAAAAACGTTTTTTTATTAATGTACGGGGGGAACCAATAAGCAGACGGTCTCTCAAACTATCAATATTACAAATTCAGTGCCAGAACAATCTAATGCCCCATTGCACCGTTTACTTTATATAAGGAGAGTACGCCTCTGTGGGACGGTTTACCCTTCAGATACCTTCCACCCTGACCGAGGGACGAAAATAGACGATTGATATAGATAGTTGGTTATTGTTGTAGAGTTGTGGTTGCATTTGGCTGTTAACTAATAAAGTGTGTATTGAAACGAATTCGTTTTTTCAATGTAATAAAAAGTGGGTGTAACATTTAAGACAGTCTTAAAATCTTAAATAGACTAGTTTTCGTTGCCCCGCTCTCTAAGTACTCCTTAAGCTAGTCAAGGAGGACTTAATATTAACCCTATAGAGTTAATATGAGCTCGGGTGAAAGGATTGGTGGCAAGGAAAAATACCACATATAAAATGAAAGATTGAAGTTAATGCAGAGAGATGGAGAAAATGCATAGAACATGTAATCAAAGAAGAGCAGCAAATCTAGAAATTGATTGATTGATTCCAGTCAGAGGCTTAGAGAGCTCGGCACCTCAGCCTTTAGGCTTTTTGTGCTCTTGGTTGTACGATTATGTGAAGAGACCAGTGGCCCTTATCAGGCTCAACAGTCTTTTCACTAGATCCTTCTTGGAGAAATCCTCCCTTGGATACTCTAGTCCTAGGAGTCTATATCTCCAATGAGACAGTGCTTCACATTTATTTTGAAGATAATGTCAGAAGCTGTTTCCTCCTCTTCCATGCACAACCTACAGATGGGCTCCTCCCTATACATGCCAATTGTATGCATGTGCTTCCTTAGGGTACAGTGACCGGTGAGTCACCCCCTCACTTTCCTTATCTGGCCCCTGCTGAGTTTTAACATTACGTTAGTCAGCGATTCCGAGGGTTTTTTGACCAGAAGTTTGCTGTGTTCCTGTTTTGGCACGTGTCTCCAGTACGTCTGATGTTTAGTTTGAAACCACCGAGATGTACAACCACGTACAGCAGGGAACAAACCATAGAGCCAATAGTTATAAAGTTCGCACCAGATGAAAATTCATCAGATTTTTCATTTTCATATTATTATAATTGACTCTGTAATGAACGTATTATTATTAATTGATATTGCATTTATGGCTAGTCTTTTTCGCAATCACGTTTTTCATTTAATATCATACCTAAAGGTACGGCTATGTCTGCAATTACAAGCGAATCGAAGATGGGATTTCTATTGTATACCGGCGTTGTACAGGGTTGGGTAGGCAAATAAAAGAATAAAGATGTGAATTGTCATGTAAATCGTTTTAAAACTCTGGAGTTTCAGTTGCCCACCCGGTAAAGGTTTTGCATGTATTACTCTCTCTCTATTTCAAACAGACTATAGTTTAAATAGCTCTTTCAAGACAGAAAACATCTACATTTCTTTTAGTATGTAGATTTCAATGGTAGCATCATTTTTCTTTTCAAATTATAATAATTCTAACAGTAATTTTGAGCTTTTTTCACCTCAAACCCTTATACGTTTATTATTAATTTCTATTTTGGTTTAGATCCTGCATATTTAATGATTGTCTACGTCCCTAGTCACTGCAGATTGTATGATTCACAAGATCAATATTTAAAAATGACGTAGTTTAAAAAAAAGGACATGATTCATTTAAACGGGGTTGAAGCATGAAAGGTCGAAGTATATTAGTTTACTGGGTAATGGTGAAGAATGGTACTAAACTATTAATTTTGCATGTCCTAAAAATATTATATAATAAAATAAAAAGTGGATTTCAGTAGAGATGTATATTTTTTTGTAGCATGCTGCATTTTTTAAGAAAGAAAACATTTTTTTTGATGGATTGTGTTTATTAATAAATTTCTTGAATGTCTTGAGGCAATAAAAATGAGAATTTTCTTTCAGGTTCATTTATGAAAAGTCAAGGACATATTTAAATAAACAGTTATATACAGGAAATGGAACATACTCAGCCTCGAAATATTACTTCATTTAATAAAATTTTGATAATAACAAAAATAGAGGATCGCAAAATTATCCAAATCAATGAATTGTGAACATGAGTTTTATCGACATTCCATTAAACTGGAGGGTTAGATCTGAATCTCCAGTAAAAAAGTTACATTTTGGAAAGCTTGATTAATTTTAAATGTACTATAACCGTAACAAAGCTCCGAACCTTTTCGTCTCAAAGAAAATCTGATCTCAACATACGAGACCGTGAATATTTTATTGGAAATAAATTTTCCCTTCCGCTTAAAACTGCAACCACATGGAAAATAAAAGATCTTAAAAAAGAACTTCCATCTAATTTATGTAGTTTCCTCCATGTGTTACTTTTCCGTTGACCACAATTTAGCAACTTTTTATCACTTAAATTGGATTCCACTTGTCTTCAAGAAAAAGCATTTTCCCGCATCATATAAAACTTGTTACATGGCTGACTGCCTGCGGTCACAGTGGCGTAGACAAAAACGGCAAAGTGCTCAAATTAAATTTTTATTTAATTCTCGATAGCCTAATGAGACTGTTTTAATTTATGTCTACTTAGTTATGCAGCGTTGCCAAACCAGCAAAACAAAATCGGAATTAAGGAAATATCTAGCTTTGAATTCTCGTCGTCAATAGGCTAGTCCTACTACTATAAGTGTTAATTGCTCTCACTATTGCTTTGGTTACAGCCACAAGCTTTCCTTTTTCCCTGCCAGCTTCCTTCACACTATTAGAGCCATTTTTGCTCTATAAACTCACGTGACTAAAACCGTATCATGACGTCAAAGTACGGACGACTGTCACCTTGTTTGGTGATGTTCAGCTGACTAGTCTAGAGATGGTCGTTTTTTTTACAATAAAGATTATGAAATCCGTTGCGAGTATTGTAAAAATTACCATCTCTACTACGTCGATTATTAAGTTTGAGCGTGTATTTAAGATAGTAGGTATGCCGAGTATGTCGCCTGTCCGTAGCTGACGTCACGCGGCATTTTTGGGGTCGAACGAAATATAAAAATGAAGATTAATTTTCTTACTAATAAATTAACGAATATTTTAATTTTTGCGCTAATATCATTTAAACAAATGTTAAAACTCCTGATTATAGCTGAAAAAATAAACCAAGAGCTTAGCTAAAATTGAAAATTGGATTTCGAGGGAAAACTGAAAACAAAATCCATGACATTCATGATTCAATCCTGATCCATTCTATCAAAATAATGACTGAAGAAAATGTTTGATGAAGTTTACAAAAAAATGATATATGTAGAGTTAAGCAATCAAACATGAGTTAATACTTTGTGAGTTTTAAAAGTTTTTTTCAAAAAGAATTATTAATTAAGAATTAATTTTCTCTCCTCTTTGAGTAATTCCTTCTGAAGTTGAGAATATTATTCAGGAGTCATTAACAAAAAAGCTGAATATTTTAAAAACCGTTGTAATGTCGTGGAAAGGCCTCCAGGTCCCTCGGGTGCGCACTTGAACTACTTCTCACTTTTTTCATTGCCTGAATGTTAACGGTGGTCACTTTGCACACATGATTAAATACCAGTTACTTTTTGTTAACAGTTGTCTTTTTACTATTTGTAAATTTTTTATTCTTTAAAGAGTATTTCTGTCATAACATAAGACGGGGCATACGAAAAGTTGAAAGAGAGCCAATTATAACCAACGATTAAATAACAATGGAAGGCTGGAATCAAAGGTAAAACAAAATGATTGGATAGAGATTTGCCAGACCTTTTAAATGAGGTATGACTTGATACCTAAAGCCATTTGAAAAAATTTAAGGTGTATCTCCAGTAGGGAGGGGGTGAATCTGACGTTTATGACATTGGCGCTAAAAAGTGTACCCTTAAAGTTAGACGTGTTCCGGCATTTCTTTCTAATATGTCGCATTTCTGAAATCTTAAGGGTGGGTCCATTTCAAATGAACATAGTGTATATATCTATTTATGAATAGAATGTCGTCTACTTCTCAACCGTATATATAAGTACTAATCAGAATTTGCAAGTTGCAGACAACGCACCAGAAGATTCTCTTGTTTTAGAAGCCGAATGACTCGATGAGTATTTGTTCAATTCAACTAACGAGAACATTGAAATTATTAGATCATTAGCAAACGACACCGAAGGGGAAAGAGTTGAAAGTAATAAAGAAATATTGATGGAATTGGTAGTAGATAAAGAGGTACAAGGGATAGAAATGGGAAAGTTAAGTAATACAGGTACGAACGAAAAAGAAATAAGAATGGAATCGTTAATAGAGGAAGATATGCTACAAGGGACAGGAATAAAATCAAGTAATAAAGAACCAAAAGAAAAAGGAATGAGAATGGAATCAGTAATAGAGGAAGATACGCTACAACCGTCAGAAATAATAAATTCGAGCAATAAAGAACCAAAAGAAATAGAAATAAGGGAGGATTCAGTAGTACAAACGGAAAGGTTACAAACTACAGAAACAATGATCCAAGCGGAAAAGGGAAGTTACCAACAAACAAACGAAGTGGAAGCTAATTCAGTAGAAGAAAGTAATAACCATATCCTTAAAGAAGACGAGGTAAAAGTTAATTCAGTAGAAGAAAGTAATAACCATGGCTCGAAAGTAGTCGGAGTAAAAGTTAATTTAGTAGAAGGAAATGATAACCAAAGCCCAAAAGAAGTTAGTTCTAGTACATTTATAGTACTGTCACCGTTTAAAGGTATATTAAATTGGCCTGAAAAATCGAAAGAGGAACAAAGAAAAAACCTTAGATAAAATACCTGCTGCTGCTAGTTCAGAACAGTGGAAAGCATTTTATAATGGTAAGAAAGAGGCAAAAGAGAAGATAGAACAGGAAAAAGAAAATGGGAAGATATTACGCCAGCAAAAGCTAAAAGAAAAGCCACCAAGAACAAAAAGACCAAGAAAAGAGAAAATGAATAATGGAATAGAACTAAAAGAAAAGAATCTTGATGAAAAAGATCCACAACAAAAGAGTGTTAAAGAAAAAATAAATGTTAATGAAGACAAAATTATTGTAGACCCAGAGAAAAATTTTAAGAAAGGAGATTTTGTTATTGTTATATTGAAGAAAAAATTAGTAAGCCTCTACTAATAAACAATAATAAAAGAGATCTATTCAGGGTACCTGCAATTGAAAAGTTTATAAATATATAATAATTTTAACTTTTCATTACAATTTTCACTCCTATGTCACAATTAGGTTGAGTTTGTGTCCGAAATAATACCTGAGAGTGTGATTATTGAGGACTTTAGTTGGGTATCTGTGTCCGAATTAGGATCATGGTGTATAATTCTATATTTTATTTTTTCTAGAAAAAACTTATTTTCCTGTTGTGTTTTTAGTTCCTAAAATAAATAAATTAAACGTTAAAAAAATCATATTTAATTTTTTCATTCTGGTGCCACACAACCGAACAATGTTACCAAGAAAGTGAGTGAAGATATTCCTTAAGATGTCCGAATTTGGTACATTTACCTTATACATATCTAATTTCAAGAGCACCACCACATTCGTTCACCTTCAGGTGTTATGAAATTAGATATGACAAATATGAGTGACGAACTTGACACTTCACCTTGTTCAGTTATGTTATGAATTCTTTCACGTTTACTGATATTAATTTCAAGGGAATTTATTTCTTATTTTACTTTATGCCAAAAGTCTTCACACCGTAAATAATTATTAACCGAGAAAGAATTATGAAAAAATGGACTGAAGAGTTTATTCTTGACTTACCAATAATCGTACAATTTCTTACCTAGAACAAAAAAATTACATTAAATTTTGTCAAATTATAATCTGTGGAATTTTGATGTAGAGTTGAAAATATACGTATAAATGTGAACCCGAAAGTTGATGCATCAACTACAACAGGGAGTATCATGAAAAAATACTACAATTTTATTTATTAGTTTCAAGTATGTTCACAAAGGGCAGCTATCCTTAAAGGTCTTTACGTAGTATTTATTCCAAAAAAAAAATTATTTGGGAATGCTGGAAGCTTTGATGATGACCTGTAAGATGCTGACAGTATTGAGATATCTTCTGTACTTTCCTTGTGGTAGGGGATGCCGGGGTTCGAAGTTCCGATTTTTGAGTAGGACGCAATATGAATGTAATAGAAATATTCATAATCCATGATTCCCGTATAAATATATGCAGATTTTATCCTAGTTTCGAATTTTATAGTCTAATTCATTGAAATCATAATATATTTTGGCTAAGGATATTTTTTCTGTAGCAAATCGACAAGGAACAACTAGCCCCACAAAGGGGCTGGTTGTTCCTCAGTTGAGGTAAGTTGTTCCGCTGTCAACTCCAATCATTAATAAGGCAATATTAGTTGGAAAGGTATATGTATAAAATAAATAATGTTTTTGACATATTTTCAACAAACTGGCTTTAATGAAAACAAAACTATAAACAGAATAGTAGCAAGCATTATTACTAATAATGTAATACAACCTATTAATTAGGGCTTATGACTAATAAACATCTATAATATTAATCAACTTTGACAAACGCTTGTTTGTCAAAAAAACAAAACTATTTATTTTAATTAAAACAAAAAGAAAAATCAACAAATTTTAACATTTCGAACTAAAGTTTCTTTCATAGCATTCATTTTACTGAGATCAATAATCTAATTAAAGGTTTACTTAAGTTATAGTTTTATTTCAGACTCGCAGAACTTAAAATTAATTATTCAGAGGATTCGTCGTCAGAATTACAATTCGGACAAACATATTTATTATTTGGTTTTTTTTAACCACAATACTAAATTTTTTTTAATTTGTGTTTTTGTGCCTATAGCGATTCAGTTATAAAAAAATGTCAGATTTAGGTAAAAAATGTTGAAAATGGAATAATTCTTGATAACGATATAAAAACAAATCAAATACTGAGGTTTATTCAATGGAACTATTAAACATTCTTCATTAAAATTAATGTCCAGATTTTTGTTAAATACTTCATCTGCCAATAAAATCACACACGATCGATACGGTAACTTATTTTTAAATTCACTGCTTCTCATGAAAAAAGTTTACATGAACGACTCTGGTTAGTTCCGTGTATACGTGCTGTTGATATTCCGGAAGCTGTTCGATTTGTCGGATTTATTGCGAAAACTTCCAACATGTGTGTGTTGGCGAAAATGCATCCTGTTCCTTAAAAAAATAAAACGAGCGCGACAAATATCGACAGATGTACACTAACGTATTGAAATTTTAAACAGATCTTTTTCGTAGAATATAAAATTTTTAGTACCAACATCCAATTTACATTATCATAATGCAGCAGATGTTTTTTTTTAAAGCTTGGAATCGGAGTAGATTTAAAATGCTCGAAGTTGTTTCCATCAATTTCATCATAAATGCTAGCTCGTTAGCAAAGGAAGGTAATCGAAATACTCAATCTTAAAACTGCTATTATTTATTATTGGACTGTCACTCTGTAACTCTATAAAACGACAAGTGAAGCTTTTTGAAGTCCATAACCTCCCTTTCCTACTGTTGCTATATAACACATACTTACGACAGCTTCTTTACTTATTTAATATTTTTCCTCGGCATTCCTATTTATATGTTCAACCTGCATTTCAATCTCAATTTCTATAAATGCGCCACTCCATCCTAGGTTGGTGGCTGCTGTTATCACCATTCCGATTTTCCAGACAATTTCATATCGAACTTGACACAAGCAGCCAATCACTAACTTTTCTTCCCCATCCTTTTCAAGCTCAGCATAGACCAATACTTCAAGCAGTACGTACTGAGCCCATCAAATTTTGCCGCAAATATGAGATTTTCCGCTTTATAATCAATAAACATCATTTTAAGGCTTTATGCCTTTCTCCAATTTTCCGAGCCTTAGGATACAGGTCTTCCTGTGAATGCCTCCTTTAAAAAATCTTCTCCGTTTCTCTTCTTAACAAAAGCCGGCAACAGTATATTTTAACGGTGTAGCCACACAAATGGTTGGCCTTTTTTTAAAATACAACTGTACCTTCATGAGATTATGTAAAATTATGCTATATCTCAATAAATATTACAAAATCCGGGATATGAAAGAATAGACTTTAATTTTGCAGGTTTAAACGGAAATTTTCCATGTACTAACAAGAAAATATGGAAATTAATCAATGATCCACCGTTTTTGCTGTATCCTGTATTATATTCGAATCACCATACGATCCTGGGTATTTCCAATCTGCGGACAGGCTGTCACACTTTTCGAGCAAACGAGTCGTGAAGATTTTCGGGGTTCGAGGAAAGGGAGAGGTATGCGTGTTTGTCACCATTGAAAAGTCACTGCCAGAAAATAATTTGTCGTGGTTGTCGCTGAGAGATTATTATCCACATGGATAGAGATGGAGATAGATGGAAATAGGCGACATGACTGATGTCTGCAACTGACGTTTTATATATACTTTATTCTTAAAATTTAATCTATCATAATAATGGATAGCTCTTTGCAACTATATGTATGTATGTTTGAATTTTGAAACGAACATGCTACATTTAAAGTCGCATTGATTTTTACATCCAACAAACTAATATATTTCATTTGTTTGTACAATGGAAATGTGTAACTTCTTCGTCTTCTTCTACTCGATTATTTGGACTTTGTTTACGAACCGAATCTCCTAATTGAAAATCTATTTACAAAATGACATCGAACGGTCGACACCGAACCGTATATATATATATATATACGCGATTCTGCCTATACAAATAGAAACTAAAAACAAAACACACACGCTGGGACTACACAGGATACAATCCACTTTAGGGTCCAATACAAACTAAATTGATTAATCGAAGTGAACATGAATTATTTCTTTTCAATTGATCCAATAGATTTATAATGAAAGGAACCCCTGGAAGAAACAAATAAAAAAAGCAAGCAAAGAATACACGTAGTAGGTAACGTTGAAAATGACATTGCATTATTTAAGAAATCACCCACGAAGATTGCATCTTCATTTGTTAAGATCTGCAGAAATGATCAATATGCGAGAACATTTTGAAGAATTAAAGTTTATAGTGTGAAAATGATCCACAATTGGAGTCTTATCAAACAGAGTCCAATTTATAAGAAAATTGAAAGTTGAAAAATTGTGTATGTTAACCTACAAAAATGGAGTGTGATACATGTAAACAAACCAAAACAGCAATTTTTAAATGTGATATATGTAAATCCCGATGCTGTAAACAATGTGGGCAGTTAACATCTTCAGAAAAAGTGATGGAGTTGAATTCCCGTGTTATGAAGTTTTACTGTCCAAAGTTCAGGAAGCATGAACCAGCATCAGTGTTTCAGATTTTAGTGCAATGTAAAAACGATTTAATCGAAACCAAAGATGAAGTGATTTCCACAGAAGATTATGTGATAAAAAGTTTGGAAGGACAGATCGTACAATTAAAAAAAGAATTGGAGGTAGTTAACGTTAACGGATGTAATCAAGTAGTTGAACAAAGTCGAATGAAGTATAATGAAGTACTAGTAGTCAAGCCAAGAAAAGTTCAAGAAAGTGCAGTAACAAAAATACAAATTGAAGAAAATATTGATCCGGGTGAAATCAAGGCTGGGGACTCAGGAATGAAGTTGGGGCAGTTACAATTAGTTGTGAAAGAAGAGAGGATTTAATGAGTGTATCTGATGATGAGAATTCAAAAGCAATTTGGTGAGGATTATGATGTACAAATACCAGAAAAAAAGTTTCCGAATATAAAAATTATAAATGTAGAAGAAAAATTGTTGAACAATGAAAATTACTTTGCAAAATGCTATAACCACAACAGAGGACATGAGAAATATATCTGTGATAACCCACTTCAAAGGTAAGAGAGGAAAAGAAAGTGTTGTTTTGGAAGTGGACTCTAATACATATAGCCTAATACAAAAAAAAGATAAACTGCCAATTGGGTGGAGATCGTACACATATTTTGATCATATAAATATAGTGCAGTGCTTTAAGTGTTATAAGTTTGGTCATATGGCAAAATACTGCAAATCTGATAAAAAAGTTTGCCCAAAATGTACAGGAGATCATAAAATAGATGTATGTCAGTCTCAACAAAGTATCTGTACCAATTGTAAATATGCATCAGATGCATTGAAAGTGCCAAATATTGATTATAATCATCTTGTATTTCATAAGAATTGTGAAGCATGCAAGAGAATATACAAGGAACTGGAGCAAAAGGTTAATTACCCAAGTAATTATCCTTTATAAAAATAGCAACCAAAGGGAAAGTTAATGAATTAAATATACAGAGTTTATAAAACTGAACTGAGTTTAATTATTAATAATTGGAAACCTTTAGTAGTTTGTTTATCCATGTATAACAGATCAAATCTTCGATCATGAAATTCATCTTGATGGATAAATACAGCATCACATAGCAGGCACACTGGTGGAACAATCATTTATATAAAAGAAGAACTATCATCAAAAACTTTAGTAACATCATTATATTTTAATAATGTGTGGATGACTGACATAGAACTTTCAATAAAAGATGACAAATTCTTAGTGTTTGGTGTGTATCATTCACCCTCAAGCAGTGACGCAGATTTTTTATCATATATGGAAGAGTTTTTTGAGGAATATGCATCTAAAGAAGGAAGCCTTATATGTATTGGTGATTACAATATTGATATGTCAAAAAACACATTCTATTCTGAAAAGCTAAGGCAGCTGATATTATATAAAATAGATTATATCAAAATGTAAATAACTTCACATAGAAATTGATTCAAATATACAAAAAAGGGACCAGTTATATCGGAAAGCTATAATAACTAAGAGCAATGACGATTTTAAAGAAAGTGGACTCAAAGAAATTAGTAGTTGATATGATTAGACAGCAGAAAAGTATTTATTACAATGCAAAAATAGATCTAAATAAAAATAGCTCGACAGAAATGTGGAAGACCATAAAAAAACTAGTAGGAGGAAAAGTAAAAACTGAAAAAATGGGAATATATTTTGAAGGCAATATTGAGAGAGACGAGAGCATTATAGCAGAAAACACTTATTTTATAAAAAGAATAGAAGCGATAACTATGAAGATAAGTAACCAGGACATAATGGAAATAGTAGAAAAAATAGAGCAATGTGACCTAAGAATGGAAAAATTTAGATCAATTTCATTAACAGAATTAAAAACTATAGTTAAGAACCCAAAAAAGAAAAACAGTAGTGTAGATGGAATAACCATAAGCATCCCGCAAAAAGCATTTGAAGTGACCGGTGACAGATTTTTACAGTTAATAAACAGCACAAACAAAAGTGAAGTATTTCGACCTATTAACATGGTTCCTGTCTATGAAAAATTACTAGAAGTTATAATTAATAAACAATTTATAGAACACTTTGAAACAAACAAATTACTTAGTGACTATCAGGCGGGCTTTCGAACAACAAATTCCTGTGAAAGTGCATTACAAACAGTGTTAATTATTGAAGCAGAATGAAGAATACATCTAAGTAATTTACCATCCTGTATTTGAAATAAGTTAATGAGTGAGTTACGTAGTTAATATATAGAATATGTCAATTTGATTGAAATAAAATTATAATTAGACAAAGTCATTATTTTATTACGAAGGGAAGTTTTTTCTAGTTAGACGATCTGATAATATTAACTGGAAAACTGCTTTAAGTGCAAAAAGGTTATTGGGGTAGTCTTTTTGGATTTTCGAAGGGCCTTCGAAACTATAGACAGGTGTATGCTCCTGGAAACATTAAAAAAATGGTATTGAGGGGGGTTGTGCTCAAATGGTTTAAGAACTATCTATCAAATCGTACTCAGGAAACAAGAGTTTCGAATAATACATCAGAAGAAAAAGAAAATATATTTGGCGTTCCCCAAAGGGACAGTTTTGGGCCCTAATCTGTTTATTGTTTATATCAATGACATTGTCAAGAACATCAAAAATTGTAACATCCAGCTTTTTGCTGATGATACCTTATTGCATTTGATGGGTCAAGATGTTGATGCAGTTGTGCAAACCATAAATGAAGAGCTAGCAGTACTGTATAAATGGCTAAATACAGAAAAAACTAAATTTATGATAATTAAAAGTTTAATTCTAGCCCCACTGGGAGCCACACAGGAATCTTTATAAATAACCAAAGGATAGAACAGGTTGAACAGTGCAAATATTTGGGTGTTATAGTGGATGAGCATTTAATATTTTCCAAACATGCAGAATTAAATAGCAAAGAAAATAAACCTATTGAAAAGAATGAGAGGATATCTTAGCGACTGGTCAAAACTAGTAATCTATAAATCAATCATCTCACCACATTTTAACTACTGTTCATTAATATTGTTTTTGTTGAACACGACAGAGAAAAACATACTTAAAAAAAGCAAAATCAAGCAATGCGTTGTATTATAGGGTGTAATCGTTATACAAGTATTGACGTCATGTTACAAGCAACAGGATTACTAAGTATTAAACAAATATTATTTCTTAATACAATGACTCTTATATACAAAATAAAACTGCTTCCTGAACATTTATGGAAAAATACTAGGTATATATCAGATGTACATAACTATCCAACACGAGCTAGAGATGACTTTTATGTTTCAACAGTCTCCACTAACTACAGTCAGAATGATCTTTTCCACAAAGGACTTATTCAATACAACAACTTGCCACATAGTGTGAAGAATTCAAACACAATCTGGAGTTTTGTGAGAAGTTGTACTTTATACTGTAAAGATAATATTAACATATAGTCATATACTTATTATTATTGTGCAATTATTTGATAGATACTCTGTAATCCTTTAATTTATTGGCTGTTATTACTCAATGTTATATGTAAATTGTTAGCATTATGCTATTAAACATTAATAAATAAATATCTTATTATATTGAAACATTTTTTTTCAATTATTCATTTTTTTTACACTTTTCAATAATTATACTTTATTTATAAGTTGCGCTATCTAAATATCGAATAACACTCTACTAAACTCTGGTTCTCCATCTTCTTAATTTATATTGCAGAGCTCCTTCGGCAATTAGATGCTTTTAGGCCGGCTCCACACGTGGGAGCCAACTTTGGGGCCAACAACGTTCGCCTCGTATCGACAAAATAGCGTTGGATCCAATATTGCGCCAATGTTGGAGATGGAAACAAACTGAAATTGCGCCAATGAAACCGAATGTCGCCACAAATAGCTTCATCACTGGCCCCAGCGTTGGCTCCCATGTGTGGACCTGGCCTTACAATATACAATCCTGCATGAAATTATGGTGTATGTGCTTTATGTCGTATCTGGTTCGAGACACAGGTCTGAGAAAATTGCGAACATCATCCAATAGCCGTGAACATCGTAGTAAACATTATTCTTCCAAAGGGATAACAATGCATCACATTATTTTTTAATTTTTGGAAGGATCGGCATTAAAGTTTCGTCAATCTCTTCATGGTAATCTTTAGCACCTTTAGTCATGTCAACACTTTCAACAAACTTTCTCCGTTCAGAGTTTTGAAACCCGTGGTAAGACCATTTACAAAAGCTTGTTGAGGATATTTTATTGTTGTATCTTGCCATATTTAGCCATTGGTAGTTCCAGTATCAACCCACGGATTCATCCTCCTCAGTTATTTTTGTCCATAAAAAAATGTGCACTACTTGTCTCATTCTAGAGAGAGTTCCTTCATCGTATTTATTCTCCCGTTTATCCGGATAACCGTTTCTATTTTTTCTTGTGGAAGTTACGAGTGTCCCGTTTTTACTTTCATCCTTATAGGTACATCATTGTACCTATTGAACAAACACCAATTTCTATCATATCTGTTCAATGCTCCCATCTGAATGTGAATTCCATTACAGATCCCCCATACCAGCGGCATTATGTCTGGCTACCTCCTGTATTTTTAATGTGTGTAAGCAGCTTAACAGTGTTCCCAGGAAATTATACCCAATAAAACGGATGTCCATCGTAAATTTACTTTGTTGACTTAACTGCAGAGATTTTCTTTTTTTTGTGTTCGTTTCAACTGAGCATGCTAAAATTGGATATTATCCAATATGGTATTAATCTGACTATTGCAACGTTGAAAAAAATCCAATGGAATAAATTAGGTTTCTCTTGAATCTGTTATTCTGCTCGGTTCGTATAGAGCATAGAGGCCACTTTAATTTGTCACTACAAATGATACAGTTCTTTTTATTCTCTTGATGAATGGAACTAGAGTATAGAGAATTTTAGATACTGGTGAAATTAATTGCAGTATTTTTGGTATTAACCAAGCAGCTGCACTGGTGTTTTTGTCTGTGACATATGGCATATAGCCCGAGAAGTAGTTGTTACTTCTTAGTGGACGGTCTGCTCTGTGGAAATTAATTTTTCTAATTTTGTAAAGCGTTTAATAGTATTGAACTATTATTTTTTGACGTCTAAAATTCTTTTTTCTACAGTCGCGCGTAAAATGACAAATTACTATATTCAAATGAAATCGTAAAGTAGACAAATGCCGAGTATTGTTACTTTACGCTCTAGCGCAAAAATGGAATCTTTTTCGCTCGCCCTCCGAATTAATTCAATTGGTGAATATTTAACAATTTATCAGTTTAAAAATTGAATAAAATTATATGAAAATTGTCAAAAATTTTGAAATATCGTCAAAAATGGTCAATAATTGTCAAAAATTGTCAAAAATTGTCAAAAATTGTCAAAAATTGTCAAAAACTGTTAAAAATGGACAATTTCTGTCAAAAACTGTCAAAAATGGTCAAAAATTGTCAAAAAGGGTCAATAATTGTCAAAAATGGTCGAATATTGTCAAAAACTTTTAAAAAAATTTGAAAAATGGTCAAACATTTTCAAAAATTGTCAAAAATGGTCAATTGTCAAAAATTTTAAAATTTTTTCTGAAAAATGGTAAAAAATGTTCAAAATGGTCAATAATTGTCAAAAACTATCAAAAATTGTCAAAATCTGTCAAAAATGGACAATTGATGTCAAAAATGGACAATTATTGTCAAAATTGGTCAAATAATTGTCAAAAATTGTAAAAATTTTGCAAATGGTCGATAATTGTCAAAAACTATCAAAAAATAATTTTCAAAAACTATCAAAAATTATCAAAAATGGTCAAAAATTGTCACGATTTTGAAAAATAGTTGATAATTGTCAAAAATTGTTAAAGTTTTTGAAATATGGTCAAAAATGTTCCATAATTGTCAAAAATAGTCAAAAATTTGGAAAAATGGTCCATAATTGTCAATAATTATCAAAAATGGTCAATAATTGTCAATTATTTTTAAAAACTGTCAAAAATAGACAATTATTGTCAAAATTGGTCAAAAATTGTTAAAATTTTGAAAAATGGACGATAATTGTCAAAAACCATCAAAAATGGTGAATAATTTTAAAAAATGGTCGAAAATTTTGAAAAATTGTTTAAATTTTTGAAAAATGGTGAATAATTTTGAAAAATGGTCAAAAGTTTTTAAAAATTGTCAAAGATGACCAATAATTGTCAAAAACTATCAAAAATGGTCAAAAATTGTCAAAAACTGTCAAAAATGGACAATTATTGTTAAAAATTGTCAAAATTTTGAAAAATAATTGATAATGGACAAAAATTGTTAAAGTTTTGAAATATGGTCAAAAATGGTCAAAAACTTTGAAAGATGGTTAAAAATGGTCAATAATTGTCAAAAATGGTCAAAAACTTGGAAAAATGGTCCATAACTGTCAACAATTGTCAAAAATTGTCAATAATTTTGAAAAATGGTCTAAAATTTTGAAAAATTGTCAAAAATGGTCTAAATTTTTGAAAAATTATCAAAAATTGTCAAAAACTATCAAAAATGATTAAAAATAGTCAATTATTGTTAAAAACTGTTAAAAATGGACAATTATTGTCAAAAACTGTCATAAATGATTAAAAATTGTCAACATTTTGAAAAATGGACGATAATTGTCAAAAACCATCAAAAATGGTGAATAATTTTAAAAAATGGTCGAAAATTTTGAAATATGGTCGAAAATTTTGAAAAATTGTTTAAATTTTTGAAAAATGGTGAATAATTTTGAAAAATGGTCAAAAGTTTTTAAAAATTGTTAAAGATGACCAATAATTGTCAAAAACTATCAAAAATGGTCAAAAATTGTCAAAAACTGTCAAAAATGGACAATTATTGTTAAAAATTGTCAAAATTTTGAAAAATAATTGATAATGGACAAAAATTGTTAAAGTTTTGAAATATGGTCAAAAATGGTCAAAAACTTTGAAAGATGGTTAAAAATGGTCAATAATTGTCAAAAATGGTCAAAAACTTGGAAAAATGGTCCATAACTGTCAACAATTGTCAAAAATTGTCAATAATTTTGAAAAATGGTCTAAAATTTTGAAAAATTGTCAAAAATGGTCTAAATTTTTGAAAAATTATCAAAAATTGTCAAAAACTATCAAAAATGATTAAAAATAGTCAATTATTGTTAAAAACTGTTAAAAATGGACAATTATTGTCAAAAACTGTCATAAATGATTAAAAATTGTCAACATTTTGAAAAATGGTCAAAAATTATCAAAAATTTGAAAAACAGTCAAAATTGTCAATAATTGTTAAAATTTTGAAAAATGATCAATAAATAATACGAGCCGTTTCCGAAAATCGATTTAAACACGTAAGTTATAAAATCGATTTGCTAAAAATCGATTAATATTACTATAAAAATCGATAACTAAAAATCGATTATAAGAAAATAATAATCGATTTATATAAAAATCGATTATTTTTTAACATCCCTAGTCAGTAGATCTTTTTAAGGTTAATCATGATGAATAGCGAAAATGACGATTATTCTAGCACTCCTATTATAACCTAAGATAATATAAAAAACTGTTTTAATTATTAAAAGGGCGATTGTAGAAAAAATTATTTGTGTTTTTCGAGCGTAAAGTAAAATTGCCGCTTTCGAAAGATCTGTTAACAATCTGTTACTTCACGCTCTAAATACACAAATAACTATTATATAATTTGCTCCAATTTCACGTTGATATTAATATTTTCTTTCACTTCAATGCTCTATATTCTGCTTTGTATTGTTAATTTTTTTACTGGGCATAGCAAAACGAATACACGCATAGCTGTTTGATGCATCCATTCGTTTCCTTCGCGTCGATATGCCTTGACCACTTTTTGCTTATTTAAAATTCATCTTTCATTTCTGATTCCATTACAGTGAATCTTTTCTAAAGTAATCGAAACCACTGAAATGTCATAATCAGAAAAAGTACAGCCAAATATTTATTCTGAACAGACAATTTAATTCAATTAAATTAAGTACCAACAACAAATGTCAATCAATTTTTTTTATTTTTATTAAAAAAATGTCCTATCGATTAATATTATTTCTGGTCAGTGTTTGTCTGGTAATTTTATTGATATAGAAAGGGCTCAATATTCGAGTTTCACATACATCATCGGCAGTGATGGACGAGATGGATGAAATGTTAGCTTTATTGATAGACTGAAGTTATCTGAACCGCTCGAGACGGTACGTTAACTTGTGTTTACTTAATATAGTGAATCTAGTCGATTATTTGGATTTAGATTTTATCATATCAGTTTTTGTTGGGTTTTCCGCGAAAATTTCGTCTTGGACAATGGACAGACTCACACGAAGACAACTGACTAAATAAGGGTTGAAAAATGAAAACAATCGAACATTATCTCCTTTTACTATTTAATTTAGGGGTGCTATTTGGAATATGATATTAATAGATGTTTTCTTTCTATTGCACATTTTTCAAGTGGAAATAGAAACTGAAAATCCAAAAAAATAATAAAATCCACTGCATTCGATAATACCAAAGAAAACAAACATAATTTGGAACTACGTAAGCTATTCAGCTGTAATTATAAAACTGCTCAAAGATTGGAAGACTAATTTGAAGCCAGAATCAAAAGAACTCAACTTATTAATAGAAAATCTCATCCAGAAACCCTAACAGCAAATGAAGAGTGCATTTTTATTACTATACACACAGATTGACAGACTTACTCCTGTTGCTGCTGACAGATAACGAGAACTTACTGCAGTATTTTCATCTATTCGAACCAAAACTCTTGTGCCCAGATATCGAAGAGCAGTGCAGGAAGTTCATCCGTTCAGGGGTTATACAGTAGCTGTTTGGGGAGGCGTACAAAATTTTTGGTGCTTGATGGGAACCTGATTGTGCAGATTTATATATATTTATATATAACAAGTTATTAACAATGTTATACGTTTGTTTCATGCTGCTATTTGACCAAAGTTTACCTTTCTAGACAATAACTCTCGACCGCATCGTGCAAGAGTAGTCGAAGACGCTTTGAACTTCGATGGTATCCCGCATTTGGCACTGTCCCCTCGATCCTCCGACCTCAATCCTATCGAGCATGCTTGGGACCATCTACAAAGATCCTTGAATTAGCATGAACCACCCTCACAGATACTCCAAGAACTTAGACAACTTTTATCCCAACTGGAGAGAGAGAGATCAAAGTTACTTCAAAGACCTTATTAGAGTATATTTGCGATAAAAATTGATGAGAAACTTCTGAGATATTCGATATTTTATGCAAAATTGTGAATTGCTAGAAAAAAGGTGAGCCACTGTTTTAAAGCTTCAATAATAATCTCATTTAATATAATATGCATTAACAGCCTTTGTTGCTTTTATTTAACATGACGCTAGACATCGTTACCTCGATTATATTACGCGATAGTAAAATTCGCATATTTCTTGGTTAAAAACGAAAATTAAACTTAAATGGATATTTTAGTGCGTTTTAATCCTTTGAAAAAATGACTCTCAAACGTGCTGAAATATACTAAAATTTATGATTTTAAAGGCATCTAACAAATAAAGTCGTAAGTTTCGTTGGAAATGATCCCATAAACCGCAAGGCAATAAAAATAAACCGTAAAAAATGCGTATAAAAATTCCTTTCGATGTTTGCGCTCGAGTCTCTGGTGTGTTACACGATTCATTAGAGATCTGCCAGCCGGGATCGTACCTCTTCCTGCTTCTCCTTCACCTCTTATTCGCATCCCTTACATTTCAACAGTCACTGAAAATGTAAATGCGATGTTGCCGCAACTTCAAACGACGATTCTCAAAAGCAAATGAAAAGTTTTATTTAAAAAAATTCTTATAATTCGAGATGAATCTGCTGATAAAAAGCAAATGATTGCACATAATATGCAAAGGTGATTTGAAACATTTTAAATTTAATTAAATAATCGTTAAAAATATCAAAAATATCAATTGAAAAACAATTATATTATACGTTTATGAGAGAGTGAAAGAGAGAACGTTTACTAAATTGCATCTTCGTTTACAAGAAACTGGAACTTTTGCAAAATCAAGGAATATTATTGGACGACGTAGAACTGCAAGAACTCCACAACTCGAAGATCAGGTTTCACAAATTTCACAAAATGGTTCGGAATGTTCTAAAAAAATATTTATTGTATCCATAACATGTCCAACGTGTTCAACATTTGCTACCTAATGACTCTCTCCGTATGCAGTATTGCCAATGGATTTTTATTTATTTACAATATCCTACGGGATATACCCAATTTACAGGATAAGGTTAGTAGTATTTAGATAAATAACATACGACAATATACAAGAAACCATCACAATATATAAGAAAACATTTCAATCGTGTATATTCAAACTAGACATATATCATAAATTGAATTAGCACCAGTTAAAATCAAAATATAGATCTTAAGAAAAAAAAATTATATGAAAAAAAATTATAATAACTGTTTTGCAAGTAAATTACATTTAGGTTTCTAAACAATAATGTCTAAATGACGATTGCCTGCAGTTTAAAATATTAACAGATTTTTCGATATTAGAATAATTTTTAATTAGAAAGTGAAGAGGTGAAGATTTGTATATATTAGTTCGGTAAGTTCGTTGATAAAACAGTTGATTATGGCGGGAATTGAACCTAGGAACATGATAATCTAACATGGCAACTAGATCATTACCTACTGTCAAAATTATACATTTTCGGAAAGCAGAAGAGTTCAACTTTCAGATAGAATGAAAATATATTGGGTGTTTTATTGAAAAAATAGACGATATTTGCATTTAAAAAGTACCATTTTTTTTAAACACACTATATAAGATTTCACTAATTAAACATTTATACTGAAAAAACTTTATACAAAAAGAAATTGTTCATCGAAAACCGCACCTCACTATTGTTTATGAGTTTTTTGCAATTAAAAACTTATGGGTCACCCGGTATTCCTGGCTTTTTCGATTGAATCGGATGCTTGTATTTTAGCTTGCACATTTTGAACATTTGCTCTGAAATGTACTACTTTCATGTTTATGTTTATCACAATGTTACTGCTTCTATTAAAATAATACAAACATTGAGCACCATGTATCTCATTAACAATAAAACTTATCACAATTGTTTATAGAATCTTATCGTCATAAAATTAAATGATGAATCGCCGCAATATTTCAGATTACTTTGGAAACACCCTGTATAGCTCTTTTTTATCATTTGAAAAAACATCAGTATTTTGCAAACAATTTAATTTTTCCAATCCTGAAATAGGTCGATTTTTAATTTTAGATGCCGATTTTTTAAATAATATGCGAACATGGTGACTTCACCATTTTTGACGTAGTGACGTAAATGTTAATTTTTTTTAAATTGAAATGTGGGTCTTGTAATATCTCATTTGTAAGGTCTTTAAATACTGTATTAACTGATGGCATAGTTGGTCAATTATTGTTTCTACGGAGTGAACAAAAATTTATTTTATTTTTCAGTTTGAGAATTTGCTACTAAGTAGCTTCTTCTTTGTCTTTATCTGATTTTTTAACTGTCGGAAATGCCGATACCAACCTACTGTTAAAAATTATTAACAATAAGCTGTTGTAGACTCCGTTTCACATAAGAAGAAGCCACGTGAAGTTTGCCAACTAACTTGCGCAGAAACCAAAATCGGTCTTGTTTAAATATGTCGCCTCGTAAAGACCGTTTCGAGCCATTGGCGTTACAAACGATTTTCATGCCGACACCCATTTTATTATTGACATTTGTGGTTGTGTTTGAAGCAATCATTTACTGACGAATATTTTTGATTTTTGAATATTTTAAGACGTTTGCCTGGTTTATCTGTGAGTGTTTCATTTGATCTAAAACCATGCCACCTAAAAAACTTGGTGTCAAAGGAAAAATTATCCACATTATTCTAATTTTGTGTTAACCTACAAAATGTGAAAACGTTACGCTACTGATTTGAAGTCGAATGTCAATTTTACAATATGGCACTTATTTTGACCACAAGTTCGCGCATAGACTCCGTTTCACATGAGAAGAAGCCACGTGAAGTTTGCCAACTGACTTGCGCAGAAACCAAAATCGGTCTTGTTTCATGCCATTGGCGTTACAAACGATGTTCCATACCGACAGCCATTTTATTATTGACATTTGAGATTGTGTTTGAAGCAATCATTCACTGTCGAATATTTGAAGACTTCTAACTAGTTTATCTGTGAGTGTTATGTCTTTTATTTGATCTTTAACCATTCCTCATAAAAAAACTTGTTGGTGTTGAAGGAAAAATTATCCACAATATTCTAATTTCGTGTTAACCTAAAAAATGTGAAAACGTTACGCTACTGATTTGAAGTCGAATGTCAATTTTACAATATGGCGCTGGTTTTGACATCAAGTTCGCGCATACGACTGCAACTTCAAGTGGCTTCTTCTTAGGTGAAACGTAGTCTAGTTTATCGTCAAAAATCAAGTTACTATTAATCGATAAAAATCAAGCTGCCTGCCTAATATCAATTAAAATATCAGTTGACGTTTTGTCGGAGATACCAAATTTCAAGTAAAAAAAATTTTAGAAGTAAATTATGGCTACTTTAAGTGAAACCCAACGCATAGAAATTTTAATTTTTATAGGATGTGGAGATAAAACGAGAACTCAGCAACAGGTATGGGATTTGTTTAATGCAAAGTAGCCAGAGAGACCTTTCTGCCGATCAACAGTCAGTGAAATTGAGAAAAAATTTAGAGAAACTGGTCATGTTAAAAATATTCAAAATGCTGGAGTATCAGAAAACGTGAAACTTGATGTATCAAGTGTTGAAGATAATCCTTCACGCCAAATACTAGCGGACACAGGCATATTTCAACGGTCGGTATTACGTATTGTTTTTCTTATTTATTTAAATAGTTTTTACTTGTGGGATAAAATTATACACGCTATGGCTAATTACTATCTATTGATTTATTTATTAAAATTAATTTTTATACACACTCTACTAAATGTCTACTAATTTATTTACACTCGGTGTAATAGTTCTAATTTATTTTCACCCCTTGAATATTACACTATTTATCTTCACTATTTCATTCACTGTCAGATTACTGAGAACTTCTGTGAACTGTACTCTTTACTGTCCGTTTCACTAATTGTCAACTCACTCTTTATCAGTTCTGGAAAGTTCTTGTATTTTCCGCGATCGTCCTATGCGCAAACAAAGCGTATTTTCGAGAACATTCTCAAAACTCGAAGGGGGCGCATTCGCCAAAATTTATAGTCGATAGACAGGGCCGGCTTTGAGTTGGTGACTTCGCAACAGTACTCTGAAAGACGAAAGTACCATCCGTTACTAAATTCAGTGACATCAAGAACTCAACGATGATGATCCCGAACGCCGTATGCAGTTTTGTGACATTTTGCAGGATTTATGTAACCGCAATCGTCGTTTTATTAAACAAAAGATGTTTTCTGATGAGGCTACATTTTGCCTAAATGGTTCAGTCAATCATAAAAATTTCAGATACTGGAGTAATGATAATCGTTACTGGATGACTGAAGATCATACTCAACACCATCAGAAAATGAATGTCTGGGCGGGAATAATTAATGACACAATTATTGGTCCTTATTTTTTTCAAAAAAATCTTACAGGAGAACGTTATCTGCAATTTCTGCGAACAGAAGTTATACCAGTCCTTGTCAATATGTTTCCAAACGCCAACAATCCTCACTTACCAGATGATAGTATCTGGTAATAACAAGATGGTACACCCCAGCATTATGCACGTACAGAAAGCGCCAAACGTGATGGCGAGCCCGCCCCCATGCGCACAAACTCATTTTCAATGTTACCTCCCAGTACAGCTCTTGCAAGACATATAAATGCTCTGTACAGAGGCGTATCATTAGTTGTCCTCCAATTCTGATGGCGTTTGGCATTGTCTGAATAATTTTTGTGTTGTTTCTGAAAAAATGTCATCGCCTAACAAAAAACCAGTTATCAAGAGCCAGGCACGTGAAATAAGTGTTCAATTATTTTCAAAGTGTCAAATGTGAGACGGATGCGTTATCAAATGTGAAAAATAACACATCTCTCGCTACAGGTAACATTAAATAAATTTCAAAAATAACTGTTTCAATACAAATCTTTATTTTTTATTAGGTATTTCGATAAGAACCATTGAAATAGTGGTTAAAGAAGGGGAGCAATTAATTTCTGCAAATAACGTGCAAGTAAAATTTTCCACCCCAAGAAAGAAGCGGCCTAGAAGAGCACCATTAACTGATATTCCCGAGTATGAGTATTCCAATATTAGACGGATTATTTACGACTTTCATAAGACGGAAGGGTGTCGTATTACGGTAAAAAAGTTACAACACAAAATTAATGACGTTTTGGGAATTGTGGCTTCCGGAACATCTCTTCGTAGAATTTTAAAGAAAATAGGTTTCAAATGGAGAAGGACTGAAAATAATAGAAAAATTTTAATAGAGAAAATGGACATCAGAGCATTGAAGATCAAGTATTTACAAAAAATCAATTATTTTCGTAGCTAACAGCGACCAATTGTGTTTCTTGATTAAACATACCTTCATAGTGGACATACATCTTCTAAGAACTGGACGGATGAATCAACCAAAGAGTTATTTAAAAATATTTCGAAGGGACCAAGACTGTACTGCTACCTATAATACTGAATAAAATATGAAAATAAATTACAAAGAAATCATGTTCCATTTGCTACCCTAATTAAAACTAATTATAGGTGCGACACTGAACGGCAAGGGGCTTATCGTAATCCAATAGTAATTTAGTTGGGAGAGTCTATACCTGCGCGATCGCTCGCCATCACGTTTGGCGCTTGCAGTAATTTTTTTAAATAGTGTTTTCCTGGGAGGTGGATTGGTAGACGAGGACTAATAGAGTAGCCCCAAGATCTGCAAATCTTACACCTCTAGATTTTTTTCTATGGGGTTATTTAAAATCAAAGGTTTATGTAGATAAACCGCAAAATCTACAGGAGTTAGAGACGAAGTTAATATAATTACTCCGGACGTTATTCGTCATGTGCAAGAAGAATGTGTTCATCGATTTGCTTGTCAAAAGACCGTTGGATGGCATTTTGAGCAATTAATGTATCTGAAAAGTATTATGTATTAATTAATTTAATATTGCAGTTCGTTTATTGTAAAATTATTCTCTGATTAAATTAAATTACTTTTTATTTTCCCTGTATCAGTCAGTTAGGTATGATAGTAGTGAATACATGATTAAAAGACCTTACTAATGAGGTATTACAAGAATCAAATTGTTTGGAAAATAATGAATTGTTCCATAATTTAGCCGCTCCCTGTAGATTCGAAGAGGTAAAACAGTGTTCACTGTTACCAATAATTATATTTTAATAATATGAATATTAACTGTATCTCTCCAAGGACTCGCAGTTTCAAAGCTAAGATGTAATCTCTTGAGAATTTGTTTAAATTTTCATAATTTATTAGTTTCGGTAGATGCAGCTTCTCCAACTTTCTTGTTGGAAGTTTTTTCAAATAAGAAAGAAGGCGTGCAAAATTAAAAATTTACTTCTACACAAAGGAAACAAAGTCATTTCATCAATAGGTTTATCGCACACTCGGGCTAAGAAAATCTAAGCGAATGGAGTTACGGAAGGTGACGTCGTTAAAGAGATTCCCTAGTGTGTAGAGGAAGGCAAAGCGTATTGCCATCTACTCTGACTTTTAAGGAGAAAGTCGTATAGTTTGATCTTTGAAATATTTGAAAAACCGTTATCCTCTGGTCAGACATCTGACCTTAGTGGAGTTCAAGTTATCATCAATTATTTTCTAATAATAATATGTCATGTCATCATCAATATCAAAACTAAATATTTATGCGTACGAATACTCTTATATGCTGGTGATAAACACATATATCCAATATTATAAAAATATTTCATAAGTAATAGCCAACTCTAGTATTTCATTAATAATCTACATTTAATTAATTATAGGAGGGGCACTACAACTGTTTCAATAATTAAAATATGTTTTAGTTACAAAATTCTTGCTCAGCCAATAAGGGTTTAATAATACCAGAAAAGAATGTATCTCCATTATTTATAATTGACTTGTCCTGTCGCTAGTTTGAAATGTAGACACAATTCTTAATAATGACTTTCATTTGCCACCCTATAAACAGTATGTCTGAAAAAGATGGCAACATATGGGAAACTTTTTTATTGTAAGTTTTACGAAAAAAAGTTATTCTTTATGAAAATCTCTGCTTCGGGTATTTACATTTGACATTAGAGGTACAGGGTGTCCACAAATTGCAAAAGATTAATAGGAATATTTTGACCACTTCAATTTTGCAAATTTTAGTTGTCAAACACATCAACTTTTATCTTAAGTCAACACAACTCAAATGTTTATTTGTTGATTTGAAATATTTTAGCAATGAACTTAAATCAGTAATAATTAAGTAATAATGTATTTATTTTTCTACTGTAATGCACAAAAATAAACAAAATAATTTAAAGGTGGCTCTGACAATAACATTTCTCTTACCGAAAGTCAGTCTAGTAAAAGCTTTCCAGAAATAAATAATACATTCCATCTAGTTAGTGTGCATTGAAATGTAATTGTAACTAATGTAAACAAAATTGAAAACGTCAGTGTGTATTAATTGTACTTCAAGAAGTAGCAAAAATGCCGTTGAAATTGTCTCTTGACGAAAAAATTGAAATTGTACTAATTGTCCGAGATAACTACAAAACCTATAGGGAATAAGAGACATCCCGATAAAAAGGTACGGTTCTGGTAGACTTCGCGACCCTCGGAATTTTATGTTAATTTTAAATTTGTTTGATAGCTTACCTTAAATAAAGCAGCTTAGAACAAAAATGTCGCTGGATCATTCAGTAACTACTTTTAAAATCACGAATTTAATTCAAAATATGATACTTTTTTAACACTATTTAATGCTATTTTACGATGAATATTTTCACTTTAAACTGTAAAGGTTATTATCTTAAACTAAGCTTTACAAAACTTTCCGCGAACCTTACCGGACCCAAATGTACATTTTGCAACAATTAGTAAAATAATGAAAAAATTCAGGAGAGATGGAAATGTCGATAATACATTCAGAAAAAATATCAGTCCTGGATCGCGACTGAAGATATTCAAAACCAAATAATGCTCTCAGCAGTAGAAAATCCTAAAGATTCGATAAGGAAAACGACGGCCACATTTGGTTTGAGTAAAGATGTAGTTGCGAAGATATTAAAATCGAACAAATTTAAACCCTACAAACCCCAGTTCATTCAAACCCTAAAACCCGAAAATTTTAATAAAAGGTTTGGATTTTGTGCTTGGGTCCAAGGGGAGTTAGAAGATAATCATTATATGGAACGGTGCATAATCTTTTCGGACTAAGCAACGTTTTCTTCTAATGGGACAGTTAGCTGGTGGAACGACACTAATCCGCATTTTACTGTTGAATGCCCAATATTGTTTTAAAACAAATGTATGGTGTGGAATATTTAAGGATAGAATAGTTGGACCCTTTTTTACTTAAATTTTTTGAATGCTAAAATTTCCGATTTCATTGATAACCTACCAATAATAGAAAGACAACGCATATGGTACCAACATGATGGGTCATAGTACCAGAATTGTTCGAGAATATCTCCTGCAAACTTTTAATGGACGAGTATTAGGAGGATTTGTGGAATTTGCTTGGCCTGCAAGATCTCCAGACCTGAATCCACTAGACTTCTTCTTGTGGGGATACCTAAAGCAAAAAGACCATTTGACAATATTGATCATTTGGAAAGAACAATTCAAGAAGCATGTGACGATATTACTCCGGCTGTTATGAGAAATGTAATAAAAGCATTTTCTAAATGAACAATTAAATGCTTAGAAAGAAACGGTGGACAAGTTGAGATGCATATTTAATGATGAAAAAGTTAAAACGGATTTTTCTTGTTCAAGTTTGATGTTACGTTTTCGAAATAAATAATTCTAATTACGTACTTTCCTATTTGAGATAATTCTTAACAGATAAAGTCAAATTTTATCAATTTTGCAATGAGATAATGAGTGAAGTAATCAGTAATTGCACTTAAGCGTAATTTTTAATTCCTATCTACACCTTATAATTACAGTTAATATTTTGAGAACAATTTGTGAATATAACATAATTTTTCCAATTGCATATTAAAACATAGTTTTCTATTTCTAACAACTTTTCATAATTAATTTCGATATTGTAAAAAATAAAGGTACTCTACTCTTGTATCAAATTCAAATTTTTTGACAAACCTCGTAAACGATTTAAAAAATTGACATCTGACATTTGCGTTTTACTTTATGGGCCATGTAGAACTTTTTATGAAGAATAACTTTTTTCGTAACATTACAAATAGAAAAGTTTCTCATATGTTGCCATACTGTATATATAAGATGCTGTTAGGAACGAATAAAGGATAATAGTGTAATTTTTTTGTGCCTGAAGGGAACATGAAATAGAGGTTTTTCTTTTATTTTGTCTTTTTTGTCACTACCTTCTCGTAGGGATTATTAGGAGCCAATAAGTCAGAGTGGTTTCATTCAAGAAAATAAGGCTTTTTTTCTTTCGTCACTTACTTTCTTCTCGAATATATCTTAGCGTTTCTTAGACCTGAATCCCCGGTTTGTCACCATAAGGGATGTGATTCCTAAGCATATCTACAGTTTCCCGGTCTTGTCACTGAGAAGGATGGTCTTCTTTTATGTCTAGATGAGAATTCTTTTTCATTATATATATTTCTGTCGGGAACTTAAGCTTAATTCTTTAATAGTGGTGGAGTTTGGTGTTTATTCGGTTACGTCGTATTATTTTTTTTTCGATCATTATTAACTATTTAATATTGGGTTAGATCTCCTAACATATTTTGAGCGATTTTAAGTTGTGAAATATTTGTAAATGTCTACGTGTATTAAAGAAAAACTATGTCGATGTGAAAATTCCGAGTGGCAAAACAAAAATAAATAACCTTAATTCACTGCTATTGATTTTGTGACAAAAAATTCCAATATTATATATGACTGTAACTGTGAAAAATATTCATACACTTTCTTCCACACACACACAGCATGGCTAAAATTACATTTAGTACAGTCAAAAAGTACTTTTTAGAAGACAAAAAATTAGGTTTTCATTAGGTGGAAATGTTTTTATATGAGGGTAGGAAAAAAACACAAAAGTTGCTATCCATTGTCTGCAACATTCATTTTGCTAAAAACCACCCCCGCAAAAAACGTTCAAAATTAAGGCAGT
Organism: Lochmaea crataegi; assembly: GCA_947563755.1. Lineage (NCBI taxonomy): Eukaryota > Metazoa > Arthropoda > Insecta > Coleoptera > Chrysomelidae > Lochmaea > Lochmaea crataegi. Next base: position 61,724,274 of record OX387424.1, read on the forward strand.
TTTTTGCAACCTTTTATGCATGGAGAATATATAAAGAGATCGGATCCATGTATTCCAATTTTTGGTCATGGCAGAGGGCAGCGTTTAAATCCAATACCAAAAACATCTGACTGCAGAAAAATAACAGCCAATCATAAGTGTTGGATAAACTTTGAGTTCATGGTGTTTTATTGGTTGCTAGCTCATTTGACAGTATGAAGTTAGGAAACAAAAATGAAAAATGAGTAAGAAATCCGTTTTTGTCATCGTCTTCAAAAGTTCAGAAAATTGTGATCATTTGGTGATAAAATATGATATCTTCTTCTTCTGTTCTCCTTCTACACTTTCAGGAGTCGGACGAGGATTCCGGTTCCTCTTGTACCCAATGTTTCCACTCTTTCCAGTCACTTGCTAATATTTTCCTTTGATCTAGAGTTTTTCCTTTCTTATTCCCTATCTCCTTTATTTGGTCTATCCACTTTCTTCTCGGTCTACCCCTTCTTCTGTGAATAATACTTCCATCACCTTTCTTGTAATTCTACCTGTTTTCATTCTTACAACACGTCCAAAGCAATTTAATTGTCTTCTTATTATTGATTCTTGTTTTGTTATTTTTCTTTTCTCTTCATTTCTACATTTGTCCCACTCTGTTTTCCCTGCTATTCTTCTTAGGTGCTTCATCTCAATTGTGTTCATCTTGGATTCATCCTTCTTTCTCAGTGTCCAATTTTAACTTGCACATGTTATTATTGGTATCGTTATTGTATTGTGGATCTTCATTTTCACTTCCATATCAATATCTCTATTGTCTTATTTAGTGTGTAGTACAGTCTCGTTGATTTATTCTCCCTATTTGTTATTTCTTCTTCAATCTTCCCATCTGTCAATATAGTTCCCAGATATTCATACGTCGTTGCTTTTTCCAGTGTCTCGTTTTCTATTTCTTCACTAGCTTCTGTATCTTATTACTGGTATTTGCTATCAATACCACATCAACTGCATATAGTAGTGAATTCATTTTTACTGGTTTCAGATTTGTGTAGCCAATTATCGTGTTCAACTGCTCAGTTTTGTTTTTTATTCGCATCGTTAATAAAAATTTGATATGTCTTGCCAAAAACATTTCTTTCCTACATTATTTATCTTCGAATATTTTTAATCTAACTTTTTAATTTAACTGAAAACACTCTAGTTTTCTTAAACTCAATTCACGTCTTCGTTTTAAATCAGCTGCACTACCAACCACTATTGCAATAATTTTTAACATCGCACAACCTGCCCATTTTTAAATTTAAACAATTTTATTATTCATTATCATAAGTAATGTTTACAATTTTACTACTGTTATTTATGAAAACTAAGGTTAGATATAGTCCATATTTATTCGCTTTTGGATAATTGAGATACAATTGATTTATTTTATTCTGCCTAAATTCCAATGTCCGCCTATGGTTTATTGCGGTTTTAGGGTCATTTACCTAAAATCGTGCTATCAATATGATAAAAATATATTATAGTATTGGATTTGCAGTGGCGACGATGCGGTGAAAAAACAAACTGCTTAGATAGATGATTTTGAGGATAGGTTTTGTGAATTTTTCCGTATGGGTTCGATCTCCTTATATAGCCCCCATGCTACTATGGTTGGCATAACCCTCTAAAATTTGATACTTGAACAAGATGGCACCGCTTGTCATATGGTTTGGAACGTGCACTTCACTAGATCCCTATCAGAGTGTTAGCACAAAAAAAAAGGTGAGTGGTCCTCGGACCGCCGACAAAAGCTTGCTTCTTATGCACAATAGAATGCGAGGTTGGGAAAACCATCAATAAAAATACGCGCAATAGAATGCAAGAACATCATTATCTTCACGTCTAAAAGGAATGTGCAACTAAACCATTTCTCGTCGATAGTAATTGAAATTATAGGCCATTTTGTAATTGCGATATCTTATGACCTTGTTTCAAATTTTAACAATTATTGACCATTTTTGACAATTTTTCAAAAATTTTGACAATTTTTCAAAAATTTTGACAATTTTCAACAATTATTAACCATTTTTGACAGTTTTTTATAATCATTGCCAATTTTTTCAAAATTTTTGACCGTTTTTCCGAAATTTTGACAATTTTTAACAATTATTGACAATTCTTTCAAAATTTTTGATCATTTTTGACAATTTTGACAGTTTTGACAATTATTGATCATTTTTGACAATTTTTCAAAAATGTTGACCATTTTGGACCATTTTTCCAAATTTTAACAATTATTGACCATTTTTGACAATTTTTCAAAAATTTTGACCATTTTTCAAAAATTTTGACTATTTTTCAAAAATTTTGAAAATTTTCAACAATTATTAACCATTTTTGACAGTTTTTTTATAATCATTGCCAATTTTTTCAAAATTTTTGACCATTTTTTCAAAATTTTGACAATTTTTAACAATTATTGACCATTCTTTCAAAATTTTTGACCATTTTTGACAATTATTGATAATTTTGACAGTTTCGACAATTATTGATAATTTTTGACAATTTTTCAAAAATGTTGACTATTTTAGACCATTTCTCCAAATTTTAACAATTATTGACCATTTTTGACCGGTTCTGACAATAATTGACCATTATTGACAATTTTTCAAAAATTTTGACCATTTTTCAGAAAATTTGACAATTTTCGACAATTATTAACCATTTTTGACAGTTTTTTTTATAATCATTGCCAATTTTTTCAAAGTTTTTGACAATTTTTGACAATTATTGACCATTCTTCCAAAATCTTTGACAATTTTTTCAAATTTTAACAATTATTGATAATTTTGACAGTTTTGACAATTATTGATCATTTTTGACAATTTTTCAAAAATGTTGACCATTTTAGACCATTTTTCCAAATTTTAACAATTATTGACCATTTTTGACAGGTTCTGACAATAATTGACCATTATTGACAATTTTTCACAAATTTTGACCATTTTCAACAATTATTGACCAATTTTTTGCAGTTTTTTATAATTATTGACCATATTTTCAAAATTTTTGACAATTTTCGACAATTATTAACCATTTTTGACATTTTTTTTTATAATCATTGCCAATTTTTTCAAAGTTTTTGACAATTTTTGACAATTATTGACCATTCTTCCAAAATCTTTGACAATTTTTTCAAATTTTAACAATTATTGATAATTTTGACAGTTTTGACAATTATTGATCATTTTTGACCATTTTTCCAAATTTTAACAATTATTGACCATTTTTGACAGGTTCTGACAATAATTGACCATTATTGACAATTTTTCACAAATTTTGACCATTTTCAACAATTATTGACCAATTTTTTGCAGTTTTTTATAATTATTGACCATATTTTTCAAAATTTTGACAATTATGGACAATTTTTCAAAAATTTTGACCATTTTTCAAAAATTTTGACAATTTTCAACAATTATTGACCATTTTTGACAGTTTTTTATAATGATTGGCCATTTTTCCAAAATTTTGACAGCGGCACGCCTCTCACTCTCTGCACTGAACGTACACTATGGCCTGCGTCTCTCTCTCTCTCTCCTCTCTCTCTCTCTCTTTCTAATGAGACATCGCGTGACGAACGCTTTTTCGTAACATCACACGTTTCACGAGTTCACTAGCCTTTCCAAAAGTCCTATGTCGTGCAATAAGAAGCAAGCTTCAAAAATTCCTTATTTACAATAATTTTTATAATCTACTGTGAATGGACCTGGACCTGGAGCAATTTTTTAGATTTCTAAATATTATTTCTCTGGAAATAATTGACCAAGTAACAACCTATTCTCCGCTCGTGAGAACAATTCTAATTTTAACTTGTTTGCTCCGTACAACTTGTCCTTTCCATTATAAAAGAAAAACATTTTTTAGCGGTGATAAATGAGTAGAAAGTCAGGACAGGACAATAAAAAAATCTAAAGGAAGCTTTAAAGCATTCATCATGTTCAAAAGTCTTTACAAGTGTAATCCTTAAAGTATTTTTCCGTATTTTACATACTCCCGAATGACTGGTAAGAAAAAGGGGCAGATAAGAATTTTATTCTCGAGGGTAGCCAGGCATCAATCTTGATGTCTTCTTGGAGACAAAAATGAAAAGAAATAGGGACTTTACTAAGACGAGTTAATTACCCAGACGTGTTGATGTACAGTGGCGTACAAAATAATTTATTGAATGTTTAAATAGAAAAATCTACAATATTGAATTTAAGGATTGCAAACTCCGAAAAAGGTGGAAGATAATGGGCAAATGTTGAAGAAACTTGAGGAATATTCTACACAGGTACTGAGTAAAAAGAAAATATTTAATTAACTGTACACTTTTCCTGGATTTTCGAATATGCCAGAGTTTTTACATCTTCCACTTTTTATAATGGAAAGACATTTAGAGTTAACGATCCCTTCCAGCCCATACCAACACATGTTAGATGTTAACCAACACATTTGGTTAACATCTACAAAAAGCTGAAATAATTATTTTTTTTTTTTTCGTCGACCAATACAGAATAGTTATTTGTGTATTTAGAGCGTAAAGTAACAGATTGCCGCTTGAGAAAGAATCTTGACGAAAGCGGCAATTTTACGCTCGAAAAACACACATAATTTTTTCTACAGTCGCCCTTTTAATAATTAAAACAGTTTTTTATATTATCTTAGGTTATAATAGGAGTGCTACAATGATCGTCATTTTCGCTATTCATCATGATTAACCTTAAAAAGATCTACTGACAAGGGATGTAAAAAATAATCGATTTTTATAGTAGTATTAATCGATTTTTAGTAAATCGATTTTATACATTACGTGTTTAAATCGATTTTTGGAAACGGCTCGTATTATTTATTGACTATTTTTCAAAATTTTGACAATTTTTGACGATTATTGACCATTTCTCAAAATTTTAACAATTATTGACCATTTTTCAAAATTTTAATAATTATTGACCATTTTTCAAAATTTTAATAATTATTGACCATTTTCAAAATTTTAACAATTATTGACCATTTTTGACGATTACTGACCATTTTGACTGTTTTTCAAATTAGTGACCAGTTTTCCAAATTTTTGACCATTTTTCAAAATGATGACAATTTTTAATCATTTTCGACAGTTTTTGGCAATAATTGTCCATTTTTAACAGTTTTTAACAATAATTGACAATTTTTAACCATTTTTGACAGTTTTTGACCATTTTTGACAATTTTTCAAAATTTTAGACCATTTTTCCAAATTTTTCACAATTTTTGACAATTATCGACCATTTTCAACCATATTTCAACATTTTTGACAATTTTTTAGAAACTTTAACAATTTTTGACAATTATCAACTATTTTTCAAACTTTCGACAATTTTTAACAAAAATTGTCCATTATTTTTGACAGTTTTCGACAATTTTTGACCATTTTTGATAGTTTTTGACAATTATTGGCCATTTTTGATAATTTTCCAAAATTATTGACCATTTTTGATAGTTTTTGACAATTATCGACTATTTTTCAAAATTTTTATAATTATTTACCAATTTTGACAATAATTGACAATTTTTGATAGTTTTTGAACATTTTTGACAAATTTTCAAAATTTTTGGAAGTTTTTCAAAATTATTGACCATTTTTGATAGTTTTCGACAATTATCGACCATTTTTCAAAATTTTAACAATTTTTGACAATTATTGACCAATTTTGACAATAATTGTCCATTTTTGACAGTTTTTAAAAATAATTGACAATTTTTAACCATTTTTGATAGTTTTTGACCATCTTTGACAATTTTTCGAAATTTTAGACCATTTTTCAAAATTATTGACCATTTTTGATCATTATTGACAATTATGGACCATTTTTGACAATTATTGACCATTTTTGACCATTTTTCAAAAGCTTTTAAAATTTTTTGACAATTATCAACTATTTTTCAAAATTTGGACAATTTTTAACAATAATTGTCCTTTTTTGACAATTTTTGATAGTTTTTGACAATTTTTCAAAATTTTTGATAATTTTTCAAAATTTTTGATAATTTTTCAAAAATTTTAACAATTTTTCAAAATTTTTGACCATTTTTGATAGTTTTTGACAATTATTGGCCATTTTTGATAATTTTTCAAAATTATTGAACATTTTTGATAGTTTTTGACAATTATCGACTATTTTTCAAAATTTTAATAATTATTTTGACAATAATTGACAATTTTTGGTAGTTTTTGACCATTTTTGACAATTTTTGACAATTTTTCAAAATTTTTGAAATTTTTTCAAAATTTTTGAAATTTTTTCAAAATCATTGACCATTTTTGATAGTTTTTGACAATTATTGACCCATTTTGACAATAATTGTCCATTTTTGACAGTTTTTAAAAATAATTGACAATTTTTAACCATTTTTGATAGTTTTTGACCATCTTTGACAATTTTTCGAAATTTTACACCATTTTTCAAAATTATCGACCATTTTTGATAATTATTGACAATTATTGACCATATTTCAAAAACTTTAAAAATTTTTTGACAATTATCAACTATTTTTCAAAATTTGGACAATTTTTGACAATTATTGACTAATTTCGACAATAATTGTCCATTTTTGACCATTTTTCAAAAAAAATTTAAAATTTTTGACAATTGACCATTTTCGACAATTTTTGAATATGTTCGACCATTTTTCAAAATTTAGGACAATTATCGACCATTTTTGACAATTATTGACCATTTTTGACAGTTTTTGACAAAAATTGTCCATTTTTAACAGTTTTTGACAATAATTGAGAATTTTGACCATATTTCAAAATTTTTGAAAATTTTCATATAATTTTATTTAATTTTTAATATGATAAATTGTTAATTATTCACCAATTGAGTTAATTCGGAGCGCATGGTTTGTTTAAATAAGCGAGCGAAAAATATTACTTTTTTGCGCTAGAGCGTAAAGTAACAATCCTCGGCATTTGTCAACTTTACGATTTCATTTGAATATAGTAATTAGTAATTTTACGCGCGACTTTAGAAAAAATGACATTTTACTTACTAATTTCCGGATGAAATATCGACCATTTTTCGAGGAAAGTATTTTTCACCCGCCGACACTTTTCGTCCGCTAAATCGTTAACATATCCAAATGTCCGCATTTTTGAAAAATCAAAGCGTTGGGACAAACCGAAAAAATCTAGAGATAAAATAAACAGATTTCTTCTTGATGCCCCAGATGAAACTTATCTTTTGCACAGCGGACGAAAAGTGTTTGCAGACGAAAGGTATTTGCCTTCAAAAATAGTCGATTTTTTATTCGGATATTAATAATTTTTTGTAAAGGTCGACGAAAATATGTAATAATCTTCGAAGAACTGTCTAGTGTCTCGCATGCTTACTAGCCTTGGCTGCGCCTCGGCTATCAATTTGCAGGCTCGACTATAATAGACAGTTTTTCGTACTTGGTACCTACATAAATATCTATTTTAACAATTTTAATACTATTTAAAAAATCTTTTAGTTATTTACATAACGCCATTAAGGCTGGTATCAATTAAGACACAAGAGACACACACACAGCGTCAGCTTGTAGTCCTCAGCTTTTTTTTTTGTTTACATCGATTATGCAGATGAGAGACATTTACATATAGTCTGCATTTAATCCCCATCCCTTATCTGCAGCGTTAAGAATGCATGAAGGGTGAAAAATTGTATTTTCCATTCCCATGTTACCCGATGTATTTTAAGATCCATCAACTACAGCAGACTGTGAAAACGCAGCTTAGTCGACGAATAATATATTCCAATGGAAGCATAAAGTATTGTAAAATTGACGAAAGTCGATCAAATCTCCATAAAGATTTTCCCAGTTATTTATAAACTATTTTGAATATATATTTTTGTCAGCTTGCATGGGGAAACGAATTCAAAAAATGATAGAAGTAGATAATGTATTCGTTTCGTATAGTACAAGGGTAACAATTTTATATCAAAGGACAATCAGTTTGTTTTTTCAGGACGTATTTAGTTTACTTTGTCTGACAACCAATTAAATTTCTCTATATCATCGTTTGACAGATCTTGTATGAAACAGTGTGAAGTGATACAATAATATGAAGTCGGTTGTCTATAAACAGTCTAGTAAAAATTATTAATAAAATAATGGAGTTTCAATCAAGTCTCTAAGGCAAAATTTTAAATAGTCAAACACGAAAAGTTCTAGTTATAATAAATAACTACTGAACTTCTTTCTCATAATATATAAGTTAGAGTTTCTACTTAATATTTGTGCCTCCGATTGTACTTTCAAACAAGCATAATATATAATAATAAGCTATGTCGGTTGTTACATCCTTCTGTTTTTACACCTTTCACCTTAACTAATCCAAATTCAGCTGTCAGTTTATTCCACCGTCAAAAATATTAACTTCGAAGTAATAAGACGATACAACGCCTAGCGTTGTACTCTGGAAGCACAACTTCTTCAACATAGATTATGAAAAATTATACCACTAGTAGGTATTCTATCATTTACTCCTGATGATGCAAATGTAATTTGTGAAACGGATAGAGTAATACATGTTGTTTTTGAAGCTTGCTTCTTATTGCACGACATAGGACTTTTGGGAAGGCTAGTGAACTCGTGAAACGTGTGATGTTACGAAAAAGCGTTCGTCACGCGATGACTCATTAGAAAGAGAGAGAGAGAGAGAGAGAGAGAGAGAGAGAGAGAGAGACGCAGGCAGTAGTGTACGTTCAGTGCAGAGAGAGAGAGAAAGAGACGCAGGCTATAGTGTACGTTCAGTGCAGAGATAGAGATTAAAATTTTTAAAAATGGTCAAAAATTGTCAAAATTTTGAAAAAATGGTCAATAATTATAAAAGACTGTCAAAAATGGTCAATAGTTGTTAAAAATTGTCAAAATTTTTGAAAAATGGTCAATAATTGTCAAAAATTGTCAAAAATTGTCAAAAATTGTCAAAAATTGTCAAAAATTGTCAAAAACTGTCAAAAATTGTCAAAAATTGTCAAAAATTGTCGAAAATTGTCAAAAACGGTCAATAATTATCAGAAACTGTCAAAAATGGTCAACAATTGTTAAAATTTTTTAAAATGGTCAAAAATTGTCAAAATTTTGAAAAAATGGTCAATAATTATAAAAGACTGTCAAAAATTGTCAAAATTTTTGAAAAATGGTCAATAATTGTCAAAAATTGTCAAAAACTGTCAAAAATTGTTAAATATTTAAAAAAATGGTCAAAAATGGTCAAAAATGGTCAAAAATGGTCAAAAATGGTCAAAAATGGTCAAAAATGGTCAAAAATGGTCAAAAATGGTCAAAAATGGTCAAAAATGGTCAAAAATGGTCAAAAATGGTCAAAAATGGTCAAAAATGGTCAAAAATGGTCAAAAATGGTCAAAAATGGTCAAAAATGGTCAAAAATGGTCAAAATGGTCAAAAATGGTCAAAAATGGTCAAAGTTTTTGAAAAATTGTCAAAAATGATCAATAATTGTCAAAACTGATAAAATTGGTCAATAATTGTTAAAATTTGAAAAAATGGTCAAAAATTTTGAAAAAATGGTCAATAATTGTCAATAATTGTCAATAATTGTCAATAATTGTCAATAATTGTCAATAATTGTCAATAATTGTCAATAATTGTCAATAATTGTCAATAATTGTCAATAATTGTCAATAATTGTCAATAATTGTCAATAATTGTCAATAATTGTCAATAATTGTCAATAATTGTCAATAATTGTCAATAATTGTCAATAATTGTCAATAATTGACAATAATTGTCAATAATTGTCAAAAATTGTCAAAATTTTTGAAAAATGGTCAAAATTTTCGAAAAATTGTCAAAATTTTGAAAAAATGGTCAATAATTATAAAAAAATATCAAAAATGGTCAATAATTGTTAAAAATTGTCAAAATTTTTGAAATATGGTCAAAATTTTTGAAAAATTGTCAGAACCTGTCAAAAATTGTCAAAAATGGTCAATAATTGTTAAAATTTGGAAAATGAACTAAAACCCAGAGTACTCATAAAATTGAAATTACTCAAATAAATTAGCAAGTGAAAAATTCAAATTATCCACAATAGTAAAATAATCAAACGTTTTCGGTAATAGAAACGAACTTCGAACCGTACCAAGTAAACATTTTTTTTTAAATCTATCCACAATAAACTCCTTTTTTTCTCTCTCTCTCTCTCTCCAGAACGTTGGTAATCACAAACTACTCACTGAATACTTCAACCAGTATTTGTCTGAATTCATTGTTTGGTGCTCTTTAATCGGAAAAGACACCCCCTACCTGGCCCCTTTTCCTTTACAACATTTTCAATTACCAGCCAGCGCAATCTGTTATTTTATGCTTGAAATAATCCACCTTTTCTTTTTGTAAATTTTTTATTACTACTGTTTACTCCCGCGCGATTATCTTCAAGACTTTTATGTCGAAACCATGATAATAAAATCTAATTCAAATAACGAATAAAAATCATTGTCGAGTGGTTTCATGAAACCACGATGCAAGTGAAACTTTCTTTCGTATTTGTAATATACAGATACATGCAATGAGAAACGGAACATAGGGGTTATAAGCATTGTATCAGAATTCCTTTTGAACCAGTCGACCAACATCAAGCTTCAACAGATTAAAAACACGATTATTACAATCGTTTATTTGGACACCTACAAATATCGTACAATTCCCACCATTCCATATTCTCAACTGTGGGCGGTCCTTAATTAGCGTCAGACAGAGACAGTCAGTATACAACAGTCGATAGCTGAGAGTGCTGTTCAAGCCCATAACTTTTCAAAATAAAATAAATTGGAACAAGATTTTGAAATTCCCGACGAAATTGCAGCAAAGGCTGAAAAGGCAACGCAAAACCTGTTACCGAGAAATCCAGAGACTCATACGACAAAGAATATGACAAATTTTTTAAGTGGATGTCAGAAAATGATGTAGAAAACATTAACGAAACTATGCTGTTGGGGTACTTTAATGATCTATCCGAAAAATTTTCTCCGAGTCTCTGTGGGCAAAATATTCGATGATAAAGAAGACTTTAATGGTAAATAAGAATATTAATATTTGTAATGAGACACCAAATGAAACGTTTTTAATGAACAAGGTCGCATTATTATTTGGTGTATTTGGTGGATGGGAGAGTACCACAGTTGCTGAAGGATATTTAGAGGACAGGATATCCTCAAAAAATGAGGTTTCAAGGATGTTGGCAGGCGTACCATCTGGATCTCGCATTTCCTTACAGAAACTAGAGACCCAGACAATGAATCAACCTTTGCTGCAGGAAATTTAGCTATCAGTGGAACCTTCCAGAATTGCCAATTCTATGTAAATACAACAAAATAATATATAAATGTATATTTTGTTAATAAAGAATACTGTTTTTTTGCGCCTTAATGCCCGCGCGGGCCGTAATAAGTACTTTATGCCCGCTCGGGCATAAAGTAATCCATTATGTAGATGGTATCTAAGGTATAAAAACACAATAATGTACAGGTTTGACATAAAGTATATTATACTCAATAAAATGTCATGAGAACGACTTTTTACGATGCACAGCATGTTTTTTTGATGTTTACTGTCTCGTTTCTAGTTGAAAACAAGTTAAGTGTGAATATTTGAACATTAATTGAATATATACCTTCTCATTTCAATTAAAATTTAACCCATCACCGTTTCAACATTTTGTATACGACAGGTGCCCGATAAACATCTTCATTTATATGTTTTCTTGGACGCGATATCCATAATACATTTTTTTTATAATTCTCATACGAAAAACTAATTGTCACTGAAATTTTATGGTTAAAATATCAGATAGCATTTCTCATATTTCACTAAATTCATCTGATATACTTTATTAATATCTGGGATTCAGTAAGTGTTACTTTAACTATTTATGTTAATCAAATTTTTAGTCTAATAAAAGTATCATCAAAATATCTTGGCATAATGGGCCAGTAGTAGCTATGATGCTAGAAGAGAACCAAACTCCAACCCACACTTTTTTTATGTAAATACAACAAATACCTACAACTATTGAATCACAAAAATTGTGAGGATTGTCAGGTCAACATGCTTTTGCCCAGCATTTTGTAGCGGTTTAAAAACAATTAAACAGGACATTAACCATCTGAAAATGACAGTGACAGCTGAGAGACAATGTTTCATGAGGTTACAGTTATTTATATCTAAAAAAAAGGTGAGCGGTTGTTGGACCGCCGACAGAAGCTTGCTTCTTGTGCACAATAGAATGATCATTTTTCGTGAATTTTTCACCATTTTTCAAAAATTTGGACAATTTTTGACCATTTTTGACAGTTTTTGACGAATTTTGACAATTATTGACCGTCTTTGGCAATTATTGACCATTTTTTCAAAATTTTGCCAATTTTTGAGAATTTTTTCAAATTTTAATAATTATTGACCATGTTTGACAATTATTGACCAATTTTGACAATTATTGATAATTTTTGACAATTTTTCAAAAAATTTGACCATTTTTCAAAAATTTTGACAATTATTGGCTATTCTTCCAAATTTTTGACAATTTTTGAAAATATTTAGCAATTATTAACCATTTTTTCAAAATTTTGACAGTTTTTGACATTTTTGGTCGTTTTTTCCAAATTCTTGACAATTTTTAAACATATTTAAAAAAATTTGACAAATTTTCAAAAATTTTAACAATTATTGACCCTTTTTGACAGTTTTTGACGAATTTTGACCAATAATTGACCGTCTTTGACAATTATTGACCATTTTTGACAATTTTTCGAAAATTTTAATATATTTGGCAATTATTGACAATTTTTAACAATTATTGATCCTTTTGGACCATTTTTGACAATTTTTGACGAATTTTGATTGGTTTTGACAATTATTGATCGTCTTTGATAACTATTGACCATTTTTGACAATTTTTCAAAAATTTTTAACATTTTTCAAAATTTTTGACAATTATTGACAATTTTTGACAGTTTTTGACGAATTTTGACAATTATTGACCATTTTTTAAAAATTTTGACAATTTTTGACAATTTTTTCAAATTTTAATAATTATTGACCATGTTTGACAATTATTGACCAATTTTGACAATTATTGATAATTTTTGACAATTTTTCAAAAAATTTGACCATTATTCAAAAATTTTGACAATTTTTGACAATTATTGACTATTTTTTCAAATTTTTGACAATTTTTGAAAATATTTAGCAATTATTAACCATTTTTTCAAAATTTTGACAGTTTTTGACAATTTTTGTCGTTTTTTCCAAATTCTTGACAATTTTTGACCATATTTAAAAATTTTTGACAATTTTTCAAAAATTTTAACAATTATTGACCATTTTTGACAATTTTTCGAAAATTTTAATATATTTGGCAATTATTGACCTTTTTTTCAAAATTTTGACAGTTTTTGACAATTTTTGTCGTTTTTTCCAAATTCTTGACAATTTTTGACCATATTTAAAAAATTTTGACAATTTTTCAAAAATTTTAACAATTATTGACCATTTTTGACAGTTTTTGACGAATTTTGACAAATAATTGACCGTCTTAGACAATTATTGACCATTTTTGACAATTTTTCGAAAATTTTAATATATTTGGCAATTATTGACCATTTTTTCAAAATTTTGACAATTTTTGACCATTTTTCAAAATTTTAACAATTATTGATCCTTTTGGACAATTTTTGACAATTTTTGATGAATTTTGATTGGTTTTGACAATTATTGACCGTCTTAGATAACTATTGACCATTTTTGACAATTTTTCAAAAATTTTAAACATTTTTCAAAAATTTTGGCAATTATTAACCATTTTTTCAAAATTTTGACAGTTTTCGACCAATTTTTCATCATTTTTCAAAATTTTTGGCAATTATTAACCATTTTTTCAAAATTTTGACAATTTTTGACCATTTATGACAATTTTTCATACCTATAGGTGTGCGAGCTCAGTGCGGCAAGAGAGATTGCGCACAGTCGCTTGAATGAGTAATCGCGTGACGAACGCTTTTTCGTAACATTACACGTTTTACGAGTTCACTAGCCTTCTCAAAAGTCCTATGTCGTGCAATAGGAAGCAAGCTTCCAAAATTTTCTCATTCCCATAGCAACGTTAAAGATATCCAAGTCAAAATTTTGGTATGAAATGGCATCCTGTGTATGATATATACAGTAAAGGGATGTGTAAGAGAACCCCTGCAGTGAAACACTAAATTTAGTTGTACAGTTTGTACGACATGTCCAAAGTAATATTAGCTGCTATAAATTTGTTGCTGATAAATTTAATCCAGTTTCCAACAATCACTTCTCAGTGTAGTTTTGAAGTTTTGAGTTTGAATAAGAGGCAGAAGATGCTCTCAAAACTGAAGTATCACGATTACTTTTGACTTTACCCATGAGACTTCTACAAACATATCCTTAAAAGCATCTTCAAGGACTAACAGTTATAAAGATAACATTAACGAACCTAAGTAGATAACCCTGAAATCTACGTTTGAAGTTTCGTTTAATACTTGCTTTTCCAGGATCGGTAGAAGGAATTAGTATATTTTGTTACGAGTCCAGAAAACAAGCTTTTTCCGTAGCCTTGATCAATTTTTCTCCAGTTGAGATAAAAGTTTTTGGAGTGTCTGTGGGGGTGGTTCATGGGAATCCAAGGATCTTTGTAGATGGTCCCAAGCATGCTCGATGGGATTGAGGTCGGACGATGGAGGGGATGGTGCCAAATGCGGGATACCATGGAAGTCCAAAGCGTCTTCGACTACTCTTGCACGATGCGGTCGAGCAAGAGAAAAGTTCGTCCAATAGCAGCATGAATCAAACGTATAACATTGTTGTACGTAAATGTTACCATCAAGCACTAACAATTCTGTACGCCCTTTAAAACAAATACTTCCCCATACAGCAATTTTATCACCTCTGAACTGATGAACTGCACTGTTCTTAGATTTCTGGGCACTAGAGGAAGATTCCATACATGAACACGTCAACTATCAGACTCATAGCTCGACTCATCTGTGAACAATGCGGAACCATTCCAATTCACATGTTCATTTGCCCATACCAACCGAGCATGCATATGGGTTTGTGTTGATGGAACTCTCAAAAGAAGGAGTAGGAGCCGGAATTGTCGGGCTAAAACAAAGGATAGCTAATCCAATAAGCCTATCTAAGAATGCCACAACTTTCCAAGCGGAAGTGACTGCGTTGAAGAAATTAAAAGGCAGGAAAGGATATACCGTTCAGTTGCCATCTTCACCGACAGTCAAGCTGCACAGAGGTCAATTCTAAGCTAGTATGGGATTGCATAGGTGCCTTAAACGCACTTGGAGACCATTGAAAGGTCATGGTAGCTTGGGTACCAGGGCACGAAGGTTATAAGAGCAACGAATTGGCGGATGAAACGGCCAAACAAGGCTCATCAATGCCATTCATTGGACCGGAACCCTTCTGCGGCGTCGCAAAGTCGACAATAAATATGGCCACAAGGAAGTGGGTGGCACAGAAATCTCTATAATGGTGGGTAACCTCACCAGGACAGAGACAGGCGAAACAGTTCATTAGAGGACATTCGCCAACTTTTACGGCAGATCTAATAAGCAAAGATAGGAAAACTGTCAAAGCCGTAGTGGATGTGTTGACGGGGCACTGTAAGCACGCAGAGCTAATAGGGTTGACAGACGAAGCTATGTGCAGATTCTGTTACCTAGAAGAGGAAACTGTAGAGCACATCCTATGCCAGTGCCTGGCAAATGTGCGGTTTCTTGTACTAGCCGAAGAGAAGCCACCGGCAAGAAACTACATCAAAGATTCAGTCTCGAGGCTGATGATTGGTTACTTAAAAAGAGTCGGTCTGGAGAATGTAATCTAGATTTAGAGGACCACAATAGATCTGAAAAGGTCGCAGTGGCATAGGCCGATTAGCCACCTCATCAAATAATAAGTTAACCTCGTGTAATCTTCGATTTACTGTTTCAATTTAAACCGAAACACCTGAAGCATTCAAAAGACACTGTTTTATGATCTAACAAGTACTCAAATTTTAAATCACAATGAACTGAATAAACTGGAAACAATAACTAATGTTGAAAGTACAAAAGAAAACAACTTGCCTTAAAATTAAAAACATTTGCACAGTAAAAAAATGAAAAATATTCCCAATCTTTTTGAAGCCAATCCTGTCAAAAACTTTTTCTGTAGTCTGATTAAAAGTGACGTGGAAATTTCAGTGGAGATCGTGCTTGATGAAAAGCAGTTTTCTCAAACATTGCATCGGTAGTTCGACGTCGAGAGCTAATCCTGTCAATTAAGATCAACGTATAATTCACTAGAGATTTGGTGTATGTATCCTGTATCGTTTTCAAAGGACTTCCAATGAATCTCACTAGGGATTTAAGCTGACGACTGGATAAAGACGATAAATGTATAATTTGTCTTAGGGTATTTACTTACATATTTGCAGTGAACAGCGCATACTGAATAATTGAGCGATGGGTAATTGGTAAATGGACAGTCTTGATAATAAAACTTCAGCATTGAGGTAGTTTTTGTGCGATGAATATTGTGCTGATTAAGGATATTATGATACGATTACCATTAGAGTTTCAAGTCGATTGACCGTCTCTAACTCGAGATAAACGTAATTAAAGTTCGTATCATTAACATGGAGAGCAATTGGGAGTTTGTGTTTTTAATTTCAGAGAAAAAAGTAAAAGTTTTTCCAAACAAAAAAAATTAAAAAAATATTATACATTTTTGAGACATAGCAGCCCAAAGCTAAGCAATAGACATGCCGAGAAATCGAACAAGAACATCTTGCAACACTGTACCCGAGTATAGTAGTACAATTTGAGCGGTAAATTTAAACGGGCAGAGAGTGAGCACGAGCAGCGTTGTCAGATTGCAGCTTGTGGAAACTGTTGATAGTATTTGTCTAGATGTACATATGAGAATGAAATGTATAGTATCTCTAAGGATACAGTTTATGTCGAAAATTATAGTATATTATGCTTCAAGCCCCACGTTGGGCGCCAGTGTAACAGGTTAACAATATAAATATTATCGGTGTAATGGGTTTTACGAAAATATTCCGTGTCACTATGTAACTGAACGATTTATTCACTTCACACAAACTAGGCAATACAAAACGAATGGTTATGAAAATAGAAAAAAAAGTAATTGACAATAAGAGCTGGAATAAGAAAAGACAATAAATGATAAAAAAGTTTGACGAGTTTACTCTTCAGAACTAATTACCATACTACTCTAACGTACAGTTCAAAGATTGGGTCGCCAAAAAGGCGTACTTGCCACGTTTAGTTAATGACAAGGGGGTCTTGCTACATAATTTAATTTTAATGGCTCTGTAGCAGAATAGCATCAGTCAAAATAGCGCTGGACAAAATAGCGCTAGGTTAAAATAGCGTCAGTCAAAATAGAGCCTCACAAAAATAACGTAGAACAAAAACAGCGGCAGACAAAATAGCTTATTCCCTTCCCCTTTTTGGAAAACTTCATGTGGAATACAAATTCTTTGATATATTTTAGAGAAGGGGATATTCCCTTCCCCTAGCTATTTTGTCCGCCGCTGTTTTTGTTCTGCGTTATTTTTGTGCGGCGCTCTTTTGACTGACGCTATTTCAACCTAGCGCTATCTTGTCCAGCGCTATTTTGACTGACGCTATTCTGCTACAGAGCCAATTTAACTATATAAATTTGATAAGCGAAAAAGTAGTTATAACCTGTGAAATATTGCATTCTTATATTTACTGCGTTGACATAACCTGATATTTTTATGTATACCTATTAATGAATTTGGTGTAAGATTTGGTATATTTCCAATTTAAAATTATCCTTGAAAAAAACATGTTAGCTTGCGCATAAATCCGAGAACGAACAACGTGTAGTGGAAATAAGACACCCTCGAATTTTTTAATTTTTTTTTAGATAAGCTCCACACACATCCAGTGGCTTCGGGCTAAGCTTGCGCAAATATATATTTTTTAGAGGTATCCAGACTGGAAGCAAACCGATGATTTCAGCATACAAGATGAGATTTCTCCGAAACGAGAGTGAAAAATTCGGGAAAAAGGGAGTTCAAAGGGATTCATCCCTCGATTTCCGATTTCGTTTGCAGACGGTAAACTGATCCAAATGTCTAGATGTACTAGAGGGTGTTTACTTTTAGAGATCGTAAAAATGCGGAAAAATTGTTAAATTGCTTTTTTAATGATACATGTTTAAAAATATGTCAATATATAATCATCATTTATTTGCAAAAGAAATGACACAAATGTGCTAGTTTTCATCATTGATCTAGCTCCCAATTCTAGTATTTCACGACAACAAAAGTATATACATGGTGCAGTCAGTAAAAAATAAACGACGCAGAAATAGATTACTGCAAAACCGAATGTTATACTTCATTTACACACACTACATTGTATATAAAGTACGACCAGAGATCTAAGAAGGTCGTAAATCAATATAAGCCGACGACCCTCATTATCACCTATTGTTCGAAATATAGATAATCAATAAAAGTGTGTGTCCCTTAAAAGATTCACAGGTCCGGATTAAAATATCTCATGAAATATTTTGGCATTTTCATAATAGTGGGCACTCCATTATTTTTGGCTTTTGTTTACAGTTGTGTATTTTAATTTATTTGATAATAAAAAATCTCATAAGGTTGATTTAGAAACCTTGGTAAGGATATGTTTAAATGTGTGTAAATAATAAAATTTACTTACCTGGCCACCAGACTTTCATTACTAATGGGCTATTAACGAGATTATAGCGATAATGGTCTATTTACCGTTACAAAATAAATTAGCTACCAGTATTGGAAAACAAAACTGTTTTAAGAACTGACAGCTTTCCAATTTCAGAAATAAAAGGAGGAAAGTTAAAAAACATTTAGTCATTACCTACCTAATATTCCCATGTGTCAGTTGTGTCTATTTCAAAGTGTCCATTTGATTTTTGTGTCGTGAAAAATGTGGCGTCCAACGATTCATCCTGGAATTTTATAAACTTTCTGAACTATAATCGCATTCATTATCGTGATGTTTATAAATGTTTTTCTGTTGTATATTATATATTATAAATACTTTCTCAGATTCCTGGTCGTACTTTACCTACAAATTCATTCAGAAATATTCTATCCTCGTATCGTATTCTCTAAGAGCAAGCAAAGCTCCATTTGACAATTTTCAATAATGTTCACTTTCAAAAATTAAAAAACTGTAATTACCACGGAATTGTTTGTGAGTTCAAATTTTGAGAGGCCATCTCTGTCCTTTGGCCTTCAAAGAGTTCCAACATTGACAGCCTGTGTTGATTGTAAAATATATCATAGAAACACAAACACATTCAATTTCAAACAAATGCTCAACAAATGAAACGTTTGGTTTGTTGTTTAACTTAAACTCATCAGTTCATATAAAAGCTCAACAGATAAATTTTGCTTAACTGCAAATCAATAAATTCAACATTAAATTATACAGGGTGCGGCACCGAAAACGAAACAGACCGCATATCTTGAAGACAAATTTTTTTTGGAGAAAATGCAAAAAGAGGTCGATTTTTATTTCAAGGGGTACATCTTTCGATCATATCCTCAACTATCCTACATCCCTCCCCTCCCCTCTGTCACTATTACCAATAAAATTTAAATAGGGAAAGTACTAAGTGTGACACATCATTGAAAAGGTAGCTTAGATTTTATTTTAAAATTATTTCTACCAATGACTGTCTTTGAAAGATTTTAGTTACTAAATTATTATTCCTATTTTTGATTATATTGATAGTTTATTTATGTTAAGTTATACGATTATTTTTATTTTATCTATAGTTCAATTTTAGGTTACTATATTGTGTCGGTCATTTTATTTCTATTTCAATTTTACAATCATCACTTTTTTAGTTGGTACTCTGTTAATTTTTTATTTTAAAGATGGTGTTCCTGTTTTACTGTTTGTCATTGTATGACACTAATTATTCGGTGTACAGGGTGTATAAAAACTAATTTAACATATTATTCTTTTTCTTTCTAAATGTTTCTAACTTTTGTATGTTTATTTTAGGCTTGTGACGGACTTATTCAATATTTAAATTTATTATTAAGTACCTATCCATATGTGCAATTAGTGCACAAAAATTGCACATAATTTGCACAAAATCTTTGGAATTGATTGTGCTTGAATGGTTGTGCTCACTCTATCCTCTCTCAAATGTACAACAAGGATAGTTCTGATTTTCGAAAAGCATTGTTTTTAAAAAATAGACAAGGTAGTTAAAGAAAATGAGTCATGGGAAAATACAACAGGATCCCACCAAAGTTATGTATTCCAGAGTTTTCAACCCTAAGATGGAAGGGAACATTTCTGGAAGACCAATACGTACCGCACAATCCCTATTTATTTGTTTCTAAATTTTTCAGATTCCAAACGTGCCCACCTTTCACCATTGTTGACATCAAATGTGAAAAGACTATAAACTTCAACGTAACACGTTTTATTCCAGTTATAACTCTCACGAATTCATCAACTAGTTATGGTTGTTTACCGCATTGCTCACTTTTAAAACAAATCTTCGTTATTCCAACCACCATACGATAGTCTACTCATATTTGCAGTCCTATCAAATCCAAGGCACTTATCTTTTTAAGATTTATATTGAAAGAATTTTGGGAAAAATAAGACCACTAAAGCGAAAATCTGTTTAAAGGGCATAGGGGACGTATTCAAATCACTTGTGACAGAGAAAAAAAGAAGATAGAAGGTGAAGTTCATGTCTAAAGATAAAAGTGAAAAACTGGTTTCTTTTGATGTACGTTTTGAGAGAAATATTTTTAACTTCCCTCGTATTTTTCATGCTTTTGATTTGTTTGTAAAATAGTTCGATGGAGTTCGTTGTTCTGAATTTAGATTATAAACAAACTAGAATTCTCATCCAAGATCTATTCTTTCAATTATTTATCATATCAAATGTATAACAACAATATCATTTTATATGAATTGCGTCGTAAATTTGTATCTATTTGATTTGGTATATTGCCAACTACCTAAACCTTAATTTCTACAGAAATTTATCTGTCTTCCATAACTTCTAAAAGTTAATTAATATAACAAGACTGCTGTCGTTGTCAACATATTTGTTTTCTTGCCGCTGAAATTTACGAGGCATACGATGGCTTGTATTTTTGTGAGTAAAGCACGAGTTTATTTTTGAATGGGTTCTTAATCTTCGGAGACGGTTGCCTTTTCGTTTAGTTTTCTCAACGTTCCATAAAGATTCTCATTTTAAAATAAAAATGTATATATGTGCATGAATATGTGCAAAAACAGATTTGGGCCATTGTGCAGAAAACATGCTTCTCGATTTTGACAAAAAATTTTGTGACAATCTATAGGAATTGCTTTTATAATTAATGTGAATAAATTAAAATTTGGCGGAAAGGCGTATTTTACGGGATAGGGAGAGAATAGGAGTGCTGGGTGGGGTAAAAAAAAACGAAAAAAACTAGCCTTGAAAAGCCAAAAATCATAGATTTCCAAATAAAAATTCCAGCCAAAAATGTTATATTTACAGTGTTGCCAGAGTTTTGAATAATCCACTAATCCAATGAAATTAAAAAAAAGGATGCAAAAACTATTCTACGAAAAATGTAAATAGTATAATTTGCAATATATTTGATTGGTGTATAGTTGAGAGTTCTAAAACTTATTATTAATATTTATTTGAGAATTTCATTCCTTGCTATTTTTATTCAATTAGAATTGGTATGATATAGTTCGGTTTTGTTGGGTTTGATTGGGTAGAGTTTGGTTAGGTTAGCTTTGGTTGGGTTAGGTTTGATTAGGGTAGTTAATGGTGGAATTCTGAGAACATCTGTAAGATCTATAAGCCGAAATATGTAAGAGTTACAGGAAATGCGATTCTAACCTTACTTGTTACTTACAGATTCCTTGTGATTTTTAAATGAACATCATTGACATTAATATGAACGGACAATTGAATATTTTCGCCGGTATTCTGTTGGAAGAGGATGAGAATCGGTTTGTACATATTTTTTATGGTATTATTATAAAATACACTTTCCATTTTTCCAGAAATCATATGAGAATCCAACGAAGACATTTAAGGGATCAATTAAATCCGTTTGATATGCCAGGCATTTTAGACAAATGTTTCGGTTGGACAAAAATAGTGTTCAATTCTTAATTCACTCTTTTATTAAATAATTGGGATCCAAAGTGGGGTTTATAGTATTACTGCGAAAAATGTAATCATTTTCCATGAATTGTAAGTATAACTTTTTATTTTTACACCTTGCGTTCTACAAAATACGTATATTTAAATAAATAGATAAATAACATGTTAAATATATTATTTCAGTAGTTTACTTACGCCATTCTTTTATCACAAATTGTAAAAATATCAATTAGTATTAAGGTTTACCAGGTCGGTACACACACAGCTTTTAAATACTTTTAATGGTTTTGAGGTTAGAATTTTGACATATAAACAGAAGTGAAGTTGAAACCTATAAGGTAAAGATCTGTAACTGTGAATCTTACAGATTTGGTTCCAGAATAGCAAATTGTACAAATCTGTAAAGGTTCAAGTTACAGATCCTATATCTTACAGATTCTGTAGCTTATAGGTAAATTCTCAGAATCCCAACATTATTTATGGGTCTATCCTGTGCACGACTGTAAGATAATCTGTAACCTTACAGGGGAATTGCTTTTCTGCGAACAACTGTTACTTACAGGAATCTTTAATTGTCGTATGTCATTACAGAAATCAGTTTTTTTTTATAAAAATTTAACAAAAATGAACAATCAAATGGCAATATTTATTGGAATTTTAATAGAAGAAGACTATAATTGGTAAAATATATTCAGTTTATTATAACAAGTTGGTAATTGGGTACTGTTTATAGATATAATTTTTAGGAACTTTATGAGAATTCAAAGAAAACGTCTCAGAGATCAAATGGATCCCTTTGATATGCCAAATACAGCATTTATTCCTATTAAATGAAACTAACTGTTTCTAATTAATTCCACTATTTAATGAAAAAATTATGAAAATTATGAAAGGATATTGATAATTATTTCGATATTGACATATCATCGTCAGAATATCAATATCGAAATAATTATCAATATCCTTTCATAATTTTCATATTTTTTTCATTAAATAGTGGAATTAATTAGAAATATGAGTAGATTCCACAAAGTAAGGGTCCAAACAGTACAGTTTAATAATTCAAAATTTTAAAATTGACATTTAAAAGGGTGGCTGTATCTTCCAAACTAAAATGTTTGCAAAGAAATACAAACAGGTAAAAAAGTTTAAATCCAGTGGCGTTCCATATTTCGTTAAATATATCCCTCATAAAAAGTTGGGGGGTCAAAAGAGGTCTGAAAATCCATAATAAATAAAAATAAATAAACGCTACTACTTCCAGTTTATGGGTAATCATATACTTATTGTCTCATATAAATTTTCATAAAATTACGTTTTAAAGCAATATTAAAAAAATGAAATTGAATTTTCAAATAAATCACCCTGTAACATTTTTTGTATGCGCTTTTGTATATAGGTATGAGGTAAGTGAGGTTCGGTCAACCTATTTTTGACCCCAGAATATGTGGTATAATGTATGACCAATTTTTTCGGGACACACTGTATAATGCGCGAAATGGGGTGTAGAATATTCAGTTGTCTGCTACAAGGTTCATACCAGTATTATTGTTCATTAAACGTCAACATTCATCTAAATTAAGAGCTGCCATGTGGTTATTCCCATTCAAGCAGACATAAATATTTCAAATTAATAGGAATATATAGCCAGATAAAATTATCACAAAGCTGTCATTTGATAATAATCTAAATGAAGCTTATAAGTATACCTGGACATTATTTTAGAATTAGCTTGAATTTTGTTCGTTAGCATTACAAGGAAAACTTCTGAATGATAGATGATGTTTGTTTGTTGTTTGTTTTTCTTGCGCTATCAGCAATCTCTCGTTAATATCTAATGAATTATTTTTCATCCCCCTCTAGCAAATGACGGCATCTTCTCAAGTAAAAAGCTTTAATTCTATTGGGAGTTCTGTGTTCGGAAATACATTTTCCCAATGGCAGGAAATGAATCTTTTAAAGTTTCCGTTGTAAAATTTGTGTTTAAATTTTTAAGAGGGGTGTTTTTTATTTGAGGTTTATTTGCCAACAGAATTTATAATGTAACGTGCGAGTTCCATTTTATGTACATCTGAAAATTATAAAGAATTGTTCATTTCAATTTCAATTTTTGTAGATTTAATAGTAATAAGGGTGTTCCAACAAAAACTTGGCCCCCCAGAAAACAAAAATTTCTTCAAAATTAAAAAAAATATATTTATTGGGGACTGCCTCATAATCTTTTAGAGGACCAAATAACTTTCCAACAGTGCTTGTAAAAATTGTGTTGCTCTGACTCACAAAAAGAAAGATTGTATGGATGTTGGTGCTAAATTTTCAGGAGCCAATATTGCTCCCGATGAATTTATTCAAAAAAACTTTGAACTGAGCTTTGATGGGGAGATAGAGAGATAGATGGAGTGGATATAATCCATTGGAGCATAATGCAGTAACTGAAGAATTCCAGAAAGTAGAGGAAGCCAAAAGGCAATTAAAAGCTGATAAAGATGTTGATGCAAACGATGAAGATGTCGATGAAGTAGATATATATACCAGGAACCAAAGTAGATAGCAAACAAAGAATTACTGTAGGGAATTTGAGAATTAGAGAACCGCTAAATACTTGAGAAATCTTGATATAGCTTTTGCTTATTATGATCCCAAAACAAGGTCAATGAGGGAAGACCCAAATCAAATTAGAGATGAAAATTTTTTCCGATTTATTGGGGATACTGCAAATCGTGCCAAAGCTCAATCGTTTGCTTGGGATGCCCATGAAAAAGATGATGTTTATCTTTTAGCAGAACCAACAAAAGTTGCTTCAAAAATATTGTGAAAAAAGGAAAAAAGAAGTCAAAGTAGTGTTTTAGACAGATATGGTGGAAATGAGTATTTGGAAGCTCCACCAAAAACTCTCCTTTTGACACAGACAAAAGACTATGTAGAATACTCAAGGTTTGGAAAAATAATTAAGGGAGTGGAAAAAGAAATTATAAGATCCATATTTGAGGAAGATTGTGACATTATGATTAGGCGCGTAAGACAGTTTTGAACCAACGTTTTCCAGGGCGTTGGATTGGCAGGATGGGTCCAATAGAGTAGCCAGCTAGATCACCGGATCTCTCGTCTTTCGATTTATTTTTGTGGGGACACCTAAATTCAAAATATACGCCACTCCGCCTGCAGATCTCGCACAGTTGCAAAATATCTTCAAAGTTATTTCATAAATTAAAAAAAATTACAATAATATGTTTTTGAAATAATGTGTTGGTGGTTGATGCGGGGCTGCAAGGGGTTGCATTTTTGGGTATGAATTTTGCATTAAAATTCGTCCCTCCTCTAATAAAATTTGAAGTGTTTTTTTTTACATTTTGAAGAATCTCTTGGTTTTCGTGTTTCTGGGGATCAAGCTTTCGTTGGAGCACCCTGTATAATGAAGTAGACATAACCTACATGGCGGACTGAACTAAAGCAACAAACGAGAGACTAAAGAGATGGATTTGACTTCAATCTCTGCATATGAGGTCTACTATTTTAACAACAATTGTTGTTATAAAGTGCTCTAATGTGCCAAATTATATAAAATAATTTTATTAGCATCAACCACATTAAACAGTGGAGTCAACAACTGCATTCGAAAGATAATTTTAATTACAGGGTAATAAATGAAAACATACTACTATAACTGCAGTTTATTTACCTCTCAATAACCAGTATAGTATAAAATTTAACGAACCGGATAATAAAACGAACGGCATTTAACGATTTTTATTGGAGTTCAGATTTGTATATAGAGTAACAATAGAAATGGTATTAATCGGAATCCAGATAAAAGGAATTTATGTTCGTGTATTCACCGCCTACAATAACAACTGTGTATTGTTGTGTCCTTTATAATTATAGTAAGCCGTGCTTTTATAGACTCTTCCGCACATGCATATTACACGTCTGCGAGGAAATAATCAACAATATTATCTTGTGGAAGTTACTTGTGAGTTTAATAATAGGTTTTGTTTTGTAACTTCATTATTTATTTGTTTTACAAACAACTCAACACTTGTGACACTTTATTTTGGTTTACCGTCAAACGATTTTCATGGCAATAAGAACAGTGTAAGATACAAAGTGTCGCAAGTTTTCGTTTACAGGCATTATTTTGCTCAATTTAGAAGATTATCCAATACTGTAAAAACTGTTGTGAATTGCATCAAAATTCCTTCCTAATGACGTATCAGAAACTTTATTTCACTCAACAGTCCTTTGGCAACCACCCCTCACTTTCTATTTTCAAATGGCACCCCCTGTATATTTTCGTTGAAAATTGCTTTTTAGAATACAACGATGTAACATACTTGTTGGTTTTTTTATTATTATCACCAAAAAAATTAACATTTTATTATATTTTGCTTTAAATAAATTATCCTTATTGCTTCCGCCACTGTTTTTAAAGATTTTAAAGAGATAGAAGAAGATTAATCTTTTTTTTAAACTGATGCTTTTTATGTCAAAAAATTAATGACAGTTAATAATAATAAGTGTAGAACAACAATCATTTGCGAATAGTACCTAGGGTAGCTGTGTCTTTGCCAGAAGGTCAGGTATCTGGGCATAATTCTGGATGCAAAGCTAACTTGGAACTCTCACCTACATGACAAAACCAATAAAGGGAAGATGGCCCTAATGGCTGCTAAACGGGCGATAGGAAACACATGGGGACTAAATCCACGGATAGTTCTTCACTGTTTGCACACAACTGTGGTGAGACCGATTGTTACCTATGGAGACCTAGTTTGGTGGCCAAAAACAGATCAAAGGAAAGCCAAACTGGAGCTATCAAAACTTCAGAGGCTTGCCTGCCTGTGCATAACGGGTGCGATGAGAAGCAATCCGACTGCGGCAATGGAAGCCTTTCTCAATCTTCCGCTTCTTGCTCTGCATGTTAAGGCGGAAGCGAGAATGGCTGCATATAGGCCTGAATGCAATGGGAATTGGTACGAAGGAACCAACTCCCATAGCCATACCAGAATGGAAGCATTCAGTCAGGAAGGAACGTTAGTGTGGTACACAGACGGATCTAAAACTGACAAAGGAACAGGAGCTGGAGTCCATGGTGCCAGACCCAGGTGCAATGTTCTCGCATCGTTGGGGAAGTTTGCATCCGTATTCCAGGCAGAAATCTACGCTATCGACATGTGTATGCAAATGAACATCGAAAGGGGGTATAAAGGCCAAAAGATCCTCATACTCTCAGATAGTCAGGCATCACTGAAATCTTTAGCATGTCCCCAGATCAGATCTAGACTGGTCTGGGACTGCCTTCAAAAACTTTTAACCCTGGCAAACCACAATAGAGTAAGTATTAAGTGGGTCCCGGGGCCAAAGGGTATTATAGGCAATGAAAAGGCAGACCTTGCCATTCACAACAGTTTTTACGGTATTGGATTATCTTCTTAATTAAGTGAGATATTGCCAATAAACAATAACTTAGGACACGCTGTATTGTCTATAATAAACTGCTCCACAGAAAATAGGGAACTTCACAAATATTAGATTTATGTTAAAAAGTATTAACTGTTTTATTCACCAAAGTGTTTTCTGTAATAATACGATATTGAATATTTATTGCTTATCTGACCAGTTTTTTGTTTCCAAGTTGATAAGTTTTTAAATTTAAGGCAAGTTGTTTTCTTTTGCATTTTCATCAGTTATTGTTTCCACTTTACTCAGTCAACTGAGATTTAAAATTTGCTGCTATTTGTTATTCCCACTTCGACCTTGTTCTTATCTCTTCTTCTAACAATTATTAATTAAATGTGAATTAAGAATTCACTATTGAAATGTAAATTCCATTCCTGGTCAAAGAGTCTGAGCTTGACATGAACACGAGACGTATGTCTGTTCTCTTTCATAGGATTTCATGTATTTAAACAGTGGCGAAGAGGTTTAATTCTTCTTTCCTGTGAACATGTGTTATTGAAGCAAAATTTTACTGTATCTTATCTTATCTTTAAAAAGTGCATTCATGTGAATGGTAAGTTATTTCGCTTTAATGTGTGTTAACTATTATTTCTTAGCAGTTTTCCACTTTCCTATTTTTATTATGTAGCAATGTCGTTCCAGTGCCAGGAATATATATCGATATGATTTTGCTTTTTTTTCTGTCATATTTCTTTTATATTTTCTTTGAATATATTTCAAACCTTTTTAAAATATATACATACATATTTAAAATATGTCTGTATTTACCGGTATGGGGAATTCTACCTGGGACATGAACGTTACCTGGGACAAGAACTTTACCTGAAACCAGAACTTTACCTGTAACTTCAACAAGGACTCCATCTGTCAAGGGCTTTATCTGGAACCAGGACTCTATCACTCCAGGAAAGTAACATCTATATATTTCATCGCTTCTTCAACTCTTCAACATAGAACAACCCAATAGTCATTTTTTTTTTCCTGTTTATTGTTTTTTAAAAAAGAGTCAATATACAATTTATAAATTTAATAACGTTGATCATAAAGTTTATTTTCCCTTCCAATATTCCAGGATTTGTCGCTATAATGCTGATGTGAGTAACAAATAAACTAGTATTCAGTAACTTGATTAATAATTATCTTCCTTCAATACCTTAATTAAAATAAATTTCAAGTAGGATTACCCGAGAACCGGTAAGACTACTCTCTGAATTTTTACTAGTTTGGTCTCAGAATCTACACCTGAGGTGCTCTCTAAACTGAGTAGCCGTTGCAACATCGGGGATATCATTATTTTCGTGATTGGAGACCCCTTTCTAGAACATGGGACAATTTCTGCAATGATCTCATTGTTGCATTTCCTGATCGTGAAACACCTGGAACACGTGCACATATTGCTGCAACCTTAAGCAGTAGAGACTGTGATTCATTAACTGATGGAAATCAGACATTACGATCAATAAACTGGTTTTATAATCAGTTACCATGGAATATTATTATCAGCATGGTCGAGTTTGGTTTGGAACATACTGAAGGCCGTTCTGCCATTCGAGAGCAGAAGCCAGCATCTGAACGTGATTTGTTATTTTTCTCAGCGAGTTTGACGACCGCCGTACGAGATCATTCAAAAATTTTGCCGAAAAACGGGAAACTGAACGAAGATCAAAGAAAAGTAACGATCCACGGGTCGATTGTACTTGTCGATCATACAAAAGCGTATTTTGAATGCTTCTGGTGTTTCGGATTTAATTGAAACAGTACGTCGAAGATTATACGAGGTTAACTTACGTTCACGACGACTTTTAAGAATAATTCCACTCAAAATATTCAGCTACTATTTTCATTGAAACGAGTAGAAAAATATGGCGTAATAAATTTTTGACAACTATTTACAAAATTCTGAAATTATAAATCAAATTTTATGAGTAGGAACGTACTTTTTTATTGAATAAAAAAATAACGTAGTTCCATCTCTCATTGATCCCTTTCGACAGGGGGAAGGGAATATCCCGGATATTACAATCACCGTCAAAATTAGTAACGAGAGACTAACAGAGACAGAGATAGAGGATCTGGGCATCTGACAAATGATTCTATCCGGCAACAACACGCGAATTGTTATACAAAATGTCTCTCTCCCATTATTTGTACGGTGGGTTTTTTGTATACGTTATATAAAGTACATTATATGAAGATATGCCTATATAAACTCAGTTTTACATTGTATTGTAGGCAATGCAAAATATCTAGTTTGTAATGAGGTGTTAAACTTAACAAAAATATGATGTTTCTTCAATGTTAATAGTTAGTGGTGTGCAAAATCATAATGGAGAATCAATTATTTTTAATATTTTTATTCTCACCAGGTTTTTATAACGATTTGAAACTTCAACTTTTGGAATATTTACATAGTTGGCCATTTACGCTTTGACGTACATTACCTAAAAGAAAAGTTATCTACATAAGGGTTGACATAGGACCACAATTCTGTCGTCTTCTTTTTTAAAATCGTGATGAAGTATAGGTTATGCTTATTATTCTAACTTGAAAAATTGTGTGTAATCAAAAAAATATAACTAGCAAATATTAAAATTACCAGTTCCACAACGTATGTTTCTAATTCCACAGCGTAGGGGTTAAAACTAACTAAACTTAACTAAAAAAATATTAACACAATGCTTTTGTTTTATTATAATAACTCGTATAAACTGTAAACAAAAACAAAAGCCATATATATTATAGACATTGACAGTTCTTCAAACTTCAAATTCGAATGGCCTTTTTGTAACTAGTTCATAAAACATCTAAATCAGAAAGTTGCTAACTTCATCTTTAGTTATATGGCGTATTTGTAGTGGAAGTTGCAAACATTTAGGAACTCTTAATTTCCAGTTTTCTCCTAAAATATTCGGTTTAAAAAATGTTTAAATTAGTTCTTGCAAAGTAGTTCCAATATACTTTAATAAAATACCAAAAACCGGATATCAGTTTGATATATTTATTACTTCGGTATCTTTATTTTTCAAATTTTAAATTTAATTATAGTTATGCTTATGTTGACAAACATTATTTTCATTTTGTTGTTGCAAGAAATTAATGATTTCAGGTCGGTTATATGTTCATTAACACATTGAGTGCCGTATGAGACCATGGACCAGATTCTTGACTGAGAGAAAGATAAAGAAAAAATATGTTGTCTCTCAGGAAGCTCTACTCCCTTAGTCAAGAATCCATTCCCAAGGTGGTCTCACAACCTTTTGGTCAATTCGGCTACATGAAGTCACATTGGTCTCACACAACTAATTGTTAATTTTCGCCGCATGGTGCTATGTTAGCTTCAAACACTGCTTTTAAATGTATACAATCTTAAAGTGGGCGGCCTATGGATCTCGAAAATCATCTCGGTGAGGGCGCCGAGACAATTTGGTCAACAGTTATGATTTTATTTTCTTTTTTGGAAATAAAACCACAAAACTTTTGTACGAATAAACTATATTGTTTTAAAGGTATTATAAAAGCAAAAACGGGAAATACAGAGACATATATACAATGGCTTGGGGTTACGCCTCGTATGCTTTCTAGATCCGCTCAACTGGGGTGGATAAGTCTCCGTTGTACGTTTAAATTCTTTCACTCATGTCCCCCACAATTTCATATTTTTTGCTTTTTCTTTCCAGTTTGCTACTCCTGCTCTATTGAGGTCCGCCTCTACCTGATTTTGCCTCTTTGACCTGGGTCTACCGCGTCTCCTCCTTCCTCCTGGGTCAACTGTTGTCCTGTCCAAAATTTCACGATTCGTTCAAATTCTATATTCATTCTCATTTATTTTTACATGCCCCAATATTGTTCTCATAATCTGCCTCTCAGATATTCTTAATTTTTCCTCTTCCTTCTTCATTAACGTCATTGTTTCTGCTGAGTACATCATTATTGGCCTTATTATCGTTTTATATATATTAAATTTTGTTTGTTTTGTTAACATTTTGATTTTAAGTAGTTTCTTATTAGCGTGGTAGGCTCTATTTGTAGAGATTATCTTTTCTTCAATTTCAGTGCTTCTATGCTAATCATGACCCCCAAATATTTATATTTTTTAACTTCTTCACATTCATAAGCGTTGATTTTTCTTTTTTCTTTTTGGCTTAGGCTCCCCAGTCTCATTAGCTTTGTTCTACTTTCATTAATTTCTAGCCCCATTTTTCCTCCTTCTGTGACTATCTCCTTCAACATATTTTCCATGATTCTTCTTCTTTTGGTTACAAGCACGATATCGTCCGCATAGGCTATTATTTGGCTGCCACTTGATCTTGAGCTACCCTTGTGTAGTTTTCTCATTGTGTATTCTAATGGTAGATTAAATAGCGTTGTAGACAATGAGTCACCTTGTTTTACCCCTTTATTAATCATACTAACCCTTGTATGATTCATTGTCATTTTGGTTAACCTTCCTAGTTTTGCGTCTTGTCTTGCTCTTTTAATGCTGTCATGAGTTCACTTCTTTTGATTGAGTCGAAGGCTTGTTGAAAATCGATGAAGAGCATTTCTATGTTTAATCTGTATTCATGAGCTTTTTCCATTAATTGTTTTAATGTCTGTATAGCATCAGTTGTTGATCTGCCCTTTGTGAAGCCGCATTGGTATTCTTACAAGTCTTCTGTTAGTTAATGTTGATAGTATTTTATATGCAACGTTTAATAATGTGATTCCTCTGTAGTTTTTACATTCATGTTGGTCTCCTTTTTTATGTAGGGTGACAATTTGTCCAATTTCCCATTCTTCCGGCATCCTTTCCTCGTTCCATATTTTTTTAATCAGATGATTATTCTTTCATGTAGAGTATTCCCTCCATATTTAATTAGCTATATGCTTATTCCATTCTTTCCATGGGCTTTTCCATTTCAGTTTTTATTTATTATTTCCTTAACTTCCTTAATTGTTGGTTCTTCTATTGATGTCTCTTGGTTATTATCTTCTATTAGTTCTCCATCTTCATCCAAGTAATATGGTTCAGTTAATAGTTCCTTAAAGTGCTCTACCCATATTTGTTTATACTGGTGTTCTTCTTTCTGTCAGCCTTCCTTCCTTGTTTTTTATTCCTTTTGTTTTGCCCTTATATGTTTTGTTGTTTTCGTTAATTTTTTTATAGTAACTTTTCCTGTTTCCCCTCGACTTTTTTGTTTCAATTTCACAGATATTATTATCTGTCCGCTCCCGCTTTCTCTTTCTAATTATTTTATTGCTTTCCTTTCTTTTATTTTCGTATTCTTGCCTGTCCTCTAGATTATTAGTTTATATCCATTTCAATCTTGCTTTGGCTTTCTTCTCCACCGCACTATTGCATGTCGTGTCAAACCACTCTTGTATTTTCCCCTTTTTCTTCTCACCTAACTGTGTTTCCGCTGCTGTTTCTAAACATTTCTTTATATTGCTCCATTCCTACTTTACTGTTTCTTGTATTTACTGTATTTAACATCACAGATCACCATGGCAACGGATGAATTTTAGTGGAAATTTTTTCCCCGTGGGTACCCAACAGCGAATTATACTGTAAATTTTTTGACGTTTATAATGACAGAATATTTTTTACAGTCTGGTTTTTATTTGCAAAAATGCAAAATTAGGTCCTAAAATGGCACTTTTGAGCTACTACAATCAGTAGAAAGTTTGTAAACTGCTTCCATACACTTGACTAAATTTTAATTATTTCAAACACAATTTGGTGTGGAATTTTCTTACCGAATACCACACGAGGTCAAATTAAATCCGGAAATTTTTTCTCGTTCATGAACACCTATTTTTAGAAAATTGTTCAAAATATTCGTCTTCGACTCGGGATAATTTTCAAAATATTCATGAGCTCGAAAAAATTTCCGGAAATAATTTGACCTCTAGTGATAATATTCCTCTACAACACAATTCACGCACACCCATGTACGTTCTAACCCAGGTCAGGCCAGATGTTCAACATTTTTATGTCCCAGTTGGCCGAGTTAAAACTGTCCGGTTACTTCGTTATATTATGCCAAATACTGGACTGGATGTATTAGCTTTTCATTGCAGGGCTGCTATGTTGCCAGCTATTAAAAATTTTCTTAAATATAGTAACATACATTATTATTCTTTGTCCAGCAATTTTAAGCGACTTATTTTATTGCTTACTAATAAATTTATATTATGTATATTTTTTTAAAATATTTCCAAATTAGCTTTCTAAGAACATCACGAACTAACAGTTTACTGAAGTAAGGAGAACATTTGTATAGTGAGCCTAACAATTCTAGAAAATATATCTGACAGCATTGCTTTATTTTATTGTCGTTACACTGACTTTGGTTCCACTATACCCACTTTGTTGACCTAATATAAAGTTGATATTGATTATAATGACATTAAGTATGAAAAAATACATTTCTTAGGTTATTATCGATCGATACAGCTTCGCACGATATCTTGCGGGCTAATTAACCGAATTATAACATACAATTAGCGGCACCAAACAAAAATTTTCTTTGTAGACCTGTCTTATTGTTGTCTTCTTCTAACTGATTAGGTTTGCGTGGTTGCGGATTCAATTCAATTCAACTACCTCTTCTCTAAAAGCTGTTATCGACATTTTATTTTTAGTTACTTTCTGTCAAGCCACATAAGCGTTTACTTGCGCTGTTTCAGTCAGTATTTCCATAGCCAACTTTCTGTGCCTCTTTCTCAGGCTGCTGTTATAAGATTTTATCTGGTCATAAATGTCTGTATAAGCTGTAAGCTTTGTACTTTTATACTCCACAATAATTGTGAGCTTTCTTACATTTTTACCTGCTCAACTGCTCAGTACAAGTACATCTTTTCGATCTTTCCATTTTTGAACTGTTATCCCTCAGCCATGGTTACTCCTACTTGTAATTTCTTCTACATAACAATCTTCGGGTTGAATTTTCGATTTGCCCCAATTCTGATAATGTTAAATTATTCGGTTTAGGTTCCTTTTAATTATGGTTGACGTTCTTCAAATAAAACACATCTTTCTTCGACAAATGTTTAATTTGAACTCCCCGACCAAAAACTCATAAGCAACAATTGCCAGCCTACACATTCTTTCAATCTAGCGCGTGTCTGCTTATTTTGCCTTTGTTACTTATATCGATAATTAAATTATAATCAAACTGCTTAGTCGATATATATTATGAATACAATAATTATTATAACTAAACACATAAATACTAAATTTAATAACCTATAATTCAACAATAAGCATAAATTCTAACCTAAATAATTAACTACCCATTACAAATTGTGATTCTAAATTATCCAGGTACTTACTTAAGCACTCACACACACAAAATATCATCAAAATCGGTCCAGCCGTTTAAGAGGAGTTCAGTGTAAACCCGATTGCAACGTCATCTAGCGGGACAAATCGTTATTCTAAACTATACAGGTACTTATTTAAACACACACACACAAAATTTCATAAAAATAGACCAAGTCATTTGGGAGTAGTTCAAAACTCGATTGCAACGCCACCTACCGGTACTAATTAGGAATATAAACCATTCAGGGACTCACTTGCACACACAAAATTTTTTCAAAATCGGTCCAGCCGTTTAGGATTGCATTAAAATTTACAAAAATGTATCTCGGTTCCCTTCCTTGCGACCCATTCTCTAAATCCGATATCCTAATTCCTTTAAATGCAACTGAAGAGAATAGAAAAGCCCATGGAGAATTATATTCGATCCTTCCTTACTTTCGTTTTCCTCCCTTTCTCCAATTTTTGAATATTTTTTCTGTAGAGTGATTTTCGTTGTTAAAATTATAGGCGGTTGTAAAGTGAGATGTATTTGTTTAAATTTTTTTATTAATTTATTGTTACTTTTCATTTCAATAACCAATGCATATTAATTGAGTGCGTAACTACATACTGTACTGTCTTCTTTGCCAATATTCCACAATCAATTTTCCAGATGTTGAGCCCGACGAACAGGAACAACAATCTAACGCGGAGCATTAATTTTTATTTGATTGCACGTTCCATATACCAAATGTTATAGAAAATTGATGATCAATTTCCTGTCTGTCGTAAATCAATATTCTCCTACTTGTACATGAAACATTACTCAACTTTAATATACTTCGTGGAATGTATATCCGAATATCTTTTAATACTGGTTTGTATGCAGTGGAGGCTACGTCACAACCATCCACGTGGAAGAGTGGATAATCCATAAAATTCAATTGTATCTCTCTAATACATAATATATAGATAGAGGTTGTTTTCCAATAACACTATAATCTGTCCATCAAAGCAACGGAGTGTTCCAAAACAGTATCATGCATAGTGCACGTGATCTCTCCGATTCTGTACCAATGTACCAAAGACAATGAATTCTGCCGGCCGATTGCAGTTAAATCCGATTGGCCAGCGTAGGGAGGCATATTTATTTCAGCCAATAGATGCAAAGGCGCATGGTGATCATACATCGTTGTTTGGGTCGCTCTGTTTGTTCGATGGATATACTTTAGAGCACATTGTGCGGCACAATGCTCAACATTGAATGTTCCAACTACCCCTCGCACTGCAGCGAGTACTGCTTTTGTGTGATGCGCGCAAAGGATACATGTCTTCGAATATGTGACTAGAACAGACATGACCTATTATCTAACAGGCCATTGTCGTTTGAATCATCATATGGTAAGACTTGGACTGTCGGAAGATCCGACGTCTTTTTCTGGAAGATGATGGAACAGCAGAGCATATACTTTTTGCTGAATTTGTTTGGTGAGCTATAATAGACTCTTGCGGATATCACAATATGTGTCCAGTGTTTGTTGAGCACATTTTCACTATAATAACCGCTTAAACTATGAAAGTAATTCTAAGACCAGTTGATAAGTAGAATTGTATCGTGCCAGAGTACCAAGTGTTATTTCTTGTCCGGAGAACTACGAGAAATACGAGAACAATAGTGTAAACTTGTGTAAAGAGATTGAATATATCCGGCAACTTTTTGTATTAATATGGAAAACGATTTAATGTAATAAATGGTATAATATTTCATTTGGATTACCTTGCAGCTTTCATCTCTTTGACCTCAGTACACGTAAAACCTGGATTCCATGCAAAATAAGATGTAATTATCAATTTCTCTTTTCTCGGTACATTATCCGGTTCTGGTAGACTTCGCGACCCTCGGAATTTCATGTTAATTTTAAATTTGTTTGATAGCTTACCTTAAATAAAGTAGATTAGAACAAAAATTTCGCTGGATCATTCAGTAATTACGTTAAAAAGGGATTCCCTTCCCCTTTTTGGAAAACTTCATGTGGAATACAAATTATTTGATATTTATGTCTACATTTATAGATACATATTTATTCTTAATCTCGGAAAAATTGTTGACTGTTGAATATAAAGTATTTAACTATTTTTTAAATAAAATATCTGTCCAAATAGTGTTGAAAAAATATTGTTTTTTGGATTTTTTTTTATAAATTCTGAATTTACCACAAATTTTTTAGTAAAAAGATCTAAAACCTTGTGTAAAGTATTTCCCATCCGTCACGAGTTACGGAAATGAGAACTGGCAACATTGTCCATCCACCGCTCTTTCTAAAATTTGTGGCCATCTGATATCTAGACATAATTGTCAAAAATTGTCAAAAGTTGTCAAAAATTGTCAAAAATTGTCAAAAATTGTCAAAAATTGTCAAAAATTGTCAAAAATTGTCAAAAATTGTCAAAAATTGTCAAAAATTGTCAAAAATTGTCAAAAATTGTCAAAAATTGTCAAAAATTGTCAAAAATTGTCAAAAATTGTCAAAAATTGTCAAAAATTGTCAAAAATTGTCAAAAATTGTCAAAAATTGTCAAAAATTGTCAAAAAAATGGCGGAATTTTAGTACTTTTAATTGCAATTTTCTCTTTAAAAAGTGCATGATCCAAGAATTTTTTTCTTTCAAAATGTTCTATAGCAATAGGGCTTTCTAATAAAAAAAATCGTTGCAAAATTCCGAGGGTCGCGAACCTTACCGGAACCGATTATTTCCATTCATCGTCCCAATAATTCCTGTTCCCACTAGGATACTTGAATTTCACTACACTACAAACACAAATGTCAGTATTATGAACCTGTCAAAATTACAGACGGAGGCTTGACAAGCATAAACTTTGACACACAGTCAACAGTGTTTTCGATTTTCGCCAATGATTCATCAGAAACGTTCAGATGTATAATTTATTTTTCTTAAACAAGAGATCAATAAAGCAGCCCAAGTTATCCAAAATCTGCGTATAAAAGTCATTATTGGACTACATTACTCACAACAAATATGCGAGGCTATATGTCTAACTATTACAGTTAAACGACAATGACCGTGATATAAATCCTCATCCAACTCAATAGTTGATTATGTACAAATTTCTCTTTAATTTATTCGAATCGGACCTTTCGTTTAGAAGTTACGACGGGTATAAACATGCTTAAAGTAATATAAATGCGAAGTAGGCGTTACCGAGCGATATCTTGGCGGAACGAGAGATACAATTTATGTTTGCAATAATTGTTTTTCGGTTTTGTCTGAGTCTTTAGTTATATAATTATTATTATTGGAAAATTGAACTATATTTTCCGCCGAAAAGATTTAGTTAGTTTCTATAATGATCTCTGTAAAGCGGTTTAGTACATCCAGTTTAACTGCAATTTCAATAGAGCGTTTTCAAGTGACGTCATCTCGCGCCATATTGTCAGCTGATCACGGACAACCTTCAGAAAGATGGATGAAAATAGCACTTTTTACTGATTTAAATTTAGATCGAGAACAAAAGTTAATTGGTTTTGGTAAATATGTGTATTAGTTGGATACTACCATAATTTACAAGTGTAAAAAAGCTGTTGTATTATTCGGTTTGAGGTTATATTAGAATTTAGTGTGAATGTTGTTCTGTCAGAGAAATTCGTCACGATGACTTACTTGGAAAAGGTCAATTATTGCTGGAAAAAGGTTTATGGAACAAAAACTGTTTTATCGTCGAGTTATTCTAATGTCGTAACCATTCACCAATACGAACCAAGCTATCGGTTTTGATTTTGGTTTCGGTTTTCTTTGCATGACAAGTCGAATTACCAGAGACGCTTCCAACCACAATTCGTTGAACATAGATGTATCTATTATTAACGGTGAAGGAATTGACCAAAGCCGAGGTTTTATTTTCGACAAGAAATCATTCATTTCTTGTTTGTTATTTAAACAAGTTAAATCGGTTTTGAAAAGGTTGTTAAGTATTTGTTTGATTTATCGAACAGGTATAGAGTTTAATTGGGTAGATAATATACAAATCCAGTATGTTGGTATTCATTTTAACAATTAATAGTAGCAATGTTTTTAATTGTATACCTACAGTAGCATCAAATAAATTTTTCTTAGTGTATTATTAATAAAAAATTGGTAGTGCTGTGGATAATATTGGAAGAATTCGAAAAATTGCGTTTTAAAGTCATTTAAAAACTGACAAATTTTTTCTTGGCAATAAAGTTGAAGAAGCTTATAAAAATAAAGAAGTGAGAAATTTTTATCAAGAAATAAGTGAAAGGAATAGGCCAAAACCAAAACTTTTTGAAAAGCAAAGAGGGATATCTAATAGGGGATAAGGAAAGAAAAATAAATAGATTTGCACAGTATTTTGAAGAATTACTAAATGATGGCGAGGAAGAACTAAGTGAAAATGATAATGAAGCAGAGGAAGAAAATTGCGAAGAGGAAGATATAGCCATAACGGCCTCAAAAAAAGAGGAGGTGACAGAATGTTTAAAACATATGAAGAATAATAAGAGTGCAGGAGACACCAATATTCCAATAGAAATTTTAAAATATGGAGGCGAACAATTAACTGAGAGAATATGGCAGTTGTTGAAACAAGTATGGCCACAAGAAAAGATCCCTGAAAATTGGAACAAGGCATTAATCATTCCAATCCACAAAAAAGGTCCCAACGAACAATGCAATAACTATCGTGGAATAGCACTTTTAGATGTAATATACAAAGTTAAAAATCGATTAGACAAATACCACAAAGAAAATGTAGAAGAATACCAAGGAGGTTTTAAAGCAGGTAGATCGACAATAGACCAAATTTTCATTATGAAACAACTTCAGGAGAATGCTTACGAACAAAATCTAAGCCTGCTTATGCTATTCATCGATTACAGACAGGCCTATGATACTATCAAAATAAGAAAAATTTATGAGGTAATGAGGAAGTTAAATATACCAGTTAAATTGAGAAGGCTAGTGGAAATGACCATCCGAAAAACCGAGAGCAAAGTAACTTTGGAGGGCAGTACTTCTAACGAATTCAAGATAGAGAAAGGTCTGAGACAAGGAGACCCATTATCCACAACCTTCTTTAACCTAGTTAAAAAATCATACTAAGAGAAAGTGGGATAAAAACCCGAGGTTTAATTTATGGGAGTAAACATCAATGTCTAGCATATGCGGACGACATAGTACTCATGGCAAGATCCAGGAAAGAACTTCTAAGCTACTGGAAGAGAAAGCAAGAGAACATGGTCAAGTGATCAACCAGAAAAAAACAAAATACATGGTAATGAAGGACAATGAAGTAACCGATATTAATATAAATTAAGGAAAATAATAGCTGCAGAATAGAAAAAGTGGAAAAAATCGAATATTTGGGAGTCACTATCACAAATAAAGGAGACGAAGAAAGATAAATAGAAAAGAGGTTAACAAAAGGCAGTAAAGCAGCAGGAATTGTATCAAAGATGTTAAACTCCAAAGACATATCACGAACAGCTAAAATAAGAATGTACCAAACAATAATAAGACCGTCAGTTACATACGCTTGTGAAACTTGGACAATGAACAAAAAAGAGCAGAATAAACTAGAAATATGGAGAACGTGAAATGCTCAGAAAGAGAACTATCAGAATTGTATAAGGACCCAAGTAAAACGCATAAAGCACATAGAGCGAGAAAGTTGGGACATATAGGTAGAATGACAGAAGATAGATGAGTAAAACGAGTGCTAAAAGGTGGAGAAGATGGTAAAAAGAGAAGAGGAAGACCAAGGAAATAATGTTGGAGGAGGTTAGGAGAGACCTGAGAACAGTGGGAGTAAGGGACTAGGAAAACGAGGCGAGGAACAGAGAAAAATGGAAAGAAAGAGTGAAAGATCTCGAAGCCAGATAGGCCTATAGCGCTTATATATATAATAAAGTTATCCCATTAAATTTACCAGCATACCTTATAATTCTATACTTCGATAAATATCTTTCAATCTAATAAAAAAATAAATGATCCAACCTTAATTTTCTTTTGAATAAGGTAGAACCGCTTAAAAGAAAATTCTTACAGCAATTAGGCATAATAAAATTAATTGAAGAAGTTTTAAAAGTTTTTTTTATACTTTATTATATTCTACCGTTTCGCCGCATAATTCGTGCTTTTTTAACTTTTTAGCGAACTCTCCTTTTACGATGACAATATAGCTTTGAGAGAAATCTTAATAATTAAAAACCAGACATTTTTATGCAAAAATCTATGAATCAATATACCTTATCAACTCGAAGGCTATGCTTTTGATTCAATCGGAATAAAAAGTTGGATGAATACGTTTTAAATCGCGAAAAAATGAATAGCCGCAGTTTTTATATAACCTTGGCAGATTAGTACAGTCATTTGGTAGATTTTCCTAGAAAGTTTTCCGGGAGTAGTGATTTTATAGATTTTCACATGCTCTTTCCGAGTTTCTACTTTGTCACCTCGTACCTTCGCCGCAGGCGTTATCATATTGGAAAATAACAGTTTTTTGACAACATCTCCTTTCTGACTCATTTTACCATGAAAATATTTATGTAATAAATTGAACTAGAGAAAATTTCCTATAATTTATGTGGTTACCTCTTTTTGTAAAATATAGTTATTTGTTTTACTAGGCAGTAAAGTAGTAGATTGACTGCCGCGGATGATGGTTCATAGCCGAGCGTAGTGAGGCTAGGAATTCAGCTTTGCTGCCGAGTTGAACATATAATTTTTTCTCCGATTGTTTATAATGATATATGTATATTGTATTTGCAAATTATTACAATTCCCACAATCTTTTTATCGTTCTGTAGTGATAAATTAAAACAAAATTTGATAGAAATCGCAATTGTTGGAATGGTTGGTTGCTATTGAAATGTATATGTCCATAATAATTATAGTTTGACAACTTATGAAATTTCTACCAGTTTTGTTGAAAAATATCGGCATATTTATATTATGGGCAGTGATAGCGACTTAGAAGTACTTACTCCTCCAGAAATAAAGGAGGTGGTAAAAAATATTGAGTTAAATTTGTTGCCGGAGAAGTCTCGGATGAAATATGAAGGAAATGTCAAATGTTTAATTCCCATTGAGAATGATCATTTTGCTGCCTAGGCAGGAAAGTCCTTACTTTGCTGCCTAGGCAGAAAAAGTAATACTTTGCTGATTGATATGTGTCTGCAAAATTAATATTTGTCGTCAAACGGAGAAAAAATATTTTATCAATCAAAAAGTCTACTCCTAACAGGTGTTTTTGCCAAAAAACTCATTTCCAATAATTTGACTGTTTTGTGAATGTATTTGACGTTGTAGACCGTTAAACTCACTTTTTTATACTCTTTGCTGTTCAATTCATATAATATTCAATGAAATAATAATAAATAACAATCTTCAAAGATTTTGTTGTGAGAAGAAATGATAGAAGATGTTCGACGATCGGAATATCTGGGATTTTATTTTTTTATTAGAATATACTTATAGATTATAAAGTGTAAAGGTGTTTGTTGACCCATCTATAAAGAATTTATAATTTCACTAGTTTACAGTTTAAATTAAATATTTAGTTTTGATTTGAAGCTAAGTTTTGTAGTATTCCATATCTATTCCTATTCCTCTTTTTGTGGTAGTTTGTTGAAAAAAACTTGTTCATTATCTGCAAAGAAACTGATAAAGCTTAATTGTCGACTTTCTGTGTACAGGATCGGCTTTTAAAAATTGATATTTGAAAATGAAGTGTATGGAATGCAAGAAAGATGGTACTGATGAAGATATGCTTTATTGTGATATCTGTGAGCGGCCAGTTCACAAGGATGGTTATTGCTCTGGTCTTTGTTCTTCGGAGATTAGACAGATGGAGTTAAAGAAAAACCGTGTTTTGCCATTTCTATGCACAGAATGTAAATCTGGCATGAAATATGTCCCAAAACTGTTCAAATTAGTAGAAAAATTGCAGAACGAAGTTAACGATATGAAATTACAGAAGTCTAAAAACCAAGAAGAAGATATACTCAATGAAGTATTTGAATGACAAAAGAGGAAGAACAACTTAATTATTCATAATCTGGTGGGACCTACAAATAAAAGAAATGTAACCTCGGAGGATTTAACTTCAGTGACCTCCATTTTTAGGGATATCACTCAAGATGATATAAAAGTTGTCAAAGCTGTTAGATTTGGCAAACAAAACTTAAATGGGGCTCGTTCATTAAAAATTATTTTAACAAATTCTTTCGATGTTATATAGATTAAGGTTGCTAGAGATAACAAGATATTTATAAATTCTGATCTCACTTCACAACAACTAGACAAACTCAATAGAATTAAAGCAGACCTCAAAAAAACGCCAAGAACAAGGCGAAAATGATATATTTTTAAAGTATATAAAAGGTATACCCGAAATATCTAAAAAAAATAACTCTTCACAAAAAAAACTAGATCCACTTCAATATGCAAATTCACCATCTTTATCAATTTATTATCAAAATATTGGTGGATTAAGAACTAAATTAAAATCTTTGGAGATGGCCGTAGCTCAATGTGATTATCAGATAATTATTCTTTTGGAAACTTGGTTAACATGTGATTATAGTGATGCAGAATTAGGACTTACTGAGTATATTGTATTTAGAAGTGATCGTAATTCTGCATCTACTGGGAAAACTAGAGATGGGGGTGTTTTAATTGCCATTAAGCGTTATTTAAATGTGCAGAAGTTAACAATTCCTGATTGTGAAGTTGAACAAATTTTTGTATCAGTAATACCTTAATTATTTGATTGACTTGTGAATAATTTTTTAAAGTGGGATTCTAAAGATTTAGTCAGTTTTCAACAGCATGGCTTTTCTAAAGGTAAATCTACAAGTACTAACTCGGACTTTATAATTATTTTATTGCCAATTCAATGGAATATAAGGATCAAATTGATTCCATCTACACAGATTTCTCTAGCCTTTGATAGAGTAAACCATGATTTGCTTATTGCTAAGTTAGAAAGTTACGGATTTGGAGGTAGAATTCTCGAGTGGATGAGTAGTTTTCTTTCTGGTAGATACCAGTATGAAAATATGGAAATTGTTTATCTCAATGTATATCAGTGATCTCAGGGGTTCCACAGGGATCCCACATTGGACCTCTTTTGTTTAATATATTTGTAAATGGCATATCATCAATAATTAAAAATAGTGAGTTCCTTATGTTTGCTGATGACCTTAAAATATTTCGAGTCGTTAATAACCTAGCTGATGCATCACTTAAATATTAAAAAATGTTTCAAGATTACTTTCAGTAGGTCAACTATTGTTACAACATAAACACTGTACCTCTACAGGAACCTAATAATATTAAAGATCTAGGAATAAATTTCGATTCTAAATTGACATTTATATATCATATTAACGAAACTGCTACTTTAAGGCCTTAAAAACATTGTACTTAGGAATAACAAGTCATTTTCTGTGCAAACTTTAAAGATGTTGTATATTAATTT
The DNA here is from genome assembly GCA_947563755.1 of Lochmaea crataegi. Lineage (NCBI taxonomy): Eukaryota > Metazoa > Arthropoda > Insecta > Coleoptera > Chrysomelidae > Lochmaea > Lochmaea crataegi. The sequence continues at coordinate 61,768,786 of OX387424.1, forward strand.
GGTGCGATCAGTTTTGGAATATGGTTCTCTTATTTGGTATCCTTCATATAATACTGATATTGAAGGCATTGAGAAGTACAAAATAAATTTTTGAGAGTATGCGCATACAAAATGGGTTTCAATAGGCAACAATACACATATGATGACATACTTTCAATACTTAATATCTCGACACTACACCATAGAAGGTTAGAAGCAGATTTGTGTTTTCTCCATAAAATTTAAAATGTTAGTATTCAAATTCCAGAGGTATTACGTTTCATATGTTTTAATACTAACACTAGAAGAACTCGTAATACTGAGATATTTAATATTCCATTTCATACCACCAATTATGGTCAAGATGAACCAAAATTTCAAAATCTGCCAATGAACATGGTGGTAGTCTGGATTTATTTAGAATATATACATCAACATTTAAGAAATCAGTTAAGCTTCTAAATATTTAAGCATATTAATTTAATTTTTAATAATTTTTTTTTATTATATCACGTATCTTGTTAACATGAACTCTTTATACTGAATAAACATTCTTTTATAAAAATGGTAAAACCCTAAATAAATAAATAAAAATAAATAAATATTACTAAATGATGAAAATTCATAATATGACAGATTCAAATACGCGTATTGGGTCTATCAAAAAATTCAGTTATATGATTGGTCATGAAATTTTGCATCGCTGAGGCTTTGTTCCCTTTTTCATGCTCCCTCCTTGATGTTCCAGAATACGTAATTATGATCTTAAAAGAACAGCAGTAGAGTAGAATAGAGGAATGATCACCGGGGAACGTTCTATTCTATTGCCATCAAGAATTGATGCCCAGTTTCGTTGTCATCTTCTTCCTCGAGTTCATTACGTTTATTCCAAAACACTTTCCGTTTCTCCCTTTTCATTACTCCATGCCACTGCTGATCCGGTTGAAACCATTTGGAACAATGGACAGAAACAACCAACATTTTCTTCATCTTCATCTTCATCTTCATCAACACTGGAACTTTCTATTAATTTTGAATAATATTTGATAGAAATCAAAATTAATGCACGTAGCGAAAAAAATTTTGTCACTTGTTTATTGACGAAAACCCCATAATATTACAATAGTTCTATACTGTTCTATTTTAAATAATAAATGTTTTACTGTGTACAAATAAAAACATAAAGATGCTTGGGAAGACCAGGGAAAACTGTTCGACAATTTCATTTTTTTACTTACTTTATATTGATTCGTCAGTATTTATAGTATCAAATAACGCATAAAATTTAAAGCCATATATGACCTTTGACGGTTTGCAGGATAGTACGCGGGTGAGGCCGTCAAAATCCTCAACCTTCAAATTCCTCTGCATCTTCAGCCGACCATGAAATGAACTTTCGCAAAAGTTGAGACCGATCATCTATTGTCCTATATCGTAGAAACCAGGAGAGCAGTGTCGCGATAAGATAATTTTTAGGGAGTAGCTTGAAATATCTATATTTTTTTCTCTTATACGAATTTTATAAAATTAGAAGGCAACAGAATTTGTACCTTAGTTTTTATTTTTAAAGAATGTTGTACGCGAATGATTTGATTAAATAACGATTTTAGAATGAAAAATGAAAAAAATTTATTGTTTAATTTAGCCCCCTTGAAATTCTATACACCAAGTCTCAAATATTAAGTCTTTTTAGCACTTTTATAGCCTACCGATTCTTGACGTGCACTCCGCTAATTAGGTTCGGTAACTGAGCACCTTTCAATATGGCCACCTATGCATTCCTGAGAGATTACCTACTAGTTATTTTTCTATACTATGACTTTATGACCTTTTAAAAAATAAATTAAAAAAAGAAGATTCTCACACAAACAGAACAACTTCCATATAAACCTCGAAGGAAGTGCTTAGCACTCTGTGTTGTATTTTGTCAGCTGTACTTTGAAACTTTTTCAATTCTATAATTAAATAAAGGGAATTTAATCATGGTTTATAAGGAATTTTACGCTGCTTAACATTCCACCCCAAACACGTTTGATTAAAAAATGCAATTTACTCACGACGTCACTGCCAAAACCTCCTCATCTCTTTTGGTGATCGTCTCTTGTCGTCGCAATTTATTGGCTTCCAATTTCCGGGTCGGTGTATGCCCTTTAACAATTTCCTTCGTTGAAGAACCAATGGACCGACACATTCTCCCTGTTCTCGTCGGCAAAATTTCTGGATAGATCCTTCTAGGGATTTTCGAGATGCTTGATCTGACTGTGGTTATCACATTAGGTAAATTGAAAAGGAGCGCATTCGTCAATGGAAGATAACTTTTTATACGAGTGACTTAATTGAAAATAAAATAAAAATTGGTTGGAGAAAACGGAGCTTCAAAACACGTGCTCTAAATTCGGATTTTGTTTGCATTAGGACTATACGAGGGGGCTCTCCTTGGTCGTATTCGTTTACTTATTTTGAAACTTATATGAAATTTGGTATTTCCTGACCTACTTTTTGCCATTTATCGGCGGATTTTTCCCCAAATACCAATGAATTCGTTCTGAAGGCTAGTTCAGCCAACAATGTTTACTGTTTGTCCCTTCCTGAGGCCACAATGAACCTGTAATTGGAAAAATCTCTAGTTTTCTCCATAAATTGGAGAATAATTTCCCAATAACAATCTCGTATCTTGAATAACATTTTAATATTATTATTTAGTATTTTCGCAAATATAAAAATTCAAAATGTAATAGTAGTTTTTTTATTCTGCCAAATGTAAAATGAATCCTGTCGACAATGGTCGCATTCATCACAAGAAAGTTGATCAGCAGCAGGACGATTTTATCGAGTCATTCGATGTCGAATACGATCTTCAATTCGATTATCCCATTCTACGAGTCTTTAATGAAGTTAGTCGTTAAAGTAGTGAAGTAGTTGCTAAAATAGTGTTGCGAGGTCACCAACTCAAAGCCGGCCCTGTCTCTCGACTGTAAATTTTGGTGACTGCGCCCCTTTCGAGAACATTCTCGAAAAGACGCTTTGCTTACGCATAGGACGAGCGCGGAAAATACTAGAATTTTCTAGAGTCGAGAAAGACTATATATACGCGGGTTTTTGAGTGAGTGGACAATTAGTGAAACAGACAGTAAAAAGTTAGTTCACAGAAGTTCTTAGTAATCGGACAGTGAATGAAATAGTGAAGATAAATAGTGTAATACTCAAGTGGTGAAAATAAATTAGAACTATTATAGCGAGTGTAAATAAATTAGTAGACATTCAGTAAAGTGTGAATATAAATTAACTTTAATACCGTCTGTGTTTCTTTAAATAAATAAATAGTAGTTAGCCATAGTAGTGTGTATAATTTTATCCCACCGGTAAAAACTATTTAAATAAATAACAGAAACATTACAGTACTATATTAATGACATTGAAGATACGAGTTTGCCACTGGGAGATCATTCTCCAATTAATGGAGAAAAATAGAGATTCTGCAAATGACAGGTTCATTGGGGCCTCAGGAAGGGATAAACAGAAAAAATTATGGACTGAGTTAGCCCTCAAACTAAATTCATTGGGATTTGGATAAATAATGATCCTTTTAGTGATCTGCACTATAAGGGTTCTAGTTGATTTAAAAGATATAGATTATTGATATTAGTAATAATATCAACATTTTTAAGATGACTACTCTGAACTTTGTTACCTTGATTAAAAGGTCCTGTTAATCTCAGGGTGGGATTCGAAATAAAAAACCGATTCGGAGGTAATGTTGGTTTAATATAATAAAATACGGTTGGTTGTTATATGAATTTACAGAAAACAAACAAGTCCTTGCCTACTAATTGTAACGCCAAAAACTCCCTAAAGTAATTCCGCTGTACCTCACGATTTATATGAAGTTGGCTTTCACAAATTAGTTAGGTTATTCTAGGTTAATAGAAAGCATGGGAAGATTTATAAAAAAAAGAAAAGTTTTACACTATCCAATCTTACCTTAGGGGTGGTTGGATACAGAATTATATTAATGAACTACCTTTGTATACATACGTTGGCTTACAAACTCTAGTGATTGTGCTAATTGTTATTAAATAATATACAAGTTGTCCTCAACAGAGGGTAAAGACACCAGGAAACTAAGTTCCTCAGTAGGTATGGCAAAATACTCTACTTACAATACTTTTTCATAAAGATATTTGTTATTTCAGTCAAATGTGTTTTCTACTCAAACCCCTGGATTCCTTGTTAAAAGTAAGGTATGAAGGTTACCTGTTTACAATCGGGTGCTGAGGTGTGTCCCTCCAAAAGAACTGATGGTGGCTTACTATATCTTGTAGGTAGAGGTGTATCCGATATGATGACTGGGTGTAGATGATGTACCTTATAGATGATGTCGATGCAGGAATGAAATGAAGATATCGATGTTTAAAATAAAGCCAAAGAATGAAGAAATAACCAAAGAAAGAAGATAGATAGAAGAACGAAGAAAAGAAAGAGACCTAAAAAGGAGCTTGTGTAAGTATTTGGTAATAATAATTAAATGTTATGAGGGTTGAGTATAGTAAACTGACAAATTAAACTCACCGTAGAAGTTGTGTGGCCTCAAAGTGGTTTCGCCTACGGATGTGGAGACAGGAATTTAAGCTGAGCCAAATAAATATCCACTTATACAAATGGTAGAGCTCCAACAGGATCACTCTAATAAAATTTAAGCTCACTTAAATATATTTCAAAAAAATCAGCAAAATTGCTAAACCATGTGTTCTATCACGAACCTCACATGGAAGAAAAAAAGAAATCCCATCTCCTATCTAGGTACGGATGGTCTTAGAAAAAAAGGTATGTTCTTTTCATTTACTTTATTACCAAAGTACTCAACACCAGAGATAAGCTCTGATAACAGAAATTAAAAGAAGAAACTATTAATTGATAAGGAAGGTCAATGATCTTTAATCAGTAGATCTATGAATAGAAAAGTGACATTATGATGAAAGATTGAAATCACTTTGAGAGGATTTATTTCTAAGATCGACAGATATGACAAGATTGTCATCTACTTTGTACACCATGTAAACAAAATAACCTTTAAGCCTTTGATATTTTTAAATCAGTAACTTTTATGATCTGGTGATCATCCTATGTTTAAATAAGATTCCGGTAAATTTAGAATATAAATATTTGATTATTATTATTCCTACTTGTTGTAAATAATAAGTGGTGAATACTTATTTATCATTTTTAGGAGCCCTTCAGGGAGACGCTTGAGAAAAGTGAAAGGATTCCTGAGACTTTAATTGTATTAATCCTACTTAAAACAATCAGGATCTGTTTTTAATAAAGTAGCAGTTGGTAGGTACAGAGTTTATTTTTGGATGTTTGAAAGAGAGGCACCAATAATTCTTTGTCCCGTAACAACTTCTATCTTCTATCATTGTTTTCGCAAGTCAGATATTTCAAAGGGGTCACTATTCCTGATTTTTTATCATTTTCGACAAAGGAGTAAATTGTTTGCTCTGCCATTAAAAGACCCCCCCCTTTTTTGGCCATTACGATCGTACCGTAAAATAGAATCCCGGTGCAGGTAACGATAACAACATAACCTAATTTTATTTGTTTATTAAAATGATATTTGTAATAAATGTCAGTTAATGCATGATTGATCGGTAGCGTAGCGTATTTCAGGTATGATAATAAAAATGGCGACTGCTACCACAGCGCTCACATCTGATCAGTTGACAAAACATGCGTTCAAATTGATGATCGCGCAGGTAGCGCTACGTTGGGATGAACGCGACCAATTTCAAAAAACATTTTCGACTAACTTCTCTTTGAAAGACTCGTATCAAAATTGCTGTCCAAATCCGAGAACACCTGATTTCAATTCGATCGTAAAATAGAATAGGATGTTCCGATACGATCGAATTGAAGATCGCCTCGATAAAATCCTGTCGTGAAATAGAATCCTGATGCTTGGCTGACACCTTGTATAACATTCCATGCCATGGGCTGGTAATTTTTAGATGTAGAAAATAAATATATGAACTATATTCTATTAGTTAAATTTGCCGGAAATTGAAAATTTATTATTTATGGGCATTGCGCATGCAATCGTCAGTCTTTTAATCAGTTAAGGACCGTTTTCCTGATGTTCATCGGTACTTGTGCAATTAAAGCCGTAGAACATGCTGACCCCGATTGCGTGTGTGACAGCACTAACAAATACTTACTTTACAAAAAAATTAAGATTCTGTAGCTAAATATATACAGATGCTGAGTAATTTCATTAAAGATATACATTTAAATGTAACGGTTTCAAAATGATTTACAAATTTTGCAATGCCTTGTACGATTGATTGATTTCTGGTACTTATTTTTTTCTTATATACCATATGAAATATGTGTCTGTACAGTACCAATGAAAAAAAGTTAGTTTGTGAATACTTGATTTGATCGAATTTCTTAAATTTATAAACTTTTTTTTCTCCTCTAAGCTTTCTACAAATACCTATTAGTCCCTAACACCTAACATATTATGTGGAAGACGCTTATTGGACTTGGTATTTCTGCAAATAAAGCCAAAAGGTTATCGCTCTCTTGCCCGGCCCGTCCCGGAGCGTCAGATCCTTCGACGGACGGTATTCTGAACACCCGATTCTTTCCGGCAAGTACGTACCGTACGTCCGTACCGTACCGTACGTACCGTACCGGAACGGTCTAGAGGGTGCGCCGTTATCCAAATCGAAGTATAGTGGATCCAAAGTCAGTGTAACTGTTAGGCTCATTATACAAATGTTCTCCTTACTTCAGTAAACTGTTAGTTCTTGATGTTCTTAGAAAGCTAGTTTGAAAATATTTTAAAAAATATACATAATATAAATTTATTAGTAAGCAATAAAATAAGTCGCTTAAAATTGCTGGAAAAAGAATAATTGATTAAAAATAAGTTTATGTTTGTTACTGTATTTAAGAAAATTTTGAATAGCTGGCAACGTAGTAGCCTTGCGATGAAAAGCTAATACATCCAGACCAGTATTTGGCATAATATAACGATGTAACCGGACGGTTTTAACTCGGCCAACTGGGACATAAAAAACGTTCGAACATTTGGCCTGACCTGGGTTAGTACATCCAGGGGTATGCGTGAATTGTGTTGTAGAGAAATATTATCAATATAAAATATATTTGTTGGTTGAGTGAGTTTAGTTCTTAGTTGTAGAAAAGTGTAGTTAATCTAGGATTGAAAAGTATTATTAATATAATATATATTTGTTGGTTTAGTAAGGTTAATTGATTAAGTGGCGTGAGTGAATTGTTATTATTATTTATTTGTTCGAAGACGTTAGGGTAAGTTTTACAAATATAATTTATTAGTAATTAATTAGAATGGCATTTTGGAGACCATTTGAAACGGCAGTTCAAGATGATGTATCGGGGGAATCTAATAATTTGGCGCCACAGACAAATGACTTAGCAATAAATGATAGGGCCGAATTTCAAAAGCCAATAAAAAAAAGCAAAACAATTACAAAAAAAATAAAAAAGCAAAAAAACAACAAAAAAAACTAACTTCATATTCCTACTAACATGCCCGACCCAATCCTTTTTCCTGGTAAGAATAGCTCATACCTCCCCGTGGTTCTTGCTGGGCAGACAATTTTTCAGATTGCCTGGCTAAATGAGAATTATTTACAGAAAATTATATTACAAATTTTATGAGTTTTGTATGCAGGTTAATTTTAATCTACTATATTAATTTGAATGAAAAACATTATTTCACAATATTCGAATCTATAATAAATTTTTTTATGTACGCCATTGGGCGGCACTTGCCTTCAAAGGGATTAAAAATATGGGTCATTACATTAAGCCTAGAAGAACTACACTGAAAACATTTTCTTTCATCTTGTTTCAAATCTTCCAATAAATAGAAGCCGATCCAAGAAAAAAGACGGCGAGGGAGCTGAACACATGTTTTAGCTTCTGCAATACTGCAATTGGTTTGGACAAGCCTGATAACCAGAACGAGATATTCATCTTAGTATACGTGGATAGCTCCAAATTTATTTCTTTTTGATAGTTGAGATAGTTGAGAAGTTGAGAAGTTGAGAATTAGTTAATTATTTGACAAATAAATGAGGGACGCTAATTAATACTCACTCTTTTTACTTACACTCGTTATTGAATTGTGTTTTATATTTTGATAAAAACAGTAATACAAACATAGATGAAATAAACAACAAAAACAAAGGACAAACCAACGAGAAACACAAAAACAAGAATAAGCAAAGTAATGATAAGACAAATATAATATTGAAAATAGGAACATCAGAAGCTTAGCAGGAAAAGAGAAAGAACTAGAAGATGAATTTGAAAAAATGGGATTGGACATATCATTAGCGATTATAGAAACTAAGAAAAAAGGTCAAGGGGTTTTAGAAATGGACCACAAGCATTTGTTGATAAATAGTGGCGTGGAAGAAAATCAAAGAGCAGCAGAAAGAGTAGATTGCATAATACACAAGAAATTCGATAAAGAGATATAAAGCTGGAAGGGATGGTCGGAAAGAATATTAACAATAGATATAAAAAACAAACAGAAAAATAAAACAATAGTAGTTGTGTATGGACCAAACGAAGATGATAAGAAAGAAAATAAGGATAAATTCTGGGAAGAATTAACTAGGATAACCGAAGAATCCAAAGGCGAAATTTACATACTAGGAGATTTCAAGTAGCAGAGTAGGTAAAAAGGACGAACCGCACGCAGAAGAAATAGGAAAATATGGAGAGAACAGCAGAAATAACAATGGCTAGAGAACGTTAGACTTTTGCGTCATGCACAATCTATTGATTACCAATACATTTTTCAAACATAAAAATATTCACAAGTACACGAGAGAAGTGAAAAGTAGGAATGAAAAATCAATAACCGACTACGTACTAGTGGAGAAAAGTAATAGAAGAAACATAATAGTTACTAAAGTACGAAGAGGGCCAGAGATAAGAGATAAGTGACCACTTTGTAGTAATAACTCACATAAAAGAACAAAGCTATAACGAAGTAGATATTAAAAAGGAAAATGTAAATACTAGTAAAACAGAAATTATAAGATCGTATAAAATAATAGAACCAGTTACTGCGGAGAAATGCGAAAGACTAGAGGAAATAAAAATAGAGAATGAAGAAAACATTGAAAAAGCATGGAATATATTTAAGAATATGCTACCTACTACTGTGGAACTAACAAACAAACACAGAGAAAACAAACAGCCTGGTGGAGAGATGCAATAAAGAAGCAAGTTAAGAAGAAGAAAGAAGCATGGAAATGCTATCTTTCAGAACAAACAATAAAAAACTACGATGAATATAAAAAAGAAAGAAAGAAAGTAAAAATTATTGTTAGAGACTCCAAAAAAGACACATGGGATAAATTTGGAGAAAAGATGGAACGCGGCAGTAAAGAAAACCAGAAACTATTCTATAGAGTCCTTAAATCACTAAGAAAAGACAGCTCATCAAATATAAATAATTACATACAAAATAAAGAAGGAGAATTACTAACTGATGGATTATAAATTGTCAACAGATGGAAAGAATACTTTGAAGATCTGCTGACGAAAAAAGAATTGCTAAAGATATACTACATCAGCAAACAACAGGAGAAGAACAAGAAGAAGAGCGACAAGAAGAACAAATAAGTAGGTATAGCTGAAATAGAAGAAACCTTGCAAAAACAGAAAAATGGGAAGGCGGCAGGATATGACAAATTAACAATAGAAATGCTCAAAAATGTAGGACAATAAGGAAAACAAATTATGCTGAATATTTATAGAAAAATATGGGAACAGGAAGAAATGCCACAAGACTGGACCAGATCGCTCATAGTTCCGATATATAAAGGCAAAGGCAGTAAAAGGATTGCTATGATTATAGAAGAATTACTTTACTATGTTCTGCCATGAAAAATTTGAACAAATAATAGACAAAAGACTAAAGACTATAATAGAAAATACGTTGGATGAGTCGCAAAGTGGATCTAGGAAGGGCAGATCACACAAGATCATATTTTTTCTATGAAGCAAGTAACTGAAAACGCCTGGCAAGAAAAGAAAAAGATATACCTAGCATTTATTGACTTAGAAAAAGCATTTGATAAAATAAAATAAAATATTCTAAGAAAACGCGGAGTTAGTAGTAAGCTTATAAAGTTAATCCAAATGACACATAGTAATAATACTAGCTTGATTATAACCAATAATCTACAATCGTCAGCATTTAAAACCACAGAAGGATTAAGACAAGGAGGCAGCTTAAGCCCAACTCTATTAATTACCTATATGGAAATGTAAGGAAAAAAATAAAAAATTCAATATAGGATACATGGATCTTAACAAAGTAGAAGTGTCGGAAGGGGCATTTGCTGACGATATAGTTATTTTTGCAAAAATTAAAGAAGATTTCAGATCTTCACACAATCTAGAAACATGGAATAGTATCTTGAAAGAAACCGGGATGTTTATGAATAAAAACAAAACGAAAGTTATGGTTTTAGGAGAAGGACAAGAAGATATAGTTATAGAAATTGAAGGACAAGTTATAGAACAAGTGACAACATTTCAATACAAAATTGGAAACACAGATATAAGAAGTCATCTAAAAATAGAATCAATCCTAGAATTTATAGAATACAGACAATTGAGATGGTGGGGGCATTTAAAAAGAATAGAAAACACAAGACAGACTAAAAGAATATGGGAAGCAAGAATATTCAAAAATAAAAGAAAAGGAAGACCAAGACAAACATGGATAAAACTATTTCAGAGATATTAAAGAATAAAGGGAAAACATGGCAGGACGCAAAGAAAATGGCAAAAAGCAGAAAAAATTGGAAAAGTTTTATAAGAATTTAGCTAAAGGCTCATACCCTGACACCAATTATTTGGTAAATAAAAAATTATTGTGTAGGACACTTACAATTACAAAAAGTAAATATAACTGAAGGAGCATTCGCAGATGATGTCGTATTACTGGCTGAAAGTGAAAAAGGCTTGCAAATAAACATAAATGTATGGAACACAGTAATGAAAGAAAATGGCATGAAGAAAAACAAGAATAAAACAAAGGTAATGATAATAGGAGAGGGCAGGGAAAACTTAACCACTTACATCGATGGAGAAAAAATAGAACATGTAAATTATTTTCAATATTTAGGGGTAACGTTGGATGAAAGAGGGACACAAGACGCCGAAATTAACAATAGAATTCATAAAACGAATAAACTTTACTATGCAATGAACACAAAATTTATAAATAAAAGAGAAATTTCAAAACAAAAATAAAGGTTTTCAAAACTCTATCACACATTTCGATGTGAATCTTGGGTCTTAACAGAACAACAGATAAGTAAGATACAAGCAACAGAAAAGTAAGATACAAGCAACAGAAATGAAATATCTTAGAAGAACTATAGGAGTTACCATGAGAGATAGACTGAGGAATATAGATATAAGAAAAGATGTAGAGGTACAATCCACATTAGAATTTATAGAAGGGAGACAGCTAGATTGGTGGGGACATTTGCAGCGAATGAACGAAAAAAGACCAGTAAAAAGAGTTTGGAAAGCGAAGGTACAAAATAATAAGAAAAGGGGTAGGCCAAGAAAAACGTGGGACAAAGTAATAGAAGATATACTAAAAAAAAAAGAGATATAAGCAAGAAACAAGCAGCGGAATTGGCACAAAACAGAACAGAATGGAATAATTCGTACATAAATAATTGAACCACGCCCTACACCATCAAACGGTAGAAGGGTTTACTGACTGTATATATAATGAGTGAGAATTTAATTCCATTTTAAATACGTTTTTTATCATATTTGATATAATTACAGCCGCGGGCAATATAAAAATTTCCTTTCAAACTCTTTCTGAAAATCGAACCAAAAAAAAAGAATAAAAATAACATTTCTAATAAAAAGTGAGTCGATGATTAATTAAAGTTTTCTTTCAAAAACATTTTATGAAAGGTCTAATCAGACTCAAAACAAACTAACTCCGTCTATTGTTGCGATTCGAAAATCCATTCCAATAACTTGATTACTTTCAGTATTATTTTTAATGAAAACCAGCCTATCTGTGGTGGCCAGCATTGTGCCAACGTTGAACCGTCAATGGACTTTTTTGTGACCGAACCTATTCGGAATCAGTCAGCTTGAATTGAGTTCATAAACGCATGTGGAATTTTTAAGAAAGGATATTACCCAATTTTTTTAGTACAAACATTAATCAAAATAGAATTAATACGACCTATGCAAACCCATTTGATGTATTGGAAAAATGAAGATAAAAGTCTCACGAAAAAAAGGTTAATAAAATACTTTGAACCAAAACTGATACAACAAATCCAAAATCATTCAGACTAATTAGCCGATTATGTTTAAACATGTGGAGAAAGCTATTGACAATTATCTTAAAGAGACTACCTTTCCACCCATGCTTACTGGCAGGCAGATCTACGAAGACTGCCCTGGTACAGCTAACGGATGATATCCGAATTGTTATACTGTAGTATGGGCGTTTTTGGACCTATGAGGAGGTTTCGACAATTCTGCTGTCAAGAGAGAATTAAATACAAGAGGTATCCAAATGAAAGTCGGAGTTGCTCACCACTAAAGTAGCAGATACATCGTCTCCATCTGTACTACAAAGGATGTCCACAAAAACAAGTAGCATTCTCGCTGACGCTTCTGTGTGGTTAGACTGACCTTGGAATATCCTGCTAAGGATTTAGCCGACGGCATTATCAAAACAGTCAGGGGAAAAATAGAAATTGTGACATCGTACAATAGTATATTTCGAAGAAGCTTGTTTTGCTGAACAGCATCTGTTTTTGTTCTTTCATTCCCGAAATATTAATAGAAACCTACGTAGTACACACTTAGTCTACATACTCTTGGATACCCGATATCTTAGGGAAATTCCCCCGTTTGTGAACACTTCAAAAACAGAAGAATAACCATTGAACACATATTAGCAGATAGCGTCCAACTACACGACAAAAAAGCAACTTCACATGGATGCCAAAAAATACCTAATTCTCTGTTTGAGGTTTTGTTAAAAAATGCGGTGGCTCTGTAATGTCCTGATGTGGTCCATACTTTGTCACTTGGACAGAATTAGTTCCTGTCCGTATTCGAGATCCATGAATGTTAATATCTTTTTTTGCAACGCGAGGTTCAAGGTGACTTGTGAGGTAGTCGATTATCTCAATCAATTTGGTGTGTCAATTATGCAGTGGTCATCAAAAAACCTGGATCTTACTCCGATCGAGCATTTATAGAATCACCTCAATACAAATGTTACACGTGAATACCTGTACCTAGAAACCTGAGCATTGGAACAAGATTACATCCAAAATTCAATCAGAAGCATGCTACACGCATAAATGCTGTGATCCAAAGTAGTGCAGGTTACACATGCCACTAGTGTCCCACTTATTATACTTAAATACAACTTTTACAAAAAAGTTTTGGTACAAAATATTTATCGGATTTTTTTAATGAAGAAATTTATTTAAACAGTCACTAGTTATCATAAATTACAACTCAATACTTAACTAAACTATACTTTCGAATTATGTGGAGTGGCCCATTCTGTTCTACCATATGCAAATTTCTTCGAATGTCTCTCATGAGGTCCTGGACGGAATTCAGATTAATTTCTCTTAGTTTTTCTTAATTGTTCTCCATCTTGGGCTTCCCAGCCTCCATGATAAACCTTCCTAGACAGTAAAGCCCAAAATCCTCTATTGGGCGAGCCCGTAGCAAGTTTGGAGGATTATCGTTTTTGGGAACAAAAAGTATGTGGACTTGTCGAAGTCTCTTTACTAATGGCATGATGCTAGGTCTGGCCAAAACATGATATAGTGATTAGCATGATATTCGTGGACAAACTGAAACAATTTGGAAAAGCAGTTATCAATATAGCTCTGACTATTCAAAGCTTCACGCCTCATTCTTCCCACAAAAGTTTCGGGATACCCTGTTAGAAATTTCGCAATCCTCAACGTTGCTCTTATAAAATCCCTTCATTTCCAAATTACTCAAAGTGAAATAGTTTTCGTCATCTAAAATAATGATTTTTTCATTGGCAAAGTGTACCAAAGAGTACGCTTGAGAGTATTTGGGGCACTTACGTCTCTTTCGATAATTTAGACCACTCCTCCTCAATTCCAACGATATTGTACTCTTAGAAGATCTGTATTGACGAGCCAGCCTCCTCGTTGACATTCCAATCTAGTTTTTGCTCTTCTCACCAATCTCTCTGACCTCTGTGCAGTAAATGCACGTGGTCTTCCACTTTTTGGGAGATTCAGACGTGGTATTCCCTGCTCGCACTCCGCTATTCATTCTGGAATATTCGACTGATTTCAGCTTTGGATAAGCGCCCAACCAACTTGTAGATACTGGTTCTTATTTCTTATTAAAGCAAAAACTTCAAAATAAACAGTAAACAAACTTATGTTTCCAAAGACAACTTGATATTATTTTGTTTTTGTTAAAATTGAAGCAAATGAATTTTGTCCCAAAACTTTTAGGACATACGTTACTCAATAAAAGTTTATCCAAAATCATGTATTCCATACAAAAACTATAAACGGATTGCAGTTTGTATTTGAGACGTTCAACTTAAATCAAATTTTTATTGTTTTAGATGAGATGTAAGTAATATTACAGCCCTTCTGTAGAGCGCTCATGGATATTATGACGAAAAATATTGTCCTATCTATTGAATGAAAGCGGGAACACTGCTAGCTCTATCTTAATTCTCACACATGGCTGGACGTTTTTACCGAATTATTTGTGGATATATTATGTTACGGACACAGAGAAAGAGGAAATAGATAGAAGATTTGAACAAAACATCTGTGAATTAATAATGGGGGACTTTTTCATATCAGTTTATTAAAATATGGACTTAATTTAAAAAGAAAAGAAGAATTTTAGAACCAATTCTATAAAAATATAATGAATGCAGAGATGCAATATTTGGATGTCAAGATAGATAGTTGCATCCAGAGTGGTAGTATTAAGAAACTGTATTTATTGCTAGATATGAACCTTTTTATATGTAAATGCAGATGAGACAAAGTGTAGTGTTTGTACCATTCGCTGTTTCGGTTCTCGCTTAGATTTTTGTTGTTTGTTATATACGATAAATTTGAAGCGGAAAGAAATTCAAGAAAATATATTATACGATGATCTTGGTTTTACGATTGTATTATGCTATACTGCTAAGAAATATTGACAATGTTTTTTTGAAGATACCATCAGCAAAGACCAGGTGTTTATTCAAATTGAATGGCTACGTGAAACGTTATCTTTGCCGATGAAATTTCTGACACAAAAATAATTAAACATTTCTCAAAATTAATCTTTTGGTGGAATAGACAAGTCTATTCTGATATAAAAATAATTAAAAATTTCTCAAAATTAATCTTTTGGAAGAATAGACAACAAGTGTATTCGGTCCAAAAATCTGTAATTATAGTACCGGATGTTAACTTCAGCGCGAAATTTAAAACAAGTTGAGTTTATATATACAGATACATTCAAACACAAACGGAACATAGGGATTTTAAGCATTGTATCAGAACTGCTTTTGAACTAGTCGACCAATATCCAGCTTCAACAGTTTAAAAACACGATTATTACAATCGTTTATTTGGACACCTATAACATATCGTACAATTTCCACCATTCCATATTCTCAACTGTGGGCGGTCCTTAATTAGCGTCAGACAGTCAGTCAGTCAATCGATCGGTGAGAGTGTTCAAGCGCATAACTTTGTTTCAATTTAAAGAATCCTATTTTGTTTTATTTACGAATTTATTTTTATTTTGAAAGCCGTTATGGCCGAAAGAAATCAAAACATATTATCTTAACTCGAAACATTAATTGTTAAAGAGAATTTAACAATTAATTTTCGATTTTAACAACATAAAACGTAAGCATATTATTTCAATATGTAGCGACGTTTACTACTCCCATCAAATAATTATTCAATACTAAATCACAGTTCGCACTTCGCACACACCTCGCACATAACTAACAAATTTTGGAAGGAGAAGGGGCGGGCTGTTTTACAGTGATTCTGAATCCAGCTGTCCAGATCAATACTTGATATTCTTTGAAGTGAACTTATAGAAATGTTTTGTTGGTGGACTATTTAGATCGGCGAATACACTAAATCCCTATGTTCCGTTTTTATTTGAATGTATCTGTGTATGAATGGAATGGAGAGGGTTCCGGCCTGCTTTTCATCATTTGCCTTGAAAGCGAAACCATCAAGTAGGAACTGTGCAGTAGTTCACAATAATATTAAACTTTTCTTAAAAATGGTGGTTGGCAACATATCTAAACTTTACTAGGATTACTGCACAGTTCCTGGGATAAACCATTATGCCGTTTCTGTGAGATATACAGTTCCGGAGGTAGACAGTTCCTGAGTTATACCATTTCTGTATATGGCAAGACATATGAATATTCCGTTCCTAGTTAGACAAGTTTCCGGAATAAACCGTTCCCTGTAGCCAATTCCACGAAGAAACTAACCTATAGTAAGTTCCGTGAAAGCCATCTACCAGAAATACACTTTCCTGGACTCAATCCTGATGTATGAATAGGTAGAAAGGAAAGTAATGTATAAATTTGTAAGGATTCACTTATTTTAATAATTTTGTCATTTTAGTTGTACTATGAACTACTAACCCACTTTTGCAAAACTGTGATTTTTAAAATTTATTTGTTTCTATATATATATATATATATATATATTGGAGGAGGTGGTGGTGGTTGAATGGAGACAAGAAGTCAAGTAACTAACACCTGTGGAACAAACACACAAAGCAAGAATGGCTCTAATAGTGGGCAGGAAACTGGAAGAGTGAAATTGGGGTTGTAGCCCAATGATCATGTACACAACCTTAGACCTATTACAACTAGCCTATTGACGACGAAAGACAACCTCTCTAGAATTCAAAGACTATAGTCTGTATATATGCATTAGAGAAGCAAAGAAAAAATGACCAACAGCGGCTATGGAAGTGGTTCTTAACTTAACGTCATAGGAAAGCATGCCCAGTTTAATACTTTTGGCTAACAGAAGCTATGCTGAGTTAAGTCCATAGGATGGGTGACTGAGAAGAACTTGCAGGAGGATGCACAAAGGGACTAATGAGGCCTATATGTTGTGGGGCTGCTCTACCCTCTCAACTTATTAGATCATTGATACAAAAATCCAAGGAGTATCATCATGTCGGATAGTCAAGCAGCCATTAAAGCAGTGAGTACTTGTGTAATCAGTTCTAAAATGGTATGGGAAGGCATAAACTAGGACTGTGAGTTCCAGGACATAATGGAGTAGGAGGAAATGAAATAGCAGATGAAGTAGCAAAACAAAAACAATGCCTTGATGTCTGAATTTTTAAATATCAATATTTTATATATTTTATCTTCATTTTATAATTTTTGTGATTTAAATAGATTGATCTGAAAGCCACAATTGATAGCAGTTAATACAATTTACTGACGTTTCATAAACAATGTCAGAACCTCATCCTCATCCACGAGGTTTCAATTTATATTATTGATCATGATAACAAGTTATAAACTCATTTGAAACTGGAATTCCCAACAAATAAGGACAAGTACAGACATTTCGACGTGATAAATAAATAGTTTTCATTAATTTGAGGTTAAGCAGAGTTTACAACGAGTCTTTTTGAGTAGGGTTTGCGACGTTAGCTGCTATAGAAAGCTCTTGACGTTTAACATTTGACAGTTGCCGTTTACATTTGACGTTTGCTATTCACGGAAATTTTTCCGATAGTGGGCGCTGCAGTATATGTCAAAGCTGTTAATGGAATGGGGAAAACAATAAACACGTCAATTTCTGTTTGTCTCTGTCCATTTGATTCAATTTCGTATTTTGAGCGATAAAGGTATTTTGTGAAAGATGGCGCTGGTTAAAATTAGTTTGGTAGACATTTTTAAATTCATTAGCGACAGAAATCGGTCGATGGTGGAAGGCGAACAGGTATTCAAAGCATTAAATAACACTGAACATCAAAATATTTTATTGAAATGAGTGAAATTACCTTTATGATCTGTTTGCCTACTACACACTGACATGTATTTGGAAATTTTACATAATTTTGGATCTGTTAGGAAGCTATAGATTGAACATTTGTATCTTTATACTGGTTACATTGCGGCACTTGCTGGTCATTATTAGAGTCCAATTAAGTATTCTGATACATCCAACTTCACCAAGCTCTTGTAGAAATCAAGAAAACGATATTAATACTTTGCTTGCTATACACGTACTCTAATGGCGATTTGGTTTCTTTTCCCCATTCCAAGGTTATAAAATTTTGACGGTAGGTGTCGCACCCTTTGCTAGTTTTCGCGAATAAATACGTCTAACGTTGACAGTTGATACGCGTCCACGATTGGGAAATGTTTTAGTGTATCATTATGAGGATATGTTTTGCAGTCTTATACCCTGCAGAAATCGCGACAACAATATGGCATACACAAATATTGAGAATGAATGATTTTTAATGGCAGCATTACAAAAACTTGTTTTAAAAAAATTGATGTCAAATTTAGTATTCCAATTGTACCTCTTTAAATGTTTTGAATTAACAAAACCAGTCTCCGATCGTATCGCACTAAGTTGCATGAGTGTCTAAAAATTAGCCCATCGTTTTGAATTACCACAACAAATTTAAGTGAGTGCCATAATTTATCACTTTTATGACCAATCCAAAGATAAATTGATTCTTTTTAAAGCAACTTCTTCTGAGATACATAAATCTAGATATAACTGAACTACAACTCGCTACTGGTAAATGACCATTAATTTTTTTTACAAACCCAAATTAGTAAATTGATACGGAACGTATCAGGAGTAATGCCAGTAATTTTACAGTAGACACGAAGTGCTTTTCCCACACATTTGTCTGATATTTTTTTTTTTTATTTTACAAAAAACTAATTTCGTAATAGTGTCTGGATAGCCTAGAAATAGAATTATTGGAATAAAAATTCGAATTGCAAATTAAACAAAGACGTTAGTTCTACTTAAAATAAGAAGATACTTTGTTTCAGTTTACACTTGAAAGAATTATTAATATTGAATACAAAAACAAGGTACCATGTAGGTACAGCTCCGAACAATGAACTAGAAGAGTCAACAGACGTAATATCTGATTACCACATAATTAATGTTAAAGTTTATTTATTTATTTTCTTGGCATCCACTAATGTTGCCATGTCATATTATTTAAAAGTCATCCAAAGACTTCAATTTTTTTGTAATTCCTCAATATACAGGGTGTCCCAGGAATAACAGGCCAAAACTTGGGATTGAGTAGGTGGTGTTAAAATAATGTCAGTACTTCATATAATTTTTTTTTCTACGGACCTCCTTTGTTGTGTTATAGGGCTTTAAAGTTAGAAATTAAAAATACATTTTTATTCATAACTCCAAAGCTATAATTTCGAGCTTGATGAAAATTCCTACCAGACAGAAAAACTTTTGATCGTGTTGACCAAAATTTTCGAGTAAAAGGTATGATTTTATGAAATATTGCAATTAGGAATTTTAAAAGGTAATACATTTTATTGTTAGGTACATTTATACGGAAAGCAGATGGTGTGGGTCTCTTAAGAAATATCCGTACTATTGTTTTGGAGCAGGATATCCTAGATGAAGTAGATAACAACCCTACATCAAGTGTTAGAAAACTTGGGATCCAACATAATGTTTCAAAAACCATCGCGCATAGAATACTTCAAGAAAATCTTTTACGTCCGTACCATCTTCAAAAAGTACAGGGTTTGGATCCAGGAGACTATCCAGCGCGCCTTCAATATGCGCGCTGGTTTTTAGAAAAACAAAGACCTAATCGAGATTTTATTAAATCAGTATTGTTTACTGATGAAGCGGGATTTACGAGAAATGGCGTTGTCAATTCTTACAATTTATATTTGTGGGCCGATGAGAATCCTCACGGCATAATTCAGACATGGCATCAACAAAGGTTTATGGTAAATGTTTGGGCTGGGATAATTGGAAACCATCCATTTATAATTGGTGGTCGTTTAGATGGACAGTTGTATTTAGACTTCTTGGAAAACCATTTAAATTACCTATTGGAAGATGTACTTATACAAACCAGAATTATTATGTGCATTCATTTTAGCATTGTGGTAAAAATGGATTGGAAGGGGAGGTCCAATTGCATGGCCCCCGCGTAGCCCGAGTCTAAATCCAATGGATTCATTCCTCTGGGGCTAGCTGAAAAGTTTGGTATATGCAACACCCAAACAAACAAGGAATGAATTGTTGGATCGAATTAATTTCCATTACGATGCTATAAGGAACAATCCAGGAATGTTGTTTCAAGTACAACGAAACATTATTCGTAGGCTCAATAAATGTGTAGAGGTAGGAGGTGCACATTTTGAACAATTATTACATTAAAATTCTTGTTTGTATTTTTTTATTATGTTACGCTGTATAATTCTTACTTTTAATATAGGTACGTTTTTATGAAAATTATGAATTAATTTGTTCTGGTGAACATTACTTAAAAAATGGTTGAGGCATATGATACATACATTGAAAGCTTCCTACTTGATAAAATAACATTGTTTAAAGGATGGTTAATGCATATGACAAATAATTGACGGCAGCCTACTTGGTTATAACCCATTTCCTAAATAAGGATAGAATCTGAATGTGCTCTGCGGTGTCTTACGAAATTCCATATTTCTCGGAAACCACTGATGTTATCGATTTGGACAAAGGGTACCTTTTTTTCAGAAAAATAGTTGGAGAATGGAGTTGTTGCCTTGTCACTTTAAAAGTTCTGACCTTTTATCTAGTGATCGAAGTCCGATCCTGACTTTCTGCAACATTAGTATACTTACTGGTATGGACAAAATAAATGAATTGATGTACAGGGTGTCCCAAATTGGTGTGTTTTACAGGGTATCTCGTAAACTAGAAGAGATAGAAGAAAAGCAGTTAAGATGTTATGACTTCTTTTTTTTTAAAGTAACGATAGCCTAATTAAATCTTTAGTAATTCCCTGCAGTTGGAAGATACAGGGCGATTATTGAAAACTGTCGAAAACTACAAGGTACTATAACTTCTTAATTAAGAAAAATATAAAAAAACGTTATGGGAACTTTTGATAGATATAATATTAAAGAGTTCAGCGGTGCACAGAATTTTTTTGTTAGGGGGCTCACTAAGGAAATATAATGCAAACTTATGTTGTTTTAAATGGGGCACCCTGTATATTTTGACGTTTTTCGTTTCCTTTTTTAATTGTCATTCACCTGATACGACATATTATATATCTACTTTCAATGGTTGGAGATACAGTGCAAATAAACCATTTATGGATGTTATCAGGTGAAACACCCTTAAAAAATTGAACACTCATTAACGAAATTTAACATTTTATTATAAGGATACTGATGTGTGACAATTTTATTTATCAAAATCATAATTAATGAAAAATAAAACCAGATTAAAAAAATAAAAACAATAAACTTATGAAACAACAAAAAACATTGTAACAACTAATCTACCTCCTATAACTAATTTTATTAGAATGTAAAAATTACATTAAATGTTCAAATCTTCCCTACTCTCGAAGTTAGTCTTGTAAATATTATTTTTTTTAAATCCCAAAATAAAAAAATCAGGAGGATTTACTTCCGGAGAACGAGGGGGCCACCTAACTTGTCCATAGGTAGCAATCCACCGATTAGGAAATTTTTCGTTTAAATAATCTCCAATGAATAGAGTATTATGGGCAGGTGCTCCATCTTGTTGGAACCAAAATGTGTCCCTATCAGCCAACACTTCTTCCTCCAAAAGTTGGTGTAAGTTTATTTCCAAGATATCTATATATCCAGCAGCAGTTAGTTTATCATCAAATATATGATAAACTAATTTATTATGTTTGACAAAACAACTAACGTTAAAGCCGAATCTGCCTTGTCTCCTGATCCCCTGAACTAAGTGTGGATTTGAGTCATTCCAATATAGTTCATTATGTCTATTAAATATTCCTGCACTGCTTGTCACACATCAGTATCCTTATAATAAAATGTTAAATTTCGTTACTGAGTGTTCAATTTTTTAAGGGTGTTTCACCTGATAACATCTTTAAATGGTTTATTTGCACTGTAGCTCCAACCATTGAAAAAAGATATATAATATGTCATATCAGGTGAATCAGAATTAGAAAAGGAAATGAAAAACATCAAAATATACAGGGTGTCCCATTTAAAACAACATAAGTTTGCATTATATTTCCTTAGTGAGCCCCCTAACAAAAAAGTATGTGCGCCTCTGAACTCTTTAATATTATATCTATCAAAAGTTTCCATAACATGTTTTTATATTTTTCTTTATTAAGAAGTTATAGTTCCTTGTAGTTTTCGACAGTTTTCAATAATCGCCCTGTATCTTCCAACTGCAGGGAGTTACTAAAGATTTAATTAGGCTATCGTTACTTTAACAAAAAAAGAAGTCATAACATCTTAACTGCTTTTCTTCTATCTCTTCTAGTTTTCGAGATACCCTGCAAAACACACCAATTTGGGACACCCTGTACTTGACGATTCACCAAATTTTCATCAAGTTCGAAATTATAGTTTTGGAGTTATGAATAAAAATGTATTTTTAATTTCTAACTTCAAAGCCCTAAAACTCAACAAAAATTATACAGTGTGGAAACCACTTATGGAGTAAAATTATTTATGTCAGTATTTTAGAAAATTATAAAAAATGCCGAGACACGTCAACTTTTGAATTTAGGGGGACACTTTTTGGCGCTAATGCCATAAACGTCAGATTCACCCCCTCCCTACTGGAGACACCCCTTACATTTTTTCAAATGGCATTAGGTATCAAGTCACACTTCATTTTAAAGGTCTGGTAAATCTCTATTCCATCATTTTGTTTTGCCTTTGATACTAGCCTTCCATTGTTATTTAATCGTTGTTTAAAATTGGCTTTTTCAACTTTTCGTATGCTCCCACATTTTGTTATGATAGAAAGACTCTTTAAAGAATGAAAAATTTACAAATAGTAAAAAGACAACTGTTAACAAGGAAAAACTGCTATTTAATCATGCCGTCAAAGTGACCACCGTTAACTTTCAGGCAATAAAAGTTGAAAAAGAGCCAATTTTAAACAACGATTAAATAACAATGGAAGGCTCGTATAAAAGGCAAAACAAAATGATTGAATAGAGATTTACCAGACCTTTTTAATGAGGTGTGACTTGATACCTAATGCCATTTGAAAAAATGTAAGGGGTGTCTCCAGTAGGGAGGGGTGAATCTGACGTTTATGAAATTAGCGCCAAAAAGTGTCCCCCTCAATTCAAAAGTTGACGTGTTTCGGCATTTTTTATAATTTTCTAAAATAATGACATAAAGAATTTTATTCCATAAGTGGTTTCCACACTGTATGAAGTACTGAAATTATTTTAACACTACCTACTCATTCCCAAGTTTTGGCCTCTCATTCCTGTATGCCCTTCAATACTTAATGTATAAAAAGCAATTTATTAAAAATTTTACAATATACAAAACTTCATTTATACATAAGTAAATGTTTATAAACAGGATGTCAATCTGAAGGTTTCTGTAATTGATAGAGATTCTGCTACAAAAAAAAAAGTAAAAAAGGGACATTTTTTTATAAAATTCTTTAAATTAAAGCAAAAAAAATTACAGAATAGACCCATTCTAATGATAACTGATTAGATTTACAAAGTTACGATCATTTCGAAAAACCTGATATTAACTTATGCATTTATGTGTATTTGTTGGAAGAGAATATCAGTTTGATAAGCAATAAAACATTTTATTAAAGTAACAAAAAAAGTATGAACCCATTATAGCCGACTTTATCAATGAATATGCCGACCACCCATAATGTGTTGCTACCAAACAAGTCTTGCTTAATACGTTCGCGATCAGAAGCTGTCTGGCGAATGGCCATTGCTTTGTTGTCCATTATCTGAGTACGTAACATTGCTATTTGCTACCATGTATACCTTGTGATTTCAAGGAGCTCTATTTTTATCAAATAATTGAAATACAAAATATATTTGTTAAATAAAACAATATTATATATAGCCCGTTCAGTATTAAAACCGTTGCACGTCACATCTGTCATAACTGTACTATGCTGCCAAGCCCTTGAAATAATATGAGAATCTAGTATATGTCAAATGAAGTTTATCAAATATTCTAGGTTAGGTTTAGTTATTGATGGTTATTGCGTGCAAAGAAACTTCGACTTATTTCAGTTACATACAGAGATGTTGCATATAAAACTTTAATTTGTATGTTAACCGTACAGCACTAAGAAATTCTTATTTTAAAAACTATGGAATTATTTTTAGCACTAAAAAGGTATGTATGGAATAGTTAACACTTTTATTTGTATGTTTATACCACACACTTAATTAGTTAGAAATTATGGAACTATTCTAATATTTAAAATGCATGTATATATAGTATCAAGGAAAAAATATTATCTAATATAATTTTTAGGTTACAATTACCTAAGTACATGTTGGCTTCTAAAATGTTGTCACTACAATATGAAAGATTGATGTAAGGTTTACAGACAAATTATAAATAAAAAAGTTCTGATAACCTGGATCTACCTCCTTTTTAAAGGTAGGCAATTTTATTTTATATTTTGTTGAAATAAATCTTAAATTTTTTTTAGAAAAGCCGGGATGTGAAGCTTTAGTGTGTAGGTCATTCTCAACAAGGAAAATCATCCTGAGATATATGATCATTGATCACAGCAAAAGAAAATTGTGCAGCAAGCACCACCACAGCTCAGAAAAGGAGAGCAAATCCATTCTATTCTCCGAGTGAAGGTATATGCAAATGATTGACTAAATCGTAGCACTGAAATCAATACATATTATAATTATCAGTATATTGGTGAATTATTTATCACTCCATCATCTTCTAATCAATCCATATTTATATTTACCAATTTGTTTTAGCTCTCCAGCACCTACCGCAACTGAAAGTATTGCTAATAAATGATTGATCGAATGAGACCTTTCAATTCAATAAAAACTATTAAATTAATTCTTTGTAGTTTTTATAAAACTTTGTGATATACACATGTACCTTTAGAAAATGATGCCTGAATTACTTATTTTGAATATCATGATTAAAATAAAATGATAAATAATGCTCCCTAATTTTTATGGAATTGTTTTATTAAAAAGAAACATTGCAAATTTATAAATTAGTTACTACACCGAAAAGTTTGTAATACTATTTTTTTAAATAAGGTAGAACAATAATTGTCAAATAGAAATCTTTCAAATTTGAGAGGTTCCCGGACAAACCAATTCCAACCCGCAACTTCTGGAATGCATCTATCGGCTTGCTTGGCAGTACCCTGTATTAACTCAATAGGATTTTTAAAAAGATGGTAGGTAATACTTTGTGACTATACTGTTCTATCAAATCCACAATGTATTTTGTTGGGGGGTTTGTTTCTGAAAAAAACATTTATTGAAAGGGCAGTATTCAAATAACCTATATTATTATTTTTGTAAAAATAAAAGTAAAACAGCATTTATTGTCTATTAGGTATAATTTGAAGTGAGAATTTTGAATGTATTAAACTAGTTGTGTAGACTTCTGAATTCTAACATATAATTTGCTATATCACTGTTCAAATACAGTTTGTATCTACTTACTAGGCTGTAATATAAATAAGCTCAGCTTCAACATTTGTTGATTGAATTCTATATTGTGTCATTAACCTAATATTATCGAAAAGCATTATCCATAATTTATTAAAGGTTCAGAAAGATTCAATAGTAAGTAATTGGTTTGCAAACCATTTAAAAACATGTTCATCATTCATTTTCCCATGATAATAACTCAACTGAGATTCATATAAAAATATACTTTCTGCTCTATCAATATAACCATTTTCATTCTCAGCATGTAATACAAAAAATATCTAGAATAAAAACAATTTTGCATTCTAAAATTTTACATTATCATTGTAACATACCTTTTGACATGAACAGCCTGCAGCACCATTTTGGAAAATTCAGGATTCATTAATAAAAACAAATTTATACAGTGGTTTATTTTTGTTGAAAGTTCCATAAGTCCTCTTTGTGGATGTATCATATTTTAGTAAACTACTCAGGAACATTCTACATTTAATAATTATTGTTCTTCGTCCAATTACTGCAGTAACATTCTAAAGTGACATGATTATCTATAAAAAAAAATTCCATGTATAATTGCCAAGTATTAAGAATAATGTAACAGAATATAATAAATACAGTTGATTGGGTACAACATTAAACTTATACTTACTTGCTTCATAAACGCTGTAAATAGTATCAGGATTAAATGCATCAACTATTGCAGTATTATTAAGTTTCATTTATACGTTTTTTTGGATGTGACTTTAACTTTGATAACTCATTACTGCTTGTGAAAAATTACTCACAGTTCTTTGCAGTTTTTGTCACAACATAACCCCAAAAATGTCAAGACGTCAACTGAACCAGAAATAAACCATTTTAATCGCGGCAACAGCGCGCATTTTTGCCAACATAAAAAGTTTTTATTAAGACTGACGTTAGTTTGAGTTTAATATTTAATTAACCTACGAGCTGTATTTGATATGAAATTAATTAAGAAACCTTTCTTTAAACATATATTTATATTTTTTAATACAATGCGACCTACAAATTTCAATATTTATTGAGTTTAGAGAGGCTTAACATAGTGATTGACAGAGGATTGACAGCAGCAATCGAATGACATGATATAAACGAACGTCTCTTTTTCGACACTTTGATGACGTGCAACGGTTTTTGTACTGAACGGGCTATATGTGTAATTTTCTCTTGAATCGATTGGTGGTCAATACAACGTTCTAACCGTTGAATTGTAGTTAGTAATGTGGTATTTACAAGACTTTTAATGTTGAAAATGAGCCTTTTCGAAAATTTCATGACACCATTTGAAGGTGAAAGAATGATTCCATTAAAAAACTGAGTTGACCAGTCGATTTCCTGACCCAAAAAACTACCTTTTACGAATTTTTAGCATTTTTCATGTCACAAAAAACATTTTTTATTGTAAATTTTGAACAAAGGAGAACATTTCCATACCATTTATTGTTTGGACCCTTACTTTGTGGTAATCTATTCATATTAGTTTTTAAACTTAAATGTCCAGAATGTAGTGATTTCTATATTGGTCAAACAATTCGAAATTTTGAATTTAGACACAATGAACACTTACGAGCATACAGATTAAAACAGCCAGATAAATCACATTACGCAAAATATCTTCTTGACACCAAACATTCATTAACACCTAACATAGAACTAGAAGTACTACATATTTGTGATAAGAAACAAGAACTTGAAGAATTAGAAATTAGAAGACCCACAACATGAAGTTGTCAATGAACAGATAAATCTAGGGAGCTCTCCACTAATAAATTGTCTTCTTAAGTAACAATAGAAAGATCATCAGATATAGTTTTCCTTCCAGTTATATTGAACTTAAATGGGAAAAAGATATCCAGGATATCCCCATAGGGCTAATAATACCTAAGCTTTAATATTTGTAATATTATATCTCCTTTTTTCTATTTCAAAATATTAATTTGAAGAAAGTGATACTGAGAACTAAAGTACAAACCCGCAACAACCGAAACTTTGTATATTAAAATAAGAAGTCGACCCGCATCGATCGATGACCTCGTACAGGTCAAATTTACTCGTGGTTTATAAATATCGCAGTTACCCCTTTTAACAATATATGCTCTTACAATGAGATACCACAGCCACATTACTGCTGATAATTTACCCTGCCAAAGAGAAGAGACGAACATTAATTATAATCGTTCTATGGTAATTTATGAGATGCAACCGAAACTTGTAATGTACTTTACGAAGCACTCATTCATCTGTCGGATTTTAAAAAATATTATTTTGTTTCAACAATCGTGAATAAATCGATTTATAACTAAAGAAGTCTCTAAACGTGACTTCGGAGGACCGGGCAGAAAGTCACCTTTATACAAAGAGTTTACTGAAGGTAGAGTAGGACTCTCAACCAGATTATTGAAACTGAGTAAGAGACATTTGAATACAGTTACCGACCAGGTCTGGACTGTACCCTTAGAAAACATTACACAAAATGGGAAAAGAGAAAAGAGATTAAACACCTATTCACACAATCTGCTTCTGTGAGAACTAACAAGGACACAGACAGAAGCACTTTGGAGATGAAGTTTAGTTTGATGTTTGGCAGGGTCTCTCTCTCGCCCTCAGACTTAAAATATCATTCACCAAATAAACTCTAGTTTGATAAAGCACCTGTGTAACGAAACGCGTCACTTAAATTGAACATCAGTTCAAAATAAAATGGAGATTTAAACAAATTAATTTATTTTATTTCATCAGTAGTATGGATCTTCATCAAGTAAAAGCCTCATCTATTCAATTATTCAAACTAATCGGCTTCGATTTGGTGAAATATAAATGGGTGCGAGCCACAATAGACTCTTGCGACTCGCATGGAGAGCCAAATAGACCCACTCACCACAAACCTAATCTAACCTCTTTTCTGGAGTGATTGCAAAAATAAATACGTCAAGGATAAATATTATTACAAAATCTTAGTTTTCCAGATACAAGGTGATACAGTTAACATCGATAGTGGTCTAGTACGTGGTACTGGCTCCCGCAGAGCCCCTAGCTCGGCGGGCAGATTTATTGAGTGAAATCATCTGGGTCAAAATCACCAAGGTGGAAAATTTGCTTTGCCAGCATGTAAATGTCTAATTTTTTTTTTTCACAAATTATAATTTGTAAATACTTAACTGTGTTCCTATCAATTATAAATAATATTTTATACTTCAAAAGTAAAACATGTACATTTTTATTTGAAGATATAAGTACAAAAAATCATTTCGGGAACGTGTCCTGAGTAGCGGAAGTAGTGGAAGATGTAAAAAAAAGTGGGGGTCAAGAGATTGTTTCTTGTTATATAATATACAATATTCTCGTGTTTGATTAATATGACTGATAGAGCTTGTTATTGATGAAGAGTTTAATTTAAATTTACTATAGAACTATGACATGTTTGTATGGTTTGATTATTACCATCAAGATAAAAGTGTAGTATGATTATTAAGAATTTGTACCTACTTTGCTGTGTACATCGATTAAAAGACTGAAGGAAGTGTTTGTTATATTTTTGTTAAGAAACAACCTTATGCCAAATAAATAAGTATGTCATCCAGAAATTTCGCGTATGATTTTAGAAACCTAAATTGTAATTAGAGAACACACGCATGATTCTGTGAACACCTCATCATTGCCGGAAACATCACTAAAATCACAGAAAACACTTTATTATTTTAAATATTTAGAAAAAGGCTCTGGTAATATTAAAATAATATAGACTCACCTACATCTTAGGGGGCATCCATTAATCACTTGAGCTCCTTTTCGGTCAGTTTAGACTACTCCCCCCCTAACGTGAGATTGACGCTAAAAATGTTTTAAACTTATTTTCATTATTCGGGACAATAATAAATTGTTCAGATATACTATACTTAATTTATTTAAATTAAATTAAAATACTCTCGTACTAAATGATATTAATAGCCATGAGATTTATTTTAGCGGGCAAAATGAACACTCAAAATAATTTATTTATATATATTAATGTCTGTAATATTTTATATTTATATTTTTTTAAGTTAACGTGAGATTTTCGATTATCCCCCCCTCTGTTTAAATGAGATTTGGTGAGATATCATTGGGCCCCATTCCCCCTATTCTGAGCTCACGTAATTAATGGATGCCCCCTTATTCATTTGTATATATAAATCAGCGATATAAACATATTTAGATAATTTAATACAAAAAAATAGTCCTATGGCTCTATTTTGTTGCTTCTAAACGTTTTTATTTGCAATTTCAATGAGTTTTTTAATTTTCTATTTTATTATTTACATAATTCCAATATTGAACAAGATAAAAAAGATATACTTAAGTTATATTTAAATATTATTATAAACCTCACAAAAACGTTCCCGAAATGATTGTTTTCAGCGGTAGCTGACTTTAAAAATAAAATTACAAGAATAATAATTAATTCTATGCTCTGCCGAAGTAAATAGTTTACCTTCTTCTCTGAAGAAGATAACTTGGTTATCGAAACGCGCGTAAGATAGTGTAAAGTGTTGGTGTTGGTGTAGAGGTAGTGTAAAGAGTGTTCAGTGATGTAAATATTGTTTATACACAAGTTTAGTGATCATTTAAGCTGATCATCAAAGTAGTAGCTGCTAGGTATATTTATCATAAAACAGTTTTTGGAATTTGCCACCTTGGTGATTTTTACCCATCTATAAACATTTTGTCATTAGATTTCTGAAACATTTTGTACATTTTAAGTGACAGAGCACTGTAAATATGTGGTATTAATAATATAGGTGTGACAATAATTAACATTAAAAAGGAAACTTCCCTAAAAAATGAAGTTTATTTACAATAAAAAGACGATGACGTTGCAAAACAAAATTTTGTGATGTTGGATAAATCGAAGGTGTTCATTTACTAAATAAAAGGCTTGTTTGATATTCTCAGATTTATTTAATACAAGTATATATTGTTTTGTGCCCCACGTTGGGCGCCAATTGTTTCATAGCATACGTTTGGGATGTAAATGTCTTATTTTACAACGTTGGGTGCCAATTGTTTTAAGCCCTTCATTGTTTCGACATATGTTTTATAGACAAATTCCCTCGAAATGGGAGGAGAACTTTTCGATATTATATTTTATTTATAATAAAGGTTTATTAACTCTTATCTCAGGATCTTGGATTTCTTTGCCCAGTGCGTCACCTATTTTAAAAAAAATTCCTTCTACGTTCACTCTCCTGTTTATTATTAATTTAGGAAATTATAAAAAAATTTCAAAATATGTTCAAGTATTAGACGTCTTAAAATGGTTACAAATAGATCTCGTGTTCTTTATTGATACACCACTATTATTCATATAATATACTACCTTATTTTATGTGATTTTAGTTATTTCATTCTAACTATATTTTCATTGATACAGTGTGATACAAAATTTTATAATAATAAAGTTGTTTTTTTTAATTGATTTTATTTATTTCTTTTAAGTAAGTATTTATAATTATATGATCAGCACATGTCACTAGCATGGTGGTATGTGACAATATTTATGTAAAGAGTGTGGATAAAATACAATAAACAGTAACCAATCATTCTATATCTCAATTAACATTTGATTATTGATTATTTTACATAGAGAATTAAATGACAAACTCCAGAACCATTTTCAAGAACACTGGAATAAATGAATCAAAGCTTCAATCATCTTGAGAAAGTTGAAATATAAATATAATTTAATTTATAAAAAATATCACAAGATTTAATAAATTAACCTATCACTAAAAACATTCCACTTTATAAATTTTAATATAATATGTATTGATAATAATTAAAGTAAATGGTATTACTCACGTCTCTAACAGTAGTAAGCAGGCCCCATTCATTCTCATCAAGAATTACCTATCAAAGATATGACCATCTCTCGGTATTTAGGTACTGTTCCAGTTCTTGCGCATTTTAATGCGTTTAACTTCACACTGCAGATTTGTCTAATTAATTAGTAACGATTATTTTTTCAATATTGAAAAAATAAGAATTTCTGGAGCACCAGAAAAACTTGTAAAGACGATGATCGATGTCATAGTTATTTACGTGTCAAGCTCGGAAAGTGATACTTTACAGGGCGAGCATGCAAGCCCTGTAAATACACTTTCCGAGTGTGGCGCGTACAATATTTTTTATGCAGCCACCAATAATTTGACAATAATATAGGAACAGAATATTTTTTGCTCAAAATGTATAACAAAACTGAACTCATTTATTATTAATATTTATGTTGAATGTGCAGTTATGCAAAGTACAATTATTATTAAACGTAGATGTTCCGGTCAATTTAGGAATCATAATATTTGTGTTATCAATAATATTGGATTCGATTCTCGAAGTTCCAGGTTGATTTTGTGATATTTAACATACCCTTCGAAAATTCGCTGGCTAGACGCTGGTATTTTGTTTTTAATGAAAATTTTGACATAAGAGCTCGGGAAAGTAGGTACTTTTTGAAACAGAGTCGGACTTGTGAATATGGTTGTGCATACGATGAATACCAGTTTCGTTGAAACAAAATAATAGGATTATATTTTTCAGTTGTATAAAGATATGATAGATTGCAATCAAATTATGTAAAAAAGGTACATCTCTCAATTGACAATCTAACATCTTTACATAAGTTTGTCATTTTGTAATAGCAGTTTATTATAACGTTTTCTATATTATAATAGTAAAATTATAATAGGTACATTTAATAACACTGACCGACACGTATTTCGTAAACAATTCCGGTACAAACGAATTCCCGTCAGGATTCTTAATGACTATAAAATACACATGAGTTCCCGTCCGACACTTGCAGGTATCTTAATCCCGCACTGGAATTGCCGTCCAGTTTATTTAATCCGCTTACAGGTAAACTAAATAGTTTTGAAAATTCCAGTAAATCGTAATACCTATTCGTAATCCTGAATTCTAATGAAAAAGTTGAATAACCTATTGGGGTGGCTAGGGGGTCTGTCAGTACTAATTGCTATGAATATATTTTTCTATTATATTTTCTATTATATTAAGTTGTCATTTTCGAAACGGCAATTTATTAATATACATATTTCCGAACGTTTGTTGTCGTACGCTATAGTGATACACAAAATGCTTGAAGTAATGCTAAGTGAAAAGGGTAAACCCTGGTTAGGTTATATGTTAGGTTAGGTTAGCTTCTTTACGTGTATGTATTTATGACTCAGTTCAGTAGTAGTACGCAATAAAATTGTAGAATTAAAATTCCGTATTTTATTTCAATAATGATATATAAAATAATATCGTTTAATAGTGCCAAACATAAGACATTTATAACTATTTCTTATTTCATACATCTGAAAACGGACCTCCCTTAAAACTTTTACTGTTCACTTATTACAATTTGCAATAAATACATAGCTAGATATCAGATGATTCAGAGAATTTACCGTAATTACCATAAACACCTTTTAGACAGGTCAGTTTTCACCCTGACGGGAACTCGAGTGACGGCTTAACGTATCCTAATTATGGAACAGGTAGACTGGTTGACTGTAGTTGACGCTGCTGATCGAACTATACCTAATCATGAAGAAATATAATGATGCAAATTAGATTTCAGTTAACAGTGCTTTTTATGTCACGCAAGGGAAAACACTCATCGCCATCAAAATATATATAACACAAAAACCGGCTTCGGCTATCAAAAAAATACAAAAATTAAACAAAACCCGGCTTCGGCTATCAAAAAATACAAAAATTAAGCAAAAAGGCGACTTTAGCTACCAAAAAAATATAAAAACCGGCTTAGGCCAATAAAAATTTTTTTTCAGCTACACTTCGCGGATAGAAGGTAATGAGGTCCTCAGGCACTGCCTGTGGGGGAAAGGTGGAGCGCGTAAAAGGGGATACTCTAAGAATTATACATTATCTTTTAGTATCACCCTTTACGTCGGGCTCATTACCTACACACATTTCACAAGCATTTTTGTATTAACAGTTAATAGACATTTAACATCTTGCATATAAAAAAATCTTTTCCGCATCCCTATCCTATTTTTTTTAAAGAGTTACCGATGCCAACAAATACACTACAAAATACTACAAAGAAAAAACAAAATATAAAAATTAACTGATAAAATTAGGTCAGTTCAACCCTGTCTGGTTTTATTTATTCATTTCTTATCACCGCTGATATCCTTACTTCGTGGAATCTGTAATACATGTCTATTTACGTATTTTCTCTCTGTCTTCCTCATACAATCTCCGTAAGCGATTTTAAAAATAATATCATTAATTGTGAGGTAATTATAAAAGTCACAACATTGGCGCAATGTTATCAAATATTCTATTTTTCAAGACGAATAAGTTGGTATCAAAATATCCGCATTTGAGTGGTCTTTTATTTTCCATAAGCTGGAAGCATAGTCCTTTTTATTTATTCTGATATGCATGACATCTTCGACTTTTTATCGTTAATAAACATTTTACGAATTCCAAAATTTTTTCGCAAAACTAACGATTTAAAAAAAAAATACATGTCTTATTTGATAGGAAGTAACTATTCACGTGCACAAATACAGTGTCGGTGTTATATCTATATTCTAAAAACGACAGAGGTGCAAAATACATTTTTAAACGCATGCATGTAGTAACACAAACACACTCATATTTCCAATATTTACTGTAACGTTCACGTAATATGCCTAACTAAAATACCGGTACCGGTATGTTATTTACTCAGCTCCCTTCTTCTCTTTTCTCATATATTTTATTTCAACATTGGTATTCCTGCAAAGCAAATATTTGAACGTTTTGTTTCTTTTCAAAACATGCTTTTAATATTAATGAAGCTCTAGGTTCATAGTTGAGCTATTCGAAAATATAGTACACAGTTAAAAACCGAGTGAAATTATTGTTACAGTTGTTATTTCAGCAAATTTAAAAAAACAAAATTCCGCTGTATTTTGAGCGAGATTTGCATATATACAACCTAATTTAAATAAAAATTCCACCCTATTTACAAT
The DNA here is from genome assembly GCA_947563755.1 of Lochmaea crataegi. Taxonomy (NCBI): domain Eukaryota; kingdom Metazoa; phylum Arthropoda; class Insecta; order Coleoptera; family Chrysomelidae; genus Lochmaea; species Lochmaea crataegi. Next base: position 61,803,621 of record OX387424.1, read on the forward strand.
ACAAATCGACATTTTATCAAAGAGCCACTCGGTAGAAAAGAGCAGAACAGCACTTTCATTTATAAATCTTCGGCTAAATTTTTGTGTGAGTTCTTATTATTTTCATAACATTATAAATATAAGCTAGTTTATTCACTGTAATGTCTGTCTTCAGAAATTTTTCGCAAAAATAATGTAATTTTAATACTTTTCAATTACCAACGCGATAGCGTTCACGATGATAAATTTGAGCGCACAGTTACACCTCTAGAAGATACAACCAAACGGATATCATATTGTAACGTCGGACCTGAAGAGAACCTGAGAATATGTAGAGGTCCATAAAGAAAAAGAAGAAGACATACATCTGGAATCATCTAGAACTGTCATCGAAAAGTCGAGAACTGTCTGGAACAGATGAAAAGTATAAAAAGCGGGACAATTGACATTAGAAGTTTTAGTTTCCTTCCAAGATTTCTATGTACATAGGAGGTGTACGTTCTTCTGCTTCTTCACCAGGAGGAAGTCTTCCGGAAAGAAGATCATGGGGAAGCTTCATTCTGACAGTGACTAGCATAGATGGACTATAACCGGTTGATTCGTGTTTAGAACTTCTATAGGCTAGCAGAAATAGAGAAACTAAAGTGTCCAAGTCTTTTTGGTTTTTAGAGACGAATATTGAAAGATATTGGCAAATAGTTCTATGATGTCTTTCTACCATTCCATCGGACTGTGGGTGGAGAGGCGTAGTTCTTAATGTCTAATGTCTTCATCAACTCCTGCCATAATTCGGATTCAAAAATTTGTCCTTGATCAGAATGTTATTTCTAGAGGGACTCGCAATAACATTGGTTACAAAAGCTTCTGCTACTGTCGTCGCTTCTTGATTAGGAAGAAGGTGCTATTTCGGGCCATTTGGAAAAATAATCCATTACAACCATCAGCTATTTGTTTCCTCTTTCTGTCAAAGGAAGTGGACCGAGAATATCAATCGCAAGTATTTCAAAAGATTCTCCGGAATGATACTGTGCCATTTTTCCTCGTCTTCTTGTTGTAGGACCTTTTCTACTATTGCACAGATTACATTTCTTGTACCAATCTTCTATCTTTCCCGAACTCGTGCCAGTGTTATTTTAGTACCAAGTCCTCCTGAGTGGCTACTATCAAGTTATTCTAACACAATTCTGATCTGTGATCTTGGCAGTACCAATTGGTGAACTATACGTACTCCATCGGGGCTTTCCCATCTTCGATGCAATAGGCCATCATGAAGATTCAGTGAATCCCATTGAGCCCAGTACACTTTTAAGCTTCCACTATATCTGGCTATCTCTTGCCAAGTAGGTCTGACTCCATTTTTATAAGGCATTATCTTATAACTATCACGCCATTGTCTTTCTTTTGACTTTATGGACCTCTACATATCCTCAGGTCCGACGTAACAATATTATGATTTTCCATATCTCAAAACCCCTATCTTCAATTTTCACATTCGTAAATCCAAAATCTTCCAATTTACTGTGACATTTGAACTATGCCACCTTCTATCTTTTTTATTATCAATATTTCATTAAAAGCATGTAGTAATATTTTGAGGCTGAGCATCTTCCATATCCGTTTGGACCATTACTTTCGAACGACCCTGTATAATATGCTTATTGTACTAAATTGAAAATTATTTTTTACTTTTTAGCTCGACCTGATATAAAAATGTCCTCTAGATTTTTTAAAATATTATTTATTTATATATAGATATATATATATATATATTTAGTACTACCCTCCATAATACAAAATGTAAGTCAAAAAATTATTGATTGAAGTTGTTGCCTAGACAAAGATAAGTTAATTTAGTACCTATCAATAAATTAAAGTTTATTTTGCAGAAAATCGATGTGTAGGTATGTGCTTATATTTGACCTTATATCGTTAATTTAAACAGCCTTCTATAAATACCCATTTATAGTCGATAATTTAATTTAAGAAAAATTTCGACATGGAAACATCTTTGTACGCCTATGAAGTACACATGGGAATGTCTCAATAACTTGTTTTCGAACGATTGTTGGATCGTCGGCCATTAAAAGATAAACGGTCGGTATTCTTCAATCTTTACTCTTTAGTTAATTAATTAAAGCATCAATTTACCTGCAGTTCAAGTTTGCCTCGTTGGTACGATGATTATGCATCTCTGTGGTTTGTGACATGGTCGATTGATTCCTCAACTTTTTCAATTAATCAAGTACGAATCTCACTATTTTTTTGATGTGAAGAATACACAAATCGATGTAATCAACATAAGTGTAAGATATTCACTTTATTCAGAAAAAAAAATTGACAGAACTTCAATCACAAGTAATCATAGTAAAATACGTCAAATTGAGGAGTTCAGTTTAAGGTCAGTGGGGCCAACAAAATGAGGGTTTTGTACTATACTATATGTCTACAATATGTACTATATATTTATATGTATTAGATCGTTACATCTTTTATCATTTTGTAATTTCAATGTTCACTGTTTAATGTCAAGCTCTGTTCTTGCTTAATAAAGCCTATTCACGAAGGTTTCGCGTTATTTATTACAATTTTTTAAGCAATAACTGTTGGAAACAACTTCCGACAATTAGTTATTTTGTCATTTTTATAATTTAAGTTGGCGATTTGTCGCTTAAACATATGTTGGTCAACCTGATTTGACAGCTGACAATAAAGGTCAATGTGTGTGCGCCAGAAAATGGCGATGATAAGCAGTTTGTTTCTTTGATGTACAAATGTCATTTTTTGTGGGTTTTATCCCTATTTATTGTAAAATATTAAAGCTCTGCCTTCGGGGCATCGTTCAAAGCTCTGGGTTAGTCCCATCTTTGCAGTGTAAATAACTGTGTAAATAGTTTGTGTAATATATATGTACATAGCAAAATTGGTGAGTCTATATACCAGAAAATCCATAACATACAGTCCATTCTACATTACTCACACCTCAGATAATGTATCCAACAATAACAATAAAATGGACAAATTACTAAGGCCGGACCGATTTGAAGTAGATCCGAACTCTCCTAAAACTGCCCTCGAATAATCACACTGGGAAACTACTTTTCAAAATTTTATTTCGTCTATTGAAGGAGTAAATGACGAAGAAAAACTCAAGCTACTCGTAAATTATCACATCAACTTTGTACTTACTTCCGACTGTAAGAAATATGCTGATGCTATGCAAGTCCTTGAATCTGCTTTTGTAAAACCTAAGAACGCAACTAGCAACTAGCTAACGACTGTAATTTTAAAACTGTTTCTTCTAATCAAAATCGAGACGACTACATAAGAGATGCTTTTATTACTGGACTAACTTCTGCGCACATTAGGCAGCGTTTGTTAGAGAACCATACTTTAACATTAGAGGAAACTACAACCTAAGCTCAATCACTAGAATCTGCGCAAAAACATTCGGAAGCTTATATTTCTGCTCCTCAAGTTGCTATTTTGGATTGATTGGTCCAATGTAGTCTTATCCCCACACGGTGCAAGATGTCTTAGAGAAACAGTTGCTTCACGTCCATCGTCATATCTTACAACAGCATACTTAGGGTTAGCTTCTATCAAATCAACCTCTTCAACTAAAGGATCGTACTTAGAGTGCCTCACTTGCTTCTTCATACTTTGCCCCCAGGATTAGGATCTTTAATTGATTTACATCAATCTCTATGCTCTATCGAAGAGGTACGTGCTATGACAGCTTCTTGTCCTGTATATCCAGAAATTAAACCAAGGTTTGAAAAAATTCAAGGAAAATTGATAAATGCTACTTCACCTTTCGAAAGGCTATCCTTAGACTTCAAAGGACCCCTTCCCTCTAGTTCCCATAACAAATACATTCTCACAATTGTAGATGAATATACTAGATTTCCGTTTGCTTATCCATGCCGAAATCTGACTGCAAAAACTTTTGGCATGCCTGGCTACATTCATTCTGATCAGGGTGCATCTTTCATGTCTCATGAACTGAAAATTTTTTACATTCGTATGGAATACCCACAAGCAGAACTACCGCTTATAATCCTGAAGGTAATGGCAAAGAGCAGACCGTCTACTAAGAAGCAACAACTACTTCTAGGGCTTTATGCCCCGACAGACATTGAATTACACTTCTAAAGTAAACGGGGTTGGTATATCTGTTAAGATAGAACCAAACATTCTGGTTTGCGATTAGAAGGAACAACATCACTTGTGGACCGGTTTCGGCGTATTGCGCCTCATCAGCACAAGGTAGATGCCATTCGTCCAGAAGCTCTGAGAGCATAATCCTGGACTAGAGACTACGTTGATACCACACCAATACATTGGCCTCAGTTAAGGAAATGCTAAGAGTGCGATATCAGCGACATCTCTACATCTAATCACAATCTAAACAAAGCGTTTAATAGTATTGCACTATTATTTTTTGACGTCTATATATGACGCTTTACTAATATCACAATTATTTACAGTTAACTGTAATTAAGTAAGTGTACCAATTTCTCGGATCCATTAAAGACCTCAACAATAATACCTCACTTTTCTACCTTGGCGCATAATTACCATTTTCTCCCGTTGCTTACTCTTGTTTGTTTGACTCAACATTTTTCATTTCACTCCGTATAAACCTTGCCTAGCAGCATAACAAACGTTCCATTATTTCAATAGCAATCAGGGGACACTGGAATTCCCAAGCGATCGTAAATAGAACTTCAAATAAAATAAAAAACTTGTTTTATATACGTAATCAAATTTCTGGGAAATATTTTACTATAGTAAGTATCAACTTCGAAATTTTATTCGATAAAGTTTTCATGCAAACTTTACAAGAGACCTTTCTGGAATATAAACTTTTAACAGTGCTTCCGCATACCTCTCGTATTACATAATTAAGTTTAGTATGACTCAAGAGAAAATAATAATACGACATATGTTTCCACTTAACTCAATCGAGAAGAGAAATATAAACGAAATTTTAATTAATGACTGTAACATTTAAGGTTTATTAGAGGCAAGCGACCTTGAAATTCTTTTTACCCGCTTTAAAAAAAGTGTAGACAGGTTCGTTCCAACAAGGTCTAGAATCAGTTCAGAACTTGGCGGAGCACGCGCAAATGAAAATGTTCGTTCCGACATAACGGAATCGGTTCGGAACTAAATTGGTTCATTGTTCCAACGTTGCGTGAACTGTTCTGGAACTAGTTCAAGGATGGTGAAGACGGTTCGCGGTCCTAAGCAAGAATTGTTGAATCGATTTGTTAGAGGCATGCGCAGTGATGTTTAATTTGATGTAGATTTGGTTTTTCAGAAGTTGAGGTTAAGTTTTCTATGATTTTATTTTAATATTTTTGTATTCCTTAAAGTTTAAAAAATACAATGAGTGATTCAGATGCCAGTGATTAATAAATTCTAATAAAAAAATACATTGTAAACCCTTATATAAAGAAACGTACACACAGCAATTTCGTTTATTTATTTTACGAATGTAGTAGATATATATTTTCATCAGATACTCACCTTGCAGTACATTCATTTTTGTTAATTTTAATTTGAAGCTAAATTAGTAATGCCCATAGACAAAGGATGCGTTAGGTTAGGTTGATGTAATGATAGGGTCGTTCAGTTCAGTGTTCCAACCTGAAATTAGGAACCGTTCCTATAACGAGCTTTACTAAAACATGCGCACAAATTAATTCGTAACCAGTTCAAGAACTGTCCTCGAAATGGTTGTTGGAACGAACCTTATATTCATTATTCGTTAATTGCAAGAAAAAGCAAAAAAAAAGAAAATGGTGGCTTCAAAAATAATCCACCAGAGGCCGCACTAGTGGAGGGTACACCTATTTTGATTTCTCTATTGACAGCAACGTTAAACGTACCTAATAAAAATGGAAAATCAAAACATATGTACCCCCCACTAATGCGGCTTCTGGTGGATTATTTTTGATTATTCAGAGGAAACAGGCTAATTGCGATAAAACTTCGCCAACCTATTGCTCATATAACGGCACATGTTTTCGTTAATTAATAGTCATCTACACAAGATATTGTCATTCGGCAAAGAATATATTTATTATTATCGATGCCGATCAAGGTAAATTATATATCAAGGAAATTTTCCAGTGCAAAAAGCTATTTCTTCATCAAAAAATATGTCGCGAAGAAAATGTCTACTCAATAATGCATAGTTTTTAATGAACACTTTGCATAAGCTCAGTTGTAGACCATAAAACGATTGAGCAGATGCCAACTGTCAATCGAAATCATCTTTGAACACCTTTTTGTTGTTACAAAAAATATTTCTTTATTCACAATCATTTTTATCAAAAATATAATCTACTGAGAATAGAACTTGAGAAAACTTGACAATTCTGCGTTGTTTTAAACCACTGGCTGAGCTGAGTGGCATAAATTTTGGTTTCCAGATATGCCCATAAAAAAGTCTAGGGGGGTTAAATCGGATGACCTAGGTGGACATTGGGCTTCGTCTACCTATCCACCGAGAAGGAAATGATTCGTTTAAAAACCGTCTTACATCGAGAGCGTAATGTGGAGGTGCTCCATCTTGTTGAAACGCTAGCAATGCTTCTGATATGGTTTCATCATTTTCTAGTATTCGTGTTATTTAGAGATCAATAGCTTCTCTGAGTTATTGTAGATAAGATTCACCATTTAAGTTAAGACTAAAGGGGGGTGGGGGTTAAAGTTATAACGTCTACGTATGAGCAAAAAGTCGTCCCCCATTATATGATTTTTGACATGTTTTTTCATTTTTTCATAAAAGTGACGCCTTCAGAATTATGTGGGGTGGATAGTTTTCATTGAAATGCTCTGTATACATGTATAGATGAGTACCTTTTGAATGATATAAATTGACGGGCCATAAAAAATATAGTTCATGAATCAGAATTTTTAATATTGGCTCCCAGCAAGTCTTGTGGATTTGCAGTTAGGAGACGCCAATGCATTTAAAACGGTTGTCGTTTCTCCATCGAGTGAACATTTCACAAGCAGGCATTGTATAAAAATATGTTCATCTGACATTTAAAGCAATCTTACATAAACGATTGTTATAAGTGTTCTCTTATTTACGCCATCTATGCTCTAAAAATCAATCTTCCTATACACATAGTGTGTTAGATAAACCGTGGACTAGGGATGTGAGATTAATGGAAAAGAATCGATTAAATAAAAATCGATTTTTCTTTATTCAAAATTAATCGATTTGTCAAAAATCGATTTTAATAAAAAATTAATCGATTTCTGCAAAAAAATCGATTTTTTTTGTATTATTTTAAAAAGTACATGCTTTTCATATTCCGATAATGAACCTAAGAGATTCATTCATTAACAATTTATCAAATTAAAAATCAAATAAAAGTATATGAAAATTGTCAAAAATTATGAAATATGGTCAAAAATGGTCAAAAATTGTCAAAAACTGTTAAAAATGGACAATTTTTTTCAAAAACTGTCAAAAATGGACAATAATTGTTAAAATTCTGAAAAATGGCCGATAATTGCCAAAATTGGTCAATAATTGTCAAAAACTATCAAAAATGGTCAATAATTTTGAAAAATTGTCAAAAATGGCCAATAATTGTCAAAAGTTATCAAAAATGGACAATTATTGTTAACGATTTTCAAAATTTTGAAAAATAGTTGTTAATTATCAAAAATTGTTTTTGAAAAATTGCAAAAATTTTGAAATATAGTCAAAAATGTTCAAAAATGGTCAAAAATTTGGAAAAATGGTCCATAATTATCAACAATTGTCAATAATTATCAAAAATAGTCAATAATTTTGAAAAATGGTCAATAATTGTCAAAATTTTGAAAAATGGTCAATAATCGTCAAAAGTTGTCAAAATTTTGAAAAATAGTCAATAAATAATACGAGCTGTTTCCGACAATCGATTTAAACACGTAATTTATAAAATCGATTTACTAAAAATCGATTAATATTAATATAAAAATCGATTAAAAGGAAATAATAATCGATTTATATAAAAATAGATTATTTTTTAACATCCCTACCGTGGACTAGATAAATCTCTTAATCTAAATTCAAACGAAGAACTGGAAATTGAGGGATAAGAATTCAGGCTATTTAATAAAAATATTGACGTTGATGACAATTTTTCAATAAAACTTTTATAAAAAAATTTAAACACGACGCTGTATTTTAGTTTATCTTCCGAAAAAATTTCAAAACTAATTAATCTATTATGTATAATATGTTTAATTATCCCCAAAACCATCAAATATAATATGGAAATGACAGCTCATAAATTCCATGATAGCAATAAACAAAAATCTATCGACAATATTTATGTAGAGCAATTATTAAAGCATGAATCGAATAACTGTAGTGATTGATAAATGACAGTATTTTTGTTTGATGTACTAATCCATTTGATATGGATGCCTAAAATAAATAAATATTCAAAGGCATACAAATTTTATAGGCAATTTGCACTCGTAATTCCTTACAAATATCGTAGTCCAGTGAATGAAGGATGAAAAGTAGGCAAAGCGTACAAAAATCCTGCCGGTCCATTAATTTTCCGTGAAAGGGTAGGGTTTGACTAATAATTGAACATCCAGAAATTTCACACACCTCATCGCCATTTTGGGGGGGGGGGGGTATTCCCAGCCTCAAAGTTCCAGAAATTGGTTTCCCGCCAATATCTCCTAATATATGGCATTTAGAGAATTTTTATATGGGGGAAAATGAAGATCAGGTCATTATCTACAAAAATGGTATATTTTTCGCAAAAACCGAAGTTGAAAAATTCAAAATTTTGAGGTTTCATGGATTTCTGAAAAACCAAATTCAAGAAAAAACAAGAGGGCACAATCAAAAAGGAGAAATTCCCAGCTTTAAAATGACGTATCTTGGAAGACAATCCGATAATGTACAAACTTTTAGACAGTGATGTAGACATGAAAGTAGTTTTGGACAAAGTTTAGCAGAAATTGAAACAAGGGTAGAGAAAGCAATGAGTCTATATAAAAATTTCGTCTTCTTCCTTGGGGTTTTGAATATGTCGACTGAAGAAAATATTCAAAAGATTTGAATGCAGTTAATTTTTGTCAGGAACTTGCCGAAATTAATGAAAAATTGTTATATCAATATCTTTGTTTTGATATAATAAATTTCTATAATTTACTCCTGACGATGCAAATTTTATTTGTGAAATCGGTAATAGTAATATGTTATATTTCTATAAGTATTATTACAGTTTCCTGTAAAATTGACGTATTTAGTAAAGGGTGTTACCAATAGATTTAACCAACCATTCTGGTTTGCAATTAGAAGGGACAACATATCTTGCGGCTTATTTGCGCCTCATCAGTACAAGGTATGTGTTCTCCGCCGAAAACTGTAATAATACTTTATTCTTTCAAGTCTGTCAAATTTTTAGAATTTTGTTTTGCGGTTGGAGGTGAAGATGTCGCTAATGTCACAACTTTAACATTTTCGTTACTGTAAGACATGTATTGATTATGATTTTAGTGTCAAATTTAGTCCGAGATTAGGCTCTTAGAGCTCTCGGTCGGAGAACATATACCTTGTACTGATGAGGTGCAAATACGCCGAAACCGGTCTGTTGTCCCTTCTAATTGCAAATTAAATCTTGTAGATCATACCGACCCCGTTTGTCTTAGAAGTGTAATTCAATGTCTGTCGGGACATATATCCCGGGAAGTATTTGTTTCTTCTTAGTTGAACGGTCACTGTTTTTGAAAAATATTTCTCCAAACTTTGTAGTAAAGCGTTAGAAATATATATTCATTCTTCGATATCTATTGTGGAATTTGTTATTTATTGATTTTATTAAGTAATTATGGAAAGATTCCACGTAGCTGAAACAATTAATTTGTTAAAAATGGATACAGTAAAATTGGTATTTAAAATTTAAATTGAATTTCAATTTTGATGAAAGGCTTCCCACAAAGTGACGGTTGAAACAATCGGAGTAATTGGTAGTTTTAAAAAATTCTATAATGTCGAAATCTATTTAAAAAATGTAAAATGCAAACAACTGTAAAGCTCTGATGTATCATATAAAACGTAAATACTGTTTTATCTGTTTCAGCTACAGATATTTATCCGGACAATAAAATATTCAGTTCATTCCGTTTTCATATTTCCTAATGCATCCAATTGAAACAGTGGATTTAAGTAAAAAAAAGGTTCTAGGCTGGATTTGTCCAAGCACTCAAAACAATAAACCATTCTGCCTTTAGTTTATACAAAGTTCGATGAATTTTTGTGACCAAACCAAAAGTTTCAAAAGATACAAATGTTTTAAAAACGTTTTTCCACAATCTCTACTTCAACTTAGTTAATGTTTCAATTTTGCCTACTGAACTATTGGATCAATGGCTATTTCAACTCAGATTTAAAATGATTTTATTCTTGGTATCCTATACTGAGTGGCTAAAAAAAATGCCAGTTTCAGAGAACTTGAAGGCTTTAAAATAATAAACATAAGGTATTTTTTAATTCATAAATAATCATGAAATAAAAAAATTGGGCTGCCGACAAAAGTGGAAACACAAATAACTAATAATATCGTTCTCCTACGGCAAATGGAAATTGTTACAAATCAACCCCCTTATAGAAATAGAATATAGAAATTTTTAAAAATAAATTGATCCCTTGAAACAATTTCATCGTACGACTATGGTAGATGGAAATTTTTGCTTATAAATGAATCCCTCTGAATGATTTGATCGTACTCCCATGGTAAATGGTATTTTAGCAAATAAATTTACTCTCTTTAAAAATTTTATCGTATGCCAATGACAGAAATTTTTACAAATAATTAAAAATTTAATTGTATGACTATGGTAGAAGAAAATTTTTGTGGATCAATCAACCCTTTTTTAAAATCTTATCCTACGCCCATATAGTAAATGGAAAGTTTTACAAATAAATTAACTTTGGAAATTAAATTGTACGCTTATGATGCTCGGTGAGGGTTGGGCAGTAGCCAACCCATAAGTTTTCTTCTACCAAAAATCACACAACGCGGCTGAAGAAGTTTTCACTTCAATAAATCGCAATTTAAACAATGCACAGTTTACACAAATTAAACTTTTGATCTTTGTGTCGTATATTTCTCAAATAAGTAATCAATTTGTCAGTAGATTTGGAATGAAGCATTTCATGTTTGCCTCGTCTCGTAGTTCAGGAAGTTACCATGTGAAGATGAGTTTTCTGGCAAAAACGCGTGTTTGAATAGGATTTGCGAAGCACGTACTCTAAAACTACTCATTTTACAAACAAACGGTTACTACATAAATTAAAGGAAATTATCTTTAGTTCAATTTATTTTCATCAAAAAATGTGTCGGAAAGAAGATATTGTCAAATAACTAATTTTTAGAAACTCGAGTTAAAACTACCAAATGACTGCACTACTTCAGTAATGTATGTATGTATCTTGGGTTGACATTTACTGAGACCTAAAATATCTATTGTGTCCCCTTACTTCTACTTAGTTCCTGAGGAAAGTCTCAGAGACTAGTAGCTCCTTTAGTACTATTTCCCGGAGGAATTTTAGGATATCTGCAGGGTAAATGTCCCTCTTCTATCCAGTAATCTCCAAGGTGTTGTGCCCTAGAATTCTGAATTGCTGTGCAGTTCGCAAGGATGTGGATAGAGGTTTCTTCTTCCATGCCACAGAATCTTCATTCTTCTTCCTCCACTATTTTGAGCTTTTTCAGAAGCCCATTCAGGCGACAATTTGTCCTCTTAGGATCCCTGTTAAAACTCTTAGTGCAGTTTTACTTTGATTAAAGCATTCATTTGTTTTCAACAGAAGAATCTTTGATTGTCTAAGTCCTACCAGATCTTTCCAATGGTCAGATCTTCTATTTTTTTCGGCTTTGCCTATTTCTTCTAATATTACATTAAAGGTGATACCGCAAAAGGGTTCCGGCCCCCAAAAGGGTGTTTTAGTCCCCCTCTTTGCTAGTTCATTTCCTTCTATTCCAGTGTGTCCTGGAATCCACAGTGAGGTAACTATATTGTTCTCGCCTAGTTCATTGAGTTTGCCTAGGCATTTCCACACCATTTTGGAACTGATAACACAAGAGCTCAGTGCTTTAATGGCTGCTTGACTATACGATATTATGATAATTATTTGCCTTCTATATCCTTTATCAATATTGAACTGGGCACACTTTCTTGTGGCGTGAATTTCCGCCTGAAAGATACTTGGGGTATTTCCCAAGCTTTCAGAGTGTTTGGTTCCTGGCCCGTACACTCCTATCCCAGTTCCTTCTATTGCTTCTGAGCAGTGGCGGCTCCTCGAAGGAGGCTAAGGAGGCTCGGCCTCCTCACCAATTTATCCAGCAAATAGCAATTACTGATCAATTTTGACAATTATTTACCATTTTTGACAATTATTGATCAATTTTGAGAATTTTTGACATTTTTCCCAAAATTAATGACAATATTTGACCATTTTTCAAAATAATGACAATTTTTAACCATTTTTGGACAGTTTTTGACAATAAATGTCCATTTTTGACAGTTTTTAACAATTTTTGCTAATTTTTGACCATTTTTTTTTAATTTTTGACAATTATTGACAATTATTAACAATTATAGACCATTTTTCCAAATTTTTGACTATTCTTGACCATTTTTTCAGAATTTTGAGAATTTTTGAACATTTTTGAAAATTTTTCAAATATTTTGACAGTTTTTAACGATTTTTGTCAATTATTGACCATTTTTCGACAATTATTGACCATTTTTGACAACTATTGATCAATTTTGAGAATTTTTCAAATAATTGACCATTTTTAGAAATTTTTGACAATTTTTCTAAAAGTTTTGACAATTATTGACCATTTTTGACAATTATTGACCATTTTTAACAATTATTGATCAATTTTGAGAATTTTTGAATATTTTTGACAATTTTTCAAATATTTTGACAGTTTTTAACGATTTTTGACAATTATTGACCATTTTTCGAAATTTTTGACAATTTTTCTAAAAGTTTTGACAATTATTGACCATTTTTTGACAATTATTGACCATTTTTGACAATTATTAATCAATTTTGATAATTTTTGAACATTTTTGACAATTTTTCAAATATTTAGAAAAATTTTTAAAATATTTCGGCAATTATTAACCATCTTTTCAAAATTTTGAAAAATTTCAACAATTATTAACCATATTTCAAAATTTTTAATAATTTTTGACAATTATTGACTATTTTTTCAAATATTTTGACAGTTTTTAACGATTTTTGACAATTATTGACCATTTTTCGAAATTTTTGACAATTTGTCTAAAAGTTTTGACAATTATTGACCATTTTTTTTTTAAATTATTGATCAATTTTTAGAATTTTTGAATATTTTTCAAATATTTTGACAGCTTTTAACGATTTTTGACAATTATCGACCATTTTTCGAAATTTTTGACAATTTTTCTAAAAGTTTTGATAATTATTGATCAATTTTGAGAATTATTGATCATTTTTGACAATTATTGACCACTTTTGACACTTATTGATCAATTTTTAGAATTTTTGAATATTTTTCAAATATTTTGACAGTTTTGAACGATTTTTAAAAAATGTTGACCATTTTTGACCATTTTTCGAAATTTTAACAATTATTGACCATTTTGACTGTTTTTCAAAATTAGTGACAATTTTTAACCCTTTTTGGACAGTTTTTGACAATAAATATCTATTTTTGACAATTTCTAACAATTTATGATAATTTATGACCATTTTTTCAAAATTTTTGACAATTATTGACAATTGTTGACAATTATAGACCATTTTTTCAAATTTTTGACAATTTTTCAAAAATTTTTCAAATAATTTTTGACAATTATCAACTATTTTTCAGAATTTTGACAATAATTGTCCATTTTTGAAAGTTTTTGACAATTTTTCAAAAATTTTGACAATTTTTACAAAAATTGGACAATTTTTGACAATTTTTTCAAAATTTTTACAATTTTTGAACATTTTTCAAAATTTTGACAATTTTTCAAATATTTTGATAGTTTTTGCAAATATTTAAAAATTATTAACCATTTTTTCAAAATTTTGACAGTTTTTAACAATTAATGACCATATTTCAAAAATTTTAATATTTTTCAACAATTATTGACCATTTTTGACAATCATTGACTAATTTTTAATAATTTTTGACATTTTTCTAAAAGTTTTGACAATTATTGACCACTTTTGACAATTATTAACCATTTTTAGCCATTTTTAACAAAAGTTTTCGACAATTTTTGATAATTATTGACCATATTTGCCAATTTTCTAAAACTTTTGAGTTTTTGACAATTTTTCAAAAATTTTGACCATTTTTCAAAAATTTTGACCATTTTTCAAAAATTTTGACAAGGACCAGAATTCAAAAAATTTGACATTAAGAATTATTTAAAAAAAAAATAAGTTTCTCGTTGGGTACCGCATCTGTTGTCGGAAGAACATAAAGCAATTAGAGTCAATTGGTATCAAAAAACTCTAAGCCGGTTTAACGCAGGAAACTGTGAGTGAGTTTTAAGTATGGAACGCCTCAATAGCGTTTATAGATTTTGGTGTGCAAGGATCTTGTGATATGGCCGATATTATGGTGGTATTTACATGGTTGTCAGATATCTACTGTTTTTCAATAAAAGACAACCCCCTTATTGGAAGAAATAGGAAACGCCGAAAAAAGGAGAAGATTCGAACATTGGAAAGATCTAGTAAGGCTTAGACAATCAAAGATACTCTTGGGAGACTACAACCAGGTGAGAACAAATGAATACCTAGGCCAGAGTAAAACTGCGCTCAGTTCTGATGAGATTCTGTCGCCTGAATGGGCACCTTAACCCGTAACTACAGACGACACGTCTGAGAGACACCTCTGCCCTTGAATTGTTCAAGTCTCGCGTCTAGGGAGACCGAGATACTATGGCACATTGGCTGATTGACAACTATGACGTATGACGGCGCGTATCACAGATAACCCACGAGACATTAATTCCCCGACCGGCACCCCCCACTATTTGAAATTTCTGTATTGGTTAAAACAGATCGTTTATTAATTTATCGAGAAGGGCAAGAAAAATCATTGAAGAAGCCATTTTTTCAACATTGTATACAAACAATAACTAATATAACTAATATAAACTAACCTAACGATCAACTGTCAATGTCAAGTCAACAGTGTCAATCGGCCAATCTGCCATAGTATCTCGGTCCCCCTAGGCGCTAGTATTGTTCAAGTACTTCCCTCCCCGAGTATCTACGCGAATGCGACGCTATGTACCTTCGACGGGTTCAGTGAGTGTTGCCAATGCTGCCCCGTACGGGGTAGATCTACCCGTTTTAAAAAATATCTCACTCCCACGCTCCCCTCAACAAAATCTACCCCGCTCACAACACAAAAGTTTGTTTATTGGTAATCGCATCACCAAAGGCTTCATCTTTTTAGAGAAAGTTTATACGTTTCTACTATATTTCCACTTGCCCTAGGGAAGGAAGTGCGTGAATAAAGTAATAGATGGCACAACTTCTCAAACGATTCCGTTCGTATGAAGAATCTTAGCGCTTTATGCGATTTTTCGTGACATAATGACAAGTGTTTGATACAAACGGGATAGGTGATTACTTCAAATAAGAAAAAGAAGAAGTATCTAAGAAGAGAAGAATTCGTTGGTTGAACTGGTTTGTGATCAGAACACAAATTACTGAAGAACCAGAACCCACAGGAAATCCAAAACCAGGGACATCAAAGTCTATAGACTTTATAGAACCTGAACCTAGTACTAGTGAACCACAGACCAAAAAGAAGAAATATCTTCAAAAATTCAAGCCAGAGTGCAAAAATCAGTATAACTGGATTAAATATGGTTCTGAAAAAAACCACTCTATGTGGCATGCAATATACAAATACATTGCAACACATATAACTTAAAAAGGCACAGTGCTGGCGCAGCTCATAAAAAAATGTGTACTTCACTTGTTTTATTACAGAGAAGAGACCCTTAATTTTCTTTAGCATAGACAACTTCTTAGAATTTTTCAGTTCAGGGACAAGTAGATAGGTGGCGGTGCAAAATGTCAATTTCCCCGGTTCTTGAATAATACAGTTCTATGCAGGAGTTATAACTAAATATATTTTTAATAAAATAATCATAAAAATCTAGCTTCTCACAAAAATATGTTTGTTCAAACAAAAATATAGAAATGATAAAATGAATTTTTTAGTCAAAGTACCCCCTATCGAACCAGTTTTGGTTCAGTAATAAACCGTCCGTGTTTGTCTGTGGTTGATAGGTGCGGTTTTGAATTTTTCACGAGCGATTTTATGTTGGCTGGTGTCTGTGAGACGTAAGGTCTGTGTAAGGTGATTTTGTTTACGGTATGAAAATGCCTGCAATTTTCATCATACCAACTTTGTTTAAAATACTGTTATGATTGTTTGATTAAGTTATAAGTATATTTTATAAGTCAAATAAAATCAGTACCGGGTTTTCTCTTATTAGGGATAATTTCAGATGAAATATATTATGTGTCAAAATCCAAACATTGTTGCTTCATTAATAAGAAAATATTTTCCTGTAAACAAACGTATTAAATAATCTCATTTTGTAGTCAGTAAACCTAAAATAATATCTGATATATATAAATAACATTATTAAAAAATTATTATATTAATTTTTGATAAAATAAAATTGCCGTCTAAGAGACGTCACGTCTGTGGTTACGGGTTTTAAAAAGCACAGTATTGCACTTTTTAAAACGTCAAATTTTTGGGAGCCGGATTTTTTTGACGGTCAGTGTAGTGTGTAGAAATAATATTTACCTATTGGTTTTTTTTTGTAAAAAAAACTGGGACTTGGATATTTCTAAAACAATTCCGTCACTGGGTGAATAAATAAACAAACTATTGTAATTAAATATGTACAGCAGATGTGCAATAATTCAAAAGACCGACTTCAAATAACTATCTGGCCCACCTCCGTGTAGGTTAGCCATAAATACTTTATATCGTATGTCAACATACTCATTCATCTTTCAGGAACTTATGGAAATTACAAGTTACTTAAATAGTTTTATGAGTTAAAATTTTTATGGGTTATCTAAAAATTACAGGTATTACGATAATAATTTTAAGTATACTAAGAATCATAAATTTATTGGTTAAAGAAATATTTATAAATTAACTGGCTATTATTGAATTGAAAAGAAAACTCCCACGTGGGTATTTGGGCTATTACGAATGATAATTTAGATAAATGTTGAGAAAGACATTTCTAATCTATCATTAATGGTTTTTGAAGCAGATGCAGCGCACTTTTTTTGGGTTATTACCAGCCTACAAGTCGAAGATGAAAATCTAACAAAAACTACTAAATGTTCAAGTGGTTTGTTATTTATTTTTCTGGGATAGCAAATAGAAACAAATTTTTATCAACAGTAGTTTCCCTATAAAAATATATTTACAAAATAATTTAATTTTGGATTAGACTTAATTCTACAACACGAAGTTGTGTAAATGTAAGAAACAAGATACAAAATGATCAATTCGATGATAACCTTTATTCAAAAGATTATGTTGATGATCCAGAATATATTAAGAGAAAATATAGTAGAGATAAAAATAGTTAAAAAATCATCTTTGTTGGTTATTCAATAATAATAAAAAAATAAGCAATGATAGATCAGACAAAATCCTACTAGTTCTCACAATTCAAGAAATTGATTCCCAAAGTAGTCCACGGGAGACTAGACAAACCAACTAACAATTTGCTATTTTATAATAGTCGTAGGAATGTTTTGGCGATAAATATTATTGTAACGCGAGCTGCTGCATTAATATGCTCACTTAGTGCCCCCAGTGAAATCCCCGTATGAGACGACTATGGCTCCTCCGCCCAATTTTCGAGAACCATCCAAAATACGAAACATCGAGGATATCCAGTGCATCCGCCAGAACGTCGAGAGACTTCTAGAATTACGGCGCGCGAGTATAAATAGGCCACGAGCATCGCTGCAGGCAAATTAGTCAATCAGTCAGTGTTGATACCGAAGGAAAGTAATCGCGCCTCGATAAAGTGTTTAATTAAGTGACTCTCATATAATTTATAATTAGTGTGTTTAGTGTATTACATAAATTATTAAATAAGGACTGAATTACATATAAATCTGTAAATATAAATTAATTGTAAATATAAATTAGAATAAACGTTACATTATAAAACAACGTTAGTCTCAGAAACGTTTTTAAAATGTTTATAAAACATCTATAAACACAAAATGGGCACAATTTATAAAACATTTTGTTCATATAATATATTTTATAAGTACTCCTGCGACTACTATATAACAGATATACAATGTTAATAAAAATAGAATAAAATTGTTTTATAAAAGATTTATAAGTGCTTAATAAACGTGCTAGAAAATTTCTTAAATTTTTATTATGCGATACTTGTATAATGGTTAAAATATTATTATATAAGGATTATTTATATATGTTTCATAATTGAATTATATGCCACTTTATTGCTATTGTAGTAGTATTAATTAATCAACTTTGTTTTATTAATATGTTTGTAAAAAGCTAAATTGTTTTCAAATAATTATATTTCAGAGTTGCTGGTGATAATATAAATGCAACACCAACTTTAGAATTTTGATTTTTGTGCATGTAGGTAGTTTCACACAGAAGAAAAATTTTGATGCAAAACAAATTTTATTGTGACTTATAGGGTATAAATGCAGTTAATTTGTCTTGCGCTCCAATATTATCAAGGTTTTATAATAATTTTAGAAGTTGAATAATAAAAAAATCAAGTTTTGGGAGTAATATTTGAAACTACTAGTTGTATTCTTCTAGATTTGTTAATACTCGATGTTATTTTCACATAAAACTATTTGTAGAAGTGAAATATATTTTTATCTTTAGAGATATTATTAAAATTTTATCTATATCTGATTATTAACATGGCTGCCAGTAATATAACAGTTTAGTGGACAAAGTACGTTTCATAAAATAATTTACCAACATTTGTGATAATTTTAAAACATTTATAAAATATACTTCATTTTCGAAAGAACCCAACAAAACAGGACCGTATTTTAAAAATATAATGAATAAAGGAATTGATAAACAAATTTAACACGATTATATTATTTATTGTCTAGTTTCAACAATGTTCTAGGGTCTTGAGGCAGTATACTGGGTAACCTTTTATTGATATTTTGAAATAATACTCGCAAGGCCATGTGTGAGATATTGTAATGAACTGCCCATGATCTGATGTTTCTAAATTCAGAATTTCTTTTTAAATCTAACATCAACAGATCACTTTCGTTGTCAGGTTCTAACTGTACTAACCAATTTTCTCTTACCAAGTCATTATTATCACTTGTACCAATAAAATTTGGCACTTCTAATGATAAGTTCTCATCTTTGGTTTCTTTTTCTGGCATAGTATCATTATTTGTAATTATTATTGAGTGATTTATCATTACTTCTTGTGGATGAATATCTGAACATGCAGGCGTATTATTAAAAATGTCTTTATTGCTAATCATAATACTTTCAAAGTTTTTCTTTATTTTTCTCCGAAACGCTCCACTCCTTTTGATTATCTTCCACTCCCTTAATTCCGAAATTTTACACGGTTTGTTTTTCTAAAACTGCCAAGCTTAATCTAATATATTTATTAGTTATTTTATAAAAGCTACATAACAGCTTCCAATGTAATAATTATATAATTATTTTATAGCTGCGTCTGTAACTACAATTTTAAATGGCAATAAAATTGCAGCACCTGCTGCTTTAATAAAATTATTTTATAAGCTGCTATAAGTGTTTATAACAATAGTTTTATAATGTATTTATACCTGATTTATGAATGCTACCAAACTCTCTTAAAAAAGTGTTATAAAACAACTAAATTTTATAAACAATAAATGTTTTATAAATCTCTTACATAACACGTATAAAATTGCTTTATAAATATTATATAATTTTGTTGCCAAATTGTTTTTGTGATAAATTTATAAAACAATTTTGTTACGAAAAGCTAAACTTGCTCTTATGGAACCTTTATATAATAAGTTGCATTCTCAAAAGCAACAATAAATCAACATTAAAATAAAATTGTCATATAAGCCAAAATTCATAAAAAAACTTTGCTAGTTGGGAGGGGTCTACGTTGGCGTGACAAAAAAATGGGGGTTCACAATTCGTAAGCGGGGGTCCACGAAAGTTTATCTGGTTTCGATAGTGAAGAACTAAAATGTTGACAACTATCAATGTAGGCAGATATTTTAAGAAGCAATACATTGAATATTTGCACAATTGTGGGATGAAAATGATGAAGACTTCCAACGATTGCTCTTACTTACCGAAGTACGCTGGTTGTCGAAAGGCGCATGTTTAACAAGATTCTTCTCACTTTTTGAATCAGTTTTACAGTCTCCAGATTTAGAAGAAAACCTGATCAATTTTCAGTTTGAAAGCAGACATCGCGTATTTAACAGATTTGTTCAAAAAATGTAGGTAATGACATTAATTTGCAATTACAAGGGGGCAGCCTCAATTTAATAAAAACAAAGAGTGTAATTTCAGCTTTTCTTGGAAAATAGAAATTTATGAAACGCGAATTTTCCCAGTTTTCAAACTTGTCTCAGGTAAAATGCTTTGATGAGGATAGTCAGACACACGTTCAATATTTAATTGCCCTGCAAGATGACTTGAAAATCAGATTTGAAGATATTCTCTCGATGGAAATACCACCATGGATCATAAATCCATTTGATGAAACAGAAGAGTAGAAAGTGATATTACAAGAGGAGCTACTCGAGCTTAGCACTAATGAGGAGCTGAAGGTGAAATTTAAAAGAGGGTATCAAATATTTTGGCTGCAAGCGGAAATACCCGAAAAATTGCCAGGACTGTGGGGAATTGCGATAAAGCTTCTGATCTCGTCATATCTTGTTGAAAAATGTTTTAGTGTCGTTACAAACCTTTTAACAAAAAACAAATTGAATATCACAGAACGAGGAGATTTGCGGTTATTCCTAACAAAACTGAAGCCAAATATTGATAATTTGCTGTCTATCCTTCAAGTACATCCCCCCATTAAATTTATGACTTTTTCGTGATTGTCATTGTAGAAGTTACGTTACGTTATTAATGTTTATTTTAATTATATCACGACTGTAATAATAATAATAATTAATAGTGTATTAATTATATATTTGAATAAATACAACACAAGAAAATATACTATTTTTATTTTTTACCAGTCCGAATGGGAAGTTTTCTAAATAAAATAAGTGATAATTGATTGGTTTCTTGTGGTGTGAGTAGATTTCAAAAAAGTAAAGTTAGATTCCATCCAACTTTACTTTTTTGACATCTACTCACAGCACAATCAATTAAATAATTAACCTTATTAACCAATCAAATCTCATCTTTATTTTTTTCGAAAACTGTTAATTCGTGGTTGGAACTCAGCCCTCAACGCAAATTTCTATAGTTAGATCTAATCTTCACATTTTTTGTCGAGTTTTGGGAATATGGTAGAAATGTCCACCGGAACCAGCAGAATTTTGAAAATGGTCTTTGAGAAAAAAAAATTTGGTAACCATTGATTTAATTCATCAAAAAAATGTTTGTTGATTTTATTTCTAATATATTTATTAAAAATATAATTATTTTATTTCAACCTTTTCTAATATACTTAATTGAACTTACCTGCAGGACAAACACATTCAGGAACATCTCTCATTCTTCTACCATCATGTGGAACGTCCCTCAGAACTCTTCTCTTCAAATGGTATACAGCTTCTCTTCGATATCTTTCGAACAAACCTTCCATTCCTTTTTCTGGAGAGTCCGATAGCTCTAAATAAGCCACTCTATCTTCAAGAATAGTCAACCTACTCTTCATGTCAAATTCCCGCCACACTGACGATGACACACTCACAAGACACAAAACACACATCACTAGGTTTATGCCGAAGTTGCAAGTGGGTTTTAAAGGTTTCTGCGTCTTTTTTGGTTGCGCTCCCCTAGGGGTAGCGCCTAACGAATCTTTATCCATGTCGGTGTTTTTTTTTGTACTTCTAAATAATCATCTAAATTCACTGTCTATTTAAAAACGTTGACAAAAATCATCCTTAAGCGACGAAACTAGTTATGTATTAAATTCTGCTATTGTGCGAGTTAAACTAGGGGATTTATCTATCATATGATTTAAAGGCCGCGGATCTCTGCAGCGTGTTTACCGATCGGGGAAACGAGTATGCGTATTATTTTATCCTACCTCTTCGACATCCGCGGTTCGACTGCTGAAGGCTTCGTACTGTCGGAGCTTCTAGTGAACATCAAACAACTTTCCGGATGGGGATGAAGCAAGTTTTGATTATGAAGAGTGGGGATGATCAGAAGATGTATTTTTTTAAGATCAAAGTTGAGGATATGTTGTGTAATTTCAAATTTAAAACTAATCATTTTTTTATTACTCTCGAAGGTATTTAAAAACTGTTCGGTTTATTAAATTTGTTTATTTATTATGGGGATTAGATTAAAAATCTAACTATAGCCCGTTCAGTATTAAAACCGTTGCACGTCACATCTGTCATAAATGTACTATGTTGCCAAGCCCTTGAAATAATATGAGAATCTAGTATATGTCAAATGAAGTTTATCCAATATTCTAGGTTAGGTTTAGTTATGGATGGTTATTGCGTGCAATGAAACTTCGACTTATTTCAGTTACATATAAAACTTTAATTTGTATGTTAACCGTACAGCACTAAGAAATTCTTATTTTAAAAACTATGGGATTATTTTTAGCACTAAAAAGGTATGTATGGAATAGTTAACACTTTTATTTGCATGTTTATATACCACACACTTAATTAGTTAGTTCTAGTATTTAAAATGCATGTATATATAGTATCAAGAAAAAAATATTATCTAACATAATTTTTAGGTTACAATTACCTAAGTACATGTTGGCTTCTAGAATGTTGTCACTACAATATGAAAGATTGATGTAAGGTTTACAGACATCCTATAAATAAAAAAGTTCTGATAACCTGGATCTACCTCCTTTTTAAAGGTAGGCAATTTTATTTTATATTTTGGTGAAATAAATCTTAAATTTTTTTTAGAAAAGCCGGGATGTGAAGCTTTAGTGTGTAGGTCATTTTCAACAAGGAAAATCATCCTGAGATATATGATCATTGATCATAGCAGAAGAAAATTGTGCAGCAAGCACCACCACAGCTCAGAAAAGGAGAGCAAATCCATTCTAATCTCCGAGTGAAGGTTTATGCGAATGATTGACTAAATTGTAGCACTGAAATCAATACATATTATAATTATCAGTATATTGGTGAATTATTTATCACTCCATCATCTTCTAATCAATCCAAATTTATATTTACCATTTTGTTTTAGCTCTCCAGCATCTACCGCAACCGAAAGTATTGCTAATAAAACGATTGATCAAATGAGACGTTTCAATTCAATAAAAACTATTAAATTAATTCTTTGTAGTTTTTATAAAACTTTGTGATATACACATTTACCTTTAGAAAATGCTGCCTGAATTACTTATTTTGAATATCATGATTGAAATAAAATAATAAATAATGCCACCCCAATTTTTATGGAATTGTTTTATTAAAAAGAGACATTGCAAATTTATAAATTAGTTACTACACCGAAAAGATTGTAATACTATTTTTTCAAATAAGGTAGAACAATAACTGTCAAATAGAAATCTTTCAAATTTGAGAGGTTCACGGACAAACCAATTCCAACCCGCAACTTCTGGAATGCATCTATCGGCTTGCTTGGCAGTAGCCAGTATTAACTTAATAGGATTTTTAAAAAGATGGTAGGTAATACTTTGTGACTATACTATTCTATCAAATCCACAATGTATTTTGTTGGGGGGTTTGTTTCTGAAAAAAACATTTATTGAAAGGGTAGTACCTATTCAAATAACCAATTCTTTTCTTTTCAAATATACCTATATTATTATTTTTGTAAAAATAAAAGTAAAACATCATTTATTGTCTATTAGGTATAATTTGAAGTAAGAATTTTGAATGTATTAAACTAGTTGTGTAGTCTTCTGAATTCTAACATATAATTTGCTATATCACTGTTAAAATACAGTTTGTATCTACTTACTGGGCTTCAATATAAATAAGCTCAGCTTCAACATTTGTTGATTGAATTCTATATTGTGTCATTAACCTAATATTATCGAAAAGCATTGTCCATAATTTATTAAAGGTTCAGAAAGATTCAATAGTAATTTAAAAACATGTTCATCATTCATTTTCCCATGATAATAACTCAACTGAGATTCATATAAAAATATACTTTCTGCTCCATCAATACAACCATCATCATTCTCAGCATGTAATACAAAATATCTAGAATAAAAACAATTTTGCATTCTAAAATTTTACATAATCATTGTAACATACCCTTTGACATGAACAGCCTACAGCACCATTTTGGAAAATTCAGGATTCATTAATAAAAACAAATTTATACAGTGGTTTATTTTTGTTGAAAGTTCCATAAGTTCACTTTGTGGATGTGTATCATATTTTAGTAAACTACTCAGGAACATTCTACATTGAATAATTATTGTCCTTCCTTCAATTACTGTAGTAACATTCCTAAAGTGACATGATTATCTATAAAAAAAAATGTATAAAATGTATAATTGCCAAGTATTAAGAATAATGTAACAGAATATAATAAATACAGTTGATTGGGTATAATATTAAACTTATACTTACTTGCTTCATAAACGCTGTAAATAGTATCAGGATTAAATGCATCAACTATTGCAGTATTATTAAGTTTCATTTATACGTTTTTTTGGATGTGACTTTAACTTTGATAACTCATTACTGCTTGTGAAAAATTACTCACAGCTCTTTGCAGTTTTTGTCACAACATAACCCCAAAAATGTCAAGACGTCAACTGAACCTGAAATAAACCATTTTAATCGCGGCAACTGCGCGCATTTTTGCCAACATAAAAAGTTTTTATTAAGACTGACGTTAGTTTGAGTTTAATATTTAATTAACCTACGTATTTGATATGAAATTAATTAAGAAACCTTTCTTTAAACATATATTTATATTTTTTAATACAATGCGACCTAAAAATTTCAATATTTATTGAGTTTAGAGAGGCTTAACATAGTGATTGACAGAGGATTGACAGCAGCAATCGAATGACATGATATAAACGAACGTCTCTTATTCGACACTTTGATGACGTGCAACGGTTTTTGTACTGAACGGGCTATACATTATAACGTAAATGCCCACTATATAGGCTATATAGGCTGTATTTCGATTGGTACATCGTTAAGAAAAAATTGCATATCTTCTCGAGAGATAGAAATACAAATTTAAAACTTTTGGCAATTGTCACTTTTTGCAGAAAACTGTTTAAAATGACTGTAGTGATATTTTATACGAAGAAAGAAAAGTATTAGAAATAAAATTATTCTGACAATCTGACAACATCGCAATTATAATATGTATGACCTTTTAAAAACCATCATTGGTTAATTTATCTAGAACGACAAATGATTGAAGAAAGGATACAGTGTTGAAACCCCGTTTAACTTAGAAGTGTAATTCAATGTCTCTCGGTGCATATAGTCCGAGAAGTAGTTGTTTCTTCTTTGTTGAACGGTCATTGTTTTTTGAAAAATATTTTTTAAAAACTTTGTAAGGCGTTACAATATCTATTACAGCATAATTTTATTAATAATCAAAAATAGTTATAATAAACGTTCCATTTGCGTAATAATATATAAAATAAATGTTCTTAATGTGAGTTGGTAGTTTGCGTGTATTTATTTACTGTCTAAAGTGTAGATTTATAAGAAAAACCGGCAAGGACTCTCCGGACTGTTTTATTTATATTCAGTGCTATGTTATGTCATTTAAAACTTATCTTGAACATAATTTACAAAATAAAATCGAGGCAAATAAGTTTGAAACATATTTTCAACCCTTTCATCCTCCATCCGTATCTGTTCATTCTCTAGAGACAAGCAAACCCTTTGCAACTGCTACTGCGGTATCCTAGAGAACCAAGAAATGTTCCCGAAGGATTTCACCAAGAAGTTCAAACAAGAACAATTGTTCAGGATAAAGTTCTTGTATACTTTTAGTAGGCCAGTTATTGGAATTACTTACATGTAAATTGTGTTGAAAAGTAAAATTCAATGTGGACAATAAAAAATTATGCTGAAAATTCCACACCTGTAATTTTTAAACAATCAAAACGTGTTTTTTTGACAGATCACCATCGGAATTTTTTTCATGGTGGGTACCCACCAGAGAATTATACTGGAATTTTTTCTTGACGTTTATAATGTCAGAATATTTTTTTGACACTCTGGTTTATATTTGCAAAAAAGCAATTGTATACCACTCTAGTTACTCAAAACTTATATGAAATTAAAGAATATAGTGTGTTGTGTCTTGAGATGGTATTTTCGTGCAAGTACAACGAGTAGAAATCAACTATTTAAAGGTATTTTTTACGTCGTGCCGCTTGACAGCTTCAAAACTGAAATAATTTTTAGGTTAGGGTTTCACTTAGTTGCCATGGTAACTAAATAATCAAGTCGACTAAATCTCAAACGTCAAAAATTGACGTTGTTGGAAATCGAAAAATAAATTTTAATTATTTGATTTTCAAACACAATTCGGTGTGGAATCTTACCGAATACCACATGAGGTCAAATTAAATCCGGAAATTTTTTGACCTCTAGTGGTATTATTAGTGAAAACAATTTTTTCATTCTTCCAACTTAATACTATTGGTTAAAAAAGTTTAAACAAACCGTTTATAAAACGAGCTCTTATATGTAAAATAGTCTTGGGACTACGTGTCCGATAACCATTAGACAGCTTCAGTTGAATAAAATAAATAGAAAAACTTGGGTTGAATTCAATCAGACAAATCTAGCTCCCTTTTTTTTGTTGAAAAAAGTTTCTCGCATAAAACAGTCTGTATCAATGCTGCACCATAAAACAATTCAGAGTTAAATCGTCTGGAATTTCACTCATACAGTTTGTCACTTGAATTTTTACTACCAATTTGATGTGTCGATGATTCATTGAAAAAGCACTTTTTTAACAAAAAATTAAAGTCCTGTTTTTATAAAAAGAGTAATATTCATGTTCCAAATTGTTAGTTTTATCATAGATATCGCCAGTGGCGTAGCGTAGGTTTTCGCCGCCCGGGCCGACCGGAAATCCGGCGCCCCCTCCTTATTTTAATTAGTAGTTTAAAGTTTAAATATTTTATTCAGCGGACCTAATTTACACCGTACAAATTATTAAAACTAAAGACCACTACTACTACACTACATGGGAAGAAATGGCGTTCGCGTTCAGGAAAACTCGGCCGGGTGCTAGGCAGTTGTCACCATTGCAGCCGCGGTTTGGAGTTAATTTTTCATTTCCAATTGAAAAAATAATCGTGCCTTTCGTATCCTGCCCGGGGCCAGTGCCCCAGCTGGTCCCTCCACGCTACGCCACTGAGATATCCATTCAAATTATATGCATTCGACATTCAACTTTCCCTCAATATGGAGGAAAGAGGAAGGTTTATGCCCCATTTCACCACTTTGGCTTAACAAGTAAGCCAGGCTTAAAAAATTAAGCTCGGTGCACCGTCATCTAAGCGAAGCTTAACTCCACGTAATTTTAAGCGAAGCTTTGTCCATGGCTTATTATTATATGCTGTAAGTGAATTCTAACATAATATATTTAACACTCAGTATAATAGTTTGTATAATAATTCCAATGCTTAATTATTAATTGATTAGTAAAAATCACCTTGAGTTATTACAACAAACCAAGTAGACGTGCCGAGAGAGACTATAAATAGATATTTGTTAGAATACACGAGGTTCCTTTTTAAACATAAACTTGAGAGTCAACTTCTGCCCTAATTGTGGCCAGTCGTTATGTTTTGGGATACTACTTAAATTATATGTATGTAAATAATCTCAGTAAACAATAAAGTTATTTAAATTATAATGGTTTTATATTGGAAGCCAGAACTTATTACAATGCGACTGCGCGTTTATATGTGTTTCGACGTTCCGTTATGTTTTCGATTTGAAAATTTGTGTAACTAATTTTTGGTGTTGGTGTTAAGTTTATTAAATCTAACTGATTTAACAAAAAATAATAATAATAAAAATTGATGAATAACTAAAAATTTTAGTTTAGAAGTTTGCGGAATGGCTTTCAATGTTTTTCCACATTTCTTATCTTTCTTTCCACTTGACCACCTCTTTTTGCATTCATATTTACTCATATTTTTAACCCAAATTCAGGCAACGCGTGTTTTCTTCTGAATTGAAATTTGCCAATCAAATCCTCTTTTAACGTTCCATAATAGAAATTGGATTATTTGGAATGGACAAATGTATAATAGTTAATAGTTATTTATGCAACAAGTGCAATAAACACTTTTTGCACGGGTTGCATACAATATTTTTTCAACGTGCATGCAAAAACCAAAAAATGTCTTATTTAGGATGCTCTGAATGGACTAAAAATGGCGTCGATTTGAATGTTTATGTTTGTCAAATGATGACAAAACGATAAGTAAAATGACAGATTAGTGCAATAGAATTTTTAATGCACTGGTGCAATAAAGAACTAGTTTTCCCACTAAAGAGTTCAATAAAGTTTTGTGTTTTGCATGAACGAAAAATAAATATTAAAAAAATATATTAAAGAGGTTATGTATGGTAGTTTAGACAGGAGGCGATACTAGAAGTGCATATTCCGTCCTTAAAGTCCACCTTAAAGAACCTTCAAGGGGAAGGGTGAAAGGAATGGTTATTTTTCCTTCACCTTCTTGAAAAAGTAAGCAATGAAAGATTGGAATTATCAATAAGCTGCACTTTGTTAAGTCCCACATTTAAGCTAAGCTGGTGCAATCAGGCATTAGTTGCATTGTCACCACTTAAGACAGTGGTGGCAATAAGGAACCCTATCTTTGATTGGCTGTCACTTCGGCAGCCATATTGATGCTAAAATCGCTTTGTTTACATTACTTCTTATTGACTCTGTTTATTTTCACGAATTGTAAAACTTGGTAACCAGATTGGCCTAAAAAAACCCTGGCAGTGTGCCGATTTTCCAACGTTCTGCCGACATCGGCATGGCAGTAAAGCGCATAATGTTTTCGGACGGTGGAGAATGACAATGAGATGAGTAGATGCGTTTTGAATTTTCACGGGAAACGTGTGTGGTTGTTGAGGGAATTGAAGTTATGAGAGCTTTGTTCTGAAAATGGCAATAAATATATATGTTTTGTTAATATTTCGTCTACTGTGGAATTCTTTTATAAATGCTCAATTAACTAAATAAACTTTTGATAGTAATTTCATTCTTGATAACAGTATCTGATTTTATAAACAATACTATAGTTTGGCAAACATAACTGAAGCTGTGAAAGGAGTGCGGTCGAAAACATTCGATATTGCCACGTTTAACTATGAAAAAGCTAAAGTTCTAAGTATATAGTGATAATAATTAGAAAATGGACTTTTTATTATTAACAATATGTCAATAATGATTAAACGTTAGTTCTGTAATGTGCTTGATCATTGGATTTTGTCTATTAACATTATTTTAACAATTTCTGAATATTAAAAGATAAACAATTTTCCAAATATGTTAGCGGTTTCCTTCAAGTCGGCAACGTCGTGCGAAAATCATAATTACCACGTCCTCCGGACTAACTAAATTGGTGAATATTTATCGAATATCCGTTGCTAAGTAACCTCCTGACTTCCTATTGGCAAGCGCGTGCGGGTGTTCTTCCCTCTCACTTCGACAATTGACTGATTGATTATCCAGTGGCGTTGGTCAGTGTTTACGGTGATTACCTTCGTATTTTTAGTTTTACTTGGTATTTCGTATCCATATTGAATTCAAGTACGATTCTTAACATTAGTTGTTTTAACAAATACAGTGTTTTGAAAAATACCTCACCTTTAAAGCAAAGCATAAATCTGTTTCTATATAGATATAATTATTATATAATAATAGTTATTATTTTTAATACTTTTATAAAATAGGTACCGTACGCCATTGGTACGTTTATGACATATATCGGCCATGTTTCCTCGCCCCTTACCGATGCCGCGTAGCTTCAGATAGACTTGCCAAACTATTCTTGGCATTTAAAATAAACATTGATGAACAAAATCAACATTTTTGGTAAAAAATCCAAAACAGCATAGCAATGCTGCTATCTTTGTTTTGAAAATTGGCTGCGATGTGGATGAGAAGAGTTATTCTGTTTAATGACTAATGCATCCATCTTTATATTTTAGGAATCTTTATCAAATCTTGACAAGGAGAAATATTTAAATGTTTGTAGGTGGTTTGATAATATACAACATGATGCATTACTAATAGACAACAATAAAATCATAGATTTTGGATCAAATTTTGTAGCTACAGTGGTAACCTAGTAAACATTGAATATTGTAATGGGGTGTTAAACGGATATCCGGCATTTGGTATTTTATTGAAGTATATTAGTACTACTTTGCAAAAATTAATTTAAAAATTTTTTAAACCGAATATTTGAGGAGAAAACTGGAAATTAAGATTTCCTAAATGTTTGCAACTTTCACTACAGATACGTCACGCACTTAAAGATGAAGCTAGCCACTTTCTGATTTAGATGTTTTATGAACTAATAGCCATTTACAAAAGGGCCATTCGAATTTGAAGTTTGAAGAACTGTCAAAGTCTATAACATATGTATATATATATATATAAGTTTTTTGTTTACAGTTTATATGAGCTTGACGTTTTAATATTATAAAAAAATAAAAGCATTGTGTTAATATTTTTTTAGTTAAATTTAGTTAGTTTTTCTCCACAATAATCATATAAATCTTGTTTTGTAACATACTGCACAAACACAGCAGTTGCAACGCCTCGTATAAAGTTTCTGACTGTGCCTGCAGTAGACGAAAATTGTGGTTTGAGGCTACTAGAAGAAAATATAAACAGACTACAACTAGTTACTATTGCTGTGAAGTAGCTAATTATATATGTGTGTGTAGCCGTAAACATAAATCGGAAGTAAATTTAAACAATTCCTAAGTGATTCACTATAAAAGCAATATAACATATAAGCATAACCTATACTTCATCACGATTTTAAAAAAGAAGACGACAGAATTGTGTTCCTATGTCAACCCTTATCTAGCTAACTTCTCTTTTAGGTAATGTAGGTAACAGCATAAATGGCGAACTATTTAAATCATCCAAAAGTTGAATTTTCAAATCGACATAAAAACCTGGTGAGAATAAAAATATTAAAAATAATTGATTCCCCAATATGATTTTGTCCACAACTAACTATTAACATTGAGAAAACATCATATTTTTGTTAAGTTTAACATCCCATTGGTACATCTTTTGTAAATTAACCAATCTTACATTTTATTTGTTCTCCTAATAATCCCACCGGGATCTACTTTATCTGGACACTTTCTCAAGTACACTGCAGTGAGTACAAAGATGGTATACTATAACTAACGCCATCTACCCAAAAACTCTCAACCTCATTATTTTATCTTAAGAATTCCGAAATTCACGCAGGAAAATGGTGCTCCTAATAATCCCACCGTCCTCTCCCTTATCTTGACACACTGCAGTTAGTACGACGATGGTATACTATAACTGGCGCCATCCACCCAAAAACTCTCGAACTATTCTCTCCTCATTATTTTGTCTGAAAAATTTAGAAATTCACGCAGGAAAAGGGTGCTCCCAATAATCCCGCCATCCTCTCCCTTATTTGGACACTTTCTCAAGTACAATGACGGTATACTATAACTAGCGCCATCTACCCAAAAACTCTCGAACTATTTTCACTTCATTATTATATCTTAAAAATTCCGAAATTCACGCAGGAATATGCTGCTCCTAATAATAATACACCAACTAACAACAACGACTAGATAACGGTACAGCGAGCTTCATTTTTCAAGCCTGCTTACTTGTTAAGCCAAGGTGGCGCAATCGGGCATGGAGAAAAATGATCAAATTTTTAAATATTGGCGATATAATTAGTCGACAAAGTGAAGTATGACAAGTATCTTATTATAAAAATGGCGCCTTTCAGACATGCGCATAGAAAAAAAAGGATAGGCAGCTTCGCTTCTTGTTTGCTGGTGTATTTTGTGATTAAACATTAAAAGCATCCCACTGACAGTTACAAAATTATTATTTAACACTTCGACAAAGCATTCGCAGCATTTAATTGTAGATCATTTTGTGTAAAAATGTCATTGAGCTTTAAAATAGATATAGATCCCATCCCACATTGACGATGATGAAGGAAGAAGGGGAACAAAGAAAAGTAAAAAGCTGTTTTAGCACGTCAATTTTTATAAAATTAAATATAGACAACGCTACAACCATAAAAAACAAAAATAATATGAAAAATTAGTGAAAATAATAAAAGACTTGAACCAGGAAGCAGGAGAGGATGAGCAAACTTTGGATTTCGGTGGTTAAACAAAACAATTAGGGCAACATGGAAAAAAGAAGTGAGTATAATCTACCCAGAAAGCACTACGGTTGTAGCCTCTTGATTTCAATTATCTTTGTAAATTTTATATGATCCAAAAGGTCTGTTATTATGTAAGTCATTAGAAGCTTGGTAAGCGTAAATTCCTTTTCCAGCTCCATGAACTGGCACATATCTTCCATATTGGGATAGAAGAAGAGCAATAAAAGGGTTAACCGGTGGTAGCTCTGGATGATTAGGTGCAGAATATTTCGGTGGTAGTTGTAAATTACTGCTTAACAGAAAGGCGCTAAGTAATGGATTGTTTTCCAGGAAAGCCTGGTTTTCTTGTTTTAGCAAGCATTGAGGCAAAATGTCTGCAAAAAAAATTATATTTCATTATTATTAAATAATTTCTCAGTTATTGACAGTTAGTCTCAGTTAGTGACAACTTCTTTAGGCGCGTTGGGCACTTCTTTTGGGTGAAGAAAAAACATGGATTTTTCGTCATCTCACGCTTATGTGCAACACACAATACTTTTGGTCATTCGTCAAGCTCTTATGCAACACACAATATTATATTTAAATTACATCTACCATGGGCGTACGATAAAAATTTTAAAGAGGGTTAATTTATTTGTAAAAAATTCCATTCACGATGGACGATAAAATTTTTGAAAGGTATTAATTTATTGGTGTTTTCACTTCTGTCGGCAGTCACATGACTGGACTACGTTTTGTTTTTGTTTTTGATAAAGCAATGCTTACCTGCTGAATCTGGATAACCGTTTTTTTTGCTGGCTTCTTCTACATTATTTGTATAAGGACCCATAGGAACTATATATTTATAATGTACTCTATCGCTATGGGAAGCTTCTATTTCTTCCTGGACAATTTCTTTGGTTTCATATTGTTTGGAGACTACTTCGTATGTACTTATATAAACAAATACGGTGAAAATCTGTAAAAGTTTATCATACAGTGTGAAATATTTTAAATTGAATCATTTCTGTAGATGTGATACTTTAACAGCAATTTAATTATATTTCTAATAAGTATAGGACCACATAATTCAGAAATTTGTCGCACTTTGTATATGTCGCAGACTTATCACAAAATCAGTATTATAGAAATACGCCTAGGCTAGAAGAGTCTTACAATTTGCTTGATAATTTCAAGTGTATCATAATACGCCTGCCACTAGTTAGTCTTATTGTTGAAATTGATCACGCGATTGTAGCAGAATCCCCCATTAGATGAAATCAGTTGTATTCTAAGACGACTGACAAAGTGTCAGGTGAATTGACTTTGAACAGTTTAAACTACTTAAAATAGAAATAGTAGATTCAATTTATTTATTACAGAACAAACAAAATCATTTATTTTACAATAAATAGGAGTGAGAAAAATAACTTTCGAATGTTTGCTAACCTGTTTTCTACAATACCCTTACAATATTTCCAAACACTTGGTAACAAGAAAAATAATATACAAAATAAATAGAAAGGTAATGAAATATAGTACCTATATTGTGTCACAAGGGCATAAAATGGGCTTTAGCAGTCCGAGACTATTAGAGGTAGCGAGCGAGCGTAGCGAAGCGAGGGCGGTTGATAGTTAAGGGCAGCTAAAGCGTTTCCTACATATGTGACCCACAACTGTTTTTCGCCTACCGAATAAACAAAAAAATCGGAAAATATAACCAAAAACTTTGACATTCAATAACGTTTAATTGAAAAATTTACATGAAACGTCAAATTACTCAAGTGACAGATGATGTAAAAGTTCAAAAATCGTGGCGTTAATATTTTTCCGCCCTAGGGCTGCTAAACAATACTTTCAGCCCTATTTTTGGTGTTCATATGATTGGTTTTCCGGTAAGGTAGGCGAAAAATACACTTTTGTCCCGCGCTGTATAAATCTAACGGAATAACTGACGATTACGATCTATCATTATAAGTAGTTTTATAATTTTCTTTGTAGAATGGAAATAGTAGTTCAAAAACTATAATTAACTAAACTCGCCGTTAATTTGTAAACACTTTTAGCTAGTTATATTCTTACATACCTATTTTCATACGAAGAGAAGAATACCAAGCACTCAAAAACAAAAACCTACCTTCTGCATTCCGTTCTGTTTGATTGCGGCATTAGAATAGAACTAAACGAAATACGAAATGCGCTTCTTGTGTTACTTTTGTAGACAATTAGGATTATCCATTGTAGGTACGCTTAAGTGGAAACTGATGTAGTGTCTCAA
This sequence comes from Lochmaea crataegi, assembly GCA_947563755.1. Lineage (NCBI taxonomy): Eukaryota > Metazoa > Arthropoda > Insecta > Coleoptera > Chrysomelidae > Lochmaea > Lochmaea crataegi. Next base: position 61,838,515 of record OX387424.1, read on the forward strand.
GGAAATTGTATAATTTCACTCCACTTTCCATTTCATATAACGACACACTGTTTTAAAAGAATTTTAAATACCAAGATAAGTAGATTCTTATGTTAAACTGAATTACAATTTTGGTATAGAACTTCAGTTAAGAAACATGCAGGTTGTGTAATAAATATAATGGTATAAATAATGAATAAAAATAAAACGATGTTTACAGCGAACTATTACTCTATTCATAAAATCTAATACCTATTTGCATATCTCTCGGCGGAAAAAGGAAAAGGTACGAGGTCTACTCAAAAGGTTTCTCGGAATCCTGACAATATCTGCATTTTGTGTTAATAGTTATATAGTAAAATTTGGCCAACCATCTTTTAACCATAATCCAATGGCTAGTTCGAATTTTAAACTAGAACTTTTGTATAAAAAAGTAATAATTGTATTCATAGACGTTCCGTTTTGATACATAATAACAAATATAAAACATAGGAATCCATTGAATCACAAAATTAAATTATAGGATGCTAGTTTAGTCAGTATATTTTGAATTTCCCACCTTGTTAATGGGCGCGTTCAACCAAGCTAGCGCAAAGTTAGCGCTAGCAGCGGCGCTCTGTGAAAGCGCTTGAAAGTGCATTGTTGCTCTGTGACAAACAGATAAACACATCACATAACCTTTAAATTTATTTTAGAAATAAAAAGCGACTTCAATGGAAAACCTTATAAATTACTTAATCTTGGAAGAACTTGCGGATGAAAATAATATTGTGGATAATATAGGGCACGTCCACGTGACGTCACGCCCTGGTGAATCTGATGATAAACAAGCGTTCTTTGCACAATACGTGGTTCTTATAGTGTTATTTTGATCGTGTTTGAGTTAATTTAATTTTGATATGGCGCTTTCATCGACATTGTTTTAATTGCTTAGGTATTTTAAAAGGTATATCTGACTGTTTGTAATAAAAAGGATCATTAAATCGATACAAAACAACCAAATTACAAATCTCAAATCTATCCAAATAAATGTTTATCCTCAGGACGACTGTCATTAGTGCCAACTTGTCAGTTGGTGGACATGCCCTATTGTGGAATTGATTCCACCTGTAATTGAGAGACAAGAAGAATATGTATAGGAATATTAGCATTAGAAGAAACAGAAATACTGTAAAAAATTTCACTAATAAAAACTAAATAACCCAGAAACTTTAACGTAGAGGTTTTAATTGTTGTTTTTTGTTGTTGACATAACGAAGCGCTGACCAACTTACCGGAAAATAAATTCACTGGAAAAAATGGCGACCTCTAGAGCTGGCGCTGTCACTTAGCGGTCGAATTCTCCCTCAGCTTACTCAGCGCTAGCTTGGCTGAACGTGCCCGAAGTAACTACTTCCGTCAACTGCCATTAGAGGAGTTCAGTCTAAGGCCAGGGTGACCAACAAAAAGTGGTTTTCATGACAAGAATGACAGTTGATGTCTACCATTCAAAACATACGATTTGTGCAGGTTTTTTATCATTACGAACATCTATATTGCTTTATTAAAACAATGAATACATCCCCGAAGCGTAAATCTTAAAATTTAAAATGATGTTTTAGCTGAATTCTCAATGCATCGGTGGCCAGTAATTATAGGAATTTTCGGCAAATCACCAATTCTCGTCTGTCATTATGTCACTAGTTATGTCAGATGTCAGTGGAAAAAGCAATCAGAAGAGTAAAGTGATACAACTAACTAGAACTACTACAAAAGTATGGAAAATAGACATAAACGATTAAACTAATATCAACAAAAACAAATAACATTGACATCTGACATAACTAGTGACATAATAACAGAAGAGAATTGGTGATTTGCCGAAAGTTCCTAGAAAACCTGGCATGAAGTGCTTACCTTGTGCACGGAACGGTATACTAGGAGTGCGTTCCGAATTACGCATGTAACGCATAGGCTGCATTACTGTTGCACGGCGCTTCGAAATCGTTCCGTTTTATTAATGGGCATGAAGCGCTATAGTTGGTCGGAACATTTAAGAATGGATGCCATGCAAAATATCAAAAAGCGAATTTCAGCAATTGCAATGTTTCAAAATTATGAAAGTGATAGTAGTTCTGAATCTAGTGAAGACGAAGATGACAGCGAAAATAAAAATATATCTTTAAATCATAGGCAGACGCTGTTCGCATTATTAATAGTAGATAAAGTACGTGGAGAACAAATTGTAGTTGAATAAATTACAGAATATGTCGATCGTGTGATTCCTAATTACGCATGAAACGCATAGATTGCATAAAACTAACTTTAGACGGTTCCTGCATCTTAATGCATGCGTCGTAGCGCAACTATAGCGCTCGCGTCTCTGCATGCGCTTTTTAAAGCGCACCAGTCGTTTGCGTCAAAAAGCAAACTGGCGCAGTGTTTCCCGAGATTGTTGGGAATCTCTATGCGTTACATTTTGCCTCTTCGCATTTTTACGTCAAAATGTAATGTAACAATGACAGAACAATTGAGTTTATCGACTCGTATAGAAATTTCACTTGTTTGTGGCGATGTGAAGACCCTAGTTACAAAAACCGTATTATACGTAATGATGCTGTTCAGGAATTATGTAAAAAATACGGTAAAACACCAAAGCAAGTCTTGAACAAAATTAAGAGCTTGAGATCATACTTCCATAAAGAACATACAAAAGTTACTAAAAAGAAAAGTGGAAGCGCAACCTCCGAAACATACAAAAGCAGTTGGTTCGCATACACTTCCATGTTATTTATTTTGGATGTTGACATCCAACGCAGTGACATCGAAACTGAATCACAGGTTTTAGAATATGACACGCAAGAGAACACTAGTGAGAATGAAGGAAATAGTGAAATAGAGGTAAGTTGTCTATAAAGATCCAAATTTATTTAATTCAATATACAATCAATTTGTAAAACATAAAATAACAATATTTTGGAACACGGTGAACACTTTATTACGATATTTATTCAAGATAATCCTATACCATTACATTACATACGAATAGAAACTCGATATTATAATAAAAGCAGCACACAAACCTCTAAACTTCTCAACATCCATGTTGAAAAGTGCAAGACGCACCACCGATATCATTGTAAATGATATGTTGCACGATCTAAGAAAGTACGGTTTTATGCGCTATATTGCATGCGTTGCTGCACGAAATGTCGTATGCGCTAACGCACGAAAAAAGGCACCGTCTAAAGCTAACTTAAACGCATCAACTGCCTCATGTCGATAGTAGAAGCAGCGAATGCGCCGGAAGGAGCGTAAAAATGCAGTACGGTTAGTATAAAATTGCAGAAGTCTCCGCGCTATCAATGCGCGCATTGATTAAATCGGAGCAATTTTCTATGCGTAAATCGGATTCCACTCTAGAAAAGATGCTTTCCTACAGTCGCGCGTAAAATGGCTAATTACTATATTCAAATGAAATCGTTAAGTCGACAAATTTTACTTTATGCTCTAGAGCAAAAAAATGAATCTTTTTCGCTCGCTTATTCCATCAAATTTGATAATGGCAAATGCAATGAAGCCACCTACACTTTGGTCTATTTATTCAATGTTAAAAACGACAATATACATACATGATAATATCACTTTGACATTTAACATTAATACATAAGATGACAACTAAAACGTCAGAGTACTATCTTAAATCGTAATCCACTCCTATTATAACCTAAGATAATATGAAGCACTGTTTTAGTTATTAAAAGTGCGTCTGTAGAAAAAATTATGGGTGTTTTTCGAGCGTAAAGTAAAATCGCTGCTTTCAAAAGATCGACGCGCTTTACGCTCTAAATACACAATCTATTTCTAAAAGCTTTTACAGCTTAATGTCAACTTCGATATGTCAAACTTCTCATAGATCTTTAGTTCTATGACCACTATTTATTTTTTCAGAAGAAAGTAAAGTTTGGTTAAGTTTGATTAAATCGGAGCAATTTTCTATGCGTAAATCGGATTGCACTCCAGAAAAGATGCTTTCCTACAGTCGCGCTTAAAATGACTAGTTACTATATTCAAATGAAATCGTTAAGTCGACAAATTTTACTTTATGCTCTAGAGCAAAAAAATTAATCTTTTTCGCTCGCTTATTTCATCAAATTTGATAATGGCAAATGCAATGAAGCCACCTACACTTTGGTCTATTTATTCAATGTTAAAAACGACAATATACATACATGATAATGTCACTTTGACATTTAACATTAATACCTAATATGACAACTAAAACGATCTTAAATCGTAATCCACTCCTATTATAACCTAAGATAATATAAAACACTGTTTTAGTTATTAAAAGTGCGACTGTAGAAAAAATTATGGGTGTTTTTCGAGCGTAAAGTAAAATCACTGCTTTCAAAAGATCGACGCGCTTTACGCTCTAAATACACAATCTATTTCTAAAAGCTTTTACAGCTTTGTGTTTTATAGTGTCAATGTCAACTTCGATATGTCAAACTTCTCATAGATCTTTAGTTCTATGACCACTATTTATTTTTTCAGAAGAAAGTAAAGTTTGGTTAAGTTTGGCTAAGTACCTAATGGGTGGAGACCAATAAATCAAAAAGAAGAAGAAGTTTGGTTAAGAGTTAAGATTTAGAGGATTTGCTCGTGTTTATCCCAGATTGTTGTTAGAAATATAAATACTCATTTCAATGAAATATAATTTTTTATTCAGGAATAACGTATAAGAACCTACTGTAGGTATATAAAATAAATAGCAATATTTATCATGCGACCAAAGAGAGGAAGACCTTACCACAAGTCACAAAAGTCACATTTTGAAAATAAACGCCAGGAATATAGACATTATGATCAACTATCTGAAAAAGATGTGGGAATTACTGAATATTTAGGTACATATTTGTTAATTTTAAATTTATTTTGTTATAGAATTGACTTTTCCAGAATATTATAAAAGGGTAATTTTGAGGAACAGGATCTTCTTTATTATTGGGAAAATTATTGTATAAAAAACCTCCCTCTAATGAATATTGTTGATTTTAAAATATTGCAGCCATGAGTATTTATGTGAAAAATTAGTAGCACTGTGTGTAAAAGTAACAAGTAAGACATTAATATTAAATTTTAAGCCAAAAATGGTGCACATAATGTAAAATAAATAATTCAAAAGAGGATTTTGAGAACACTTACTTTTCTAATCTTATACACAAATGTACATAGTGTATAAAGACAACTGAGTAAGGGCAAGGCAAAATATATGAGTGACAAATTACCAAATTTAATAGTTATTTGCATTAAATAATGTTTTATTTGTAGGTAACTTGGAAGGGTTTTCAGGGATCATCAAAGCACGATATTCAGATTTTCAACTAAATGAAATTAATTTAGATGGAAACATCGCAAAATTAACTGATACATTAATTCCTAAGGATTTTGCATTGAAAATTGCAAAACTTAATCACAATGAAGTTAAAGAAAGTCCTAACAAAAACATACCACAAGAAACATGGGAAGCAATTAAATCATTGCTGAACAAAAGTTCTGTTGAAGCGGAATCAGTTGATCTGAATATTGAACATCTTAATAAACAAGAAAGACTTGAATTGCATACCTGTATTAAAAGTCATTTTGGACAAAAAGTAATTTCATCTACTATAAGTGTTGATAATAAGAGACACGTTCAGTTTAAAAAGTATGAAAAAGAAAGTGAGTACTAAGTAACTTAATACTGTGATAGTACCACTTGTGGGAAAAGTCTTTAAAATATTGTTACTGTGTTGTTAGATGTTTGAGTTTTGACGATATTATTTAAAGTATTATTTCACTGGGAAAACAATACACTTATCCCATTTAACTCAAAAACTGCATTTGAAATTAATTTTAATAATTTTTAGTGGTACAAGATAGACGTTTACAGTGGCCAGCAGATAAAGGAGAATATGTATATTTTATTTTATATAAAGAAAAGATGGATACTCTAGAAGCTATTTTCAAAATTAGCAATGCACTGAAAATTCCTGCAGCTAAATTTACACATGCAGGTAATGACAATACCAAATCGTTGTTTATTATGAGTTTCTAAAGTTTTATTTTTAGTCTGGCATTGTATTATTGGTTTTCTTATTAGTTAAGGGAAATTCCTGTGTCATGTTTAGTTTTTTACATTTGTTTACAGGTAATAAAGATCGAAGATCAATTTCTTCACAGTGGTTCTGCGTCCATAAGGTAGAACCATGGAAATTAATTACCAAAACTAAAATGCTATATAATTTAAGAGTAGGAAATATCACATTCAAAGATACACCTTTACAACTGGGTCAGTTAAAGGGAAACAAATTTAAAATTGCCTTAAGGAATGTCACTGCTTCAGATGACACAATAAATAAAGCTTTGAACCATTTGATTGAAAACGGTTTTATTAATTACTATGGATTACAAAGATTTGGTAATGATAAGGACGTACCTACGTTTCAGGTAGGAATAAGTCTTCTACAAGGAAAATGGAAAGAGGTATGTTTTCAAATTGTTATTAAAAATAAAACTATTTCTGTAACTCGATCATACCATTTTTTTTGTTTTTTCAGGCAATAGATCAAATTCTAAAACCAAAACTATCTGATGATCCTTCTTCACTTCAGGCCGATATTGTAAAGGCTAAAAATATATATTCAGAAACTGGGGATGCTACAAAAGCCTATGAGAAGCTCGAAAGAAACCAAACGAGTGTGGAAGGAAAACTTTTGGAAGGATTAAAATTGTCAGGAGACAAAGACTATGTAAATGCATTAGAAAAAGTAAGTACCTAGTACGATATAGCAAGGATTCCAAACAAAAGATGCATATTCAAGTTATCCCTAATATTGTAGATAAAAACAATAGGGTTACACTTTCTACTAAAGTTAATACTCTTGACATTTTGTTTGTTTAGTAAAGGAGACCAGTTATCATCAAGTTAAATTCAACAAAAATGTATTGTTTCGCTTTTAATCTAGATTATATGTTTTTACATGTTCATTGAGGTTTAAATAAATACAATTACAGATTCCACGTTCAATGCGACTATTATATATACATGCTTTCCAAAGCTTAATATGGAATAAAATGGTTTCTAAACGTTTGCAATTATATGGGATGAACCCTGTTGTTGGTGATTTGGTATTACAAAATAAAGAAGATGAATCAAAAGAAGAATCTGATGTTGACCAAGAAAAACATTCGACAACAGGTAAAAAATTCTGGGATTTTTAATCCGAAATTTTTCATACTTAATCTTTTGGATAATTTTAAAAGTATATTAATGATAGCATAGAACGTAGCCCAATTACATAAAAAAAACAAGAAACAAAAAAAATTGTAATGAGACAAACAACCATGAGGCACAATTCCTAAATTGGTAGCTATTCACAAGTACAAGTAGACATCTCATTTATAGAATAAAATTTGTGCTGTAATAGAAGCTTATGTATTTTTCTTTTTGAAGTGGAGATGGTTAGGCTTTAGCAGTTTTATATCTTTGGTAAATCATTGTATAGGTTCCCACATAGGGATATGAATTCCGCGTTTTTGTCATTCTACATCGAGGCAAACAGATATCGGCGTTATTTCTTGTTTCATAGGTATGTAAATTATTCATCCAATAATATCATCATTTGCAACTTTATTATTAATATGCATCAAACACTCCATAATAAAGCAACAAGGAAGAGGCAAAATACCCAATTTCTTAAAAAGAGGTCTACAGTGGCTGCCGAATTTACTGAAGGTCATTAATCGAACTACCTTTTTTGTGCCAAAAACACTTTCTCTTTCCAACCACTTCCTCCCCAAACTATTAAAATATATGATATTACAAACATTTAAGCTTAGGTTTTATTAGCCCCATGGGGATATCCTGGATATATTTTTCCCATTTAAGATCAGTATAACTGTGGAATGTTGACATGATTGGGTGAAATTGTTTCATATGACACAAAATGACAAAATTTGATTGGTTATAACTGTCAAAAAATTTTCACTTATAATATCACAAGAGCTTAAATTATTTCCGGAAATTTTCTTGAGGGCACGAATATTTTGAAAATTATCCCGATTTAGGGCACAAATATTTAAAAAAAATTAAATTAAACTTTCAAAATATTCGTGTCCTCAAGAAAATTTCCAGGAATAATTTAAGCTTGCGTGGTATTCGGTAAGAAAATTTCACACCATAATTCGGAAAAAATCAAAATCAAGTGTATGGAAACAGTTTGTTGAATTTTGTGACGAAAAGTTGTAAAATTCTTATAGAAATTTTGCATTATTCACAGGTATATACTGTCAAAAAATTTCCACTTAAATATTGTGGCGCCTCGTAAAAATTTCCGGAAATTTTTTTAGTTGTCATGGTAACTAGTCAAAATTAAGGCATCTTAATGGTTAAAAAGTAGAGGTGTGAAATTTTCAATAATATTTTAGAATTCTCATTAATTTTTTCATTAAATAGTGGAATTAATTAGAAACAGTTAGTTAAATTTAAAAAAAAGTAATATGAGTAGATTCCACAAAGTAAGAGTCCAAATAAATAAGCCATGGGGAAAAAATGTATTGTCTGTAACATATTTTTACACTGAAGACTACTTAAATCAGCAGCACATTGTCACAATCACAATCACTTTTATCAACTTATATATCCGTAATATATTTTACAATAATTAGCAATAATGATGTCACATTTTGTTTATATATTTTTAGTTAAGCGTAGAAAACAGGTGAAAGCTTTATCAGAAGACGATTTGGGAAATTACTCAATGTACGATATCGTGATGACTTTACCTGGGTATGATGTTGTTTATCCTGAACATTTAAAGCAATTTTATAAAGAAAGCATAGAAGAATGTGGATTGGATTTGGAAATGTCTCAACAAAGTGTTAGGTGAGTGTTGTTTGCTATTCCTTATTGACATCATCTGGTTGTGCAGATTGAGGCAATTAGCAGACAACCTAGCATATACCCTAATAGAATGCCCCAATTGCAATGGAATCTATGTTTATGTAAACCTTTTTTCTTACCGAAATATTAATGTAGGTATTCATTTTTTCAGGACGTACAACTTATCAGGTGATTACAGAAAAGTTTTGGGAAGACCACAAGATTTGACATGGAGTATAGTTTCTTATAACAAACCTACGGACAACTTAATTATATCAGATTTACAAGAATTGAAAGGAGATACTGAGGTTCAGACAGTCGAAAGTAAGTTATGAACGAGTACAGTCTCAAAACTCTAAAGTAAAAAAAAGATAAAGCAACAAACAGCATGGTCAAAAAAAATTTATAATTATAAAAAAAAAGTAAGGAATTGCTAGCTATCACATTGTTTTTTATTTGTTTATTTTTTATTTTCACTCTTTGAGGCGAGGGAACCGAATTTCTCGAAAATAATATATTTTCCAAATGAGATTACGAATACGTAACATGATAACATGAATAAACTCAAACAAATCTGATGTTATTCAGGTTTGAGCTTGAAATTTGGCATGCAACGAGCGGACAAGCGTTTTTTTTTCCTGTCTGAGCTTGCAATGTACGAAACTTTATATACTAAGCGAAGCATCAGTCGCGAATTATTTTTCAATAGTGGATAATAATACCTAATTTAACCCGTACTGTATTCACAAATGAACGTAATACAAATTTGAGACGTTATTTTAAATATGCACAAGGGCGCCAAAAGTGCTAGGCGGGGGCCTGGTAATAATTATTTATTTATTTTCAGACGGACAATATAAAGCTGTAATTTTGGAATTTAGTTTATTCGCCTGCCATTACGCAACTATGTTACTGCGTCAAATTATGAAAGTAGATACGGCTACCAACGTCCAATCAAAATTAAATGATTACCACACCTTGAATCCGGAGAAAACTACTTCCAAAATATCTTTAGAAGGTGAACCAGAAATTCAACAAAACGACGAGACTGCAGAGATGACAAATAGCTTGCTGACAAATCCCCAAAAATACGAACAGTTTAAAAATAGTATTTTTAATGCAGTTGAGTCGTCGACGAAGGAAGAAGCTAAAAGTAATGATGCAGAAATTCCTGCGAAGAAACGTAAATTGGAAGAAAATAAATTAAATGCAAATGAGTTTTAAATATTAAAGGACTTTAACATTTTTTGTGAGTTTCATTTCACGTTATTTCAGTACAAGCAACGAATATAGACGCTTATCGTAGGGCAGGCCAATGTATAAGACCGAGAGGTTTCGAACTGACCGTGGGATGGCGGCAGATGGACGAGAAAGACGTTAAATATTCGGGGGAGTGTAAAGAGAAAGCGAGTGGCTGAAAAGTAATGGCAGTGGCAGTAAATCTAATCTAATAAATTTTAAACCGGAAATTGGGCATGTTGAATTTTGATGTGGAAAAATTGACTTTTATACAACCCACCAATATATGAACATGATCTATCTACCAATTAAAAAGTAACAGGGGTGCTCCATGTTTCATTTACTCACGTGAAAAAATTGAATTTAGAAGAAAAAAAACGTAGAGAACCGTCATGGGACTGCCGACAGAAGTGGAAACCCCAAAAATGAATCCCTTTTTAAAAAGTTTATCGAAAACGAAATGTAAATTTATGTGCTTTGATGCTTTTAAATAATCTTTGTTTTAAAGCATGGGTCGTTGTGTCGGTTATCTGTGGTTGAGTCTGTGTTAGCACCGAGTAGTATGAAACCGATTGCAGCCTAAATTACACGATTCAAAAACGGCAGCTCACAACTCACATCAATATTTGGCTCGTTTGGTATCAATCTGACTTATATAAAAATTCGGGTTCAGAGGTCTTAGCTATTTTCTTACGACTAATATTTACCACAAAATAACACACCATTTAAATGAAAATAAAATATATTACTTTACAAATTACAATTGTCGAAGACATAAAATATGAATTCAAAGCAAATAAAAATGCTGTTCATTTCAATAGAACTAAAACAATTAAATTAGTAAAGTTCCAATAGATTCGTAGTGCAAGTTATGCACACTGTGAAGTTATTATACATTGAGCATGAGTCATCCAGTTACCAACAGTTCGTGATTGCACCTTTTTTATTTCTCTATGGATTGCACTACGAAAGAACATTATATTGTGCACCCTACAAAACAAGAGATTGGAGGTTCTTTTTAATGTGATTGCCAGTGAAAATCATACATTTTCAAATATTTTTTTTAGAATATCCAATATTATACTTAAAAATATTTCAATAAAAAGAAGAAAAACTTATCAGGTCATAATCCGTCTTTTACATAAAAAGTTCCCAATAAATTATATTACATTTTCAATAAGAGAGAATAACAAAAAATATCTTCTTTTCTCCTACAAATTAATGCTGGAGTGTATAATTGGTTTTAGTTTCTCCTTACAGTGGGTATGCTGTTTTGCAATAATTCTACTATCATGGGCTTACGCATTTTTATAGCAGTTTCCAAAGCAGTTCGGTTGGACTGAGGATGACGCCCACGTAGATTAACACCAGCTCGAATTAATTCTTTTATACCTTCAAGAAAATCTTGTTTGATACAAACAAAAAGAACCATTGAATAAGAACCAGGTAAATTAACATCTGCTCCATTTTGTATTAAAAATTTCATCACCTCAATATTTTTAGTTGTACAAGCTGATCCAAGCGGAGTATAACTCGTATACTCTCCTTTTATTATGTCATTTACATTTGCGCCTGAATTCAAAAGAAGTTTGATTATTTCTAAATTCCCTTTTCGTACAGCTGAAACCAATGCTGACATATGCGATATTGGATTAACCTTGGCTTTATTCTCAAGAAGAATTTTACAAACTTCTTCAAATCCCCATGAGGAAGCCTTTATTAGAGGAGTACAACCACGGTCATCAAGGGCATTTATTTTCGAACCTAAAAAAGTTAGAACACTATTAGAATCAATTCATTCAATAGAAATCATCATGTATCAATTTAGTAAACATACTTACCAAGTTCTATAAGCCTTTTGGTGGATAACTTGTAACCATTGTTAGCAGAATAGTGTAAAGCTGTAAAGCCTTTCTTGTTTGCATGGTTTATGTTTGCCACTAAAATTAAAATATTCAGGATAACTTGGTTATAGACTATCATACAAAGTTACAACTTCTTGTTTTCCTTAGATCACTTTTTCACAAATTTTGTGTTGTGTTTGACATCAAGTATTTAAATTATTCAAATTCAAGTAGTTTGCCTTTATTGGAAAATTAAATATAAAATATCCTAATAAAGTCTAGCTCATATTTATTTGTAATTAATGTACATAATACTAACCTTTTTTGTATAAATATTCAATAATTTCAACATGGTCCATTTTGGCTGCGAATATTAAAGCAGTGTCTCCTTTGCCTGTAACCACATCTACTTTTACCTGTGGAAACTTCTCGAAAAACTTTTTAATCCATTTTAACTGCCCTTTGAACGCTAGAATATGCAGTGCATTTCGTTTTTCATCGTCTTCTGATGCCTCTGGATCAATTTTGTTTTGTTCAAATAACACCTCCAACATTTCATCATTACTTTCTTGTTCACATGCATAAACTAGAGGTGGATATCCCAGTGAATTTTTTTCATTTATATTTTCAATGTGATGAACCAATTTTTTTATTTTTGTTATGTTTCTGATTCTAATTGCCTTGTGAAGTGGATAAGTTTTTTCCTATAAAAGACAAACATTTATAAAAAAAATATTGTAATAGTGTCTTGATTATTATTTTTACTACTTGGTTCTTATTTCAATTATCTTGAGTTTTGTAAATAAGACACGCCCTGTATTGAGTATTGCAGCAAATTTTCAAACAATATCATTATAGATGGACTTACAAGTGCATATATTTAACTTAAAAGTGAATAAGTATTTAAATATAAGAATAACCCCGCAATAAAGCCCGAAACATTTTAAGCCAAGTACAAAAATGGGCATAATGAATTTTCATGCTCCTACACCATATTTGGTTTTTATTAAAAAATCATTTATTTTATTTAAAAAAGGACCATTCTTGGAAAATATGCAATTATGTTAGTTCTATCATTTTAAAATATAATTATAAAGTACATTATTTAAAAAAGAATATAGGTAAATGACTCATTTGTTATTGCCTGCCTTTTTTTAAAATTGCATCATTTTGTGCTGGGCGTGGTCTTTTAAAAATTTCCTCATCTACTTATTCCAACCAAACTGTATGTAACAAACAAAAACTTACCCTAACCGGGGTTGCATTGGAGATTCGGAGCCTTTCAAATTTTATTCCCGACATTAGTAGATACAACTTTCTCTCAATGTGTATTATTCAAACAAAGACTATCCTCAGAGATAAGATACACAGGACTATCGGACTATCCTATTCAAGCCTACGTGTTATTTCTGTTTGTCATTTGACGTGGACCCCCAGGGTTCCGTGCCATCTGTAGTTACTTATTAAAACTAAACATGTATGAAGAAATAAAAATCATAATTTTGAAGATATTATTGTGTTTATGTTCAATGAATCACTATCATTAACAGGAATAACAAAATGAATTAGATGATTGGTACATCCTGTTCTGATTATTGTAACGTTTATTCTAATTTATATTTACAATTAATTTATATTTACAGATTTATATGTAATTCAGTCCTTATTTAATAATTTATGTTATACACTAAACACACTAATTATAATTTATATGAGAGTCACTTAATAAACACTTTATCGATGCGCGATTACTTTCCTTCGGTATCAACACTGACTGATTGACTAATTCCCTGCGGCGATGCTTGTGGCCTATTTATACTCGTGCGCCGTAATTCTAGAAATCTTTCGGCGTTCTGGCGGGTTCACTGGATATTCTCGATGTTTCGTATTCTGGATGCTTCTCGAAAATTGGGCGGAGGAGCCATAGTCGTCTCATACGGGGATTTCACTGGGGGCACTAAGTGAGAATATTATTGCAGTAGCTCGCGTAACATTGCCCCCTCCTTAAGAGACAGTTCCTCCTGGAACTAGCTAGGAAACTGGAACGAGATGACTGTATCGGCAACTGGTCCCCTTGTTGCATTTTCCAGTTGTATGGAAGTAACATGCGACCGTCTTCTCTGTTGGCTGTGTCTCCCGAGCATGGCCGCAAACCAGTACCTGCACTTCGGTGTCTCGGAAGATTACTTCTACCATGTTACGGATTATTCGCCAATCTAAATGCCTAAATTCAATCTTAGACATGGCTAGCCTATGCACGTTCAATTCAAGCACACGCTCCCTCAGGCTTCGTAATGCTTCCCAGACATCCTCGTACGTTGGTCTTTCGTCGAAGGTGTTCCTCGTCACTAGGTGGAAATTGTAGCGGGAGCCATTTTGCAGCTTCAAAGCTTTACCTGGTACTGGTAACTGGTTTGCCAAAAGTCGTGCACCACTCTTCTTTATAAACAGAGATGCCAGTCCGCGCGCATCGGTTACGCTGGCAGGGATGTTTATTGCCAGTGAGTATTCCTCCGGAACGGTAAGCAGGTCTTGTCGTCTCTCGGTGGTGACGCCGAATCTCGCTTTTCCGGTACCACCATAAGCACCCATGAACTCTACAAAAGCAGGATCGGCTACTTCCTGAAGCTGGTTTACTTCCTCATCGTGGTCACCCTCGAATGGCGCTAATCGGTTACGGTGTACCACCTTTGGCTTTCCATTTGGGATCTTGCTGATACGATAGATGACATCGTTGATTCTTTTCTTTACGAGGTACGGACCGTCCCAAGCTTTCTGCAACTTTGGAGAAAAACCCTTTTGTCTTCTTGGGTTATGCAACCAGACTTTGTCTCCTTCGTGGAAACCTCCTTCCGTAGCTTGCGTATCGTACCTTTTCTTCATCCTATCGCTAGCGATCTGGAGGTTCGATCGAACCAACTCGTGTACGTCGTCCATTCTTTTTCTCAGCTGGGTCACGTAATCTTCACCAGCTATCTCTTCTCCTGGTCGGCATCCAAATTCAAGGTCGCAGGGTAATCTCATTTCGCGTCCGAACAGAACTCTTGCTGGTGTTTGGCCGGTGGACTGATTGATGGCGGATCTGTAGGCCATCGCGAATAGCGAGAGATATTGGTCCCAATCTCGCTGATGGTTAGATACCACTTTAGACAGGTATTTGCCAAGAGTTCTGTTCATTCGCTCTACCATCCCGTCCGACTGTGGGTGCAAAGCCGTAGTTCTCGTTTTCTTCATGCCGAGCTTTTCACAAACTTCCTGGAACAGCTGGCTTTCGAAGTTTCTGCCCTGGTCGCTGTGTATTTCCAGGGGCACTCCATATCGGCAAATGAACTCATTCACAAGCACGTTGGCAACCGTTGCGGCTTCTTGGTTTGGAATGGCATACGCTTCTACCCATTTTGTGAAGTAGTCCATCACCACCAAAATGTACCTGCTGCCATTTGCTGTCGGTGGAAACGGTCCGGCAATGTCCAGGGCAATGCGTTCAAAAGGGCTTCCGACATTGTACTGCTTCATAGGAGCCTTTCTTCTCCCGTGCGGTCCATTGGTCGTAGCACAGGTAGTGCACTTCTTACACCAGTCCTTCACATCTTCGGAACTGTGCATCCAATAAAACCGTTCTCGCACTTTCTGGAGGGTCTTCTTCACACCTAGATGTCCTCCTGACGGATTGTCGTGTAATTTCCGCAGTACTGCTGCTATCCTTGTTCTTGGAATCACCAACTGTCTTCTACTTTCGGACGGCAGCAGCTTTTTCTTCGTCTACAGCTACACCATCCTTGCTGACTACATGGCCTAGGTAATTGACTTTGTTCTGAAATAGTTGACATTTCTTGGGGTTGAGCATCAGTTGGGCAGCTTGCAACCTTTTGAAGACACCTTCCAAATTCTTTTGATGTTCGTCGAATGTCCTTCCCAAGACTATGATGTCATCAAGGTACACTAAGCATGTCTTCCAGGACAACCCTCGCAATACGTTTTCCATCAGTCTTTCGAACGTTGCGGGGGCATTGCACAGCCCAAATGGCATAACGGTGAAATGCCATAGTCCAGATCCGGTGGTAAACGCTGTCTTTTCTCTATCGGCTGGATCCATTTCTACCTGCCAATATCCAGACTTCAGGTCCAAGGTAGAAAACAATTTGCTACCGGCCAGCGTATCCAGAGTGTCGTCGATTCTCGGCAGGGGATAGCTATATTTCTTTATAACATTGTTCAACTGCCGGTAGTCCACGCAAAACCTCGTGGTTCCATCCTTCTTCTTTACCAGAACTACCGGAGAGACCCAAGGGCTGGTAGAAGGTTCTATTACCTTGTCCTTTTCCATCTCGCGAACAATTATCTCCGCTTCCTCTCTTTTGGCCTGTGGTAGCCGTCGAGCCGATTGTCTTATCGGTTTAGCGTCGCCGGTGTCAATTTTGTGTTTGACAGCAGATGTTTTTCCTGACTTTCCTCCTTTTGGTACAAAAAGAGATCGGTATTGTAGCAAGAGTTCTCTGATCTTTTTCTTCTCTTGCAGGCTAAGGGATTGTCCAGCCACTGCTTGTGGCCTATTTATACTCGTGCGCCGTAATTCTCGAAATTTATCGGCGTTCTCGCGGGTGCATTGGATATTCTCGATGTTCTGGCGGACGCACCGATGTTTCTCGAAAATTGGGCGGAGGAGCCATAGTCATCTCATACGGGGATTTCACTGGGGGGCACTAAGTGAGAATATTATTGCAGTAGCTCGCGTAACATTATTATATAAATCGAACTCCTCAATAAAGTGGAAGAAAAATGGCAATCTTATATATTGCGCCATCTAGTTTAAATTCAATGAAGCATACAAACAAATTAATTAAAAGTGTTTACTGTAATAAGAAATTCAACTCAACCATGTCAGGAGACAAATGTTTTATAAACAACATCACCAACGTGAATTTGGTTATAACAATAAAATTCCCTACAAAATGCGAAACTTTTCCATGCGATTTTCGTGCGTATGGGGACATTACAATTTTCCGTACGAATATTTTTTGGCGAATGTTACGCATGGGGACTACCTTTACGAATACAAAATTCAACTACACTTAAATAACAAATAAACAATATCAATAGGAACAAAAATAACATTTATTGGCGATTAAACATTACAAATAAAAATTATATAACGGGAATAATTATTCGAGATTTTGTGCGAAACTCATAAGAATCAAACGACCAACTGAAAGAATAAGACTTAAATACACACCTAAAATTAACTGAGATCATAAAAATCAAAGGGACAAGGATAGAGTTAGCAAAACCTAAAAAGGGATTTATTTAGGGAATAAAGGGATATTATGCAGATCTTTTAAATGTGATTGTCAGTGAAAATTATAGATTTTCAGATCTATTTTCTTAGAATATCCAATATTTATTATATTTGTTAACAATATAAAATATTTCCATAAAGAAAAGAAAAACTTATTAGGTCATAATCCGTCCTTTTCATAAAAAAATCCCAATAAATTATATTACATTTTCAATAAGAGAGAATAACAAAAAATATCTTCTTTTCTCCTACAAATTAATGCTGGAGTGTATGTAGGCAGCATAACTGGTTTTAGTTTCTCCTTACAGTAGGTTTGTATAGTTTCTCCCTACAGTGGGTTTGCTCTTTTGCAATAATTCTACTATCATGGGCTTATGCATTTTTATAGCAGTTTCCAAAGCAGTTCGGTTGGACTGAGGATGACGCCCATCTAGATTAACACCAGCTCGAATTAATTCTTTTATACCTTCGAGAAAATCTTGTTTGATACAAACAAAAAGAACCAGTGAATAAGAACCAGGTAAATTAACATCTGCTCCATTTTGTATTAAAAATTTCATCACCTCAATATTTTTAGTTGTACAAGCTGATCCAAGAGGGGTATAATTTGTATACCCTCCTTTTAATATAACATTTACATTTGCGCCTGAATTCAAAAGAAGTTTGATTATTTCTAAATTCCCTTTTCGTACAGCTGAAACCAATGCTGACTTTTGCGAAATTGGATTAACTATGGCTTTATTCTCAAGAAGAATTTTACAAACTTCTTCAAATCCCCATGAGGAAGCCTTTATTAGAGGAGTACAACCATGGTCATCAACGGCATCTATTTCCGAACCTAAAAAAGTTAGAACACTATTAGAATCAATTCATTCAATAGAAAACATCATATATGTATCAATTTAGTAAACATATACTTACCAAGTTCTATAAGCATTATGGTGGATAACTTGTAACCATTGTTAGCAGAATAGTGTAAAGCTGTAAAGCCTTTCTTGTTTGCATGGTTTATGTCTGCCCCTAAAATTAAAATATTCAGGATAACTTGGTTATAGATTATCGTACAAAGTTATACAACTTCTTGTTTTCCTTAGATCACTTTTTCACAAATTTTGTGTTATTTATTTGAACTTAATGTATATAATACTAACCTTTTTTGTATAAATATTCAATAATTTCAACATGGTCCATTTTGGCTGCTAATATTAAAGCAGTGTCTCCTTTGCCTGTAACCACATCTACTTTCACCTGTGGAAACTTCTCGAAATACTTTATAATCCATTTTAACTGCCCTTTGAACGCTAGAATATGCAGTGCATTTCGTTTTTCAACGTCTTCTGATGCCTCTGGATCAATTTTTTTTTGTTCAAATAACACCTCCAACATTTCATCATTACTTTCTTGTTCACATGCATAAACTAGAGGTGGATATCCTTGTGGATTTTTTTCATTTATATTTTCAATGCGATGGACCAATGTTTTTATTTTTGTCATATTTCTGTATCTAATTGCCTTGTGAAGTGGATAAGTTTTTTCCTATAAAAGACAAACATTATTTGTAAAAAAATATTGTAATAGTGTCTTGATTATTATATTTTTACTACTTGGTTCTTATTTCAATTTTCTTGAATTTTGTAAATAAGACACATATTGTGTATTGCAGCAAATTTTCAAACAATATATATTTCATTATAGTTGCTACAAATGCATATTTAACTTAAAGTGAAGTATTTAAATATAAGAATAACCCCGCAATAAAGCCCAAAACATTTTAAACCAATTACAATCAGTACAAAAATCGGCATATAATGAAATTTCATGCTTCCTACCATATTTGGTTTTTATAAAAAATCATTTATTTTATTTAAAGGACCATTATTCTAGGAAAATATGCAATTATGTTTGTTCTATCATTTTAAAATATAATTATTATAATTATTTAAAAAAGAATATAGTTAAATGATTGATTTGTCATCATTGCCTGCCTTTTTTCAAATTGCATCATTTTCACAAACCACAAAGTGGTTTGTGATCATTTTGTGCTGGGCGTGGTCTTTCCACATCTACTTATTCCACCCAAACTGTATGTAACAAACAAAAACTTACCCTCATAGAATAAGGTATAACCCCAACTGGGGTTGCATTGGAGATTTGGAGACTTTCACATTTTATTTCCGACATTACTAAATACAACTTTCTCTCTATGTGTTGTATTTTGTATTATTGAAACAAAAGACTATCCTATTTAAGCTTACGTGTTACTACTGATTGTCATTTGACGTGGACCCCCAGAGTTTCGTGCCATCTGTAGTTAAGTATTAAAACCAAACATGTAACTGACTAAGACACAGATTATTATAATCTGTGACTAAGAATGAAAAAATAAAAATCCTAAAATCATAATTTTGAAGATATTATTTTGTTTATGCAGGGGCGGACTAAGGCCTAGGCACGTGTCTAGGGCCCGTAATTTTTGGGGCCCGAAAATTAGGTTTTTAATTTTAATTTTTATTTAACAGAAAAACATGATATTCATAATTATTGCTGAAACGTATCCAAATTATGCCTTTGGAAGTATGGATGGATGGATCTTTGGAATCATCTATTCGATGCAAAGAAAGGTCAAAACAAATCACAGGAGAATTAATTATTGCCTCCTTCTTTAGAACAATTAATAGCGTGGAAAAAGTTAAAAGAGATTATACTGAAACCAGGTGGTCTGCTCGTACCGATGCTGTGAAATCCTTAAAGGAAAATTATGAAGAAATTAAATATTGTTTACGTCATTTTTCCTCAAACATGCAATGATGAAAAACCATTAACAAGGTCCGAAGCTACCGATTTACATAAAAAACTTGATACATTTGAGTATGTACTGTTACTTACTATATGAGAAAAGATTTTAGAGAGAATGGATGCTTCAAACAAGACTCTTCAACAAAAAGACGAATCCCTAAATACAGCAGTTTTAATATAGGATTCATTGATAGATTTCATACAAACTGTTAGAGATGATTTTGACAATTTAGAAAAAGAAGCAGAAAAAGTTAAAGATATTGCTCATACTAATGATAAAAAACGGCAGAAAATACGAAAACTATTTCATGATGAAATTCCATAACATGAAATAAGATTCAGTGGCAAAGAACATTTTAAAGTTAATATATTTTTTTATATGCGATTCTTTAATTAGCAATATTAGAAAAAGATCTGAGGGATATAAAACTATTAACAATAAATTCAAATAATTTCTTATGATAGTGATGTAGAGACTCTTCAATAGAAGAATTGAAATGTTATGAACAAGATTTAAGCCTATATAGCAGAATTGAACAATTAACTATTACAAATTAAGACTTTTACAAATAAAGAAAATATTATTTCGCCTGTTTCCATGTGGTAATTTATTCAGGAAAATAATATTATTGCAACATTTCCTAATTTAAACAAAATTCTGAGAATCCGTGGCGGATTTACCACTAGGCTGAGTAGGCTGGAGCCTAGGACGGCAGATTTTAGGGGCGGCAAATTTGGAAGCAACATTTTTATTTCTCACAAAAATAAATTAAAAATCATATTTATATACCTAAATGTTGTTAGGCCCACACAAACAATTCAATATGTAGGGAAGCGTGGGCACGGACTAGTGATGAGCAAAATCCGTCTTGGTCTTGCGATTTTGCAAGACCAAGACCAAGATCATACATCCACTAGCAAGACCAAGACCAAATGAACAAGAACAATACCAAAACCAAGACAGAGAATGCAAGACCAAGGCCAAAGTGCAAGACTGAACTAAAAATTACAACTTTCGTTTTAAATATGTAGTATATATGAGAATATATGTTTTCGTCGAAACATTTTGTGTGTAAGATTTCTAGATATGAATTGTTGATCATTTATAATTTATACCTATCAAAAGACTCGAAAATGTTCCAAAACGACGTAATTAGTAAGTAACAAACTATTTGAGCAAGTCCAAGACCGAGATCAAGGCTGAATATGCATGAGCAAGACTGCAAGTATTTTAGCAAGACCAAGACCAAGTCTGGACAAGCAAGACCGAGACCGATACCAAGACAGTCTTGGTATTGGTCTTTGTTCTTGCTTGGCTCATCACTAGGCACGGATGACTTCATAAATATGTCTTTGCTATAATGTTTTATGCTTTAATTCCATCATTATAAATGTAGGAACTGTACTCGTATTCATTACAACATTCACCAATTTTGATAAACCGAAATCTGGACCATTGAAAAGATCTTCGTTCCTGCGAAAACAGAATTTGCAAAACGTTGCAAAATTTGCTAACTTGTATTTAGCTGTTCGCATATAGCTCTATGTTCACCAGCAACAGCAGTTGAGAAAAGCTTTATTTGCTGTTGGAAACGAGTGAGAAATTGTCTAAGATCTACCTTAAGCCAAGAAAACCAAAATGTCTTGGCTTTGTTGTACAAAATGGTATTGTGTATTCTTACTAGATAATCAAATATATTACTTTTAAACTTTAAGTAAGCATTGTAGAGGTCGGTAGGGGCGGCAAAATTTGAATAGCCTAGTGGCGGCAAATGTGTAAATCCGCCACTGCTGAGAATTTATTCAACCCTTCCAATAAACAATGCAAGCGGTGAAAGATCATTCTCAGTAATGGCCAGAATTAAAAAAAATTTAAGATCCACATTAGGCCAACAAAAATTAAATAGTTTATCATTACTTTATATAGAAAAAGAGCTATTAAATAACTCTATTAATTACGACAAACTAATTGAAGAATTTGCAAAATTAAAATTGAGGAAAAATGCAATATAAGTAATCAATCTGGGTATATTTGTTTAACTATTATTATTTGTTTTAATAAATTATGTTTATTTAATTTTTGTACATGTATATTATTTTTTTCCTTGTTTTTTCTTGGAATGCGATCATTAAATAGAACTACACATACTATATGCTTTAAAACCAATCCAAACGTAAAATATGGTATGTGTCATGACCGAAAATTAGGCCCGGAATTACAATGCTGCATGGGGTCCGCTTTAGCCTTAGTCCGCCACTGTGTTTATGTTCAATGAATCACTATCATGACAGATGCCTGTATCGTAAAAATGTGTCCCCCTTAGAACAAAAATCGGCGTGTTTCCTAATTTCCTTAAAATCTAAGGAATACTGCCAAATATCGGGGTGGACTGTTTTCTGTGGCCCACTCTGTATATACGACATTAAAATACCGCTACAATTAAAACAACTAGATAACACTTCACAGTTACGTAGAAAACATTATTATCCTAATAAATATAAACGTTTTAAATATTATTTTCCTGGAATGGATACAAAAAACATAATTTTACACCATTTTAAACCAACACATATGCTGCAAACACTTTTTAGGGAGCTCTTATATCAGTTAGTACCTTAGTTCTTAGGCGATTGAAAGGATTCATATTAATTAATAATGCACTAATTATACACATCGATGGTATTTTTGCAAAAGGGCGAATACGCCACTTTTTCGATTTTGACATTTTTGCAGGAAATTATAGATTTGGGATGTTGGTACAATCTGGCGAAAGGATACCTCGTTTAAAAACCAGGAGGAGTAATTTGAATTCAAGCTGGCAATTCTGTAGACTTCTGATTGGTCAGAATGCACCCAGTTTCAAACAGCACTTTTTAGCATTGACATTTTCTGATATTGGATTTATTTGACAGTTCTGACATATATAATATATTTATTTTCATCATCGTGTTCGTCCCCTTGTTATTTTATCATTTCTCTTAGTTTTCCACGCTATTTCGTTATATTAGTTCTTTTCATTCAACTAGTACTTCGCCATATCAACGAAAACGGCGGCTGAGTTTAGGTCATTTAGATCTGTCAGAAGAACTATCATAATATAATAAATATGTATTATCAAATAATGGATGAAAAGAATAGAATACCAGCTTATTTATCGTTCACATTCCAATCTGATATCTTAAAAACAATTTTCAGCATATAAAGGTTAACTATCATAGGCTTGTTTCCGCGTTAAAGTTAATCGAGGAATATTTAAAAGATTTTGAACACCACTCTTTAGTAACTATAGTTTATTTCAGAAAGGTATAGAGTAATAAAACCTCATTAGGTATGCAAAGGGAGCACAGAGTGACCCAACGAATATTTAAGCCACTTTCATAATTTGGCATTGATTTCATTGTAAAATTCTTTCTTTTTATCAAGTGCAGGTAGCACCACCCGGGTTGGGGTCAATATTATGGGTTTAGCCTATTGTTATCCATTCACAAACACTGAAAATAGTGTGCCAAAGGCGTGCCGGTAGGATACTCGTAAAAAGGAAAGAATTTTATTTTAACAGAATAAAAATTAGGCATTATGTACATAGTATTAGGTACACTTATTTTTTATTGAACATTATACAAAAAATACATTATACAGAAATCTGAAACAGAGGTTGGAATTAGGCAGAGGCACTAATAGAAGGTTAAACGCAAAACGTAACTGTATAATCTACTACCTAAGTAATCCCTACACAATATTTCGATATTGACACTTCAGGCCAGAAAACATACTTTTCCTAATTATCTTACGCAATTACTTGAAATTTTAATATTACAAACAATACTATTTCAAGACCTACGCCTATGGCCGACAACGAAATTGAGCCGAACTGGACGGAATTCCCCATTTTATTACTCTATACCTTTCTGAAATAGACTATAATCTAGCTAGTAACTTTTAGTGCTGTGAGTAAGGCTTTTGAAATTACTCCTGGTTTTTAAATGGACATAGTTGATAATGAAGTTTCTATAGTAAAAAAACAAATTCACATTGGGGGGAATGTACTCATTACTTTCTGCCAAAAAGGCGAATGTGCATAAACGTCGTATTAGGAAACATAACCTGAATCAGTCTTGGTTTATCCAAATTGTCAATGATAGTGTTTCATTGAATTTGTTGAAAACATGACGTCTAATAGGGCAAGATATATTGCGGATATGGGTCGTTAAATATAATAAGAAAACAACACTCATTGCAATGAGAATTTGTTGATAAATTGCGATGAAGCGGCCGAAAATATTACAGATATTTTTGGTCCTACATTGAGTGTTGACTTCAACCAAGACAACTGCATTCCACAAATCTTTCACCGATAAAACTTTCCAAAAATGTATAAAAGTGAAACCGGAACATCTGTAAAAATCAGACAAATGCGAAGAATTACATTCAGCAAAGATGATCCGGAAACTTTCGATTGCAAAACTTCATTTTCTAATTTTTCACCAGATTTCAAGATTTGTTTTTCGGAACATCAGCGACTAATACAAGTAAGCTACTCGGAATTTATAAGACTAAACTCCCTATAGCCTCAAAGTAATATATCAGTTTGAGAAATGTATGCAATAATCTTACTATACCTATACCAAAGAATTACCACCGAGAGTTTATTTCTATTCCATATATTATAAAGCTGACATTCAGGACGTTTTGCCAGAGACGGACGAAGAAGACGAAATTAATAATTTATTGTGACAAGTAGCTTTTAAGATAAAAACTGAGGTTTTCTTATTCTTGTATTTTTTCAAAATATATATTTTTGTGTAAATTATTGAGTTTTTTTCCCTGGAATAATATCAGTGACTTGCGAACGACGATGGGCCAATGTATTTTATATTATGAAAACTAGGACGAACGTAGGGCGAATATACCACTTTCGAAAGTGTGATTCAGCAAAACGGAGAATATCCATAGAAATGTGTATTACACCGATATTTCAAACTTTTCCTCATTTTACTTGAGGGAAATATGCTCACCAACCAAAATGACACACTAAAATCTAAACTTATTCACAGCATCTTACTGAAGTGATCTGCGACGGATCACAATAAATATTCTTTCCTACTTCATTTATCTTTGAATATTTTTAATTAACTTTGGTATTTTAAAAAATTGTGTTTTTTTTTAAATTCAGCTCACGTCTTCGACTTATATCTGTTTAATTATTATTGTTGGATATTTAATAGGCAGGAAAGGGAATATTTATACACTGTATACTTTATGTATTTTATTGCGGGAGGGAACATACATACATGTTGCTTTCTTATCCGTCAATCAATAATGATTTTCTCAGTAAATTATTATAATAATTAATATTATCTTCACATGCATGAAAAAGATCCATTTTAATTTTAAATTCAAATGTCTATGTGATCAACATTATTTTATAAACAATATCACCAACGTGAATTTGGTTATAACAATAAAATTCCTTACAAAATGCGAAACTTTTCCATGCGATTTTCGTGCGTATGGGAACGTTACAATTTTCCGTACGAATATTTTTTTGCGAATCGTAATTCGGATGGGGACTTACCTTTACGAATACAAAATGCAACTACATAACAAATAAAACAAAAACAATATCAATACGAACAAAAATAACATTTATTGGCGATTAAAAATTACAAATAAGAGTTATAGAATAATTATTCGAGATTTTATGCGTAACTCACAAGAATCAAACAACCAACTAAAAGAATACGACTTAAATGCACACCTAAAATTAACTGAGATCATAGAAATCGAAGGGACAAGGATAGAGTTAGCGAAACCTAAAAAGGGATTTATTCAGGGAATAAAGGGATATTATGCAGCTTACAAAACAAGAGATTGGAGGTTCTTTTTAATGTGATTGCCAGTGAAAATCATACATTTTCAAATCTTTTTTTTTAGAATATCCAATATTTATTATATTTGTTAACAATATAAAATATTTCAATGAAGAAAAGAAAAACTTATCAGGTCATAATCCGACCTTTCCATAAAAAAATTCCCAATAAATTATATTACATTTTCAATAAGAGAGAATAACAAAAAATATCTTCTTTTCTCCTACAAATTAATGCTGGAGTGTATGTATGCGGCATAATTAGTTTTATTTTCTCCCTACAGTGGGTTTGCTATTTTGCAATAATTCTACTATCATGGGTTTATGCCTTTTTATAGCAGTTTCCAAAGCAGTTCGGTTGGACTGAGGATGACGCCCATCTAGATTAACACCAGCTCGAATTAATTCTTTTATACCTTCGAGAAAATCTTGTTTGATACAAACAAAAAGAACCAGTGAATAAGAACCAGGTAAATTAACATCTGCTCCATTTTGTATTAAAAATTTCATCACCTCAATATTTTTAGTTGTACAAGCTGATCCAAGCGGGGTATAACTCGTATTCTCTCCTGTTATTATGTCATTTACATTTGCGCCTGAATTCAAAAGAAGTTTGATTATTTCTAAATTCCCTTCTCGTACAGCTGAAACCAATGCTGACTTTTGCGAAATTGGATTAACTATGGCTTTATTCTCAAGAAGAATTTTACAAACTTCTTCAAATCCCCATGAGGAAGCCTTTATTAGAGGAGTACAACCACGGTCATCAACGGCATCTATTTCCGAACCTAAAAAAGTTAGAACACTATTAGAATCAATTCATTCAATAGAAATCATCATGTATCAATTTAGTAGACATACACTCACCAAGTTCTATAAGCCTTTTGGAGGATAACTTGTAACCATTGTTAGCAGAATAGTGTAAAGCTATAAAGCCTTTCTTGTTTGCATGGTTTATGTTTGCCCCTAAAATTAAAATATTCAGGATAACTTGGTTATAGACTATCGTACAAAGTTATACAACTTCTTGTTTTCCTATTACTTTTTCACAAATTTTGTGTTGTGTTTGACATCAAGTATTAGAATTCAAGTAGTTTGCCTTCATTGGAAAATTAAATATAAAGCATCCTAATAAATTCTGGCTCATATTTATTTGAAATTATGATACATAATACTAGCCTTTTCTGTATAAATATTCAATAATTTCAACATGGTCCATTTTGGCTGCTAATATTAGAGCAGTGTCTCCTTTGCCTGTAACCACATCTACTTTTACCTGTGGAAACTTCTCGAAAAACTTTTTAATCCATTTTAACTGCCCTTTGAACGCTAGAATATGCAGTGCATTTCGTTTTTCATCGTCTTCTGATGCCTCTGGATCAATTTTGTTTTGTTCAAATAACACCTCCAACATTTCATCATTACTTTCTTGTTCACATGCATAAACTAGAGGTGGATATCCCAGTGAATTTTTTTCATTTATATTTTCAATGTGATGAACCAATTTTTTTATTTTTGTTATGTTTCTGATTCTAATTGCCTTGTGAAGTGGATAAGTTTTTTCCTATAAAAGACAAACATTTTTGTAAAAAAATATTGTAATAGTGTCTTGATTATTATTTTTACTACTTGGTTCTTATTTCAATTATCTTGAGTTTTGTAAATAAGACACGCCCTGTATTGAGTATTGCAGCAAATTTTCAAACAATATATTTCATTTAGAGATGTGTACTGCTACAATGCATATTTAACTTAGAGTGAAGTATTTAAATATAAGAATAACCCCGCAATAAAGCCCGAAACATTTAAAGCCAATTACAATTAGTACCTACAAAAATGGGCATAATGAATTTTCATGCTCCTACACCATATTTGGTTTTTATTAAAAAATCATTTATTTTATTTATAGGACCATTCTTGGAAAATATGCAATTATGTTTGTTCTATAATTTTAAAATATAATTATAAAGTACATTATTTAAAAAATAATATAGGTAAATGACTCATTTGTTATCATTGCCTGCCTTTTTTAAAATTGCATCATTTTGTGCTGGGCGTGTTCTTTTAAAAATTTCCTCATCTACTTATTCCACCCAAACTATATGTAACATACAAAAACTCACCCTAACCGGGGTTGCATTGGAGATTTGGACACTTTCAAATTCTATTCCCGACATTACTAAATACAACTTTCTCTCAATATTGTGTTGTATTATTGAAAAATAAAAGACTATCCTATTTAAGCTTACTTGTTATTACTGTTTGTCATTTGACGTGGACCCCCAGAGTTCCGTGCCATCTGTAATTACTTATTAAAACCAAACATGTATGACTAGAGGCATTGTCTAAGACAATGCTAGAGGTAAGTTCATATAGCAACAAATCACGAAACTCGAATAACGAATGGTTGTTTTTATGAAGTCGTGAAAAGTCGCCATTTTATACAAAGACGAAATTCGTAGACGTTTTGGGGATCTTTAAATTTTTGAGGTTGGGTTAATGGTTAGACCGTGGAGTTTATTTTTTCTGTTTGTGTCAAATTAGCCTAAATTCGTCACGAATATCGGAAAATCTTGAAATCGACTCAAGTTTCCCGCCATCCAGATTTTAAATTTCACGAATTCCTGAAATTTTCCCAACAATTAATCTGACCAGTGGCGTTAGAGTTCGTGATTCGTTGTTATATGAACTTACCTTATCTTTAAAATTAAGATTTTAGGTTTTTTATTTTTTCATTCTTCTTCATACATGTTTGGTTTTAATACTTCACTACAGATGGCACGGAACTCCGGGGGTGCATTTGTAGCAGTACCCAACTATAATGAAATTATGGAGGGTATAAAGAAGGAGCACCATCTGAATGTATTAAAAAGTGTCTATCGAAAGGTGGCGCCATAGTAGCAAGTGGAAAGATTTTAAAAACAGCGTCATGAATTATCAGAGTAAGATACAAAATTAAAAAAGGAAAGAAATACTTCGGGTTTATTACAGCGCGTATTTTTAAATTATTATATCATAGACAAACATACATATGAAATATAATTCTAAATTCACATCATTTCCATTAGCTACACGAGCGCCATTTCGGCGAATCTTCGAATTATAATTTGGTGTTTACAGCTGGACACTTTTTCAACTTGTTTCCCATATAAGATGGTGCTCCTTCCTTCTACCCTCCATAAATGAAATATATTGTTTGAAAATTTGCTGCAATACACAATACAGGGTGTGTCTTATTTACAAAATTCAAGATAATTGAAATAAGAACCAAGTAGTAAAAATAATAATCAAGACACTATTACAATAATTATTTTACAAATGTTTTGTCTTTAAGGAAAAAACTTATCCACTTCACAAGGCAATTAGATACAGAAACATAACAAAAATAAAAAAATTGGTCCATCACATTGAAAATATAAATGAAAAAAGTACACAAGGATATCCACCTCTAGTTTATGCGTGTGAACAAGAAAGTAATTATGAAATGTTGGAGGTGTTATTTGAACAAAAAAAAATTGATCCAGAGGCATCAGAAGTCGTTGAAAAACTAAATGCACTGCATATTCTAGCATTCAAAGGGCAGTTAAAATGGATTAAAAAGTTTTTCGAGAAGTTTCCACTGGTAAAAGTAGATGTGGTTATAGGCGAAGGAGACACTGCTTTGATATTCGCAGCCAAAATGGACCATGTTGAAATTATTGAATATTTATACAAAAAGGTTAGTATTATATACATTAATTTCAAATAAATATGAGCTAGAATACATTAGGATGTTTTATATTTAATTTTCCAATAAAGGCAAACTACTTGAATTTAAAAACAATCTTATATATAAAAATGAATCTGTGTAATGAATGTATACGCACATAACTTCAGAACGCCGGCAACAAATTGGATAATTCTTTTTTTTTGTGTTCGTTATTGCCACGGCAAAGGTTTGCATACAAAAAAAAATGTAAAAATCGATCAATTAATTAAATGTTTTTTCTTGGACGCTGCTGACGGGCGTTGTTTTGAAAATAGTTTAGAGGTTAAATCGTGTTTTGTGTGTTTGGATAAATGCATTATTTTTCTTTTACAGGTCAAGAAATTAACAAAAAGGTCAGCTCAACCCTATATGTTTTTTCTCCAAAAGGAAAAACCAAGAATATTGTACATTATTATACAAGGCATTACAATAGAATATAAGAATAATTTTAAGAATAGTATTTATTTACCATCATTGATATAAGTGTGTTGAATTATTCATAAAACTTAATTTATTGACAAATAAATGTATTCCAATATTTGTCAATAAACAAAATTAATATGATGAATATATACCTACAGTCGTATTATTTTATTTTAACTTTATTTAAATATATGGTCCTGTTGAAAACAGAAGCTATT
This sequence comes from Lochmaea crataegi, assembly GCA_947563755.1. NCBI lineage: Eukaryota > Metazoa > Arthropoda > Insecta > Coleoptera > Chrysomelidae > Lochmaea > Lochmaea crataegi. The sequence continues at coordinate 61,868,833 of OX387424.1, forward strand.
GGTTTTTTTTTAATTTTGTCATAAAACAACGTCTTTTAGGAATTCAGAAAATATGGCGGTAAGAAGTTCGTCGGGTCAGCTAGTTTATTATACAATGCGGTCCATATGTATGGAATAAATTCAATTTTAGCGTTATTACCTATGTAATATGTTAAAAAAACCTGAAACAGGTCGATTTTTATTCTTAAATTGACAATTACAATCAATTAACATCATTGTCGGCGACAAGTTCTCTTATGCGGATTTTCCTCAATCTCTAGAAGTACATCTAACTTTTTTTCATCAGTAAATTGAACATTTCTACCTGGTTTTTCAATATTTTTTACATGTCCAGTTTCACGAAACTTTTTTTCAGTTTTGCTAACTGTAGACTGCGAAACGTGTTGACCAGGGTATTTATTATTAAAAATTTCACAAACCTCCTTTTGAGCTCTTGTTTTATTACCACAACCAATCATAATTAAAATGTCTATTCTTTGAGTCTCGGACAAATGAGCCATGATTAAATTTAATACGCGCACTAATATTATACTGACGTCTTTTAGTAACTTTATTATTTGGCTTTTTGACTAATATTTTAGTATCTTTTTCGTGATGTTTAGCAGAACAGATACGAAAATACCTGATTATTTCTAAAGTATATTTTAATAGACCAGACAATATTGCTGATTTAAAAGTTAGGATAACGGAAGAAATTAAGAAAATAACCCCTGAGGTCATACATAATGTTGTACGAGAATTCCAAAATCGCCTCGGTTATTGTCACGAAATGAATGGTGGTCATTTTGAACATTTAATTTAATTGTTTAATTGTCAAGTACATTGAAAAATACCTACATTCTAAATATTATGCGACATTATTATCTTCATTCTACGTAAAGTTTTGTGATAGACATTATCAAAATTTTACATCTTAAAAATTAATTTTCTCAGTTATGATTGCACCAAATTTAAAAAAACTTTATATTGCTGAACAGAGGACTAAAATCCCTTTCCAACAAGGTGCCACACGAACCCCTTTGTTATTTAAAATTTTCGAGGGAGTGCTTATAATTCAGAGGGGGATAATATTTTCATACTGTAAATTGTTAATTTAAGAATAAAAATCGACCTAAAATTTATTCCATACATATGGACCGCATTGTATAAATCGAACTCCTCAATAAAGTGGAAGAAAAATGGCAACTTTATATATTCGGCTTACAGTGCCTTCCGCCATATTGAGGCAAATTTGAATATCAAATGCATATAATTTAAATGGGAGTCTATAATAAAACTAACAATTTGGAACATAAATACATAAAAATATACATTATATCTCTTGGATTTTGATAGGAAATGGGTATCTTTAAATAAAACACACAATTTTTATTTTTTTACCTAATTATATTTAGTATAAGGAAAAATAACGATACAAAAAAATAATATATATAAATTGCTTGTAAAGTATGATGGGGGGACAAATCATGAAAAAAATGATATTGCTATATGTACAACTGTTATTATCTTCAAATATAACCATAGATATTCAGTTAATTATCAAATAAAATCTATAAATAACAAATTCAACAACAGAAATATAACATATATTACTCGATCGGTTTCCCAAATTACATTTCATCGTCAGGATTATAAACTATAAAAATTGATATAAATGTAATTTCTGATGTGCAATCTATTTTTTATTGATTTTATTTGATAATTATGGAAAGCTTTTTTTATTCCTGGAGTAGCCATTTCATCCAAAACCAAGACACAATCCTTTTCATGAGTTGAAAATTGCTCCACTTTCAATTCTAAAAATGAAAACACCTCATTTAGAAAACCTTAATCAAACTTCAAGTTCTGCAGTTTTCTCTGTAAAGTTCTGGTTGCTGGGAGAGGGTATTCCTTGTTTTATTAGTTCACTATATACTACTACTACAACTAAATTTAAATTTTAAAGAACTTGTAACGGTGTTGTTGGTCCATTTCATTAGCTTATTTGTTGTTTTTCCATTTTTTTTCTTTTTCAAAGCTTCTATTTGATCTTTGTTGAATATTTGCATTAGTAGTTCACAGTCCTAAGAATTGGGAGTTTTTTCTCTTTTTTTATTAGCTTCTTTCGTGTTGCTACAGTTTTTTTATATCAATAAGCTCTACGTTATATTCTCTTCCATACAACTTCTTGTACCTGTTTAATTTAAGCTGTAACTGAGCTATTTCACTCATTGGATCAATTTCTGATATTAACGGTGAGGGAGTTGTACATAAACTGTCTTCACTCAAACTGCTTTTAGATATTGAAAATTGTTGACCTGATTCTACATCCAAAGCTAAATTTGAAGTTGATGGTTATGGTAATTCCTCTGGCACAGTCTCATCTAGAACTAAATTTTGACCTAGAACAAATTATTAAAAAGAGTTTTTACATTATTATGTGGGGATCTGTTGTAATTACCAACAGATATCTACTTACCCAAACAAACGTTTTTTTGGAGAATAAAATTTCCGTGGAACTGGGGATTTCCTTTTAGATTTTGGTTTCACAAAGGAAAATATTGTAGGAACAGCATTTAACTTTAAAATTTTCTTGCCATCTACACGAGGTTTCTCCCACATTTCAGGAGCAAAATTAATCTTAAACAAAATCTTACATTAAATTTTATCTCAATAATGACTAACAATAATTTTAAATCAGATATAACAATTAGAAGTCCAAAAGCAAAGGCTTCTACCCACCTCACATAAACACTAATAGTCTGTTGGAATCCACTTATCTCTTTTAATTTTAATAAGCCATTCTTTTCTTCTAGATGGATCTCTAGGAAAACGTTTCATGAGAAAACATTTTTTAACAGAATTACTGCAATCTATTGCGGCACAGCCCGGCATTTCCAATGTTATTATCTAGAAAAAAATAAAAACTTGATGAATAGTATACAATTTCTAGGGTTAAGCAAGCTAGCTTACCAAATTTCACGAGTTTTCCGATTCGAAATAAAATTATTTTAGGTCCAAATACAAGTCATTCAAAAGTCTAAAGGCAAAACACCTCTTTTTCACTGAATATTCACCAAAAAAGCACAAAACCAATCATTCTAATCACAAATGTAACAAGCACTATAAGAAACTTCGTATACACCAAACCAAAAACCAAAGAATACACAACAAAGAATACACAACAACAAGAAGTGAAGCCCGGCGAAAATCCTTTGATGTTTGAGGGGCAAAAATAAATAACCTTGAAGGTGACAGCTAACTTTGGCATACACTGAGAACCATAATAAATGCTTACAGCTTACTCGAATCACACTGAGAAAAAGTATTTCAGCATAAAGTGTGTTTTATCAAATGTATTAATATAGGTATATTTTTCCATCAGTAACTATTTCTGCACTTTTCGTGACATTGTAGACGTGAAATAGATCATTTAAGACAATAATTTCAACCTACATGCAAACTCCATTCTAATTTGGGTCTGTAAAGACCATACGCAAGAGGCCTAAATGTGATCGCATGACACATGATGACTAATTTAAAACATGGCGTCTGTGAACTCGTTTTTATCCGAAGTTTCGCTTCTTGTTAGTTGGGTATTCTTTGACCAAACGTAAACAAAGAGATTTTAGCCTCAATATGGCCACCTAATCACCTATCTAAATATGGCTGCCAAACTGCCAGCTAATCAAAAACGGGTTACCCTTTTGTCGCCACTGTCTTGTATATAGTCCCCAGTTGCGCCATCTAGATGAAATTCAAAGAAGCATTCAAACGAATTCATCAAAAGTGTTTACTGTAATAAGAAATTCAACTCAACCATGTCTTCTCCGACTATCCATATATAGATGGCACTCCTTATTAAGCTCTATCGATTTTAATTGAAAATGGTACAATAAACGAAAATAGGAAATATTCCTAAGTATTTACAGCAGTTCTTATCAGACAAATGTATACATAATTAAATGACTTATCTAGTTATCCAAAGTAGTTACAACAGTATGCCATCTTGTAATGTAAAGTCCAAAGATTATGCTAGATAACTACATTAAATTACACCGTGTGTTGAAAAATCAACACGTTCATTTCATTGTAGGTACATGGCCTGAATAGATGCTGTAAATACATCAGTGGTGTATCTACTATTGGCATCCCTTTGCTTTTCTAGAATTTCTAGATATAGGTAGAGAAACATAAAAAAATTAGAATTTTCTATTCTACGCAGAGCCGTATTGTGAGTCATCTAGTACTAACTACTAAACCTACCAGGTAACATTATATGGGAATTTTTTTATGGATTAAATGGCTTTCAATAAATAAGAATATCCAGTTTCGAGTAGCTTTTGGGCAGCAAAAATAACGCACGGATTTTAGCAACTGTAAAGGTGATATGAGAATAAAAACAATTGCACTTGTTCTATGGGAGAAAATGTTACCTAGTTGTCTAGCTATTACAATGGATTCGCAAAGAAAGATAATATTATAAAAGAATACCTATTGTTTTGAACTATAATACACTGAAACTAAATTTTATTATGCGAATAATACCTACACTGTTGTCATATTTTTATAAAATAATTTTATTCATTTTTCTTTTCTGTGTTCTAAATGTTCAAAACGTCAAAATTGTTTTGTCAGTTCAACCCGCGTAAATAAATAAGCGTTGCCTAACCAAGAGAGTGGTATTGCATGTGATCAAATTTATCAAAAAGCGACTTATTCAAAACATAAGATTACTGCTAACCATTGGTTAACATAACAGAACGCCATCTTAGCTCAAACATCAATCAAAAGCGCGTAACACGTCACGCTTTCGTAAACATCATTTGACAATTTGAATAGTTTATTTGTTGATTATGCATTGTTCAAGTGATATTTACTCGTTATAAACGATTAAGAATCTCAGTTTTGTATTACCAAAAGTACCACAAAGAAACAATAGACCGTTTTAACGAAAGACATCTTGTGGTAGCGGCGACCGTTGTCCACCTATAGATTTATATAGTAATTAATAGAAGCTAACTGTAATTTTAAAAGGAAACTGTACCCACAGAACTGGTAGATTTACAAATTTACGTTAAAAGTGACAATGTTTACTCGTTCACTAATCGAGACCTATATGTGTCCTCGTTCTCTCGTCGAGTCCCTAAAAAAGCGAAGAAATATACCGTTTGTCCAAGATCTAAGTTACAGTCTCCTTTTAGAATTACAGTTAGCTTCTATTAATTACTATATAAATCTATAGGTGGACAACGGTCGCCGCTACCACAAGATGTCTTCCGTTAAAACGGTCTATTATAGCTATGAAACAAGATTTCATCAAAGCAAATAGTTCAAATTTGCAAAGAATGGATATTTCTTTCGTCTAGCAATGACTTTTTTTAACTGAATTTCGAAATGTTAAAATTTTGACCTAAGTACCTATTGCGTATTATATAGTACCTATACTCGATAGTCGAAATTCTGTAAAGTGAGTCAGAGCTATCTAATCAACACTTTGGTTAAAGCGCAGTTGCCATATGTATTCTAGAGAGAAATGCTGTATTTTATAAATACACTTCAAATCCATTGTGTCAATATTTCAGGTACAAAAGATGCAATGTAATCAAGTCAATACCAATTTAATATATTTATTTCAAATTTCAAGCAGACTAATAATAATTAGTTTACTTGAAATGTGAAATAAAGTGTTTATGTATATTTCTTGAACGCAAAGTTTGTTGTGAAAAACTCGCCGATTTGACAATGTTGGAGAGTCGCTTCAATGTTCCGGCTTTGAGAACGAGATAGATAGATCGAGCTACGCGAATGAGACAGTGATAGTAAACAGTTATGTGAGGTGTTTATTCTCTTCATGAACGTAACATCAGTATTTGTGTTGTGGTTTTGTGTGATAAATCGGTTATTATTGGTATTTATTGTAATATTTATATCGGTATATTTAGTGACAATAATGGCGAAGTGTAGCGGTGTTGGCGATAAAAAACGGCGTCGTAACAATTTAATTCGGGAAGAAAAAGTCCTCATATTAAATGTGTACGAAGGACTGCGTGCCATGGACAAACAGTTGGGTGTTAGTGACGCTGTGATTAAGTGCAGTTATTTAACTAAAGTTTCTGAGAGTACTATATACAATATTCTAAAGAAATCGCGGGACGGATCTTTGACAAGAGAACGAGGTGAAAACTGTAAACCGGAAAGTAGGGGAAGAAAGAAAATTGTTTTGGACGACCAAACACGGAATGCTATACGTAGGGAAATACATTCTTTTTATTTTCGGAATGAAATCCCCTCGGTAGCTAAATTGAGCAAGGTAATAGAAGCTGATGATACTTTACCAAACATCAGTGATAAAGTTTTGAGACGAACTTTAAAATTAATGAATTTTCGTTACCAAACAAGAAGTAGAAACAGTGCCTTAATTGAACGAAATGACATTGTGGAATGGAGGAGAAATTATTTAAAACAGATACGACAGTTTCGTAACGAAGGACGGCACATATATTGTCTTGACGAAACATGGTTAAATGAAGGCCACACTGTGTCAAAAGTGTGGCAAGACATGAATATACGAAGCAATCGACAAGCCTTTATGGAGGGTTTCTCTTCCGGTTTAAAAGCTCCCTCTGGGAAAGGACGTCGACTGATTATCACTCACATTGGCAGCGAGGAAGGATTTGTAGAAGGTGGATTACTAAGTTTTCAGTCCAAAAAAACTGTCGATTACCATGAAGAGATGGATGGTAACCGGTTTGAAACATGGTTTAGATCAATTTTAACAAAGGTAACTCCTGGTTCAGTGATAGTTATGGATAATGCTTCATACCACTCTCGTCGACTGGAGCAAATACCTACTTCAGCTAGCCGCAAGAGGGTTATAATTGTTTGGTTAGAGAGTAAAAGCATTCCGCACAACGAGGCAATGCGAAAAGTTGAATTATTATCTCTCGTACGGAAACATAAAAGCAGTTATATTAAGTACGTTGTCGATGAAATGGCGAAAGATTTCAACGTCTCAGTTGTTAGACTTCCTCCCTACCACTGTGAGTTAAACCCCATCGAGCTGGTTTGGGCCCAAGTGAAAAATTGTTGCGAGAAAAAACAGTACATTCAAAATGGCTGACGTTGAGAAACTGTTTGACGAGGCGCTGCATACCGTTACTGCTGAGAGTTGGCGTAAATGTATTCAACACGTATTAAAAGAAGAAATAAAGTTTTGGGATTTAGACATACGTGTAGAAGTAATGACGGAACCACTCATTATCGATATAGGAGGAGAAAGCGATGATTCTGAGGAGTCGTCAGGGAGTGATACCGCTTCCAGTTAGTCAGACATTTTACAAGTGACCTCCCAACATACCTATACTTATCGGTAATTTAATTTGGTCTTGACAAACAACTTCCTTTTACGTAATGATAATGCCGGTTAGCAAATAACGAAAATGTTACCTCAATTTTAGTTTTAGTAGTAGTAAGTTGGAATTGACTTTTAAACATTTTTTTATTTTGTTTTAACTTACTTATGAACAACTTGTGATAAGTTATTATTTCAAATGTTAAAAATTGAAATTCCAGATATTTCAGTATTCGCACCCTTAAACTATGATACGCTCATGGAGTTCACTTTAAATCGGTAGATAACCGATGACGTCACTTTACAGAATTTCGACTATCGACTATAGTTAAGACATCATCTAGAATTCAAGTCATATTGAATTTATGTCGCAGGCTTATGGTAAAATCAGTTTTAATATAATACCAAAGAATACACCAGCTAACAAGAAGCGAAGCCCGACGCATTTTCTTTGATGTTTTGGTAACCAAAATTTATGACCTTGAAAGACCGACGTTGACAGATAACTTAGTAAATACACTGAGAAAATGATCAAATTCTTAAATATCGGCGATGCAATTGGTCGACAAAGTGGTGTGACAAGTATCTTATTATAAAAATGGCGATTTTCAGACATGCGCATACAAAAAATGATCGGAAGCTTCGCTTCTTGTTAAGTGGTGTATTCTTTGATAATTCGCCTAGGCGTTTTGAATACGACTAGGCTTATTATAATACTACCCAATCTCGCGGCTCTTACTTTTTCAAGAAGTCAAGAAATGGAAGGAAAAATAACCATTCCATACATCCTTCACCTTAAAGAACCTTCAAGAGGAAGGGTGAACGGAATGGTTATTTTTCCTTCCCCTTCTTGAAAAAGTAAGAGCCGCGAGTTGCGTAGTATTATAATAAGCCCAGTCGTATTCAAAGAGCCTAGGCGTATTATAATAAGACTGATTTTACCATAAGCCTTTTTTCAAATTATGTATGTAGATAAACTTTTAACCTTATAAGCTGTCAAGCATCTGTCATGTGTTTTACGTATTTACGTAAGTGTGATGTCATAGACAGACGCCATTACTAATATAGCATTTTGGCGCAAAATTTAAATCGTATTTTAAAACCACTATTTTTTTGCAGAAATAACGTTATATATATGCTTGAAAACATTTTGGTGCAGTTTTTAAAAATTAGTCATTATGCCTATTTGTTTACGATGAAGGCAGTACATAATCAAAGACACCCTATATCTTTTTATTAGTATAGGCAGGTTATTCGACGAATTCATGGATACCCAGTTTCTTGATGAGGTTATCTTAGAAATTGCAAATAATTATAGGTAGGTACCCGTACTTTTTCTCGTAATTATCGAAAGCCCTATTGTTATCTCTTTATCAAAATAGGTACCTACCTATGTTAAGACTTCTACGTTTTATTAAAAATTGAAACAAAATCTTTGTAGGTATCTACCAACGTAATTAGTTTTTGGTTTATATGTAAGGTACCTATGGACATTATTGAAGGTATAGGTACAATATAAAACACTCTTTAATAGATATATAATCAAAATTCTTCTACTCTACCATTACTTAGAATGGTGTAGGAAAAAGGTAACATCCTTTTATGTATTTAGGGTGACTGCGCCAGTTTGCCGGCTACTTCCAGTTGTAGGCCGTTTTAATGGAATAATAAGAAAAATGATAACTCTTCAACTTCGAGAAGCCCGCAAAACTTTCGGCCACAGTTTTCCTGCCATTTTCCTTTAGATTCACCTGTGCTGCCAATACAATTATTCATGCCCTCTCAGTTCAGTTCACGGTGGTCGAAGTGACCGTTGCTCGGACGTTACGCAGTTGGAATAAAATAGTGGGGAACAACTCTTTCAACGGTAAGTTTCTGTTTAATTTTGTTAGATCTACTATAAACTTTTGTTGTAGGAGGTATCTGAACATGTTAAACTGCAGTTCTGATGCAAGAATATTGAAAATAAAGGATTTTTTCTTTTTGTTAAGCGGTGGCGTCTTAAAACAACGATTTTCCATTTGTCGGCCATGATGGCCGAGAACTGGAATAATAAGCTGTCTATTGGTGCTCCCTCATTTCCAATGTCAAACGCTGTGGACACTTCTCGTTCTATCCTTCTTGATGGTGCTACATAAGTTAATACTATAGCTAGTTTCCGGCCACCAAAATGTTGTATATTGAGTAATTATGATAGCTTGCCTTTTATGTGGCCGAGAATAGGTTTAATATGAGCTAGTTGTCGGCCAGCACATATTTCTATAGGTCGAAAACTAGCTTCATAACGCCTGTTCTTGGCCAGTACTATCGATGGAATTGTTGATAGAAATTACAATACATATTTTACTTTTTTTATTGAATTCAAGCAATTTCATTCAATATATCTTTAAATCACAAATATTCAGAATGGGAAAAAATAAGGCCTGGGTACTTAGGTATTTTCATTAATTTTCCAGGTTTTTTTAATTATTTTTTTCAGAAAACTATGAAAAATGGGACTCGGTTTAGATCTGCTGTAAAAAGGCACCTTTTCAACTATGGTGAAGATGCATTGAAAAAGGCCCTTGATGATATAAAGGAGCACGGTATGGGTATTCGTGAAGCCTGTCGACTGAATGGTGTTCCTAGATCAACAATTCAAGATAGGATCCGTGGAAGAATCATAGAGAAAAAAAAGGACAGTTGGACCTAATCCCGTACTGGGAATAGAAGGGGAAGAGAAAATTTCACAATGGGAGATAAAATGTGGTTTTCCGATTCATAAGAAAGATTTCTTGGAGACTGTAGCGATCCATTCGATAAACATCTTAAATTCCCTGAATCTAAACCAGATACTCATAAGAAACGTTCTGATACACTTAAATTTCCTATGGCCATCTCCTCTGAGAAATGGCGTATCAACTTGGCACTCAAAGAAGAACAAAAATCAAAAAAGCTAAAGACATAGAAAGAAGACGCAAGATGCGAGCTTCTTTGAAAGCAGAGAGGGAAGTAAAACTGCACGAAAATAGGCTAATCAGACGAAAGAAATTTGCTGAAAGACAAGCAAAAATGAAATCAAAACAAAAACCTGAAAAGGCAAAACAGAAATGTTCGTTATGTGAAGAAGAACTGATTAGCGATATAGAGGACGAGGGAGAGAAAAATATAGGCTGTGACAACTGCATAAGAGGGTACCACCTGAAGTGTACCTAATCTACCTTATACCTTATAAACACTAATTTCTGGGCTTCGGACTTTACTTATTCATAGTTACCTAACTTTATTTCCTGTAATGTAATTTTGAATAAACTCATAAATGTGTTATTTGGGTTGTTCATTGTATTATTACTAATATCAACCTTATTGATAGGGAACATAAGATTAATGGCCGAGAAAAACGCGTTAATGGACGACAACTGGGAAGGTGGCCGAGAACCGGCACTCTAGTAGGTCGAGAAGTCGGATCTTGTGGTGTTTTTTTGAAATTATACTTCTAATGCGACTTCCAACAAGGTTGCATTAAACGTTAAAGAGAGAAAGAAAGACACACAAAGGTAGAAAGTAGGAGAGAGAAAGAGAGTAAGTCCTTCGGTATTCGATAACAGATGGCAGTGTAAGTACTCTTTTTAAAAAGTAATTTATTAAGGGATTGTAATTTTGAAATTTCCTTCACATGACCAAAATCTTCGCCATTTATCAACAAATGATAGTGTAAGTATACTTTTTTCCTTAAATAAAGTAACTATTAAAATGTAATTCAGAAAAACTTCCTTTTTTGGAATTTTTTTCATATGACCAAAACCTTCGGCATTCAATGACAGATGGCAGTGTAAGTATTATTTTTAAAAAGTAATTTATTCAGAAGCTGCAATTTTGAAATTTCCTTCACATGACCAAAATCTTCGGCATTCATCAAAAAAGATAGTGTAAGTAAACCTTTTTTCTTAAATAGAGTAACTTTTAAAATGTAATTAACTAAAAAATTCCTTTTTTGGAATTTTCTTTATACGACCAAAACCTTCGGCATTCGATAACAGATGGCAGTGATACTTCTAATGCGACTTCCAACAAGGTTGCGTTAAACGTTAAAGAGAGAAAGAAAGATACACAAAGGTAGAAAGTAGGAGAGAGAAAGAGGGTGAGTCCTTCGGTATTCGATAACAGATGGCAGTGTAAGTACTCTTTTTTAAAAGTAATTTATTAATAGATTGTAATTTTGAAATTTCCTTCACATGACCAAAATCTTCGGTATTTATCAACAAATGATAGTGTAAGTATACTTTTTTCCTTAAATAAAGTAACTTTTAAAATGTAATTCAGAAAAACTTCCTTTTTTGGAATTTTCTTCATATGACCAAAACCTTCGGCATTCAATGACAGATGGCAGTGTAAGTATTCTTTTTAAAAAGTAATTTATTCAGAAGCTGCAATTTTGAAATTTCCTTCACATGACCAAAATCTTCGGCATTCATCAAAAAAGATAGTGTAAGTAAAATTTTTTTCTTAAATAAGGTAACTTTTAAAATGTAATTAACTAAAAAATTCCTTTTTTGGAATTTTCTTTATACGACCAAAACCTTCGGCATTCGATAACAGATGGCAGTGATACTTCTAATGCGACTTCCAACAAGGTTGCGTTAAACGTTAAAGAGAGAAAGAAAGACACACAAAGGTAGAAAGTAGGAGAGAGAAAGAGAGTGAGTCCTTCGGTATTCGATAACAGATGGCAGTGTAAGTACTCTTTTTAAAAAGTAATTCTGTAATTTCCTTCACATGACCAAAATCTTCGGCATTTATCAACAAATGATAGTGTAAATATACTTTTTTCCTTAAATAAAGTAACTTTTAAAATGTAATTCAGAAAAACTTCCTTTTTTGGAATTTTCTTCATATGACCAAAACCTTCGGCATTCAATGGCAGATAGCAGTGTAAGTATTATTTTTAAAAACTAATTTATTCAGAAGCTGCAATTTTGAAATTTCCTTCACATGACCAAAATCTTCGGCATTCATCAAAAAAAGATAGTGTAAGTAAACTTTTGTTCTTAAATAAGGTAACTTTTAAAATTTAATTCACTAAAAAAATTCCTTTTTTGGAATTTTCTTTATACGACCAGAACCTTCGGCATTCGATAACAGATGACAGTGATACTTCTAATGCGACTTCCAACAAAACTGTCAGATTATATTAGACTATATGTTAAAAATTTTTAAAAATTGTCAAAAATTTTGAAATATGGACAAAAATTTGGAAAAATGGTCGATAATTGTCAAAAACTGTCAAAATTTTGAAAAAATGTTCAATAATTATAAAAGACTGTCAAAAATGGTCAATAATTGTTAAAAATCGTCAAAGATTTGGAAAAATTGTCAAAAATGGTCAATAATTGTTAAAATTTTAAAAAATGGTCGAAATTTGTTAAAATTTTGAAAAATGGTCGAAAATTATTAAAATTTTGAAAAAATTGTCAATAATTATAAAAAATGTCAAAAATGGTCAATAATTGTTGAAAATTGTCAAAAATGGTCAATAATTGTCAGAACCTGTCAAAAATGCTCAAAAAATGGCAAAAATGGTCAATAATTGTTAAAATTTGGAAAAATGGTCTAAAATGGTCAACATTTTTGAAAAATTGATTAATAATTGTCAAAAACGGTCAAAAATTGTAAAAATTTGAAAAAATGGTCAATTGTCAAAAATTGTCAAAATTTTCGAAAAATTGTCAAAAATGGTCAAAAATTTCCAAAATTTTGAAAAAATGGTCAATAATTATAAAAAATGTTCAAAATGGTCAATAATTGTTAAAAATTGTCAAAATTTTGGAAAAATTGTCAAAAATGGTCAATAATTGTTGAAATTTAAAAAAATGTTCGAAATTTGTTAAAATTTTGAAAAATGGTCGAAAATTGTTAAAATTTTGAAAAAATTGTCAATAATTATAAAAAAATGTCGAAACTGGTCAATAATTGTTGAAAATTGTCAAAATTTTTGAAAAGTTATCAAAAATGGTCAATAATTGTCAGAACCTATCAAAAATGCTCAAAAAATGGCAAAAATGGTCAATAATTGTTAAAATTTGGAAAAATGGTCTAAAATGGTCAATATTTTTGAAAAATGGATTAATAATTGTCAAAAATGGTCAATAAATGTAAAAATTTGAAAAAATGTTCAATTGTCAAAAATTGTCAAAATTTTCGAAAAATTGTCAAAAATGGTCAATAATTATAAAAAATGTTCAAAATGGCCAATAATTGTTAAAAATTGTCAAAATTTTTGAAAAATTGTCAAAAATGGTCAATAATTATCAGAACCTGTCAAAAATGCTCAAAAATTGTCAAAAATGGTCAATAATTGTTATAATTTGGAAAAATGGTCTAAAATGGTCAAAATTGCTCAATAATTGTTAAAATTTGAAGAAATAGTCAATAATTGTCAAAATTTTTGAAAAATTGTCAAAAATGGTCAATAATTGTCAGAACCTGTCAAAAATGGTCAATAATTGTTAAAATTTGGAAAAATGGTCTAAAATGGTCAAAATTTTTGAAAAAATGACCAATAATTGTCAAAACTGTCAAAATTGGTCCATAATTGTCAAAAATGGTCAATAATTGTTAAGATTTAAAAAAATTGTCAATAATTGTCAAAAATTATCAAAATTTTTGAAAAATGGTCAAAAATTTACAAAAAAAGATCAAAAATGGTCATTCTATTGTGCATAAGAAGCAAGCTTCATCGGCGGTCCGACGACCGCTCACCTTTTCTATTTGTTTTACTAACCATAAAAATAAATATTAAGTTACTTCACTTGTATTCCTTAAATTTGTGCAGTTGTAGAAAAAGTATATTTTGCAACATGTGGGGAAAGTTCAACTTTTCTCACTCGTGTGTGTGCGGCACTCGCCCTTTGGGCTCGTTCCACAAACTTCCACACTCGTGAGAAAAGTTGAACTTTCCCCACTAGTTGCACAATATACTATTCTTGTAACTGGTTTCTGCTATTCTAAAGTCGAAAAAATGAAAATTATGCATTTCCGCAAAAAAAATTTCGACTCTTTCTCTTTAGAAAAGGTTCCAAATAGTAAATAAACGAATATTTCTTACATAACTGATTTCAGCTAAACGATCCATTGTTATTTGTTTTATGCATTCATACCTATTTATACCTACCTACCTACTTTATTTTTCCCTTTTAAGATTTTTTCACTTGTTTTATAGGTACCTACCACTTTAGGTAGATATACCGTATAATGTATAATGCCCACCTCTAGGTATACAATTAGTAAATTTTTACATGTAAAACGGTCTACCAACCTATTATCTACATGTTCTATTTTGAATAGAAATTGGTCTACAATAATTAGGTACTCAATAATTATTAATAATAACAAGAAAATAATACTACAACATGGATGTTCCTCATTAATAGAAGCAATTAACCGAATTTATCTATATGAAGATAAGATTTCTATTATTTTAATGAAAAATAAAAAGCACGGCAACGTCGCATTTATATACCGTTGTACAGTTGTTGAACGACTCCGACATTCTTCCTTACCCACCCATATCTAGAAAGTAGACTCGACCGAGCCTCAATTAAAACAGCCTACTACGCGTTCCAAAAAGGTTTCGCCGTCGACGTAGGATATATACAAGCTTCAAAGTCAACGTGTTATTTTGAGAATTTCACATTTTTTCTCCTTTTGTTATCTATTCTTGTTTAAAAAAATAAATAATGCTAAGAAACATCAGTTTATTCAATATAATTTGAAGTTTTTAATCAAAAGTGTCTACCCTACATCCCGTAGGCCTAGATAATTCTTAAATATATATTGTAAATTCAGGTAGAAATAAATAAATAGCTAAATTTATTTACCTTACAAAATATTAGAGATCTTATGCAAGTATTTTTAGTAATAAAATCCCAGCATTTTTTTTTATTTTAGTAAGAATACTAGGGATAAGTAGGTACCTACATATCTACAGGGTATTACTTTTTCCACCCTGTTTTCATGAATCATGAATACCTAATAAAAAGTGATGTCCTTATTTCACAATAAATTGGTGAAATATAGAGATGTCGACGTTAATTTCCGTATAGTTTTGGTTGTAAATACCTATTTTTATGTACATTATTTACATACTAGGTACCTATATTAATATGTTTCAATGTTAATATAGGTACCCACGTAATCTAGCAAAATTTCAATGCTCAATAATAATAATAATTATTATTACCTACCTAATTCTCTCTCAGTATCTGGTGTTCAGTATACGAATAGAGACTGGATTATATGATGATTATAGATCGATATTATTTTCCAGCGTGGCATCGCGGACGAAAACAAACAATATATCGTAATAATTATAAAAATAGAACGAATTTTGTAGGAATGCTAGTAGCGTATCGCAAGCGACCGAAAAGTCCAGTAGAAAGAGACAAAATATAAAGGAAGGCTATAGTGTGGTACACGAAATCGTCCGATTTTGAAGCGACAAACGTTCGAGGTGATCTTCGTCTTGAGCGTGTCGGAGAGCGTACGTCGTAGATGATTTCGGTTTCGAGCACAAGGCGTTGCAGCACATTTCGAACTAGAAGCGCGATCCCAGTATGTTGTGTAGAGCCAGCGAAAATGAAGTGAATACAGAGCTCGCACTGTGCTAAAAAGTGTAAAAAATTAGTGAAATAAAAATGAAAAAAGTAATAATTTGATGTGTTTTACAGGAAGTGTGTGTCGATATGTGAAGTGGTATTGTGTGGAAAACCGAGTTAGTTCAACATCAGTGCGGCGTCATCATGAAGTTAAAACGGCTGTGTTTTTTTGTGAAATAGTGTCTGTGCGACGAAAAACAAAAATTCCTCAATGTGGTGTTTAGGGCAAAATGGTCAGAGAGACTAGACACTTGTGGGTAGGAAATTTACCCGAGAATATACGAGAAGAAAGAATTCGAGAACATTTCAAACGGTAAATATAAGCTAATTAATATTTTTTCAGGTTCATTATTTTCTAAAAATGCAGGGACAATAATTATGAACGTATAACGTAAAGTGAGTTTTCTACAGTACAAATCACAATTTATGCTACAGGCCACAGCCTTCTGTATCTCAGGACGTACGTCTAATTTTGTTTCTTTGAATAACAAAAAATGTAATTTTAAGTACCTATTTTAGATATCTAGTAATGTATTGGTTGCAGTAGCGCACCGAGATTTTTTCTTTAAGGCGAGTTCACTCGCTGGTACATTCACAAACCCAGACAAAGCATTTTGTACAGTACAGAAGTTAACGTTTAAGAAACGAAGTTTCAGTCCTAAATTCATAAACTTCTAATTATTCGATAATCAGGTTATTTATTACTATGCAGGGTTTTCAAATAATAAAATTAGAAATTTCTGGTGAGGTCAATATAAATACATACTCTTAAAAATATAATAGACAAAATTTTAATCAAAAACCATGTACTACTTGTACTTGTGTGTGCCACTGATTGGTTGTATAATTTAGATTTTCAGTACTATTTTCAAATAATATTAATTATACAGGTATACATATTTTCTATAACTATTTTTAGTTTCTACTGAAAATAATAAAGACAGAAATATTTAAACATTACAGATTGTGTAAACCTAAGAATATATTATATACTTACTATCTGAGGTTTTCTAATAACTTATTTACTGTTAAGAAGTTAGGTAGTACCTTTATATTTATTTGCCATCTCTTAACTTGAGATTGTGGCTACTTGATAAAATATGTTGATAACAAATAAGAATAAAAATTTCTTTTTTACCATTATATTATGTGGACATACCTAATTCTAAATTTTTTCTCCTATCTCTAGGTCTAAATTCTATTATGGTTTTCAGATTCTATAAATTCTCATTTTATTCAAAAGCAAATAAAACTGTTCCTTATCGGAAACTTATCTTTCTCCAGCAGCATACAGTTGATAAATTATCTCCCAAAGTCATCATTTTATATTTAGATTAAACAAATGGACTTAGTCGAAAGTCTGATACTCAATTTTTTTTTATTAAGTAGGTATTTCAGTAACTTTATACATCAAACATTCAGAAATGTTCTAGTTTTTCACTATTACCATACTTTAATCCACCAGCTGTCTAAACCTGGATCTCTTCTTGAACTACAGATAATGATTTGAAATGTATTACAAAAAATTATAGGTTGGAGTGATTGCGCCAGTGCCAGTAGTCGACCACTTAAGAGTACATCATAAGCTCGGTTCTGATAGTGCAATTCATCAAGGCAATTTAGTTGTAGCAACTTCTTGCCGCAACACATCCCCTATTAAAGTTGCATATGAGCGTTCACACCATGTTCATACTATTGCAGCAATTTCTTAGCGAAATACTATATTGTTGCCAATATTCAAAATAGTCACCAAATTTGTATCATAAGTTAGGTAACCATAACCCAACTGGATTTGGAAGAGGTAGCCATCATGTGCTTAATACTTGGATGTGTCAGTTTAGTGGTAACTACTAAAAAAAACGTATTAATAAACGTTGTTGGGTTAGGCCATGGATATTGAAAAGAGATGAACATGGTGTTCATGATCGAACAAGATATCACAAAATAGTCTACGCTGATGAGATCTACTATATCTGCAAAACAACGGCTGATTATCACCATCAGATTTTTGGCAACAGGAGAATCATTTCAAAGCCTGCAGTACACCTTCCGAATAGAAAAATCAACCATTTCCTACATTATACCTGAAGTGTGTACGGCAATTTACAATACCCTTAAGTACCTAGTACCTCAACAGAATGGCTGAATATAGCAGAAGAATTTTCCAAACACATTAGGTGCAATGGATGACAAACATATTGTGTTTAGAGCTCCTTCTGGAGCAGGTTCTGCTTATTAAAACTACAAACAACAAAATAGCATTTTTTTACTGGCAATGGCTGATGCAAGCTATAAATTTACATACATTGATTGTGGAACTAATGGTAGGGTATCAGACGGTGGTGTTTTTCAGAGAAGTACATTGGCTGCTGCAATAAGAAATAACAGCTTGAATTTTCCAGAACAACCACCTCTGCCTAGACGAAGAAAACCAGTTCCATTCATATTTGTATCCGATGCAGCTTTTCCCTTGCAGCAAAATATAATGAAACCCTTTCCATTCAAAAATATGACTTGGTATCAAAGAATTTTTGATTACAGACTGAGTAGGGCCCGAAGAGTTGTGGAAAATGCATTTCGCATTCTTTCAAATAAATGGAGGGTTCTACTCACTCCTATTAATTTAAATGTGGACAAAGTGCAGCTTATTAGTGAAACATGCTGTGTTTTGCACATTTTTTTGTTAACAGAATGTCCAACAGTATCTATGCCAGATCCAAATGATGAAGAAGGTTCTAGTTTTAAGTTTTGTTTTGGCCTGTCTCAGCAAGGTGGTAACAGACCAAGAGAGGAAGCTTTGAATATTCGGAATGAATTCATGAACTTTGTCAACAACGAAGGTGCAGTGTCTTGGCAAAATAATTGTGCCCGAGTTGTACTTATTTAAATTATATTTCTAGTCATTTGTATTTTATTTTTATAGACAATATTGTTAATAGAAGGGTTTGAAACATAAAAATTAATTAAAATACAGTAGGTTACTATTTATTTCTATTGTTGGATCCTTAATTTGGGTGAAAAGGAAAAAGATTTATAATTTTATGTAGTTAACATTTAAAAAATTGTTTAGTAAAAATTTAAAAAAAATTTAGTTTTTATTACACTTTATTTCTATTAATAAGTCTTAAAGTTTATCATATATTTATAATAAACAAAATTGAAACTTACTTATTAAAGTTTACAAAACAGAAAAAAAACATGGTGAACCTAACTACATTAAAGATGACAACACATTAATAATAGTTGAAAATAATTATTGTTAAGAAACAGTTACTCTTTTCTCTTTTGAGCAGCCCTTTCTTGTGCATCTAAAACAATATTGAACATTTCTCTTTTTGCCCTTCTAATTTCCTCTTCATCTCCAATTTTTGTCATTTCTGTAGACTTTAAGCTAAAAATAAATGTAATTAGTAGAAAATAATCAATTACAGAAATTAATATTTACCTTCCAAGTGCATCTTTTTTTCTTCTATTTGTTATGTTTGCCAATGCATTTGTGGCGTTTTTCATTAGATTAGCTGCATCTTCTTCCACTTTCGTTTTCTCCATTTTTTCTTGATCTTTTTATTAGGGAGAGGTGTCAGTGAAGGAGAATATACACCTTCTTCCAGCTCATTTATAGGGCCTTCATAATGGACTTCTGTTTGATCTGGTTCTGATGTATGCCCCACTTCCTCATTCTCTTTCAAACCAGAGGTGCTCGTTACATTAACAATATTTGATTGAGATTCTCGAATAGGATCTGAATCAATCAAAAAGCTCAATAGATCGTAACACCATAATTTTGGAACATATATTTCGTTGGTTCCAGCAATACTTGCAATACTCTTTTTAACTTTACCATATTCCCCAATAAATTGGGTTCGTAAATGGTGAATTTTTTTATTAATTTCCTCAACGGGGACATCATAACCATTTTCAAACAAAGCTTTTTTAATCTCATTTATGGATTCTAATCTTTTGTTTTTTAATTTGTAATTGATGTGGTTTGATTTATACAGATTTGCCTGCATTTTCTTAAACTGCTATTAAAATTTTTGTTGAGTTTCTATCCCTTTTAATTCTTCATACAGAATCCACAAAAGCAACAGTTTTTTTTTAGGAAAACAAAGAATAAATAATCTAATAACATAACATAGAGAAGTAAATAACCATCTTATGCAGTAGTCACAGCCTATATTTTTCTCTCCCTCGTCCTCTATATCGCTAATCAGCTCTTCTTCACATAACAAACATTTCTGTTTTGGCTTTTCAGGTTTTTCTTTTGATTTCATTTTTGCTTGTCTTTCGGCAAATTTCTTTCATCTTCCAATTGTTTTCTAATGGTTCCAAAAATAACATAATATCCTATAGGTACCTAGTTGACAATATACTACCTGTTTTAAAAATTTATGAGATTTTCATTCTATATCGAGAGTCAAAAGTCATAAAATCTCTGTGTTTTGTGATTTGATAAGTTCATCATGTCTAACGCCTCAAAAGTTGTGGCTTGGATTAAATTTTTTTCTTATATCTTTATTTATTAAATCATCACTTTTTGCATGTTTCAGTTAAAACTGTGCATATTTTCGTCATCTGTAGTGGATATAAATGTGCATATTTTTCTCGAATGTAAATCCGCGCTTTAGTCATTAGCGTTCAGTGTGGGAGGGGCAACGGGTAAATTTGGTAAAAATCAGTGCATTTACAGTTATTGAGCGGAAAATCCAAAAAGACACTGACTTATTAAACTGCCTTCGTATCTCCTTGATATATTTCACCTCGATTTTACTTTTATAAACGTTTGGAACAAAATATAGCAGTGTAGACTGTCTCGAATGACGTTTTCAAAGGGAAGTTTCATGTAAAATTGCAGCTGTATAAAATCAGCTAACCAACATATCGATTTTCAAACCCGAAACCACATTTGAAGGTAAAATATACCCCAAAGTAATTTTTATTGAACTTTGCTTCTAAATTAATATATAATAAAGGAAAGCCTTTGCCAGGAAACAGGAAAAGTCTTTATTCATTTTTGTTTTTCCAATAACCGTTTATTGTTCATTGTTTCCACGTGTGTTCGTACTTGATTTCCCTGCAACATTTATATGAAAAGCGTTGACGAGTGCAACTTTTCCACCACCGTCAAATGATTTCCTATTGATCCAAATATCGAAAACATTATATTTAAATTTGTTGATATTCAATGTACAGGGTGAGTCATAAAGAAAACTATAGATACTCCCATACCATAACCATTTTACCAAATTCGAGGCGTATCACTAGAAAATCTCGAAAACGTTAAGAGATTGAGATTGAATTGTGGAAAACTTGCTCGTTTGAGAGAAGTAACTAGACGTGATCAGATCTCAAATATATTCTTTTAACACCGTAAGTAGATGAGTAAAGCGGGTTCTATCCCACCATTGTCGGCGTTAAGAGGGCTATGAAAATTAATATTGTACTGCGTAGTAGAATATTGAGCTGCGAGGTGTATGGGGGGAGAGGAGGTATCTTCGGAATAGAACAGCTTCTGAGGTTTTGCTGCAAAATCAGCTTCAAGAGGATAAAAATGTTTGTTAGTGAATGGACAGTTAGAAGAAGGCTTCGTGCTAATGGATTGTCTTGCTGAAGGATGACCAACATTAAACCGCCAGCATAGAATTGCAAGATTGGACTTTGCTCGAAATAACTTGGCAAGGAAGATAATGACTGGAGCAATGTACTCTTTACAGATGAGTCGCGTTTTTGCCTTGACCAGAAGGACGAAAAGGTATCACTTCAGAAGCATGCACAGAGTTGGTTTTCGTAGAGAATGACTCTCTAACAGCTCACAGATATGTAACGGAGGTCCTGGAAGATCATGTTGTGCCTTTCATGGTTACAATGGGCGAGCAAGGCATTTTCATACATTATAATGCAAGACCACACGCTGCCAGGATTGTAAGTGAATACTTATTTAGATGAAGTAGGAATTAGGCGGTTTAATTGGACAGATATGAATCCCATCGAACATGTCTGGGATGAGTTAGGGCAGCGTATCCGAAGGCATACACCAGCCCCAAGAACTGCCCAGGAGCTGAAAGAGTTGATCTTGCAGGAGTGGATTAACATGGATCAGAATGTAATCCTTAATTTAATTCAGAGCAAGAAGGGGTACTTAATGCACGTTATTAGTTATCCTTATCATTATCGATTTTTCAATAGTGCAAAGTTTTATTCCTTCATTTCGTTCCGAATAACAATATTCGAACTTTTTATTTTCAAAATTTTACTTTCAAGAATTTTAAAATTCTTTGCAATTTTTCAAGTTATTTAAAGTGACCTAAATTTTTTGCTCGGCAGTGTATATTTTTTCAAAATATCGTTGTTATGATTAAGTAGTTTATGACAAAGACAAAATTTTTATGTGGCGACCTAGGAAAAAGCCAAAAAGGTAAGTAAAAAGTCTTGCGACCCCGTCACTATTTTGTTGGGAATAGATTAATAAGAATAAAAATCGAAATGGTAACCCTAGCGAGGCCGAGCTTCATTTTTAGGGAAGTAGTATAGGCCAGGGAAGCAAGTAGATACATACTAGTGATGAGCGATATCGTGATTTTTTAATCACGTTGTGAAATGATAATATATAATAATGTCTTTTTCCACCCCCCAAAAAAGTGTTTTTTACCGAAAAACGTTATAACTCGAAAAATTTCCAATATTTTAATTTGAAATTTTTTTTCGTGGTTTGTGACTATGAAAACTACCTTTTACCAAATTTTCATCAAAATCGAACATTTTCCAACGAAACTAAAAATAAAAAACGAAAAATGCAGTTTTTTTCGTTTTAGAGCTAATTTTGGGGTTATGTGAAAAAGTCTCTGATGAAAAAGTTGTAGATTTTTCCAAGATCTACAACTTTTATATTCAACTTTTTTTCTCTAGGAACTCAACTTTGGCCGGAAATCGCAATAATGTCTTTTTCAACCTCCCAAAAAAGTGTTTTTACCGAAAAAACGTTATAACTCGAAAAATTTCCAATATTTTAATTTGAAATTTTTTTTCGTGGTTTGTGACTATGAAAACTACCTTTTACCAAATTTTCATCTAAATCGAACATTTTTCAACGAAACTAAAAATAAAAAACGAAAAATGCAGTTTTTTGCGTTTTAGAGCTAATTTTGGGGTTATGTGAAAAAGTCTCTGATGAAAAAGTTGTAGATTTTTCCAAGATCTACAACTTTTATATTCAACTTTTTTTCTCTAGGAACTCAACTTTGGCCGGAAATCGCAATAATGTCTTTTTCAACCTCCCAAAAAAGTGTTTTTACCGAAAAAACGTTATAACTCGAAAAATTTCCAATATTTTAATTTGAAATTTTTTTTCGTGGTTTGTGACTATGAAAACTACCTTTTACCAAATTTTCATCAAAATCGAACATTTTCCAACGAAACTAAAAATAAAAAACGAAAAATGCAGTTTTTTTCGTTTTAGAGCTAATTTTGGGGTTATGTGAAAAAGTCTCTGATGAAAAAGTTGTAGATTTTTCCAAGATCTACAACTTTTATATTCAACTTTTTTTCTCTAGGAACTCAACTTTGGCCGGAAATCGCAATAATGTCTTTTTCAACCTCCCAAAAAAGTGTTTTTACCGAAAAAACGTTATAACTCGAAAAATTTCGAATATTTTAATTTGAAATTTTTTTCCATAGTTTGTGACTATCAAAGCTACCTTCTACCAAATTTTCATCCAAATCGAACAATTTTTGAGGAAACTAAAAATAAAAAAAGGAAAATGCAGTTTTTTGCGTTTTTCGAGCTAATTTTGAGGTTATGTGAAAAAGTCACTTTTTATTTTCAAAATTTTACTTTCAAGCATTTTAAAATTCTTTGCAATTTTTCAAGTTATTTAAAGTGACCTAAATTTTTGGCTCGGCAGTGTATATTTTTTCAAAATTTCGTTGTTATGATTAATTAGTTTATGACAAAGACAAAATTTGTTTAATTTATATCCATCTCTTCATGTTTTAAAATCACTTTCAGTGATATTCTTTATCGTGGTTTTAAAGAGAGGAAAAAACAGCAGATATTTTATCAATATTTTTGCCATAGCGGAAAACCACATATTGTAGAAATTTAAACACCGGAAATTATACATTTATGTGATTGTTTTTGACGTTTTCTAAAAATCACATAAAAATACTGAATTTCTGACAATGGGCTTATATCGTAAAATTCCAAATTCAAATTTTATTCGAATAGAAATTATTTTCAAACAAACATTCTAGTAATTTTCGTTCATATAAGTTGGTAAAACTGAAATTGTTGAGACTTTCATTAATTAACTTAGACTTTAGCGAGTGCGTGGCAACCATGTATTTTCCGTTTTAACATGAAACATTTCATTTTGTCACCATTTTTTGATTTTGAAGTTTTATTGTTATACAGTCCACTAGGTATTTTTTATGTTTTCATTGTGGAAATAAATTTGTTGATAAGTTAATCTACAAAAACACGAGCATGTATTAGAAATACATCTAACAACAGTGCCTCTGACATTGTTTATGTTTATATTTTTTTACTTGGTTCAATTTCAATCAACTTTAAGTACTTAAAAAAGTGACGTACTCGCTTTCGAGGTCGTGCGCGCAACCTAATGATGGCGCGCGGAGGGCTATTTTCAGCGTTAAATTAAAATTATAAATAATGGAGATAATGTTTTAGGAGTTCGGACTTTTTTATTGGAACTATCCTCCTCTTTAAGGATCTTTTTTTCAATTTATAATTTACGAACAATAAGCTATAAACCAAACACTATTTTTTGAAGGTGTTTAATTGTTTATAACTTTTGGAATTTTTTATGGGCTAATTCTACAGAAAATTCAACCAGCAAAAAAATCGACCATGGGCGTAGATATTTAGTAATAATACAATAACACTTATTTAATTCAAGGATGAAACTTTTATCTTCGATTAGTTCGACAGAAATATGAAAATTATAATGAAGTCGTTTTAATTTGAACTTATTATCAACCTTCTGTATTGACGTACACGATTTTACGGCCGAGTCAGCGTAATATGAAAAATTGGCACACCCGTCAGAGAATACACAACTGCGTTATTGTAATAATAATAATAATGGTTGAACTTTAAATTTGTCGGTGACATTTGCAGACTCCACGTGGTACATGCGAATAGAGGGCGTGTTAATTTATTTAATGAAAAGTTAAACGTCTCGACAACAAAACGTTACAATGGTCGTTTTAAGTGAGTGGTGAATGCAAAATGGAATGAGATCGGCGTGATAGAGCACCGGCGAAATACACGATTCTTGCAATAGCCGTTATTAAATAGCGTTTAACATGCACATAGAAGAGGTAGATAAATAAGGAAAGAAAGGAGCACAAGTGTAACCAGGACCACTGAAATTATAATCAGCATCTGAAGTTAATGAAATATTTACTAGACTAGATGTCGAAGAATAAAAATATATTATTCTAACGCTTTGACAAAGTTTTGAAAAATAATTTTTCCAAAAACAGTGACCGTTCAACGAAGAAGAAACGACTACTTCCCGGGCTACATGCCCCGACAGACATTGAATTACACTTCTAAGTCAAACGGGGTTGGTAAATCTACAAGATTTAAACCAACCATTCTGGTTTGCAACTAGAAGGGATAACATAACTTGTAGACCGGTTTCGGCGTATTGCGCCTCATCAGTACAAGGTAGATGCTATTCGTCCGAGAGTTAATCCCGGACTGAAATGTGACTATAATCTCAACAACGGTACATATTGTCCAGTTGGTTGCGAAAATAGCGACATCTCACCTCTAAGCCACAAACCAAAATTCGAATGAGACAACAAACCACGTGGGTTTGAAACAAAAATGAATTATTACAGTTTCCTGTAAAATTGTCGTATTTAGTAATTTCTTCGACATCTATTGTTTAAACGCTTTACTAAATACGACAATTTTACAGGAAACTGTAATAATTCATATTTACTAGACTGTTTAAAAAAATATAGTTGGAAATGACGAAAATAAAATACTGTAAAAGTTTGAGCTCTAAATATTTTTATTAAGAGGTGTCGCATTGGAATTGTATAGCTCACATATAATATATATTCTTGTAGGAAATTTGACGCTCTACAAAAAAGGTTTCAAATATTTTTTTGATATTTTCACTGTTTTCAAAGTTATTCAAGGTTAAAGTGAAATTAGGAATACATTCTGACGTTTTTTCGTTTTTTCGTCGCTACAATCAAGTTTATGAAAACATTTTATAGGATATTTTTGTAGTTTTATTAGCTATAATTTATCTTAATAAAATTTTTTAAGATTTTTAATGGGTCGTAAGTTATTCGCATTAAATAATATAAGTCAATACAGGAAGAAATTTCCTAATTGTAATAAAAATCTTTTAGTTCAGCAATTACAATTAATAGAAATGTAATTAAAAAACAATTTTCAGATTGGAAATATAATTATGATTATTTAAGAAAATTTTCAATTTAATGCGAATGACTTACGACCCATAAGAGACATAAAAAAATTTATAATGATAAATTATAGCCAATAAAACACTCTAAAAAAAGAATCCTAGAAAAAATTTTCCAAACTTGATTTTAGCGTCGAAAAATTGACAAAAAATATTACTAAGTGACCTTTTTTGTAGTGCGTCTAATTTCCTACAAGAATATACTTCCGAAGTATTGCTCCCTAAGTGAGCTATAAAATTTTGTTTCCATGTTACTTAAATGGAAAAAGAAATTATCAATGCTGCACCTAATATAAATCAAACTTTTACAGTATTTTATTTTCGTCATGTACAACAATATTTTCAGCACATATGTTTAAGGAAAAAAATTTTTTTTGAAACTGTCTAATATTTATCTAATTAAAATTTATAAATTTTACCACTTTAAATACTTGGTGTCAGGGTATCTGCCTTTATCTAAATCATCGTTTCTCAAGCGGGGGGTCGCGACCCTTGAGGGGGTTGAGTTTGTGTTTAAAGGGGGTCGCGGTCTGTTGAAAACTACATAATAGGTAGGTACAAAAGATTCTTTTATTAAAGGAATGAATTTTAATGTGAGTGAGATAAGATAGTTGTGGTATGTACTAGTGATGAGAGATATTTTACTTTTTCACTGATACGAACAAATCACAGTTCCTATAAGCGAATCTAAAGCGTGACGTGATCACAGCCAGCGAAAACGACAATGAATCAAATGAGTGAATCGAAATATTCGAAATCGAACATAACATTGACCTCTTCATCGCTCTCATTCGACGAAAATTCGTCACAAACTATGGAAAAAATTTTCGAACGAAAATATTGAAAATTTTTCGAATTTTGACGTTTTCTCGATAAAAAACACTTTTTTGGGGAGGTGGGAAATAACATTATTGCGATTTCCGGCCAAAGCTGAGGTTCTAGGAAAAAAAGTTAAATAAAAAAATTGTAGATCTTGGAAAAATCTACAACTTTTTCATCAGTGACTTTTTTTACATAACCTCAAAATTAGCTCGTAAAACGTAAAAAACTGTTTTTTTTTCGTTTTTTATTTTTTATTTCGTCAAAAATTGTTCGATTTCGATGAAAATTTGGTAAAACGTGGCTTTGATAGTCACAATCCATGGAAAGAAAATTTAAATAAAAATTCTGGAAATTTTTCGAATTTTGACGTTTTTTCAGTAAAAAACACTTCTTGGGGGGTAAAAAAACACATTATTACGTTTTCCGGCAAAAGTTAGAATCCTAGGAAAAAAAGTTGAATATAAAAGTTGTAGATCTTGGAAAAATCTACAACTTTTGTATTAGTGACTTTTTCGCATAACCTCAAAATTAGCTCGATCAACGCAAAAAACTGCATTTTTCGTTTTTTTATTTTTAGTTTCGTCAAAAATTGTTCGATTTCGATGAAAATTTGGGAAAAGGTGGCTTTGATAGTCACAAACTATGGAAAAAAATTTCAAATTAATATATTGGAAGTTTTTCGAGTTATAACGTTTTTTCGGTAAAAAACACTTTTTGGGGGGTGGAAAAAGACATTACTGGGATTTCCGGCCAAAGTTGAGGTTCTAGGAAAAAAAGTTGAATATAAAAGTTGTAGATCTTGGAAAAATCTATAACTTTTTCATCAGAGACTATTTCACATAACCCTAAAATTAGCTCGAAAACACAAAAAACTGTTTTTTTTTTCGTTTTTTATTTTTTATTTCGTCAAAAATTGTTCGATTTCGATGAAAATTTGGTAAAACGTGGCTTTGATAGTCACAATCCATGGAAAGAAAATTGAAATTAAAATTCTGGAAATTTTTCGATTTTAGACGTTTTTTCGGTAAAAAACACTTTTTGGGGGGTAAAAAAAGACATTATTACGATTTCCGGCAAAAGATAGAATCCTAGGAAAAAAAGTTGAATATAAAAGTTGTAGATCTTGGAAAAATCTACAACTCTTGTATTAGTGACTTTTACGCATAACCTCAAAATTAGCTCGAAAAACGCAAAAAACTGCATTTTTCGTTTTTTTATTTTTAGTTTCGTCAAAAATTGTTCGATTTCGATGAAAATTTGGGAAAAGGTGACTTTGATATTCACAAACTATGGAAAAAAAATTTCAAATTAATATATTGGAAGTTTTTCGAATTTTGACGTTTTTTCGGTATTAAACATTTTTTGGGGAGTAAAAAAAGACATTATTGCGATTTCCGGCCAAAGTTGAAGTTCTAGGAAAAAAAGTTGTAGATCTTGGAAAAATCTACAATTTTTTTCATCAGAGACTTTTTCACATAACCTCAAAATTAGCTCGAAAAACGCAAAAAACTGAATTTTTCGTTTTTTTATTTTTAGTTTCGTCAAAAATTGTTCGATTTCGATGAAAATTTGGGAAAAGGTGGCTTTGATAGTCACAAACTATGGAAAAAATTTCAAAATAATATATTGGAAGTTTTTCGAGTTATAACGTTTTTTCGGTAAAAAACACTTTTTGGGGGGTGGAAAAAGACAAGGCCAAAGTTGAGGTTCTAGGAAAAAAAAGTTGTAGATCTTGGAAAAATCTACAACTTATTCATCAGAGACTTTTTCACATAACCCTAAAATTAGCTCGAAAACGCAAAAAACCGCGTTTTTCGTTTTTTATTTTTAGTTTCGTTAAAAAATGTTCGATTTTGATGAAAATTTGGTAAAAGGTAGTTCTCATAGTCAAAAACCAAGAAAAAAAATTTCAAATTAAAATATTGGAAATTTTTCGAGTTATAACGTTTTTTCGGTAAAAAACACTTTTTTGGTGGGTGGAAAAAGACATTATTATAATATTATCATTTCACAACGTGATTAAAAAATCACGATATCGCTCATCACTAGTATGTACCTACTTGCTTCCCTGGCCTATACTACTTCCCTAAAAATGAAGCTCGGCCTCGCTAGGGTTACCAGTTCGATTTTTATTCTTATTAATCTATTCCCAGCAACTTAAATTTTTGGCTTTTTCGTGGGTCGCCACATAAAAATGGTTGAGAAACGATGATCTAAATGCTTATAAAGCTTTTCCAATTCTTTCGATTTCTTGCCATTTTATACATGTTTGTGTTTGTCTTCCTTTCCTTTTATTTTTAAATATTTTTGCTTCCCACATTCCTTTATTCCGTCTTGTATTTTCCTTTCTTTGTAAATGTCCCCTCCATCCCAACTGTGTATTCTATAAATTCTAGTATTGTTTATATGTTTAGATGACTTCTTATATCTATGTTACTAATTTTATCCGGACTCTCCTCAAGTATTTCATTTCTAGTGATTAATTTAGCACCCACATAAGTTAATATTGCTTTAAATATTTTTAGCTGGGTACCTATTTTTCGATATTTCTTTATTGTTTATGAATTTTTTGTTCATCGTATGGTAGAGTTTCATAGTTTTTTCCATTCTTTTATTAATTTCTGCTTCTTTTCAGTGGATTCTCTTTATTTTTATACACGAAATTACGGAAGTTACACACAAAAATGGTAATTGGTGTACATAAATTAGGTACACATAATTTGCACAAAATTATCGATACATTCCGAATTGATTGTGCTCACTTTTTCCTCCTCATTAACCGCACTAAGTACTAAAGACATATTTTTATTATACTCTGCAATAATGAGTTGGTACATTTAACTATCTAACGGTATTTAATTTTTTTTTCTTAGTGTATTATTTCCAACGACTTATGTAAAAGTTAGAATACCTTCCACAACAATTAATTGTAAGAATGTTCGGCTTCAGCTTGTATATAACGTAAAGATGGCGAAATTGCATACACACACACAATTTATTTTTAAATAGAAACTGAGTTGCAAAAGAGAGGGGCCAACAACCTCGGAGTATATCAGTCTGTAAAAATGCATACTGTATTTTTCGATCGCGATAATGGCTATTGTTTGAACTTTAATTACATATTTGAATTGTTTATGTAACGCCCCAACGGTCGCAGCTTCTAAATATTTAACTTCATATTCACTGTGCTGTATTGTGAGTAAAGAAAAATTGAAATCTCAAGTCTCAGTTAAATATAACAGTATAATAATTATTGTGCTGGAAAATTAAAATATAATCCTGAAAATTGTCGTTACCTTTTGAATTAGGGAACTTCAAAAAGCAATTATTTTCAACGAAAAATGGTCCATTTTCTATACGCATCATAATTTTTTTTATAATCAAAGCAAACATACACTATCAACGGCTGTTAAAACCGTCACCATCTACACTGTCAAAAATAATAAATTTCACAAAAAATATTCTAGATTCTATATCATGGAAATTTGATCAAACCTTTTCTGCGTACTCTAATAACCATAACAAACTTTCGGTTGATGGATTTGACATCTTCTACAGTGTTAAAAATATAAATTTCACAAAAAATTTTGTAGATTCTGGACGCATCATAGAAATTTGGTAACCCTGAGGAGTACTCAGAGAAAGTTTTATCAAATTTCCATGATGCATATAGAATCTACGACATCTCTTATAAAATTTGATATTTCGTATTTTTTTTAACAGTGTAGATGGTAGCAGTTTTGATAGTGAATGTTTGTTTTGATTACAACAAAAATGCTGTCTAGATGTTTTCCACTGATTTCTATATATATTTACGTGTAATGGAAATTAAAAAAATACTCAAAAAATTCCAGAACGTTGCAAAACGCAAAATTTTATTATAAAAAAACGGTTTTTTGGGCTAACTTGAAGTCATAAATAGATTCTTCAAAAAGAAGCCTTAAAGCAGTTCTGCTTCACAATAGCGGTTTCTATGCTTGCATTTCTGTCGGTCATTCCGTACAACTCAAGGAAACCTACAAGAACTTGAAATTGGTTCTTTGCAAATTAAAATATAAAGTCCACGTTGCTGGGACAACAATCTGGATTTACAAAATTCCCTTGCCTTTTGTGTCTATGGAATAGTAGAGACCGAGCAAATCACTGGACCAAAAAGTGTTGGTCTCCGAGGGGGCTTAAAGAACGTCCTGCATGAAACTTTGTTGCCTCTCCTCATAAAGTTCTTCTACCACCGCTTCACAAAAAGCTGGGATTGATGAAGCAATCTGTAATGTCACTTCCAAGAGATGGAGATTGCTTCAAATATAAAAGTTTCCAGGCCTCTCGGAGGCAAGTCGAAGGAAGGTGTTTTCGTTGGACCAGATATTAGACACCCCCATTAACCTGGCAGAACCATTTCGGAAATTGGAATTTTTGATTATGCCATAATTTGTCGCTAATTTATTACCATAATTAAAAATTTGTCGCTCGTTGTTTTTAAAAAAAAACCCATGGTTCTGCTAGGTTGATATTAAGCTAGCAGAACCACTTTTTATCTATCAACTTTTGAAAAAAACTGATATTACCATAATTTGTCGCTAATTTATCGCTCTTTTATTACCATGAATAAAAATTTTTCGCTCGTCGCTTTTTCAAAAAAATCCAAGAATTTGCTAAGCTTATACGAGTTTACATCTGCCGATGCACCTCATATTAATCTTTTTGTCACTATTTTGTTGGGAATAGATTAATTTTTTTTTTGTATAAAAATACATATTTTTTTGCACAGTGTCTTTTTATAATCGTATGATAATGAATAAAACAAAGTTCGATCTTGTTGACAAATTTTAGTCGAATGAGAGCGGTGAAGGAAACCGCAATAATGTCTTTTTCCACCCCCCAAAAAAGTGTTTTTTACCGAAAAAACGTTATAACTCGAAAAATTTCCAATATTTTAATTTGAAATTTTCTTCCATAGTTTGTGACTATCAAAGTTACCTTCTACCAAATTTTCATCAAAATCGAACAATTTTTTACGAAACTAAAAATAAAAAACGAAAAATGCAGTTTTTTGCGTTTTTCGAGCTAATTTTGAGATTATGTGAAAAAGTCACTAATGAAAAAGTTGTAGATTTTCCCAAGATCTACAACTTTTATATACAACTTTTTTTTCTAGGAACTCGACTTTGGCCGGAAATCGCAATGTCTTTTTCAATTCCCCAAAAAAGTGTTTTTACCGAAAAAACGTTATAACTCGAAAAATTTCCAATATTTTAATTTGAAATTTTTTTACATAGTTTGTGACTATCAAAGCTACCTTCTACCAAATTTTCATCAAAATCGAACAATTTTTTACGAAACTAAAAATAAAAAACGAAAAATGCAGTTTTTTGCGTTTTTCGAGCTAATTTTGAGATTATTAGATTTTCCCAAGATCTACAACTTTTATATACAACTTTTTTTTCTAGGAACTCGACTTTGGCCGGAAATCGCAATAATGTCTTTTTCAATTCCCCAAAAAAGTGTTTTTACCGAAAAAACGTTATAACTCGAAAAATTTCCAATATTTTAATTTGAAATTTTTTTACATAGTTTGTGACTATCAAAGCTACCTTCTACCAAATTTTCATCGAAATTGAACAATTTTTGACGAAACTAAAAATTAAAAACAAAAAATGCAGTTTTTTGCGTTTTTCGAGCTAATTTTGAGGTTATGTGAAAAAGTCACTAATGAAAAAGTTGTAGATTTTCCCAAAATTTACAACTTTTTTTTCTAGGACTCTAACTTTGTCCGGAAATCGCAATAATGTCTTTTTCTACCCCTCAAAAAAAGTGTTTTTTACCGGAAAAACGTCAAAATTCGAAAAAATTTCAATATTTTCTTTCGAAAATTTTTTCCATAGTTTGTGACGAATTTTCGTCGAATGAGAGCGATGAAGATGTCAATATTATGTTCGATTTCGATTATAATTCGATTCATTGTCGTTACGCTCTAGATTTACTTATAGGAACAGTGACACTTTCTGTGATTTGTTCGTATCAGTGAAAAAATAACAGTTCGTCAAAAAAATATCTCTCATCACTAGTACATATACCACAACTATCTTATCTCACTCTCTCACTAAAATTAATTCCTTTAATAAACGAATCTTTTGTACCTACTAGCTATATATGTAGTTTTCAACAGACTGCGACCCCCTTTAAAAACAAACTCGATCCCCCCAAGGGTCGCGACCCCCCGCTTGAGAAACGATGCCCTAGAGACGCATTTTGTCGATTCTGCAGTAAGTGAAAAAATGCAGAGTCGTACAAATAAAGAAATTTATGGTAGTTCATTACATACAGTGTATCTCAAAAAAATTATACACATTGCCTGGAATACAGGGAAATTAAAAAGTGATGATTTTGAGTGAGTGTAAATACGTTCAAACTGGAGTTATGAGCAAAATATGTATTGAAATTGTTGTGATTTTCTCGGATAAAAATTGAAAGGTATTTCAATAAACAAAGAGCTTTGAAATATCTAATCACTAGGGCTTCACACGAGAGCGAGATTTGTCTCGTCTCGTTCTCGTCTCGAAAAAGCGAGACGAGACTAGGGCTTCACACGAGAGCCAGATTTTGCTCGTTTCGTCTCGTTCTCGTCTCGAAAAAGCCAAAATTAAATCGACACGTCCTGTATCGCCTCAAATACAATAGGGTCGTAAAATTCAGCAGAATGGTTAAGGTTTCATTAATATGATAAGCCTTTAAATTAAATCTTTTTTGAAGCTCTTGAGATAAATGAACTAAAAAGTTCTGGTAATCGTCTTAACGACCAAATAGATATCAACCATTCTCCCTTATTAAACTTATTTACCTAGAAGATTGGTCGGGAGCGATTGTTGTGAATGAATTTCTAGGTAAAGCTATTCAATAATTTTGTTAATATTCGTTGAATTCCGTATTTAGATATTTTTTGTACTTTATTTCCATGTAAACGTTTTGTAATACTTTGTCAATATTCTTAAAATTCCGTAAATTCCGATTATTTTCTACAGCAAGTATGATTATGACAAAATCACGTACATTATTGAAAGATGATGTGACTTGTATTAGAGTTATTTTTGTGACAGTGTAAGGGTGGGTATTATAAAACTATTTTGACATATAACTAAAAGTTGACGTCACATGTTATAGTTAACTTCAAAATGGCGAAGTTAACTTTGTGGGGAGGAAGGGATATCGATTAAAGTTAACTTTGTGGAAAAACCTGGTTTTCGAGTTTTGATAGTTGTTCGGTTCTGTCAACGATTTGGCATTTATAACCTCAATTAATTATATTGTGAATATTTTGATTGTGTGTTTTCTTTGAATTTTGCAATGTTAGCAAACGATATCCAAGATATTTTTGAGGAACTTTTAACCGACGATGAAGAAGATGCTATGAATGTTGTTGAAGGCGACAAAGGATAATCAGGAATCGGCTGGACCATTTCACTTTGTGGAACGAAATCAAGAGAGTCCGTCGCTTGTTAATAGGTCATATTGAAGTAAATTTACAAAGAGCAAGTAATAGGACAACAGTACCTATTTAAATTACTGCAGGATTATAATTTTTATTTTTAGAAATCATCCTCTATTGCCAATCACTCAGGTATTAGTTACACTCAGATTTTATGCAAAAGGTTCATTCTTGGTAGTTGCTGGAGATTTTGGAGGTATTCACAAGTCAAAAAAGTTTATGGCGCGTCTATCCATTCAGACTATTAAGTTTAGAGAAAAAGAAATAAAAATTGGACACCGGGAACGAATACACCAAATTCACAGACAAGACAAAACTACACCATAAAAATCAAAATGTCATAACTCGAATTAAAAAAATCTAGGTTATATTTTTTATTTGTCTGTTTCTTATAAAACTGACGTTTTAAAACCTAAAGTTAATTTGACTGTTGAATTCAAAGATAACTTCATGATATGTTTATAATACCCGCCCTGAATGACGGCGGCCTTAGCAACCGTTCATACTTGAAGTTTGTTTCAATTAAAGCACTAAAATCAAGTTTTAAAAAAATTTTATGATGCGTATAGAATCTACATTTTTTGTGAAATTTAATATAATTTTTTTTAACAGTGTAGGTAGATTTAGCAACCGTTAATACTGAGAGTTTCGTTTCTGCTATTAGAGTACTCAAAAAAAAATTCTAGCATGCATATAGAAAACAGAACATTTTTTGTGCAAAATATTTGCTTTTGCAGTTCCCTAATTTAGAAGGTAACGACATTTACGTCCGGCTGTCCAGTTTCATCGTCATTATTTTCACCCCACGTTTGCTGTGAAATTAGAGAACTAAAAACTTTCTCAGATACAGATTTCAATAATTATTGAAAAAAAAACCATTTCGTATGTGAAAATGTTTCTCTAATTATTGCGCATCAGGTACATCTGTGTCTATTGCTTGAATTTATTTCAAGACTGATCTTAACAAGGCATTCAAACTAGAAAGGAAGACGAACATTAAAGTAAATAGTAAATAATACGCCGGTTGCCAGATATTCCCGGTCTTCTAAACTATATTTAAATCAGACTGGTCTTTGTAACTCGTACGCAACAACGTCTTTGAAAGACTAGAAATAGACGACTTTATAGGGGTTCCAACCTTGAACCAACTTCAATGAGTTTTTACAGACTTTTTTGTTTAGAGATCTTTAAATACGATCATAACCATATAGTTGCGGTAAAAGTAATTTTTAGATAGTTTTATGAAATCAATTTTTAATAGATAATGATATTATAGCCAAAAAAATCAATTCACTAGTAAAAAATTAAAAATTGGATTCAAAATTCATTTGTGTAATGAGGGAAAAACTTGACTTGAGGAGAATGAGTGATTTGTAAAGATTGATATATTTAATTAGAATTTAACTTTTAATTACTTACTGTGTACTTACATTCAATTGTTTATAATATAGATAATAAAACAAATCTAAATGTTGAAAATAACTATTTACAAGACACTGGACGTGATGCCTGGATTTAATTGAACAGTCACTATGGACCTGGTCCAAGTAGGTGGAACAACCGAGATGACGTACCTGGAATTAGATAGAAAAACACTCTGAGTATTCAATTTGCCATAAATAATGATTAATTATTGACTAACGATTAGTATAGTTGAAATCCCCAAAATTAATGAAAGGATTAATAATATACAAGGTGCATCTTATGTGTTTGAACTGTGATTATGCACATCAGTACTAAATTAAAGTTAAAACTTCACTTGATCAAAAATAAATGCCTAATAGTAAATATTTAGGGTTATTAGGAAAGGTGCAAGGGGCGCAAACTCTCCCCAGTGCATGTAAGGAATATGTGGCACAAACTCTCCACAAACAATATTATAACTACTGTAAGTGGCACAAACTCTCCACAGTACAGCAAAATAATAATACACTGCAAGTGGCACAAACTCTCCACAGTATAGCAAAATAAGGTTACACTGCTAGTGGCTCAAGCTCTCCACAATACAGGGGGGTGGAAGGAGATATGGGTGACGTGAGAAGTCACCCGATATCAGGAATGGACAAACCGCAAGTGGCGCAAACTCTCCACAATACAGTATAGGTATGTGAGTTAAACTGCAAGTGGCACAAACTCTCCACAGTTCAGCTAAATAAGGTTACACTGCAAGTGGCTCAAGCTCTCCACAATACAGGGGGGTGGAAGGAGATATAGGTGACGTGAGAAGTCACCCTGTATCAGGAATGGACAAACCGCAAGTGGCGCAAACTCCACAATACAGTATAGGTATGTGAGTTAAACTGCAAGTGGCACAAACTCTCCACAGTACAGTAGGATTGGATGAATAGGAAATGCAACAACAAATTAATGTTCTTAATAACGTTGAATATTAAAGAACTTTAAACAAAGTTATTATTAAAAATAATTAGCAAATATATATACTCTATGTGATAAAATATCTTTTAAATTCAAATATCAAATAACAGGCAAAACTGAATTACTCTGTGAGATAGACTCACCTATTTAACTCCTGATATGCACCACAATACACACTATATTTTAATAGATTTATTTAGCTCAAGTGAACACTTTAGTTATTTTCTAGAAACTAAAACTCAAATCGTTCTGAATATTTTCTTTCCCCTTTCGTGGCCTCGAAGACTACGTGACATTTTGATACTTTACTTATCTGTTTCAGACAATTGGTTGTTTTGTCGAGAAATGGATTTCTGAAATATTAGGGTATACCCATGATTTAATTCATTTTACTTGGAACGAAAACTATTTTAAGAATAACAGGGTGAGAAAAAAAATTGTCTTACATTTGGCTTAACAAACTGAATCTTGAAAAAGAGTCAAAGAAAACGGATATAAATACAAGTTTTCTACGTTATTCGAGGTAGGGTGACAATAAATATGATCACCTGATGTTAGTCAGCAAAGCACGGAGGAATCCGAACAGAAAGCGAAGGGTGCTTTAGCATTGTTCTCGAGAACAAATCTTAAAGGTAATAAAAGGTAGGTATCCCAACATCATAGATATTTTCACTCTTAAATCAGGTACCTACCTTTTATGTATATATTTTTTTTTTGGTTAATTCCCTTTGAGGATCGATCTTAAAAACCAGTTGTAGTAGGTAAGTAAATTGCACAGGTAAAAATTCTATAGTATTAAAAATGGGGATGTATTGTAAAAACGATAGATGAATGCTTACATTAAAAATTTTCAAGTAGGATTGTATAATTATGCTAGATTAAAGTTGATGTACTTAAATTAGTATGTATACAATTTTCGTGTAACATTCTCTATAAGATAGCATTTATAATAGAGAAGAATATTATAGACAGACTTCAGTAATAAGGTTTAATTCTATTACATGAGATATAACGTCGGTCTGACAGACCGCGAAAGTATTTTGACCCTCTAGATCGTTCTCCTAAATGTTTAAACATTGTAAATATTGAAGAAAATAATAATATTTGACAAAACTTTATTCACTTAAATAAATACAGACTAGTGGGAAAACATATTGAGCCGGTCTGAGAGACCGTACGTTATCACAGAAGGGATAAATGGAACCAGCAATACAATTTTGGAAACCGTAAAAGTTACGAGATAGGTTAAATGAGAGTAAAGTTGCCTTTTTAGGGGACTTAAAAATGTCTGAAATGAGTATTATTTTCAGACTTATATGATGGATATAAAAAATTTCAATTTTTTATTATTGGCTGTAACGTTTATTTTTGAGAATATCAAAAAAATTTGTTTTGTTCGACATTGGCTAGCATAGTAAGTAGCTTCTTTGTTTATACCACGTTTCGTGTCTTCAAGAAAAACATCAACTTTTTTTTTCTCAAATACGGACTTTTTTTCACAATATCGAAGAAATCGTGTAAATTCAAAATGGTCATGTTGAAAAACAACAAAGCCAAAATCCTCGGATCCACTAAAAATTCAAACCAGTAAGAACAATTTAATATGTCATAGAACAACTATAGCATTTAATTCGATTGTCCATATCGACCTCGGAATTATTCCAAAACTCCACCAGACAGTGAAAAAAAAAATCCACATACCATTTTGCATTTTTCTTTTGAATACACACCGTGTCATAAAAAGTGACAGTTATTAGTAGGGCTTCACACGAGACGAGAGTGGGCGAGAGTATCAAAAATCTCGTTTCGATCTCGTCAATTCCGAAGAAATTGTGTCTCGTTAAGTCTCGGTCTCGTTACCGGTTGACTCGTCTCGTTATCGGTTGTCTCGTCTCGTCTCGCTTAATTCTAAATATTGATAATAAAATCCATAAAAAATTTTTGATGACCAAGAATTTAAACATAGTAACGCTTGCATCACATCATCTTTCAATAATGTACGTGATTTTGTCATAATCATACTTGTTGTAGAAAATAATCGGAATTTACGGAATTTTAAGAATATTGACAAAGTATTACAAAATGTTTACATGGAAATAAAGTACAAAACATACCTAAATACGGAATTCAACGAATATTAACAAAATTATTGAACAAGTTTACATGGAAATTCATTCACAACATTCGCTCCCGACCTATCTTCTAGGTAAATAAGTTTAATAAGGGAGAGTTGATATCTATTTGTTCGTTAAGACGATTACCAGAACTTTTTATTTTATTTATCTCAAGAGCTTCTAAAAGATTTAATTTAAAGGCTTATCATATTAATGAAACCTTAACCATCCTGCTGAATTTTACGACCCTATTGTATTTGAGGCGATACAGGACGTGTCGATTTAATTTTGGCTTTTTCGAGACGAGAACGAGACAAAACGAGAAAAATATGGCTCTAGTTATTAGATATTTCAAAGCTCTTTGTTTATTGAAATATCTTTCAATTTTTATCCGAGAAAATCACAACAATTTCAATACATATTTTGCTCATAACTCCAGTTTGAACATATTTACGCTCACTCAAAATCATTACTTTTCAATTTCCCTGTATTTCAGCCAATGTGTATAATTTTTTTGAGACACACTGTATGTAATGAACTACCATAAATTTCTTTATTTGTACGACACTGTATTTTTTCACTTACTGCAGAATCGACAAAATGCGTCTGTAGGACATCGTTTCGCAAGCGGGGGGTCACGACCCTTGGGGGGATCGAGTTTGTTTTTAAAGGGGGTCGCAGTCTGTTGAAAACTACATATATAGCTAATAGGTACAAAAGATTCGTTTATTGAAGGAATTAATTTTAGTGTGAGAATGAGATAAGATAGTTGTGGTATATGTACTAGTGATGAGAGATATTTTTTGGACGAACTGTTATTTTTTCACTGATTACGAACAAATCACAGAAAGTGTCACTGTTCCTATAAGTAAATCTAAAGCGT
The DNA here is from genome assembly GCA_947563755.1 of Lochmaea crataegi. Taxonomy (NCBI): domain Eukaryota; kingdom Metazoa; phylum Arthropoda; class Insecta; order Coleoptera; family Chrysomelidae; genus Lochmaea; species Lochmaea crataegi. The sequence goes on from OX387424.1 coordinate 61,908,943, forward strand.
AACGACAATGAATCGAATGAGTGAATCGAATTATAATCGAAATCGAACATAATATTGACCTCTTCATCGCTCTCATTCGACGAAAATTCGTCACAAACTATGGAAAAAAATTTCGAACGAGAATATTGAAATTTTTTCGAAACTGCATTTTTCGTTTTTTATTTTTAGTTTCGTAAAAAATTGTTCGATTTTGATGAAAATTTGGTAGAAGGTAGCTTTGATAGTCACAAACTATGGAAAAAAATTTCAAATTAAAATATTGGAAATTTTTCGAGTTATAACGTTTTTTCGGTAAAAAACACTTTTTTTGGGGGGTAGAAAAAGATATTATTGCGATTTCCGGTCAAAGTTGAGTTCCTAGAAAAAAATGTTGTATATAAAAGTTGTAGATCTTGGAAAAATCTACAACTTCTTCATTAGTGACTTTTTCACATAACCCCAAAATTAGCTCGAAAAACGCAAAAAAGGCATTTTTCGTTTTTTATTTTTAGTTTCGTAAAAAATTGTTCGATTTTGATGAAAATTTGATAGAAGGTAGCTTGATAGTCACAAACTATGGAAAAAAATTTCAAATTAAAATATTGGAAATTTTTCGAGTTATAACGTTTTTTCGGTAAAAAACACTTTTTTTGGGGGGGTAGAAAAAGATATTATTGCGATTTCCGGTCAAAGTTGAGTTCCTAGAAAAAAAAGTTGTATATAAAAGTTGTAGATCTTGGAAAAATCTACAACTTTTTCATTAGTGACTTTTTCACACAACCCCAAAATTAGCTCGAATAACGCAAAAAAGGCATTTTTCGTTTTTTATTTTTAAGTTTCGTAAAAAATTGTTAGATGTTGATGAAAATTTGGTAGAAGGTAGCTTTGAAAGTCACAAACTATGGAAAAAAATTTCAAATTAAAATATTGGAAATTTTTCGAGTTATAACGTTTTTTCGGTAAAAAACACTTTTTTTGGGGGGTAGAAAAAGATATTATTGCGATTTCCGGTCAAAGTTGAGTTCCTAGAAAAAAATGTTATATATAAAATTTGTAGATCTTGGAAAAATCTACAACTTTTTCATTAGTGACTTTTTCACATAACCCCAAAATTAGCTCGAATAACGCAAAAAAGGCATTTTTCGTTTTTTATTTTTAGTTTCGTAAAAAATTGTTAGATTTTGATGAAAATTTGGTAGAAGGTAGCTTTGATAGTCAAAAACTATGGAAAAAAATTTCAAATTAAAATATTGGAAATTTTTCGAGTTATAACGTTTTTTCGGTAAAAAACACTTTTTTTGGGGGGTAGAAAAAGATATTATTGCGATTTCCGGTCAAAGTTGAGTTCCTAGAAAAAAAAGTTGCATATAAAATTTGTAGATCTTGGAAAAATCTACAACTTTTTCATTAGTGACTTTTTCACATAACCTCAAAATTAGCTCGAAAAACGCAAAAAAGGCATTTTTCGTTTTTTATTTTCAGTTTCGTCAAAAATTGTTCGATTTTGATGAAAATTTGATAGAAGGTAGCTTGATAGTCACAAACTATGGAAAAAAATTTCAAATTAAAATATTGGAAATTTTTCGAGTTATAACGTTTTTTCGGTAAAAAACACTTTTTTTGGGGGGTAGAAAAAGATATTATTGCGATTTCCGGTCAAAGTTGAGTTCCTAGAAAAAAATGTTATATATAAAATTTGTAGATCTTGGAAAAATCTACAACTTTTTCATTAGTGACTTTTTCACATAACCCCAAAATTAGCTCGAATAACGCAAAAAAGGCATTTTTCGTTTTTTATTTTTAGTTTCGTAAAAAATTGTTAGATTTTGATGAAAATTTGGTAGAAGGTAGCTTTGATAGTCACAAACTATGGAAAAAAATTTCAAATTAAAATATTGGAAATTTTTCGAGTTATAACGTTTTTTCGGTAAAAAACACCTTCATCGCTCTCATTCGACTTAAATTTGTCAACAAGATCGAACTTTGTTTTATTCATTATCATACGATTATAAAAAGACACTGTGCAGAAAAATATGTATTTTTATACAAAAAAAAATTAATCTATTCCCAACAAAATAGTGACGGTCGCAAAACTGGGACTTTCGTGGGTCGCCACATAAAAATGGTTGAGAAACGATGCTCTAGGGCATTAAAAAGACGAAATACTGCGCATATATTCAGATTATTTCTGTACACACATGTACGTTGACGAAATAATATAAATATTTATATGAAAACATGGTAGGATTTACATTTGGCTGCGTCTGTGATATTTTCAATTCCTTTTTTTTTAATTTTAGAAATACAAAAAGCTCCGATGTCTACAACATAAGCGTGCCAACATAAACCAAAGAAAGAAATATTTTTTTGTTGGTTTCAATCGATAAGCAAGAAATATTATTTTGTATTTCCAAAAAAAGGAAAATAGATATACTAAGTAATTATTTATTGTTATTTGTCCCATTTTACGAGACAAATTTAAAAAATAATAACCCAAAAATTGAATAAATATTTATCAAGGTGACAATTAAAAATTTTAAATAAATCCTTGGATTTGCGTACACGTGTTATTTCGTGAAATATACGTTCGAATCTATGTAAGATACCTTATTAGGAATTCAATTTTCTTCCGAAATTGGATATTGTAAGAAAATTACGTAATGTAAAAAGGGCAGTTCCCAAAATAACTCAATAATTTCAATGATCTGATCTGTATTTTCTAAAGCCATGAGATGAAAGACTGTGTTCATGGTTAGAACTAACTTGGCGGTGGTTTTAGCTGCACTGGAGATAATTAAGACATCCCACTTCAATTTATATAATAGTTTCATATTTTGAAAATCATTTTGAATGTGAAGATGGTAGGCCGGTCAAAATCGACAATAAATTTACAAAATATGATTTTTCAGTATGTTGTTCGGACCCAAGTTTGCAACCATCAAAAACTTGTGGAAACATTTTTACACACTAAAAACCGCGAAATTTTTGGCGTGTGCAAACAATTCTTCTCTCTCTTTCAAGTAGTGTTGTTCATATTCTAGATGGGCGTGTGAGAACAATTTTTCTCTCTCTTTCAAGTAGTGTTGTTCATATTTAGCTTGTCGTACTTGTGTAAATCGTATGTCGAGACAAGATTTTTCGCAATCTGTATAACAAAACGGACATAAAATCACATCTAGAATGTGTATCATATTTTTAGTTAGCTACTTTTATCCTTTGTTTTTGTTTCAAAAAAAAATTCAATACCAGGGTAGTTTTTGTTTTCCTACAAAAGACTTTTCCGTGCTCGTCATTGTTCACATAGTTACAGGTGAATCAACAATATACAATTTATATTCGACTTTCAACCGGAAGCAAGGTGCAAACAATTTGTTTTAGGGCATTTGCGCGTTTCTCCATAATTGGCTTTCTAGTTGGACGATCGTATCGTCAATTTATGCACAGACAACAGGAAAACAAACGAACAAAGAGTCTTTTAATTTGTTTTTGTACGTTTTATCGAATTTTACAGCAAATGAGGGCATTTTTGTATTGACCGAAACACTCTGTCATTTTTTAACATTTAACCAGTTGACCTCTTATTGTTTATAAAAATTTGGTTCACCTATATATTGTAACGGAATGAAAATACAACAGCATCCAAAATAAAGTTTAAATCTATTAAAAAACTTAGTAGCAACTGAATTTGATAAAAAGTATTGATGATTATAAGCATTAAGGATTGTTATCATGAAATAATATAATAGTAAAATACCTATGTATGATTTATTATAAAGTAACTGAAAATGCTTACAGTTTATACTAATTGTCAAAATTATCTTTTCATATTTTAAAAAAATATTAATTGATGAGAATAGTAAGAAAAAATGGTGGAAACACTTTATTTGGAGTCTTCTCATAAATTACTGAAACAATTCAAAGTCTAAGAAGTCCTACCTCCAACACTAGAATCGAAAATTCTTATCCACCAAGACTTCACTTGTGAATTGTGAACCTAAAAAAATAAACTATAGTAACACTTTTAAATAAAAAAGAAACACATAAACTGCAACTAAAGGGTGCAAGGACACGTTATAAAAGGCTTTGAATAACTAAAATGCCTTAATTTTCGAAAATTTAAAAGAAATCATTTTGACAGTGAGAAAATTTTAAAGTGTGATTTCTTCGTCTAGAAAAGGTTTTAAGATGTGAGATTTGTACAGTCAATATTACGTTTTACGTAGATTATAATTATATGTGTAAAAAAGGTGTGTGTAAGAAAATCAAATATACCAAAATAATTTTTGACCATCCTCGTATATCAGTTTTGACACCAATTTTATTAAAAATTTAACATAGTGACCTGTGTGTTTAATAAAAGTAAAAACTCCAAGAGGATGGCTCATTCCAGTTTTTTTCACTTGCACAATAAAGTATATGAAAAAGTAGTTCCAATATCGATAAAGTAGGGAGTCAACTTACCTTGACTTTTGACAGGAGGACATTTTGAAGTTTAAAAGTGTGGTAAATTTAAAATTTTTCACGTGCTGAGAAATCAACAAGATTTCTTTTAAAAATCTCACCAATTTGTTTATGGACGACAAATTTTTCTTCCTGGAGTGAGAAGGAAAGAAAATACACACCCAGAAAGACATTTTGAAGTTTAAAAGTGTGGTAAATTTAAAATTCTTCTCGTGCTGAGAAATCAAAAAAATTTCTTTTAAAAATCTCACCAATTTGTTTATGGACGACAAATTTTTCTTCCTGAAGTGAGAAGGAAAGAAAATAGATTGGAATCCGATGCTATTTCCCTGAGCATCTAAAGAAGGAGAAATATCAAGGAAAAATATAAGGTACCTAAATTCTTTCTTCCTACAATATAAAAGAAAAAGAAAGTTAATTATTAAATAATAACAATAAAATTCTAAAAAGATTTGCTGTAGCTAAAAAAATAACTCTAGATAGAGACTTAAAGGCCATAATAATAATAAAAAAGACAAACAAAAACAATAAATACATTTAAACTAAAAAAAAAGCAATTAAAGAAGATTTGATATATTCATTATTTACTGTAGTATTTATATTTTTATGTATTATTATTAGATTGTAAACATCTATCTATTTTTACCTTTTGCTTATAGACTAAACAAGTTTCTGGTTTTCCTTTATGAACAAATACTTTACTAAAATTAATTTCCACTTACCTTGTTGGCCGATAAGCAATTTTCATCATTGATTTTGTACTTATATGATAACCATTGTTTTTTTTTGTAAACACTTCTCACTTGCAAACTGATTTCTTGAATTTATTTCACTATTATTTTACAATTCTTCAAGTGTGGAAGGGATGGTAATACATCATACATAATTTGCCACTGTGTTAGATTTTGTTTCTCAATAAAAAATATGATATTTCTTCGTTTAATTCAACAACTTGTCTATTATTGAACAGCCATTTTGGAGATAATTAATAAGAGTGCGTAGAGCGTCGACTCCAAACACAACTAACGAATCCGACTGAGATAGTTTCGTGCTTTATCAGAGTAAGTTACAGGGTTGTACTGAGAAAGAGAGGTCAAGTAAATTTAATAAAAGTTTAGGTGGAATTATATAAAAAAATAAAAAGATCATTAACTGTATTCAATACTTCATATTTATTTTATTTTAAAATAAATATGAAAATATGAAAATTTCAATGAAAACTATCCGATAGTTTTCATTGAAAATGCTCTGTATTTTGATCAATGTTAGTTTTTTACAATCAATATAATTTCCATAAAATCAACACCTCTCTTTATTTTTAATATCTATACTTTGGTAATTCCCATCTATTTATGACAACGAGTATGTTTTTATTATGGACTCCTAATTACCATTTAAGTTTCTATTTGAAATTGTCATAAGCATAATTTAGAAAGCATATTTCGGAGCTGTCACTCAGTGATATCTTGTCTTGCTACATTAAGTAGGTATTTCGTCAATAATTTCAAGCGTTTAATTTAACTTGTAAAAGTTGATGTGTCACCAAAACACAAAGACAAAAAAAAGTGACACAATTTATCATTTAATAATTTTCAATAGATATAAATATGATCACTACTTATAGCGCTGATAGCGCAGCTACAGTGTTTTATACAGATAGGCACATAGAAGAAAGGTACACTTAGATGCCATTATTATGTGTAATTTATGTGCACTTATGATTTTAATGCACTTATCATTATTTTTGTGCACTTAGGATTGTAATGCACTTATGATTATTTTTGTACACTTATGATCTTAATACACACATCATGATTTTTGTGCACTTATGATTTTAATGCACTTATCATTATTTTTGTGCACTTATGATTTTGATGCACTTATCATTATTTTGTGCACTTATCATTCTTTTGTGCACTTATCATTATTTTTGATCTTAATACATGTATCATTATTTTTGTGCTCTTATGATTTTAATGCATTTATCATTATTTTTGTGCTCTTATGATCTTAATACACTTATCATTATTTTTGTACACTTCTGATCTTAATGCACTTATTATTATTTTTGTGCACTTATGATCTTAATACACATCATGATTTTTGTGCACTTATGATCTTAATACACGTATAATTATTTTTGTGCTCTTATGATTTTAATGCACTTATCATTATTTTTGTGCACTTATGATCTTGATACACATCATGATTTTTGTGCACTTATGATTTTAATGCACTTATCATTATTTTTGTGCACTTATGATTTTGATGCACTTATCATAATTTTTGTGCACTTCTGATCTTAATATACTTATCATTATTTTTGTGTACTTATGATTTTAATGCACTTTCATTATTTTTGTGCACTTATCATTATTTTTGTGCACTTATGATCTTAATACACGTATCATTATTTTTGTGCTCTTATGATTTTAATGCACTTATCATTATTTTTGTGCACTTATGATTTTAATGCATTTATCATTATTTTTGTGCTCTTATGATCTTAATACACTTATCATTATTTTTGTACACTTCTGATCTTAATGCACTTATCGTTATTTTTGTGCACTTATGATATTAATACACATCATGATTTTTGTGCAATTATGATTCTAATACACTTATAATGATTTTTCTGCATTTATGATTTTAATGCACTTATCATAATTTTTGTGCACTTCTGATCTTAATATACTTATCATTATTTTTGTGCACTTATGAATACACATCATGATTTTTGTGCACTTATGATTCTAATGGACTTATCATGATTTTTGTGCACTTATACAGGTTGGTTCGTAAGTAATGTTCCAATTTAAAAAGGAAGATACACGGGCTCAAAATATTACGATCTGACGCAATTTGCTTTAATAAAATATCATCGGGTTTTAATAAAACCGTTGCTGTAAATATAGAAATAAATCCATGCGTACCGATCTGTAATTACCATAAACTATTTAAAATGATCGTGTCTTTTTATTGTAATAATAATTGATGTTTTGTGTTTAAGTGTTCGAAAAAAAGTTAAGAATTTGTCATAAAAATCATAAATTTTTTGCTTTTGCTAATTAAAAACTTAAATCAAATTAGTGTTAATTTAAAATCTTTTAAACGGGACAATTATTTATGTTTAAAAATCGCCATATGGCTTTGACAAAACGTTTGTTTTAACTGAAATTATTTGTGCTACATTTGAAGTAATAAAAATTTATTCAAATATAGAAGTACTTTTGAACGGTATACCAAGGTGTGAAGTCTATTAAGTGATTACTATATGAATTGAATAAAATGAAAATTGTAAATTTACTATACCTGGTTTATTAATTTTTGTCGATTCCAGTTGTGATGTTTAGAATGAAAATATTATTTAAATAATTATGGTCCCTCGAACACTCTCCGCTCACACCGTCGTCTTCTCTCTATTCCGTGTTGGAATAATATTAACAACCTCCTGTTGTAAATAAGTTCTATAGTTCTAATAAATCATAATATAAAAAGAATTGATTATTATTATTATTATAATTGACTGTATTATTATTATTAATTTGTATTGTATGGCTAGTCTTTGTCGCAATCATGTTTTTCATTTAATATTATACCTTCTGACAGCCCTACCTAAAGGTACGGCTATGTCTGCAATTACAAGCGACCCGAAGATGGGATTTCTATAGTATACCGGCGTTGTACAGGGTTGGGTAAGCATATAAAAGATTAAAGATGTGAATTATAATGTAAATCTGGACAAAGATTACAAAATATATATAAGATTGTTCACTCGTACGAATTCTATCGATCAAAGGATTCATACCGCTGGTTACTGTCTGGTGACTTAGCGGTTGGCGCCATGCTACAGTATGTCGCTAAATCCTTACTTGCATTTAATTTTGCATATTATACGGGTCGTCGCCTATCGAGCGCTGGTATTTTAGAATTCGTTGTTCGTGTTTATGTTTTATAGATATTTTAAATTTATTAATTAATTATTGCAATAAGGAAAAAATAATATTCATATTTTCCTCTTCAATAGCAAAACTTATAAAATAAATATTTTGTGATATTTGTTAATAGTCTTAGTTGTATACATAATAAATGGTAGTTTATCACTTTCCCACGAATTCTGAATGCAGTCTTGATTTTAAGTACTTATAATGTAAACAATGATAAAAATATAGAGAAGCAATTAAGGGCCAGAAATGTGCCTACAATTTCTAGAAACTTTGTAGAAGTATTTCATTTACTTTTTCGGGAAACGTTCCGGAAGTAAAATTTCTTGTTCGGATTATTTTAACTCCTGTCTTCCAAAAGTAACATTAATAATATTATAATTGTGGTTTTAAAATGCCTGTGTGTTGTGCTGTGATGGGTTGGTCCAGCAAGGTGGGAAAACCAGAAATATCCTTTTATCGTTGTCCCAAAGACGTTGAGAGGTGGGTATTAAATTAGTTATTATCAAATACGGAATTCAACTTTTTCAATACTATTATTCTGGTGGCCAATAAGTATGTATAATTTAATTTGTGATATTCTGTATAAATAACCGCGAGATCTTCAATAAGCATCACAAAATTACTAAAATGTTGAATAAAATCTGTCAATTGATTCATTTAAAAATTTTAATATATTTTTTTACTTATACCTAAACTTTCCTTTTCAAATTCATATCCTGAACTTTTTTCGAAATAATTAACATTTAAAAACATTATATAAAAAAAACCTTTAATAAATCATCCTATTTAAATATATATTTCTCAAGTTACCCCTGTATAGCTTGGAATAAAATATACTCTTCTAATTCCCTGGTAGACTCTGTTTCAAAAAAGAAGAAGCCACGTGAAGTTTGCCAACTGACTTGCGCAGAAACCAAAATCGGTCTTGTTTCATGCCATTGGCGTTACAAACGATGTTCCATGCCGACGCCATTTTATTATTGACATTTACTGTCGAATATTTTAAATCGTGTTTAGCTAGTTTATCTGTGAGTGTTGTGTGTTTCATTTGATCCAAAACCATATGCCTCCTAAAAAAACTTGTTGGTGTTAAAGGAAAAATTATCCACATTATTCTAATTTCGTGTTAACCTACAAAATGTGAAAACGTTACGCTGCTGATTGGAAGTCGAATGTCAATTTTACAATATGGCGCTGGTTTTGACAACAAGTTCGCGCATACGACTGCAACTTCAAGTGGGTTTTTCTTACGTGAAACGGAGTCTACCTAGCGGTGTCGTTATTTACAACAAAAGGGAGCCGTAAATATAATTTATGAGTGCGGCGATCGTTTAAAACACTAAGAAGAATCAGACCGCCTTCAAGTGAACTATCTTATATATATTTTGTAATCTTTGATCTGGAGTTTTAGTTGCCCACCCGGTAAGGGTTTTGCATGTTAAATTAGGTTTTGTTACTCTCTGTCTATTGTAGAATAGACTGTAGAAAATTGTTTTATTATTTCACTCCTAAGATTCTAAGAAAAGTACCTGAAGGGCGCTAATTTAGTTTACTTTTTTTCTCTCAAATTTTGACACTATTAACCACAAAGTCATGTATCAATCGCTTAAGGATTATTACAAAAAAAAATATCAATATTTAACTTTATTAGGCATATAAGTACCGTTGTTTCGTAAAAATTTCATCAAGTATCAAACTAAATGAAACCGTCCGAACATAAATTAAAAGCAGCGAATAAAATTTATTTATCGAAGAAAAGATACTTCGTCCAACCAACGGTCGCTTTTATAACGTTACTTTACTCGTTTCACCTCGAACGTTCGCGACGTTGCCATATGTAAGTTACCACGTTCATTTCAGAATAATACTGTTTATAGAAAAAAAAAAAAAATTACTAGAGATTTGAGTTGCCTTTCTAAAACTGTATGGTAGTCATTGATTGAGGAAACTTCAGGTTTTCGACTTCTTAGGATTGGTATACAGGATGGGGTCATACTCTCACCTCGTTATTTAGGATATCAAGTAACCATTAATAAATTTTAATTTAAAAAAAAATAAAAAAAACGCTTTATAGGTAAGGGGCCATTCATTAATTACATGAGCTCTTTTTCGGTCAGTTTAGACTCCTCCCCCCTCTTAGGTGAGATTTGCCTGGACCCCCCTCCCCTTACGTGAGATTGACGCTAAAAATATTTTAAACTTCGGAAAAATAATAAATTGTTCAGGTGTACTATACTTAATTTATTTAAATTAAATAAAATTAAATAAATGATATTAATAGCCATAAGATTTATTTTAGCGGGCAAAATGAACACTCAAAATAATTATTTTTTAATATCTGTAATATTTTATATTTTTTGTTAAGTTAACGAGGAATTTTCGATTATCCCCCCTCGGTTTAATTGAGATTTGGTGAGATTTCTTCGGCACCCCCCCTATTCTGAGCTCACGTAATTAATGGATGCCCCCTAATCGAACTAAAAAGTAAAAAATAAGAATAAAATGATTAACGAGAAAATTAAGGTGCGTGACGGCAGCACCCCCAAATTCGAATTTTGCAAAAAACCTTATGCCGTTGGATTGCCCAACGTTAGCCCACATTTGCCCAACCAATAAATTATTTTGCCCACCCTCCAAAAAAAAGTTATAGGCAAAACTAATTTTTCTAAAAAAATTAGTTCCAGCACCCCCGTCTTTGAATTTGGCAAAAAGCTTGATGCAGTTGGATTGCCCAAGTTTTGCCCCCATTTGCCCATCCAATAAATTTTTTTGCCCACCCCCCCAAAAAAAGTTATGAACAAAACAAATTTTTCGAAAAAAATTTTTTTTCCGAATTCCACAGAAAACTGCACGCAGTTGGATTGCCCAATGTTAGTCCATATTTGCCCAACCAAAAAATTATTTTTCCCACCCTCCGAAAATAAGTTATGGGCAAAACTAATTTTCCTAAAAAATTATAAAAAAAAAGAAACTTTTTACGTAATTTTTCCTCTTTTTTCTTCCTCTTCTTCTTCTTCATCTTCTTCTTTTCGAGTTTCTCGGGGAAGGAGTTTTCCTTTTCGGGAACTGATTGCATTTTCGGAATGGCCGTACCCGTAAACCCCTTTATGCAAAGTTTCAACGGAATCGGAGACCAAAAAAATGTTGCTCTTGACCTTTCACATTAATTCACAAATTAAAGGTTAAATCTAACCTAACAAAACCTAACCCCAACCCTAGTTAGATTTGAAAAAGTTGGGCATGCGTTCTTCTTCCTCTTCTTTTTCTTTTTCTTCCTCCTCCTCCTCTTCTTCTTCTTCATCTTCTTCTTTTCGAGTTTCTCGGGGAAGGAGTTTTCCTTTTCGGGAACTGATTGCATTTTCGGAATGGCCGTACCCGAAAACCCCTTTATGCAAAGTAAATAAATCTAACCTAACAAAACCTAACCCCAACCCTAGTTAGATTTGAAAAAGTTGGGCAATCCAACTGCGTATAATTTTCCGTAAAATTAAAATTTGATGGCGTACCAAGAAAAATCCAATTCTGAAAAATTTATTTTGCCCATAACTTCTTTCTTGGAGGGTGTGCAAAAAAAGTTATTTGTTGGCAAATATGGACTAACATTGGGCAATCCAACTGCGTGCAGTTTTCTGTGGAATTCGGAAAAAAATATTTTTTTCGAAAAATTTGTTTTGTTCATAACTTTTTTTGGGGGGGTGGGCAAAAAAATTTATTGGATGGGCAAATGGGGGCAAAACTTGGGCAATCCAACTGCATCAAGCTTTTTGCCAAATTCAAAGACGGGGGTGCCTATAACTTTTTTTTGGAGGGTGGGCAAAATAATTTATTGGTTGGGCAAATGTGGGCTAACGTTGGGCAATCCAACGGCATAAGGTTTTTTGCAAAATTCGAATTTGGGGGTGCTGCCATCACGCAGCAAGAAAATTAATGTCATTTTGGTAAAAGTGTGGAGTGCTCGATATCAATTTGTTATAATTTCTCATTAATTTTATTCCGAAATGAGGCTTTTACTTGATGAAGATCCATACTGACAAGATGAAATAAAACAATTTAATTTGTTTAAAACTTCATTATAATTTGAACTAACGTTCAATTCAAACTTGTGACGGGTTTCGCTGACACAGTAGCTTGATTAAACGGGTGAAGGTACAATGAAAAATTTTCAATTTAAACAGTGCATTTATACGGAATTTTAAGGATATTGACAAAAGTATTAGACAATATTTAACTGGAAATGAAGGGAAAAAAGGGGTTCTTAAATTTGAAAAGTTTTACCGGGGAATTCAATAATTCAAGAGGGATTTTTGTGAATGAATTTCCAGGTATACCTTTTCAAATTTAAGAACCCCTTTTTTCCCTTCATTTCCAGTTAAATTTGGAAAGGTATATCTGGTAATTCATTAATTCAGGAGGGATTGTTGTGAATGAATGATTCATTATTGTGATGAAGCTCATTAGGTCTGTTATCATAGAAGATACCGAAAAAAGTAATAATATAAAAATTGTAGATAGCGTTACGCTTCATTTTTATAAATTAGTTACAATGTTAGGGGGTTGTTCCATAATTCGATGACTAGGGTCGAATTCCGCAAAACTACCCGAAAGAGGGATTATTAGCAAGTGGGACGTAGGGAAGGAATTTATCGAGAAGGGCAAGGAAAATGATTGAAATTTATCGAGAAGGGCAAGGAACATGATTGACGAAGGTATACAGTGTTGAAAAAATGGCCGCATAAGTAATAGGCTCTAGTAAAAACTGGCCTTTAGATGTTAGCCATATTCTAATCCTTCCGCTATCTTTAGCGGAACTCGATTAAAGTCGCAGGTAGGTTTTTGCGGAATTCGGCACAGCCCATCTCGATACCAGATCAATGTTATGTTTTTTTTAAATGGAACACCCTATATTTTACTACTATATTGTATTGTCACCGGTCCTTGAGGAGTGTGAAAATTTTCGAATTAATCTGAGCGTTTAATGTGGGTAAAAATCGAGTTTAAAGGTTGCGTTACAAACATACAAAAGTATTTGTTCCCATTGTTTACTAACATACAGGGTGAAATGTGAATTTTGAATGGATTTTCTATTAGTCATAACTTTTGAACGGTAATTTTGACATGTCTCGTATTTTGGTAAAATGTTACGCTACTACCGCCTAATTACTTGATCCGTTGCAAATAGAAAAAAATCAGGACCGACTTTTGAAAAATACTTCGTTTTGTTTACACTTGAGTTGGAACTTTTTTATTATTGGTTTTATGAAAAAAAATTATTTTTGATAAAAAGTTCTGCTTGGTTCAAAACTTGAAATGCCAGCATCAGATATCAATTTTTTCAAGGCTTATACGAGGTTTGTCAAAAAATAGAAATTTTACTCAAGAGTAAAGTACCTTTATTTTTTACAATACAGAAGAATGTTGTAAAGTAAAGTTATTTTGAATTAAAAGTTATATTCAAACATGCAATTACAGCCATTTGGCATGAACATTTAGGTTTGGTGATTATTTACTATTTAATAATTAATTATTCTGGCTTGACACAATTTATTGTACATGACATGACATGAAATATTTGACAGAGTGAGTTGTTTAGAATGCACTGACATTAAGTATTTCACAGTGAATGTCAGAGAGAGTTGGTATTTATAATGTAAACCTGAATTTTCATGATAAATGGCTGTAAATGCATATTTGAATATAACTTTTAATTCAAAATAACTTTATTTTATAACATTCTTCTGTATTGTAAAAAATAAAGGTACTTTACTCTTGAGTAAAATTTCTCTATATTTGACAATACCGAAAAATGTTATTGAAAAAAGTTGATCAAATTTGAAAACTACGTTCAAATATGCAATTACATCCATTTACATTTCAAAATAGAAACAATATTAAACAAGAACAAAACCTATTTTTTCATATTTTTTGACAAACCTCGTATATGCCTTAAAAAATTGATATCTGATGTGGCATTTTAAGGTATGAATCATGCAGAACTTTTTTTCAAGAATAACCTTTTTTCATAAAACAAATAATAAAAAAGTTTTCCATATGGTTCCAACTTAAGTATAAAAAATTTCACCCGGTATAAGAATTTTGAAGACTATTTATTTTTTTGAAAAGTATAGAAAGAGAACAAATTAGGACTATTTATTTTTTAATCAAAAAAATCAAATTTGACTAAGAATTCAAATTTTTGCAAAATTTCCAAAAATATAACTTATCTTGAAGAAATTTACTTTGTGTACAAAAATTTAATTTTCAATCACCAGCTCGTGCTATATTGTTCATTTTATCGAATTATTAGAATATTTTTTGAAAAATATAATTTGATTCCAAGTATCAATTACATAAAAAAAAACCGAAACCACAACAAAAACCAAAATGAAAATTGTTAAGATTTATTGGAAATTTTCGAAATGAGATCGATAAAAAGCTCCTTATTGTGATCTAAATTTCATTGCATTTTTATGGGTTTCTTATTTGTTTAATAATTTCTACTAATGTTACAAGAATCAATAATTTCGTTAATTAGTCTTTATCGTGTTTTCATATTTTACACCACAAAATCTATAAGGGGGCATCCATTAATTACGTGAGGTGTTCAGGGGGGGGAGGGTTGGAGGGTATCGTGTCGTATCTTACTAAATCTCACTTGGGAGAGAGGGGGGTCTTGGCAAATATCACGTAATTTTTTTCTAGCAGAAAACGATGTAGAACTTCGTCAAAGTTAAGTTAAATTAAAATAAAAAACGTGTCTTGAATAAAATGTGACATAACATTACGGTAATATTTCCAAATACTAGTCTTAAATAAAAGTAATTAAGCAAATTTTTTTTAAATAAATCCAAAGCTTTTACGCACAATACTCAAATTTTGAAAAATCTCACGTAAGATTAGGGGAGGGGGTCGAGAAAAATCTTACTGCATCTCACTTGGGGGAGAGGGGTTCAAAAAAACCTCAAAAAGGCCTCGCGTAAATAATGGACGCCCCCTAACCAAAAATAATGTACGTATTTTCGATTATTGAAAATGGATGTGTCATTTTGCAATTAATTAAATAACTTTATCTCAATAACCTATGGAGAACCGTCAACAAATAGTAACAATACATACCTCATGGGGGGCGTCCATTAATTACGTGAGGTGTTCAGAGGGGAGGGGATCGAGCCGAATCTTACCAAATCTCACTTGGGAGAGAGGGGGGGTCTCACGTAATTTTTTGCTTGGAGAAAACGATGTAAAATTAAAATACATTAAAATAAAAAACGTGCATATATGATCTAATTTGATCACTGTGATTTTAGATTACGGTACATAATATTCCCAAATACTAGTCTTAAATGAAAGTAATATTTTTTAATAAATCTAAATTTTGAAAAATCTCACGTAAGATTAGGGGTGGGGGGGTCATAAAATCCTCAATAATGCCTCACGTAATTAATGGACGCCCCCTTGTTAATTTTTATTTAATTCAGTTTTATCTGTTTTTGGCCCCTTTTTACACATGCCTAATCAAAGGAAAAAGTCTGCAAGGATGGCGAACACGTTTTTTAAGTTCTGCCATTGATTTCGGACAGACTTTTACCTCCATCTGATTCGAGTGTATTCAACTTCTTCGTCCTTTACAAGACAAAAGTGTTTAAACATTTTTTTAAATTGTTTTATTAATTTCATTATAATTTAAATAGACTTGAGACACTTCCAACTTGACTCGTCTGGGTGGTTCTAATAAAGTAAATAAATGAAGGTATAATTAGACGAATTAAATAATTAATGGCATACGAGGTCACACGCTTCTTCTATAATTTACACTCTGACTAAGCTACGACACTAAGGTATATTATAACAATTAGAGAAAATAAATTTAACAACTAACTGGAAGCTTAAACAATGACAATTACTGGTTTAAACTGTTTTTAGAAGGTCAATCTCTATTTGTTTATCTTAGATACTGTAAATTTAATATGTAATCACAAAATTTGATTTGTAAATAGATATTTATAATACACATAGATTCAAAAGTTTTTCATCACCTAATATCTCATAAAGTATTTTTCTCTTCATCAAAAATGGATTGGAGAATAATTAATTGATTAGTTTTATGTTAAATAAACATCAAGGTTTTTTGTAAAAATTTTATTATCCACTAATACACATGTTTTAAATATAAGAGTATTTTTGCAAGAAAATTAAATTTACAAATTGGTGACTTTTTTTCATACACCGCTGTAAAGAGGCTTCCAAGACCTTACAAATGAAGTATCACTCAACCCCTCTTCCCTATTCAATTTTGAGCGGTTGCTTGTTCAAGCCTCAAATATACGTCAAAAGGTGTCCCCCAAAGAAAATCATCCGACGTGTTTCGGGAAATTTTTCCGTTCACTATGGGATAAGAAATATTCGGAGTGGCTCGTCTGAGATGGAACACCCTGTATATTCTATTCTTAGAAATTACCTTGTAATAGGAGTAGCAAATTGTTATCATGTTTTACTTTTTCAAAATTTAAAACAGATCATTGGTTAATTTTATCGTGAAGGGCAAGGGAAGAAGCCATTTTTTCAAAACTGTATAGCTTCTTCAATTTTTCCTTGCCTTTCTCTATAAAATTAATCAATGATCTGTTTTAACCAAAATAGTGGTTAAAGGAGAGTAGAACGTTAAAGTAACCAATTTTGCAATTATTCTTGATAAAATATTTTTTGGGGACGAGTTTCGTTTTTATTTGTGTCGACCTACACTACTCCGGGACGGGTTTAAGTATATTATGCTAGGTAAGAAGTTGACCAAGAGATTAAATTGGAAGTCCAAAAAAACATTTCTTTCTCTTATCCTTGTGCCTTTTCAGGCGTCGGATTGGAATTCTTCCTGTATCCATTTTTTCCATTCTTTTCTATCCCTGGTCAATGCCTTATCTCTCCTAATGTTTTTCCTGTGTTCTTTCCAATTTCCTCAATCTGGTCTATCCATTTCTTGATGGGTCTTTCTTTATGTCTTTTTCTTATATTCCCATTTCCATAACTTTTCTCGCAATTCTATCTTGCTTCATTCTTACAAGTTGGCCATACCAGTTTAATTGTTTCTTGATTAGTTATGCTTCTGATTTCTTCGTTCCTTACTTTGTCCCATTTTGTTTTACCTGCTATTTTCCTTAAATGTTATTTATTTTTGTTTCCTGCTTTTTCTGCAGTACCCAGTTCTCACTAGCATAAGTTATAGTTGGTACTGTAATTTTGTTGCAGATTTCCAGCTTTGTGTCCATATCAATGTGTTTATGGCTTAGTATTGTTCGATTTAAGGAATATTATAATCTTGTTGATTTATTTGCTCTATTTTCCCTTCTTCTGTTATGATACTTCCTAGGTAATTATAAGTTGTTACTCTTTCTAATGTTTTGTGATTACCTTTCAATTCCTTGTACCTACTCCCCTCTCGCTGTTTTTCATTTACTATCATTACTTTCGTTTGTTCGGTATTTATTGTCATTTTCATATTTTCTATTTCTCTTGCCAATAAGTTGATTAGTTGATTAGTTCTGCTATGAGTACAATATCGTCTCCATACAATAGATTACTTAATCTGATCGGCACCATGTTTCTGTACCCTATTATCACGTCCAGATTTCCTCCTTGTCTTTTTATTTCCTTCACTATTTTGCCCATAATAATGACAAACAATAGTGGGCTTAAGCTATCCCCTTGTTTTATACCTTTTTTCATTAAAAACTCTTCCGATCTTTGACCTCCTATCTGCATTCTTACTTTAACAGTCTCGTATGTGCTTTTAATTATATTAATTAGAGATTTCGGTACTTCTAAGTCTTCCAATACCTCCCAAATTTTTTCTCTTTTCACTGTGTCAAAAGCTGCCTTCAAGTCTATAAAAAATGTTAAATACATTTCTTCTTCCGCTTCTATTGTATTATAAATGTATATATTGTCATTTGCTTATCGTCCTGGTCTAAAAGCTGCTTGTTCCTCTTCTAATTTTGCTTCTATATAACATCTTAATCGGATCTCTATTATTCTCGTATATATTTTAAAGCTAGTTTGGGCTAAATATATTGGTCTATAATTATAGCACAGTGTCTGAGCCCCTTTTTATGTATTGGCAGTATAAGGTTATTTTCCCAGTCTTTTGAGTGTCCCATGCTTCCCTGCATATGGGACACAGCCATTCTTTTCCTTTTTCTCCTAACCATTTTATCATCTCTGGCGCTACTTCATCCTCCCCACTGGGGAGATATAACTTTTAAACACTATTCTCCACGAAGAGAAATGCATTTTTGCATCCTTTGGAACCATTTCTGGAAGCAGTTATTCCACTTGCTTGTTGGTACATCAAACTAGAGTTTTTGAAGGCGTTGACAGCATCTTCTGGGGACTGGAAGATGGTTCAACAATTCGATGTTTTCTTGCTTTACTGTTTTTCGAGCTGTGTGGAGACTTTAAAACACTCAAACAGCCGACTGACGTTTACTTTCGGGTTCAATAGAGTAAACCCAGGATTCATAACCACTGTTTCCTGCGTTAAACCGGTTTAGAGTTTTTGACACCAATTGACTCTAATCACATCAAGATAATCTAAGGAAGAAAATTTAAATTTTTTATAACTTTTGTAAGAGTCCCGGTATTATCTTGAAATTTTTTTGTACATATTTTTGATGTTGCCTTTTTTGATAACCTAAAGTATTTGAGTCGTCAGCAATTCATAAAATGTTGATAAGTACTGTTGGCAAAAATATGGTAGCAGTGTTTACTTGTTGGTATCGGTGTGTACGAAGTTTAGAGTGATTTTTGTTATTCGAATTAGTGTTCAGTGAGTGGAGAAAGCGAAGAGCAATTGAGAGCAGTAGAGATGGTTGAAGAGGATCGAAACTATAGAAGTGTAGCTGGAGTCCTTAACTCATCACCCAGTGTTAATTGTTTGATGAGAAGATACCGTGGGATTGTCGATGTTGGAGAAAGACATACTGGCCGTACTGCAGGTCAGTTAGCTAGTGAGCTACAGTAGGTTCCCCCATTAAATAGGGGCAATAGCGGTATAATATAAGCGTGGGCTCACGAACATTTAAACTGGGGACATCAAGAATGGCCTACTGTGCTCTTCACGGATGAGTCTCGCTTCGGTTTTCATCGTGATACGCGTCGAGTTCGTGTGTGGAGTCGACCACAGATCAACTACCTATAGATAGGCATCTGACCCGTGGCGCTTCATGTGGCGAATTAATTGTACGGGTGGCGCCACCTTGAGAGCCTGAGCAGTAGCTCTAGCACCTTTGACATGGTTGTGATCTTCGCTAACAGCAGAAAAAGAAGATTCCTGTAATTTTGCAGTTTTTGGCGGCATATTCAAAATTACTGTAATTTTACTTTTATTGCAAAATGGCATTTATGGTCCATTTTTTGATATTTCATTTAAATCAACTCAACATTTGATTGATATTACAATAATAACAATCGAATAGTCAAGTTAAATTAAATGAAATATCAAAAAATGGACCATATAATGCCTGAAGTGGAAAAAATAAAGCATCAAGTTTATATATTTTATTCAATATAAAAAAGTACACAATAAATAAAACGTTTTTTAAAATCTTTGAATGACAAACGGGAAGAACAATAAATGTTAGGAGTTTAACAACAAAGCAATAAGCAAAATAACTTTGAAAAATCTCAGCATGCGATGTAAGGTAAAACGATTTTTTAAAGTAAGAAGTCTTCATAAGTTAACAATTATTAACAGTGATCAATGACGCAAAGTAGAACAAATAGTGAAACAGTGACCCTTTCTTCCTTAATATTGAAAAACAGAAAAAGAAGCATATTCTGGAATGCAAAAATAATAAAATATAATATAGTGAAGTTAAAAAGACACAAACATTTAATAAAAATCAATAATCATTAAAATAAATACTAAAATAAAAAGCGAGGAGATGTTAGAATTGTTTTCAAACAAATAACTTTTACACAAATATGAGAAGATAATTACAAAATGGGCTAAAAAGGAAAATTAAACTAAAAATACCAACAAAATAATGAATATACAAGGAACATAAAAAAGAAACTGACATGTGTTTTGTATGATGTTGATAAAAGACCAATCATCAAGCTGATCTATTTCAAAATAACTCATAATGATCTCTTTTCCGGTCTCTTACACAGCGTTTAAGATATTTATTATGGGCCGATTGAAATGGACGATCTCTGTTAATCACTCTCATGTCATTATGTTTCAAAACCCCTTTAAGATTTTTTATGAGGGTCACTGTCTTATGAAAATCTTTGCTGCACCGGCTTCTGCAAATAAAGAAAGTAAAATATGAGGAAACTGACAAATGTATTTCAAAAATATTTATAAAGATAAAACATTTTTTCATACAAATCAAAAAATAGCTTATATTAAAAAAACATGAAGCACATTTCTACAGTTTGCTAATAACACTGTTAACTAAAATGTGCACACCATTTAAAAAACTTAGTTTACAAGATCATGACTATCATTACTTCTATATAATTTATTAGGTAGCTACATTTGGATATTTTTAATTAGCTCAAACACACAATACATATGATTGTAAACATTTACATATTTGTTTCTCGAAACTGCTTACCTTCGAAAAATGCTTGGACCTTTCTTCGGGAAATCCTTTTTTTGTTCTTTTCAGTACCTGTAGACAATTTATTCATTTACTAATATAATACTATAAAATATGTAAGTTAGTTAGTTTTTGATGGGAATTAAACAAACCAAATAATATAACAAAAGGAACATACAGAAGATATACTATTTTATACATACCATCATTTGATAATTGCTCGATACTCTCCAATTCATCCACCTCTAACTCCTTACTCGTGGATTGAATAGCTATAACATAAAAATTAGGAGTTAAATAAACCAAATAATATAACAAAAGGAACAGACAGATGATATTTTATTTTATTTTATACATACCATTATCTGATAATGGCTTAATGCCCTTCAATCCTTCCTCCTCAAACCCCTTGCTCGTGATTGGAATAGCTATAACATAAAAATTAGGTGTTTATTTTTTCTTAGGTACACTGTACGATTGCCAAAATTATAGCTAATGAGTTGCATAAAACTCACCATTAATTAATTTCCGTATATAAGTTTTTGTTGGTGTTTACACCTTCCCAACTGGCGAATAAGTTGCTGATGTGGAGGGCATTTCCATCATATCTACAGAATCTTTATATATAAGTAAATTTTTTTTCAAACTCTAGAAAAAAAAATATCTTTAATTTTCTCGGGAGTTGTTTCCTGTGAGGACACCATAGTGGGGAACAAAAAATCGGAAACCCCCTTTGGATTGTAATCTAAAAAACATAATCACATTTAATAACATTCAATAAATATATGTACAAAAAGAATTACATACCAGGAAAAAACAGGGATGGCAAAGAAAACCTTTTCAATAGTTTGCCTTCGACTACTTCTACTTTTAAAAAGCAGGCCTGGCCAAAATGACGAGGGCATATTCTCCAATGTTTTCGCCTCCAAAGATTGGTTTCCACTTCTTTCCAGCCAAACTGTACGTTCTTCTTCGAGACTGGGAAGTATAAGGCTGTATAAAAGAATAACTACTTCAATATTTTGTCACTTTTTAGTTAATGAAACATGTTTTATTTTATAAAAATATAAAGCTTACCGGGTACACCCCACATTACAGTCCTTCACTATACATTGTCTGTAAAGTCCACACTAAACAATAAACTAAACACACCCTGTCGACCTGAACAAAAAATATAAATATATTAAAGAAAAACAATTTTTTAAAACTGAACTAACCCAGAAATAAAACTAATAGTCGTAAACGTGGTTGTTATTAGGTTTAGTTATTAGTGGTGACATATGTGGAAGAATCTGGAATTACTACCAGAGACACTACTAACGGCGTTACAGTTCTCATTAAATCCGCAATTTTAGAAGTGCTCTGGCTCTCCAGGTGGCAGTACCATCGCGCGATCAGAGTGCCCATACCCTGGAGTCGACCTGGAAATCTGGAACATCTTGCCGCTGTACCACCATGGTAACTGTTTATACCATGGTGGTACAGTTATGGTATGGGGCGGTATTCGTATTGGAGGAAAAACTGACCTCGTTTTACTGGAAGGCCATTTGAATGCTGCCAGTTATCGTGCACAAATCGGACCGAATTTCCAGTTCATGCATGATTATGCCCGTCCACACACAGCACACCCAGTAAACGAATATCTGGAAAATGCGCAATATCCCGATCTCAATCCCATCGAAACCTTTGGGATTCTATGGGACGAAGACTTTTGCTTCATTCCACACGAGACAACAGTTTTTTGATTGTCTTCATAATCTCTGGACCACCACAAACCAACCGGAGATCGACAACCTCATTTTCAGCATGCCAGACTAAGAGGAAGCCATACAACCTTTTGAGGTACTTTTTATACCATCGTAACAAATTTATTAAAATGATGGGTCCGGTAAGGTTTGCGACCCTCGGAATTTTGCAACGATCTTTTTCTTATTAGAAAGCCCTATTTCTATAGAACATTTTAGAAGAAAAAAATTCTTGGATCATGTACTTTTGAAAGAGAAAATCGCAATTGAAAGTACTAAAAATCCGCCATTTTTGTTTTAAATTTTGACAATTATGTCTAGATATCAGTTGGTGGATTGAACAATGTTGCCAGTTATCATTTCCGTAACTCGTTACGGCTTGGAAATGCTTTACACAAGGTTTCTTACTAAAAAATTTGTGGAAGATTCAGAATTTATAGAGAAAAATCCAAAAAACAATATTTTTTCACCATGACCACTATTTGGACAAATATTTTATTTGAAAAATAGTTAAATACTTTATATTCAACATGAGTTTTTTCAAAATTCATGTAATTTTTTCGAGAAGGAGAAGCTAATAAATATGTATGTACCTATATAGATTAAGCTTTTGATTATGGCTAATGTAATCTTAACGATAGTAGAAAGTATGACGTGTAGAGACCTAATCTAACCAAACCTAACCAAACCTAACCTAACCTCACCTAACCAAACCTAACCAAACCAAACCAAACCTAACCTAACCAAACCTAACCAAACCTAACTATACCTAACTATACCTAACCATACCTAACCAAACCTAACCAAACAAAACCTAACCAAACAAAACCTAACCAAACAAAACCTAACCTAACCGAACCAAACTTAACCAAACCTAACCAAACCTAACCAAACCAAACCTAACCATACCTAACCAAACCTACCAAACCTAACCAAACCAAACCTAACCAAACCTAACCTAACCTACATAATTGAATATTGTATAAATTAATTTAATATATTATTCACTATATTGCTATAAAACTGTATTAGGTACAGCAGTAAGTTTGTTATAAACTCTTACATTTAATGTAAGAAATAAAGCAAATCTAAGATAAACATTATATTCTAAGGATGCTTAATATTTCAATTTTTATGATTATAAATGCAAATAATTTTATGTTTTTATATATTCATGTAATCTGCTACAATGCGAAATTAATTCAACTAAAAGAAAATAAACACCATATGACAACGCCGCTTAGCTATCACCTGATCACAGGACAATCATGATTTGTGATCGTGAGGTATCTTAGACATAAGATTTGAGTGTGTAGTTTTATAACCTATAAGTGTCGAGTGAAAAAAATATACTTAAAAATATTTCTGAAAATTGGCGAAATTAAAGTATTTTCTTCCGGTTTTTTTTGTGAAACGGACTTAAATTTAGTTAAAGATAATAACCTTTACAGTTTAAAGTGAAAATATTCATCGTAAATAGCATTAAATAGAGTTAAAAAAGTATTATTTTTTGAACTAAATTCGTGATTTTTAAAGTAATTTCTGAATGATCCAACGAAATTTTTGTTCTAATCTACTTTATTTAAGGGTAGCTATCAAACAAATTTAAAATTAACATAAAATTCCGAGGGTCGCGAAGTCTACCAGAACCAAAATGATCATTGTTAGTCTTTTTTTTTTCTGAACTTTTGTAACAATTTCCTCTTTTTGATGATGGGTTCAACGGCAATGGTAACAGTACCACCCACATAAATTTTGAAGTTTAATACTGCAAAAAGAGGTTGTCAAATTTTTAAGGTTCATTCACAGTAGAATGGGGCGTAAATAATAGATTTGTATTGATTGATTCACCTAAAAAACTTTTTCGTGTTTTTGTTCGGGGTCAACCATCTGATTCAGTAAATATATTGCGAGATCTGTTTTCCACACGAATATACTTTCTTTGTGAAATCCACTACCTCGTCGAAAATACCGGTACACGATTTTTCGATAGCGTAAACATAGAACAAACATTAAACTTTAAACCTCTTTCTCTCGCTCTTACCGCCGTCTTTCTCATTTCATACTAAACTTAAATTATTCAGTTATCCATTCTTGATTGCCCGCCTCCAGGCAACGAACGTCTGCGAAGCGGCAACGCTGTTTATTCTTTCATTTACTTAGTGCCAGCCATTACTTTTATTCAACGCGGCGTTGACAAATTTATTTAGTTTACTTATATGCTAGGATTTTGCTGAATTATAACGAAAATGTATAAAAATATATAAATAATAATCAAAACACATTCAATATCGACGGCAGCTGAAAGCTACACTGTTGAAAATTTTCGATATATTTTTTAACAGTGTAGATGTAAGCGGCTTTAGCTGCCGATGATGCTCAATGTTTCTTTTGTTTATTGAGTACTCAGAAAATCAAATTTTTAGAAAATGGAACATTTTGAGTGGAAAATGATTGCTTCTTGCAGTTCCCTAATCTAAAAGGTAACGTCAATAGCGTCCGGTTGAGCTCCGGCTGTCAATTCCAGCAGCATTTAAAATATGTGTAAAAAATTTCGTTATTGCAATCAGATCATTTGGTTCTAATGAGAAATTGTAAATTTATTTGTTGAACTTGGAAAATTATCTAGTTTTAATCATAGTACTCTGATTTGAAAACGTTCTAAGATCTCTACGTATTTTTGGTAAAGTCTGTTCATACTTATAAAGAAGTAACTAATTAGACTTCTGTTAAGAAAGACCCATGCAAGCTGTGAAATCGAAATATGACCGAACAGATCCGTACTTTGGATTTAAACAGTATTTGATTTTTGTTGTTATTTATCACAAACCACAATATTTCTTATGTTTTTATTTCAATGTTTTATTAGCGTTCCAGTAGTCTAGTCTATAAGCTTAAAAGGGTGTTAACTCTACATACTTTTATTAAAATTATGTGGTTTAGCTCATTCAATCCGGAATAATGTCTAGATCATTGTGCCAAATAATTTAATTAGTTAAAGTTTGAAAGTTATAAACAATTAAACACCTAAAAGATCCTAATAGAGGAGGATATTTCCAATAAAAAAGGCCGAACTCCCAGTACTCTATCTCCATTATTTATAATTTTAATTTAACAGGGAAACTAGCCCTCCGCGCGCCATTATTAGGTTGCGCGCACGGCCTCGAAAGCCGAATAGATCCGTACTTCGAATTTAAATAGTATTTGATTTTGTTTGTCATTTATTTTGGGAAATCAAACCACAATATTTTCTATGTTTTTATTTTAATATTTTGTTAGCGTTCCAGTAGTCTAGTCTATAAGCTTAAAATGGTGTTAATTCTACATACTTTTATAAAAATTATGTGGTTTAGCTCATTCGATCCGGAATAATGACTAGATCATTGTGCCAAATAATTAAATTAGCCCATAAAAAATTCCAAAAGTTATAAACAATTAAACACCTTCAAATAATAGTGTTTGGTCCTTAAAGAGGAAGATATTTCCAATAAAAAAGTCCGAACTCCCAGAACTCTATCTCCATTATTTATAATTTTAATTTAACGCTGAAAATAGCCATCCGCGCGCCATTATTAGGTTGCGCGCACGGCCTCGGCGTCACTTGAAAAAAAAATTTTCAAGTACTCAAAGTTAATAGAAAAATCTAAATAAATTATAGTATAATCTAAACACTTTAAAGAATTGATTCCCGTTGGAATTTTTCATAAAAACAAATTTTTCAATATGCTAGATTGCGTCATCAAAGTTTTAAAAATGTTAATACTTTGTTTATAATAATTTTTTCAAGTTAACAATAAATGACTGATTTGCCATTTTTTGCTAACTTACATTACTTATTATAAACAAAGTATTAACATTTTTTTAAGTGACGTACTCGCTTTCGAGGCCCTGCACGCAACCTAACAATGACGCGCGGAGGGCTATTTTCAGCGTTAAATTAAAATTATAAATAAAGGAGGTACAGTTCCGGGAGTTGGAAATTTTTTTTACTAAATTTCCTCCTCTTTAAGGACCTTTTTTTAAAATTTCGAAAATATTTATAACTTACGAACAATAAGCTACAAACCAAACACTATTTTTGTTTGGTGTTTAATTGTTTATAACTTTTGGAATTTTGTATGGGCTAATATAATTATTTGGCACAATGATCTAGACATTATTCCGGATCGAATGAGCTAAACCACATTTAAGCTTATAGACTAGACTACAGCTACCGTTATCAAAAATAATTAAATTTTTATAAAATTACGGTCCCTATTTAAATTTAAGAATGCAAAAAATTGTTGTCAAATTGTTAAGGACCATTCACAATAGTATCCTGGAAAAAATGTGAAATATAGTTATTTTTGTATTTAGAGCGTAAAGTAACATGGCGATCTTTCGAAAGCGTCAATTTTACTTTACGCTCGAAAAACACACATAATTTTTTCTACAGTCGCCCTTTTAATAATTAAAACAGCTTTTTATATTATCTAAGGTTATAATAGGAGTGCTAGAATAATCGTCATTTTCGCTATTCATCATGATTAACCTTAAAAAGATCTACTGACTAGGGATGTCAAAAAATAATCAATTTTTAGATAAATCGATTATTATTTTCTTATATTCGATTTTTATCGTATTATTAATCGATTTTATAAATTACGTGTTTAAATCGATTTTTGGAATCGGCTCGTATTATTTATTGACAACTTTTGACGATTATTGACCATTTCTCAAAATTTTGACATTGATTGTCCATTTTTAACAATTTTTAACCATTTTTGATAGTTTTTGACCATTTTTGACAATTTTTCAAAATTTTAGACCATTTTTCAAAATTATTGACCATTTTTTGATAATTATTTGACAATTGTTGACAATTATGAACCATTTTTCCAAATTTTTGACCATTTTTGTTAATTGTTGACAATTATGTACCATTTTTCCAAATTTTTGACAATTTTTCAAAAACTTTAACAATTTTTGACAATTATCAAGTATTTTTCAAAATTCTGACAAATTTTTAACAATAATTGTCCATTTTTGACAGTTTTTGACAATTTTTAACCATTTTTGATAGTTTTTGATAATTATTGGCCATTTTTGACCATTTTTCAAAATTTTAACAATTATTGACCAATTTTGATAATAATTGTCCTTTTTTGACAGTTTTTAAAAATAATTGACAATATTTAACCATTTTTGATAGTTTTTGACCATTCTTGGCCATTTTGACCATTTTTCAAAATTTTAGGCCATTTTTCAAAATTATTGACCATTTTTGATAATTATTGAAAATTGTTGACAATTATGGACCAATTTTCCAAATTTTTGACAGTTATTGACCATTTTTGACTATATTTCAAAAACTTTAATAATTTTTCAAAAATTGTGACCTTTTTTCAAAATTATTTACCATTTTTGACAATTATCGACCATTTTTTAAAATTTTAACAATTTTTGATAATTATTGACAGTTTTTGACCATTATTGATAGTTTTTGAGAATTATCGACCATTTTTGACAATTATTGACCATTTTGACAATTTTTGACCATTTTTCAAAATTTTTGACAATTTTCTACCATTTTTCAAAATTTTAACAATTATTGACAATTATTGACCATTTTTGACAGTTTTTGACAAAAATTGTCCATTTTTAACAGTTTTCGACAATAATTGACAATTTTTGACAATTTACATATTGTTTTATTTGATTTTTAATCTGATTAATTGTTAAATATTCACCAATTGAGTTAATTCGGAGGGCGTGGTTTGATTAAATAAGCGAGCGGAAAAGTTTCCTTTTTTGCGCTAGAGCGTAAAGTAACAATCCTCGGCATTTGTCGACTTTACGATGCCATTTGAATATAGTAATTAGGCATTTTACGCGTGACGGTAGAAAAAATTATTTTTGTATGACATTCCAACAATATCATAGTCTACTAGGAATGGGATAATATTTGATTTATTTTGAAATACGCAAGTGCAATAGTATATTATTCAACGAGCGTATAATGAAGGTTATTATTCACGAGGTGAAGTTTACTGCCACGAGCGCCAGCGAGGGAATAATAATTCATTATACGCGAGTAGAATACTATACTTTATCCACGACTACTAAATATATTTGTTGTAGTTAATTTGTTGGAAAATTTTGTTACACTATTAGAAATACTATTATTTTATTCATACAATATATTATTGTTCATTTACACACAGAACAAAGTTATCGAAAATTATAATAATCGTATAATATCTTATAATAAAAATCACTGCCATGATTAATAGGTATTATTAAGGTCGAGCAAACAGACGTATAATGGGTACATTATACAACAATCGTGGATAAATTATTTTATTATTATAAATGGGAACTATTATTTCAATAATACAGTTTATTATATTCATTTATTTAATATTTCGCCAACATTATCTGTATATATGATTTTTCCACTTTTTTAACATGTATGATTGAATTCGTCCAATAATTATGTATGAACAGACTTTACCTACATGCAGGTTGCGAAATTATTTTAAAAATTTCATTGAGTTTTAATGTACCTTAACCATATCCACTACGTATTTAACACGTTCACTGCGGTTACTACTTTAAAAGTACATTATCCTTTTATATAAAAATCAATGTCTAATGATTTTTTTTTCTATTGCAGGTAAGAAATTCTATTTATTTAAATAAATGGTCCTACGGTGAGTAATTTTAAACAATAAAATCATTTTCTGTATTACTTACTATAATATAAACAAACTAAGTCTATATTAACGCTATGAATTTAATTAATTTAAAATTGCATTCTGTATAATTATAAAAACAAACTGCTTTCTGTATTATTAAACTAATTATGTTGAATTTTACGAATCCAATACTTTTCAAATTACTATTCCCCAGACCGCAGTGGGTACATAAATCAGATTTTGGCGTGAGATAACATAACAAAATAATGTTTTTAGTGCATAGTTTTCACGGGAGCTGTTATTAAATACTCCGCCCTCGGTTTTTTTTTCTATACAAACACGTTTTTTTTAGAGAGGAACTGTGAGAATTTGAACGAGTTAAATAAATAAACTGTATTTTTTAAAAAGTAACTATGTTCGATTTTATAATGTAGAGGAATTTACTGACGGAATCTGAACCAATAAATCCACTTTTTGTATCTTTAACATTATCAAATCTTACAAAATCTCTAATTATAATAATACTATCGCCCCGTCCCGGCTTCGCACACTACAAACTTCAAAATGTTTATGTTATTGTGCAAATTTATAATGGTCTTATTAGAGTGTTTTATTTTTTTTCTGGTTTTGTACATGTCAATATAAAAATTTTATCGACCATAGGATTGTAACAAGTAAGACGGAGATAGTATAAGGAATATTACTCGAAAGAGAGAGATATACAGGGTGATACTATATTCTAGGACCCAGAGAGCTCTCGTTATAATTTCAAGGGTGTTGAAAGTTTGAAATCAAAATTCAAAATTTGCCGTAAATCAAAATATTTTTTCAAATTTGGTGACCAATATGCTCTTTAAGAATGTAATATTCGAACGAGTTTCCCATGTCGGCCCGAAAAAAAAAAGAATGTAATATTGTGAACTTTTGAAAAATTTAACCAGTAGGTAACTGGATCAAATATTTTTTTATTTTTTTTTATCCTTGCTTAGCAAAACGCCGACGGACAAATTATGTTACAAATCATAATTTGTAAATTATCTCTAAGTACCTACTTTTGTTCAGAAGCAAATTTCCACCAAACCGTCCATTTTAGCTCCATTATTTCCTCCGTTATTCCTTTTTTAACTAAAAATTAACAGAGAATTAAAAAAAAATAAAAAAAATATTTGTTCCAGTGGCGTAAAAAATAAGTAGATAAAAGTTGCCACTAATCCCGATAGCGCGCCACTGGTTAAATTTTTCAAAAAGTTAGCTTATGTCACAATACTACTTTCTTAAAGAGCATTGGTCACCAAATTTGAAAAAGATATTTCAAGGCGATTTTGATTTTATGGCAAATTTTGAATTTTGATTTAAAACTTTCAACACCCTGTATTTCGGTAACTAAGCCCCTTGGGGGTTAATGTTCCTATATCAAAATTTATCAAATAACGATAGCTCTTTGGGGTAGAGCGTTGTCGATCGAATATAGTAGTTTATCATAAATCCGGCCGAGCAATCAATTGGCAAAATTCCATAAGCGTACTTAATATGAGGTGAAGAATGCGTGGCTTAAAATAAGTTTAATTTTTTATATTTGATACTAAAATATTCCGTTGTTTGCATGAAATAAGCCAAAATAGAATCAATCAATTATTTTCAAATTATACAATTCAGTCACGTCACTGACCACCGTAATAATTTAATTTTTAATCTCTTGACAATAGAAAATACCCTAAACTCGTCCTGATACGGGGTGAAGCTATCTGCCCGACACAGAAATAGGAAAAAAATATTGTTGATGGTAATATTTTAATATTACTTGGATGGTTCATTCTGGTTAAAAACCAAATAAAACTAGTTAATTTCTAGAGACAATTGAATATTTTAAGCCTAATAATAAAGTTGACGATAAAGTCTCATTGGCTGTTGAACTCCAACTTACTTTTTAAAAGGTATTTTTATAATAATGTTACGTCGGAACGGAAGAAGGGGAGGAGAGATGCGGAAAGGAGAAAGAAGCAGAAAAGGAAAGACGTGAGGAAGAGAAGGAGAGGCGTAGAAAGGAGGAGGAGAGACAGAAGGAGGAGAGGCGTAGATAAGCAGATGTAAAAATTATGAATTCAGGAAACATTAAAGCTAGATGTAGGACAGCTAAATAATAGAGTAGACCATTTAAAACACCAACAAGAAAATTTGAAATCTAATTTGGAAAAACTAAACTGACTAATGTCAATTGTCCCGCTATTTATACTTTTCACCTGTTCCAGACAGTTCTCGACTTTTCGATGACATCTCTAGACTTTTCGATGGCAGTTCTAGATGATTCCAGATGTATGTCTTCTTCTTTTTCTTTAGGGACCTCTACATATCTTCAGTACAGGTCCGACGTAACAATACTCTTCCTCTGTTCTTCGCCCACTTCGATTTTTTTTTACTTTTAGCCTTTTTACACCCGTCGTAAGTTCTAAACGAAAGGTCCGATTGGAATAATATAAAGAGGAATCTACATGTACATATTCAACCTTGATTGTTTCGTATTTTGTTGGATGAGGATAAGTGTCATCATCTTTCGATTTTACCGATGTTTTCATTTACTAATTTAGGAAGGATCTAAAAGACAACTACCCTTACAAGAACCACAATGTATTTGGTACCCTTAAGACGGTGCCTCATGTCATAGTACATCGAATGTTAGGGAATATCTTGAACATATGTTCCATGGAAACGTTATCCATAGATATTCTGATCTTTTTTGGCCTGCTAGATCTCATGTCCTTACCTCCCTTGATTACTTCCTGTGGGGCTATTTGAAACAAAAATTTTACCAGGAAGGGCCGTTTCAGGATGTTGACGATTTAGAAAGAATGCCAGGAAATTTGTCCAGAAATGATCAGGAATGTATTTCGTGAATTTGCCGATAAAACGAATACATGCATTTAACGTGACGGTGGATATATCGAGGCATTAGTTGAATGAGTGAAAATTATGTTTCTATTTATTTCTAGAATTAATATTTGTTTGTGAAATAAATGCTGTAACGGTAATGCGCGCTAATTTGTAACTGTAAACGCTCTCGCTTGAAGGGCTCCGGCTAGAGACTCTTCTCAAGGGTGATTCGACCCCAAGTTTATGTCGCACAAGGATAACAGAAAGGTTGTAAAAATTGAGGGCGCCACTACCTTTTTGACGTCAATAAAAAGTACTAACAAACTAAGGCGGAAAAGGTAGAAACGCCTTGTAGAATTTAGATAAATGTTTAAACAGAAATAAAAAAATAAAAAAAGTTACCTAAAAAAACATTTAAAATTTTACCCCGGGCGATATCTCAACTTTTATAGTTGAGAATTTAGAAAAAAAAATATAAAAAAATGGAATTTTTCTTCCACAGGAAATGGAACAAATGTGAAAAGAATTGTACTTTTATAGGTACTTAGCTTATGAAGTTATTGTTTCCGGAAAAGGTGGTGGTTGAAGAAGGTAGGTAGATCTTGCCTCTACGAAGTCTTGAGAAGATGGAGACTAGATCTCGAAGAAAATAGGAAGATAGAGATGTCTTGATTATAACGGTATTCTAGCAGCTGTGTCTTGGTCTAGGGCGGTATTTTGGTCTAGGGCTGTATCTTGGTCTAGGGCTTGTATCGTAGCCTAGGGCTTATATCCTAGCCTAGGGCTTCTATTCTGGTCTAGGGGCTGTGCTTACCTAGAAGCAGTGGCGGATTTACACATTTGCCGCCACTAGGCTATTCAAATTTTGCCGCTCCTACCGACCTCTACATTTCTATACCCTCATTGGCAATAATTTTAATAATAAATTTTTTTAATGTCGATCACATATTTCATCACAGCAGGTATGAAAGTTTCACAATACCATTTTGTACATTTTTTGTACAACAAAGCAAAGGCGTTTTGGTTTTTTTGGCTTAAGGTAGATCTTAGACAATTTCTCACTCGTTTCCAGCAGCAAAGAAATATTTTCTCAACTGCTGGTGAACATAGAGCTACATGCGAACAGCTAAATACAAGTTTGCATAAACGTTTAGCTAATTCTGTCTCCGCAGGAACGAAAATCTTTTCAATAGTCCAGATAGCACAGTTCCTGCATTTAAAATGATGGAATTAAAGCATGGGAGTGTAGCAAAAACATATTTATGAAGTCATCCGTGCCTAGTGATGAGCAAAGCAAGAACCAAGACCAATACCAAGACAGTCTTGGTAAAACGGTCTCGGTCTTGCTTGTCCGGTCTTGGTCTTGCTAAAATACTTGTAGTCTTGGTCTTACACATTCAGTCTTGGTCTCGGTCTTGGACTTGCTTAAATACTTGTAATCTCGGTCTTGCGTACTCAGTATTGGTCTTGGTCTTGCCCAAATAGTTTGTTACTTACTACTTACGACGTTTTGGAACATTTTCGAGTCTTTTGATAGGTATAAATTATAAATGATCAACAATTCATATCTAGAAATCTTAAACACACAAAATGTTTTGTTTCGACGCAAACATATATTCAAAGTTAAAAAAAATATTCTCATATATCCTATTTAAAACGAAAGTTGTAATTTTTAGTTTAGTTTTGCACTTTGGTCTTGGTCTTGCATTCTCTGTCTTGGTTTTGGTCTTGTTCTTTTTCATTCGGTCTTGGTCTTGCCAGTGTATGTTTGATCTTGGTCTTGGTATTGCAAAATCGTAACACCAAGATAGATTTTGCTCATCACTAGTCCGTGCCCACGCTTCCCTACATATTGAATTGTTTGTGTGGACCTAACAACATTTAGGTATATAAATATGATTTTTCATTTATTTTTGTAAGACATTAACATGTTGGTTCCAAATTTGCCGCCCCTAAAATCTGCCGCCCTAGGCTCCAGCCTACTCAGCCTAGTGGTAAATCCGCCACTGCCTAGAAGTACAGGTGGATCAAGGATATATTTTTTGACAAACCTTGTATAATACTGAAAAAAATTGATATGTGAATAAGTTTTTTTTTCCTAAAATTAATAATAAAAAAGTTTCCCATAGGGTTCCAACTTACTGAGACATATTGTATAAGATCCTTATTAAACTATATATTTTTCACGAACCATCAGAAAAATCATGAGTAAAAATATAACTTTGAATGCCACACTTTATCGGGACATTCATATATTTCGAAACAATTTTAAAAAGTAACCTTTATCAACTACTTAGGTGACAAAAATTTTAAAACTTTTACCGCTTCGCTATAAGCCTGCTTCCCATTGGATCGTGATTCACCCTGTACAACTGATTTTTCTCCAAAAGTAGGTTTAAATCTGCAACTTACTTGTTTCATTTTAGACTTTAACAATATTCAACTGTCTAACTGTACTATTTTCTAAATAAAGATTAAAGTTGAAAAAAAAATGTATTATACTCTTGAAGCGTTTCACCCCTGTTTTTTTTTTCTTTTCGATCGATATTTCCCCGCTCTCTCCCGCCATTCATCTCTCGAGTCTCCGGCCGCACGTATAGAAAACGGATCCAACTCGGCTAACAATATTATACAAAAGCAGAGAGTAGGCCGAGAACGCACACTAACATTGTTTAGACAACGTCGCAACTCATTTGTATGCGATTGGCAACATCGCAACAGAGTTACATAAGCAGCTGTGCCGGGTCGAATGACGTCAAGGAGAGAAATAATCAAATGTATATATATATATATATATATATATATCTAACCTGCTAGCCAGCCAAGCAGTCGCGACTTACTTTTATTAGAAGTTCGTTGAATTATATTGAAAGTTTTAACGGAGAGATTGGAAATTTTTATATTTTTGATAGTGACGAAAATGTACAAAATATTTTTTTTGTCAAAATTGTAATACGGAATTGTCTTCAGAGATACTAAAAAAGTTCATAGAAAACGTATAAACACATTTCATGATTATTTTCTAATATGTTCACATACGGATAGAAAATATCAAAGTTATGTTTTTTTTAATGAAACGCCCTATATCACTTTGATTTTCAATTTCCCCAATACATCCATTACATAGGGTTTTTCTATGTTCTACTGAATACTTTTAGGTGAAAATCTTTATTAAATGTTCACCCTGTATTATTTAAAATAAACAACTGAGGGTTAATTTTTCAAGGCCAAAGGATTCTCGTGCCAGGCTAGTTTTGTTGCAATTCGTCACGTTTTTGATAGCTTTCATTTTGTATACAGGATTACCCAAAACTAACGTCCTTATTTTAAATTGAACATCCTAAATTTACAGTTAGCGAGCTAGCAATTTTTATGAAGTTGAAGCAGGTCTTAATTCTATTAAACTGGTACGAAATATCTCCGAACCAACTTTTTAGGGAAAACCGTTTGTATATTTTTTTTTTGGAAAAATACACGCTGATGATTACAAGTTATGACAAACAACCAAGATAATAATTATTCAGTATATGAAAGATGTTGGGTAATTTCACATGCAAATTTGAATATATGGGATTGTACGATACCATGCGGCTTATGAACAACCATAATAGTACAGTCATTGACGGTTTTCACCTCCGATTTCTCTGAAACTAAACAACTTTTGTAGATAATTAGAGAATCTGTCAACGAACATTAAGTGACATGCTTCCACCCTGGGTGGTCTCAAAATAACCCCGGAAATCAATAAAGGACCAAATTTTAAGCAAAAAGAAGTTTTTCTACAGTCGCGCGTAAGATGACTAATTACTATATTCAAATGAAATCGTAAAGTCGACAAATGCCGAGGATTGTTACTTTACGCTCTAGCGCAAAAAAGGAACCTTTTTCGCTCGCTTATTTAATCAAACTACGGCCTCCGAATTAACTAAATTGGTGAATATTTAACAATTTATCAGATTAAAAATCAAATAAAATTATATGAAAATTGTCAAAAATTTTGAAATATGGTCAAAAATTGTCATTATGTCAAAAACTGTTGAAAATGGGCAATTTTTGTCAAAAACTGTTAAAAATGGTCAATAATTGCCAAAAACTGTCAAAAATGGTCAATAATTGGCAAAAACTCAAAAAGTTTCAATAATTGTTAGAATTTTCAAAAATGGTCAATAATTGTCAAAAACTGTCAAAAATGGACAATTATTGCCAAAATTGGTCAATAATTGTTAAAATTTTGAAAAATGGTCGATAATTGTCAAAAACTATCAAAAATGGTCAATAATTTTGAAAAATGGACAAAAATTTTGAAAAATTATTGAAATTTTTGAAAAAGTGTCAAAAATGGCCAATAATTGTCAAAAATAGACAATTATTGTTGAAAATTGTCAAAATTTTGAAAAATAGTTGATAATTGTCAAAAATTGTTAAAGTTTTTAAATATGGTCAATAATTGTCAAATATGGTCAATAATTGTCAAATATGGTCAATAATTGTCAAATATGGTCAAAAATTTGGAAAAATGGTCCATAATTGTCAACAATTGTCAATAATTATCTAAAATGGTATAAAATTTTAAAAAATTGTCAAAAATGGTCAAAAACTATCAAAAATGTTTAAAAATTGTCAATTATTTTTAAAAACTGTCAAAATTGGTCAATAATTGTCAAAAATTGTTGAAATTTTGAAAAATTGTCGATAAATGTCAAAAACTATCAAAAATGGTCAATAATTTTGAGAAATTGTTAAATTTTTTTAAAAATTGTCAAAAATGGCCAATAATTGCCAAAAACTATAAAAAATGGTCAAAAATTGTCAAAAACTGTCAAAAATGGACAATTATTGTTAAAAGTTGTCAAAATTTTGAAAAATAGTTGATAATTGTCATAAATTGTCGAATATGGACAATAATTGTCAAAAATGGTCAAAAATTTGGAAAAATGGTCAATAATTATCAAAAATGGTCTAAAATTTTTAAAAATTGTCAATAATTATCAAAAATGGTCTAAAATTTTTAAAAATTGTCAAAAATGGTCAAAAACTATCAAAAATGTTTGTAAATTGTCAATTATTTTTAAAAACTGTCAAAATTGGTCAATAATTGTCAAAAATTGTTGAAATTTTGAAAAATGGTCGATAATTGTCAAAAAATATAAAAAATGGTCAATAATTTTGAAAAATGGTCAAAATTTTTGAGAAATTGTTAAAATTTTTAAAAATTGTCAAAAATGGCCAATAATTGCCAAAAACTATAAAAAATGGTCAAAAACTGTCAAAAATGGACAATTATTGTTAAAAGTTGTCAAAATTTTGAAAAATAGTTGATAATTGTCAAATATGGACAATAATTGTCGAAAATGGTCAAAAATTTGGAAAAATGGTCCATAATTGTCAACAATTGTCAATAATTATCAAAAATGGTCAATAATTTTCAAAAATTGTCAAAAATGGTCAAAAACTATCAAAAATGGTTAAAAATTGTCAATTATTGTTAAAAACTGTTGAAAATGGACAATTATTGTCAAAAATGGTTAAAAATTGTCATCATTTTGAAAAATGGTCAAAAATTATAAAAAATTTGAGAAATGGTCAATAATCGTCAAAAGTTGTCAAAATTTTGAAAAATAGTCAACGTCGTTTCCGAAAATCGATTTAAACACGTAATTTATAAAATCGATTTACTAAAAATCGATTAATATTTCTATAAAAATCGAAAAAGCAATACATTTTGAGTTATTTACGATTGAAAACTTTTATTGAAAAAAACAAACGTTTTTTTTTGCAAATGACTCAAAAACTATGCAAAATAAGTGTAGCGTTTAAGCCTTCCAAGCCTTCGAAAAGTGATTTTTTTATCATTTATTTTTTCCATATCTCTCTGTATCTGTAGAGAAGGGAGGGTGAGTTTAGGCCCACATCACTTAGGCCACATGTTATCCATTGTACGTCCTCCCGAGGAGTTGTCCTCCTAGATCATCGTCCATCGTGTCCTTTCCAGGAAGGTGGACAGGTCACTAGGAGACATATCCTTTATATCGGCAGGTGTAGGACACTCTACTAGTTCTGTTTGAACCACGCTGGTATTTTTTCCCATTCCCCACTTAATTCTTAGGCTTAGTGATCTGGAGTAGACTCCACATCCTGAGCCTTCTTTGGTTTTTGAGCCGTCTGTGTATATGCGTATACTCGAGGGTAATCCCAAGCTATTTCATATCTTCAGAGAAGTTTAATTTACTTTTGAAGATTTCGGGGGGATTTAAACCCTTTGGTTTTCTTTTCCTGGTGAAAAGGACCATCTCGTCTTCTTGGGATTGATACACAGTGAGTGTTCCTTACACCAAGTTTCTATTAATTTGAGCCCATCCTGCGCTCTATCGCATAGAGTGTTCTCAAATTTGCCGGTCTGCAAGATAACTTTGTCAACTGCGTATGCAATTGTGTAGAATCCATCATTGTTGAGGTGATTAATCAGGGTATCCAGGACTGTGTTCCAAAGGAATGGTGATAAGACCCCTCCTTTTGGACATCCCTTCATGAACAGTCTATGATGTCTTCTACATTGATACTTATTATCCATTTTCCTACTACCAGGAGAACATTCCTGGAGTTGAGTTGCTGGGTAATTGTTGGTAAGGTTGTTTTATCAAACACTTCCTCCAGTGGATCCAATGATCTTTCAATTCGTCCAACCACTTGCATAGAGGTAATTTTTACGGGTTGAAAAGTTCAAATATGTCATTCGAGCACATGGAACCATTATCGACTGTGCTTGAGCAAGTCTTTTATCAATAAAATAATTGAAACTTTTTTCACCAAGGGGTGAAGTTGAGGGTAAGATTGGCCTTATTCCAAATTTTTATATAAATCGATTTAGTTTCAAATAATTCTTCGTAGCTCACAATTGATTTTCAGCTTCAATGACTGTACTGTGTACTATAAATATACAGATCAAAGTGAAAAGTCGGCGCAAGTGTTGGTTGCATCAGCAATTGATTTTGGACAAACTTTATTTTTGTAAGTTCAAACTGATTTCGTACTTATTTGAATAATCATTCGAAACTATACGATATCAGACGGATTAGAAATTCTATTTTTAACGTTAGCAACAAAACAATAATTACATCAGGAAAAATATATAAATCGATAAAATCATGTCCATATAAATACAGAGCGACCATGAAATAACAAATCTATTTTTCTACGATCGTGCAAAAAGTTTAATTTTTTGCACTAGTGCATAAAAGTGTATATATTGAAAACCCAATGAAATACTTGGGACACTGCCTTCGCAGATCTTCTGCAACTTTATTAGTGCAAATAGGGACAGAGGGTGGAAATCGTCAACTGTAGCGGAGGGCTACTTCGAGAGTCATTTTCCAAAAAAAAATAGCTGCTCAAATTCTAGAAGGTGAACCAAGTACCAGTACTGGAAGCTTCATAGTCCGAAAAAGACCTGTTTTAAGTGAAAAACCTGTAGAAATGAAACCAAGATTCAAAAAAATCAATGAAAACGAAGTTTGTCCAACACTAACAATTGTAAATTGCTCAAACTGCGATATTAAAATCGAAATCAACTCAAAAAAGTAAAATTAAAATCTAATTTTTGTTGTAGTTACCTACTTATTGTGAAATACTCTAATAATAAAAGTTAATATAAAAACATATTTTATTTCGATCGTAGAAAGAATGTTGTGTGCAACACGTGCAAAAAGCGTATTTGTTGTACTCAGCATGGTTCACTCCATGCATCGTGCAACAAATATGCACTTTTTGCACTAGTTACACAAATAACTATTGAACTTACTTCTTATTGCACGACATAGTGAACTCGTGAAACGTGTGATGTTACGAAAAAGTGTTCGTCACGCGAGAGAGAGAGAGAGACGCAGGCCATAGTGTACGTTCAGTGCAGAGAGAGAGAGAGGCGTGCCGCTGTCAAAATTTTGAAAAAATGGTCAATAATTGTTGAAAGTTGTCAAATTTTTTGAAAAATGGACAAAATTTTTGAAAAATTGTCAAAAATGGTCAATTATTGTCAGAACCTGTCAAAAATGGTCAATAATTATCAGAAACTGTCAATAAATGGTCAATAATTGTCAAAATTTTGAAAAATGGTCAATAATTGTCAAAATTTTGAAAAAATGGTAAATAATTATAAAAAACTATCAAAAATCGTCAATAACTGTTGAAAATTGTCAAATTTTTTTAAATGGTCAAAATTTTTTAAAAATTGTCAAAAATGGTCAATTATTGTCAGAACCTGTCAAAAATGTTCAATAATTGTTAAAATATGGAAAAATGGACAACATTTTTGGAAAATTTTGAAAAATGGTCAATAATAATAAACTATCAAAAATGGTCAATAATTGTTGAAAATTGTCAAATTTTTTTAAAAGTGGTCAAAAATGGTCAATTATTATTGTCAGAACCTGTCAAAAATGATCAATAATTGTCAAAACTGTCAAAATTATCGATAATTGTCAAAAATAGTAAATACTTGTTAAAATTTGAAAAAATGATCAAAAATTGTCAAAAATTTTGAAGAAATGGTCAATAATTGTCAAAAATTGTCAAAATTTTGAAAAAAATGGTAAATAACTATAAAAAACTGTCAAAAATGGTCAATAATTGTTAAAATTTGGAAAAATGGTCAATAATTGTTAAAATTTGAAAAAAGGTCATAAGATATCGCAATTACGATATGGTCAATAATTTCAATGACTATCGACGAGAAATGGTTTTGTTGCACATTCCTTTTAGAAGTGAAGATAATGATGTTCTTGCATTCTATTGCGCGTATTTTTATTGATGGTTTTCCCAACCTCTCATTCTATTGTGCATAAGAAGCAAGCTTCTGTCTCCTTTTTTTTGGCTAAATAAAATTTATTTGACTGCCCTGCTATGGTTTTTATACATTTTTTATGTTGATCTGAGTTTGTATAAAATCGGAAATATCAAGTATATATAATTATTACGAAGGTGCACTTGAGTGAATATTAGCGATTATATGCGAGTAGAATACTATATTTTGTCCACCACTATTAATTACCTGTTTATAGATGGACGTAGTAAAGCAGAAAACGTCCAACCCACAAATGATAAATTTTGATAATTTCAACTTAAACTTGATTGATGTGCCCTTTAAATATAAAATAATTAAATTAAATGCCATATTGATTTTCCTCTGTAGCTGCAACGGTAATGGTACATGATAATTTACTTCAAATTTCGAAATTTTTGAAATAATTTACAAAATTGTAGGTTAGACTATTTTATACGCTCCATAACAACAGCTCGATAAATTAGTATATATGTCTCCGTAGCAGAATGGTTTAGAGGTCTGACTGCGTGAATGAAGAATTGTAGGCATATGCTTCGAATCCTGGTTTTATTTATTATACTGCGTCATCAATATAGGTCTTATTTATCCGTGTCATGTGACCTGTTCATTATCCACTGGTGAATAATGTACGTCATTATATTCGAAGAAGCATAAAATGTCAACATTATCAAATAGTAGTGGACAAAGAACTTTTTTTATGTTGAAAAAAATTATTAAAAATTTCCATTTTTTGGGCACAGAAGGGATTTCTGTTTATAAAAAGGAAGACTTTAGGAAAGCTTTTGTATAAAAGGGCTCACAAAAGCATAAAATTCATAAGAAATTGTACCCACTTTAGAAAAGTGCTCTTTCATTTATTTAGACGAAATGTGGATTTCCTTTTAAAAAGGTAGGTAGAACAAAAAGTCGATAGTATAAAATCCATAGAGGACACCTAGGGAAGAGACATCTGGCGGAATATTTTGTTAATGTAACATATTTTCGTCAAAATGAACATACATTTATTATCACAATAAAAGTAATGATTGATTGTTTTACATAAAATATTATAAAGGGTGTCCACAAACTCTAAGGATTGTCTAACTTTTGAAAAAATGTATTAAGCAGATGTACATCAATGGAAAAAGTCGGTATGGGAGACGAACACGTCCTTAAGCTTTTTTAATTGATTTTGGATAAACTTTACCCTGAAATTCATTCAGAAATATTCTATTCTTGTTATATCATGTAAAAATGAATACGTCAAAGAATATATTTAACTCTCTAGGAGTATGCAAAGGTAAATTGGACTATTTTCAATAATTTTTACCTTTAAAAATGAAAAAAGAAAGATTGTAATTACTTTGAATTTTCACATAATTTACATCATATACATCAATCATCTGAAAAGTAATATTATACAGAGTGTTCTATTTAAAAGCTGTCAAAATATTTTCTATGAATTCGCCATAACATGTGGCCCATCTACACCAATGAAAATCGTAAAGGTATATGACAGCCTGTATATAATCCTAATTTACATTTTAGGATTTTATTGTATTTTGGTTGGGTCTGGGTGAACTTACTGCAAGTCCCACTAGAATTTTTCTAATCAGAGAAATAAAAACTTGGAATAATTGCTGAGCCAACCTGTAGAAAAATCTATATACACTGTATACTATTTTCACTAAGAACCAAATACGTTTCCATAAAAGAAACAAAATATATTTTCTATTGTTTGCAGGTACCGGTACAGAATTAACTATGCACGAAGATAGCAAAAACATTTCAGAATTTTTTCTTATTAGTCTGTCGGTTAAAAGAAGACACATTTATTGTGTTCGGCCAACCGACAACGAGAACTCTCCTTATATATGAAATATTAAAATGGAGTAAGGTTAACATGTATTTCTACATTGTTGCCATCGATTCATGCCTTGTTAAATTGAAATATTCAAGTTACAATCATCACAATATAGTATATTGTATATAACGGCATGTGCGTCCGAAGAGGATGAATTGGGGGATATATTTAAAAATAAAAAAGTTCAATATTTTTATCTGTAATTTGGATGAACTTTATTGAATTATGAATCATTGGGGTAATAAAAATTTAAAGAAACCACTACTTACTGTTGTACAATCTATAGTATAAAGATAAAGCCAGACTAATGCGAACGCGAGACTTGAAAAAAGGAGCAATTGATAATGATCCCGTTTCTCACTACTACTAAATCAACGACAAGCAAGAAGCGACACTTTTAATTAATTTGAGTAAACTAGAAATAAAAAAGCTGCTGTACTTTTAATTTTCATTCATCAAATTAAATAAATTTTTGGAAATATGTGAACTCCTCGATTGTAGAAAAACTCTTGTGTGTAATTCGAGCGCAAATTCATTGTCGATTTCAAGAGACAATATATCATTTTGCGCTCTTAATACACAAATAGCAATAGAAATTCAAAAAAATTTATAGAAAGCTCAAAAAACTGCGTAGGAAATTAAAAATGCCTAGAATGCTCAAAAAGTGTATAGAATGTCAAAAAAAGTGTATAGAAAGTTTTAAAAACTGTATAGGAAGCCAAAAACTGTATAGAAAGTTGAAAAAATGCATAGAAAGCTCAAAAAGTTTCTAGAAAGTTTAAAAAGTGTATAGAAATATTAAAAAACTGTATATAAAGCTAAAAAACTTTAGAAATTCAGAAAAATGTATAGAAAGCTCAAAAAACTGTATAGAAAGTTGAAAAATGCATAGAAAGCTCAAAAAGTTTATAGAAAGTCAAGAGTATAAAAAAATTGAAAAATGTTTTAGAAAACTTAAAAAACTATAAAAATCTTGAAAAACTGTATATAAGGCTAAAAATGAATTTGAAAATTAAAAAGCTCAAAAAAATGCATAGAAAGTTAAAAATGCCTAGAAAGCTCCAAAAAATGCATAGAAAGCTCAAAAAGTGTATAGAATTTCAATAAAAAGAGTGTAGAAAGTTGAAAAAATTTTTTAGAGAGCTTAAAGAAATGTATAGGAAGCCAAAAACTGTATAGAAAGTTTTAAAATATGCATAGAAAGCTCAAAAAGTGTATAGAAAGTCAAAAAAGAGTATAAAAAAATGGTTTAGAAAGCTTAAAAAACTGAATAGAAACCTTGAAAAACTGTATATAAAGCTAAAAAATACTGTTTCGAAATTCAAAAAAA
The DNA here is from genome assembly GCA_947563755.1 of Lochmaea crataegi. Classification (NCBI taxonomy): domain Eukaryota; kingdom Metazoa; phylum Arthropoda; class Insecta; order Coleoptera; family Chrysomelidae; genus Lochmaea; species Lochmaea crataegi. Next base: position 61,953,228 of record OX387424.1, read on the forward strand.
TGTATAGAAAGCTCAAAAAACTGCATGGAAAGTTACAAATGCCTAGAATGCTCAAAAACTGTTTAGAATGTCAAGAAAAAGAGTATAGAAATTCAAAAAAATGTATAGAAAGCTCAAAAAACTGTATAGAAAGTTAAAAATGACTAGAATGCTCAAAAAATATATAGAATGTCAAAAAAAGAGTATAGGAAGCAAAAAACTGTATAGAAAGTTGAAAAATGCATAGAAAGCTCAAAAAGCTTATAGAAATTCAAAAAAGAGTATAAAAAAATTGAAAAATGTTTTAGAAAGCTTAAAAAACTATAGAAACCTTGAAAAACTGTATATAAAGCAAAATAAAAATTTGAAAATTAAAAAGCTCAAAAAACTGCATAGAAAGTTAAAAATGCCTAGAAAGCTCCAAAAAATGCATAGGAAGCTCAAAAAGTGTATACAATGTCAAAAAAAGAGTGTAGAAAGTTGAAAAAATTGCTTAGAGAGCTTAAAAAAATGTATAGGAAGCCAAAAACTGTATAGAAAGTTTAAAAAATGCCCAGAGAGATCAAAAAGTGTATATAAACTCAAAAAATAGTATAAAAAAAAATGGTTTAGTAAGCTTAAAAAACTATAGAAATCTTGAAAAACTGTATAAAGCTCTAAAAACTGTATAGAAAGCTAAAAATGCCTAGAGTGCTCAAAAAGTGAAAAAGTGTATAGAATATCAAAAAAGAGTATAGAAAGTTTGAGAAATTATTTAGAGAGTAGAGAGCTTAACAAAGTTGAAAATAATGGATAGAAGGCTCAAAATGTGTCTAGAAAGTCTAAAAAGAATATAAAAAAATAGAAAGTTTTAAAAACTGTATAGAAATCTTGAAAAACTGTATATAAAGCTAAAAAACTTTAGAAAATTCAAAAAAATGTATAGAAAGCTCAAAAACTGTATAGAAAGTTAAAAATGACTAGAATGCTCAAAAAGAGTATAGAATGTCAAAAAAAAAGTATAGAAAGATTAAAACATTGTTTAGTGAGTTTTAAAAACTGTATAGGAAGCAGAAAACTGTATAGAAAGTTGAAAAATGCATAGAAAGCTCAAAAAGTTTATAGAAAGTCAAAAAAGAGTACAAAAAAATTTAAAAATGTTTTAGAAAGCTTAATAAACTATAGAAATCTTGAAAAACTGTATATAAAGCTTAAAAAAAATTTGACAATTAAAAAGCTGTAAAAACTGCATAGAAAGTTAAAAATGCCTAAAAAGCTCAAAAAGTGTATAGAATTTCAAAAAAAAAGAGTGTAGAAAGTTGAAAAAATTGTTTTAGAGAGCTTAAAAAAATGTATAGGAAGCCAAAAACTGTATAAAAAGTTTTAAGATATGCATAGAAAGCTCAAAAAGTGTAAGAAAGTCAAAAAAGAGTAAGAAAGTTGAAAAAATTGTTTAGAGATCTTAAAAAACTGTATAGAAAGTTTAAAAAAAAGGTATAGAAAGATCAAAAAGAGTATAAAAAAAATTGAAAAATTGTTTATAAAGCTTAAAAACTGTATAGAAATCTTGAAAAACTGTACATTACAAAACCAAAAAAAAAATTTAGAAATTCAAAAAAATGTATAGAAAGCTCCAAAAACTGTATAGAAAGTGAAATATGCCTAGAATGCTCAAAAAGTGTATAGAATGCCAAAAAAAAAAATATAGAAAGTTGAAAAAATTGTTTAGGGAGCTTAAAAAACTTTATAGCAAGCCCAAAAACTATATAGAAAGCCACAAAACTGTGTTAGAACAGATCATAGAAATCTAAAACTGTATCTTGAAAATATCACGATTTTGTTATATTTCAAATTTCTAGAGTATTATGGACAAGACCCATTAATATGTCACCTTACTTTATTTATTAGATAGAACCCATTAAAAAACATGTCACTTGAATGTCGAACCGTTGAACCCTGTTTTGTTTATCTCATCTCCTGTAACGTATACACATTGCCAAGGGTCGAGGGGATCTGAAAAGGGAAGTGATCTGGAATAGGCAGTCGATGTGTAACCGTGACATTGAAGAGAATACATTCATATAGTTGTATTATTATTATCGGGTTTTATTATACTTTATCCTTTTTGAGTCTTACAATTTTATGTTTTGTTTTGAACATCCTTATTGAAAAGGGCACCAATTATATATTATATATTCCAGAAAAGAAATTCCAACTTTTCCGCACGCTGTTAGAAAAATAATTTTAATTTTTAGTTAGTTAAATGAGATTCCTTGTTATAATTATTATTACTACATGCGAATGAAGGTCAGTTGCAATAAATATAATGCACGAGCACGACACATAACACAGTAAAAGTTTTTATTAGTTCCCTTGAAATAAATAAATGAATACGTTTAACCGTTACTTGCTGTATGTGTCAGTTAACTTTATGATTCAAGTTATCTTTACATGAATATTAATCGATTATTTTATACAATAAATTAGATATTATTTCTAGATTAAAATGAACTATAAAATTATTCACAACGATATCGATAATTTACTGTTTCACGATAAGAATAAGTTGATTAAAAATACATTTTTTTTATTAAAAACGAATCTCCTTTATATTTTGCTAGATTGTACCGTTCCTTATGACTATTAAACTTTTCACATTATTAGGGGATGAGCGGGTTAGAGTAGACAGGGGGCTAGTATAGACAAGAACAAGACACTTAATTTCGGTAATATTAAAACTCAAACTTAGTTCTTGAACATTTTAATCGTTTTTTTTTAATTATAAGACATGTTAAACCGACCGATCTGTAGGAACCACAGAGAGCCAAGATGGCCTCGGTCAAAAAATGTTGTTACAATTTTCTAAAATAGGTCTATCAAAAAATAAAGAAAAATTATAAAATTTAATCAAAGTACTCCAAGATGATAATGAAAAGTTCATCTATATTAAAAATTGAACAATGTACTCAAAAATCCCCCCCTTTTGAGGGAGACAATACCCAAATCGGTTGTAAAAACCTGACGTGTATTTGTAGAAAAAATCTTGTGTGTAATTCGAGCGCAAATTCATTGTCGATTTCAAGAGACAATATATCATTTTGCGCTCTTAATACACAAATAGCTATAGAAATTCAAAAAAATTTATAGAAAGCTCAAAAAACTGCGTAGGAAATTAGAATAGCCTAGAATGCTCAAAAAGTGTATAGAATGTCAAAAAAGAGTATAGAAAGTTTAAAAAACTGTATAGGAAGCCAAAAACTGTATAGAAAGTTGAAAAAATGCATAGAAAGCTCAAAAAGTTTATAGAAAGTTAAAAATGCTTAGAATGCTCAAAAAATGAATAGAATGTCAAAAAAAGAGCATAGAAAGTTTAAAAAATTGTATAGGAAGCCAAAAATTGTATAGAAAGTTTAAAAAAAAAGTTCAAAAAGTTTATAGAAAGTATAAAAAGAGTATAGAAGAGTATAAAAAATTGAAAAATGGTTTAGAAATCTTAAAAGACTGTATAGAAAGATCAAAAAGTGTATATAAACTCAAAAAAGAGTATAAAAAAAATGGTTTAGTAAGCTTAAAAAACTATAGAAATCTTGAAAAACTTTATAAAGCTCAAAAACTGTATAGAAAGCTAAAAATGCCTAGAATGCTCAAAAAGTGAAAAAGTGTATAGAATGCCAAAAAAGAGTGTAGAAGGTTTGAAAAATTGTTTAGAGAGTAGAGAGCGTAACAAAGTTAAAAATAATGGATAGAAGGCTCAAAGTAAAAGTGTCTGTAGGAACCACAGAGAGCCAAGATGGCCTCGTTTTGACAGCCACCGGAAAAAGTAGAAGAGTTGATACGGCGCGAGATTTAAAATTATGAATGCTAGAGTCTACAATATATATTTTTATTATTAAATCCCTAAGGACGAGTCAACGAAATATTGTGAAATGTTCTTTAACACTGTTGTTATTTGTGTATAAAAGTTTGAGGGCGATGACTAGAGTGGGTCAAAAAATTTTGTTATAATTTTCTAAATAGGTCTATCAAAAAATAAAGAAAAATTATAAAATTGAATCAAAGTACTTTCTAAATAGGTCTATCAAAAAATAAAGAAAAATTATAAAATTTAATCAAAGTACTCTAAGATGATAATGAAAAAATGGTCTATATTAAAAATTGAACAATGTACTCAAAAATCCCCCCTTCTTGAGCGAGACAATACCCAAATCGGTTGTAAAAACCTGACGTGTATTTGAGAACTTTGCATGTGTAATATTTTGGATAATTTGTGAAATTGGATCCAAAGTAGTAGGCCTGTCGTCATAGCCATGAATATAGGATCAGCAACACCCCCTAGAAATAAGTCCAAAGGAGATAACTCTGGTGATAGTGCGTGCCATAAGACAGTTCTCCAATTGATTGGGTACCCTTACTCGGTTGTGCGAATTGAATCGAAATGAAATGAAACTGTCGGTTCTTGCTTGTCTATGTACGGCAAAGTTGATTTAGTAGATGTAGGGAACGGGAGCATTATCCTCCTCGCGTTCTCACCAAACTAACTATTTTCTGTATAATCCCAAATCTATAGATATTTCGACTGGGGTATCCCTGAAAAGCAACGGAAAAATAGGGTTTCAAAAACTACTTATTACTTTCTAACAAATAATGACTTTATTAATGCATTTTGTAGATGGTGTGTGACAAGTAATATAATATAATTTTTACAAACATACTTTCAATACAAAGAAAATATTCCATTAAGATTATTACTTAATTCTGATTTTCTATTAATAATGATGTGAAGAATAAAAAAAAATGCATTTCAATAAACTCGATTTAAAAAAAAACAATGCTTTTAAAATGACGCAAATGTAAACAATACGGTAAGAAATACATTTTCATTGGGTAAGCAATTTTTTATCCCTTCTAATGTTACGTCTGCGAAACTCGATATCTATGAGGAAACTTTATGCGTTCCGATGCAAACGTAAGGCTTGACGGAAAACATTTTAAAACAGGATATTTGTTTACCTAAAGTGTAACCAAATCGAAATGTATTTTTTTATACAAATGTAAAATGGTATACTCTTTCTAAAGTCAATGCGAAGAGAAATATTTTTAAGGTCGAAACACACTTATCGGCACCTCATAGGAACAGCGACTAATCATCACCAGCAGATTTTATTTCTTATGCGTATTTAAATGTAAGCGCGCATACCTAACAACATCAGCACAGCACCGACAAGGCACGTCAACGGATCCCATGTTATCCTTTTCTTCGTAGATGGGGATAGCAGACTCAGTCGAGGCATCTAAAAACGAAATAGAAAAAATAGAGAATTCATACATAGGACATACATTTTATATGGCCCCCGGGGACCATAATAGGAGCAATGTGAGGGGGTAGGGTTGCGCGATACACTAGAAAGTATCGATATTAGGTATCGATACGAATCGGAACGTAAAGTATCGATGCAGTAGAATATCGAATATTAATTTATCGATACTCGAAGTATCGATACGTTAACGATCCGAGATTTTCCTAATTTTGATGTTTTTTCGGTAAAAAACACCTTTTTGGGGGGTGGAAAAAGACATTATTGCGATTTCCGTCCAAAGTTGAGGTCCTAGAATAAAAAGTTGATTATAAAAGTTGTAGATCTTGAGAAAATCTACAACTTTTTCATTAGTGACTTTTTCACATAACCTCAAAATTAGCTCGAAAAACGCAAAAAACTGCACATTTTTCGTTTTTTATTTTTAGTTTCGTTTAAAAATGTTCGATTTTGATGAAAATTCAGTAGAAGGTAGCTTTGATAGTCACAAACCATGAAAAAAAATTTCAAATTAAAATATTGGAAATTTTTCGAGTTTAACGTTTTTTCGGTAAAAAACACTCTTTTGGGGGGGTGGAAAAAGACATTATTGCGATTTCCGGCCAAAGTTGAGTTCCTAGAATAAAAAGTTGATTATAAAAGTTGTAGATCTTGAGAAAATCTACAACTTTTACATCAGTGAATTTTCCACATAACCTCAAAATTAGCTCGAAAAACGCAAAAAACTGCATTTTTCGTTTTTTATATTTGGTTTCGTTAAAAAATGTTCTATTTTGATGAAAATTTAGTAGAAGGTAGCTTTGATAGTCACAAACCATGAAAAAAAATTTCAAATTAAAATATTGGAAATTTTTCGGGTTATGACGTTTTTTCGGTAAAACACACTTTTGGGGGGGGGGGGGGAAACAATTTTTGCGAATTCCGGCCAAAGTTGAGTTCCTAGAATAAAAAGCCTAAACCTATTTTTCTGCATTTGAAGTCTTTAACGACAAGCAGTTCTTGGCCGTTCACTTAGCATTAGTTGCTCGTGGTTAATTTGATAGGGGGGTCATAGGTGATGTGGCCAAAATCTTAAAATATGGAACGCCACTGACCAGCCCCCCGGAGGCCTATCCGAAAAATCACTCCCAATTTCTGCCCAGAAGTCGTTAAAATCGTTAAAAAAGCGAAATTTGTGAAGTTCCTTTCCAAAGCCCCAGAGGCAAAAATTTTTTTTGTTCCACGCTTGTTTTATATAAAAATGATGCACTCTTAAAAAACAACCATATTTTATTCATTTCTATACATCTTAAATATGACAAACTTAAATTAAATGATTATTAGTCTAAATCTTTTTAAAATTTAAGTGAAGCATTCTCATTATTTCGCTTCAAATGCTCTCCTTTAAATCAAAATATAGCGCGGCCTGCCAACCCCTCCACTCATCTCTTTTCTAAGCGTGTAATAATCAGCCGACGTAAGTCGATTCATCGTCGATATTAAACCGGGCTTTTAACCAATCACATGCAAACTTCGGGCGTGTTTCTCTCAAGCCGCGAAGATCGTCAGCGCTCGGCAAATTCCGTTCCCATATAACACCTTGAGGTCAACGGTGGACATCAGCCCGCTTTCCAATTTTGGTTTTCGCCGAGTTCCTAATGCTTGATTCGGAATAACGTTTACACGGGGGTCTTGAAAAACGTTTACACGTAGTCTTGAAGCGTTTTAGGTAAATTTTATTTAAGAGGAATACTATACTATATGTATAGTAGGTATATTTTATTTTTTTAAATGCTTATTTAATTATTTTTTTTAAATTATTTTTTAATGACCTAATGGAGGAGCTGCCACTGGAAACGAAAACTTTATTTCTGGCATTTTTTCTTATATTTTTTATAACACCTCACTTGAACTGTCACAAAAGTTAAACAAAATCAAACAGATAAATTTTCAAAACAATTAAATGTCAATTAAAAGCACTAACTGGGTGCTGCGATCTTAAGTGGATCACACTGTATATCGAATAATTCAATTACATCATTCCGAGCCTCAAACCCTATTTCTAACTCCCCGTAAAAAAAATATCCAAGAAAATATTCGAGAACCGTTTCCATATTGGCTGGTATTCGTTTCCTCGCCCTCTTCAAATTTCCAATATACACAAATCGAATATGTAACGATATTTTCACAAAAAAGAATTACTTTTTTCCGCTGTGGACTATGCGTCGCTATGAAGAATTTTATTACATTTTTTTTTCAGCCTCTATTCTTCTCTCCGGATCGTGAACAGCAAGGCATTTATTGCCACCCTTCATTTGGCATTCTTCACGGCAATAAATTTTTTCACAAATTTTATGGCGCAGACCCGGTTTTAGGCAAAAGCACATAAAGTACAGATTTTAGTTCCTCTAAAATGGACGGAAGGGACAAACATTTTTAGTTTATAGTCGAAGTGGGAGATATTGTGAATATACAAAATAAAAAGCGGTTGCCTCATATAAAAAATAATTGTTTACGATACTCCTTGTACAGTAGCCGCCAATTACCAAGACAAGTAAGATATCGATTGTTATTGGTTTAGCATATTCGAGCAAACGTCCAACCAGTGTAAAACACTAAGTAGCATGCAAGCTGTAGTCGTGTTAGAAAGTTTAGAACATTTTTGTTCAAATTTTATTGTCAAAAGCTCTATTGTAAAGTTTTCTCCTAATATTATAAAATTACGTAAAAGACGCTAAATAAAATAGATATAGTACTTTTAATCACGACTAAAGACAATCGGCTAAAAATAGAATATACTGTTTGGTCCGTTACCTTATGGAATCTACTCATATTACTATTTTAAATGAAATTTATTCCATCTATGATATACCAGTAATAGAACAAACTACAGTAGCTACATTTGCAGATGATACATGTAAGTTAAGGGCACCAATAGCTGATAGGTTAAGACATATTTTTCTGTATAGATTATGATATTTCCATGATTTGTGAAATTAAGTTTATACCTATCTGATAAGTCAAACAATACAATATTAGCAACATATTTTAACTACAAAAACGTTTAAAATTGACTCAGCAAAACATTAAAAAATTATTTTGGAAATAACTGGTATTTGAACCTGAAGCTGACATGTCAGTATGAAGAGGGAACCTTTATCTGACACACAGTGGTCAATAATTGTCAAAAATGGTCGATAATTGTCAAAAACTTTAAAAATATGGTCAAACATTTTCAAAAATGGCTAAATGTCAAAAAATATTTAAAAAATGGTCAAAAACTGTCAAAAATGGACAATTATTGTCAAAAATTTTGAAAAATAGTCGATAATTGTCAAAAACTATCAAAAATGGTCAATAATTTTAAAATATGGTCAAAAATTTTGAAAAATTGTCAAAAATTTTGGAAAATCGTCAGAAATTGACAATTATTGTTAAAAATTGTCAAAATTTTGAAAAAGAATTGATAATTGTCAAAAACTGTCAAAAATGGACAATTATTGTCAAAAATTTTGAAAAATGGTCGATAATTGCCAAAAACTATTAAAAATGGTCAATAATTTTGAAATATGGTCAAAAATTTTGAAAAATGGTCGATAATTGTAAAGAACTATCAAAAATGGACTAAAATTCTGAAAAATTGTCAAAAATGGCCAATAATTGTCAAAAACTATCAAAAATTGTCAAAAACTGTCGAAAATGGACAATTATTGTTAAAAATTGTCAAAATTTTGAAAAACTGTCAAAAATGGTCAAAAACTATCAAAAATGATTAAAAATGGACAATTATTGTTAAAAACTGTTAAAAATGGACAATTATTGTCAAAAACTGTCAAAATGGTTAAAATTTGTCTTCATTTTGAAAAATGGTCAAAAATTTGGAAAAATGGTCAAAAATTTGGAAAAATGGTCACTGATTTTGAAAAACAGTCAAAATGGTCCATAATTTTCAAAAACTATCAAAAATTGTCAGAAACTGTCGAAAATGGACAATTATTGTTAAAAATTGTCAAAATGTTGAAAAACTGTCAAAAATGGTCAAAAACTATCAAAAATGATTAAAAATTGTCAATTATTGCTAAAAACTGTTAAAAATGGACAATTATTGTCAAAAACTGTCAAAATAGTTAAAAATTGTCATCGTTTTGAAAAATGGTCAAAAATTTGGGAAAATAGTCACCGATTTTGAAAAACAGTCAAAATGGCCAATAATTGTCAAAAATGATCAAAAATTGTCAATTACTTTTAAAAACTGTCAAAATGGACAATTATTATCAAAATCGGTCAATAGTTGTCAAAAACTATCAAAAATTGTCAAAAACTGTCGAAAATGGACAATTATTTTTAAAAATTGTCAAAATTTTTAAAAGCTGTCAAAAATGGTCAAAAACTATCAAAAATGATTAAAAATTGTCAATTATTGTTAAAAACTGTTAAAAATGGACAATTTTTGTCAAAAACTGTCAAAATGGTTAAAAATTGTCATCGTTTTGAAAAATGGTCAAAAATTTGTGAAAATGGTCACTGATTTTGAAAAACAGTCAAAATGGCCAATAATTGTCAAAAATGATCAAAAATTGTCAATTACTTTTAAAAACTGTCAAAAATGGACAATTATTGTCGAAATTGGTCTATAATTGTCAAAAATTGTTGAAATTTTGAAAAATGGTCGATAATTGTAAAAAACTATCAAAAATGGCCAATAATTTTGAAAAATGGTCTAAAATTTTGAATTTTTTTTTAAAAATTGTCAAAATTTTGAAAAACTGACAAAAATGGTCAAAAACTATCAAAAATGATTAAAAATTGTCAATTATTGTTAAAAACTGTTGAAAATGGACAATTATTGTCAAAAACTATCAAAATGGTTAAAAATTATCATCATTTTGAAAAATGGTCAAAAATTTGGAAAAATGGTCACTGATTTTGAAAAACAGTCAAAATGGCCAATAATTGTCAAAAATGATCAAAAATTGTCAATTACTTTTAAAAACTGTCAAAAATGGACAATTATTGTCAAAATTGGTCAATAATTGTCAAAGATTGTTGGAATTTTGAAAAATGGTCGATAATTGTAAAAAACTATCAAAAATGGTCAATAATTTTGAAAAATGGTCTAAAATTTTGAAAAAAATTTTAAAAATTGTCAATTATTGATAAAAACTGTTAAAAATGGACAATTATCGTCAAAAACTGTCATAATGGTTAAAAATTGTCATCATTTTGAAAAACAGTCAAAATGGTCAATAATTGTAAAAATTTTGAGAAATGGTCAATGATCGTTAAAAGTTTTCAAAATCTTGAAAAATAGTCAATAAATAATACGAGCCGTTTCCGAAAATCGATCTAAACACGTAATTTATAAAATCGATTCACTATAAAAATCGATTAAAGGAAAATAATCGTTTTATATAAAAATCGATTATTTTTTAACATCCCTAGTCAGTAGATCTTTTTAAGGTTAATCATGATAAATAGCGAAAATGACGATTATTCTATCACTCCTATTATAACCTAAGATAATATAAAAAACTGTTTTAATTATCAAAACGGCGACTGTAAAAAAAATTATGTGTTTTTTCGAGCGTAAAGTAAAATTGCCGCTTTCGAGAGACACATTATTTCTCAAGCGGCAATCTGTTACTTTACGCTCTAAATACACAAATAACTATTTTAGCCGTGTTCAGACATTTTAGCGCCATCATACTCACATCATTTTGTTTAATTTTCTGGACAATACAAAACTTTTGTGTGAGCCTTTTTCCTCCCATAAACACAACTAAAACAAATGATCCTCGTGTTACTTGTTTCTTGTCTGTTAATTCACCAATGTCTTCACAACCAGTTTCTTCTTCTTCATACCAAGGAGAATCGTCGGACTTCATGAAGTTCACTTCCTCACCTGATTCTTCTGATGACCCCGACGATTCTAAAGGCCGCTTTTTTTCTGCTTGGTTTTTTCTTTTTCTAGCCTTAAGCTTCTCGCTTTATTGTTTGCGTTCTTGTTTTTCTTTCTCTAGTTTTTCTTTTTCTACCTTTTTCTTTATATTATAGTGTTGCCATTTTTGAGAAGTAATTACGGTGGGAACTTTTTGGTTTTTTCTTCTCGATAATGACGATTTGTCAACCTTTGGCTCAGGCCAAAAAAGCGCTTTTTTAAATGGTGTTGGTATGAGTATCTCAGGAGACTTTTTTATAATGTTCACAGTTTCTAATTTATTGAATTCTGTATTAGGCGCGAAGTGTGCGTTTGGTCACGCCTACTTCAACTGCCGAAGAATAATAGTAAATATTGCAAGGCGCCGGTCAGCCGCCAGGGAAAGAAAACAAAATGCTATTTTGAACTAAGGTATTTTGGAGGCAGTGGCGCGCCGGTAGGGATTTCGAATGAAAATAAAAGGACTAAAATATAACTGTACATGAATATACAAAGGAACTAAAATATAAATATACAAATTGTTGAACGTGTGGTTTCAACACCTTCAAAAAAACTTTAAGAAGTATCTCTCTGAAGACTATTCAAAAGTGGACAGGATCAGAAATCCTTTTTCGGAAACCTAACCAAATGAAATGGAACTAAATGAAAGTTTTATCGATCTTACAGAAGATAATTCCATGAAAGATTATTTTAAACAGAAATGAGAGAGAGAGTGGATTTTGCGAACTCTTGTACATAAAAAATAAACATAGAAGCAGAATAAGTGTTGAAGAGGACTTAACGAGTGAAGATAAGTTCCATTACTCCTAATGTTGATATTTTAATCACAGGCAAACAACAACAAAGATTATAAAAGTATATTTTGTATGATGATTAATTTTTTGCTGTTGCCTTTGAACACTTTTAGATGAGAAAATATTATACGTTTATTAAAATATTTAGGTCTGGTGGTACGCCAAAATTTCTCAAAAAGTCGCAGATGCAAAAAGGTTGGGAACCCCTAATCTACATATACTGCTTTAAATCCGTTTTCTAGTTAGATGTCTTCGCACGTTGAATATCCCCAAACCCCCGCCTTACTTGTAAGACTTAACAGTTAATAATTAAACGAAATAGAAATTAATTTCTCGGAATTTGATGTAATCAGACAAATGAAACTGGTGTAATAACACTTAACTCAACACTACCCTCATTGAGCTGGCAATTTAGTATTAATTGACATTAATAAACATGGTATGACTGAATAACAAAGTATTATGGAACTCGCCAGTAGTTTTTAATGAACACTTGAAAAATATGTACGCTTTATAACCACTATATTTGTCAATTAAATTCAAGTAATTTAAACATTGTTTTTATTTCTGCATGACGATGCTTTTATAATAAAATATCAATAATCTGGTACATTTATTCCTACCATTTCATTTCTATCTTACAAACTGTTTTTTTAGTATAAGTACATCAGATAAATAGTTGTAATAAAGAAGGTTGTCAATTTCTTATGTAAGGAAATTATGTTATATGCTACATACATGTTTATTTAACTAAACTGTTGAAACCACACGTTCAACAATTTGTATATTTATATTTTTGTCCTTTTATGTTCATTCCAAATTCCTACTGGCGCGCCACTGCCTCCAAAATACTTCTACCTTAGTTCAAAATCCCGTTTAGTTTTCTTTCCCTGGCGGCTGGCCGGCGCCTTGCAATATTTACTATTATTCTTCGGCAGTTGAAGTAGACGTACGCTTCGCGCCTGATCGGTCTCCCAGCTAAGACCTACCACTTCTTTACCGGTATAAAACCGATATTTTCAGACCAAATGGGTCAAGTTCCATAGTAATTAATTTAATTCCTCTATTTCCTGAATAATAAGTTAAAGTTTGTATAGTGATTCAATCCGAAGCAAAGTTATATTTCAAGTGAATAGTGCTTTGAAAACCACAAAGGAAAGAGTAAGATCGTTCTAATAATTACTATTTCATACTGAAAGGCTTGTCTATATTCATCGTTCCATCTGTATGTATTTTCGACGTTAAAGTTTATTGAATTGTTAAAGAAATACAGTTATTATTTATGCGAGAGAACCATTCATCCCATAGAATTCCAGTCCACTAAATCGAAGGCATCCTATTTTTTACGACAGCATAAAATTTGTTGTCATTTAAACTCATGTGGCGTCAACGGCCACATCATGAACTATATAGAAAAAATTTTTTTATTGCTTTCCCCGCAGACGTCTGTTTTATTAGACTGATGTACATCTGATACTATTGCAAGTGTTTCAACATTATAATTCATGAATAAATCAAACAGATCGTGCACGAAGCCTTCGAAAGTGATTCGGAAATACTGATAACCGATTTTCGTGCGAAATGCATTCAATTTCGTACACGAATTGTACCCGAGTGATCTCGAATTAAATATTATCATTCCTCAACGATGAACTCTCATTTACAAGTTGCCAACACTGTACATTAAATCAAGCATCAATTATTGATACGTTTCTTTTATAATCTACCAATCTACTAAAAATGTTGCTCAACTTTGATATCACACTATACACAAAATATATTTAAATTTGTTGCTTTCGTTTTGACAGAAAGAGGTGTAACTTTAAGGGGCGCCAGCTTGAAGGGCTCCGGTTAGAGACTCCTCTCAAGGGTGATTCGAACCCAAGTTTATGTCGCACAAGGATAACAGAAAGGTTGTAAAAATTGAGGGCGCCACTACCTTTTTGACGTCGATAAAAAATACTAATGAATTTAAAAAAACTAAGGCGGAAAAGGTAGAAACGCCTTTGTAGAATTTAAATAAAAGTTAACCAGAAATCAAATGAAAAAATTACTTGAAAAACATAAAATTTTACCCCGGGAGATATCTCCCTAAACTTTTATAATTGAGGATTTATAAACAAATAAAAAATAGATTTTAAAACAAATTTATATTTTATTCTTCTGCCACAAGAAATGGAACAAATGTGAAGAGAATTTGTTTTTTTATCTTATGAAGTGGTTGTTTCCGCAAAAGGTGATGGTTGAAGAAGGTAGGTGTAGGTCTTGCCTCTATGAAGTCTTGAGAAGATGGAGACTAGATCTCGAAGAAGATAGTATGATAAAGATGTCTTGATTAGAACGGTATCCTAGCAGCTGTGTCCTGGTCTAGGGCTTGTATCCTAGTCTAGGTCTTGGGGTTGTGGTTACCACAGCAAAATTAATTAAATAAGAAAGGTATAAAAGCGATAAAAAAAATGGAGGTCTTTCCTCGAAGAGAGTCGATAGCGGAAAGGGCTGTCCCTCGTGGCGTTGAAGAATTTGAGATCACAGAACTATAATTGGAAGTGGCTAATGTGACGACGAGCGGTAATTAAAAGGATTTATTCTATTCGAATATCCAAAGGCAAAGCGGATATAAATTCGTCTTATTGCGGATGAAATATTTTTAAGACGAATGACAGTTTTTAAATTTCTATCTTGATTCACTATATATACACTGTGTTCATTTGAAAAGGACCCACCCTTAATATTTCAAAAATGGGACATATTAGAAGGAAATGCCGAAACACGTCAACTTTTAACTTGAGGGGGACACTTTTAGGCGCTAATGTCATAAACCTCAGATTCATCCCCTCCCTACTGGAGACACCCCTTACATTTTTTCAAATGGCATTAGGTATCAAGTCACACCTCATTTAAAAGGTCTGGTATATCTCTATTCAATCATTTTGTTTTTTCTTTGATACCACCCTTCCATTGTTATTTAATCGTTGTTCAAAATTAGGCTCTTTTTCAATTTTTCATATGCCCCCGTATTGTGTTATGATAGAAAGACTCTTTAAAGAATAAAAAATTTACAAATAGTAGAAAGACAACTGTTAACAAGGAAAAACTGCTATTTGATCATGCGTTCAAAGTGACCACCGTTAACATTCAGGCAATAAAAGTTGAAAAAGTGCCAATTTTAAACAACGATTAAATAACAATAGAAGGCTCGTATCAAAGGCAAAACAAAATGATTGAATAGAGATTTACTAGACCTTTAAAATGAGGTATGACTTGATACCTAATGCCATTTGAAAAAATGTAAGGGGTGACTCCAGTAGGGAGGGCGCGAATCTGACGTTTATGACATTAGCGCCAAAAAGTGTCCCCCTCAAGTTAAAAGTTGACGTGTTTCGGCATTTCCTTCTAATATGTCCCATTTTTGAAATATTAAGGGTGGGTCCTTTTCAAATGAACACAGTGTATATATATATATATATATATTTAGACTGATTCAAAAAAAAATAATGAATTATCTTTTAGTGTAACAATTGCAATTAAAAATAAGAAAAAATTTTTAGGGTAAAATATTTTCAGTTTAATGCAAATAACTAAGGACCTGTAAAAAATATCAAAAACTTTTATAGAGATAAGTTATAGAAAATAGAATGCTCTCCAAAAAATGTCCCATAAAATGTTCTCATAACGTGGATGGTTGCGTCAAAAAATTGGAAAAATGTGTTAAAATTTGTCCTTAGTTCAACTTTGACCTGTAATAACTTTTGAAGGAATAAATATATCAAAAAATTGTTAGAGACCTTTTTTGTAGAGCATTCAATTTTCTACAAGAATATACCTTGGTCATTCCGAAGTATTGTCACCAACGTGAGTATAAAATTCCAAAGTGCAAGAGAATATTGTTTCCATGTTATTTAAATGGAAAATCGAAATTTGCGATGCGGCACCTCTTAATATTAATATTAAGAGCTTAAACTTTCACTTTTTTGTAATTTCCAACAATATTTACGATATAATTAAGAAAATATCATCATCATTAGTCAAATAACTCTACTCTTTCATAATTTATTTCCACGTCTTTCTGTCAGTGGCCAGCTTTTTAGCTTCTATCCAAGCTATTCCTTTCCGCTGTAATATTTCCCCTATTGTCTCATCCCAAGTCTTTCTGGGTCTACCTCTCTTTTTATTCTTTTGAATTTTCATTTACTAAACGAGTATCAAATCTATAAATTTTGAATGTAATCTCAGAGTATGTTTAATTTTGTGACATTATTCTCGTTACCTACAAAAGTTCCACCCGTAAAGCAATTTCCAGATAGATCAGTTTGTACGGTAAAACAAGATCTAGATATTAAGTACTAATCTGCATTCTAAACAGCCACCCATCGAACCACACCCACATCAATTAAAACGGTAAATCGAAATCTGAATCGATTCCTAATAATAAATAACTTCGTGGGTTTTGAATCGGTTCCAGTTTTTCATTATCTACAGTAAATTTTCTAATACTCTGCAGAGAAAAAAATTTACTTTTGCTTCTGCTCTCTTAATTTGTGATATATTGCAATGTAGACGGTCATTCAAATAGTGTACTTAAAGAATTCATAGTATTTTTTGTTCTTACTAGGTAAAAAATGAGTGTATAAAACAAAATTATGTTTTTTTTTCAACTGATACCACAGTAAAAATTCAATATTATTAACCAGAAGCCCCATTCTGCGATAACCTTTTTGATGAACTGATTGTTTCACTGATGAAGTTGAATATCAAGTATTTCATAATGCGGCCTTCCAAACGGCATATGCAGTTGGACAGCCCTACATTATACTATTAGTACCAGAATAAATGTTCACACTATGGCCGACATGATTTTCCTTGTCCAAGCTCCGATTAATTTTTGAAGTGAAAACTTCTTTTGGCGCACCGCACACAGATTTTTCCATAGGTAGTAAGTTAGGCTGATCCGTCACGCTCTGAGGTGAAAGGCTCGATCGGGTGAATTCGGGACCGTCGAGTGTACCCGAGCGAGAAAGATACAGCCAGCTGCTCTTCACTGTTGTGTCGCTGTTTAGTATATTCAATTAATACCTAATAATTGTCTTTGTTGATTTAATAGTTATTATTGGTACGTAATAATAATTATTTTAACAATTGTATGGTTTACATTGTGAGTTTAGTGTATGTAGTTAGCGGTTTATCGTTATATATTGAAAAAACATTGTAAACATTTAAGATTATAAATTAAAGATTATAAAAATCACAGTTATTGTTATTATAAAGAGTGATTCGATCGAATAGGTAAGTCACTTCATGTTTATATATCAAAAATTGTCAAAAATTTTCAAAAACTGTCAAAATTTTGAAAAAATGATTAATAATTATTGCCAAGTATTTTCAAAAATTTGGAAAATTGCCAAAAATGGTCAATAATTTGTCAAAGACGGTCAATAATTGTCAAAACCAATCAAAAATCGTTAAAAATGGTCAAAAATTGTTGAATATTTAAAAAATGGTCAAAAATTGTTAAATATTTTAGAAAATGGTAAATGATTGTCAAAAATGGTCAATAATTGTTAAAATTTTGAAAAATGGTCAAAAATTGTCAAAATTTTGAAAAATGTTTAAAATTTTTGAAAAATTGTCAAAAATGGTCAATAATTGTTAACATTTTGAAAAATGGTAAAAAATTGTCAAAATTTTGAAAAATGGTTAAAATTTTTGAAAAATTGTCAAATATGGTCAATAATTGTCAAAACCAATCAAAAATCGTCGAAAATTGCCAAAAATTGTTAAACTTTTGAAAAATGGTCAAAAATTGTTAAATATTTAAAAAAATGGTCAATGATTGTCAAATTTTTTTAAAAATTTCCAAAAATGGTCAATAATTGTTAAAATTTTAAAAAATGGTAAAAAATTGTCAAAATTTTGAAAAATGGTTAAAATTTTTGAAAAATTGTCAAATATGGTCAATAATTGTCAAAACCAATCAAAAATCGTCGAAAATTGCCAAAAATTGTCAAAAATGGTCAAAAATTGTTAAACTTTTGAAAAATGGTCAAAAATTGTTAAATATTTAAAAAAATGGTCAATGATTGTCAAATTTTTTAAAAAATTTCCAGAAATGGTCAATAATTGTTAAAATTTTGAAAAATGGTCAAAAATTGTCAAAATTTTGAAAAATGGTTAAAATTTTTGAAAAATTGTCAAATATGGTCAATAATTGTCAAAACCAATCAAAAATCGTCGAAAATTGCTAAAAATTGTCAAAAATGGTCAAAAATTGTTAAACTTTTGAAAAATGTTCAAAAATTGTTAAATATTTAAAAAAATGGTCAATGATTATCAAATTTTTTAAAAAATTTCCAAAAATGGTCAATGATTATCAAATTTTTTAAAAAATTTCCAAAAATGGTCAATAATTGTTAAAATTTTGAAAAATGGTCAAAAATTGTCAAAATTTTGAAAAATGGTTAAAATTTTTGAAAAATTGTTAAATATGGTCAATAATTGTCAAAGACGGTCAATAATTGTCAAAACCAATCAAAAATCGTCGAAAATTGTCAAAAATTGTTAAACTTTTGAAAAATGGTCAAAAATTGTCAAATTTTTTAAAAAATTTCCAAAAATGGTCAATAATTGTTAAAATTTTGAAAAATGATCGATACTAATCAAAACCAAAATAATAAATGAAAAATTTAAACAAATTAGTATGTTTCTAAGATAATGACTGATATTAACCCACTGTTCAAATACCAACCATGTGCCTGTCACAAACTAAAATTTAGACGAGTCTACCTCATCTTATAAACCACTAAAAATGATCAAATCGTCTCCGAAGTAAACATCATGTTTTCCATTATCTTTGTTTACGCTTCCTGCCTCTGATTTTTTGACAAGAAAAAAATTTCTTTAACGAGAATATTTCAAGCATGACTTGAGCGCTTTTTTAAACCAAAAAGATCAAGTTAAGTTGATAATTTACAGCCATTTGAGTATAAATAAAGAAAACTACAATTTTATTTCCAAAAAGTTGAAGACGGTACTTAATTTACTTCTCGAGGTACTGTTAAACCGTATTATTTTTTTATTTTATTGCTTCTCGTTTAGGTGTTTTGTTAAAAAAAATATTTTAAAAGTGAACCAAAATGGTCACAACCTGTTGTTATTGTTAGTTGCTAAGCTTTCAACAATAACACCAGACTGTGACGAATTTGTTCCTCGTCACCAAATTGTACGAATGAATCAACTTCAATACATTGTTGTTGGTTTTTTTATGCTGCAACTGTTTGTGGTCTCGCAAATTCCGACCAAATTATAAAACAATTATTTAGACAGGGTCGCACTCAGCGATATCGATATACGCAAATAGCGTGTAATAATCAGCTGACGCAAGTCGATATTATACCGGGCTTTTGACCCATCACATGTAAACTTCGGGCGTGTTTCTCTCACGCCGCGAAGATCGTCAGCGCTCGGCAAATTCCGTTCCCATATAACACCTTGAGGTCAACGGTGGCCACCAGCCCGCTATCCAATTTTGGTTTTAGCCGGGTACTTGATGCTTGATGCGGAATAACGTTTACACGGGGGTCTTGAAACGTTTTAGGAAAATAATATACTATACTATATGTATAGTAAGTATATTTAATTTTTTTAAATGCTTATTTAATTATTTTTTTAAATAACTTTTTAATTGGAGGTCATTGACTCAATGACCTAATGGAGGAGCCGCCACTGTTTTTGGCCCTCAAAAAACATCTTTTTTTGAAATTCCTATTACAATATTAACAAGTTAAATCCAGTCCTGTTATATTAATGTGGTTGTGTATGACAAGAAGTAGTCCTTTGTCACATTGTCCGGCTATATAAAGGGAGTTACGACAAGCAACCTCGAGACAAAACTTGTAAGGAAATGAAGTTTGAAGTTAAGACGAAAGCACTTAATTTCCTAAATAATTGAAATAATGCCAGAACTACTAAGAAGTGTTGAACTTTCAAACTACGGTCATCAGCAGCGTGCATAGATTCATTTAAAATGGGATATACAGAAATTGTTATATTATTATTAAAAATTACAAATTCTGGACGGGCTGAAAGAAAAGGATATACACTGTGTTCATTTGAAAAGGACCCACCCTTCATATTTCAAAAATGGGACATCTTAGAAAGAAATGCCGACACGCTAACTTTTAACTTGAGGGGGACACTTTTTGGCGCTAATGTCATAAACGTCAGATTCACCCCCTCCCTACTGGAGACACCCCTTACATTTTGCAAATGGCATTAGGTATCAAGTCACACCTCATTTAAAAGGTCTGGTAAATCTCTATTCAATCATTTTGTTTTGCCTTTGATACCATCCTTCCATTGTTATTTAATCGTTGTTTAAAATTGGCTTTTTTCCAACTTTTATTGCCTGAATGTTAACGGTGGCCACTTTGACACATGATTAAATAGCAGTTTTTTCTTGTTAACAGTTGTCTTTTTATTATTTGTACATTTTTTATCCTTCAAAGAGTCTTTCTATCATAACACAATACAGGGGCATACGAAAAGTTGAAAGAGAGCCAATTTTAAACAATGATTAAATAACAATGGGAGGCTGGTATCAAAGGCAAAACATAATGATTGAATAGATATTTACCAGACCTTTTAAATGAGATATGACTTGATACCTAATGCCATTTGAAAAAATGTAAGGGGTATCTCCAGTAGGGAGGGGGTGAATCTGACGTTTATGATATTAGCGCCAAAAAGTGTCCCCCTCAAGTTAAAAGTTGATGTGTTTCGGCATTTCTATATGTCCCATTTTTGAAATTGAACAATTAAGTGAAAAAAAGGAGGTTGGGCATTTTGCGAATATCTCAAAAATTATTTGAGATTTTTCAAATTTGAAAAAAGATTAAAAAAGAGGAGGAAAATTCCTAAAAAAAATCCCAACTCCCGGAACTGTAGAATTTTTTTTAATTATACATGATTGTTGTTTTTTTAAGTAGAAATAGAAAAAAAATATAGAGAGACAATTCATTTGTTCATAACAAATTGTTTATTAAATAAACAAGGAAAATGTGAACAATAATCTTTTTTATTATTATCAAAGATCAATATAAATAATGATTTAAAAAAATGATTCCTTAATATTAATTACAAGTGGTAGAAAAAAAATGTTAATTTACAAATCCATTTTTAAGCAATACATTTTTTTTAAGAATCATAATTTTCATCAGATTATGTTTCCGAAAAAAATTTTTAAATTATCTTTTAAATAACGCATTTGTTTATAGCAATTTTCTAAACAATAGGAGATAAAAATTATTAAAAATCATTTTTAAGTACCTTCTGATCATGAGAAAACGGATCAAAAGTAATATAAAAAAAAAGTTTTTATATACAGGGTGGTCTGTAAGTAATGGTCCAAAAAGAATGGAAGATTCTTGGCCTAAAAATATTACAATCTGATTCAACCTGCTTTAATAAAATATTAATAATAAAAAAGATACATGGTGGCAAAGTTGAAATATAAAAAATGTTTTTTCTCGGTAAATTGAAAGATTTTGGATAAAAAAACGTAAAAATTTGAAGATGGGGGTTTTGAGGCATGAGAAATCATAATAAGATATCCGTTTCGATGTATTTTCTAGAGGGCGCCACATGAGCTATGTTGTTGGTGTAACTGTGCGCTTTACTTTTTTATCGTTAATGATATCTCTCTTTTTATTGAAAAATATCAAAACTACATTATTTTTGCGACAAAAAGGTATACGTATTAGTCTCAAAAATTCCCCTACATAATTTTTATTTTGAATAGGTAAGGCTTTACAGAAACCCTTTAAATAGTCGAGTTTAACTTTGGCAAGAAATCAGAGCAGCAAATTTTTTTTTACGCCAATGACATTATTTAATATCGATCTTTCATGAATCGCATTGATAAATGTATCGAGATGGTCAATAATTGTCAAAAATTTGGAAAAATGGTCCATAATTGTTAACAATTGTCAATAATTATCAAAAATGGTCCATAATTTTGATGGTCTAAAACTTTGAAAAATTGTCAAAACTATCAAAAATGGTTAACAATTGTCAATTATTGTTAAAAAATGTCAAAAATGGACAATTATTGTCAAAAACGGTTAAAAATTGTCAAAAATTTGGAAAAATGGTCACTAATTTTGAAAAACAGTCAAAATGGTCAAAAATGTTCAAAAATTGTCAATAATTGTCAAAAACTATCAAAAATGTTCAAAAATTGTCAAAAACTGTCAAAAATGGACAATTATTGTCAAAATTGGTCAATAATTGTCAAAATTTTTGAAAAATGGTCGATAATTGTCAAAAACTATCAAAAATGGTTGATAATTTTGATGGTCTAAAATTTCGAAATATTGTCAAAAATGGTCAAAAATATCAAAAATGGTTAAAAATTGTCAATTATTGTAAAAACTGTTGAAAATGGACAATTATTGTCAAAAATGGTTAAAAATTGTCATCATCTTGAAAAATGGTCGAAAATTAACAAAAATTTGGAAAAATGGTCACTAATTTTGAAAAACAGTCAAAATGGTCAAAAATTTGGAAAAATGGTCCATAATTGTTAACAATTGTCAATAATTATCAAAAATGGTCCATAATTTTGATGGTCTAAAACTTTGAAAAATTGTCAAAACTATCAAAAATGGTTAAAAATTGTCAATTATTGTTAAAAAATGTTAAAAATGGACAATTATTGTCAAAAACTGTCAAAAATGGTTAAAAATTGTCAAAAATTTGGAAAAATTGTCAAAAACTATCAAAAATGTTCAAAAATTGTCAAAAACTGTCAAAAATGGACAATTATTGTCAAAATTGGTCAATAATTGTCAAAATTTTTGAAAAATGGTCGATAATTGTCAGAAACTATCAAAAATGGTTAATAATTTTGATGGTCTAAAATTTCGAAATATTGTCAAAAATGGTCAAAAATATCAAAAATGGTTAAAAATTGTCAATTATTGTAAAAACTGTTGAAAATGGACAATTATTGTCAAAAACTGTCAAAAATGGTTAAAAATTGTCATCATCTTGAAAAATGGTCGAAAATTAACAAAAATTTGGAAAAATGGTCACTAATTTTGAAAAACAGTCAAAATGGTCAAAAATTTGGAAAAATGGTCCATAATTGTTAACAATTGTCAATAATTATCAAAAATGGTCCATAATTTTGATGGTCTAAAACTTTGAAAAATTGTCAAAACTATCAAAAATGGTTAACAATTGTCAATTATTGTTAAAAAATGTTAAAAATGGACAATTATTGTCAAAAACTGTCAACAATGGTTAAAAATTGTCAAAAATTTGGAAAAATGGTCACTAATTTTGAAAAACAGTCAAAATGGTAAAAAATGTTCAAAAATTGTCAATAATTGTCAAAAACTATCAAAAATTGTCAAAAACTGTCAAAAATGGACAATTATTTTCAAAATTGGTCAATAATTGTCAAAATTTTTGAAAAATGGTCGATAATTGTCAAAAATGGTCAATAATTTTGATGGTCTAAAATTTCGAAATATTGTCAAAAATGGTCAAAAAAATCTAAAATGGTTAAAAATTGTCAATTATTGTAAAAACTGTTGAAAATGGACAATTATTGTCAAAAACTGTCAAAAATGTTTAAAAATTGTCATCATCTTGAAAAATGGTCGAAAATTAACAAAAATTTGGAAAAATGGTCACTAATTTTGAAAAACAGTCAAAATGGTCAATAATAGTCAAAAATGGTCAATAATTGTTAAAATTTTGAAAAATGGTCAATAATTGTCAAACTTTTGAGAAATGGTCAATAATCGTCAAAAGTTGTCAAAATCTTGAAAAATAGTCAATAAATAATACGAGCCGTTTCCGAAAATCGATTTAAACACGTAAATTATAAAATCGATTTACTAAAAATCGATTAATATTACTATAATAATCGTTACCTAAAAATCGATTATAAGAAAATAATAATCGATTTATATAAAAATCGATAAGTTCTTAACATCCCTTCACAAAACAGAAAATTCCGACACGGAATAACAACGCTTCAAATAATTTTTCTTGTCCGGAAATTTTTTTAGTTGCCATGGTAATTAGTCAAAATTAAGGCATCTTATTGGTTAAAAAGTAGAGGTATGAAATCACGCCCTTCTTACCTCGTTAAACAATTTTCCGCCACGATTTCAGAGATCCGGGCGAGTGCATCTTATTCTACTTCAATTATCAAGCAAGATCAGCCACCAGGAGGGAAACAATTCTCACAACTCTATATTTCGTGGACTATTTGGTGGTTCATGGGTTAACCAAAATGATTCTTGACTACGTTTCGTACAACAATCAAAAGCTTTGATCATGGGTTAACCCTAAACACTAGATTAACTATGCTTCATACAACTGAGCCTTGAAAGAAGAGTTCTGGAGAGCTGGTTTTTGGTCGTAAGTTGATAAGATCTTGTGACGTACTTTCTCCTTCCTACATTTGTACAGCGGTCAGGTAAACAATGAATTGATCACAGTATGCAGGAAAAACACTCGAAGGACCAGCGTCACGAATTTACGAAGGGTAGGAAGAATAAAGACTGAACTCAAGAATGTGGGGGTAGAGCTAAGAAAGCTAAGGGAGTAAAGTCATCTGTTGTAAAGTCTATTGGATAAATTAGCTGATCCAAATTTATACACGTACTAATGTGAATTTGCAATTAAAGCATCCATAAAACAAGGTGGACAACTTAAAGGTTGTATTGAGAACTATTATTAGTCACAATAAATCTTGGGATTTTTTCCGCCACATATTTTTGTCTAATATTGACATTTATTTCCTGCATAATTCTATCTCGCTAGCTGGTAGGTAGACGGAAATAGTACACCGGCCATAAAATTTTTACAGTGCATAAAGTATCACATAAAATATCCAACGTGACGTGACGGTTCGAGAAAGGTCGTACAGAAACTTTCTGAAAATTATTTTTCGTTGTGTCGGAAAGTAAAAAATAAAAAGACGATTGACCATGACTGGAAACTTTTGAAGAAGAAATTTTTTGTTCTCCTTACAAGAGCACTCACTGTATTTGTTTTCATACGTTTTCTTTGAACACGTTTGTTTGAAAAAGGAATATCGAAAGTAGTGCGACAAGGAAAATTATTTGAAGCGTTGTTATTCCCTGTCGGAATTTTCTGTTTTGTGTAGGGATGTTAAAAAATTATCGATTTTTATATAAATCGATTATTATTTTCTTATAATCGATTTTTAGGTATCGATTATTATAGTAAAATTAGTCGATTTTTAGTAAATCGATTTTATGAATTACGTGTTTTAATCGATTTTCGGAAACGGCTCGTATTATTTATTGAGTATTTTTCAAAATTTTGACAACTTTTGACGATTATTGACCATTTCTCAAAATTTTGACAATTATTGACCATTTTTGACTATTATTGACCATTTTGACTGATTTTCAAAATTAGTGACCATTTTTCCATATTTTTGATAATTTTCGACCATTTTTCAAGATGATGACAATTTTTAACCATTTTTGACAGTTTTTGACAATAATTGTCCATTTTTAACAGTTTTTAACAATAATTGACAATTATTAATTATTGACCATTTTTGACTATTATTGACCATTTTGACTGATTTTCAAAATTAGTGACCATTTTTCCATATTTTTGATAATTTTCGACCATTTTTCAAGATGATGACAATTTTTAACCATTTTTGACAGTTTTTGACAATAATTGTCCATTTTTAACAGTTATTAACAATAATTGACAATTTTTAACCATTTTTGATAGTTTTGGCCATTTTTGACTATTTTTCAAAATTTTAGACCATCAAAATTATGGACCATTTTTGATAATTATTGACAATTATGAACCATTTTTCCAAATTTTTGACAATTATTGACCATTTTTAACCATATTTCAGAATTTTTGACAATTTTTCAAAAACTTTAACAATTTTTGACAATTATCAACTATTTTTCAAAATTATTGACCATTTTTGATAGTTTTTGACAATTATTGACCAATTTTGACAATAATTCTCCATTTTTGACAATTTTTGATAGTTTTTGACAATTTTTGATAGTTTTTGACAATTTTTGAAAATTTTTGACCATTTTTCAAATTTTTTTTTAAATTTTTGACAATTGACCATTTTTGACTATTATTGACCATTTTGACTGATTTTCAAAATTAGTGACCATTTTTCCATATTTTTTATAATTTTTGACCATTTTTCCAGATGATGACAATTTTTAACCATTTTTGACAGTTTTTGACAATAATTGTCCATTTTTAACAGTTATTAACAATAATTGACAATTTTTAACCATTTTTGATAGTTTTGGCCATTTTTGACTATTTTTCAAAATTTTAGACCATCAAAATTATGCACCATTTTTGATAGTTATTGACAATTATGAACCATTTTTCCAAATTTTTGACAATTATTGACCATATTTCAGAATTTTTGACTATTTTTCAAAATTATTGAGCATTTTTGATAGTTTTTGACAATTATTGACCAATTTTGACAATAATTGTCCATTTTTGAAAATTTTTGACCATTTTTGACCATTTTTGACCATTTTTGACAATTTTTGAAAATTTTTGACCACTTTTCAAATTTTTTCAAAAATTTTTGACAATTGACCATTTTTCAAAGTTTTTGACAATTATCGACCATTTTTGTCAATTTTTGACCGTTTTTGACAATTATTGACCATTTTTGACAAAAATTGTCCATTTTTAACAGTTTTTGACAATAATTGACAATTTTTGACCAAATCGATTTATTTTTTATTAAAATCGATTTTTGACGAATCGATTAATTTTGAATAAAGAAAAATAGATTTTTATTTAATCGATTCTTTTCCATTAATCTCACATCCCTAGTTTTGTGACATGTGCAGTTCGACTCTATTGTTTTTATTATAGGGAACTATACTAGAATCGCGATCGAGACGGAGTATTATAACAAAATTTGATAATAGATATACAGCACAGGTGGCCCAAAAAGGTTTGTTTGTCAGATTCAAAAAAGAGTATTTTTCGGCTCTTTAATATGCGTATTTTTTATATAAATAACGTTCGAAAATCACTCCTCTATTTTCACCTCTTCGCAATATGACACCCTTCCATACTTTTGACGATAACTTTCAGTAAATATGCTATGTGCATTCGGGGACATGGTGGAGGCGCTAACATGGGAATCTCCATAAGGAAATCGCGAAAAAAGCTAAAGTACATTCTGGCAAAATTGTCTCAAAAAGTGGTGGGGTAGCTTTGAAGTATTTTGGGGTGTTTTGAAGACTTTTGAAGGGGTCTGAAGATGTGTCTGAACGCGTTACGTCCTACTTCTAAACACGTCACAACCTACTCTAAACCCCTTCAAAAGTCTTCAAAACACTTCAAAACACCCCAAAATACTTCATAGCTACCCCACCACTTTTTGAAACAATTTTGCCAGAATGGACCTTAGCTTTTTTCGCGAATAAATGAACGTTAAGTTACCAGATTATCCTATACTACCTACTTTATCAACCATTTTAATCGGCTTTATTTTTATAACAATTTATATAAATATTTAAAAGAAATTAAAAGGTGAATTTCAAAAGTTATTGTTATTGTTGATATCACGGGCACGCCTCTACCTAGAGCGACGGCGAATCAAATGTCGACAGGGGAGGGAGGTATAAGCGCTCTGCATATTCTGACAAGTCTGAACAATTCAGTAGATCTTTTTAACGCCATAAAGAGAAAGCATTCAAATACTCAAATTTAAATAGGTACTTAGATAGATAATAAACCAGAAAAATACAAAAATAACTATTTGTTGATGACAGATGTTTTCATGCAATATACACTTATGGTTTATAGCACATTTTTGGTATTTGAAAATTTTGTCTTGTAAAAATTTTTTTTCTAATATTGTTTTTTTCTTTTCCAGGTAATACATTTTTTTATCACTACAAGTAGAAGTATTAATTCAGTGTAAGTATATATAAATATATTTTCCAAATTGTTTAAAATGGTACTCACTTTGTAGAAAAATATACTCGCATTTTCAAAAATTCGCGGTTTTTCGAGAGTGATTTCGTGATACGGAGTGAATTTTAAACCGGTGTGATTCGCATTACCAGGATGTATTGGTAACTTAGGTGCTTGTCGAAGAAGGAAGTTTTTGTGTATCGTATTCGATTTTTGTGACACCGGGTATTAAATAAATAACGCGAGTTCGAATTTTTTCCGGTTGGTCGAAGAAATATGTATATTTTTGCATCGTGGGTTACCTTTTGACAACAAATATTTTTGGTGGAAAAAATTGTAAATTGTAACACTGTGAATTCGAAAAAGATTGTAGTTTTTTGTAATTTTTTTTTCGGATTTTATAAAGTATATGGATGTAAAATTTGCCCAAAATCAAAGGAAAGAGTCGGCAAAGGCGATGAACACGTGTTTTAGCCTCTGCAATTGAATTTGGACAAACTTTGCAACTTTTTATTTTTATAGATCAAAGAATCCCTAATTTTGTAATAGGCAGAGGTATTTTAGATTGCTGGGTTAGGGGTTTGTCTGTTTCGGAGTATCTAAATTCGTTTTTTGTAAATTAGACAAAAAGTTTCCAAAATTAAAATACAAAGTAAGGTAACAATTTTTCCTCTCATAAATAATTGTCTACAAGAACGTCCTTGTATAAATATCTAAACAAATGATGTTAACTACAGAATCTCCATAATATGTCAAGTGTTTTATGTCATTTTTGTTGTGGATGAACTCAGGTCGAAAAAACTCTTGAAAAATATCTTCATGAAGAGGAAGGGAAAATGAAATTAGTATTTTCCCTTCCCCTTCTTGAAAAAAATCTAATTTATGAAGGGGAAGAGTGAATCCAATAATCAATGATTTATTTTGATTTCTGTGCTATCTATACACGTCTTAGAACGAACTATATTAACGTTGGAACTTCTACTCATAGTTACAGATTTCTAACATTTGACAGACAAATATCCTTTTTCTACAATGATTATTAAATGTGACGTTTTTTTAATCGATTTTCGTACATAAAATATGTATTTGTTAAACAGTTTAAAAAAGTGACATTAGAGTGAGATAAAGTGACATTAGGGTGAGATAAAGTAGTTTTTTTAACGCTAATTTTAAATATTTCCGCTAATGGCTCTGCAGATTGCACTCATCTGACATTTTACTTAGCGTTTTGTCATCATGACAAATATAAACATTCAAATCGACGCCATTTTTAGTCCATTTGCTTGATTATAGAAAAAATAGTGTATGCAACACATGCATAAAGTGTCTTCTTTTCACTCATGGAATTGACTCAACTTTTCCACTCGTGAAAAAAAGCACCACTTTATGCACTTGTTCCATAAATAACTATTTATGTAACTTATTTATTAAAAATATATACTATATTTTCAACAATAATAAAAAAAATTAAGGAAAAGAAAATATCTTTTGAATAGTTTCCTGTAGCGTGACACATTTAAACTGTGTTTCGGACGAAATAGTTGCCATTGAAATGGTGAAGATTTGGATTTCTTCTCTAGAAATTCTGAATTTATCTCAAATTTTTCGACGGAAAATCTCAATCAAAATATGTGAGTACTGTGGATTTTTTTGCAAAATGAATCAAATAATCGTAGTTCTAATAGGAATCCATTAGATAATCATTCTCCTTAACTTCGACCCAGCACTGTAGTGGAACGCTTCTGATGCGATAATTACAGTGAAGCAGAGTCGAGCGCGGTTAGTACTTGGATGGGTGACCACTGGGGAAACCATAGAGATACTACAGATAGAGGCAACAAGCCATAGGCCGCTGTGTAAGTGGGAATGTCCGTCTGAACTCCAGCGAGATAGAAAAAGACAGACGTCAGAGGTTTTTCTGTCTTTTTCTCTCGTCTATAGCATGCGCGCCATTAGAGAAAGACAGCTTGAACCTCTGACTTTCTATCTCTCTCTTATAAGCTGACGGGTACCGAGCTGGATTGTTGTCTCTATCTGTAGTATCTCTATGGGGGAAACACCGTCGTAGAGCCCATACAGCCTGCATCGAAACACCTTAGATTACTAGGGTCAATAGCTGGTTGGAACAAAATTTGGGGGTGGGGCTTGGGAGGGTTTGGTGAGCTTTTCAGGAGGGCATGTGCATTTCCGCTGGGCTCGAACTCGCTTAGTATATCTACTCACATTAACACAAAAAACTTGAAATTTCACTAAATTAACGAACTAAATTACCTCCTTGCAATGATACAATCTTTTCAAAAGCTTTTGTATGAAAATTCGTTCTTCTCCCAATATAATTTGACGTATTTTTTACATTTTGAAGAAATTCTTGCTTTCCGAGTTTCTGGGATGGTCTAGTTTTCGTTGGATCCTGTATGAGAAATATTTTGAAATCTAGATGATTCTAAATTCATTAAAATGTTTGTTGTACTTCATTTTCTAAAAGTTAACATGATTTATCCACTAACTACATTAATAATTGTTATTTATGTACCAAGGACGAAAAACTGTCTTTTATAGTCGAGTCTGCTAATTGATTGTCGAGGCGCAGCCGAGACTAGTAAGCAGGCGGGACAATAGACAGAGTGTCGCCGAGGTGCATATTACATTTTTTCGTCGATAAGTTTCGGGTATTTGACTTCAAAAATGGACGATTTTTCATCCGGAAATTTGTACGTAAAATGTAATTTTTTGTAAAGTTATTTATAGAAAATATTTCAAATTAAAATGAGCTTTTCAAATTTCTTAACACGTCTCTTATTATTTCTGTAACCTTAAGTGATTTTATTATTGGATTCAATTATGTAATAAAATAATAAATTTTAAAATTAATCATGCTATTCAACTTTGAACACTCACCTGATAATCTTTAAGTTAAAACATTCAAGGTCAAGGTTATAAAATCATTTTGTGATCGATTAATGTTTTTTTCCAGTACCAGTATCGGCTTTAGCACATTCTAACTTGACGAAATTTTAAAATTACAACCATCTTCATATAAGGTAAAACGTATCCAAATTAGGTATTTTATTTCTGGATCAAGATTGGGCAGAAATATTTATACACTCACTACTCCAAGACTAACATTTTAGTTTTGGTGTAGTGTGTGTAAACTGTTCTAACGGTTCCAAAATTCCCAACTCGGTTACTTCAATAAAATTTTATGTAAAAAATCCAATCAGAAAATGTTAAATACATTTTGCTGATTTTCGACCCAAATCAAGTTGGTCTCCATCCAAATGAAAACTGACATCATTTGAGGGGATGATATTATTAAATTGCAGCCGGATGCAGTTTTTACCAAATCCTAACGCCTTTTTTTCGTATTTTTCGTGCAATTGCTGATTGGTTTATAAAATGTTTAAATTTATATAATTTAATTTTTTCAATTTCACAATTCCATGCATTTTTTTTGGTTTGCCTGTTTAGTCCGGTCAAAGTAGACATTTGAAATAACAAAAATTGGGGGAGAGCTAAATTTTGGTGGAGATCATTAGAAATGAAATGTAAAAAATCCCCATCGATGCCATGTCAAAAAACCTGAAATTTTGACCTTTGATCCAAAATAACTTTTGACGCACACATGGGATCTATGGGGATTTTTTACACTTTATTTCTAATGGTGAACCCAAGGTCTCCACCAAAATTTGGCTCTCCCCTAATTTTTGTTATTTGATGACTATTTTTATGTCTAATTTGACCGGACTAGTTCTGAAGTGAGAACCATGTTGTCAAATTCAATATTTTATTGAAATCTCCCTACTATTTTTTAAATATATACTAAACTCCTTCACATTTTCAGCACTATTTTTTATATATAGAGTGAGCCACTCAAAACGATCCACCCTGTTATTTGCCAAAATTAAGAATTTTTTTTTAGAATAATTCTCTATACATTTTTTCATTTTCTAAATTTTCTTAAGTGAGTATTTAGTTAAAAATGACATTTCTTCAACTTTAGGTCGTTTTTTGTCAAAACTGTTGAATATTTGGCAAAATGGGCTTACATGTCTCAATCTCTCGAGGGTAAGCAAAAATTATTTCATATTGGTCAAAAAATGAAGAATTTGTCAACACCCTGTATTCATTTTTTCCTTATTAGGATTAAACAGAAAAAGAAAAAAAATTGAGAAATGGACATGTTTTGCCTAACATTCAGTAGTTTTGTCAAAAAAACGATCAAAAGTTGAAAAAATGTGATTTTTAACGAATATTCTGATTATTAGATTGTTATTTAAAAAAAAATTTAAAAAAAGCGTTCACTTCTTGCCACAATTTTGACCTATAAACGCATTAGAATCATTATTTTTTATTTTAAAAAGACCAAAACAATTCTTAGGAAAATAATGCATTTTCTCAACCTTCTTCTTTACTATTTCCACAAAGCAAACAAAGTTTTCGTGACATCTATGCACATCAAACTGGTCGGAATTCTAATAAAGTCATATAACTCCAGCAAAACAATCAAGTAACAAATAACGAGAAAAATAAAAGAAAACAATTGAAATTCTAATAAGATACAACAACAGAAACATAAACCAAATACGGCAACACAGCAAATGTCAAATGTCTATGTCAGCTGTCAGCAAATACACGATACACAAAATGCACGGAATGAGAATGGCCAGAACAGCCAATGGAATTGCAGCGCTACCACCGCCACCTACCTCTACCTTGAGTGCTTTTAAACAAAGAGGTATTTATGCAGTTCCAATGTATCAGACAAAGAATTCTTCTCATGTTTTCACCGAACTAATTTTTAGGGCTTCACACGAGTCGCGAGTGGGTGAGGGTATCAAAAATCTCGTCTCGATCTCGTCAATTCCGAAGAAATTGAGTCTCGTTCAAGTCTCGTCTCGTTAACGATTGTCTCGTCTTGTTACCGGTTGTCTCGTCTCGTTTAATGCTAAATATTGATAATAAAATCCATAAATAATTTTTTTTAACTTTATTTATAACAATCGCATAAAAACGGAATTTTAAGAATATTAATAAAGTATTACAAAATGTTTACATGTAAATAAAGTACAAAAAATGCCTAAATACGGAATTCAACGAATATTAACAAAATCATTGATCAAGTTTACCTGGAAATTCATTCACAACAATAAACTACTCCTGACCTATCTTCTAGGTAAATAAGTTTAATAAGGGAGAATGGTTGATATCAACTATTTGGTCGTTAAGGAGATTACCAGATTTTTTTTATTTATCTCAATAGCTTCTAAAAGATTTAATTTAAAGGCTTATCATATTAATGAAACCTTAACCATTGTGCCGAATTTTACGACTCTATTGTATTTGAGGCGATACAGGACGTGTCGATTTAATTTTGGTAAAACCGATCTTGTTTATTATTTTATTCCACATAGAAAAAAAGAAAGACTCACCACTTTAAATTTACAATAAAATATTTTACAGATGGTCACCAGATTTTATATTGAAATGGGATTAAACAATTAAAACTACTTTAATAGTAAAAATATGAAAATTGGGAAAGAAAATAGTTGAAAAGTATCAGTCAATGATTATGAGACTTGAATCAACTCTATTTCTTGTTATAAAAAGGATCATAATAAAACAGAATGCAAGAATTAAACCTTTATAAGAAATCATATTAAGTAGAAGTTTAGAAATAAAAACAGAAAGACTTACCTTGATTTAAACAAAATATAATATTTTTCACATAATCATATCAAGTAACAATCAAATTAAATTTATAATTCTTCATTTAAAGTATTTTGAATAAGAAAAGTTTGTTTTTCATACCAGATATGTATTACTTACACCTGAAATTAAAATCATTAGTATACATAATATTTAATAATCAATAGAAATTATATTTTGGCAGAATTCTAACCTAAATTATAATTGAATGTCACTGTCAATAAATTTTATGCTTTGGGGAAGACAGAACGGTCAGACAGAATCAAAGAATAATAATATCAGAAATGGTTGTTGAGGAAATAAGGAATGATGTGATGTGATTGGAGGAGTATAATAAAATTTTAAATCACTTATTAAATGAAATTTAGAATTAGTTTATATAAAATATGTAATAGGAAAGATTTATTGGACATTTGTTATGAGTTTACATGAATTCAAATAAAATTATTGATAGTAGAAAATTGTATATTAGATATTTAAGAGGTACTCATATTTTCAAGGATTTTTATTAAAAAAGGACAATTTAAAGGGTTAAATTAGTGAAGTTACTAGTGATATACAGGGTAGAAAGAATTGCAATAGTGAAAGGATAAATGTTATAAACAATAATAGACAATAAACAAGAAATTATGGAATTTTGCAATTATGAAGAAAAAATCAAGCGCTTTGGAAATATGACATAGCAACGGGGGGTTGTTGATTTAGAAAAACAGGAGAGTAGATATGGATTAGAAAGAAAGAAGTAAAAAAAAATTGGATTTAAAAAGTAAAAATTTATATTGAAACTAAAGAAATTGATGAGAAAGTATCCCGTCTACATCATCAAATTTGCAAATCCTCGTCCAATCAGTTTGACAAATTAATGTCGAAAAAGGTTAGTCATATTCATTGGTACCAATTAAAATTTTATAAAAAGCATATGCATTCTAAATATATCTGATGTACATCTAAAATAAATTTCATAAATAATTGGCTTTGATAATTTAAAATTTTTCTTCATTGAATTATAGGTCAAGTAACTGTATATATGTGTGTAATTGTCTCGTTTCTTTTGTAGTATTAGTTAAATTTTAATTGATATTCATGTAAATACCAAATAAAGGCAATCACAATTATTTTTATTAAACTGTTTTGTTGAATTTATTTCCATTTTATTAGGTATAAACAACAAATTTTTTATTTTTTTATATCTGTGCCGATAGATATTCATTTGCTGTAAACTGATTTGTTTGCAACTCTCCACACTCAACATACACATCGACAGAGACTTCTGCTTCATATTTCAGGGTGATTTTAAAATAATAAGAAAGGTTTGTCCAAAGGCGTCACAAAATTTTATTAATACACATTTATTTAAATAATATATTTGAAGATTTAATTTATAAAAAGTTCATAAACAATTTTAATAAATTTTAAAAATAGGAATTGATTCAAGTCACATAATCTGTGAATAAACTCAGTAGATAATTTACTAGCGCCAGAACTCAAAGAGAGTCAGAGTTTTCTTGTTCCCGATTTTCATATGAGCTAGCTGGAAAAAGGGCAAGTACAAAAATATTAAAAATTGTAATAAAAATTCAAAAATTAAATATAAAATACAAATAAAACAATACAATATATTATAAAATGTATTGTAAAAAAATTTAACGAGACTCTCGGGCTGCGATGTAGTTATGTGGTCTCGGTATTATATATATATAATATTTTCAAAAATGTTTCGTCTCGTCCCGCTTTTTCGAGACGAGAACGAGACGAGACGAGAAAAATCTCGCTCTCGTGTGTCTCAGATTTGTATCTGTAAACAATGCCAAATATCGGGGGTTTCTGTAGCCCACACCATATGTGAACCCTTCTACCTTTTGGTCTTCTTTTTTAAACCACCACTGATCCTACAAAACAAATTTATTAGATCTAATTTCTTCGTCCAACAGATAATTTTGTATTCGTTAAACATTTTTAATTTTACAATTAAGTGTCTTCTGTATGTTCCTCGTGGAGTTTTCATTAGTCTTTTTATTATTTATTTTGGGAAATTAAACCACAATCTTTTTTATATTTTTTAATTCAACGTTTCGGTAGCTTCCCAGCTACCGTTATCAAGAACAATAATTAAATTTTTAAATTCTGACACTAACGAAACAATTCGACAACCAGACACTCAATAATATTGTGGTTTAATTTCCCAAAATAAATAATTACAATTAAGTGGTTTTGAAATGAAAGTTTTCGAATTATTTGCTACATACACTACCAATCAGCTGATTTTTGCAGCCAGACTTAAAAGTTCATTGACCCGTATTCTAATATATTGATATGGTTTGAAAAATATTTTAAAAAAATTGTATGTGTTCAAAATATGGAAAGCAATATTGATTTATAATTTATTTATTATTATAGGGTTTAATACTTACCTTTTTCTAATTATTATTTTTGAAAATTTTTATTCAGATTTAATTGGGCGCCATTAATGATTATTAATTTTTTTTTATGAGACTCTTATTTTTATTTAATATTAAGAAATTTATATTATTATATTTATCTAATCTCGGGGTATATTTTAATTGTGAGGTCAAATTACAAAATTCGAAGACCGACTCTGTTCTTTGGCCTTCGTGTTGAAAGTTGGCATTCTAGTATTTTATTTCAATGGTGTCACAGAAATGTAAACAAACAGCCACATTAAACTTGAATAAATTGTATCTTATTCAAACAAACAACTATTTTATATTATGTTTTTATAATAAAATATTCAAAAACATTTAACTTATTTACATTCAATTTGCCTACCTAAATTTCATTCATTCATACAGGCGCACTATTAAAAAAAATATACTCACAGAACTAAATTCAATTACGTGGATATGAGCTTACTTATCATAGGACATTTTATTCCATAAAAAAGAAGAAGGTTTATTCTGTTTGTTCCTTTGGATCGTGAAAGGTTAATTTAACGAATTGATTTTATCAAATGCTCTGTAAGTATTTTTTTATCTAATTATAACTAAGAAAACAAATTAATGTTATAAATGATTATGATTAGTTAATATTTTATTTGGGGTATTTTCATACCATAACAATATACAAAAATAAATTGATATAAAATTTGGATAGTCTTTTTCAGTCCTGATTGAAAATCGTAAGATGAAAACAACATTTAAAGGATATTCCCTTAAAGTATAAATTCCTTATTTAATGTGGCAACAGTGTTTCGGTCCAATTCGTTTCCACCCTGCTGACGGATGATGAATTTCCCCTACCACGGACCATAAAATGCGGGTGGTGAATCGATAAGCAACATTGCCAAGCTGCAATATAACTAGGTTGCCATGTTACCGCTCGCGACCCAGCTATTTTCCATGAAACTCCAGTCTCTCTGCGACCGGGAGGCCGGAACACTGGCAAAATTCCGGATTAGCTATCCAGAAATGATTTTTTTGGTTTTCAGCGGCAGCATAGCCCCAGGATAAAACCGGCATATGTAAGATTTATGTGACGATGTTGTTTGATGTTTGTCCCCTTTTCGTAAAATCCGGTATGGTACGGGTTTTTGTTTGGTGCCTAGAATATAATGCTTTGTTGGGGATGAGGACTGCATCTTTTTTTTTATTTAAATATTTATTACGTGGTGAAACAATATTCACTTTAGATCCACCTTAATAAAGCATTATGATGTTATTCCGGTAAAAGGAAATACCCCATTATTATTATTATTAAACATACTTTGTATTGATTGTATTTGCATGTAAAAAATTACATGTTCTACACAGAATTGCACCAATTGATTACATAAACTCAATTTGTTATGCAGTTGTTTGCAAAAGTTATTATTTGATATGCTTGCCCTCTGCTTGTCCTTAAAGTACCTAATAACACTTATAAATAATTATATTTTCCACACAATATTTTTCTTACAGTTATAATCATTGATATTTTACGATTTGGGGTCATCCATAAGTTTCGTCACACGTTAGAAGGTACTTAGGGAGTACTTGGCAGTTTTGTGACCGGACGATAAATAACAGATTCCACAACAGAAATATAACTCCACCGGTTTCACAAAAATCATTTGCATTGTCAGGAGTAAATTATCTGTTGATGTTGATGCAAATGTTATTTGTGAAACCGTTCGAGTAATATATGTTATATGTCTGTTATAGTATTTGTTATTTATTTTGTAGTTATGAAGCTGAAACTAGCAGAAAAATCGAGATGGTCAGATACGAAAAAATACTTGCCCCCCGTCCCATAATTTTTTTCAAACTAATTTGAAATAGCAATAAAAACGCTAAGCATTTTATCTTATAGCTTATGTCTATAAAATGTGGTAGAAACGTAAAACTAGAATTTATATACGCGTTATTTGGATAAAAAAATATACCGGGTTAGTTTAAAGTATGGAAACAGGTAATTTAAATGGTAACAGATATCTGGACCTATTAAGAAATAATATTGTTCCAGCTATAGCAGCCATATTTCCCAATCCTAACAATCCTAACAATCCCATTTTACCTTCTGATGACATAT
This sequence comes from Lochmaea crataegi, assembly GCA_947563755.1. Taxonomy (NCBI): domain Eukaryota; kingdom Metazoa; phylum Arthropoda; class Insecta; order Coleoptera; family Chrysomelidae; genus Lochmaea; species Lochmaea crataegi. The sequence continues at coordinate 61,991,429 of OX387424.1, forward strand.
GGTATCAACAAGATGGTGTTTCCCCCCATTACACCCTGGATGTACGTACTTATCGGGATACAGTGCTTCACAAAGATGGATAGTACGTCGAGGAGCGATAGAATGGCCGGCTCGATCATCGGACTTGACCCCATTAGATTTTTTTCCATTTTCATATAAAAAATCATTCATTGCAGTCACTATGCTTTTCAGGACCACCCTGTAAGTTTTGTCGCAACGTGAAAATATGCTCCTATGGCAACCTTGCCACATGCGTTAAAATATTCTTTTTATCGTTTTCCGTTTGTGAGATATTCAGATGTTTCCATACTTTAAATTAACCCTGTAGAACACTTACACTCCGTCATAAAGAGTTGTTTACTTTCTTATAGAAATATTCTAGAATTTTTTGAAATCCATCCCACTTGAAGGACTATTGACTTTCTTCTAGAATGTGTCTAGAAAAATTAAGCGAAAAATTTTTTGGTTCAAAAATATTCAATCCCTTTGCTCTCACTCGAATAACTATTGACTTTCTTCCTAGAGTATTCTAGAATGTTTAGAGAAAATCTAGATTAATCGCGTGTTGCATTTAGAACTTGGAAAATATCATTTTTTGTAGGTTTCCTTGAGTTTAAAAATATTATATCTCCTGCCCAGCTTCTATAAGTATTCTAGAATGTGTCTAGAAAAATCTAGACGAATCGCGTGTTTCATTCATAAATTTTATGTGAAAATATCATTTTTTTGGGTTTATTTGAGTGACTATTGACTTTCTTCTAGGAGTATTCTAGACACACCTCGTGTTGCATTAGAACATGTAGGAAAATATCATTTTTCGGAAGTTTCCTCTCAAATGAGTGTCGGCTTTTCTCTAAGCATGTTCTAGAATGTCCCTTGAAAAATTTCGACGATTAGCGTGGTGCATTCAGAATTTGTATAGGAAAACATCATTTCTTTGAGATTTCCTCGAGTTAAAAAATGTTATATCTCCTCGCTCCCACTAGAAAGCCTATTTACTATCTTCTAGAAGTATTCTAGGATGTGTCTAGGAAAAAATCTAGACGAATCGCGTTTTTCATTTATAAATTTTAAGTGAAAATATAATTTTTTTTTGTGTTTACTTGGATGACTATTGACATTCTTGTAGGAGTATTCTAGACACTCCTCGTGTTGCATTAGAAGATGTAGGAAAATATAATTTTTTGGAAGCTTCCTCTCAGATTGGTGTTGGCTCTTCTCTAGGCCATCGTTTTTCAACCATTTTTATGTGGCGACCCACGAAAAAGCCAAAAAGTTGAGTAAAAAGTCTTGCGACCCCCCCCCCCCCCCCGTCCGTCACTATTTTGTTGGGAATAGATTAATTTTTTTTTGTATAGAAATACAAATTTTTTTGCACAGTGTCTTTTTATAATCGTATGATAATGAATAAAACAAAATTCGATCTTGTTGACAAATTTTAGTCGAATGAGAGCGATGAAGGAAATCGCAATAATGTCTTTTTCTACCCCCCCAAAAAAGTGTTTTTTACCGAAAATATGTTATAACTCGAAAAATTTCCAATATTTTAATTTGAAATTTTTTTCCATAGTTTGTGACTATCAAAGCTACCTTCTACCAAATTTTCATCGAAATCGAACAATTTTTGACGAAACTAAAAATAAAAAACGAAAAATGCAGTTTTTTGCGTTTTTCGAGCTAATTTTGAGGTTATGTGAAAAAGTCACTAATGAAAAAGTTGTTGATTTTCCCAAGATCTACAACTTTTATATACAACTTTTTTTTTTTGGACTCTACCTTTGTCCGGAAATCGCAATAATGTCTTTTTCAACCCCCCAAAAAAGTGTTTTTACCGAAAAAACGTTATAACTCGAAAAAATTTCAATATTTTAATTTGAAATTTTTTTCCATGACTATCAAAGCTACCTTCAACCAAATTTTTATCTAAATCGAATAATTTTTGACGAAACTAAAAATAAAAAACGAAAAATGCAGTTTTTTGCGTTTTTCGAGCTAATTTTGAGGTTATGTGAAAAAGTCACTAATGAAAAAGTTGTTGATTTTCCCAAGATCTACACCTTTTATATACAACTTTTTTTTCCAGGACTCTAACTTTGTCCGGAAATCGCAATAATGTCTTTTTCTACCCCCCAAAAAAAGTGTTTTTTACCGGAAAAACATAAAAATTCAAAAAAATTTCAATATTTTCGTTCGAAAATTTTTTCCATAGTTTGTGTCGAATTTTCGTCGAATGAGAGCGATGAAGAGGTCAATATTATGTTCGATTTCGATTATAATTCGATTGTCTCATTCGATTCATTGTCGTTACGCTTTAGATTTACTTATAAGAACAGTGACACTTTCTGTGATTTGTTCGTATCAGTGAAAAAATAACAGTTCGTCAAAAAAATATCTCTCATCACTAGTACATATACCACAACTATCTTATCTCACTCTCACACTAAAATTAATTCCTTTAATAAACGAATATTTTGTACCTACTAGCTATATATGTAATTTTCAACAGACTGCGACCCCCCTTTAAAAACAAACTCGATCCCTCTAAGGGTCGCGACCCCCCGCTTGAGAAACGATGCTCTAGACATATTCTAGAATTTCCCTAGAAAAATTTCGACGATTGATGAATAGGAAAATATCAATTTGTTTATAAATGTTATATCTCCTCGCTCCCACTCGAATGCCTATTTACTATCTTCTAGAAGTATTCTAGAATGTGTCTGGAAAAATCTAGACGAATCGCGATTTTCATTTATAAATTTTATGTGAAAATATAATTTTTTTGGGTTTACCTGAATAACTATTGACTTTCTTCTAGGAGTATTCTAGATACACCTCGTGTTGCATTAGAACATTTAGGAAAATATCATTTTGTTGAGGTTTCCTCGAGTTTATAAATGTTATATCTCCTCGCTCCCACTCGAAAGCCTAGTTACTATCTTCTAGGAGTATTCTAGGATGTATCTAGGAAAAAATCTAGACGAATTACGTTTTGCATTTAGAATTTACGTAGGGAAACAAAATTTTTTGGAGGTCTTCTTGAATTTTAAAATATTAAGTATCCCTCTTAATTGGATGTTGGCTTTTTTCTAGAATTATCCTAGAATGCTCCCAGAAAAATCTAAGCGGATTACGTATGAAAATATCAATCGTCGAGTTTACATTCTAGAATATTAGGACTTGGTAATAAAGAAGCAAGAACAATTGAAATTTTTATTAAGAAAACCGCCGAAAACTATAATTATTATTTTCTGGTTACAACAATTGAATCCTCCAGGATTTCTTAGAGTCATTCTAGAATGTGTCTAGATGAAAACCAAAAGCCATTGTAAAAGGAACAAGAGTATTTAATATTTTTCAATGGTAAAGTGTTTCATTCTATCGTCTAGATTTTTCACCAAAAATTCTAGAATACTTCTAGAAGTAAACAACTTTTTATGATGGAGCGAGAGTATTCAATATTTTCTATTCGAATAACGCGTCTATAAATTCTAATTTTCCATTATTATTATTATTATGATTCTTCCACATTTTATCAACATAAACTTTAGATAAACAATGCTAAGTTAGATTTAAAAAAATTATGGGACGGGTCCTAAGTATTTTTTGTCCCTGGCGATCTCGATTTTTCTGCCAGTTTCAGCTTCGCCATCCATATTTTTCCCTGGGAAGTCTGTTGTTTTTTATTGTTTTGATTGTTAATGTCGGTTACATCTGCTTCTGTAGCATCCAGTTTCCTTGATGTTATCTTTCTACTGACGAGATCCAACAAACCAAAATTATTTTTAACGTTTATATTTCATCAATTGGTCCTACAGTTGACCCAATTTTTTCAAACCATTTCTATAAAATTTATTAGATATCCATACTTCTTTTTGCAAATTAGGGCAGATTAAATGTGTTATTTTGCACACTGGCAACAAACAAAAACCATTCTTATATTATTTGTTTGTTTAAAATGTTTATTATTGTTTATCAGGGTTTGTTGCTGATAACGGAACGGTATTAATAGACGTGAACGTCTGTTATAAACAATTTAAAAAAAAATACTGTTTTAAATAAAAATCCACATACCTTTTAATAACGAATAGGTCACAATAGAAAATTGACAAATAAGTGCATTACGTAAAATTGAATATTTATGTTTAATTTCAAGTATCGTGGTGCTAATACGAGGGTTGCATATAACATAGTTGGCACCTGTCAACAAATACCAAATGTCAAGGACCAATGACAATATAATATAAGTTATAAACAATTAAACACCAAAAAAAATAGTGTTTGGTTTGTAGCTTATTGTTCGTAAAGTATAGATATTTTCGAAATTTGAAAAAAAGTTCCTTAAAGAGTAGGAAATTTAGTAGAAAAAAGTTCCAACTCCCGGAACTGTACCTCCATTATTTATAATTTTAATTTAACGCTGAAAATAGCCCTCTGCGCGTCATTATTAGGTTGCGCGCATGGCCTCGAAAGCGAGTACGCCACTTAAATTTTTTTAAGTACTTACAGTTAATTGAAAAATCTAAAAAAATTATAGTATAATCTAAACACTTGAAAGAATTGATTCCCGTTGGAATTTTTCATAAAAACAAATTTTTCAATATGCTAGACGATTGTTAATTAACAAAATGGAGCTCTTCTTATATACATACAAAACATTTTTTTAGTTTTGAACGATGAAGGAAGTTTGAAAAAAATTTGTTAATTAACAATCGTCTAGCATATTGAAAAATTTGTTTTTATGAAAAATTCCAACGGGAATCAATTCTTTAAAGTGTTTAGATTATACTATAATTTTTTTAGATTTTTCAATTAACTTTAAGTACTTAAAAATAAGTTTTTTAAGTGACGTACTCGCTTTCGAGGCCGTGCGCGCAACCTAAAAATGGTGCGCGGAGGGCTATTTTCAGCGTTAAATTAAAATTATAAATAATGGAGGTACAGTTCCGGGAGTTGGAACTTTTTTTTACGGATCTTTTTTTTAAATTTCGAAAATATTTATAATTTACGAACAATAAGCTACAAACCAAACACTATTTTTTGAAGGTGTTTAATTGTTTATAACTTTTGGAATTTTTTATGGGCTAATTTAATTATTTGGCACAATGATCTAGACATTATTCCGGATCGAATGAGCTAATCCACATAATTTTAATAACAGTATGTAGAATTAACACCATTTTAAGCTTATAGACTAGACTAATGCTAGGGAGAAACTTTTGGGACAGCACCTCCGAAGATCGCGAGCACAAAATGTTGCATAAAAAGAAAATATCATAAGTTCAATTTCAATAAAAATGAGTTTTTCTGTATTTTCACGTCGGGCAGCTCTCTTAAAGAGTCTAAGGAGTAATTTTTTTGACAGCACCCTAGAGTTCTAGGTTTGGAAATATTGTATGAGTGCAGTATATAATTAGTTCCGCGGAGAGGGGGGGGGGTGCTGATCAGTAACAGCCTTTTTTTGCAATTTGAATAAGAATTACTAGGTCTTAACGTTAGTCATATGTAATAAACAGGCTAGGGAGTAATTTTTCGGACAGCACCCCTAAGTTCTGGTGCTGGATACGTTGTACAAAAGGAAAATATCATAAGCGCTATGGGATCATCTGCCTCAAAATCGGAGGATGTGATTTTCGGACGTACTTTTTTTCAAATGCTTATAACTCAATAATTATGTTAGAAAACCATCTAGAACTCTTAGTTCCCTTGCGAATCCCGTGATCCGAACTCCTTATTTCCATAAAACGGGTGCGGCATGAAATTGGCACCCCAAAATTTGTTTTAAAAAAAAAGGTGGAAAAATGGCAGAACTCTTTCTGCACCCCTGCGGGAACTCTAGAACTCTTCGTAAAGATCCCAGAACTCCAAAAAAAGTTGAGGGTTCTGTCAAAAAGGGTGCCAGGTTCAGGGGGATCGTCAGTCGGCTGTGTTACAAGATGTATCCAAACCTATGAAAGTGATCCGTTCTGGAAATGTTTCCATGTAGCAACATTATTCATTTTATTATTCAAAATAGGATTTATTTTGAATTTTATTGCTAAAAATAGCAGCCTTTATTGATTTTATAGTCTAAAATAGCAATTCTATGTATTTAGTTGTTTGAAATATAAGTTTTCATCAACTTTTCTGTCTAAAATATCTTATTCATTTTATTGTTCAAAATAAGAGTTATTTTGAATTTTATTGCTAAAAATAACAGTCTTTATTGATTTTATAGTATAAAATAGCAATTCTATGTATTTATTTTTTTGAAATATAAGTTTTCATCAAATTTTTTGTCTAAAATAGGAGTTACTATTTATTTTGTTGTTCAAAATAGGATTTATTTTGAATTTTATTGCTAAAAATAGCAGCCTTTATTGATTTTATAGTCTAAAATAGCAATTCTATGTATTTAGTTGTTTGAAATATAAGTTTTCATCAACTTTTCTGTCTAAAATATCTTATTCATTTTATTGTTCAAAATAAGAGTTATTTTGAATTTTATTGCTAAAAATAACAGTATTTATTGATTTTATAGTCTAAAATAGCAATTCTATGTATTTAGTTGTTTGAAATATAAGTTTTCATCAACTTTTTTGTCTAAAATATCTTATTCATTTTATTGTTCAAAATAAGAGTTATTTTGAATTTTATTGCTAAAAATAACAGTCTTCATTGATTTTATAGTCTAAAATAGCAATTCTATGTATTTAGTTGTTTGAATTGATAAGTTTTCATCCATTTTTTTTATACTAGCAATTTTTATTTATTTTGTTGTTCAAAATAGGAGTTATTCTGAATTTTATTGCTAAAAATAGCAGTTTTCTATTCTTCTTCAATTCTATGTATTTAATTGTTTGAAATATAAGTTTTAATCATCTTTTTTGTCTACAATATCTTACAAAGGTTCCAATCCCCAGAATAAGCAGTCAATGCCTCCAAAAACTCTATTTTGAATGTACCAACTAGCGAATGGAATAACTGCTTCCATAATTGATTCCAAAGGATGCAAAGATGCATTTCTCTTCGTGTTTAAAAGTTATCTTCTATTCTAGCTTTATATATGCAAAATATAAAAGACAACCCTCGTAATACAACTTACTTTCTATAGTTTCATAGAAACTATGGATTTCTTCAAACTTATGCGGAAATCGTTTGTAAATTGTATATTTCTAAACTCACTGGAGTACTGGATTTGATCGACCGAACCTTTCAAAAAATCTTCCTACAAGCAATTTACAAATTTCCACTGCGTCCGTTATTTTTCCATTTCCAACCTTTTTATTAGACCTCCCGTCCCATTTCCTTGAGATTTTTCATTATCGGTAATATACGGCGTAAAATTTAAATTTCCGCAACTCTTTCATTTTCTTTTTTTTTTTCTCCTCTGGCCGCTTCATAGTTTAAATTGCTCTCGAAATTGTACTTTTACCTCCGTAGTTGAAATGCAGAGTCGTATTATGAATTTTAACTCGAAAAAAATAATTAAAAGTAAATTGCTCTTCATAATTTACATATTTCACAACTGAGAATTATAAAAATATATTTTTTATGGTTTAAAACTATAAAAATAGCAAGTTTTGCTAGTAAAAATTGTAATAACTATACCGGGTGTCCATCTTTATATTCCCTCATTTTAACTGCCCATAACTTCTAAACGATTTGAGATAGAAACATGCGGTTTTCACTAAAATGTTTCATTTTAGCACAAGTTTTGTTTGAAAAAGTGAAGTATTTTTTATTCGTTTTGCCTACGTCACAACAAAAATGTCACCAGCTGTCACTTTTCATCCAAACATTTTTTGACTGACACCTTCCAGGATTTTATATACAGTGTGTAAAAGCCAAACGGAATAAATTCATTAATTCGGTTATTGTACATATTTATAAAAAATCCCGAAACACGTCAAATTTAAATTATAAATTGTCATTTTTCAACGTGAAAATGCGATCCCTACTTTCAACCACCTTCCCTGTTCCCTCTCGCACCACCCATGCATTATGTTTAGGGCCGTTTGAAGGATGTTAGAAATTATCTCTTCAAATTAATTGATAATTTAATCACTTATTTAAACAGATTTCGTTCGGTCTATTTTATCATGAGGGAAATAATCGATTAAAGAGAAACAATCTCGTAACCCATCTCTGCAAAAATCTCTGAGTACTGGAAAAATTGCAATTGATGTAAATTAAATTCTTGTGAGTGTAAAAAGAATTCTCGACCCGTAATGAAATTCTGCCCTTTTCAAATCTCCACTTTAATTATGGATTTCAACGTAATGAAATTTTTGATGAAAGATGAAATAAAATAATATACAAGTGAACTAGAAAATCAAATTGGGACAAATGGATATCATAACTATGGCCTTATAAATCAATAGATTTGTCGCGTTTGTATTAATAGAAAAATAATTTTTATACAGTATTTGAGTAGAAAAGAGACCGTTACCAAGACTGTCTTGGTTCTTGCTTTGCTCATCACTAGTTGAATTTAAGAGAATTTAATTCCACAAAAGATATGAAATTTAGATATAGAGCACACTTACACCATTCGAAAGGGAATAATTTTTAAAAAAAATTTGAATTATTGAAATACACAATAACCAAAATAATATTCGATGTTCTGGTCACCTATTGAAAGTTTTGCTAAATGGTCCTCCCAAATATTTAATTGGTTTATTAAATTTTCTATAATTTTGTTGTCTAAAATAGAGTTATTTTGAATTTTATTGTTTAAAATGACAGCTTTTATTAAATCTATAGCAGTTTCTATACATTTTGTTTGAAATATTTTGAAGCTTGCTTCTTATACAGACTATTGCAGACATAGGACTTTTGGGAAGGCTAGTGAACTCGTGAAACGTGTGATGTTACGAAAAAGCGTTCGTCACGCGATGACTCATTAGAAAGAAAGAAAGAGAGAGAGAGAGACGCATTGAAATAACGCGCGATACTATATAACCAACGCTGCGTCAAAATTTTGAAAAATGGTCAAAACCTGTCAAAAATGCTCAAAAATTGTCAAAAATGGTCAATAATTGTTAAAATTTGGAAAAATGGTCTAAAATGATCAAAATTTTTGAAAGATTGTCAAAAATGATCAATAATTGTTAAAATTTGGAAAAATAGTCTAAAATGATCAAAATTTTTGAAAGATTGTCAAAAATGATCAATAATTGTTAAAATTTGGAAAAATGGTCTAAAATGGTCAAAATTTTTGAAAAATTGTCAAAAATGATCAATAATTGTCAAAATTGGTCAATAATTGTCAAAAATGGTCAATAATTGTCAAAAATGGTCAATAATTGTTAAAATTTTGAAAAATGGTCTAAAATGGTCAAAACCTGTCAAAAATGCTCAAAAATTGTCAAAAATGGTCAATAATTGTTAAAATTTGGAAAAATAGTCTAAAATGGTCAATTTTTTTGAAAAATTGTCAAAAATGATCAATAATGTGAAAAATGGTCAATAATTGTTAAAATTTGAAAAAATTGTTGGAAAAATTTTCAAAAATTGTCAAAATTTTTGATAAATGGTCAAAATTTTCGAAAAATGGGTCAAAATTTTCGAAAAATGGTCATACTATTGTGCATAAGAAGCAAGCTTCTGTCGGCGGTCCGACGACCGCTCGCCTTTTTTTCATCAACTTTTTTTTTAAATAGGTTGGTATTAATTATATTTCTCTAAAAATATTTTGAATTTTATTGTTAATTTATATATTATATTATTGATTTTATAGTCTAAAATAGCAATTCTATGTATTTAGTTGTTTGAAATGACAAGTTTTCATCAACTTTTTTGTCTAAAATAGGAATTTTTATTTATTTTGTTGTTCAAAATAGGAGTTATTTTGAATTTTATTGCTAATAATAGCAGTATTTATTGATTTTATAGTCTAAAATAGCAATACTATGTATTTATTTTTTTGAAATATAAGTTTTCATCAAATTTTTTGTCTAAAATAGGAGTTTTTATTTATTTTGTTGTTCAAAATAGGAGTTATTTTGAATTTTATTGCTAAAAATAGCGGCCTTTATTGATTTTATAGTCTAAAATAGCAATTCTATGTATTTAGTTGTTTGAAATATAAGTTTTCATCAACATTTTTGTCTAAAATAGGAATTTTTATTTATTTTGTTGTTGAAAATAGGAGTTATTTTGAATTTTATTGCAAAAAATAGCACTCTTCTATTCTTCTTCAATTCTATGTATTTAATTGTTTGAAATATAAGTTTTCATCAAATTTTTTGTCTAAAATAGGAGTTTTTATTTATTTTGTTGTTCAAAATAGGAGTTATTTTGAATTTTATTGCTAAATATAACAGCCTTTATTGATTTTATAGTCTACAATAGCTATTCTATGTATTTAGTTGTTTGAAATATAAGTTTTCATCAACTTTTTTGTCTAAAATATCTTATTCATTTTATTGTTCAAAATAAGAGTTATTGTTAATTTTATTGCTAAAAATAACAGTCTTTATTGATTTTATAGTCTAAAATAGCAATTCTATGTATTTAGTTGTTTGAAATATAAGTTTTCATCAACATTTTTGTCTAAAATAGGAATTTTTATTTATTTTGTTGTTCAAAATAGGAGTTATTTGGAATTTTATTGCTAAAAATAGCACTCTTCTATTCTTCTTCAATTCTATGTATTTAATTGTTTGAAATATAAGTTTTCATCAACTTTTTTGTCTAAAATATCCTATTCATTTTATTGTTCAAAATAAGAGTTATTTCGAATTTTATTGCTAAAAATAGCAGTCTTTGTTGATTTTATAGTATAAAATAGCAATTCTATGTATTTAGTTGTTTAAAATATAAGTTTTCATCAAAATTTTTGTCTAAAATAGGAGTTTTTATTTATTTTGTTGTTCAAAATAGGAGTTATTTTGAATTTTATTGCAAAAAATAGCACTCTTCTATTCTTCTTCAATTCTATGTATTGAATTGTTTGAAATATAAGTTTTCATCAACTTTTTTGTCTAAAATATCTTATTCATTTTATTGTTCAAAATAAGAGTTATTTTGAATTTTATTGCTAAAAATAACAGTCTTTATTGATTTTATAGTCTAAAATAGCAATTCTATGTATTTAGTTGTTTGAAATATAAGTTTTCATCAACTTTTTTGTCTAAAATAGGAGTTTTTATTTATTTTGTTGTTCAAAATAGGAGTTATTTTGAATTTTATTGCTAAAAATAGCACTCTTGTATTCTTCTTCAATTCTATGTATTTAATTGTTTGAAATATAAGTTTTCATCAACTTTTTTGACTAAAATATCTTATTCATTTTATTGTTCAAAATAAGAGTTATTTTGAATATTATTGCTAAAAATAACAGTCTTTATTGATTTTATAGTCTAAAATAGCGATTCTATGTATTTAGTTGTTTGAAATATAAGTTTTCATCAACTTTTCTGTCTAAAATAGGAATTTTTATTTATTTTGTTGTTCAAAATAGGAGTTATTTTGAATTTTATTGTTAAAAATAGCAGCCTTTAATGATTTTGTAGTCATTTTATTGTTCAAAATAAGAGTTATTTTTTGAATTTTATTGCTAAAAATAGCAGCCTTTAATGATTTTATAGTCTAAAATAGCAATTCTATGTATTTAGTTGTTTGAAATAGAAGTTTTCATCGACTTTTTCGTCTAAAATAGGAGTTTTTATTTATTTTGTTATCCAACATGGGAGTTATTTTCAATTTTATTGCAAAAAAAATAGCAGCTTTTATTAATTTTATAGTCTAAAATGTCAATTCTACGTATTTAGTGGTAAAAAATAACAGTTTTCATGTATTATGTATTTTCACCATCAAAAGCAAAAGATTTTGTATGACACACAAAGTTACGTGATCCAAAATATAAAATCGATTCTCTGCGATGTGTGTCCGTAATAAAGTTTGTTCAGATGGTTTCGTAATTTAATTTATTCAGATTTGAACCAATTTACCACTTAAAAAATTAATTTCTCTATCGATTGTGGTGTTCCGGCTTTTTCAGCACTGAAAAATAAAATATTCGACGTTTGCTTACATTACGAGATGATATATATTCATATTCCGAGACGTTTTTTGGCTTTGGGCCATGATAAATTTAGTACAAAAATATTTAATATTAATATAACCTTGGACATGGTTTATACCTTTATCATTTAAGCACTGTCTAAATAGTTTCACAAATATTTGTTTGTTTTTTAGACTCTTTCCATTGTCTATTTTTATATCATGCACATCTGTTTTAAGTTACGTCCGTGGTCGGCTTTAGAATGAAAAGAACAAATTCTAATTATTGTTAATGGAAAACTAAAACCCAATTTAGAAATATATCATTAACCTTGACAGCATCATTATTAGATGACTATTACTTTAATAAACACATTTTGTTTTTCGTTAATATGTTTTTGAAGTGCATTTATTTATAATAATTGATGGGTTACTTTTCGTGTACTTTGTGAAATTACTTCATTAATTTCTAATTTTCATAATCGAATGTGGGCAAGTAGAATATTGTTTTCATAAGTATAGTCTGTAAATTTGCAATTACCTCCTCACAGTGACTTTAGAAAGAGTATACATCCAAATCTTCTTCTATGAATTTTCTAATGTTAGAATTTCTTTTTTGAAATAAACATGGTGCACTTTTCTTTTGAGGATATTCAAATCGAAACAAAAACTGAACATTTGATTTAAAATTGAATGTGTTTGTTTTTGTATCTATGATATATTTTACAATCAACACAGGCTGTCAACGTTGGAACTTTTTGAAGGCCAAAGGACAGAGTTGGCCTTACAAAATTTGAACTCACAAACAAAAATATAATTCCCTGAGATAGTTTAAATAAATTTACAAAATAATATTCAAATAATATAATAAAGAGTCTCATAATAATCATAATAGAAAAATAATAAAATAAAATAAAAATATTTTGATAATGTCTGACTGAGCTAGATTGATATAAATAAAGATAAGTATTTAGTCTAAAATAATAAAATAAATAAGATTTAATTTATAATGAGTTATGGAATTGATATAGATCAACAGTTCAAAACCATATCAACATATATATAATCAAATTCCCTTATACTTTTCGGTGTAGGGAGAGAGATTTCTTAAAATTTCAAGTTTTCTATTTGTTACTAATTTTTTTGCTTCTATCATTGTTTTCCCTCTTTACTTTTATATGTTGTTATCCCAGGATTCTTTTGGTCTACCTATGTCTCTTTTAACAATCACCTTTGCTTCCCATACATTAACTAGTCTAGTATCCTCCATTCGATTTAGACGTTCCCAACAGCTCAGTTGTCTTTCTTCTATATAGTCTAGCATGGATTTTATTTCTAGTTCCTCTCTTATGTCTACATTCTTTATTCTGCCTTGTTCTTTCTTTCTTTTCACAGATCTCAGGTATTTCATTTCTATAGCTTGTATTATTCTGCTCTTCATTTTTTGGTCCAGTACCCACGTTTCGCTCCCATAAGTAAGTATCGGTCTAAAAACTGTTTGGAATTCTGTAATTTTGGTTCTTTTTGAGATTTCCTTCTTATTAATAAATCCAGGTTTCAGCATATAGTAAGGTTTTATGGCTTTTTCTGTTCTTTCCATAATATCCCTTTCCTGGTTACCGGTGCTGTCAATTGTTGTTCCTAAGTATTTAAAGTAGGTAATATAAAAATATTAATATTTTAATTAAATAAAATGATAAAAGAAGCCAACACGTTTTGGTAGTTGTAGTTACTAAAACCCAATTTACATGATATTATTGTTATTGGATTTTGGTTGGGTCTAGTGTTGTTCTGATTCCATTATAATTTATGTCATCTGAGAGATACAAACGTACTTTTTTGCTATAAGCCAACCCGTAAAAAACCTCTTTTAACTAGTTCTATAAACACTGTGATATCAATGATTTCAAATAGACTATAATTCTAGCGTTCCCCATGTAATAATGTTTTGACTGGATAATAATTTAAACTCCTTTAAAATAATAAAGAGTAAATAAACTTCAAAATTGCAGCTTAAAAACATTTTTTAATAATTTTTTATAATCTCATGACGTTTTCATTTTGTATAAAGTATATTTTATCCATCATATTAAGCTTCATTATACCTTTGTGGGTAATAAATAATCGGACCTCCATAATCCTGTAAGGATTAGGATCTAACCAGTACCTACAATTTCGTGTGTCAACGGTGCCATTAAGTAAATTGTTGTTTCACGTGTTGCTATTTGTATTTTCCGAATACATGTGATTGTATATCATCTAAAATAGCTTTATTCTTTTTCAAAATATTCCACTTCGACTTTTGAGGTTATCAGTTTGGATTTTTGGGGTATGCCGACAGAGGTAAAAACGCAGATTTTACAAATAAATAAACATCTTTTAAAAATTTCTTCGTACGCCCATGGTATATTTTTACAAATAAATGAACCTCTTTTAAAAAATTTATCGCACGTACATGGTAAAAGGACCGTGAAAAGAACACTACTCACTTAATTCTGGTTTTATTCATCCACATGTTCCCTAAACCATATTGAGCAGTGTATTTTGTGTATAAATATGTAAAATCCCATAAAATTTTGATTTTAAAATTGAAAAAAGAACATGTTGGCACTTGATACAATTTTTTTTTAATTGAGGCACTGTCTATATATATATGGTAATTTTTTATCCATGCCATATTTTATGCCTGCAGTTAATTGTTATTTCTCGTATCATCTAGGCCTCTAATGACTTCTTCGTTAGAACCATTAAATCCAATAATTTACATTTTCAAATTTAACTAGCTGCTAATATTCTAAAACCGTAATTACACCTTCCTAAATAATTTTTAATTGCATGAATTTGTAATATATAATTATTTCTCATAAGACTACAATAGTATATTGTGCAACAAGTGGGGAAAGTTCAACTTTTCTCACGAGTGTGGAAGTTTGGTTAGTAAAACAAAAAGAAAAGGTGAGCGGTTGTCGGACCGCCGATAGAAGCTTGCTTCTTATGCACAATAGAATAACCATTTTTGACCATTTTTCGTAAATTTTTGACCATTTTTCAAAAATTTTGATAATTTTTGACAATTATTGACCATATTTTCAAAATTTTTGACAATTTTTAACTATTTTTTTTAATTTTTGACCATTTTTGACAATTATAGACCAATTTTGACAGTTTTGACACTTATTGATCATTTTTGACAATTTTTCAAAAATGTTGACCATTTTTCCAAATTTTAACAAATATTGACAATTTTTGACAGGTTCTGACAATTATTGACCACTTTTGACAATTTTTCAAAAATTTTGACAATTTTTGACTATTTTTTCAAATTTTAACAATTATTGACCAGTTTTGACAATTATTGATCATTTTTGACAATTTTTCGAAAATTTTGACCATTTTAGACCATTTTTCCAAATTTTAACAATTATTTTTGACAATTTTTGAGCATTTTCGACAGGTTCTAACAATTATTGATCATTTTTGACAATTTTTCAAAAATTTTGATCATTTTTGACAATTTTTCAAAAATTTTTATCATTTTTCCAAATTTTAACAATTATTGACAATTTTAGACCATTTTTGACAGGTTCTGACAATTATTGACCACTTTTGACAATTTTTGAACATTTTTAAAAAATGTTGGCAATTTTTTCGAAAATTTGACAATTTTTGACCATTTTCGACAGTTTCTGATAATTATTGACCATTTTTGACAATTTTTCAAAAAGTTTGACCATTTTTGATAATTTTTGACAATTTTTTCAAATTTTAACAATTATTGACCAGTTTTGACAATTATTGATCATTTTTGACAATTTTTCGAAAATTTTGACCATTTTAGACCATTTTTCCAAATTTTAATAATTATTTTTGACAATTTTTGAGCATTTTCGACAGGTTCTGACAATTATTGACCCTTTTTGACAATTTTTCAAAAATTTTGACAATTTTTATCAATTATTGACCATTTTGACAGTTTTTTATAATTATTCACAATTTTTTCAAAATTTTGCCAATATTTGACAATTTTTCGAAAATTTTGACAATTGAAGATTTTTTCAAATGTTAACAACTATTGTCCATTTTTGACAATTATTGATCAATTTTGACAATTTTTCAAAAATTGTTAGCAATTTTTTCGAAATTTTGACAATTTTTGACCATTTTCGACAGTTTTTGATAATTATTGACCATTTTTGACAATTTTTCAAAAATTTTAACCATTTTTGATAATTATTCAAAAATTTTGACAATTTTTGACTATTTTTTCAAATTTTAACAATTATTGATCAGTTTTGACAATTATTGATCATTTTTGACAATTTTTCGAAAATTTTGACCATTTTAGACCATTTTTCCAAATTTTAATAATTATTTTTGACAATTTTTGAGCATTTTCGACAGGTTCTGACAATTATTGACCATTTTTGACAATTTTTCAAAAAATTTGACAATTTTTAACAATTATTGACCATTTTGACAGTTTTTTATAATTATTCACAATGTTTTCAAAATTTTGCCAATATTTGACAATTTTTCGAAAATTTTGACAATTTTTGACAATTGACGATTTTTTCAAATGTTAACAACTATTGTCCATTTTTGACAATTATTGATCAATTTTGACAATTTTTCAAAAATTGTTAGCAATTTTTTCGAAATTTTGACCATTTTCGACAGTTTCTGATAATTATTGACCATTTTTGACAATTTTTCAAAAATTTTAACCATTTTTGATAATTTTTCAAAAATTTTGACAATTTTTGACTATTTTTTCAAATTTTAACAATTATTGATCAGTTTTGACAATTATTGATCATTTTTGACAATTTTTCGAAAATTTTGACCATTTTAGACCATTTTTCCAAATTTTAATAATTATTTTTGACAATTTTTGAGCATTTTCGACAGGTTCTGACAATTATTGACCATTTTTGACAATTTTTCAAAAAATTTGACAATTTTTAACAATTATTGACCATTTTGACAGTTTTTTATAATTATTCACAATGTTTTCAAAATTTTGCCAATATTTGACAATTTTTCGAAAATTTTGACAATTTTTGACAATTGACGATTTTTTCAAATGTTAACAACCATTTTTGACAATTATTGATCAATTTTGACAATTTTTCAAAAATTGTTAGCAATTTTTTCGAAATTTTGACAATTTTTGACCATTTTTCAAAGTTTCAACAAATTATTGACCATTTTTGACAGTTTCTGATCATTATTGACCATTTTTGACAATTTTTGACTATTTTTTCAAATTTTAACAATTATTGACCAGTTCTGACAATTATTGACCATTTTTGACAACTTTACAAAAATTTTGACAATTTTCAACAATTATTGACAATTTTTGACAATTTTTTATAATTATTGACAATTTTTTCAAAATTTTAACAATTTTCGACCATTTTTCCAAATTTTAACAGTTATTGACCATTTTTGACAGTTTCTGACAATTAGTGACCATTTTTGACAACTTTCAAAAATTTTGACAGTTTTTGATAATTTTTCAAAATTTTAACAATGATTGACTATATTTAAAATATTTGACAATTTTTGACAGTTTCTGACAATTATTGACAATTTTTCCAAATCTTTGACAATTTTTAACAATTATTGACAGTCTTTTATAATTATTGACCATTTTTTCAAAATTTTGACAGTTTTTGACAATTATTAACCATTTTTCCAAATTTTTGAAAATATTTGGCAATTATTAACCATTTTTTCAAAACTTTCACAGTTTTTGACAATTATTGACCATTTTTCCAAATTTTTGACCATATTTCAAAATTTTTGACAATTTTTTAAAATTTTTGACAATTTTTTAAAATTTTTGACAATTTTTTAAAATTTTTGACAATTTTTTAAAATTTTAACATATTCTCTAATATAATCTGTCAGTTTTGTGACAACTAAGAAGGTATTTAAAGATGACAGTAGCCTACTAAGTTTTATTTTATTTTATTTGATTCTCCATATAAATATATGTGGCGTGGGCAAAGTGCCGTGAGAAATATTATTTCTCACAGTATGAGCAATATTTGGTTTTGAAATCAAGTAAGGTATGAGAAATACGTCACTTTTCATAGCAGTTGTAGAAAAAATTAATGCCGCCGTTACAAATAAAACATAATTTTATTAATTTCACATCAACGTGATCCCCATCAGATAATGTACACAGAAGCAAATACGAAATGTTGCAAAATATAAATAAGTAAGTAAGTTTATTGCTATGAAAAGTTGTTGAAAAAATATAGTGTATAACTCGGATGGATAATGGTATGTAAATTGGCAACTACAGCATCCGTAAAACAGGATTGTATTGTAAACTTTCATTTATAAAGGTGCTAAAGAAGGTTCATCCTAATCTCATTACAATAGAAAGACGGATTTGGTTGAATGAATGTAACATGACAGGGGCGTTGCATATAATTGAGATATTAGTTATTCTAATATTAAATAAATACAAACTTTTATAGAAGTGAGAAAAATTTGGTTAAATATTAATATTTATAAAAAAATCTACTGTTGACAATTAATACAACTTAATTTTTAAATTTCAGTCGCCTCGTTCCAAGTACCCAAGAAGTCTGATGAAATATTAAGGTTGTGGTCCGGAGAAATAATAAGTGTTTCCCATACTATATTCATAAAGAAGAGAGAGTAATAAAAATGCAAATTTGGATAAATTTTGTACTGAGTGATCAATCACTTTTTCTTCTCTTTTAAAAATTTTCTAAAGTACCCCAGGTAAAAATCCTTTATTTCTATATACCTCACCCTGTTCGACCGGAGAATACAATAGAACCCAAAACTAAGAACAATAGAAGGCAAGGGATAAACTATTCTCATAGGCGCCGCAATTGGGGGAAACTTACATTTCAAGTAAATACCGTGGTATAAAAGAAAATAGTAAATATGTAAAAAGTTCTATGAAATTTATTAAAACAAATTACTTTATTAGAAAAAATTTATAAATTAAATAATAAAAATACATTTTAGGAATAAAAGTAATATTATATTATAAATATAAAAAATCGAATTGGCGTTTTAACTATAATTAATAAGCACACCTAAAGATTAAATTAAGGCTAAACAAATGGTTGGTACGTAAAAAAAATGTTACGGTTGTCAATTATTACAACTACAAAAATAATTAAAATGAAATGGAGGTAGATACGTTTCTTTAAAAACAGTCAAAAACAGAACATGCATAATAAAAAATTTCTCTATCAGGTTAAAATATAACATATATATTTTCAACTGCTGTCTTTTTTTTAAATTTAAATGTTGGCAAAACACCTACGCCGATGGTTCGGTCGAAAAAATGGATTTTTCATCGTTTTATTACTCTCTCTTCTTTATGAATACACTTTAGCATGTTATTCCTATTTTCCCCAATTATCTAATTATTCCTTATAACTTGACGGCTTAGCCAGATTTTGAAATTTGCAGTAAAAAAAAGATTAACATCCGAATTGTTAACAAAATTAAATATTCCATAGGCGTGCCTTAAGCGTTAAAAAGGGTTTTACCTTTAAAAAAATTATAAAACATTTTTTGCTTACATTTTAGTATGTACTGAATGCATCAAGCGTAGTAAGTAATTTCCACCCTGTAAATAAGAATTTTTAAATAGAAACAAATTTTTTTTTAAATTATTTTATCCATTGAATTACCAGACTGTACAACCGAAAAAACATTATCCCCACCACAACTTTTAATATAAACCAGCTTCAAAGCACGTCGACAGAACTATTCCATTTAGAAGTTTGAAATTTTTAGCCACATGGACAATCTGTACTATTATAGAATTTCGATTTATTGCCACCGCTGGCAGTGAATGGGATAATGCCTACATCGTCATATTTAAGAGATCAGAAGGTTCCTTAATTTCAGAAAACTCTGTATTCTATACCAACGTTTCTAGAAACATTTTATGAACAGTAATTGGGTTTGTAATGCCCAATTCGGTGTTATGTTGACATCGGTACTACTCAGGTACTTCCAAAATTGCTTCAGTTTAAATGAAACACTTTTTTGACTGATTGTAAATAGCTTTATTAGTAGTCGTAGGTGTGTACTAATATAATTACAGTATTCGCCAGCTAACTTGATGTCCCAGAAATTACCAACTAAGAGAGGCAGAGTAATAATGCCCTGCCTACTCGGCTGCTATTGGTGGTAAAATTTTGACAAACGCCAATTGCATCGAACCTTATCAGGTGTTAAGATTTTCAGTAGCGTAGCGTCAAACAGTTATTGTTTCTGTTTTGTACAATAAAGTGTTTGTAAAACAAACAGATATGTTTTATGACGTCAACCCTCTTGTGATTACTTTAGAAGAAAGTGATTCCAGTAGCGGCAGTGAGTCAGATTCTTCGTAAAGATGAAAACTGTTTATACCCATTCTTAGAAATATACCTAGCTTAAATAATTTCCCATTATCTAGTGTTTCTTTTATTCTCATTACTACCTGGAAGAAATTATTTAGTTTCTACCAAATTTTAATTATAGTCCGTCCGGAAATATAAGATCCAAACTTTATAATCTTCAATTAGATAAATAACATGTTATTGTAATGGGTACCTTATTGTTAAAATATTATTTATGTACTCAGGATTCAGGTATAAAGCAGATCCGTTTCTATTAAAATCAATATACCAATAATTATAACAAAGAATTAAATATTATTTATTAAGTTAGGATCATATATTTCCGGACGGACTTTACTTTATTAATTGTACAAGTTGTGTTAATTTGTAACAGAAAGCGTATCCTCAGAACTTGCACGGCACTGTTTACAGTTATCGGATGGGAAGCGTCAATAGCTCCCTAGAAAGCATTTAGGACATCAAGTTAGCTGGCGAATACTGTAAGCTTTTCTCTACATCGGTTATATAAAATTTCCTATTGCATAGGAGCACAAGAAAGGGTCGATAGCCAAAAAGCGGCAATAAACCATTGGCGTTACATTTTTCGGTAAAGTCCTAAATGGTTTCATTTGTCGGGTTTATTTAATAGTGCAAAAGTTAGGCAAGTATATTATAAGTAAGAAATTATTACAGTATTAAGTGCCGATTTAACGAAGACCATTCAATTGGGCCAAAATACCTGCTATAATCCGTTACTGAAAATGAGTATCAACTAGGTATTCTAGGTACTGCTAAACAATGAAAGTTTTTACTACTATGCCGTCACAAAGCATTTCAGGTAGCTATAAATGTAGATAGGTACCTACTTGAATTTTGCAATCCTTAATTATTTAAAAAATAAAATATATTTTTTAGTATTTGTTGCGCTTTTGTAGTGAGAATGTCGTAAAAATTTAGCCCCGTAGTGTGTACTCGGCAAAACTGACACTAGCCACCAGCTTATCATATTAATGAATCCTTAACCATTGTGCCGAATTTTACGACCCTATTGTATTTGAGGCGATACAGGACATCTCAATTTAATTTTGATAAAACCGACCTGTTTTATCATTTTATTCCACATAGAAAAAAAAAAGAAAGACTAGTACTTTTGAAAAAATAATGAGGCACAACTATGTCTTAGGTATATTAGAAAACTATTTTTACGAAACGACTGATTTTAATTGACTGCCCTTAAGCCTTGTTAAATAAAATATATTATCGTTTGTTCGTGCACAACATACAAAGGAAATAAAATTTCTGGGGTACTCGCTTTGGTACTGTAAACAACTAAACATAATTTAAACATTAAAATGTAATTTATTAAAAAGTATTGGGCCGAATTTTATAATTTAAAGACTGTTGTAAAGAGAATTAAAAGGGCTTTAAAATGATACCTTACTCGACCCCTAATGTCATTTAAATATTTTGAGGTGATGCCTACCCCCGCTAGGGAGTGAAAATAGCGAAGTCGAAAATACCGGAAAAAAGTATCCCCCTTTGATTGAAAATGGACGGGTCTCTGCGTTTTTTTAAAACGTTGACGCAGTTCCTGATAATGTCTCTGTTTCGTTTCGTCCGGCCACCCTGTATATACTGTAATGTTTTTTTTTATTTAGATCGTTTTTACGGGTGGGATAAAATTATACACACTACCATGGCTAATTACTATTGATTTATTTATAGAAACACTTACACACCGTATTAAACTCAATTTATAATACACATCTTACTTAATATCTACTAATTTATTTACACTCGGTATAATAGTTCTAATTTATTTTTACTACTTGAATATATTACACTATTTATCTTAAATAATTCACTATTTCATTCACTGTCTGATTACTAAAAACTTTATGTGAACTCTTTCTCAATTCTCGAAGGTTCTTGAATTTACCACGCTCCTCGTATAGTTTAGTGACAGGGCCGGCTTTGAGTTGGTGACTTCGTAACAATACAATACAAGTCCACTTAACAATAACATATATTCAAATAAAAATAACGAACATACAAACGAATATACATATTATACGCCTTCTACCTGGCAACAAAGAACGAATTTCAAGATCGATCCACCTACCGGAATGTGTGGGAAGCGTAGCCTTCGAGCCCATGTGCTGGAATCCAACGTGAAGAAACCTATACTTAAGATAGAGAGCAACCAGTTGGATTGGCGAGTCATCAGGAAGTGATCTTCGAAGATACCGATGTCTACATATTAGTCTGCAGCTACACCCCCCCTTATCAGTGTCCAATGAAGACAGTGACCTGTTATTTCCATACGACCAGAAAGTGTAGGAATGGGTCCAGTTGCCGATTTAAACATCCAGTCTTGGCTACACCTAAGTTCCAGGAGGAACTTCCTATTAAGCAATGTTGCGAGGTCATAAACTCAAAGCCGGCCCAATAGGAAGTCAGGTGGTTACTTAGCAACGGAGGTTTGATAAATATTCACCAATTGAGTTAGTCGGAGGGCGTGGTAATTATGATTTTCGCACGACGTTGCCGGCTTGAAGAAAACCCATAACATATTTGGAAAAGTGTTCATCTTTTAATATTCAGAAATTGAAATAATAATGTTAATAGACAAAATCCAATGAAACAAGCACATTAAAGACATATTGTTAATAATAAAAAGTCCATTTTCTAATTATTATCACTACATACTTAGCACTTTAGCTTTTTCATAGTTAAACGTGACAATATCGAATGTTTTCGACCGCATTCCTTTCACAACTTCAGTTATGTTTGCCAAACTATATATATATATATATATATACGCGGGTTGACAATTAGTGAAACGAAGACAAAGAGTTAATTCACAGGCAGTTCTTAGAAATCGGACAGTGAATTAAATAGTGAAGATAAATAGTGTAATATTCAAGCGGTAAAAATAAATTAGAACTAATATACCGAGTGTAAATAAATTAGTAGACAAGTAGAGTGTGTATATAAATTAAGTTTAATAAATAAATCAATTAGCGATAGTGTGTATAATTCTATCCCACAAGTAAAAACTATTTAAATAAATAACAAAAACATTACAGTACATTCAACAGACACTATTGTGCTGTTTTAATTTCACACATTCATTGCGCCCGTTCGGTATATATTCTGCATGAAGTAGAAATATAATACAGAGGTAAATAGTACATCCATTTTTATTATCCAAATGCTGCAATTATATTATAATATGGATTTGAAAGTATAATTGCGCCCAAATCATATCATTGTAAAATGTTCTTTATTTAAACAATGCAATATTCTTTAGTTCAGTTTTTACTCCAATTAAATTGCAACGAAAACAATCTCGCTTATGAATCTAAGAGATGCATTGCGCCCGAACTCGGGAAATCTACTATTACGCCCGACGGAGGGTTAAATGCCAATAGAAAAGGGTGAGTTTTGGTCACATTACATGTTGAATTTTATACCTTAAAAAGTTTCTTGGTGAAGTTATCAATACCCGTGACTCCCCATCTCATTTCCACCGACACTGTCAATGAAAAAAATGTATTTAGCCAGTACAGACGCACCCAATTATGTTAATCTTTTCTAGATTCCTTAATTTATTGTTACAGCCACAAACAATAAATATTGACTATATCTATTTAATTCTTGTGATAATTATACCATGATAACTGAGGTCAAGGAATTTTCTTGAGTTATAGATAGACCGACCATTCTCTCTCCTATAATAAATTATTCTGAACGAATCGGTTGTATGTACAATGTATGTATGTATGTGTGTCGACTGTGTACATTTTAATGCATTTGATTTCTTTTCAACGTTCTAAACTCAGCCACAATGTATACAGGGTGTACCAGGAATTCGTATCAACATGGGAGATAAATAAAAATAATCATGGAAACTCGTATAAAATTTGTATCTCACTATTTTCGTTAACGAACTATAGGTCTTTAAAGTTATAAATTGAAAATTATTTATAATTATTATAAATACCATAAATGCACACTTACTGACTTTATAAACAGATCTGCTCTATCCTTGTGAACTCAAGTACAGACTAAGCACACCTAAACATTTTTAAAGAAAAAGCGCCCTCTTGTGAAATCTCTAAGATATAAGGACAATTTTATGTCGCATAGTCTACATTTATCAAAATAAACATTTTATTATTATTCAAGGATTTTTCAAATGCTTGCCTAAGATTTGTTATTTATCACGACTACAATCTAGAAACTAAAAACAATGGAAACGTGACGTAAAGAACATATAGTCACTATAATGTAAAAATTTGCTTGCGTCAAAGAACAAACTGTAGCATTGTTCGATGTTGATGAATATTTATTTACGAATTTGATTGTACTCGGCTTGCAAAATTTAACAATATTTTCATGCGCTCAAAAATGTTACAATCAAAAAATACAAAAAAGTATCTTATGCAAAGATGAAAAATGTAATCTTAAATTAAAATGCTTGTCTAGACCATTGATTCATTTTATATTGAAGTCATTTATTATCAAGTGCTAAAGTTTGATATTCCAGACACGTTGTTGTGTGATGTTTGAATTGAAAATTTAGGAAACTTGTTTCTGGAATAAATTGTTGATCGTTTTTTAATTTGGAAATAAAAATTTTTAGTTGAAAACAACTATTTTTTTAAAGAGACTCGAATTTATGCCTTATTGATTTTATCTGCTTCTCAAATCCAAAAGAAATGAGTAAAAATCACCTTTTTTCCTTGTCAATATTAGAAAATGGGATAAAAAATACACACAGAGTTTATCTTTAAACTTGAATATATCAATATTTTAAAATCGTCACGAGTAGTAAGACCTAAGACTAAACTAAAAAAATGTTTAAAACGACAATTTAGAAAACGTATCGAAGAATCAATTCTCACGAATGTTGTTTACAACTAAACTACGGAAATAGTATATTGTGCAACAAGTGGGGAAAGTTCAACTTTTCTCACGAGTGTGGAACAACACAAATTTAAAGAATACAAGTAAAGTAACTCAATATTTATTTTTATAGTTAGTAAAACAAAAAGAAAAGGTGAGCGGTCGTCGGACCGCCGATAGAAGCTTGCTTCTTATGCACAATAGAATGACCATTTTTTACTATTTTTCAAAATTTTTCACAATTATTGACCATTTTTTCAAAATTTTTGACTATTTTTTTAAATTTTAACAATTATTGACCATGTTTGACAATTATAGACCATTTTTCTAAATTTTAACAATTATTGACCATTTTTGACCATTTTTGACCATTTTTGACCATTTTTGACAGGTTCTGACAATTATTGACCATTTTTGACAATTTTTAAAAACTTTGACAATTTTTTACAATTATTGACCATTTTTGACAGTTTTTTATAATTATTGACCATTTTTTCAAAATTTTGACAATTTTTGACTATTTTTTCAAATTTTAACAATTATTGACCAATTTTGACAATTATTGATCATTTTTGACAATCTTTCAAAAATTTTGACCATTTTAGACCATTTTTCCAAATTTTAACAATTATTGACCATTTTTGACAATTTTTGAACATTTTTGACAGGTTCTGACAATTATTGACCATTTTTGACAACTTTTAAAAACTTTGACCATTTTTCAAAAATTTTGACAATTTTTTACAATTATTGATCATTTTTGACAGTTTTTTATAATTATTGACCATTTTTTCAAAATTTTGACAATTTTTGACAATTTTTTCAAATTTTAACAATTATTGACCAATTTTGACAATTATTGATCATTTTTGACAATTTTTCAAAAATTTGGACCATTTTAGACCATTTTTTCCAAATTTTAACAATTATTGACCATTTTTGACAATTTTTGAACATTTTTGACAGGTTCTGACAATTATTGTCCATTTTTGACAATTTTTCAAAAATTTTGACAATTTTTGACAATTGACCATATTTTCAAATTTTAACAATTATTGACCATTTTTGACAATTATTCATCAATTTTGACAATTTTCCAAAAATGTTGATCAATTTTGACAATTTTTCGAAAATGTTGACCATTTTAGACCATTTTTCCAAATTTTAACAATTATTGACCATTTTTGCCAATTTTTGAGCATTTTTGACAGGTTCTGACAATTATTGACCATTTTTGACAACTTTTCAAAAATTTTGACAATTTTCAACAATTATTGACCGTTTTTGGCATTTTTTCATAATTATTGGCAATTTTTTGAAAATTTTAACAATTTTCGACCATTATTCAAAATTTTAACAATTATTGACCATTTTTGACAATTTCTGACAATTATCGACCACTTTCAATAATTTTGACAGTTTTTGATCATCATTCAAAATTTTAACAATTATTGACTATTTTTGACCATTTTTTTAAATATTTGACAATTTTTGACAGATTTTGACGATTATTGACCATTTTTGACAATTTTTCCAAATCTTTGACAATTTTTAACAATTATCGACCATTTTTGACAGTCTTTTATAATTATTGACCATTTTTTCAAAATTTTGACAGTTTTTGACAATTTTTGACAATTATTAACCATTTTTCCAAATTTTTGACAATTTTTGAAAATATTTGGCAATTATTAACCATTTTTTCAAAACTTTGACAGTTTTTGACAATTATTGATCAGATCAGAAAATTTAAATCTCTGGATAAATTTTCAAAATGTCGGGATTTTGGTGTTTTTATCGGGATAAATAAAAAGCTAATTAACATTTAATTTTTCGGTGTGTCTAATCTACCGCTAATCGGACAAATAATTTTTCTTTATTCGTCCGAAAATTTTGGGGATTAAAATGATTCAAATTTTATTGAATAGTAGCGTAAGTTTGGGTTTTGTTTGTTTGTTTGTTTTTCATTTATAAAATTGATAGCTGTCATAAAAGTAAATTTCAAAAACAAAAAAGTTTTTAATTCAAATCATCTTGATTTATATAAGATGGGTAAGAATGAATAATTTTATTTATTCCAATTATTTCGTCAATAATTTATTAGGTAAATGACGATTCATTTTTTAGATTCTGATGGGATTGATGATATTCAAGATAGTATGGACCTAGAAGAAAACAATACCGAATTATTAGACACTGAAAGAGAAGTAAATGGTACAAAAAATGATACAAATAAATGAAGAATTTTATTCGTTTAGCGATTTGGAAAAAAGAATAATTGATTATCAAAATTATGTACACTGTGTTTTTTACAAAAGATATTTTGTAACAACAGAAAAATGCCGGAAACAAAACCCAAACTTACGCTACTATTCAATAAAATATTGGTGTATTAATGAAGGAAAAAAATTTAAAACCAAAGGAATTGGAACAAGATCGTCAAGCTCATTCAAAATTAACGTTACAGAAGATGGTAACAGTTTATTTATTTCAACAATTAATTTAATACACGATCACGATACAAGTAAAGAACTCTACGAGCATCTTCCTCAAGTAAGAAGAATGACACCGGAAGTAAAAAATCAACTAAAGAAACTATTGAAATTAAAAGCAAATAAAAATAAAATTAAAAATTTTATTGAAAAAGAAACGGAAAAAATAGTATTACTTAAACATATACATAATTTAAATTACGAAGGGGAAGACAAAAATAATTTGGAAGCATAAATAAGTCGTACGATTACTGGACGAATAGAATAAATAAGTTGTCCGATTAGTGAACGAATAAAAAAAAATATTCACCCGATTAGCGGTCGACTAGCAACGGCCTTAATTTTTTTTACTTTAGAACTGAAATCTACTTAATTTTATGTTGCCACATATACTTAGAGTTTGATTTCACAGACTCTACTAATTTCGTTCCTTGTGGAAATGACTTGAAATTTAAGCAGCTTTAATTAGGTCGAATGCCATGCGGTTTCGTCCTTTCGTATGCATGAGAAGGCTAAAAACTCACTCACAGTAAGCATTGCTTACAGGAATGGACAGAACAAATGACATCATTTTTTTTTAATTTTTCAAGTTATTTTATACGCTTTTATTTAGCTTCACCTCTATGTAAGCTTGTGAGTTTGTTTGTAACTCTACTAGCAAGTGGCTTATTACTGTTAGTATATCCAAACAATTTAAGTACGTTCGTTGGCCGAGCGGGCTAAGGCGCGGGTCTTCGATGTCGTCGGATTCACCGGTTGTGGGTTCTAATCCCGTCCACTGCTAAAAAAAATGTGTTTACACTTTTTATATAAGGTAAACTCGATTTTTACCCACTTTAAAGGCTCAGATTAATTCGAAATTGTGCACGCCAAGGACCGATGACAATACAATGTAGTAGTTAAATATACAATGTTCCATTAAAAAAAAAATCTGGCATCGAGTTTGAAAAAACTTGAAAACAAAAAATACACCTTATAGTAAATCGAACTAAAAAGTAAAAAATAAATATAATTTAAAAAAAACTAAAAAACACGCTTCTAAATAATATCGGACTAAAAAGTTCACAATAATACTAGTATTTTTCGTTCATTATTGCTTTAAGCTTATTTTAAAAATTATTTTGAACTTTTTAGTCCGATATTATTTAAAAGCGTGTTTTTTAGTTTTTTTTTAACTATATTTATTTTTATCACAACTTTTAAAAAAATGTGCCCAGATTTTGTCGTTGGAAATATCTTTGTCTTTAGGCAGGTGTTGAAATGCCTCTCTAAGTCAGCAGTAATTAGAGTATAACTCATCGTTGTCAATATTTAGCAACTCGAGCAATTTTGAAATCTCTTCTCTCCGTTCAGCTTCGACACAAAAATTATTTTTCTCATGATCGGATACATTCTTCAATAATGTTTTATTTTTGCTTCCAAAGAATTTGTCATTCCAAATGAACCTGAAGATCCGAACGTTGTCGCAACGAATTGGTAAAAAATTATGAAAAAAAAATGTAATACCCGTTTACTTGGGCTTGTGATCCTTTACAAGGGCTCTAAAACTCCAACCAATGATCAACACCACACTCGAAACACTCCTAGAGTAACCCCTAAGTCGTGATTTTCAATGTTAAAATACTAAAAAAATACTAAATGTGCTCCGACCACGCCGATTTCTTCTAAGATTACTCTAGAGTCGTCCTGGAACGTTAAAAAAAGCAACACCACCCTCGGACACTCGGAATACCCTCTAGAGCTACCCCTAAGACGCGATTTTCATTGTCTAAATACTAAAAAAATACTAAATGTGCTCCGACCACGCCGATTTATTTTTAAACTTATTGTTGATTTTTTTGTACCTTCCAGGACGACTCTAGGGTAAATTTAAAAATAAATCAGCGTGGACGGAGTTGATTTAGTATTTTTTTAGTATTTAAACATTGAAAATCGCGTCTTAGGGGTAGCTCTAGGGGTGTTCCGAGTGTCCGAGGGTGGTGTTGATTTTTTATACGTTCCAGGACGATTCTAGAGTAATCTTAGAAGAAATCGGCGTGGTCGGAGCACATTTAGTATTTTTTTAGTATTTATGTTTACCAATTCGTTGCGACAACGTTCAGATCTTCAGGTTCATCATTCAAACGGTTTCTAAGGTGGCCCAATAAAGTTCTATGACAGTGTATGACTGTGCACGCATTGCTTTCCAGTGCTAAAATTTGTGAGCAGATACACGAGTATAAAACTAAAAGTTTATAAAAAGTCGGGACGAACCCCGACCATCTGACAAGCCTAATTCCCACATTGTAGACGAATCTAATGACACCTAATATGTTAGAATCCGTCAAACCGTCTATAGTGCGGAGAGTACCAAATAAATGGAATACACTTGAAATATGTAATCTGATAAAAATAGAACATAACAATAGACACGTTTTTCTACTTTTAGTTCCATCTCTGTTGAAAAAAAAAATTGCTAAATTTACATACCACATACCTACCTACTCATTATTCAATCATAATAATAATTATTAAAATTTATGAGTTGAGATTTCTTGATATTTTTACGTTGTTAATTGTATATTATAATTTATTACTTGTTTTTGACACCTTCCTAGCTTTTTATATTGCTATTTTATATTTTAAAAACAAAAAAAAACAATATCAGGGTGACTATTATTAAATATTTCTGCTGCTTCCCTATACATGTTTTATAATTTTCTCCAACTATGAGAACAATTTAAATTTTATCTGCAATACTTAGTTTAGTGTTTAGTGTAACTGGCATTTCTCTAATTATTGCAAACACACACTGACTTTTCTTTGACAGTTGTTGACGATTATAGGATATTCCAATATTCCAAAGCAACAGATATTGCACGTTCCAAAGCAATCTATCACTAACAGAAAAGAATGCGCTTTAATCTCACAATTTCAAAATTTTTGTGCATAATGTTTGCCACTTAATCATAATTTCAATGAACATTTTGCTGCCCACTACTGTTTGTGCGAATTTTTCTCCTGGTCTAAATCAATATTTTTTATTTTCCCAGTATTCCTGCCAATGTTTTAAAAATATTGTATCTGATTATGGATCTGCTTACCAGTCTACTTACCAGTGCTTACTTTATAACTTGAAAAATTTCCAATATTTTAATTTGAAATTTTTTTTCGTAGTTTGTGACTACCTTCTACCAAATTTTCATCGAAATCGAACAATTTTTGACGAAACTAAGAATAAAAAACGAAAAATGCAGTTTTTTGCGTTTTTCGAGCTAATTTTGAGGTTATGTGAAAAAGTCACTAATGAAAAAGTTGTAGATTTTCCCAAGATCTACAACTTTTATATACAACTTTTTTTTCTAGGACTCTAACTTTGTCCGGAAATCGCAATAATGTCTTTTTTTACCCCCCAAAAAAGTGTTTTTACCGAAAAAACGTTGTAACTCGAAAAATTTCCAATATTTTAATTTGAAGTTTTTTTCCATAGTTTGTGACTATCAATGCTACCTTCTACCAAATTTTCATCGAAATAGAACAATTTTTGACGAAACTAAAAATAAAAAACGAAAAAGGCATTTTTTTGCGTTTTTCGAGCTAATTTTGAGGTTATGTGAAAAAGTCACTAATGAAAAAGTTGTAGATTTTCCCAAGATCTACAACTTTTTTTTCTAGGAACTCAACTTTGGCCGGAAATCGCAATAATGTCTTTTTCAACCTCCCAAAAAAGTGTTTTTACCGAAAAAACGTTATAACTCGAAAAATTTCCAATATTTTAATTTGAAATGTTTTTCCATAGTTTGTGACTATCAAAGCTACCTTCTACCAAATTTTCATCGAAATCGAACAATTTTTGACGAAACTAAAAATAAAAATCGAAAAATGCAGTTTTTTGCGTTTTTCGAGCTAATTTTGAGGTTATGTGAAAAAGTCACTAATGAAAAAGTGGTAGATTTTCCCAATACAACTTTTATACACATTTTTTTCTTCTAGGAACTCAACTTTGGCCGGAAATCGCAATAATGTCTTTTTCCACCCCCCAAAAAAGTGTTTTTCCCGTAAAAACGTTATAACTCGAAAAATTTCCGATATTTCAATTTGAAATTTTTTTTCATGGTTTAGAACTATCAAAGCTACCTTCTACCAAATTTTCATCGAAATCGAACAATTTTTGAGGAAACTAAAAATAAAAAACGAAAAATTCACACTGTATATTATACCTAAGTTCAAATTTATTACATTTTTCAGAATACTT
Source organism: Lochmaea crataegi (assembly GCA_947563755.1). Taxonomy (NCBI): domain Eukaryota; kingdom Metazoa; phylum Arthropoda; class Insecta; order Coleoptera; family Chrysomelidae; genus Lochmaea; species Lochmaea crataegi. Next base: position 62,023,438 of record OX387424.1, read on the forward strand.
TACCTATAATCTCACTTAGATATTCCTTGAAAGTACACTCTGGTATTATTGCCACATCCCCACAAAAATTCCTTTTATAATATACTGGGTGTCCCAGAAGTTTCTGACCCATTTTAACTGCAAAAATCTCGGAACTCAGAAACGATAGGGAGGTGCGGTTTTCGATGAACAATTTCTTTTTATATAAAGTTTTTTCAGTATAAATGTTTAATGAGAAAAATCTTATATAGGGTGTTTTGAAAAAATTGTATTCTTTAAATGCAAATATCGTCTATTTTTTTAATGGAACACCTTATATATTTTTATTCTATCTGAAAGCTAAACTCTTCCCCATTCATAAAATGTATAATTTGTTGAAATTTAGATAAAAAATCAGTAAGTTATTTGATTTTTAATGATGATTGTTTATTAGATAATGATGTGTGACACATGCGTTTTGAATAAAAAACTTCTGGGACACCCGGTATTATATATACACAAACAATTCTCAATTATATTCAAGCGATTTTTCTTAATAATTATCTTAACCCAATATCATCATCATAAAACAACTTTGCGTTGAATCGACCGCCTGGTGATAACTCAAGTGGTTGGTGATTTATGACCTTCTTATATTTCTGGTCGTACTTTACACACCATTTCCCAAGTTCTGGTGAATTTAACAAGATATTTTTGATGTGTTCAATAACAATTTCACAACTTAACTGTTGTTAGTGTCAAATACTTCAAACTCACCAAAAGTTGACATTTACAACAGAGGAACCAAGACTCCTGCGACACAATGAGAAAAAGAAGATTTTCTAACCTAACTCTGTTAGTTTTGTTTTATATAAGTTATTTACGTTATTTACTTTGTTTTTGTTTTATTATGACAAAACACATTTTATTTTCTGACGTTTTGTACTGTCCTTGAATAAAAAATAATACCACATCATTTTGTTTAATGTATTACTAATCAAAACGTGAAATTCTTAAAATATAGACGAAACTACAACAACTGTCTTTAAACAAAGCTCGAAGCATACTTTATAACTATAATTTAATGGCTAGGATAGGTACAACTCTGCGTTGAATCGACCGCCTGTTGATAACTCAAGTGGTTGGTAATTTATGACCTTCTTATATTTCTGGTCGTACTTAACACACGATTTCCCAAGTCTTGGCGAATTTAAAAAGATATTCAATAACAATTTCAACTGTCTTTAAACAAAGCTGGGAGCATCATTTATGACTTAAATTTAATTTCAAGTTTTTTTAATATGGAAATGGAATGGGAAACTACATGCGGAACCAGTTAAGAGCTTACAAATATACTGATATACATTGAAAAATTTCGGAACTAATATTCTCACCTTATTGGCATACTTTTAGAAATAATGAATTGTTCGCATATGGTTTATGATAGACATTTTTTTTTTCGTTTCGTGTGTTAAAAATCCCTCCATAAAACAACGTGGAATTATTAATTAATATCGTACATGACAATGTATTCCCCTACGTTTTTACCCAACACTAACTGACATCCAGAGGGTAACTTTTAAAAAGCCTTCTGGTACTCGGCACTACATGTTACCGACAACATATCAAAAGGGTAGGTACATTCAACGTAAATAATACAGGGTGAGGCTCTACTATAATTTAAAGTATTACTCTTGCATAGTTTGCAACATTATATTGTGATGAAAGGTTGAATCCCTTTATTTAGTTTGTTTGTTTTAAATAGACATACCATGTTTTAGGGGTTCTATCACCGTACACTAACTAACGACAAGTAAATTCACTTGCGTGAAATTTTTAAAATTTTTGGTACATCGTCTCTCTGGCGCCGTATTCCCCGTTATCGCCGCGCAACCCTGTACTTCCCACTTTCTCGATTTAAACTCACCAGAACTCAGTAGGCGATAGGCGGGGTAAGGAAATTTTTGGTAACCGCTGAATTGACGAAGTGAATTTACTTGTCGTTAGTTAGTGTACGGTGGTTATATTCTATATGGACTTGTATAAATATACATGATGCTATAAATTTCACAAAAAATGTTTTAGACACAAGAAATTTGATAAACCTTTTTTTGGGTACTGTAAGGCCTCTAAGCCACTAGCTCCAAGTGTTTAGTTGGCTTATTTTTTGAGGGTTAATTAAAAATTACCAGCTCTCGATATTGGCCAGTTGGACTTCAAGTGATTGGTGACGAGATGGCCTGTTCCCAATCGAATAGCATACGTCAAATTGAATGTGATGTTGATGTGTCAACACGATTTTCCTGCTAAATAATACAAATGGAAATAACAATGTGAATATTTTAGGAGACGTGGGCGAACTCTGTAACAACCTTGAAATAGATAATTGCCTAGAATCTATGTAGTTATATCGAATAAAGTTCAAGGCCATTACAATGATAAATAAGTAGGTTTTTATTAACAACCTAGGTATTGAAAATGCTTTTACTACATAAATATTTTATTGCGAGGAGAAAGGTCGAAAAAAAAAACGATCATAGTAGGTTCTGACTTATGCCAACATGATTGATTTAAGTCCAAAACCCACAGCAGGTAGCACAGTATCGAACTCGTTTCTTCGAAAAGCGAAAAGATAATGCCTAATAGAATGATTATTTTACAACTGAAATGTTTGGCTGGTAAGTATTTGAGACTAAATTTTTCATTTATTTAATTATTATAAAATTTATTTGTGCTTCGGAAGATATATTTCCGAATTTTTATTTTTCAAATTATTATTAATATTATATTATTTTTCACGATAAATGGTTGACCACCTTATCTATAAATATTTTAATCTGATTGTGTAGATATAAAAAGTTTGTTTTTCTTTGTCTGACCTGTACTGCACCTACCTACTTTATTTCCAATGCCCTTTTTATATTTACATACAGGATGTTTCACGACGAGCTTACACTATCTATATATTGAACTGTAGCTAAGCGCATTGTGAAAACTGTGTTTGAATCATTGAAACATCGATGCAGCAAAAGAAACATTTATGTTGACCAAAACCCCAATATCCACAGTAAAAGACATTATCAATAAGCTAATACATAAACGAAAAATACGAAGTGACGCTAATAAAACCAAATGCAAAAGGATATAATCCGAAGAACGATATATATGCAGATACCCTGTATAGTACAAAATGTGGCCATTATTAAACTACATCTTTTTTATTTGAAACATTTTTTGATAGCATCTGCCAATTAGATGAAATAAATCAAAGCGATACGGTAGGCCCCTTTTATGTTTCAACTAGGAATGGAGAACTATCGATAGTCCCGACTAACGATATTTATCGATAGTGCTATTTTTACTATCGATTATTATCGATAATTTTCGATAGTTTTACAATCGGTAACATCATTGTACGATTTTTGTCAAAATGTTAAAAAATATACATAACTATATATATTTATTTCAAAACAACGTATCAACTTTGTCAAATATTGTCAAAAATTTTGAAAAATGGTCAATAATTGTCAAAAACGGTCAATAATTGTTAAAATTTTGAAAAATGGTCAATAACTGTCAAAAACTCAAAAATAGTCGATAATTTTGAAAATAGACAAAAAATTTGAAAAATTGTCAATAATTGTCACAAATTTTGAAAAATGGTCGATAATTGTCAAAAACTGTCAGAAATAGTCAATAATTTTGAAAAATGGTCAAAAATTTTGAAAAATTGTCAAAAATTTTGAAAAATTCTCAAAAATGGTCAATAATTGTCAAAAATAGTCAATAATTGATAAAAATTGTCCATAATTGTTAAAATTTTGAAAAATGATAAAATATGGTTAAAAATGGTCAATAATTGTCAAAAACTGTCAAAAATGGTCGATAATTTTGAAAATAGACAAAAAATTTGAAAAACGGTCAATATAATTGTCAGAAATGGTCAATAATTTTGAAAAACTGTCAAAAATTTTGAAAAACTGTCGAAAATAGTCAATAATTGTCAAAAATGGTCAATAATTGTCAAAAATAGTCAATAATTGTCAAAAATGGTCCATAATTGTTAAAAATTTTGAAAAATGGTAAAATATGGTCAAAAATGGTCAATAATTGTCAAAAACTGTCAAAAATGGTCGATAAATTTGAAAATAGACAAAAAATTTGAAAAATTGTCAATAATTGTAACAAATTGTCAAAAATTTTGAAAAATGGTCAATAATTGTCAGAAATGGTCAATAATTTTGAAAAATGGTCAATAATTGTCAGAAATGGTCAATCATTTTGAAAAACTGTCAAAAATTTTGAAAAACTGTCGAAAATGGTCAATAATTGTCAAAAATAGTCAATAATTGTCAAAAATGGTCAATAATTGTCAAAAATAGTCAATAATTGTCAAAAATGGTCCATAATGGTTAAAATTTTGAAAAATGGTAAAATATGGTCAAAAATGGTCAATAATTTTGAAAAACTGTCAAAAATGGTCAATAATTGTCAAAAATAGTCAATAATTGTCAAAAATGGTCAATAATTTTGAAAAACTGTCAAAAATGGTCAATACTTGTCAAAAATAGTCAATAATGGACAATAATTGTCAAAAATAGTCAATAATTGTCAAAAATGGTCCATAATTGTTAAAATTTTGAAAAATGGTAAAATATGGTCAAAAATGGTCAATAATTTTGAAAAACTGTCAAAAATTTTGAAAAACTCAATATTTGTTAAAAATAGTTAATAACTGTCAAAAATGGTCCATAATTGTCAAAATTTTGAAAAATGGTCAATTTTTAATACTTTTAATAACAATTTTCTCTTCCAAAACCGAATTTTTTTCTTTTAAAATATTCCTATAAGCAATGGGGGCTTTCTAAAAAGAAAAATATGCGTTACAAAATTCCGAGGGTCACAAACATTACCGAATTCTTCTTAGATTCTGACAGTTTAAAATAATGATTGTACTCACACGCAATACACTCTTTCTCTTCCTTCTCTCTCGCTCTCCCATCTCTCTCTCTTTCTTCCATTTCTGTCTGCCATCTCTCTCCCTGTCCCTCATATTTCTTTTTCTCTTCCTTCTCTCTCGCTCTTCCATCTCTCTCGCTTTCCCATCTCTCTCTCTCTTTCTTCCATATAAGTCTCTGCCATCTCTCTCCCTGTCTCTCATCTTTCTTTCTCTCTCCCATATCTCTCTCTCTCTCTCTCATCTTTCTCTCTCTCTCTTCCCCATCTTTCTCTCTCTCTCTCTCTCCCATCTTTCTCTCTCTCTCTCTCTCCCATCTTTCTCTCTCTCTCTCTCCCATCTTTCTCTCTCTCTCTCTCCCATCTTTCTCTCTCTTCCATCTTTATTTCTCTCTCCCATCTCTTTCACTCCCTCTCCCATCTCTTTGTTTCCTCTCTCTTTCCTATCTCCCATCCCTCTCTCTCCCATCTCTCTCTCCCTCTCCCTCTCCCATCTCTCTCTTTCTCCATCTCTCCCCCATCCCCCCTTCTCTCTTTCATCTTTTTTTCTCTCTCCCATTTTTCTCTCTTTCTCACTCTCTCTCTATCCCATCTCTCTCTCTATCCCATCTCTCTCTCTATCCCATCTCTCTCTCTATCCCATCTCTCTCTCTATCCCATCTCTCTCTCTCTCATATCCATCTCTCCCCCCTCCCTCACTCTCTCTCGCTCTATCCCATTTTTTGATAGCATTTTTACTCCATATCAACTTAGAAAATATTTATATTCTCAACTATCGATAGTACCGAAAACTCGATTTTTTTCGATAGTCAAAAATATCGATGGTCATCGATAGTTCTCCATTCCTAGATGTTCAATTACCATTCAAACCCTACCCTTCACGGAAAATTGATGGACCGGCAGATATAATCGCTTCTGGGACCCTTTATTTATTACGAGTAAGTAAAAAACAAACAAAATTTTTATCCATTTATTTATATGTTGATAACCTAAATATTATCAAGACATTTTGAACTAATGTAAAAATACGATTACTTGATAAAAATGAGATAAAGTAAGTTAATTTTTGACTATCACACGTCTACAACATGCTTTATTGCATCATTTTGTGTTTTTTAGAAAATATTGTACTAGGTAGTTACTTACAAAAAATAAATTTCATATTTAATGAAGTAAACTTGTAAATTGGCAATACCTACCACCGTTTGGATATAAATAACGAAGTTGTTTATCTAACAAATCATTTCGCTAAAAATTACCTTGCAAATAATGTCATTCTTAGAAATACCTCTACTATTTATTGTAAGTTGTTGGATAGTAATCAAAATCGGTCCAAAAAAGCTGTAGCTATGTGTAAACAAAATTCTAGTGGAATTAGATTGTACTGGCTGTATACACACTCCATAATCAAATCAGATATCGAAAAACCTGTTCAAATGTACAGGGTGTTTCTAAATTCATGCGACAAAATTCAGGAGGTGATTACTCGTATGAAATTAAGATGGGTCTTTCCTACAACAAAATTTCCTCAGCCCACTTCTTTCTTAAAAGGTGGTGACTAAAATTGAGTTTTTATTTTTTTTCTAAAATTTCAGTAAAGTTAGAAACTTGAAATTCTGTAATTTTCGTGCACTCGCAAAAGACTAACCACGGGTATTTTTTCAATATTCCCGTTACATTATACGGGGGTGAAATTAGCAACCCTTACGTTATTTCATATCAAAACTTTTTTTCGGGATGAAGTTTTATGAAATAAAATTTAACTTAAAATCCTTTTTATTTAAAAAAAAATTTTATTCCTAATTTTTTTTCCCAAAACCAATAACACCATAATTTACAATTTTTTCAATAAGTGGAAAACAGTAAAGATGTAAAATGTAATACGATTCATAATAAATGCTGGAAATTACAAAATTTCAAGTTTCTAGCTTTACTGAAATTTTAGAAAAAAAAATAAAAACTCAGTTTTAGTCACCACCTTTTAAGGAAAGGGGTGGGCTGAGGAAATTTTGTTATAGGAAAGACCCATCTTAATTTCATACGAGCAATCACCTCCTGAATTTAGAAACACCCTGTATATCAAGAATCGAGCATCCTTCTAAATAAATAATAAACTTTGGAACTCAATTATTGAGTATTAATGTGGGTTTATATTGACCTATTTTTACGATGTCATTGATTGCTTTTCAAATTTCAATTAATTAGACGTAGTATGTATATATTTTTATAACAAAAATTATATTCGAAAATTACACAATATAACCCCGATCTCGATAGTAAATCAAACAAGCAAAAAGCAACGAGAGACGAACTACGGACGACGGGCGATCCCGCCTCGCTACTATGCCATACCTTCTTCGATATTACAAAAATAACACGTAGTGTCGAGAGAGAGAGAGAAGCGATGTTTTCACGACGGGTAGTACGGATGAGTCAGCAACCATCGTAGTGTGCCTCGCAAAAACAAGTGCCACGCGGTGTTGCCGGATTTATACGGGAACTCGGAAACCGTTTCGTTTGACTGACTAGGTGGATAAGAGAATTTATTGTCTGTTTTGTTGGATATTTTTGTTATAGTTGTGAAATCATATTTTTTAGTAAATGTTTGAAATATTTCACTTTACTTAATAATATATGATAGAATACAACAGTTCGGTTAAAATGAGTAAATTTCCCCAATAGTTGGAAAATAATTTAAGACGATACGTAGGTAGGGTAGATGGTCAGCCACAAGCATCATTTTATTTTCAAATCCGAATAAAAAATACACCCTAATGAATAAATTGTTCATTTTTTTGGTTGCGTATGATCGGATAATTAGAATTTCATTGTAAATAGTTGGTTACGAGGTATTCATAATATTTTAATTGATATTAATTTTGTTCTGAAAACACCAAAAAAGGCCCTTAGTCAGCCGCTGAAATTCTAATTTCAGCCACCATGGATCTAGTAGTCAGCCATACTACTGAAATGCGCAGCTATCTACTCGATACCTATTAACTGTGCTTTAAATAACATTCTTTCTTCACAAACTCTTTATTCTTAAAAAAATATAAATTATAAAAACTCAAAAAATAAAAATGTACATACAATAAACTTAAATACTCCGCAGTAAACTCTTCAACATAATATTTGTAGTAACAAAAAATTTAAAACTGACCTAAAAAATTAAAATGTTTTAGCAATATTTACAAATAAAATGACAATGTTGAATGTCAAAATAGTTACATCCTTGAAATACGGTACATTTCAAATGATACCATTTCGGGCATTTATCACAGCCAATATTTTTATCATCATTATTTTCAGTATCACTGTCTAAGTCTAATTTACAATCTGCACAAACTTCTTTCTTCTTCTTCTTCTGACCTGACGCCTCGGTCTTCACTAATGCCGGATGTTTTTTTGGTACCAGTCTGGTTTTTCGGGGTCTGGTCAAACTCTTATCCAGGGTCCCTTTTTTTTAGTATCTGCAGTTTTTTCTCAGAATTCTTCATCATTCTTGCTTCCTTTCTTTTTTTCTTCTCTTCTTCAAGTTGATTACGTTTATCTATTTTCTCTTGAAGGTAATTCCGATATTCTGCTGGTAACTTCTCCTTTGGTGTTCTCGTTTTATTCGATTGTGTGCTGCTCGGATAGAATAGGTGAGTTTTTATAGAAAATTGAGAATATTTTTTTGATGACACGGTCTTGAATATGTTGTTTTCATTAGCAGATACAACTGTGATATCATCCAAATAGGTTTTCATTTTAATTATTTCTGATACCTCCTTATTTTTGTCGTTCTCTAATGGCTCATTTATCTCAATAATGCCATTGAAATTCATTTTAGATATTTTCGTTTCATTAGCATTCATATCTCTCTCTACTTTGTCTGCGTCTGCTGTTTTGAGTTCATCTTGAATAGTATACATAATCATATCATTCAAATTTTTGGTTTTGTTCTCGGATTCGTCTTTTTTAGTCAAGTTGCTTTCAACGTCAGTCTTATTCCTCATTTCATTTCCATCTAAAAGATCATCATAATCTCCTGAAGCTGATTCTGCAGCAATTTGGGAATGTTTTGAAGGAAGAACAGTGCTTTCTTCATCTTCCGTTATCATAAACGTTTCATTCTGTCCAATCTCGTGTATTTCAGTTATATCACTGGATACAGTTTTATTTGAGTCTATTTCGTTGACTTCGAGATTTTCTATATCTTCAACCACTGGCACCAGATTGAATTCATCAGCAGTTGAAATTGAGATATTCATCTCTTTGTTATGTTCAATCTTATTGTTCTTTGAATTAGCTCGTATTGATTTATCAAAAATCCGCTGAAGCATGAACTAGTGCTTTTACAATTATTTCTTTCTTATGAGGTAGAATAGTTACGTCGTCAGGATTTGTATCTTTTTCTGTTACAACTTCATCACATGTCATACTATCTTCAATAATTTTATTATTCTGGTGATCAGTTCCATGTTGAATTTCTATTAATTTTATTTCACTGATGGCTTCACTTCTATTTTCTTGAATTCCATTTATTATAATTTTTGTGTCATTTCCATCGTTATTGGTAACATTTTCGTCTACCAGGTCATTGTGTACAAACTCATCAAAATCAAAAATCATGATATCGTCTGATGGGGTTTCTAAGGGTAAGAGAATAAAATTATTATGTGAATCATCAATTTCTTTCTTTTGGTAATATTCCTCTTTTATGATTTTGAGTTGTTCAACAATGTCACTGAACATTTTCGATGCCTTTTTCTTTAAGTTTATCAGTCACAGCTTCAGTGGTGTCAAACTGATGTTCTGATTCTTGATTCTTAGTGTTACTTAAATTTTCCAAACGGTTTTGCACACACTTTGTATAGTCAACAGCTTCGGGATTGAATGGGAATATTCCACATTTCCTGAACCCATTTTTGATGGTCTGGGAAAGTGATTTGTCATTGAAAACTTCTTTAAGTAGAGGACAAAATGTGGATTTGGTAAGAACACAATTGACATGTTCTGGTTTTGCTTGCCGCAGCCGTACTGTTTTTTTCCAGTTTGTTTTCAATGGCTTAAATACGCTCACGTCAGCAGGTTGCATTATGTGAGTCGTATTGGGAAGAAGGGCATATACAATTATTTGATTATCATGACAAAACTGACTAAGTTCCATCGACAAATGTGACTTATGTCCATCAACCAAAAATTAGAATAGGTCTTTCGATTTTATTGTCAGTTACCCACTTATTCAGCCCATTGGCAATATATTCGTAAAAAGTGTCACTTTTCATCCACCCGCTTTCTGATCGACCTATAAACCATTCTGGTGGAACACTATCAACAATTGCTTTGCTGGAAAAATAACCATCGGAGTCAATGTTCTTCCATCTGCAGAGAAAACTAGTAGAACCGTTATAGTTTCTTTTTCGCTACCCTTTTTCACTTCATACACATTTTTATATCCCTTCGGAGCCAATACTTTGCCTGATTTTGGGCACATAGCAAAGCTCGTCTCATCGCCGTTGAAAATACGCGAAGGATCTGTTAAAATATCGGAGTTTCCAGATTTGTCAAGATAGGATCTTAATTCCCGAAACCATTTTCTTATGGATTCTTCTATGATGATGGCTCTTGCTTTTGTAAGTCCTTCCGCCTCTCGCAAGGCTTTTGTGTCTTTTAGGAAAGACCTGTACCATGTTTCCCCTGGTTTATTGTTTTTAAAGGGAGTTTTCCTGCCTTCTGCTCTAATAACCTTCTCGACAGAATTCAATAAATCTTGTTTTCTCTGTGGAAATCCACATTGTGCTACTTCCATTAACCAGGCTTCTAGTTCATCTTCTTCCTTTTTAGTGAGTATAGTGCTTGGACCCATTTTACGGGGTCCCTCTTTGACTCTATCATGAAGTCTATCTTGTATAGTACCACGTGGTACCCCATATTTTCTGCTAGCTTCTCTTATTCCCAAATTTTCCTCACGAATTGCTTTTAACGCATTTATGAGAGATTCTTCAGGATACTTGTAAACTTCGTGATTCTGATACCGTCCTATTTTCCTTTAAAAACAAAAATTTCACTAATAGCAATATTATATGTTAAGTGGCTGAGAAGTTGAATTTTGTGGCCCTAAAGTCAGCCGGTAGTCGACTGATATTGTTTTAGGCGGCTGACTATTGGTTAAACGTGGTATAATCAGCGTATTTGCAACATACGAATTTAATAAATATTCGTCTTTATTTTCGTAATATATAAGGTCTACATTTCGATATTTCATCACGTGGCTGTCCTAAGGAATTCAACCAATTTTAGAATCCAATTCCCAGCCACCATTAATAGTTATTAAAAAAAACCTAGTTTAACCTCAAATCATGGAGGCTATACAAGGAGATCGAACTCCATGTATTCCAATTTCTGGTCATTATAGAGGGCACCACATAATTTGCGATACCAAAAAATCTGACGGCAGCCAATCATAAAACTCGAGTTCATGATGTTTTATTGATTGCTAGCTTCTTTGACAGTTCGCTGTTCACGTGTGAGGTAAGTGAGGTTAGGTCACAGAAATGGAAAATATTGTGAATAAGAAATCCGTATTTTGTCCTCGTTTTAAAAAATATCGAAAATTGTAATCGTTTGGTGGTTAAATAATCAGTTCCACTCTGTGCTGCTGAATTTATTTATGTTTTTAGGTGATAAAAAATATGAATATCTACTATCATGTCTTCTCTTCAGTATGGAATTTTAGAACACTCTTAAAGGTCCAGCACAGTTAGAATGAGTATGTCTTTAAAAGAGAAATTTGAATAATAAAGAAAACACTCTAGGTGCAAGTAAGTATATGCTAGAACCAAGTTCACAAGTTGGATTGCCCAATTATAAAAAATAAATTGAAGATGAATAAAGAGATATGTTTACAATACTTTTATGTATAAAGTTTTTCAGAATCTGGCTTCCTGGATAGTAAAAAAATATTAGCTACACAAAAATATGAAAAAACGGAGGAAAAAAAAGGAAAAATCACTTGAAATGCTTGGAGAAAATGTGCCACTTCAAATGTACTATATTAAATGGCCTTCGAATAATTGAGAATTGCAACTAGAAGAAATACAGTTTGAAAACATAGAAAGTATGTATAGATAAATAGCCAGTAGTCATAAGCTCTAATAACACACAAATTTGGTCCTATTAATAAGAAATAATAAAACAATTACAGAATTAATGATATCTAATATTTTAGGTTATTTTCCATGAAATGAAGGAAAAGATTATTGCTTCCAAACTGGTCAAGCCTTTACAAGAAGAAATTATGAAAATATTGAATATACAGAGAGTTGCACGAGAAGTAATTTACTACACACTATGTAACTTCTTTTACCTAAATATAAAGTGTACAATCCTTTGATCATTAAACATTGATCAAAGATACAATCAGTATTTTGTCTCTAACTTGATACCACCTATCCTATTGCCTATTATACTTATCCAGCTTAGGTATTATGAGTAATAAGTTAAAATAAGGTAATTAGAATACTTCATATTTACTGCTCAATTTACCAATAGGCTTTATAGGATTACGAGTACTCTTGCAAAAAAATTTGACTGAAGGATACCAGAAAATACATCTATGTCTTGATACCAGATGCTCAACTATGCACACTATCGAACCTGACATCGAATATACAAACCTCTAGTCTATGATGAAAACATAGTGCTGATATTTTTCTAGGCATTACTGAAGCGTTTGATGGTGTTTGGAACTGTGGTTTATTCTACAAACTATATGAAATGATGTGTTCTAAATACTTGCTTTTAATCTTGAAAACTACCTTAGTGATAGACCACCACAAGTAAAAGTAAATTACAGTTTTATTCAAAACATTCAAGGACTTCTCCAGTGTTCTTCACTGTCCTATTTGTTCTACAATCTATTTATCTTGTTACAACTATGATTTAGCAACAGCACATTTAAATTTCCATACATATTGCAGTATATAGATGACATCGCTTTGATCAGTCATAATAATCTCAAAAAAACGGTAAATAAGCTACAAAAACTTATAACAGAATACTGAAATGGTTTAAAATGTGTAGGATGAAGCCCAAAGTCTTAAAACTCAATGCATAATCTTCAATCTCTTCAATAATAATGGAAAATACAATATATTTTCAATCAATAGGTACAACTTACTAATGACATTAGTTCATGCACAGATTTTCAATATAAAATATATTTAAATAATTCCGTTTTGAATCCTCTGTGTTTTATCTATGAATGTTATACTACAAGTGTGCCACACTGGAATTAGGTAGCTGAAGATTGGTAAGAAATAAGTGTCACCGATTAGTTTCAATGTCTTATGGTTTTAGTAATCCCTACATTGGTAAAGTGCACCAATAATTGGCAAACATAAATTTCATTCTATTCGATGTATATATTTGCTTCAATATATGTTCTCACCTTATTTATATTTTCATTTCCTGTTATTATCTGAATATCAACTGAATTCATATTTTTTTGTATAAAGAACATGCCAGTAATATTTTCAAATTAGTATTACAGCTTATTCCTTATCAACCATCTCTGGTTTTTCTTCAAATCTTTGTTCACCTTTTTTCTTCCAGTTCTTTTAAATTGTACTTGTATAGAACATAATAATGTCATCAGCAAAAGTAAAGTATTTTGTGTGCAATTATGGTTTTTCTAGACTTCTCACAAGTAAGGTATATAATTTAAGTCTATCATAATAAATATTTCCTTTCCTACTTTATTTTTATCTTTGAATATTTCTTATTATTTTTGGTAACTGAAAAAACTCTGGTTTACTTAAATTAAATTAAATTCAGGTCTTCCTTTTAAATAATCTGCACTACCAACCACTATTGCAATAAATTTCAACAACATTATCAATTTTTTTTTAGATAAAACACAGAGGTTTCAAAATAGTGTAGAGAATGTTTTGTGCAAATTCAGTTACACAACGTCCACAGTTATATATTTTGTGTACCTACTTATGTATTTTACTAATTGTGACTTTCCACTGTGTTTGCTTCATTAGGAAATAAACTTTTGTAAATTGCAATTTTTGTATTTTTAAAATAAAGTACTTAAAAAAATTATTTTCATGTATGATACGGAATTATTTAAATATATTTTATATTGAAAATCTGTGCATGAGCAAATGTCATTAGTAAGTTGTACCTATTGATTGAAAATATATTGTATTTTTCATTGTTATTGAACAGATTGAAGATTATGCATCGAGTTTTAAGACTTTGGGCTTCATCCTACACATGTTAAACCATTTCAGTATTCTGTTATAAGTTTTTGTAGCTTATTTACTGTTATTTTGAGATTATTATGACTGATCAAAGCGATGTCATCTATATACTGCAATATGTATGCAAATTTAAATGTTCTGTTGCTAAATCATAGTTGTAACAAGATAGATAGATTGTAGAGCAAATAGGACAGTGAGGAACACTGGAGAAGTCCTTAAATGTTTTGAATAAAACTGTAATTCACTTTCACTTGTTGTGTTCTATCACTAAGGTAGTTTTCAAGATCAAAAGCAACACATCATTTCATATAGTTTGTAGAATATACCACAGTTCCAAACACCATCAAACGCTTCAAACCAGTAATGCCTAGAAAAATAGCAGCTCTATGTTTTCATCATAGACTAGAGGTTTGTATATTTGATGTCAGGTTCGATAGTGTGCATAGTTGAGCATCTGGTAACGAGATATAGATGTATTTTCTGATATCCATCAGTTAAATTTTTTTGCAAGAGTACTAGTAATCCTATAAAGCCTATTTGTAAATTGAGCAGTAAATATGAAGTATTCTAATTACCTTATTTTAACTTCAACAGTTCACTTATTACTCATAATACCTAAGCTGGATAAGTATAACAGGCGATAGGATAGGTAGGTATCAAGTTAGAGACAAAATACTGATTGTATCTTTGAACAATGTTTAATGATCGAAGGATTGTACACTTTATATTCAGGTAAAAGAAGTTACATAGTGTGTAGTAAATTACTTCTCGTGCAACTCTCTGTATATTCAATATTTTCATAATTTCTTATTGTAAAGGCTTGACCAGTTCGGAAGCAATCATCTTTTCGTTCATTTCATGGAAAATAACCTAAAATATTAGATATTATTAATTCTGTAATTGTTTTATTATTTCTTATTAATAGGACCAAATTTGTGTGTTATTAGAGCTTATGACTACTGGCTATTTATCTATACATACTTTCTATGTTTTCAAACTGTATTTCTTCTAGTTGCAATTCTCAATTATCCGAAGGCCATTTAATATAGTACATTTTGGCACATTTCCTCCAAGCATTTCAAGTGATTTCTCCTTTTTTTTCCTTAATTTTTTCATATTTTTGTGTAGCTAATATTTTTTTACTATTTAGGAAGCCAGATTCTAAAAAACTTTATACATATTGTAAACATATCTCTTTATTCATCTTCAATTTATTTTTTATAATTGGGTAATCCAACTTGTGAACTTGGTTCTAGAATATACTTACTTGCACGTTGAGTGTCTTCTATATTCTTCAAATTTCTCTCTTAAAGACATACTCATTCTAACTGTGCTGGACTTTTAAGAGTGTTCTAAAATTCCATACTGAAGAGAAGACATGACAGTCGATATTCATATTTTTTATCACGTAAAAACATAAATAAATTCAGCAGCACAGAGTGGAACAGATTATTTTACCACCAAACGATTACAATTTTCGATATTTTTGATAAAGAGGACAAAATACAATATTTTCCATTTCTGTGACCTAACCTCACTCACCTCACACGTGAACAGCGAACTGTCAAAGAAGCTAGCAACCAATAAAACATCATGAACTCGAGTTTTATGATTGGCTGCCGTCAGATTTTTTGGTATCGCAACTTATGTGGTGCCCTCTATAATGACCAGAAATTGGAATACATGGAGTTCGATCTCCTTGTATAGCTTCCAAGATAGGAAATAAAAAATAAAATATTGAACATGAACCGTTCACTTATTATTATTACTAACGCCCTCTACTTCGGCTTTAAATTTAAAATACACGTCCTTTTCCTATCAAATCAACACCTAAATGCATATTAGCATGGTCATGTCATAAATTTTTCAAGTCGTAAACAAATCCGCACATTTATATTTTGCAAACAAACATGTCCATCAACCACCATAAATAATGCAAATACCTACAGCGAGAGAGAGCTCTACACATTGACAAGGAATTAATGTGAAAAAAAATGAACACAAAAACAAGTGTGAATCCAGATATTTGACAATAGGATACTCATTTATATTAAGGTCCGATCTATAATATGCAGTATGTTATTTTTATCTAACCTAAAATAAGCTCAAGGTCAATAGTGTTTAACCGTTTTTATCACGCTTTTATTGGGTTCACCTGTGAGTATAGTAAGTAACGGAATCACCTAATTTTCGTGGACTTCCAAACATCACATTTGCTCACTTATTACTAATTTAATAAGTTTATTCCAATATTCTGATCTGTATCATCAGAATTAACGATTATTTCATCATCCTCGATTTTCTACTTGAATTATAAACAAACTGAACTCAATTCCCGCTCCTGCTCGATATGATTGTTTTTCGTCGACTTTTACAAAAAAATAACATTTTACGTAGTAATTTTCGGATGAAAAATCTTCTATTTTTGACGTCAAGTACTTTTCGTCCTCAAACATCTTACTTTTCGTCCGCTGTGGTTACTATGGTTACCTGTGATTATAACTCTCATTTGCTGTTGTCAAATTAATTATTTACGAAATCCGCTATAGATTTTACGTGTGAATATTAGTGTTCATAATTAGTGATGAGAGATATTTCACGAACTGTTACTTTTTCACTGATACGAACAAATCACATTAAGTCACAGTTCCTATAAGCAAATCTAAAGCGTGACGTGATTACAGCCAGCGAAAACGACAATGAATCGAATGAGTGAATCGAATTATAATCGAAATCGAACATAATATTGACCTCTTCATCGCTCTCATTCGACGAAAATTCGTCACAAAAAATGTTTTAACAAATAGCATGAGCGAGAGTGGTTTTAAAAATCCGAGTCGAAGTCGAGGATTTTTCCACTTTCGCGAGGGATATTTGGTAAGATTATTTCCTGAGTTAAATAAACATTCTATTTTAATACAACTTGTCAAACTTGCATTAAATTTTTTCGATTTTTTTTCCGGAAAAACTGCTGACAGCTAAGTTGACAGTTGTTGAGTAATTTTTCCGCTTAAAATTTATATTTGACATACCAATTCTTGATAGCGATTGGTCAAAATTAATAGGAAGGAAATAATCGGTAAAAAACACTTTTTTTGGGAGGGTAGAAAAAGACATTATTGCGATTTCCGGCCAAAGTTGAGCTCCTAGAAAAAACAGTTGAATATAAAAGTTGTAGATCTTGGAAAAATCTACAACTTTTTCATCACTGACTTTTTCACATAACCTCAAAATTAGCTCGAAAAACGCAAAAATCTGCATTTTTCGTTTTTTATTTTTAGTTTCGTCAAAAATTGTTCGATTTTGATGAAAATTTGGTAGAAGGTAGTTTTCATAGTCATAAACTATGAAAAAAAAATTCAAATTAAAATATTGGAAATTTTTCGAGTTATAACGTTTTTTCTGTAAAAAACACTTTTTTTGGGGGTTGGAAAAAGACATTATTGCGATTTCCGGCCAAAGTTGAAGTTCTAGAAAAAAAGTTGAATATAAAAGTTGTAGATCTTGGAAAAATCTACAACTTTTTCTTTACTGACTTTTTCGCATAACCTCAAAATTAGCTCGAAAAACGCAAAAAACTGCATTTTTCGTTTTTTTATTTTTAGTTTCGTCAAAAATTGTTCGATTTTGATGAAAATTTGGTAGAAGGTAGTTTTCATAGTCACAAACTATGAAAAAAGATTTCAAATTAAAATATTGGAAATTTTTCGAGTTATAACGTTTTTTCGGTAAAAACACTTTTTTGGGGGGGGGGTAGAAAAAGACATTATTGCGATTTCTGGCCAAAGTTGAGTTCCTAGAAAAAAAAGTTGAATATAAAAGTTGTAGATCTTGGGAAAATCTACAACTTTTTCATTACTGACTTTTTCACATAACCTCAAAATTAGCTCGATAGGAATTGAGATTTCTCGATAGTCCCGACTATCGATAGTGCTATTTTTACTATCGATAATTTTCGATAGTTTTACATCGGTAAAGTTGACATCTGACATCTGTTATATATATAATTGATAAATTTTGAAAAATGGTCAATAATTGTCAAAAATGGCCAAAACTTTGAGAAATGGTCAATAATTGTCAAAATTTTAAAAGAATGGTTAATAATTGTCAAAAACTGTCAAAATTGGTCAAAAATTGTCAAAAATGGTCAATAATGTTAAAATTTGTAAAAATGGTCGAAAGTTTTGAAAAAATGGTCAATAATTGTCAAAAATTGACTAAATTTTGAAAAAATGATCAGGAGTTGTCAAAAATTTTGAAAAATGATCAAAATTTTTGAAAAATTGTCAAAAAATTTCAAAAATGATTAAAAACGGTCTAAAATGGTCAAAATTTTTGAAAAATTGTCAAAACTGTCAAAATTGATCAATAATTATCAAAAATGTTGAAAAAATGTTTATATAAAATTGATAAATTTTGAAAAATGGTCAATAATTGTCAATAATTGTCAAAACTGTCAAAAATTATCAAAATTTTGAATAATGGTAAATAATTTTAGGAAAATTGTCAATAATTGTCAAAAACTGTCAAAAACTGTCAAAAACTGTCAAAATTGGTCAAAAATTATCAAAATTTTTGAAAAATGGTCAAGATTTTTGAAAAATTGTCAAAAACGGACTAATAAGAAAAAAATGACAATATTCCGAGGGTTGTGAACCTTACCGAATCCGTCTTAGATTCTGACAGTTTAAATAATGATCCTAATCACACGCAATACACTCTCTTTGTCTTCCTTCTTTCTCTTTCTCCCATCTCTCTCTTCCATAACTCTCTCATTTTTCTTTCTCTTTCTCCCACCTTTCTCATTTTTCTTTCTCTTTCTACCCCATAAATCTTTATCTCTCCACCATATCTCTCTCTCTCTTTCTTTCCTATATCTCTCTCTCTCTTTCCTATCTCTTTCTCTCCCATCTCTCTCTTTCTGACTCTCTCCCATATCTCTCTTTCCCTCTCTCTTCTATCTCCCTCTATACCATCTATTTCTATCATCTTTTTCTCTCCGTCCCATCTTTCTCTCTCTCTCCCATCTCTCTCTTTCTTTCCTATCTCTCTCTCTCTCCTATCTCTTTCTCTTTCTCTCCCATCTCTCTCTTTCTGACTCTCTCCCATATCTCTCTTTCCCTCTCTCTTCTATCTCCCTCTATACCATCTATTTCTATCATCTTTTTCTCTCCGTCCCATCTTTCTCTCTCTCTCCCATCTCTCTCTTATCTTTCCCTCCCATCTCACTCTCTTCCATATATCTCTCTCTCCCCCTTTCTCCCATCCCTTTCTCTCCCATCCTTCTCTCTCTCTCTCTCTTTCCTATCTCTCTCTTTCTTTCTCTCTCTCTCTCTCCCCCCCATTTTTTGATCGCATTTTTATTCCATATCAACTTTCAAAATAAATTCTTCACCTAAATATCTAAACTATCGATAGTACCTCGGTAAAGGTTCTGTGTATCTTCTGCTATCGATAAAAATTCTGTTTTGTCTAATTTTCTCATATTTTCTGGGTGAAGCGAAAACGCTTTCTTATGTGTTGAAGAAAATCGATTTTTTAGTGAAGAAATAATAGAATCTAAGTATGGGATAAATATAGATCTTCAGAAAAATTCTTCTACAGTTTCAAATTGGTGATTTGATCTGAAATTTTTTTTTGCCACTCATTGAGGACGCTTAAATTCAATATTCAGTTTATCGCAAATCTTCTGAGCTGAGCTTTCTCAAAAATAACCGCAAACTCCACAGAGGCATTATCGCGATAAAATTGAAGCATTATTTACGTGATCGTCTTTATATTGTTAGATTTATTGTTTTTTGATGTATTCGCAACCCATGTCAAGATTGTCAAGCAGCGACTGCCTGGCTTAAACGCGGGAAGGTCATTTTTTCCCTCGCGCAGGCGTGAGCGGTTGAATGATTGTAAGAGCGCCAAATTTGAATATTTTAAACGAGATCTAACAATATCCATATTTTTACTTCTTGTAAATATATTTAATTGAATACTCGCGTGATTTAAATAAACCTGGTGGCGCCCATGTGGGCAATTTGTGCATTATTGAAAGTAATAACGTCTGGTTGTGTATTCTCATTATTTTTTCTTGGTAATTGAGTAAGTAATGTTATGTTTTTTTAGTGCAATTAATTGCTTTTATTTGTAATTGTATGTTATTGAATGAAATATTGTTTAATTGCACGATTTCAGATGTTTTTTTGAGTGTTTTTGTGCGTTATCGAATGGTTCTTGAATATTTTTTAGTGAAATTGAGTTTTTGAATGTTGTTAAGTGTTTTTTCTGTTTTATTGAATTTTATTATGAGTAATTAATTGTTCGTTGATAACGGTGATATTTTTATACCGTACTTGAAGAAATTCATTTGACATCAATAAAAATTATACTGTATTTCAGCAAAAAAGGGAATTAAACAAAGACTGTTCCTTTTTTCAGAGTTTTAAGTGCATATATTTTCATAAAAATAAATTCTGTAAAATCAGTGTAGGTTGTTTGGTTATATTTAAGTTCTGAACAACGAAAACAACTTATGTTTTTGCCAGCAAATTTAGAAAAAAAAATTCAAAAATCAGTGCTGATGTATACAGGGTGTACCTAGTGAACGAAGAGAGATTTCAAAACCGTTTCTAGGGTAGAAAGGGGAAACTAAAATGACGTGAGAGAGAACGCACACCCATCAACCCCCTATGCCCCACCTACCCCACCTACAAAAATTTAAATGGCAACCCCCTACTTGTGATATGTCGTTTGAAAATGCTTTCCAAACTCCGGACAGTCAACAGTAATTGCATGAACTCGAATAAAGCTAGTGAAGTTCCTCTTTATGTGTGAGAAGAATGAGAAGTCGTTTGGTACTAAATCAGGGCTCTATGATGGATGAGTCTTGAGTAAATAGCGACTGGAGATTTTTCTATACTCTACAGAGTATAGTATTTTTATTAGGTGAAAATGTTAGACCATCAAGGCGAATCTGTTTTTCCAAATATTGAAATTAATTGATAAAAATAGCATGGTAAAATATTATATGTTTTTTGGAGAAGTTAACCTTGAACGTTATTTCATAGATTGGACGTGACGCACGTAACAGATTTATGAATTAAACACGTATCCGCCTAATAAACATCTCAACTAAAGTAGTATATTTTCATCAAAGTGTTTAGAGAGATAAAAATACATTTATACAAAGGTGAATTCCATCTAAACAAACCATACGTTTCCAAGTTTATTGGTTCTCAAAATATTTCACATTTTCCAGTAAACTTTGCACGCGCTCGAACCGATTTTCCAAAACTTTCATTATGAATACATTAACAAGTTTTTCACACACTTCGGTCAGCAGCATGTACCTATAGGAAATTTTTGATTATACTTTGTCCCCAAACCTTGAATTACTTCCATATATTGTTGTTAATAATAATTTAATTCTGATACCTACTAACATAATTAGTAATAGTCACTAGTGATTATAGTGTACGATAATTACCTTTGCTAGAGATTACCTAAAAATTACCTCAGATTACCTAATACTACCTCAGATTACCTATTACTACCCCAGATTACTTGAGATTACCTAATACTACCCCAGATTACTTAATATTACCTAATACTAATACTTAAAATTACCATATATTACCCAAGGAATCTTTTTCGCTCGCTTATTTAATCAAACCACGCCCTCCGAATGAACTCAATTGGTGAATTTTTAACAATGTATCAGATTAAAAATTAAATAAAATTATATGAAAATTGTCAAAAATTTTGAAATATGGTCAAAAATTGTCAATTATTATCAATTATTATCAATTATTATCAATTATTGTCAATTATTGTCAATTATTGTCAATTATTGTCAATTATTGTCAATTATTGTCAATTATTGTCAATTATTGTCAAAAATGTACAATTTTTATCAAAAACTGTCAAAAATGGTCAATAATTGTCAAAAATGGTCGATAATTGTCAAAAAATTTTGAAAAATGGTCAAACATTTTCAAAAATGGTCAACAGTCAAAAATTTTCAATTTCTTTTAAAAAATGGTCAAAATTTTCAAAAATGGACAATTATTGTCGAAATTGGTCAATAATTGTCAAAAAAATTTAAAATTTTGAAAAATGGTCGATAATTGTCAAAAACTATCAAAAATGGTCAAAAATTTTGAAAAATTGTCAAAAAAGGACAATTATTGTTGAAAATTGTCAAAATTTTGGAAAATAGTTGATAATTGTCAAAAATTGTTAAAGTTTTTGAAATATGGTCAATAATTGTCCAAAATGGTCAATAATTTTGAAAAACTTTCAAAAATGGTCAAAAACTATCAAAAATGGTTAAAAATTGTCAATTACTTTTAAAAACTGTCAAAAATGGACAATTATTATCAAAATTGGTAAATAATTGTTAAAATTTTGAAAAATAGTCGATAATTGTCAAAAACTATCAAAAATGGTCAATAATTTTAAATAATTGTCAAAAATGGCCAATAATTGTCAAAAACTATCAAAAATGGTCAAAAACTGTCAAAAATGGACAATTATTGTTAAAAATTGTGAAAATTTTGAAAAATAGTTGATAATTGTCAAAAATTGTTAAAGTTTCTAAAAAATTGTCAAAAATTCTGAAATATGGTCAAAAATGGTCAATAATTGTCAAAAATGGTCAAAAATTTGGAAAAATGGTCTAAAATTTTGAAAAATGGTCAAAAACTATCAAAAATGTTTAATAATTGTCAATTATGGTTAAAAACTGTTAAAAATGGACAATTATTGCCAAAAACTGTCGAAAATGGTTAAAAATTGTCATCATTTTGAAACATGGTCACTAACTTGAAAACCAGTCAAAATGGTCAGTAATTGTCAAAAATGGTCAATGATTGTTAAAATTTTGAAAAATGGTCAATAATTGTCAAAATTTTGAGAAATGGTCAATAATCGTCAAAAGTTGTCAAAATTTTGAAAAATAGTCAACAAATAATACGAGCGGTTTCCGAAAATCGATTTAAACACGTAATTTATAAAATCGATTAATATTACTATAAAAATCGATTATTTTTTAACATCCCTAGTCAGTAGATCTTTTAAGGTTAATTATGATGAATAGCGAAATTGACGATTATTCTAGCACTCCTATTATAACCTAAGATAATATAAAAAACTAAGATACTAAGATAATATAAAAAACTGTTTTAATTATTAAAAGTGCGACTGTAGAAAAAATTATGTGTGTTGTTCGAGCGTAAAGTAAAATTGCCGCTTTCGAACGACGGCAACATTCTTTCTCAAGCGGCAATCTGTTACTTTACGCTCTAAATACACAAATAACTATTATTGGCAAGGACGTTGTATTTCTGTATTTTTATATATTTGCATTTTTAGCTTTTTTTGAATTTTGTTTTGAATAATAGGTGGACGCCTAACTAATGTAACGACTTTACAAGTCAACTTGAACGGTATTATTATTAATATTTTAAAATGCGACGGGAATTATCGCCAGAATATTGAATGAAAATTACTAGATAAAAATGCAATTTGCAATTTCCAAACACCCGTAAATGACCTATGACATATTTTTTTTATTCCAACTGACTTTATATAGACTATACCGCGAAAACCTAACCGCGACAGCTCCTAGACTATGAAAAAAGCACGATTTTACGATGTGTAAATATAAATTGTTGTAAAAAGATACAAGTTCGTCGAGGACGTTCACTAACTTCAAAAATTAAAGATTACCTTAGATTATTTCAGGAATACCTAAATTTAACTACAGATTATTCAGAATTGCCAAAAATTACCTTGGAATACCCAAAACTTCATTTGGATTATCCAAACTACTTTGAATTTCCCAAAACTTCCTTTGAATTACCCAAAACTTCCCTCGAATCACCCAAACTCCCTTGGATTACCCAAAACTTCCTTTGGATTACCCAAAACTTCATTTGGATTACCCAAAACTTCCTTTGGATTACCCAAACTACTTTGAATTACCCAAAACTTCCTGTGGATTACACAAAACTTCCTGTGGATTACCCAAACTACCTTGGATTACCCAAACTACTTTGAATAGCCCAAAACTTCCTGTGGATTACCCAAACTACCTTGGATTACACAAACTACTTTGAATAGCCCAAAACTTCCTTTGGATTACCCAAACTACCTTGGATTACCCAAAACTTCCTTTGGATTACCCAAACTACTTTAAATTACCCAAAACTTCCTTTGGATTACACAAAACTTCCTGTGGATTACCCAAACTACCTTGGATTACCCAAACTACTTTGAATTGCCCAAAACTTCCTTTGGATTACACAAGACTTCCTTTGGATTACCCAAAACTTCCCTTGAATTACCCAAACTACCTTGGATTACCCAAAACTTCCTTTGGATTACCCAAACTACTTTGAATTACCCAAAACTTCCTTTGGATTACCCAAACTACTTTGAATTACCCGAAACTTCCTAGCCATTGTACGAAAATTACCTCAGTGGCCAACCCCTCGGTAATAGGTATTGTTTGTGTTGATAAAACTTTCCAAATTCAATTATTTTCAAATAAATTAAAGAAATATCACATCGAAAAAGGTTATCAAAATATACAGCGTTGCTGAAAAGTCTCGCACCAAGGGATTATCTTTGAAAAGAATAAAGGGAAAGTTATGAAATTATAAGACGATGAAAGAAAAAAATAAGCTTCTTTGTGATACGTCATTGCCATTAAAAAAAATTAATATGGCGGCCGAACGCTAAAAGCTGACGTCAAAAGCATTTGACATTTGCTCTAAAATAAGCAGAATACAATCTCATATATCGGTATTTGAGTCTTTTCAGCAACGCTGTATATCTATTTCTTTTTAGCTTATTTTCGAAATAAATAAACATTTTCTCTTGTGCTTTATTACCGTTTGGCGACAAGTAGAAACTCTCGGTTCGATCCTCATTTGTTTTTCCCTGCCTCCGACTGCGCACATCTTCGAACCCAATCAAACAAACAAAACACAAGCAGGTTCGGTTATTTCTCATTGTAAATCAACAAGAGTGCCGTGTCGTGACGTCACTCCGACACATGAGGCAAAGCCGCACAGTCGGACGTAAACTTATTCATTTGTTTGGTTTCTCTTTTGCGTTGTTGCCGCATTTACTATATTAGTTGAAACCTCCGAAAAAATTATAAAAATTCATTTGTCTTTTTCAACAATAATGCAGAAGGTATTCTAGAGTTAGTATGGACACAAATGAAGGAATATAAAAGAATTGCGACGTTTAACAATAAAGATTTATTCTATTAGACACTGAGTACAGTGAACCCCAAAATCTATTGTTCTCGAGCGGTCCAAAACCGTTTATAGTATTCGCCAGCTAACTTGATGCTTTCTAGGGAGCTATTGACGCCGCCCATCCGATAACTGTAAACAGTGCCGTGCAAGTTCTGAGGATACGCTTTCTGTTTCAAATTAACACAACTTGTACAATTAATAAAGTAAAGTCCGTCCGGAAATATATGATCCTAACTTAATAAATAATATTTAATTCTTGTTATAATTATTGGTATATTGATTTTAATAGAAACGGATCTGCTTTATACCTGAATTCTGAGTACATAAATAATATTTTAACAATAAGGTACCCATTACAATAACATGTTATTTATCTAATTGAAGATTATATAAGTTAGGATCTTATATTTCCGGACGGACTATAATTAAAATTTGTTAGAAACTAAATAATTCCTTCCAGGTAGTAATGAGAATAAAAGAAACACAAGATAATGGGAAATTATTTTAGCTAGGTATATTTCTAAGAATAGGTATAAACAGTTTTTATCTTTACGAAGAATATGACTCACTGCCGCTACTGGAATCACTTTCATCTAGAGTAATCACAAGAGGGTTGACGTCATAAAACATATCTGTTTGAAGTTCTCTATCAAAATATGAGTCTTCTATTGTTATGACATTTTTACAAACACTTTATTGTACAAAGCAGAAACAATAACTGTGTGACGCTACGCTACTGAAAATCTTAACACCTGATAAGGTTCGATGCAATTGGCGTTTGTCAAAATTTTACCACCAATAGCAGCCGAGTAGGCAGGGCACTATTACTCTGTTTCTCTTAGTTGGTAATTTCTGAGACATCAAGTTAGCTGGCGAATACTGTATATGGTATGGGTTTCATTTCGACTACGACTACTCCTTTTCTAAACCGCACACATCACTGTTGGTTATCTAATAAGAGAACCAACTTATCACCGACAAACGTATCGGTTGACAATTATTGTGAAACTACGAAACGTAAGTGTTTTTTCACGACTCGTATGACGCCAAGATCGAAGAACACACACATTGAAAACATTAAATATATCAGTATTTGAGTCTATAATTTGTGTAGATTTGGCAACGATGCATGTATTCGGTATAGTGATAGTTTAGCTGGTCGATTGTATGAGAGTCTACGGGTATACCCAGATACAAGATTTAGTAATAGAGTTAACCAGTCCAGTTTAAAGAGAAAGTAGGTTTGATAATAAATAACTGGTATAGTAAGGTTTCTTATATGGAAGGTAGTTTTGTGATACGAGATTCGTTAAATCATAATTCAGAAGATGGATAGGATATTCGACGTAGAGGACATAGACTGGTTTGTTTGGTTTTTTAATGAATTCAATAATGAATCTGAAACGGATGTATACGTAATTAACATTAGGATTTCTTATTACTAGGGATAGATATGAAAACGCTTGTGAAATAGCTACCGGGTGTCTAAAATTTCTGGAATTTCCGAACTCCGCCTGTGAAAAAGTGTTCAGTTTTATGATAATTTCAAATTAGAAATAACAAATAAAAAAGTAGAGTTCAGCCGACAGAAGTGAAAACACCAATAAATTATTCTCTTTTAAATTTTTTATCGTAAATGGATTTTTTTACAAAAAAAAGTACACATATATACACAGTATACATATATAACTCATGGAAATCGTGACGATGATTTATACAACATTATATACGCTTCATTGTTAATTGTTTTGCATAACTAAAAGTATTGCGTATTGCATCGTAACCGTACCCGTCGGTTGTTCGTGACTTGGGCGCTAGAGTGGCCACTCGAGACATGAGACTCTTCTCAAGGGTGGTTCTACTCCATGTTAGTGCTGCACTAGGTTGACAAACTATAAGAACCTTTAGGGCGCCACTACCTTTTAGACGTCGACGAAAGAACAAAATGAATTTAAAGATAAAGAAAACTAATGTGAAAAAGGAACACCTTGTAGAAATTAAATTAATATATTTATTGAAAATTAAAAACTCACGATATCCCGGATACGATCCCCTATAGCTCTTATAGCCGGGTGGATAAGAAATTAAAAAGAACAAAGATGAAATGAAGCTTGTACTTTTTCTGGTACTTATCTTAAATATCTTCTCTAGGAAGGATGTGCAGAGAAGTGGACCTGGAGGTATATCAGCGGTTTTCAGAGAGGTCCTTGATGTATCTTGAAGGTGTCTTAGAACTAGCGATATCTTTGAGGTACCCTAGCTGTTAACGGTATCTTAGCTGCTAACGGTATCCTAGCTGCTATCGGTATACTAGATGTCAACGGTATCCAAGCTGACAACGGTATACTAGCTGTAAACGGTATACTAGCTGTCAACGGTCTACTAGCTGTAAACGGTATACTAGCTGAGCTAGCCAGGGAGATGATTCATTTAGGCGAGAAGTGTGCGTCACGCCTACTTCAACTGTCGAAGAACAATAGTAAATATTGCAAGGCGCCGGTCAGCCGCCAGGGAAAGAAGACAAAACGCAATTTTGAACTAAGGTAGAAGTATTTTGGAGGTAGTGGCGCGCCGGTAGGAATTTCGAATGAAAAAAAAGGACTAAAATATAACTCTACATGAATATACAAGGGAACTAAAATATAAATATACAAATTGTTGAACGTGTGGTTTCAACAAGTATTGATTGTCTAAGCCCTACTAGATCTTTGCGATGGTCAGATCTTCTATTTTTTTTTCGGCTTCGCCTATTTCTTCCAATATTCCGTTGGAGCTAATACCGCAAAAGGGTTCCGTCCCCTCAAAAGGGTGTTCCAGTCCCCCTCTTTGCTAGTCCATTACCATTTTGGAACTGATTACGCATTATGTACATGCGAATCGGACTTTTCGCTTAGATGTTGAGATGGGTATAAAAATGCTAAAAGTAAGAAAAATACGAAGAGGGTGACACCGAGCGAAGCTTTGGCGGGGCGGGTCGCTATTAAACAGACCTCCGAAGCGAGTTATTGAATTGATGTTGCTCAAATTTGGCATATCTCATCAACCATTTTGAGTTCTAAATAAAATATTACTACACGCCGACCTTCTAAAAAGAAACTTTGAAATCGAATGTGAACTTCTATATACAGAATTCGATTTGCGACACAATAAGAAACTACATCTTAATTTGAATACATATGAAACAAAATAAAAACTTGTTTCAATACACAGCATATTTTTAGTAATTTTATGTTAAATTAATTCATTTTGACCTCCCATCAAATGTGTTATTACAATATTTATTGTGGGCGGTTAAGTATTAGATTATAATAATATTTAAAAAAAAAGCAAAGTATTTTGTTTCAAAATATGTTTTTACATCATGGTCAACTCTATATGTTACTAGTTTTTAGAAACATGATAAACTGCTAGCTATGTATGTACGTATATGTCTATTAAAAAATGTTGTAAATCCTTGAGTAAGCTTTTATTATCTACATACCATGTATACATTTTACATTATCAACAGTAAATGTAATTGAAATGAGATTTCTACGTAAATTACTAGGAAAAACAAGAAATGAAACTTTGGAACAACAGCTGCATATCAACGATATTCAAAACCAAATTATCAGCACCTCATAGGAACAGCGACTGATCATCAACAGCAGATTTTATTTTTTATTAACAACATCAGCACAGCACCGACAAGGCACGTCAACGCCTCAACCACAACACATTTCTCAGAGAGAATATTTTGCGGATGGCGTGTTTGTGGAGTGCTGATCCTTTGCCGACGTCGTACACTCACTTATCAGCACATTTCGGTTAGTACAGTACAATACAATATCTCTGACAGCATAAAGTGAAGCCTATAGTCGGGTATCGCGGCGGTGCTGATACCGTGTCGATGCGTTAAGTGAACCCATACACAACCGTCAAGTTGACCACTCGATGGTGCTGTGACGATGCTTGTCAGGTGCTGTAAGGTTAAGCGATTTTCGGCTTTTATTGTGATTTGTAGAACATCGTTTGTCGTATAAAAGACAGTAGACTTGCCAATAAAATATATAAAGGAATAAACACAAGAGGAAAACATGACATGAGGGAGTAAAGAAGGCGGCTGACAGTGTATGCATTAAAGAGATTAACATTAAAGTAAAAACTAAAGATTAAAATGAATAGAAAAAGTTGTAAAGTTTGTCCGAACTCGATCCAGCATATAATAATTTTGAACAAACTTTACAAATCACACACACACACATTTATTTAACCAGCCACTTCCAGAATGCACCCCTCAGGAGCGATGTATTCCGAAGAGAGCTTCCTACAACACGATGGGTTCTCAATCCTTCTGCTAGACTATTTCATCTTCCTTTTTTTTGGTATTGCAGCCTCCGGAAGGGGCGAATCTTCAGCACTATCACTAAAGACAACCTTAATAAATGATTCCATTAGCTAAAGCTCTCCATAAAACGACCGGCAGGACCTCTTACAAGTGGTTCCTCTTTTATTTATTTTGTCGTGTGTCTTCTGCGTTGTCCGTTTTCCAGCTGCTTCTTTGGTCGTGGGTGTTTGTTCTTTTCCTCTAGTTGAGGGTTTGTGTGTGTCCTCAACTCTTCAGATCGTTAGAACAGAATAAACTAACAAAATGAAACCCAATAAAACTAGTCTTCCAAAAGTAGAAAGACTTTTGATTAAGAATGATCAGCGGTTCCTAACTTAAGGTACGTGAGATGATTTCAAAAGAAATTGGGCGATGGTATATATTATGTATATTGATTGCTATTTTGTTCTGTTTTTCTTTTAAATTGAAGCGAAATGAGATGAAAGTGTTCTGTTCGTATCCAAAAAAAGAAGCTTCCCGCTTCCCCCGGTTTACGAAGGTTCGAATGAATCACAAGAAGAACTTTAGGTACAGATTTATTGACACAAAAGTACCTAATATACAGAATTGTAAAAATATTTTAAAAACGAATTATGTCTATATCTTCTGTCTAAACTGACAGTTCTACGACAACTATTAAAATTGAGTCTTCTGATCTCCGACAGAAAGTGTTTCTTCTTGTACGCTAAAGTTCATTTAGTAGAAGAAAGGAAAATCTCGCGTTCGCAATATAGTCCAGTAAAATGAAGATATCAACTACCATTTCAAAACGAAAGCCTGTATTTTTGAATAATTTTTTTATAGGACCAATATTTTCAAATTTATATCGAAAATTTTAACCACTCATCTTAAATCTTGGCAATAATTATATATACAAATGTCACAATATAACAAATAAAAATTAATACTAATCCTCTACGCTTACAATTCATAATTTTCGCAGCCAAACCTTTATGCCACTCGGCTACGAAGTCATAATAACTTATCAACCAAGACCATTCGATTCAGCATAAAATTTTCTATAAAAAGAAGATTTTTCGCCTCTCAAATATTCCTACTCTCCAATGTATAATGTCTCAAAATCACTCTTCTATTTTTTGAGAATATTTCAAAACTTTTTGGACTCGCATATTTTCGTATGGAAATTTTTTTAGATACGGTGCTGTCGATTTTTTCCCCTATTAATTGGTCATTTGGAAACGTGTATTTAAAATGTCAAGGCCAAATTTTCATTAATATGACCAGTATGATTTTTTGAGCACGTATATGTCATTTTATTGTTTTACCCCATTTTATATCAAAATGAGAAATTTTCAAAATCTTAAATATACGCTTCCACATTTTGCAATATATCAAATCCCACTAATTCGACCCCATAGATCACGAATTTGCCCATGAGAAAAGGTAAAAATAGATAGTTATAAATTTTTATCGGTTCTCGATCGACCGATGCGACATGACTCCATACTTTTGGTTGTAACTGTATAACCGTTATACGTAAGCTATCTCTAGTCAACGCCATTCGATTCAGCATAAAGTTTTCTATTTAAAGAAAATTTTTCGCTTTTCAAATATTCCTACTTTCCGATGAATAATGTCTCAAGATCACTCTTCTATTTTTTGAGAATATTTCAAAACTTTTTGGTTTCACATACTTTCGTATAGAATTTTTTTTAGATACGGTGCTGTTGATTTTTTGCCCTATTAATTGGTCATTTGGAAACGTTTATCTGAAATTTCAAGTCCAAATTTCCATTAATGTGACCAGTATGATTTTTTGAGCACGTATATGTCATTTTATTGATTTCCCCCATTTTATATCAAAATGAGAAATTTTCAAAATCTTAAATATACGCTTCCACATTTTGAAATATATAAAACCCCACCAATCCGACCCCATACATCACGAATTTGCCCACGGGAAAGCGTAAATATAGATGGTTACGAATTTTTATCGGTTCTCGATCAACCGATGCGACATGACTCCATACTTTTGGTTGTAACTGTATAACCGTTATACGTAGCTATCTCTAGTCAACGCCATTCGATTCAGCATAAAATTTTCAACTTATAGAAGAATTTTTGCCTCTCTAATAGTCCTACTTTCCAATGTATAATGTCTCAAAATCACTCTTCTATTTTTTGAGAATATTTCAAAACTTTTTGGTTTCACATACTTTCGTATAGAATTTTTTTTAGATACGGTGCTGTTGATTTTTTGGCCTATTAATTGGACCTTTGGAAACGTTTATCTAAAATTTCAAGTCCAAATTTCCATTAATATGGCCAGTATGATTTTTTAAGAAAGTGTATGTTATTTGATTCGCTTTCCCCCATACTATATCAAAATGATGTATGCAGCTGAGCTATAAATTAGATTTGTTCATTTGTTTATTTCTATTGCAAATACGTCAAAACTGATTAGAAGAGATTTTATAGAAAATTTTGATATCTACCTTTTTTTATTAAAACCTTTTTTCTATCGTATGTTTTCGAGATATTTTCAAAAAAGTGATTTTGGGGGTAGTTTCTAATTTTTTTTTTACCCCCTAAATAGAATTAAATATTTTTTGACGGTATAGTTACAGTAACTATGTATAACAGTTAAAACTATACAGTTAAAAAATATTGATTTCTATTTAGGGGGTAAAAAAAATTAGAAACTACCCCCAAAATCACTTTTTTGAAAATATCTCGAAAACGTACGATGGAAAAAAGTTTTAAATAAAAAAAGATAGAAATCAAAATTTTCTATAAAATCTTTTCCAATCACTTTTGACGTATTTGCAATAGAAACCGAGATATTTATAATAAACAAATCTAATTTATAGCTCAGCTGCATTTTGATATAGTATAGGGGAAAAGCAATCAAAAAATCATACTGGCGAAAAATCTTATTATAGAAAATTTTATGCTGAAACGAATGGCGTTGACTAGAGATAACTACGTATAACGGTTATACAGTTACAACCAAAAGTATGGAGTCATGTCACATCGGTCGATCGAGAATTTCTAACTATCTATTTTTACACTTTCTCATAGGCAAATTCGTGATATATGGGGTAGTTTCTAATTTTTTTTACCCCCTAAGTAGAATTCAATATTTTTTTAACTATACATCGTGTCCCAAGTTATCTTTTACGGGCAATATCTAAAAGATAATCCATTACTGTAAAAACTGTTGTGAATGGCATCAAAATTTCTTCCTAATGACGTATCAGAAAGTTTATTTCACACAGAATTTTCAAAATGAAGGTCTGCTACTGTCAATTTTTTATTAAAAAAATTAATATCTCGATAAGTATAAATTTTAGATATAGGGTATTCTACACAAAGTGACATTGAAATTTAATGTATAATCCGAAAAGTTAATAATATACAGGGTTACAATACAATGTTCACATTCGGTATAACTATCTCCGTGTAAGTATGCCAATTTTTATAGAAATGGTGTGAGTATAGTGTCAAATATATAGATAGTGTAAGCTCGTCGTGAAACGGCCTGTATATTTCTAAAATTTTAATTAGAAAAATATTCCATATTATTTTGATATTTTATCTTACATCTTGAACTCTGCGGTTTTTATAGACAACGGTAACCTTTTCAAAATTCAACATCGTCATATTTTAAATATCGAGCATGACTCTATTACGACATTTCCTAATTTGTAATTTTTAACAGAATTATTATAATTTATTAGTAAATCGGTTTCTCTTGATTTTAAAGAAATATCCCTCAAGGTTCTGTGCAGAAAGTAAACAAGATAACCTTGATGTAATAATCCTACGCTAATGAAAACGTTAAGCAAAAAATAACAAATTTTATCTACCTAAAATATCTAGTATATTAACGTATTGTGTTTGTTATGTGAGGCGATAAGTGTGAATAAATAATGCGACTAATTTCACTAACTACACAATGCCGTATATAGTCCTTAATTAGGTGTCAACAGTGTGTCTCAAAAGATAGGCATACAATTTGACAAGTGTCATTCCATTCGAAATATATCCTGGACCAACGAAAATTATCATTTCGAGTTAATAGTTATTTGTGTATTTAGAGCGTAAAGTAACAGATTTTACTTTACGCTCGAAACACACATAATTTAATAATTAAAACAGTTTTTTATATTATCTTAGGTTATAATAGGAGTGGATTATGATTTAAGATAGTACCTACTCTGACATTTTAGTTGTCTTATTATTTATTAATGTTACAATTATTTATTGCAATTTTTGATTCAGAAGCAATTTCTTCCATTACTGAAGATTGAAAATTAGGTTGAACAACCGATAAGCGAGCGAAAAAGATTCCTTTTTTTGCTCTAGAGCGTAAAGTAACAATCCTCGGCATTATTTGTCGACTTTACGATTTCATTTGAATATAGTTATTAGTTATTTTACGCGCGACTGTAGGAAAAAACATTTTCAACTGGAAAATTAGTGCCGGAAAAAATTGAAGTTATAAATTGAGTAACAAAAAATGGTTCGGTTTTTTGGCAAATATCTCAAATATTGTTCGAGATATCCGAAATTTTAAAGAAGATCCATAAAGAGCCGGAAATTTTCGAAAAAAAAGTTCCACCATCCGGAACTATACCGAATATTTCCCTCATGTATTAAAAATCCCAAATGAAGCGGGAATTTTTCACTTATAATCCTCCCTAGAGCACGAATTATTTCCGGAAATTTTCTCGAAGTGCGAATTTTCTTAAAAAGTTCGCAACTGAGGAAAATTTCCGGAATATTAATTCTTACTCGCGGGAAATTCGGTAAGAAAATTTTATACCAAAACTTTTTTAAAATAGAAATTAAATTGGTGACATATTATTATTATTTATAACAGCTGTCAAGCCAGAGGGAAATTTCCACTCATTAATTTCCCTCTACGCAGGGAAATTTCCGAAGAAATTAGGTTATCGTCATAGCAACGTGTCAAAATGCAGGCATCTGATTGGCTAAAATTAACTGGTATAAAATTTTCGGCGAAAATTGCCCGGTAGAATCCGAAAATTTCCCGATAGCTATCGAAAATTTCCCTGCAGGTCCGTAACTACAGTAACGAGTGTTAAAATTGCGCATTTGTCATTTTGACATATGGCAAATTTTAAAATTCGTTGAAATGTCGCGATTTGGACAAGATTCTTCAAGTTCTGTTCAAGAAAAAGTGACCGAATATACCCAATTGTTGTTTAAATAAAAATTTCAAACAAACGTACTTTTATTTCTTCTACTCGAGAAATATTCTACCGAATTACACTCAAAATCAAAATAAACCTGATAATTTTCATATTTTGTTAAAAGAAACTAAAATAATGAAATTAAAATAAACTCATGCAGTTTTTAGACAACATGCTTTCATGAAAAATTATCGGTAATTTTGATGCACTTGTGTAATTACTTCCGACAATATTTATAATTTCAATGTATGGGTGAAAATTGGGTTAAAAACAGGTGATTTTTACAATAATTACTGAAAACGACCATGTGTCTTCTTTTATAAGAAATTTTGTCTTTTATATTTTGCGTATAGAGCTAGAAAAAAAAAACTGTGGATAACTCTTAAACATTATAATATTCTCCACGAAGAGAAATGCATTTTTGTATCTTTCGGAAACAATTCTGGAAGCAGTTATTCCACTCGCTTGTGGGTACATTCAAAATAGAGTTTTTGAAGGCGTTGACTGCTTCTTCCGGAAGGATTGGAACCTTTGACCACGCAGTTCATTCTTAATTTTTGGAAAAGTAAAAAAGTCGTTGGGACTTAGGTCATGACTGTATAAAGGGTGGTCCAACAATTCTATGTTTTCTGGCTCTAAAACTCGAGCATTGTCTTGGTGGAGGATCATTCGTCGTTGAGGGTTGGTTTTTCGAAGCTCGGCAATTACTTTCGGCAAACAAATCGATATGTACCAATCAGCAGTTCTTTGATCTTGAAGAGGAATTGTTGCTATACCGGGTGTCCCAGACTAATTTATTCAGGCTATATCTCTTAAACGAATAGAGATTTTTGAAAAATTTGTTGAATAGACGATGGAAGACCACATCCAAAACTGTAGAAAAATGTACAAGGTGCTATTAAAAAATTTAATGTTAGTTGTAACTAAGGGATGAATATTTAGGGGATGATTTTTCCTACGCCATATCAAAGTGTATTAGAAATGGAATAGATCAGTTTTTGTCCCATTCGAAAATCTCTATTCGTTTAAGAGATATAGCCTGGATAAATTAGTCTGGGACACCCGGTATACGTGACCAGCTTTTGAGACAAATGCCGCTACCATCTTTTTGGAGTACGGATAACTTTCGTCTGTTTTGGTTCATCTTGGAACACCCAAACAGCCGGCTGACGTTTATTTATGGGTTCATAAGAGTAAATCCAGGATTCATCACCATATCCTTCCATCCATTTATTTTTTAAAATATGCTGCCATTTTCGGGTTGTAGTTTTGTCATGAATTCTTTAATTTAGCAAATATTTCGTTCAGTATATTTATTTCAGAATCAAATTCATCCATTTTAATACTAAGTTTTGCTTGTAAATTTAGAACTTCTAATAGTGTCTCACAGTTTAAAAGAAATCTCCAGTTTTAAATTAAATTCCTGAATTTTGCATAACCAATTAGTTTCATTAAAATCAAACCATTTATTAAGATATGCTAAGCATTTATCAATAAATAATAGTATTTTCGCGTACTATATACAGGGCCGGACCGCGACCTTTGGGGGCCCTGGGATAACGATATCCGGGGGACCCACGAAATAATTAAAATATTTACCAATTTCCTAAAAAAAAAAAAGAATTATGCGGGAAAATTGAACATATATTTTTGATTTGTATTTTTTTGCTGGATTATTAATTTATTATTCGGGGCCCCTGGAACATACGTATATATTTCGGAGTCCCGAAATATAGTACAATATATTTTTTGAGTTTCCTCCGTTAAACCGGTTCATGAATTTTTTTATTTATTATTTTGTGACATTTTTATATGAATAACCCAATAAAAATAAATTTTTTATAGGACCAGTATTTTAATTTTTTAATTGCGGATATAATCAGATATAAAGAATTTACAATGAACGTCTATGTCATTATCTCATGAAAGTATTTGCAATCAATTGCAACATTCACACTCACAATGCTAAGAAAGAAAATAATAAATGAAATAAAAAAATGTTTTAATATACTTACCACGTTTTAAAACCGAAATAAAAAGTAAAACATAATAATAATAAACGATTATTATTATTTTTTACATTTTAGTTCGTTGTAAAAACATTTTTTATTTCATTAATTTATTCTCCATTAATCGATGAACAAATTGAGTTTTTTTACCGAAGCTCTAACTCAATTATTTATCAACTTTTTTAATATTATTTGCATATTTCTCTGGAACTTATTTCTTTTTTACTTAATTATTAGTTCAAATATCTTATAAACCATTAAAAATATGACAAGAACAAGAGATCCTTTTTATTATTCGATAGTTAATAAACAAATTTAGCTTTTAACCTACACGATGAAGCTCAAGTGGAAAGGTTATTTATGGCAGAAAAAGCCGACGGTCTATTTTAAACGAAACTATACATTAATTTCAATGAGGTATAAAAAACAAAATTTTTTTAGCTGAAACCAGTTTCAAATTTTTTTTTCGTTTTTTCAGTATATAGATGCCTCCCCAAACACAAAATCACAAAAAAAATTCTGCGGAAATGCATTATTTTCCCGACTTAAGAATAACTGAAACCAGTTACATGAAAACTATGCTTTATATAATATAGAAACCTTAAAATATAAACAATCTAAAAGTTGAGTTTAATCCTCTTCCCGACCTTTAACACAGATCAATGAATAATATCTATTCTTATCAGTAAAGCTCGGATTCTAGGCAAAATGCCTTTTTTGCCTTTTTTTGCCGATTCTAGATGATTTTTTTATATTTTGCCTTTTTTCGTAAATTCCGCCTTTTTGTGCCTTTCTTAAACTTTTATGCTACCCTACTGATGATGTTATTCATATTCGGTACTTCATTTTATTACTAAACCTTTCCGTAATAAAATTTTGGACTAATAATAAAATATTAATGGTTTGTCTGTTAATGGTCTTCTGGGAAAATTTACCTACCTATTTGCGGATTAAGAAGAGGCTTAACAAATGGGAAATCCCTAATATTTTGACCTTTATATCAGTTGTACAGACGGTTACTGAATCAGAGTTTAGTTTTGTTGCGTATACCGAAAAGTAAAGAACACACATTTTAAAAAGTTTTAGACGTTTTGTGAGTTTATTTAGAAAGATGAATTCTAAGTTAAGTGCTTGGATCCGACCATATCCGGAACTATCCTTAAAAGGAGATGGAGCATTTTGTAAACCGTGTGGGGCAAATCAGTAAGTTTCATTTTTTCACCGCATAACTACATAGTATTAAAATTCTAATTAATTATTCTTATTTTTTTAAATTCTCAGATTCCAAGTACAGAAAAGTACTTTATTGACCAGCATTATGGAACTCCACTCCACAAACGGAATTTGGAAAAATTAAATTCCTCCAAGTTAGTCCAAACATCACTGCGGGATAGTTCAAAAAAAAAGGAGGAGGACACATTTAAATTTGATTTATGTCAGATGATGATCTAATCTAATATACTACTGTATAAAGTTACAAAATTTTAATTTTCCACTTTTTTATTAACAATTGAAAATTATAAATGGGAAAAAAATAAATAAAAAAATATGCGTTAATTTGGACTTTTAATGGTGTTTTTAGAAAAAATACTGTATGATATACCTTCGGCGACGTGTCCCACCCAAACTTCCCTTATCACAAAATAAAATATCACTTTTAGCACTTATATCATAAATAACTATTTTTTACTGTTATTGTTTAAAAAATTGTTATAAACAAATCCATTGGATTTTTAGAAAAAAAAACGGTTCCTTAAAAAAATGTATTGGTTGCTAAAAAATTAACAATCATTTTTGGCGACTAAATATTAAAATTAAGGAACCGTTTTTTCTTTAAAAGTCATAAATTCTATTGTTCTTTGAGATCTTTTTTTTCGTTTTTTATTTGTTTATTTAAAAAACATGTTGTTATAAACAAATTAATTTTTTCTATTTATTTACTTAATTCTGTAATAAAAGTAGCCATGTCTGATTTTTTCCCCCAATTTTTAGCAAATTTGAAGATATTTTTGGATATTTTTTAAAAATTCGAAAGTATTGAATATTTTTCGAGATAGGTATTTATAAAAAACCAAACCCCCCTTTTTTTCACTTATTTGTTCATAACTTTTGTAATTTTTTTCAGCTCCTTTTCGAACTTTTCCTTAAACTCTCTACGTGACAATACGAATAGAACACCATGGTCTTAATTTTCGGAGACTATATAAAAATTTTACAAAAAATGGTACGTGAACCAGACTAAATCGAAAAATTGCAAATTGCATTTCCGCAAAAAAAATTCGAGTCTTTCTGTATGGAAAAAATTCCAAATAGTAAATAAACGAATATTTCTTACATAACTGATTTCAGCTAAACGAAAGTTGATCCAAAACCAAATGGAATTCAGGAATTTGATATTTTTCTTGTAGTGCAGATATTGGGTGTTTTCGCATGGACAAGTACCCTCTTACTTTCCAGAAAATTACACCACTGCTTCAATAGAAAATAAATTTTAGTTGCAAAAATATTTTTCTTCGGAATCCCTGCACTTTAAAATTGATAAAATGTATCTTCTGAAAACTTTTGTGTGTATACATACTTATTATAGTTGATTATCGAGGTATTTTCCAACATTCAATATAAAATTGTTAAATTTCTATTCCAGAATTTCCCGTTCTAAAGTACACAGACCATTATCCTCGGTATCATAAAAGCTCTCCGATGCGAACTAAAATGGGACGATAAAAGAAATAGAAGCGAGTCCTCGAACAACATACAACTTTTCAGTCAGACTGTCCCATAATATCTACAGTTAGTCAAACATTTCTTCGCCTTGTACTCGTATAGAGGGCGGATCAGTTTTCTTCCCATCGACCCGGGAATTTTTTTTCTTACCCATCCTATTTCGTACTGCGGTGCGGCAGGAAAGGAGCTTAATTGCCTTTCGAGATTATGACGGTCTAAATATAAAGCGTTCTTACGAACGAATTGTTTTTTAAAATAAAAGGCAAAACAAGGGGTCGGGAATGGATCCAGAGGGAATTTTTCAAGAAGCTACACCTAACAGCAAGAATAATACTGTCGTTAAAAAATTAATAAAAAGTGGTTATTTCCCTTCCCCTTCTTTGAAAAGTATCAAAAAATTAGGAAAATATTCGGATTTTTATCTAATTTGTTGCTGAATTTTTTACCATTTCCAATTATTTATTATTTTGTGTAACAAAATATTCAAAAAAGCAGGAACGAGAAGATATAATATCGTTTTTTCAGTTCAGTTTTTAAAAAGTAAAAAATAAATTACTTACCTATAAAATTTGCAACTAAAACATTTTTTGTTAGGTTAGATTTATTTACTTTGCATAAAGGGGTTTTCGGGTACGGCCATTCCGAAAATGCAATCAGTTCCCGAAAAGGAAAACTCCTTCCCCGAGAAACTCGAAAAGAAGAAGATGAAGAAGAAGAAGAGGAGGAGGAAGAAAAAGAAAAAGAAGAGGAAGAAGAAGAAGAAGAGGATGAAAAAAGAGGAAAAATTACGTAAAAAGTTTCTTTTTTTTTTTATAATTTTTTAGGAAAATTAGTTTTGCCCATAACTTATTTTCGGAGGGTGGGAAAAATAATTTTTTGGTTGGGCAAATATGGACTAACATTGGGCAATCCAACTGCGTGCAGTTTTCTGTGGAATTCGGAAAAAAAATTTTGTTTTGTTCATAACTTTTTTTGGGGGGGTGGGCAAAAAAATTTATTGGATGGGCAAATGGGGGCAAAACTTGGGCAATCCAACTGCATCAAGCTTTTTGCCAAATTCAAAGACGGGGGTGCTGGAACTAATTTTTTTAGAAAAATTAGTTTTGCCTATAACTTTTTTTTGGAGGGTGGGCAAAATAATTTATTGGTTGGGCAAATGTGGGCTAACGTTGGGCAATCCGACGGCATAAGGTTTTTTGCAAAATTCGAATTTGGGGGTGTTGCCGTCACGCACCTAACATTATTGTGACTCAGCCTGAAAATTTCTGAAAACTTTCTGTCGGAATTGTTTTTTTTTTAAATAAAACTGAAATGAAAATTGTAAGGAATGTTCTAATTAACCAGATATCCACTTATTTTTCTCAATTAAGCAGTTATAATGATAATTCGGTTAGGAAAATAATTGTATGACTTTAAAATTCGTCGCTCGACATTTCTTTTAAAAAGAGGAAGGTGTTAGATGTATCCTGTATGTCAAATGTAACTACTATATAGAAGATGAACACTGACATTTTGACATGACAGTTGACAGTACTAAATGAATATGGTTTTGATGACTACATGTTTCAATGGTAACCTAAATAATCATGGGGGTCTATTCTCAAATAATGACATTTTTTGTTGCATGCGAGACTGTATAATTCTTGATTGGCAAAAGTATAATCTTGCAAGCGACAGAAAATGTCACTTTTTGAGAATAGACCCCCCTGGTTCATCGGAATAATTGAAAGGCATCCAATAATTGCAACCTACATAAAAGAAAGCAACATATTCAAATAACACACCTTTTTTACTAACACAAAAGATTGAAACTGTCATAAAACACGAATCTCTTAGAAACTGTCAAACATTCTACAAAAAATATTGGGTCTGCATACTTGGTTATTTAAAAATCTAGATTTATATTGGTCAATTTTTCAGTTTCATAATGAAAACCAGTGTTATAATGAGTATCATTATGAAACTGAAAATTGGCATTTAATTAACAACTTATAGTATAGGACTAGAAAATAGTATTTTATGCAACGATCATGTAATGATAGCCATTAAGACACGAGCATGTTGTAGGATACGAAACGAGCCGCAGGCGAGTTTCGTATATAATATGCGAGTGTATTAATGGCCATTACATGAAAGTTGCATACAATATTTTTTCTACTCCGATTAATAAGAATTATTTAATTAATAATTATCATTTATTATAAAAAACAAGAACAATGAAAGGAACTTCAACAAATAAATTTTACAAATTGTACAACAAATAAAAAAAACGATGTTATATTTTTTGTGTTTCTCCAATCCATAAATTGTTTGTATAATTTTTCATAAGTTTTCTTGGATTTTTCTGGTAATATATTGTCAACTGCATTTTCGGCTCTTTCTCTAATTTCTGGAGGCGTCAGAGAAAATTCTTCGTTATCACTCATTATTTTAACACAATTTAATTATTTAGTTTAATTAATTTTAAATATAGTTACTTTTGAAAATCAAAATTATTTGACAGCTGTCAAATTAAGTGTCGCCTAATATAATTAATTTCAGAAATGTCAACCAGGTATCCATGGCTATATTAAATATTGTGCGAATGTCGCATTCCTATTGGCTTAAAAATCTGTATCATAATGAAAATTTGTATCATAATGAATATCATTATGATACAGATTTTAGTTTTTTATTAAGTATATTATAAAACAGGAGTAGAAAAATATCTTTATTTTATTAAATGACGTAAAAATACTCCTTTTTACATTCCTTGCATCTCAGTACTGATCATTAAATTATTTATTAACATTGAAATTTTTCTAAAACCACAAATGAGTGTTCTCCAATCTTGCAAAAAATACCCATGATTCAAGAGATTTAACCTACAGATTTGTATATCATTTAGTTATTTGACCCTGAAAATTGTGTGGAATTTAGAAGTATTCAAATATTAATTCTCGTATTACTTATTGCATCAACAATAAGGAAGTTTCTGAGACAACCAAAACGGAAGTGTATCACTCCATATACAGACCAATACTCACGTATTGAAGCGAGTCCTGGGCAGGGTTGCCAACTATATGAAAATAAAATACGCCAATTTCTAAACAAAAAATCGCCCAAAATGTTTTTCTCATTCGAAATAAGTTGTTTTACCATGTAATCATTAAAAGGTTGTTGCTGCCCAGGTGGCACGAATAAAGTTTTGAGATTTTGTAAACTTTTGTGTTGGCAATGCTTGTAATTGCTACCAATCTAAATATATTCAGAAGAAA
Organism: Lochmaea crataegi; assembly: GCA_947563755.1. Taxonomy (NCBI): domain Eukaryota; kingdom Metazoa; phylum Arthropoda; class Insecta; order Coleoptera; family Chrysomelidae; genus Lochmaea; species Lochmaea crataegi. Next base: position 62,066,403 of record OX387424.1, read on the forward strand.
CCAACATAAATTATGTAGGGACCCTAAATGTCTATCTCATTGAAATTGGCAGGTTGGTATTAAAAATAAGCAAAAATAATGGAAAATCGAAGATACTTTTTTTAATGAGTGCCTACGCAACAAAAACAGATCAGAAACTCTAAACTTATTGTAACTTCAAAATTAAACTTCAATGTATAAATAAATTTAAAAAAAATTGTACCTTTTATACTAAGGAAATACATAACAAAAAACAGAAACATCTAAAACTCTAAGGCCTAAAGCCTAAAATATTCATCTCTCAATGACTCCTCGGTAACTATGAGCAACATTACAATGTTAAATAATATATCAACAGTTAACCCTAAAAAGACGCTTTCTATCGGTTACCGGGATTCACTGAGAGATGAATATTTAATAAAAAATCTTAAATAATTCAGTTTTTAAGATTAAAATTGAATATTGGGAAAAACTTCAAGTAACTTGTTTTGGGTTTGTTTTGCTTAAAGTCGTACATAAACGTGTTAAATTTCCTGTGCATTTGTTGACTAGCTTCAAAAGTGTCACAGCATTGTCTTATTAACCACAAATTCAGTCTTAATTCTCAACAAACTATCTAAAAGTGGAACGTGCATCTTGTCTTAATTTGGTTTTGACAACAGAAAAATTCATATAATTATTGATTCATATTAATTTTTTTCATTTAACACCATTTAACAACATTCAACAACCTGAACAGCCATCAAAAATGTCGGAACAAAATTGTCTGAATGTCATGTCAAATGTCAAAATCAGCTAGTTCTGTGATCTGTGTTTCAAGCTAAAGGTGGGATGATCGATAAAATACCAACTGAAAGAAGAAGTAGCTAAAGGTGGTTCATATTTCTGTCTGTTTCTGTTTCCATAGGAAAAATCGCCCATATGAGCAACCGGAATAAATTATATCGCCCAAATAATCGCAAATCGCAAAAATGGAATTTTACTCGCAAGTTGACATTTAAAATCGCCCATTTTGCGATAAATCGTCCGATTTGGCAACCCCAAACGACAGGCAGAAGAGTAAGATTCAAACAGCGGAGATAAAATACCTAAGAAAGTGGAAGGAATAACAAGAAAAGATCGTATTATAGAAACCAGACAATAAGAGAGGAATTATAAGTAGAATTTATAAAAAAGGGGCAACTTACTGAGAATGAAGAATACCTATAGGAGCAGTCAAACAAGTATGGCAGGCAAGACCACAGAAGAAACGGAAAAGAGGAAGATCGAAAAATACCTGGGAAAAAACAATTGAAAAAATTTTGAAAGAGAGAAATCTAGCGTGGAATAAAGCAAAAATAAAAGCCAAAAACAAGAAAGGATGGTGGAAATTCGTACATGGGTGAAAAGAGATTACCTTCCTACACCATACTATATGATAGCATTATTCCTATCAAAAAAAGACCAATGCGATACATGCATTGGTCACAAAACAGGAATTGACGTATATTAAGCTGCGGCAGCCTTTTCATAGGGCACGATCCGGACTGGGCCCATAATTTGTTGCTATTTTGTTGCTAATTTGTTGCGCAAAAATTAATTTTGTTGCTAATGCCGTTACCGAGAAAACGCGTGGCCCCGTAGCGTAATATTAAGCTGCGGCAGCCATACAGCATATTTCTGTAACGAAAATAGCTACGAGTGCAGGCTTGACGGCATATTTTGTTGCTAATTTGTTGCTTCAATATGGTATAATTCAAAAATTCCCAAAACAGCCCCTACCCGCAAAACTCACCCCCTGCTTTTGCGACATTGAGCTGCGGCAGCCATTTTACATATTTCGGTAACTAAAATAGCTACGAATACAGGCCCGACGGCATATTTTGTTGCTAATTTGTTGCTTTAAGATGGTATCGAGAAGGGCAAGGAAAATCATTGAAGAAGCTATACAGTGTTGTAAAAATGGCTTCTTCAATGATTTTCCTTGCCCTTCTCGATAGATTAATCAATGATCTGTTTTAACCGCGTCGCACGGTGTTTACTTAGATAATGCCTGCTCCATGCTCCTACGTCTCCCCCTACACCGTCACCGCTCTTGTCTATTACACACATTACCCGCTGCGCATTCGGTATTGTATAGAATACCTATAGGTAATGTATAAAATAAATCATATTTCATACATTACCTAAATGTTTTAGGTATTCTATACATTGCCTAGGTATTTTGTATAGAATACCGGATTATACAGATTGCCGGTAACATATAAAATGACTTTGAGGAAAACCGTCAATTTAAATTGGATGCTTTTCATAAAAAATTTACTAAAGGCGGAAAAGTGTGTTTTGCGGGTAAGGGCTGTTTTGGGAATTTTTGAATCATACCATCTTAAAGCAACAAATCAGCAACAAAATATGCCGTCAGGCCTGTACTCGTAGAATAGCTATTTTCGTTACAGAAATATGTAAAATGGCTGCCGCAACTCAATGTCGCCAAAGCAGGGGGTGAGTTTGGCGGGTAGGGACTATTTTGAGAATTTTTGAATCACACAATCTTAAAGCAACAAATTAGCAACAAAATATGCCGTCAAGCCTGTACTCGTAGCTATTTTCGTTACAGAAATATGCTGTATGGCTGCCGCAGCTTAATATTACGCTACGGGGCCACGCGATTTCTCGGTAACGGCATTAGCAACAAAATTAATTTTTGCGCAACAAATTAGCAACAAATTATGGGCCCAGTCCGGATCGTGCCCTATGAAAAGGATGCCGCAGCTTAATAGACGTGGAAAAATCGCCCATATGAGCAACCGGAATACATTATATCGCCCAAATAATCGCAAATCGCAAAAATGAAATTTTACTCACAAGTTGACATTTAAAATCGCCCATTTTGCGATAAATCGTCCGATTTGGCAACCCCAAACGACAGGCAGAAGAGTAAGATTCAAACAGCGGAGATAAAATACCTAAGAAAGTGGAAGGAATAACAAGAAAAGATCGTATTATAGAAACCAGACAATAAGAGAGGAATTATAAGTAGAATTTATAAAAAAGGGGCAACTTACTGAGAATGAAGAATACCTATAGGAGCAGTCAAACAAGTATGGCAGGCAAGACCACAGAAGAAACGGAAAAGAGGAAGATCGAAAAATACCTGGGAAAAAACAATTGAAAAAATTTTGAAAGAGAGAAATCTAGCGTGGAATAAAGCAAAAATAAAAGCCAAAAACAAGAAAGGATGGTGGAAATTCGTACATGGGTGAAAAGAGATTACCTTCCTACACCATACTATATGATAGCATTATTCCTATCAAAAAAAGACCAATGCGATACATGCATTGGTCACAAAACAGGAATCGTAACAGAAGAAAATTATAAAAGTCACCAAAACAGAAAAGAAGCGGCTAGAAAAGAAAAGGATAACGATAAGAAAAACCGCTATTTATTACAAGATTAAATTTATTGTGCATAACATGACGTTTTTGGATTTAAATAGTAAAGATGGATACTGTTTCCTCTGGGATGAGACTGAAGGTGGCTTATCTGGCAATGAGTTTGCCTCCATTATAAGTAATTTCGTATAAACTAAAGTACCATTTAGTCCTAATGATGAAGTTATTTTGTGGAGTGATGGGTGTACCAACCAAAACAGAAACGTAGCAGTTTCGAATACCCTTATCAAAGTTGCACATGAAAATAATATAACAATCACGCAAAAGTATTTAGAGAAGGGTCATTCTGACAGATTGAAAATAAACATGAGAAAATTCAATGATCTTCACGACCTAAAAACACAGGCAAATACATGGAAAGAAATTTATAAAAGAACCATCAGAAAAAGTAGCGAAAGAACAGCTCTCAATGAGCAGGAACAAACTACGCACCATAACGGGGCTACTTACGAGACACTTTCCCACAAAGGAGCACCTGAACAAAATAGGGCTGTATAACGGAGACCTTACATGCAGAAGATGCAAAAAGGATACCAAAACAGCTCTACATATACTATGCAACTGTGAGAAGCTGGACCACAGGAGGCAGAAACTGTATGGTAGACCCCAAATGACTCCAGAAGACTTCTACAACCAACCAGCAAAGAACCTGTATGAGCTAATACAGGGAACGGATTGGCTGAATAGGCTGTAGTCAGAATACTAGGAGTATCCACAATAAGCCCAGGAGGCTGAGGTGGTGCCGGCGAAGGGACGGCTCCTTATAAAAAAAAAGACCTAAAAAAGTTTTACATCAAGAATATCACAACTTTTATGACACTCTTCCTTATTTGTAAGCTAATATTAAAATTTCATTGTAATAAAAGTGACTTGTTGATTTGTGTACTTGTTTAATAAAATTTTGTGATTAAAAAAGTTGTTTAGCTGTTCTTTTAAAACCTAGTATGTCTTTTATCAAGAATTTTCATTTAAAAAAGTCCCTTTAACTAAAAAAAAAATGGAAAAGGATAGAAAAATAATCAACACTATAATATAGAATACCTACTCTTAACATAAAGTCAATGTACAATTAATTTTATAACTATTGAAATATAAATAATTATTTGACCACGTTTTTACCTTCCCCTGTAAAATTACTCGAATTAGACGTGGATTTGAAATCTGACCATCGATATACATATTACTTATTGCAAAATCCAAAAATTACCGATAACCAAACTATAATAATATTTTCTATTCCTATGTATTAATACTAAAAATATTAACACTTAGTACATTCGGAATGTTTGTAAAATTGGGGCTAATTACAAAAAAAACTACATCATTTACAGTACTTTTATCCACCCTAGGGAGGAAAGTAATTTTAAGTTGAAAATGATTGAAATGAAAACTTTTAAATTTTGTTAATTTCTAAAACATCTTGTATATCAAGTATTGTGGTAAAAATTAAACTAAGCAACTAGCCAACATTGTGTTGAAATTACAACCACAAAAATCTAAAGACGGGAGAGTATAATACAAAATTTCATTCGAAATAAAATTTTTCTGATTTCCAATATTCATATAAAATAACAAATTTTTTTTTTTTAATTCTGCAATTATTTTTAACGCCCATTAAAAAGTATTTTTACAATTTTTTTATTGATTCCTCCTAATCTTCTTAAAATATTCTTCCTGTAAATCAAATTCCACTTATACAAGTACAACTTTCTGTTGAGAAAATAAAAACAAAACTGCTGTTCCAAATTCACGTAGTTTCTAGGAAACACCCCCACACCCTTGTTATTTTTCACACACACCTCCCTCCCTTACACGTTTACGTACCAAACCATTCCACTGGTCGGCTGTACACCAGCAATGGAAAGTTGCCATGCGTTAGAACCGACAACGTCGCACAAAGGGGGAGTGGTGGGTCTACCAGAGGGGAGAAACGAGATACGGGAACGGAATTGTCACCGCACCGCAACGGGCAAAATCAATTCAGCAAAAAAAAAATTCACGCAGGGTTAGGTAGGCACTTTTTAAGAATTGGTTAGTAATAGATATAAAAGTTCTTTTTTTCGGTTAACCAACTTACTTAACGAATTATCATGGTAATCCTTATTTTGTCATATTAATCCAATTTTAGGTACAAAAACACTCACATACGTATATAAATGTATTCCCAATAAACATATAAACACAGTAATAACCCAAAAATAGAGATTTATTGTAAAATTTAGTAGCAACGTGGCATTCAAATGCCACGCCCTATTACGTTTCAGCGCAAATTTTTTCAACCAAAATTAATCCTGCAAAGTCGATTCCATACGTATTCAACGTTTCAAGAGCATGTATCATATGATAACACAAAATACACTTCACTTATTGCTGAAAATAACCAAAGAATAAATCAGCAACCGAGTGAGTTTGTCCGTCGACGTTGCTCTTGCTAAAATGTAGTAAGTAAAATGGCAGATATTTCCACAGCTGCACAAGTTTTATACGTGAAAGCTGCGCATGATCAATACACACATTTCCCACTCTGCACCCCGTTTACTCCGAAAGTTTATACTGCGTTACATTCGTTTTTTTTGTTGTTGTTGTAGAGATGGGAACTTTTTATATTGTTGGCACTTATAACGTCGGCGCCTGTTTCGAAATTATACAATATTACTGTTAATCTTATTTTTAAATTATTGTAACCTTGAAACAAATTCGAAAACACTCTATTTAGAAATCATATCACGAGAGTACAATCAATGTTTTTAATTAAGACCGAAAATTGTCAGAAAAAAATTATTTTTATCATCACCTTTGGACGTCTGTAAATTTAACAGAGCATTTTATCATTTATTCGTTTGTGTAGAGACAAAAAAGTACAAAATAATTTAAATTGTACAAATTCTCCTCTTATCCACTCAAATAATTACCTATTTGACGTAAAATTTATAAATCATCATCGATACACTCCCGATTTAGTCACGAAGTCCGCTTATTCTCGAGCAACAAAAATATTCTTTCGATGAAATCATTCCGAATGCATGTCTTGATTAACAAGGAAAATGTTTTTAAAAACAATAAATAGCTTGAATTTAAAATTCAAACCATAAATTTCTTAGCGCTTTTTGAAGTGAAAACTTCCTTAGGAACATTGAGCACTTTTTTGGGTGAAGAAAAAACATGGATTTTTCGTCATCGTCACGCTTTTATGCAACACACAATACTTCTGGATATGCAACACAATTAACAATGAAGCGTATATAGTGTTCAGGGTTGCCAAATATATGAAAATAAAATACGCCAATTTCTAAACAAAAAATCGCCCAAATCGCCCAAAATGTTTTTCTCGTTCGAAATAAGTTGTTTTACCATGTAATCATTAAAATGTTTGTTGCCCAGATGGCACGAATAAAGTTTTAAAATTTTGTAGTTGCTGCTAATCAACTTTTGTGTTGGCAATGCTTGTAATTGCTACCAATCTAAATATATTCTAAAGAAACCAACATAAATTATGTAGGGACCCTAAATGTTACCACTATCATAATATTTTGAAAAAATTGAATTGAAAAAATAAGCAGAAATAATGGAAAATCGAAGATACTTTTGGCCTACGCAACAAAAATGAAACACATAAGAAACTCTAAATTTATTGTAACTTCAAAATTAAACTTCGATGTATAAATAAATTTTAAAAAATTGTACCTTTTATACTAAGGAAATACGTGAATCTTTTTTTTGTATTTAGCGTAATTTGGCATAGTTTTTCAACTTATGTGTTATGACAACAGAAAAATTCATATAATTATTGATTTATATTAATTTTTTTCATTTATAAAGCATTTTACATTCAACAACCTGAACAGGGAACAAAATTGTCTGAATGTCATGTCAAATGTCAAAACCAGCTAGTTCTGTGATCTGTGTTTCAAGCTAAAGGTGGGATTACGATGAGCGTTAAAATGCTAACTGAAAGAAGGAATAGCTAAAGGTGGTTCATATTTCTGTCTGTTTCTGTTTCCGTAGGAAAAATCTATTGAAAAATGAGCAACTGGAATATATTATATCGCCCAAATCGCAAAAATGAAAATTTACTCGCTAGTTGACTTGTAAAATCGCCCATTTTGCGATAAATCGCTCGAGTTAGCAACCCTGATAGTGTTGCTTAAATCCTCGTCTCGCTTTCCATCAGCTATATGTATACTGTGTATATATGTGTACTTTTTTTGTAAAAAATTCCATTCACTTCTGTCAGAAGTCCCATGACTGGACTCTGCGTTTTTATTTTCCCAGAACCCAATACGTTTGAAAATTATATACAGGTTCGGCAAATATTTATCTTGCATATGGCATATATGTAGAATTTCATAATGGAGCAACAAGAGTGAACAGCATACTTCCCCTCCTCGAAACACCCCTTCTTTAGACAGATTGGCTATACGGAAGATAATTATTTGCCGAATCTGTATAATTTGTTTGTTTCGTTAAATTTTAACTCGTTACAAAATCGCTACTCGACAAACTTTCGTCCAACTTTAATCTGTAACCAGTTAGTGCTGACGTGAATTTGTGGTATAATTTATTTACGTCGCTCTTCCGTCTCCTTCTAACGAATTTAATGAATATTTCAATTTATTTTGTATATTTTCAATCTATATACGTTATACCATTATAGGATATGGTTTGAAAATAATTTGTTCTTATAATATGGAGTTATTTCATTACCGACAAAAACTAACGCCCACGTAGGTATTACCTGCAGTAGAAACTGTGCTCGATTTCACTTTGGCTCATGACTGTAACGTTAAATGAGTTAACCAGGCCTTTGTTGATTAATACTTACAAAATTAATTTTTTTTTTGGAATAATGGGATGGATAATTTGTATGCTAATATAATGATTTGACTTGGGGAGCTAATGTAATTCAGTTTAATTCCGAAAGAGAAAATTGATAGGCATATTAACTAAATAATAGTAAACACTTGATATTTTGCCTTAAGGATGGGTATTTTGTTTTGGGAATGTTTTATCTTGAGGATAGTTAGTCTTGCGAATCTTTTATCTTGGGTATATTTTGTTTGGATGATATTTTATCTTGGGGATAGTTAGTCTTGGGAATATTTTATCTTGGGGATAGTTAGTCTTGGGAATGTTTTATCTTGGGGATATTTTGTCTTGAGAATATTTTGTTTGGACGATATTTTATCTTGGGGATAGTTAGTCTTCGGAATATTTTATCTTGGGGATAGTTAGCCTTGGGAATATAATTGATCTTGGTACTTTGTTGGATATTTTGTTTGGACGATATTTTATCTTGGGGATAGTTATCCTTGGGAATATATTTGATCTTGGTGATATTTTGTTTGGACGATATTTTATCTTGGGGATAGTTAGTCTTGGGAATGTTTTTATCTTGGGGATATTTTGTCTTGAGAATATTTTGTTTGGACGATATTTTATCTTACCCTCAAGAGGGCTTAATTCTATAACAGGGTGGAAATAAAATTTTTCAATCCAATGAAGGATAAATTCAAATTAAATTCAAATCATGCTCGAAAAAAAAATCTTGTGGATAATTAGTCTTGGGAATATTTAGTCTTGGTGATATTTTGTTTGGATGATATTTTACCTTGGGGATAGTTAGTCTTAGGAATATTTTATCTTGGGGATAGTTCGTCTTAAGAATATTTTGTTTGGACAATATTTTATCTTACCCTGAAGAGGACTTAATACTATAACAGGGTAGAAACAAAATTTTGCAATCCAATGAAGGTTAAATACAAATTCAATTCAAATCATGCTCGAACAAAAAAAAATCTTGGGGATAATTAGTCTTGGGAATATTTAGTCTTGAGAATATTTCGTTTGGTCGATATTTTACCTTGGGGATAGTTAGTCTTGGGAATATTTGATCTTGGGGATAGTTAGTCTTGGGAATATTTGATCTTGGAGATGTTTTGTGTTGAGAATATTTTGTTCGGGATATATTTTGTCTTGAGAAAATATTTTGTTTGGAAGATATTTAGTCTTGAGAATATTTTGTTTGGGAAATATTTTGTCTTGGGGATATTTTGTTTTGGAGATATTTTGTTTTGACAATATTTGATCTTGGGTATATTTAGACCTGGAGATATTTTGTATTGAGGACATTTTGTTATCGGGATATTTAGTCATGGGAATATTTTGTCTTGGAAATCTTTATCTTTTGGATATTTTTTCTTGGGAATATTTAGTCTTAGGGATATTTTGTTTGGATGATATTTTATCTTGGGATTAGGTTAGTCTTGGGGATATTTTGTCTTGAGAATATTTTGTTTGGTCGATATTTTATCTTGGGGATAGTTAGTCTTCGGAATATTTGATCTTGGGGATAGTTAGGCTTGGGAATATTTGATCTTGGGGAAATTTTGTCTTGAAAATTTTTTTTTGGATGATATTTTATTTTGGGGATAGGTTAGTCTTGGGAATATTTGTACTTGGTGATATTTTGTCTTGAGAATATTTTGTTTGGGGGATATTTTATCTTGGGGATATGGGAGATATTTTATCTTGGGGATAGTTAGTCTTGGGAATATTTGAGTTTGGTGATATTTTGTTTTGAGAATATTTTGTTCGGGAGATATTTTGTCTTGAGAATATTTTGTTTGGGAGATATTTTGTCTTGGGAATATTTTGTTTTGGAGATATTTTGTTTTGGAGATATTTTGTTTTGACAATATTTGATCTTGGGTATATTTAGACCTGGAGATATTTTGTATTGAGGACATTTTGTTTTGACAATATTTGATCTTGGGTATATTTAGACCTGGAGATATTTTGTATTGAGGACATTTTGTTATCGGGATATTTAGTCATGGGAATATTTTGTCTTGGAAATCTTTATCTTTTGGATATTTTTTCTTGGGAATATTTAGTCTTAGGGATATTTTGTTTGGATGATATTTTATCTTGGGATTAGGTTAGTCTTGCGGATATTTTGTCTTGAGAATATTTTGTTTGGTCGATATTTTATCTTGGAGATAGTTAGTCTTCGGAATATTTTATCTTGGGGATAGTTAGGCTTGGGAATATTTGATCTTGGTGAAATTATGTCTTGAAATTTTTTTTTTGGATGATATTTTATTTTGGGGATAGGTTAGTCTTGGGAATATTTGTACTTGGTGATATTTTGTCTTGAGAATATTTTGTTTGAGGGATATTTTATATTGGGGATATGGGAGATATTTTATCTCGGGGATAGTTAGTCTTGGGAATATTTGAGTTTGGTGATATTTTGTTTTGAGAATATTTTGTTCGGGAGATATTTTGTCTTGAGAATATTTTGTTTGGGAGATATTTTGTCTTGGGAATATTTTGTTTTGGAGATATTTTGTTTTGGAGATATTTTGTTTTGACAATATTTGATCTTGGGTATATTTAGACCTGGAGATATTTTGTATTGAGGACATTTTGTTATCGGGATATTTAGTCATGGGAATATTTTGTCTTGGAAATCTTTATCTTTTGGATATTTTTTCTTGGGAATATTTAGTCTTAGGGATATTTTGTTTGGATGATATTTTATCTTGGGATTAGGTTAGTCTTGCGGATATTTTGTCTTGAGAATATTTTGTTTGGTCGATATTTTATCTTGGAGATAGTTAGTCTTCGGAATATTTTATCTTGGGGATAGTTAGGCTTGGGAATATTTGATCTTGGGGAAATTATGTCTTGAAATTTTTTTTTTTGATGATATTTTATTTTGGGGATAGGTTAGTCTTGGGAATATTTGTACTTGGTGATATTTTGTCTTGAGAATATTTTGTTTGGGGGATATTTTATCTTGGGGATATGGGAGATATTTTATCTCGGGGATAGTTAGTCTTGGGAATATTTGAGTTTGGTGATATTTTGTTTTGAGAATATTTTGTTCGGGAGATATTTTGTCTTGAGAATATTTTGTTTGGGAGATATTTTGTCTTGGGAATATTTTGTTTTGGAGATATTTTGTCTTGGGAATATTTTGTTTTGGAGATATTTTGTTTTGGAGATATTTTGTTTTGGAGATATTTTGTTTTGACAATATTTGATCTTGGGTATATTTAGACCTGGAGATATTTTGTATTGAGGACATTTTGTTATCGGGATATTTAGTCATGGGAATATTTTGTCTTGGAAATCTTTATCTTTTGGATATTTTTTCTTGGGAATATTTAGTCTTAGGGATATTTTGTTTGGATGATATTTTATCTTGGGATTAGGTTAGTCTTGCGGATATTTTGTCTTGAGAATATTTTGTTTGGTCGATATTTTATCTTGGAGATGGTTAGTCTTCGGAATATTTTATCTTGGGGATAGTTAGGCTTGGGAATATTTGATCTTGGGGAAATTATGTCTTGAAATTTTTTTTTTGGATGATATTTTATTTTGGGGATAGGTTAATCTTGGGAATATTTGTACTTGGTGATATTTTGTCTTGAGAATATTTTGTTTGGGGGATATTTTGTTTTGGAGATATTTTGTTTTGGAAATATTTTGTTTTGACAATATTTGATCTAAAGCATATTTAGACCTGGAGATATTTTGTGTTGACGACATTTTGTCATGACGACATTTTGTCATGGGAATATTTTGTTTTGGAAATATTTTATCTTGGGAATATTTTGACTTGGAAATTTTTTATCTTATGGATATTTTTTTTTGGAATATTCAAACTTGGAGATAGTTTATCTTGAGGATATTTTTTGTTTTGGTAGAAATTTTGAAAAACTAATTGCGAATTAACAACTTTTAAGTTGTACATTAATATTTTTAACAAAACCAGAAGAATTATATTCTTAATTTTATTTTATATTGTTACAGGTATGGCCGCGTGCAAAGTGTCAAATTGTTGCCCAGGTGCACTGAGGAGAAGACGGGGGGCGAGGTCACGATGGCGTGCACGGTGGCGTTCATGGACATCAAAAGTGCGTCCAAAGCCCACAACTCGGAACTTAAGATAGACGACAGGACCCTCAACACCGAATATTATGAACCTGCCGCCATTCCGTCCTCTGCCTCACCGCAGACCAATACTCCCTCCCCATATTCTACCTCCCCTGGCTCGACAAGGTTCCCCAACGGTCATGGGTAAGTAACAACTACAATCCATCAATATTATATTTCTTTTACTGTCTTGAATGTGCAATCCTAAATAACCACGTTACGCTTTTGGTAAATAATGGTTTGAGAATTATTATAACGAATATTTTGCCAATAACCTTTCAGTGGCCGCGAGTGTGATAGATTTCTAGCAATATAAAAACTTTGGCAACTCTGCGAAATCTCTCACTCCCAGTACCTTCCTATAATTCCGCATCGTTGTTGAATGTGTGTTCAGTTGTTCGTTTAGCATTTTTCAGTAGTAGTTATAAATAAAGTTTGATATCCAGACCCGGCGCGACTATTCTCTCAGCGAGTAAGAAAATGGAAAAACAATTTGATTATGCACTTTCCTGGAGTAAAAGGAGCTGCAAAAATGCTAAATCACCACTGCAATTTTCTGATTTTTTTTCACAAACATCAAATGTTTCAGTGATGGAATACTATACAATAAAATTCTCGAATAAATTCCGATGGAGCTTGCGACGCAGCTTGCAAGCACATCGCAGAGCATTCGAAATTGGAGTTTTCTACGCTGATATCTCTTTCATTTTTGATCGCACAAAAAAATTATACCCATCAAAATTGAAGGAAATCTTATGCCCTATAACATGATAAATGTAGATTTAAAATTTTTTTTTATAACCCTTAATTTGTCAAAAATTGTTAAACCATTTGAAATTTTGTTTATGTAAGTGGCAAGTATAATGAAAATGACAAAACCAAGGTGATATGAGGAAATGTTTCTGAAAAAGTTGGTGTTTTTAAATTTTGAAAATTCAAAATGGCGACCGCTCCAACCTTTATATATATATATATTTTTTTTTCAATCGCTGTTCATTTTATGAAGATTAACAATTTTGAGATGAGGTTTGTTGAAATCGACAGAGTAAGAGTTGTAGTTTAATATGAGCAAAATTTTCAAAATTTTATTTACATATTTTTTCATCGCTTAAACTAAAAAAAAATGATTAGGGGTCGAAATGTTTTCGATTAGGGATATAATATTCCACCTCGTAAAAATGTTATGTTAGGTAGATTCTTTGATATTACGTCCCCGGACTATATTAAAACTATGTTATTTCAACAAATGTCATATCTTGTCAAATTTTCTATTAAAAAATCATATAACAAACCGACTACTTTTTAAAATTAATGTTCTCATTCAGTTTTTAGAGTATGGTCATAAATAGAAATCACCAGTATAAAAAATACATTATATCGCAACAATAAACAAAAGCTTTAGGAATATGGTAATGGCGTTTTTTATATAAAACAAGCGACCGTAAAAAAATGATGACTATAATGATAGCGTGAATATGAAAAAAAATTAAGATAAAGAATATCCGGTATTAACCTGATGCACTTTTTAATGAACGTGTACTAAACAATAAGTTGTACTGTTGTTGAAATTCATACAATAACATTACAGTTAAAATAGAAACAAATATATAATAGCATAAAAAATTACTGTATGTTTTACGATTCATGATAAAGAATCAATTGAATCGATTCAGCATCTTCAGCTCAATCGAACCTTAAAAGTTCGTAAAGTACGACCAGAGATCTAAGAAGGTCATAAATCAATATTCAATATAAGCCGACGACCCTCATTATTGTGTTATATATCATATATTATATATACATAAACGATTCTCAATTGTATTTGAGCAATTTTTTTAAATAATTATCTTAACCCTATAAAACAGAATTCAATGGCTAAGGCAGGTAAATCTGCGTAGACTCCACCGCCTACTGTTGACTCAACTGCTGGGTGATTTATGACCTTCTTAGATCTTTGGTCGTACTTTACTTACATCAGTCGTTTGCTCATTACACTTAACAACAACGATAACGAAAGAACCAAAGAACAAGCGAATATTTACAACTGGTAGTGTGAGTGAAGTACCAAATTTAAGCACGAGTTCGAGCCCTGTGACCCTCCCATAAATCCACCCTTGACTCAATTTAATTTCATAAAAATATTAAATATATTGAGATCAATTCTTCTATAACAATGCACGAACTTTCGTACTTTTACCACAGTAAATATTAACACAATTAACATCCTACGAAGTGTCGCAAGCTACCTGAAACGTAATGTCGCATTGTAAGTTATTTATAACTAACTCGAAACTATTTGGACACTCCTAGTATTTTTTTTAAATAAATATGGCGGCGCCTACGGTACGAGTACGAGATCGTATATTTATATTTGAACTCTCGTGAACTACAATTATTAAAAATAGGCAGGTACTCACTCGATTCCGTGAGTACAATTCTCGCGCTAGAAAAATTAATAAGTAGGTTTAAAAAGTAAAAGATTGTATATCGTGTAGTGGGTAGTTTTAGTATCATGTTAGAGAGTAGTAATTAGGTGTTATGTTTCAAATTTTTTTATTGTCCTATAGAAGCACGAATTTTATTTTTATTTTGGTTCGTTTTTTAATAAGAAAGGATAGAATACATGAAGCAGATTTGAAAGGAAGGGAGAATTTAAAAAAAGTTAATCCTTTAAAGACTTACTTACTCCTGTTAACCAGAATCCTTTCTACTTTTCGGAGTAAGTCTACTTTGGTTTGGTTTTATTCCGTTTATTGTCTTGTACCACTTTCTTCACTTATTTCTATCTTTAGTTTATTCTTTTATGTCATTCCATTTAATAACTCGACTTTTACTTCCTCATTCCATGTTTTCTTGGGTTTACACTGTCACTCTTGAGTTATATATTTTCTTTGTCTTTCATCCGGCAAACCATCTTAATTGTTTATCTGTTACTATGACAGATAGAATATTTAAATCACCCTATAGGTACATTCCATCTCAAACTCTATCAATTGAACATTTCAGTCTATACTGTTAATTCGTTTGGGTTGTGCTCAACAGCCCAAGCACTTGAGCTAAACCATTTTCAATGGTTTCTACTTTCATTCCAGAAGCTTCGTGTCCTCTATTTAGGCCACTAATTTAACTGAAGTCTCCAGGATTACCAGGATGCATCACTTATTCCCTGGAGAGGATGATGATATTCACTCGCTCAGTGAATGTGTTCTCTGGAAACAAGCTATCCAAACTCATTTGAAATTTGAGATCATCTAGTATTGTTCAGGTTGTATCAATATGTCCTCGATTATTGTTCGGGGTCCATTGCCTCCTGATTTCAGTCTGGGGTTCGCCATCATTGCCTCCGCCCTTACAAAAAGTTCCAGAGGAGAAAGAAAGAGAAAATGCCGTCCTCGTGCTGTCCATTGCCCCGGTAGTTCCAAAGAGATCTTGTCTTTGGATTGCAGTTGATATATGCAATGCACTCCTACTCTAACGTTCCATAGGTGATCGTTGAACTTGTCAGAGTTGTGTTAAGCCAGTGAACCACCTCAGGTTGAATTCTCCAGGTTCTGCTGCATTGCCAGAAAAGCCTAGTTGTCCTGGTAGTAATTTTTCCAGGTGTGTTCTCCAATTCAGTTTTGAAGTGCATTTTTAACTGGTACTCAAATTACTCTATATTGAAGACCGCTCAATAGTCCTACGGTGTAAGTTTCGTCATCATATGTATCGTTATTCTATTATGCTCAAGCAGGGATCCTATCCAGTATCCATCTACATGAGATATTGCTCATCCCTTTTTTGTTGAGGAATTTATTTATTGATGACATCGATGAGTTGTCAAAAGGACCTTCGATGTTTATACATGCTGCAAGTGCTACTAATTTTTGATTCAGTCAATACTATTAAATGAATTAAAAGTCATAGAATATTATACAGTTGGAACCATTAATATGTTAGTTAATTTTATACACGTCAAGTCTCGTTAAATTTTGTTGATTATATAACTCATGTTCTAATGAACCAATACAATCCTTTTATTTCCCTTAGTTACGACGTATTGATAAGTGAATATACTCCTTGACGACGTGATATAATCGTTTTGGTGTTTCGCCTCCTGCCATATTGTGATCATTTCCATAGTAACGGGCAAGCTCAATGAAATGTCAGTTAATTCTACTACAAATTCCGAAAACAACAATACATCAAATATGTATTATAATAATTGTACCTTCAATATTAATATTAATCAATAAAAAAAATTATTCGTTATATAATCGTAACGAATACCAACTCGAGCATAGACAATATTTTTCGATTATTTACCTCTTCACTCGACGTATTTCGCGAAACACCACTCGAGCAGCGCTCTCGTGATGTTTCGCCAAATACGTCTCCTGACTCGGTGAATAATCGAATATTGTCTATGCTCTTGTGATATTATAACTGACTATTTCACTAGAGTGTTTTTCACTGGCAAAATACCATAGCAACGGCATCTTTTCTACTGACAAAAAAGTAACCTGCAATTACCTTGACAAAATTCATGTGATTTTTACAGTGAATTTGTTACCGTGGTTCTGATATTTACATAAAATCATGAAATTTTTGATAAAATTTTGTCAAAAATGTCATTCGCAAAATTGCCAAGCAACAAACTTTTATACCTTTCGAAAATTTTGCCGACAAAATATTTTCACTTGTGATATTTATACAGTGTGGAACAAATGGAATAACATCGACATTAACGTTTTTTTGTTTTTTTCTTACAATATTAAGAAATAATCAGTATTACTTATTAGGTTTTTAGTGTAATGTAGCGAATTTGTGAAATAAAATAATTAATTAATTTTTGTAATAAATCTGAAAACACTTAATATTTCCGAAACAATTGAAGATAGTCTAGTCTATAAGCTTAATTCTACATACTTTTATTAAAATTATGTGGTTCAGCTCATTCGATCCGGAATAATGTCTAGAAGAACATTGTGCCAAATAATTAAATTAGCCCATAAAAAATTCCAAAAGTTCTAAACAATTTAACACCTTCAAAAAATAGTGTTTGGTTTGTAGCTTATTGTTCGGAAATTATAAATATTTTCGAAATTTTAAAAAAAGATCCCTAAAGAGGAGGAAATTTAGTAAATAAAGTTCCTACTCCCGGAACCGTACCTCCATTATTTATAATTTTAATTTAACGCTGAAAATAGCCCTCCGCGCGTCATTGTTAGGTTGCAGGCACAGCCTCGAAAGCGAGTATGCCACTTGAAAAAATTTTTTTTAAGTACTTTAAGTTAATTGAAAAATCTAAAAAAATTATAGTATAATCTAAACACTTTAAAGAATTGATTCCCGTTAGAATTTTTCATAAAAACAAATTTTACGGCAATTATTTAAACATTTTTTTTTAGTTTAGAACGATGAAGGAAGTTTGAAAATATTTTGTTAATTAACAATCGTCTAGCATATTGTAAAATTTGTTTTTCTCCGATTGACATTAAACGTCAGTTTTAGTGTCATTTATCGATCATAGAAGTAACACTTTTACTGCCTAGGCAGTAAAAGTGATTTTTAATGCCTAGGCATAATTTCTATAATAAATAAAGAAGAAACAAAAGAATATTCGTTAGCAACGGAAAGGAAGTTTGTTAGGTGATCAGTAACTAAGGGGGAGACGAAAAAAAGTAATGGACGTTAGAAGTTTAAATGTACGAAGACTTTAATAAAAACTGATAAAAGAAAGAAATAGTGAGTCAGAAATATCTTACATAACTTACCTTCGATTTGAATCCAGTAAAGGTTGTTCAAACTCAAGATCAAGAGAAATCATGCAGCAATAAACGATGGTAATGTAAATCATTTTATACTAAATCTTGTACCTAACGGCTGCTTGTAAACCAGTACCGAGATTCGAGACGTTTACCAGTAATCTTTCCTTTGCGCAACGCAGAATTTCTTCGCTTCAGAGAACAAGTCGTTTTCTATTTAGATAATACAGCTACCGGCGGTGTTTCGACAAGATATTGAGAGAGTTATTTTGTTTGTGCGGAATTGTGTTAATTTTATTTTTAATATAGGTTATAATAGGCTAGGAGACCATCCACGGATTGCAATCTGGAGATAGTTATTTAATTAATATTAATTTAATTTTGACGTTAAAGGTTATTATATTTCAAATTTCACTCCTTAAATTTAGACAACACACTTTACCCAAGATATACCCTGAGATACTGAGACATGCATATGATGTAATTTTAAATTTCAAATATTTCACATTAATAAATACAACTTAAATATAAAATTTGTTTGATTTGAGGTTCTGGTTGATACTGATATGTGTGGTATATAATACTATTCAATAAAATTAAATCACCACACATTGAATTATTGTATACCATAACAATATGTTTCACACGGCAGAGAATCAGATTTACTGCCTTGGCTAGTTTCATTGCCTCGGCTTCGCCTCGACAATGAAATGCTGCGGCAGTAAGTCTGTTACTTCTCTGCCTAATTAAACAAATAACTATTTTATGAAAAATTCTAACGGGAATCAATTCTTTAAAGTGTTTAGATTATATTATAATTTTTTTTAATTTTTCAATCAACTTTAAGTACTTGAAAGAATTTTAAGTGGCGCTTTCGAGGCCGTGCGCGCAACCTAATATTAGCGCGCGAAGAGCTATTTTCAGCGTTAAATTAAAATTATAAATAATGGAGGTACAGTTCCGGGAGTTGTAACTTCTTTTACTAAATTTCCTCATCTTTAGGGATCTCTTTTTCAAATTTCGAAAATATTTATAATTTACGAGCAATAAGCTACAAACCAAACACTATTTTTTTTCGATGTTTAATTGTTTATAACTTTTGGAATTTTTTATGGGCTAATATAATTATTTGGCACAATGATCTAGACATTATTCCGGATTGAATGAGCTAAACCACATAATTTTAATAAAAGTATGTAGAATTAACACCATTTTAAGCTTATAGACTAGACTAAAGATAGATATAGGACATTGTACATGAATATGTCTAGAATTTTGTGAAGAATCCAAAAAATAAATAATATACAGGGGGCTGCATTTAAAATAAGAAAGTTGATATAGACCACTGACATCCTATATAATTTTTTTTTAAATGCGCATTCAAAAATACAAATCGACGTGTTTAAGCGTTTTTCCCAACTCGCTGTCATTTATTCGTTATCGAATTTATTCCACACTGTATATGATAAATTTATAACTGACACCTCTTTAGGTTATTGACCTTAGCAAATTTGAATTGTATTTCGTTTATCATTTCAAAGTAGTCCACATAACATTCGGAACACCGTTCTACCGTTGACAATAATACATCGCGTGTAAAAAGTAATATCGCAAAAAAACGACCTACTTATCATATATTCCATAAAAAAAATCAAAATTCTTAATTTTAATACCAGTTTTAAATTTATAAAATGTGATAGAAAAAAAAAAGAGAGAAATTATTCACACTTGGGTACACGAAACATCGCATGCAGAATTGTTGAAAATCTTTGATAAGAATCTAGAATAGAATGCACACATGAACAAATTCAGACGGAGTACCTAATTTCCGCAAAAATTGTGTTTATTGTTAATTCTGGAACGTTGGAAGCTCTTCCTGTTTTTACAAAATTTATGTTTTTCACACTTTTATTACATAATCTACTTGAATATTTTTATATTAATGTTATAAATGAAACTAACTGTTTCTAATTAATTCCACTATTTAATTAAAAAATTTATGAAAATTATTAAAGGATATTGATAATTATTTCGATATTGACATATCATCATCAGAATGACAGAAGTTACATTTTATGTGATACCTACTTGATGTTTAATATTTTGGCTAGACCAAATAGTAAGTGACCTATCTTGTGATTGACTTAATATATATGAATAGAAAAAAGAAGAAGATATGATTTTACAAATATGAAAGCTTAGGTATTATTAGCCTTATGGGGATATCCTGGATATCTTTTTCCCATTTAAGATCAGTATAACTGTGCAATGATATAGGAAACCAAGGAAAACTATATCTGCTGATCTTTACAATTGTTACTTAAGAAGACAATTTATTAGTGGAGAGCTCCCTAGATTTATCTGTTCATTGACAACTTCATATTGTGGGTCTCTTAAGTGTCTTCTTATTTCTAGTTCTTCAAGGAAATCTAGTTCTTGTTTCTTATCACAAATATGCAGTACTTCTAGTTCTGTGTTAGGTGTTAATGAATGTTTTGGGTCAAGTAGATGTTTTGCTGTTTTAATCTGTATGCTCGTGAGTGTTCATTGTATCTAATTTCAAAATTTCGAATTGTTTGACCAATATAGACAGCATTACATTCTGGACATTTAAGTTTATATACTCCACACTTTTTTAATGGGGGTATTTTTGTTTTTACATTTAACAATTTTTTACTTACATTGTTTTCTGTTTTAAAAGAAATTGCTGTATTTGTTGAACAAGATATTATCTTTGAAATATTATTAGAAATATTACCAGCATATGTGATGGTTTTGTAATTTTGTATTTCCCTAGTTTTTTCAGGAAATATTAATTGTAATGCCACTTTTTCCTCTTTTTTATTAATTTATTTATTTATTATATGTAATGGATAACCGTTGGATGTGGCTATTTGCTTAATTATATTAATTTCTCTATCAAAATTATATTTGTTCATAGGAACTGAAAATGCTCTATGTATCATTGAATTATATGCTGCTAATTTATGTGACATGGGATGATTGGAACTATATGGTATAGTCACATCAGTATGTGTTGGTTTTCTGTAAATTGAAAAATCAAGTATATTATTGACTCTTTGAATTTTAATATCAAGAAAATTGATTGAGTTATTTTCTTCAACTTCTAATGTAAATTTAATTTTCGGATGTAAATTATTAATATGATTGAACAATATATCTAATTGTCGTTCACTACCTACAAAACAAGCTAATATGTCATCTACATACCTATACCAAAATAATATATTTTTTGAAATGTTACATTCAAAGATTTTTCTTTCTAAACTGTCCATAAAAATGTTTTTAATTATTTAACAAGTGTTATGCATTCTTTAGGAGGAATTTTAGAGAACATATTGGTAACATCAAATGAAATAAGTTTAGAGTTATCTTGTAATTTGTATGTTTTTAATTTTTTGATTAGTTCTATTGAATTTTCAATTGAGTATTTAGATATACCTCCATAGCTATTAAGTATATTGTTTAGTTTTTTAGCTAACTTATTATTAGGAGTATTAACGTAAGAAACTACAGGTCTAATTGGTTTCGATACTTTATGTAATTTAACAGTTCCATATAATTGTGGAGACTGAGGATTTTTATTAATCATGTATTTTTTCTCATAATCATTGAAAACATAATTTGAACTATTGACAATCTCTCTAACATTATTAGAAAACTTTTTTGTTGGGTCAGCCCTTAGAATTTTTACATCAGAAGATTCTATAAAATTATTAACTTTAGTTTTATATTCTTCGGATTTTAAAATGACAGTGGCATTTCCTTTGTCAGATTTTGTTATTGTGAGGTTATAATCTTCTACTTTTTGTTTAATTGAATTTAATGCTGAAATATCATTTTTTGTTTGACGTTTAACCTTTGAAGGTTTCATATTTTTAATCAAATTAGCAATTTGTAATTTTTCATATTGCCACATATACTTAGAGTTTGATTTCACAGACTCTACTAATTTCGTTCCTTGTGGTGTGCCTAATAATGACCTAAAATTTAAGCAATTATGAGAATAGATGTCGAAGAATAAAAACCAGAATGGTTGGTTTAAATCTTGTAGATTTACCAACCCCGTTTGACTTAGAAGTGTAATTCAATATCTGTCGGGGCATGTAGCCCGGGAAGTAGTTGTTTCTTCTTCGTTGAACGGTCACTGTTTTTGAAAAATATTTTTCAAAACTAGTTGTGAAGCGTAGAATAATATATTTTTATTCTTCGACATTCTTCGACATATTGTTAAAACGCTTTACTAAATAAGACAATTTTACAGGAAACTGTATTAATTCACAATTATGAGAAGGCTAAAAACTCTCTCACAGTAAGCATTGCTTACAAGAATGGACAGAACAAATGACATTATTTTTTTAAATTTTTTAAGTCACGGATACGTTTTACTGTTTCCAATATTAGAAGGATCGCTTCCTACCGAAAAATATTCAGCATCCTTTAATTCAGTAACCACTAACCACTAAAATTTTTGAAAAAAGTAGGGATATTTTGTATTTTGTCGGGAGTCGGGATATCATATGAGTTGGGATTATCCCAACCATCTGGCAAGCCTAGTATCATAGTAGGCTGTTAGTTTGTGTGATATGGGAAGTTTGGAGTCGGATGGTTTTGTAATTTCTATAAATTGAATATTCAAGTTTGTTTTTAATCCTAGAGATCGTTAACCAGCATATAATCCTCTTATTTCAGATAAATTATTCTCTTTTTATACTTTCTATGCATCATACTGAAGAAAGCTAATGGAACATTTAGCTAAGGAGATTTTAATTTTAAAATAATGGTGATTGCAATTTAAATGCTTCTAATGTGGGAGTTTCTCCGATGTATAGTTGGTTCAGAGATATTTTATACCAGCTTAGTAACTGTATACAATTTATAAAAAAAAATGGGGAAATACTAACAGAAGAAAGATAAATTATGGAAAGATGGAGAGATCTTCTCAACGGACCGCAAGAACTGGAGGAACACGTGGGAGACAATGACGGAGTTGAAGCCGACATTAACAAAACAATAGATAAAGAAGAGATAGACAAAGTTATCAACGAACTAAAAAATGGAAAATCACCAGGGTCCGACAAAATTACAGCAGAAATGATGAAAAGAATGGGTCAGAAAGGAAGAGATACATTGTTGCATATTTACAACAGAGTATGGGAAGAAGAAACCTTGCAAATTGATTGGGAGAAAGCATTAATAGTACCCATCTTCAAAAAAGGAGATCACAATGACTGCAATAACTAACAGTACTAAATACAGCCATGAAAATACTGAAAAAGATCATAGAAAACTGACTGAAGATCGAGAGAGAACACTGGAAGAAACACAGAGCGGATTCAGAAACGGCAGAAGTACACAGGACCATATATTCACAATAAAACAGATAACTTAAAAAGCAATTAAAGAAAAAAGGAAAATTTTTATGGCATTTTTTGACCTAGATGATGTTCCAAGACATAAATTATGGAAAATACTTATGGATAGAGGAATAAATGGTAAAATTATAAGATTAACACAGAAAATATACAGGGTGGCGCATTAGAAACAGTCCACCTCAAATATTGTTGGCGGGGGAGGTTTTTGCGGCAAACCCCGAGACACGTCGATTTTGTTTTCGAGGGGGACAACTTTTGATAGTTAACTTATGGTTATACGGTCATCCCCCTAAAAGGGGTGACTACCCCTTCTAGTATCTTTAATGGCATGGGGGGTCGAGTGACACATAATTTGGAAGGAATTTCGATTCTCTTTAAAGACATGCTAACATTTTTGTGTTAAAATTAATGACAAAAACCAGATTGAAATCTCCGTTGAAGAAATCGGAATAAAAAACTGAATTAATAATTAGGTAATGACATTCCAATAAAATGTTATTATTTTTATAAAAAAAGAAAGACAAATAAAAAAAGGAGTAAAAAATATAAATTCATGAAAATCTAAATACTACAAATAAAATTAAACCTCTTATACCTTTTAAATTATAAACCTATTCTCATTTTATTACTGAAATAGCAAAAAACATGTTTGTCAGCTATTGACGTGATAAGATAATGGTTTTTAGTAGAATTTTATTTTATTATGCTTCAGTTATGTAGATCGATTTTACGAAAAAATAAATTAGAAATTTTATTAAAAAAAAATTTGGACACCTTAAAGACTACCAGACCAATGGTTTATTTATTATTCATCTGATATCCAAAAATTAATAAAATATATTTTTGTACTTATTCTGGTTGAGCACCCTTTAACGACGGTCTCCGCTTGGACTAATAGTGCCGTTTCTTTTTCTTGAAATTATACTCCTTTTACAAGTATGTTTGAGAGTTCCAAAGTTTTCTGAGTGAATGTGGACCATATTTTAGTAAACTACTCTGGGACATTCTACATTGAATACATGTTTTTCGTTTAATTGCTGCAAATAAATGTAAATAAATTTTTAACTAAGTACTATCTACCTATACAAAATGTAACAGAATATAATAAAAACAATTTGGTCATGTGGGACGGGATTTATAATGTATGAACTAGTTCGAGAACACAAAAAGAACTAAAGAGAATATTCAAATTACTGGAAAAAAGGAATATGGGCTGATAACTATTGTAAAGAGTAATGAGTAAAGTTTGTCCAAAAGCTAAAATACGTGTTCGTCGCTCTTGCAGACATTTTCCTTTGAGTAGGCATAAACCAGTTTGCTAAAGCCTCGCCTTTTCCATCACATAATCTCAGCTGGTATATTCGACTTATTATTTGAATTTTTTTTATTGTTTACTGCGTGACAAAGTCACAGGCTTTTGTCACAGTTACAAACTTGAAACAGTGACAGGTCGGAAGTGTGACCGAAAAATCATGCTTTTTTTCCAGTAACTGTAAATAAAGTGAAATGTTTGAATTTCAAAGTATGCTTTGTAATTTTCTATTCTAGATACAATGAAATTATACATTTACAATCACCTATAGTAAAAACCAAATAAAGTTGCGTTTACGTCATCACTGTGAACATTTGCAGCGTTGTCAAATTGTTCACGAAATATGGAAATTAACAGAAAATAACTGAAGTCAACAAAAAACATAAAAGTTGAAAATTCCACAATATTATAAATAAAAACTACAAAATTATCGATAGTTTGATAGTTTTCGTTTAATATAGTGTGGAGTTTTTTCATTGACGTTTTTTGTTAATTAAATTTATAAATAGATTTCACAAAGTAAGGAATTCTAGAATAAAAGTTGTAAGGTTATTACTGAGTTACCAAATCTTTTAATAAATAAATATAATAAAAATACAATCAATAAAATAAAATATGTTTAATAATGAACATATTTTCAAAGACAAAAACTAACATTAAACAAATCAACATATTGTGAAATGAAACTAGGCAGATTCAAATTCTTGTTCAATTTCTTCATCTGATTCAACATCAGTGTCACTCTCTTCACTATTAAAATTTATAACTATCGGAATAATTTCTGGACGATCAAATATTCTTTCCCTCTCATACCATTTAAATATCTCTTTTTCAGTATGTTGTATAGAATTTTTCCACATATCAGGAGTTATCATGTGCAGTGCCTCGTGCCACATGTTCAGGCAGTTATTCGCACTGTTACCATCCCTACCAGTATGCCTATTGTAGTAATTTTTTGATATGCCCCAAATTAATTCGATAGGGTTGAATATGCAATGGTAAGGAGGAAGACGTAAAACTTTGTGTCCATACTGTTCTGCCATATCGTCCACTATATACTTGATTGGTGGCTTATTTCTAAAAAAAAAAAATGTTTAAAATAAATGGCAATAAGTAAGAATATATCTGTATATTTACTGAGAAACGATTTGCAACAGTTCTGTTTTGAACATCATGTGAGAATAGGGAATGCTTTTTTCTGTCAACCAGTCCTGAATAGCACATTTTGACCATCCTGTATTTGGAGTTTTATGCAATAACATGCTGTGATAAGGTGCATTATCAAGTATAATTAGAGAAGGATTCTCTAAATTTTGCAGCAACTGATATTCAAACCATTTCAAGAAATTTGCCTGGTTCATTTCCCCATGATAATCATTAAGTTGGGTTTTTGAACAAAATATTGCTTCAGCACCTTCAATAAATCCGTTTTCATTTCCAGCATGGAGTATAATATATCTGTAATAATATTATTTAAATAATGTTTAATTAACCACTTATGTTTTGCAATACAACAAACCTTTTGCCATCCGTTTTAGTGGTCTTAACACTCTTGATATTTTCATTTTGCCATGAATGACCTATGATGCCATTTTGAAATATCCAGGTTTCATCGATGAACACAAATTGGTATATACCTTCGTCCTTCGCTTCTTTATAATATCTTAAGAATTCTACTCTTTTCAAAACAACATTAGGTAATTCCATAAGTCCTCGTCGTGGATTATCCTTCATCCACTTAAACCCAAGTTCTTTGAGCAATCTATTCAAAGAAGTGGTACTACCATTAAATAATTCTTTTTCTTTTAGTTGGGACCACAATGATTGAATCGTTATGTGCTGTTCTGAAAGCATACAGAAATAAAAATATGTTAAATATACAATTGTAATTATACTTACTTCTCTGGTACATGTTGTAAATGGTATCACGAATAGAGCTTGTATTTAAAGTTTCTGTATTTGTTACTCGTTTATGAGCGCAACGTTTTTTCTTTGGTGACTCAAACTCTTCACCTTTTTTCTTAGTTTGACAAATTTTGCTTACTGTTCTTACACTGATTTTTAAAGCAGCAGCTACACGCTAAAATAATAGAAATTTTCGTAGAGTAAAGTAAGGATATATTATTCACATATTACCTACCTCTTGTACAGCATTTAAGGGCAACAAAGGGCCATTATTATTTCTTTCTTGTTCAAAATAATTTACTAATGAAGCCACAAGTTCTTTGCATCGGCTATTCAGCTGTTTGGGCATTTTAACAATCACAGAAGAAAATGCTTCGTTGTTTTGAAAAAAACAGTTTTGATTATAAATATTTGTCACAAGAAAATTTTATAAAGCACGTAACTATAACCTCAAAATCGATGACACTACACGAGTAGAAAAGTCACAAAGAACGCGGCAACATGACATTATTTCTGGCAGTGACTATTTTACCGTCAATAATTGGAGGCTTCTTTATAAAAATTTTAACACAAATTTTTACATCGAGGGACGTCTAAACCCAATAAAGCTATATTGCTTATACATTATTTTGGTACAAAAGTTTTTTTATTGATTGGGTTATCTTTAGAACCGATTAATTAACAAATTTAAGTATATGTACTTTTCGATAGAAATGTAGCCACACCTGCGATAGAAATACGACCTTGGTGACGTAAACGCAACTTTATTTGGTTTTCACTATACTTAATTCTCTCTTTCTTCTTTCAAAAGGTCTGTTCCAACCACAATCAGAAACGATCAGATAATAGTCGACCATTGCAATCAGTGATAGGAATTACGCGAAAGTAAACTCGTTGTTTGCTATGACCAGTTTATTCTCTGATCGTTTCTGATTGCGGTTTGAACAGACCTATTAGGTTTCTTCGTGGGTGCAATTTAGAACCAGTTCAGGGACTATTCGCATGCGCATTCTAAAAAGTGGCGTTCGCGGTTTTGTACTTCTGAATTTTAAATAATAGTTCGTTGTAGGCGGATCATATCGAATTGGTTCGTTATCGATTCGGAATCAGTACTAGCGGTTCTCTGATTTTGGTAAGGACTGAAAGTTCGTTTCCACTGCTCATGCGCAAATGATCGATATGTCAGTTATTTTATTATTTTAGTTGCTTATGGTTGTTTCTCTTTTCGTTTGTTGTGTTGTAGCATTGTAAGCAAATATCAAAAAGCTAGAGTCACTTGTTTTGTTTTCGTTCAGGTTCTGAGAGATGATCTGTCGTTCTGATATCGTTCGCGGTATAATCAAATTATTTGATGGTTCGTAACTATGAATGCGCTCTGGACAACTTGAAGTTAATTCCGAACTGGTTCGGAATCGGTTTGTATTGTAATCTGCGAACATAGTCCATGCGACAAGTGATATCAATCTGGTCGTTTTTTTTTAAGAAAACGGTAATAAGTAATTTCGAAATATCTCCGAACTAACAACTTTAGTCATGTATTTATTTTAAAATTCTTTGGAATTTTTTTGCATTTAATTGTTTAATAAAAAACTTTACCATTCATTTATTAGTTTTTATACAAACAAGTCGTTATTAGGAATAGTCATTAATAAATTCAAATTTTTAATGTTATTTTTAACAAAATAAAGCGTCATTCGGTTTTCAATCAAAATAATCCAAATGCCATTCATCTTTTTTAGTACATTGTGAATAAATACTATACCGATTTTCCGATTTTGAGTTCTGGATCACCCTGTACAAAATAAAATAATATCCTTTCCTTTTTAAATATCAGTTTTTTAATATAATTATAGTGTCTGCACAGAAAATGGGATAATTATATTACAGGATTCATAAAACTCTACCAACCTTCTAGATCAGTATTTTGAAAAATTTTCCAATTTTTATTACAACATTGTATGCACCTTGTTAAAAACAATCTATCTATACATATGATTACATTTTGCACTAGACTGCCCATCGAACGTGGCTCTCTACAACTCTCAAACCGCCGCCACACCATACCTACGATTCTGTTTTTTATTTGTATCGTTACAAGTATGCAATTATTCTACACTTTTTCACTCACATTCGAATATTCGAAACTCGACGCGACTTGAGGAGAGAGGACGAAACACACTCGAAAAACATGCAACGTGCTTATTAAATATTACTTAGTTTTCAGGCTGTGGTTTCGTTACAAACTTATACTAATTAGGAGTTTAACCACGACTGAATCCGGTACGTGTCACTGAACTTTCAATTTAAAAGTGCATTTTCAAAAATTTCTGTTAAAGGACTATACTTCCATCTTATGGAAAATAAAAGACCACTCAAATGCGGATATTTTGATACCAACTTATTCGTCTTGAAAAATAGAACATTTGATAACATTGCGCCAATGTTGTGACTTTTATAATTAACTCACAATTAATGATATTATTTTTAAAATCGCTTACGGAGATTGTATGAGTAAGACAGAGAGAAAAAATAGACATGTATTACAGATTCCACGAAGAAAGGATATGGGCGGTGATAAGAAATGAATAAATAAAACCAGACAGGGTTGAACTGACCTAATTTTATCAGTTAATTTTTATATTTTGTTTTTTCTTTGTAGTATTTTGTAGTGTATTTGTTGGCATCGGTAACTCTTTAAAAAAAATAGGATAGGGATGCGGAAAAGATTTTTTTATATGCAAGATGTTGAATGTCTATTAACTGTTAATACAAAAATGCTTGTGAAATGTGTGTAGGGTGATACTAAAAGATAATGTATAATTCTTAGAGTATCCCCTTTTACGCGCTCCACCTTCCCCCCACAGGCAGTGCCTGAGGACCTCATTACCTTCTATCCGCGAAGTGTAGCTGAAAAAAAAATTTTATTGGCCTAAGCCGGTTTTTATATTTTTTTGGTAGCTAAAGTCGCCTTTTTGCTTTATTAAATTTTTTTGATGGCCGAAGCCGGGTTTTGTTTAATTTTTGTATTTTTTTGATAGCCGAAGCCGGGTTTTGTTTAATTTTTGTATTTTTTTGATAGCCGAAGCCGGTTTTTGTGTTATATATATTTTGATGGCGATGAGTGTTTTCCCTTGCGTGACATAAAAAGCACTGTTAACTGAAATCTAATTTGCATCATTATATTTCTTCATGATTAGGTATAGTTCGATCAGCAGCGTCAACTACAGTCAGCCAGTCTACCTGTTCCATAATTAGGATACGTTAAACCGTCACTCGAGTTCCCGTCAGGGTGAAAACTGACCTGTCCAAAAGGTGTTTATGGTAATTACGGTAAATTCTCTGAATCATCTGATATCTAGCTATGTATTTATTGCAAATTGTAATAAGTGAACAGTAAATGTTTTAAGGGAGGTCCGTTTTCAGATGTATGAAATAAGAAATAGTTATAAATGTCTTATGTTTGGCACTATTACACGATATTATTTTATATGATATCATTATTGGAATAAAATACGGAATTTTAATTCTACAATTTTATTGCGTACTACTACTGAACTGAGTCATAAATACATACATGTAAAGAAGCTAACCTAACCTAACCTAACCTAGCATATAACCTAACCAGAAAGGGTTTACCCTTTTCGCTTAGTATTACTTCAAGCATTTTGTGTATCACTATAGCGTACGACAACAAACGTTCGGAAATATGTATATTAATAAACTGCCGTTTCGAAAATGACAACTTAATATAATAGAAAAATATATTCATAGCAATTAGTACTGACAGACCCCCTAGCCACCCCAATAGGTTATTCAACTTTTTCATTAGAATTCAGGATTACGAATAGGTATTACGATTTACTGGAATTTTCAAAACTATTTAGTTTACCTGTAAGCGGATTAAATAAACTGGACGGCAATTCGAGTGCGGGATTAAGATACCTGCAAGTGTCGGACGGGAACTCATGTGTATTTTATAGTCATTAAGAATCCTGACGGGAATTCGTTTGTACCGGAATTGTTTACGAAATACGTGTCGGTCAGCTATTGAATGTACCTATTATAATTTTACTATCATAATATAGAAAACGTTATAATAAACTGCTATTACAAAATGACAAACTTATGTAAAGATGTTAGATTGTCAATTGAGAGATGTACCTTTTTTACATAATTTGATTGCAATCTATCATATCTTTATACAACTGAAAAATATAATCCTATTATTTTGTTTCAACGAAACTGGTATTCATCGTATGTACAACTATATTCACAAGTCCGACTCTGTTTCATCGCAGCAGGTGGAGTCCTATTGAACGGTTAGATTTTGTAATCGAATCGAAAATTTCTGACAAATGAACTGATTTTGTGGGTTTATTAATTAAATTACAACATTGGCGCAATGTTATCAAATGTTCTATTTTTCAAGACGAATACCTTGGTATCAAAATATCCGCATTTGAGTGGTCTTTTGTTTTCCATAAGATTGAAGCATAGTCCTTTGTGTAAAAATTATTAACTTAAATATATACCCTATAAAACCTACCATATATTAATATCTTAATATCCTCTAAACTTTTGGAGGTATTCATTCATTCGTTTGGGTTGTACACATGAACTGAATCTTTGAACAATTTCCCATGTTATCTACTTCCATTCCAGAAGCTTCGTGTCTTCTACCACTAGTTTGACTGGAGGGATTTTCATTAGTTGTAATGGTTGTATTATTTCCTCTCCAAAGTGCTTCCGTCTGAGTCCTTGTAAGTTCTCACAGAAGCAGAGTATGTGTTCACATTTTCTGCACATAGGTGTCACTAACTTTGCCCATGGAGGCCGTATGGATGTGCCCTTGTGTCAACCTCCATTTGAGTTGGTGTTCCCTATCTTATCTGTCCCCTCTTATGCAATCTTTTGTGATTCCACAAAACGGTTCCGGACCTATGAAGTCTCCTTTAGAGCCTGCTTAAGCTAACTGGTCTGCCATTTCATTACCTGCAAGATAGTCTGCTGATAATCTCTTAGAATTGAAGAAATTTTTTGCAAACTTTTTATTCTTCTTGAGAGCTGATTTCTCATTAAAAGGGCCACCGAAAAAACTGAATCCTCACTGAGCAGCACCATTAAGCTGCCACTGGTATCTTCGCCGCTGCTAAGAAATAGAGGTACGTGTGACAAATTATCATTTGTCTGTTTGTAAAAGCGGGACATTATAGCTCTGGCTGGGGACAGTGGGACAGACAGCATGAAAGCGGGACTGTCCCGTCCAAAACGGGACGTATGGTAACGTTATGTATAGACTGGGTAATTATTTCAATCGAAACCATGTTAAAAAAAACACACCACCATAGACTGTTTCTTGAAAAGTACAATGTATACTTTCTCTTTTTTTTTATAATACTAAATAGGATGTAGCTCGAATGCATTAACATTTGAACATGGTTCGGTTCGACAATTTTAATTATTAGCACAGTTCAGATTTCTCAAAAGTTTTCGACAGTGTACTCCGATGGTCAACGTAAAATACACTGCTCAAAATAATTTGGGGAACACATTAGCAAATTATGACAGATCTGCTAAAGGATCAGTTTATACAGTGCGTCCATAAAGTTACGCATAAATTCACTATTAGCTAAACAAACAATAAACGGAACGATTTTTTATTTTAATTCACTATTTTTTCAAATTTTAATCAAATATACAGGGTGGAGCACCTTCGTGTGATGACGTTATCACCTTTTTTTCAATGGAACCCCCCTTTTTTCAATTTCTGGATTTCCCTTTCTGGGCCGATTCCAAAAATGTATAACTCGTTGCTTCAAATTGGTACAGAGTGGGCAAAAATACAAAAAAAAATTATCGAAATGTATTTCTTGTCTAATTCGGTCTTGTAGTTGACGGATATTTCCAGGTATGTTTGTGTAGACATTAAATATTTCAATCCTATCACTTTCGGTTAAAGGCATTTTGTAAAAAAGTTGCAAATGATAAATTGCTTGGATAGTTTCCACGTGAACGTACCTTCTCTAAAGCGTTACAATACAGAATTGTACTTTAATGTTTCTGACAGTTTTTAACTTCAAATGAAAAAAAATGGTAAAAAATAATGTCAAACAATAAAAATATTTTTATCGTTCAGGGGCTTGGATCACTAATGGAAGCTGTTAGATACAATTTTAAAAATAATGCAGGGTGTTTTTAATAGTTTATTAAAGTAATTGTATAACAATACGTAATTTCATTTAATGTGAAATTTTTTCATTTTTGCCCACCCTGTACCAATTTGAAGCCACGTGTTATACATTTTATCACCTCATCAAGGGATATCCGGAAATTTAAAAACATGGTAATGACGTCATCGCGCGAAGATGGTTCACCCTGTATATTAGATTATAATTTGTAAGAATAGTAAATTAAAGTCAAAAATCGACCTGTTTCGGGAATTTCTAATTTTATTGTTTATTTAGCTAATAATGAATTTATGCGTTATTTTATGGACGCACTGTATAGTAATATGTACAATATTTATATTTACTTTAGTCAAATCTATTGATTTAATTATCGTCCAAATAATATATTTATACACGAACTGATTTTTATTGTTCTCAGGACACGTGTCTTACCTTACCGTACAATCTTTTGTGTATTTTTTCCATCAAACAACTGTGAGTGTCTGCCATACATCCTTGATCTCGGCCGACACTAGCAAACACTTTACATTATTTAACAAAAACAAATAGCGATATTATCCACCTGTAAGGTCATTTGCCGCAATCATTTCAAATTCAGTGTTGTAGTTTTCAGTTTCAATAAAAAAATTTAAATCATTTAGAATGGTTGCCAAATAATGCAGTGGAAAGATTTTTTTTTATAAATTAGTATCTATGTATAGTATAAGTAAAAGATATAGTGAAAATTATCTCTAGTTTTTAATACATACACTAACTTACACATACAGTAGTTGTAGCATTTAAATTAGCTTAATATAAAGTTGCCCACAGACCAAATGCACTGACCGAGATTATCCCAGGCAAAGTAAACATTTTTTTTAATACTGGGTGTCCCACAAGTTTCTGACCCATTTTAACTGTAAAAATCTCGGAACTCAGAAACGATAGGCAGGTGCGGTTTTCGATGAACAATTTCTTATTATAGTTTAAATGTTTAATTACTGAAATTTTATATAGGGTGTTTTAAAAGAATAGTATTTTTAAAATGCAAATATCGTATATTTTTAAATGAAACACCCTAGGAATTTTTATTCTATCTGAAAGCTGAACTCTTCCCCTTTCCGAAAATGTATTCGTTTCAGTTTTAATGAAAAATGTTATTTGGTTTTTAATGATTATTGTTCATTAGATAAAGGTGTCTGACACATACGTTTTAAATAAAAAACAATTACAAAATTTGCCTGCTAACTAATACCAAAGATTACAAAAAATTTGTAATCTTTGCTAATACCTATGTTTAAAAAAATATACTGAATGTTTTTGAACTTGACATTAGACATAACTAAAACAACTAACCAAACTTAAAAGGTGAATCAAATTTTAATAAAAATTAACATTATAAATTATAAATAATCTAATTTAATAAAAATATTTAAGGTGTTCCAAGTGTTGTCCATTTTGATCTATACATTTTTGCAACCTGAACAAAAAGTGATCAAAAGAATTGCGTAACATTTCCGGGGTAATTTCTTGAAATATTCGTACAATGTTGCCTCACAGTTGTTCCAGAGTCTCTGGAATGGGATAACATCTATCTTTGATAAAAAACCATATAAAAAAGTCTGGAATCGTCAAGTCAAAGCATACGCCTCTAAATGCCTACATAACAGCTTATCATTAAAAATCAAATAACTTATTCATTTTTCATCTAAGCTACAACAAACTATATATTGTAACGTTTATTCTAATTTATATTTACAATTAATTTATATTTACAGATTTATATGTAATACAGTCCTTATTTAATAATTTATCTAATACACTAAACACACTAATTATAATTTATATGAGAGTCACTTAATAAACACTTTATCGAGGCGCGATTGCTTTCCTTCGGTATCAACACTGACTGATTGACTAATTGCCTGCAGCGATGCTCGTGGCCTATTTATACTCGCACGCCGTAATTCTAGAAATCTCTCGACGTTCTGGCGGGTTCACTGGATATTCTCGATGTTTCGTATTTTGGATGCTTCTCGAAAATTGGGCGGAGGAGCCATAGTCGTCTCATACGGGGATTTCACTGGGGGCACTAAGTGAGCATATCAATGCAGTAGCTCGCGTAACAATATTTTCAGAAATGGGAAGAGTTCAGCTTTCAGATAGAATGAAAATATATAGGGTGCTTCATAGAAAAAATAGACGATATTTGCATTTAAAAAATACCATTTTTTTCAAACACCCTATATAAGATTTCACTAATTGAACATTTATACTGAAAAAAGTTTATATAAAAAGAAATTGTTCAACGAAAACCGCACCTCCCTATCGTTTCTGAGTTCCGAGATTTTTGCAGTTAAAATGGGTCAGAAACTTCTGGGACACCCAGTATATTTTTGGTATGTTATATTTATTGACAAGCAGTCGTTACG
Organism: Lochmaea crataegi; assembly: GCA_947563755.1. NCBI lineage: Eukaryota > Metazoa > Arthropoda > Insecta > Coleoptera > Chrysomelidae > Lochmaea > Lochmaea crataegi. The sequence continues at coordinate 62,101,715 of OX387424.1, forward strand.
AATATTTAATAATTCTACCATTATTTTCGGAAAATTTTTAACGTTGGAAAATAAAACTTGATTCAGTCGGTTTTTAAATAAAAAATGTTGAAAAAAAAAACTTATATATTCTTCTTCTTCTTTTTAGGTCCTCTGAAGATCACGGCGCATCTGCGTTTTCGGACCGTTGTTTTTACGAAAGATCATCGTCATCGCGACTGGCCAGTGGTACTGGTTGCGTTGGCGTTAATGTCACCAGCGTTGCAGGGAGCGGAAGCGGTGAGGTGAGCTCAGATTTCGGGGGTAGCGGTCGAGCAAATAGTAGCCGAGTAAATCCTAGTGTTGCTGTCACGTCTGCTACCCCCGCCGCTGGCTCGTACCATGGTGATGCCGGCACCACAATAGGCGGCAGATCCTCCTCGTCATCATCAACTTCAACAGCCGCTTCGGTAGGAGGAGGAAGCACCAGCGGAAGGAGCAAGGAGCGGACGGGGAGCAGCTACAGAAATGGACCTTTTGCCTCCGCTCCGGCTACCACCACAACTTTGGAATCCAGGCATTCTTCGAGAGCGGCCACCGTAAACAACTCTTGGGGGTACGAGGCAACAAGGTAAGAAAACAATTTGTCCCCTTCGTATACTATAAAACTACTCTTAATGAAACTTGTGTGTTATTTATAATGTTGTTTTTTTCAGATATAATAATAGCACGGGTAATAATAATCAGACAGATACAGGGTATAGCAGTACACCATCCGAAGGTAATGAGAGGCGAAGCTCAGACCAAAGTTTAAAAAAGAAAACTACATCTAGATCAGGTTCTAGATCTCCATCGCCTTCTGGAAGTACGAGTAGTAGATCACCATCTAGGTATGTTTTAACCCTTTCAGTACGGTTGTCTTACATACACGACACCGACTTTTTTGGCAGACAGACGGCTGTCGTGTATGGACGACAGTAGCTCATATCCCTGCTAGACGTCTGCCGTTTCAGATACGACACAAATAAATTTTTGCTTTTCCCCATCGGCGTCCGTCGTACCGTTTCGACAGTTTGTGTTTCTCAGACAGACGGATGTCGTGAATTTTCGACAGTGTCGTAAATACGCGACACCCGGCAACATGGCAAAGTTAGGCGATCCTGTGCCACACCCGTGAGTTTTAGCGCCAGTCTGTTTCAGCAAAGCATAGAGTTAGGTACTTTGGTTACAGAATGTCATATAAAGATCAAGCTGGTCCTTCGGGCTTTTGTGGATTATGTGATATGGATGTGAGAAATATTTTGAATGCGGTGAACGATAGTGATATGTATATCAGTGAGGAGGAACCATTTATAGATAGTGGCAGCGAATATATTCCTGACTCTGAAAGCGAATTGAGCTCCGAAGAAAACGACGAAAACGCCGAAGAACAACAACATTCAGTTGCTTCTGCGTCTGATATCTCTGATCACAGTATACGGCAGGAGGAATTTCAGATAATATGGGATTCACGTGAGTTTGATCCCAAAGTTCACCAGTTTGACGACACTAATAGTGGACTACAAAATGAAAATCTAAAAAATGAAGGAAGTGAGATAGAGTATTTTATGAAATTATTCTCAGAAGAAATAGTCAACATTATTATTGAAGAAACTAATATTTATGCTCAACAACAAGATGCCAAAGGTTGGAAAAACGTTGATAAAAATGAGTTTTACAATTTTATTGCCCTTTCAATGTTGATGCCCCACGTCAAAAAGTCTGATATAAAGGATTACTGGTCTACAAATAATTTAATTGGCATGCCTTCTTTCCGCCAAACAATGTCTCGAGATCGCTATCTAGAAATACTAAGGTATTTGCATTTTACTGATAATCAAAATGAACAGGAAGGTAATCGACTGCACAAAATAGAAAATGTTCTCAATATGGTACAAAACAATTTCAAAAGTAATTTTTATCCATTTCAAAATATCATCATTGATGAAAGTATGATCCTTTTTAAAGGGAGACTGTCTTTCAAACAGTATATTAAAACCAAAAGGCATCGCTTCGGAATAAAGCTTTATGTATTATGTGATTGTGATACGGGCTATGTTTTGGGATTTCTGGTTTATACTGGCAAGAATACAGATAAAAATAGAGATAATAACAGCGGTCTAGGATTGTCAGGCGATGTTGTTGTGAAACTTTTGGAGCCCTACTTGGACAAAGGCCATTCGTTTTACAGCGACAACTACTACACCAGTCCAACTTTGTCCAATTATCTTTTTGTTCACAAGACAAACTCTTGTGGAACTGTCCGCATAAATCGTAAGCACATGCCAATTTTTGAAAAAAAATTAAAGAAAGGGGAAACAGAGTGGCGTAGCAGTGATTCAATGCTTGCACTGAAATGGAAAGACCGTCGCGACGTGGTAATGCTTACTACCATCCATGAAAATAAGATGGTTACCCTTCCCCAGCTGGACAGACTTACCAATGAACATAGGATCAAACCTTTATGCGTACTGGATTATAATGAAAGAATGGGGGCAGTTGATAGAAGTGATATGATGATGAGCATTACAGATTGTACGCGAAAAACTTTAAAGTGGTATAAAAAATTATTTTTCCACACACTGGATATATGCATGCTCAATGCACATGCATTATATAAGACTCAGAATGCCAGTAACATCTTGTTTCCTGCCTTCCATTTAGAAGTTATGGGGCAGCTTCTCGAAAGGTATTTTAAATCTTTTGTTTTTGTCTTTTTTTACATTGTAATCATTTTTTATTTTCAGATATCCAACCAACTACCATATGAAAAAAACCATGCAACCTACTAACGTGGCGAGGCTATCAGGCAAGCACTTCCCTTTAGAAGTCCCTCGCAAAAATGGGAAACCGCAATTGAGAAGATGTTGGGTCTGCTCTCATACAACAAATGTTAACAAAAAAAGGAAAGAATCGAGATTCATGTGCAGATTGTGTGACGTCGGGCTCTGTGCTGTTCCATGTTTCCAAACATACCACGAAAAAATAAAATATTAGCTATTTTCCTATTTTTTTGATTATTTCTTTAATAAAAATTACTTTTTCTAGAGTGTCGTTTATATCCGACAGCCGTCTGTCTGCCACTGCAAAATCTCCCGTCCGAGTATCATGCTACCTACTTTTGGGTGCCGTACTGAAAGGGTTAAGAATAATGGTTAATAAATAAAAAATATATACTTGAAGTGAGTGATATTTTAGATCTTGAAATATTTTAATTTGACATATCCTAGATTACGTCCAAAAATAAAGTATCTTACAGTAGTCGCCAATTACTTAGATGTACTAGACAAGCGATATCGATTGTTGTATTTCGACGGCATATTCTAGCAAACGCCCAACCCTTCGATCATTAAACATATTATATGAATAACCCGCTGTACTGACAACACACTTTCTCTACCGTTAACGGGGAACTTGAGCACTCCTCAAATTAACCATTGGACAAACAATAAATATTGGGCGTGTAGGGAATATTTTTTTGAACAAAAAAACTGGACATCGATTCTTTCACCCCCCAACGTACACTCTCGGTGGACATCGATTTTTACGCCCCCCAACGTACACTCTCGGTCCACATAGTTTTCTCCGAAACGGTCAGACATGAAAAATTGAGAGTTTCCAAAAAAAAAATACGCCCCTCCGTTCAGAGTTCTTGGGACCCGGCGGTACAAGCTTTTTTATTATTTGAGCTGTCGAAAAAAAAACCATTCGATTCTTAAAAATAGTCGCGAGTCTATAGAATCCACAAAAAGGGGGGGGTCAACCTGAAAAAATATACAAGTATAGTCAAAAATAAGTGAGACCCGAATATTTTTTTTGGCGGAAATTTTTTTTAATATCCTCAGGTGAAGGGAGGTATCGGACTCTCTTTGTCACTAAATTTATTAGGAAATGGGATAAATAATACACACAGAGTTCATCTTTAAACTTAAATATATCTATTTTTTTAAAATCGTCACGAGTAAGCTTGATCTTTTCTATATGAGAACTAAACTAAGACACAACTAAAAATATTTCAAAGGGCAATTAAGAATACATAATTTTCACACAAAGGTTGTTTACAAAACTATTTTTGACAGACGATATTTAATCTTAACACATGTTTATATTTTACCACTTTTAGCTGACAGCACTTGAAGCCATAAACCTTTATATTTTATTCTTATTAGGGTGACAAGGATTATTAAGATATTTATGGCATAGTACCCACAAATTGATAGATTATTTTTGTACACAATGCGACAAAATTTTCCCCCCTCTCCCAAATTATTTTTGGGGTACACCACCCGCCAAGATATGAACTCGAACAAAAATATTCGGGGAATCTTCCTTATTTGGGGTGCTTATAATGCAAAATTTTTTTTTCGACCATTAACTTCCCCAAGTATGACCCCGAATTGATAGTGGTAACCGAATATGGTGTTTTTTAGAACGGCATATAGCAAAATTAGTGAAAATAATGACCGAACCTCAAAATTTGGCGCCACTTTTAATTTTTTTTAAATGGGTTCCGATAGAGTCAAACCTGGAAATTTTCATAGGCATCTAAATCGATTCTCTCATTCCAAAACAAGGTTAGCAATACAAACAGCAAAGGTCGCAGATTCCAATAACAGTGCCGTGCTGTGTGAGGATTAAAATTTATTGAAAATATTCATCTTAGATTTATTTATTACTCGAGGAATGAATTTTAGTTGCCGGTATACTAGACTTTTTTTTTGAATAAATGTATCCAAAAAGTCTCTTTGACCAACAAAAAAAATTCTCTATCACAACAATTCCGCTATATAGTAAGTTGAGTTTAGTAGAACCGGAATTATGGGCGTTTTTTCATAACAAAGTTCCCACTTCCCCCCTCCTAGATAGACTAAAACTTGTAATATTATCCTTAATTAGGTAGATTTTGCAAAATTTGGCTTTTAAAATTTTTTAAATTCAATTATGCCCTTAGCGGTGGACCTACCAGTCTGTAAATAATTTCCAGGTTTTTGTCGAGGACATTTTTGTAATAAAATTTTATTCCCAATGGTGTTCCTAAGATATGACCGACGAGCGTTCTTATTTGCCCACCAGGTACTCTAACTCCCAGATATTTAAAAGTTTTATATATATTTTTTTTTAAATTTTACATTGTAAATGTTTTTCTAATGAAAAACAATTTGTTATATGTTAGCTAAATGAAATGGTTTTAATTGCAGGTCAAGATCGAGAAGTAGCAGTAGTTCCTCAAGTTCCTCTATGTCTCGTGATACGAGTTCGACGAGTTCTCCGAAATCGAAGAGATTAACTTCCAGCAGCACGTCGAACTCGAATCATCAGCCAGTGGTGCACAGTGATGATAGGAGACCGTTAGCGATATGCGTAAAAAATCTGCCTGTGCGATCATCGGACACCTCCCTGAAAGACGGTCTTTTTCACGAATATAAAAAGCACGGAAAAGTGACGTGGGTGAAAGTGGTAGGTAAAGATGCCGAAAGGCATGCGATAGTGTGTTTTAAAAAGCCGGAAGATGCCGAAAAAGCGTTGGAAGTGAGTTACGACAAGTTCTTTTTCGGTTGTAAGATCGAAGTGGCGCCTTATCAAGGCTACGACGTCGAGGATAATGATTTAAGGCCTTACGAGGCCGAAATCGATGAGTACAATCCGAAGGCTACAAGGACCTTATTCATCGGTAACCTAGAAAAAGACGTGACCGCGTCGGATCTCAGAAAACACTTCGACCAATTCGGCGAAATAATAGAAATCGACATAAAAAAGCAAGGGGCTGTGAGTTCTTATGCGTTTTGTCAGTACTCGGATATAGTGAGTGTTGTCAAAGCCATACGCAAGATGGACGGTGAACATTTAGGTAATAATCGAATTAAGTTAGGTTTCGGCAAGTCGATGCCTTACATTTGTGTCTGGATCGACGGAGTTAACGAAAACGTTAACGAAAAGTACCTGAAAATGCAATTTGAACCTTTCGGCGTTATTAATAAAATTTATATAGATCGCGAAAAGGGACAAGCGCTTATATTTTACGATCAAGTCATGAGTGCGCAAACTGCTGTTACTAAAATGCGCGGATTCACTTTGAAAAATACCAAAATTCAAGTCGATTTTGCTAGCAGAGAATGTCAAGAGTCATTTTTTGAAAGATTGGAAAAACAAGGCGCCATTCTGGACAGGAGTATATTCGAGGAAAGAAGAGAACCAGCTGCAAGGGTCTTTGACGGTACATCGTCGAGGTTTGCTAGGTAAGTCCATACAACATTTCTAAAATTTCCAATTTAAATCTTATTCCGGCTAATCCACGTCAAAGATAAGTTTTCTCAGTGGCGTAGCGTGGAAGGGGAGCAGGGCTGTGGCCCGGGCGGCATAAGAAAGCGCCAATATTTTTTCAATTGGAATAAAAAAATATCTCCAAAGCGCTCCCGCAATGTTATTTGCCAAGCGAAAGCGCAAGGGTGCGAAAGAGGGGAGACGAGATGAAGTCGTGCGCCGAAGTGATAGTGACTAGTGACAACTGCCAATCGCCCGGCCGGCCGGTGCGGAGGCAGCGAGTTTTCCTGAACGCGAACGAACTAACAAGCGACAGCGAATACTCGATTATTCAATCAAACAAAACAATAACCCTTCTTATTTTCTTAACTTCTTGTGGGTTCCTTACGTCATTTCTTCCCTTTGATGTATGTTCCTTCCAAAGCAGTGGTAGTTTATCTTGACTTTCAATAACTTGTGCAATGTAGATTAGGTCCGTTGAATGAAATATTTAAACTTTAAACTAATGCGGCGAATTTCCGGTTGGTCCCGGGCGGCGAAAACACGCGCTACGCCATTTACAAATCATTTACAATGATTAAACACAATTTTTTTCTACTTTGGGTTACATTATTTTAATTTTCGTAGGGATCTCTAATTTTTTTGAAAATGAAATACAGCCTATGTTCAAAATCAGTAAAGTAGTTTTTGAGTTTATCCATTACAAACAAACATCTTTCTTCTTTATAATATTAGTATAATAAATAAAATTACATTTTTACCCATTGGGTGTGAGGACTTACAAAGTAAATTACATTTCAGCTGTTTGCAAACATTCTTCATCTATTTCTATTCTGTGCTATGCCTTAGAATTCAGTTTAAGTATTTTTTATTTTTCAATATTTTGCTCATCATATCACCACGTTTGTTTTGGTCTTCCTCTTTTCTTCTGTCATTTTAGTTTCCAATACTCCCTTACTATCCATTCTTTTCTTCTGTCCTCACCAGCCTAGCTTTCTTTGTTCTATAAATTGTTCTATTACTTCGTTTTGTAATTCTTTCCTTATTTCTTTATTTCTGAATGTGTCTAAACGTTACTCCTTTTACTCTTCTATGGTGATAACTAGTTTTTCCCTTTTCGAAATGCATTTTGCGATTCTGTAGTTGATTTTCCACTACTCTCTTTAATTATTTCCTTTCTAGGATGGAATATTATGCTTCAGATGCAATGCTTAACTGCATGATGCTTCTGTAATTTCCACAATTCCTATTGTCTCCTTTTTTGAACAACGGTATTATTATTTCAATTTCCAAGTCACTAGGTATTTGTTCTATATTTTGTTGAAATTATTTGTACATATGTATGTATATTGGGGTGACAATCACTGAGACCTAAAAGATCAATTGTGCCCCCTTACTTCTACTTAGTTCCCGAGGAAAGTCTCAGAGACTAGTAGCTCCTTTAGTCCTATTTCCCGGAATAATTTTAGGATATCTGCAGGCTTTAAATGGTAAATGTCCCTCTTCTATCCAGTAATCTCCTAGGTGTTGTGCCCTAGGATTCTGAATTGCTGTGCAATTCGCAAGTATGTGAATGGAGGTTCTTCTCCCATGCCACAGAATCTTTATATTTTTCTTCCTGCACTATTTTGAGCTTTTTCACGTACCCATTCAGGTACTGCATTATTTATTTTTTGTTAGTAAGTCCTTTACTTAGTGTTTGACACTTTGCTAGCCCTGTCTATTCTATTATTTAGCTCTTTTTCTACAGTTATTCCTAAGTATTGTTTTATACTTCATTTCATACTTCTTTCACTATATGAATTTTTCTTTTTAACCTAAACCAATTTTTTTTTACAGCAGATATGATACTCCAACTCGACCGCGAACTGCATCATACAGCAGTAGATCGAACGCTACAGCAGTTCCAGTGACAGCAGCATTACAATCGCCGGGTACACCTGGATCTGTCACTCCAAGAGGAACTAGTTCTCGATCACGAGCCAGATTTGCGGATTATTATGATCAAACATTGGAGTATGCCGACAGACATTTCCGCAGTTACGACGAATACAGTCAGAGTTCTACAGCTTCTCATGAAGATTTGTACGATCACGAGTACGGGTTTGTCCATGACGGTGGCGATCCTTTACAAGGTAATAAAAAATGTTTTACTTATAACTTTATGAATTTTTAACGTAACCCAACTCTGTAATGTGTGAGTTTATTGTTATTTTTATTTCAGTTATCGATAATGTTGTGGCTTTTGCCCCGCCTGATATGAGAAATTTACAAAAAGAACGTGTTCATCTTCTTGAACAACTAGAAGAATGTCCTAGTTCGGGCGATGAACTGATTAGTCCAAAGAAACGAATGAAACTCGATCTATTGGATTCAGTGATAACGAGCGATGTGATTATTGAAGCTAATAGAGACCATCGAAAGGTATGAACTGGATTAATTATTCTTTATCTAACCGTCCACTTAGTTACTACACTTCACTATAAGTATTAGGTATACATAAACTTAAACAAGAGCTCTTTCAAATCGCCGTTGATCATAGATTGACACAATTTATCAATGGGGAGAACCTCTATAGATGTCGTTTTGAATGTTCAATTTTCCTTCTTATTTCTTGCATTTTAAAATAAATACATATATTTGCTGAGAAAAATAATTAATTATCTATCTTATTTCAGGTAATGGAGGTAAGGAGACTATCAGACGTCACTTTGAAACACCATTCGCGAAGACCATCGATAGATTCAAGTAAACATGTTCGGCACGATGTTGTATACGTTCCACATTCTGTTTGCAAAAGAAGGAAAACGGCAGGAAGCGACAGTGGTTCAAAAGTTCACCATTTCGATCATTCGGGTTCCGAAAGTGTCGGTGGTTCTAGACCGGGAACACCGCTATGCGATGAAAAGCCTGAAAATTTCCAACCCAGTGAACCAAGAAGAGTGCCCAGAGAGAGGGAAGGGCCTCTTACGCTACCATTGCCCAGATTTGCTGCGCAAATTATGAATAGAGGTAAGATAGTTTTGAGTCTCATGATCTACTGATCTAATTTAAAAATACTAAATTTCAGGTAGCGTATCTGTGGCGGGCATCAAAGGTCAAAAAGACAATATTCTTTCTAGTCCACCTCCAGCAGTGACGAGTCCAAGGATATCAAATCCTCGCCCTCCGAGTCCCGTTCACGTCCCTCCCCCAGCATCGCCGCCTCCTAGACCGCCCAGTCTCAGTTCGAATTCAAGTGACAGCGACACAACTCCTCTTAGTCTCTCATTAGAAGAAAGGATAAAATCATTGGATGAAAAATATGAAAAATGGTCAGGATCGAGAGCTCTTAGTGCGGCTGGTGGAGATGCTTTAGCTCTATTGGATGCCAATTTGGAAAAGTTTCGTCAGAGGCATAAAATCCTCGATCTGGATTTAAAAGAAGTCCAACCATCTGAAATAGTTAAATCGGTGATGGCGAAACGATCGGTCTTCGACGAAGATTTAAAGAGATTAGAGAACGTGGGGGAAAAGTATGAACCAAAGGATTTTTCATTTTTTCCTAGTAGTTCGTTAACGACACAAACTTCAGTACCTGCACCACCCTTACCGGCTCCAGTTGCGTTAAAACTTACTACAGTGACGTCAATTCCTAAAACTCCTACGTTATTATCGCCTAGGTCATCAGGTATGTATATCGATTAGCTTATAGTAAACTTACTCATTTTTGAAGTTATCGCTTAACCGTCAACTAAATGCAAATGTGACGTGTTGCGCCTCGACTGTATCATAAGCGTGCTGGACTCTTTTTGGATGCATGGACGGATAAGAGACGCATTTATATGTAAAAGTTTCGGTTTACCGTGAGCGTACGATGAAATTTTGTTTATATTTCAGGTGCTGGAATTCAAGCAGCAAAAGGTCTTCAATATCCATTTCCGACGCATCCCCCCATTCTTATGTCACCGGTAGTGCCTACACTGGTCCAAACTACTCCAACAACGACTACATCAGTAGTTCAGCAACCAGTTGCAGCAACTACTGCCGTCATTGTCACAGCCACGGTAACTGCAAGTACAACAACGTCATCTCTAACGTCTCAAACCGCAACCGCTTCACGAGGTGCCTCTCATGGTGAAAACAGACTAAAATCGTGTCCGAGTGTGCCGAGTGAAACAAGAACCACTAGTAAATTAACTGTAAATAAAACTAGTGTAGTGTCATCTTTACTTCCTGTAAAAATTAGTGAAAAGACCAACGTCAACATTCCGGGCGAAGGCAAAAATAATCGGGACGGAAAGTGTGATAAATCCGGCGAAAAAATATCTTGCCGGCGAGATTCTAGCAGTAATTCTCCACGTGCGGACGTTAAAACAAGAAGAAACAGTGATACAAGTTCGCGTAGATCGGACGACAGTGATGTAGAGCAAGTGCAAAAAGAACGAGCACAAAGTGAAGAAAGAAAACGAGAAAGAATAGAAAAAATTAAAGTGGAAAATGAAAAATTAGAAAAAGAAAAATCAGAAAGGGAACGCGTAGAACGAGAAAGATACGAACATGAAAAACAAGAAAAAATACGACTAGAAAAAGAGAGAATCGAAAAGGAAAGATTAGAACGGGAAAGTGAATTGGAAAAACAAAGATTGGAAAAAGAGAGGCTCGAAAAAGAAAGGTTGGAAAAGGAACGCATAGAAAAAGAAAAAATGCGATTAGAAAAAGAACGAACCGACCGAGAAAACTATGAAAGAATTCAAAGAGAAAAAGAGAAAGAAAGACTCGAACGACAGAGGATAGAGAAAGAACGCAAAGAAAAAGAAGAATCGGAGAGGAAACTGCGCGAAGAACAAGAAAAACAACGTTTAGAAACGGAAAGGTTGGAAAAAGAAGCGGAAAGAACGAAACGCGAAGACAAAGAAAGAAGAGAAGAACATGAACGGTTAGAAAAAGAAAAGAGTGACAAAGAAAAAGAACGGGCCAAGTATAAAGAGGACAATCAAGAAAAGAGAAAAGATGATCATAGGCATCGAGAATCCCCCAGCGATACTAAACATAAGGAAAATCACGTCGATCATAGAAGCACCAAAGAAACGATGAAAGATGAAAAATTAGGTAGTAAAGATATAAATCAAATCAGCACAAACACACACGATTCGCGAAGCAGTTTCGATAAGAAACTCCTCGTCGACAGAGATTCTGAAAGAAGAAAAGAAAGCATAAAGGAAAATCGAGATAATAACATACACGAAAAGCATAAAAATATATCTGATCATAAACATCGGGAAGTATCGGAGACGAGACATATGTCAATAGATCTCGATAAAGCAAAAACTCACGATAAAGATCCTTCGAAAAGAAAAGAAAGAAATAATAGTCTACCTGCTAATATTGGTTCAAAACGCAGGTACAGTTCTCAAGAGATAGGAGAAAGTGAAGATTCTAAAAAAATCAGATTATCGCACGATTCGAAAAAAGTATCAGAAAGAAGAGATTCTAAAGATAGTATACGATCAGACGATAAAATGAAAAACAGCAAACACAAAAATAACGTAAATAAATCATCTCATGACAAGCACAATAGTACAAAAGAATCGGAGGAAAAAAGGAAAGAACGCGAAGAACGACATAAAAAACACAAACTAGAAAAACAAAAATCGAAGAGTAAAAGCCGAGAAAAAGAAGCCAATGATCTTGTATCATTAACCGATAAAGAATTTCTCAACAAACTAGAATTAAAATCTGTGGAAGAGAGTGAAAAACATAAGAAAGAATCAAAAGAAAAACGAACTATTTTTGAAGAACACGATAAGATTAAAAAGGAAAAACATGCAATCGAAAAAACAATACATTCAATAGACAAACATTGCAAAGTTCGAATAGAAGGAGAAGTTGGTGTTTCTAAATGCAATGAAGAAAAGAAAAAACGAGAAAGAATTCGAAAATTGACAAATACTTCAGACAGTGATTCGGACGAACCAAAGAAACATTCCATTTTCGACATTGTCGATGACGAACCCGCTTATATTTCTATGTATGATAAAGTAAAAGCGAGAAGCTGCAAAAATATGGCCAAATTAGAAGAAGAAAAGAGACAAGAAAAACTAAAAGCAAAATTCACTCAACTCAAACAAAGCAGAGCTAAACGAGAAGAGAAGAAAAGATCCACATCTTGGGATGAAGATTCAGATTCCGATAAAGATAATAATGAAATTAAAATTAAGAGATGTCCTAAAATGCTTATTGATAGCTCGGATGATGAAAACACCAGCCCGAAATTAGACAAAAAGAAAGAAATGTATTCCGATTCAGATTCTTCTGCTATCTTCAAACATGTAAAACAAGAGATAATGGACACCAGTGATGAGGAATTGAGACGCAAAAACATTTTAAAATCAATAAAAGCTCTAATTTCAAGCGATACTTCAGAAGATGAACGTACCAAAAAGAAAAGTCACATAAAAACTGAATTGTTCTCAGATTCCGGCACTACTGATATAATACAATCATGTAACATCTCCCCTGATGATAAATCTCAATTATTCAAAGTAAAAGAAGAGTTGAATAAATCGATTAAAAAGGAGAGAAGAAATAGCAAACATCAGGAAACATCTGAACTCAATAATTCCTTATTCAGTGATGTGAGTCAACCAGAAGCGAAACCAGAAAAATTCAATAACAAACATTCATTTATTGATATTACAACTGATGAAGAAACTCACGAACAGAGAAAAGAAAGATCAGAAAGGAGAGAAAGGAAACATAAAAAGAAACAAAAGAAACAAAAACATTCCGTCAGTAGCGAAGAATTAACAAAACTTGATAATGTGTCAGAATCCAATCAGACCGAAACCTCGGAGAAACATAAACACGAAAAGAAAAAGGATCATAGCAAAAAAGAAAAAAGACGGGATAAAAACCGAGAAGGTCGAGAAAAATCCAAAAAGTCGAAAAAGAATAAAACTGAAAACAAATCTGAAATCAAGCGAGACGGCAAAATGGAAACTATTTTCGGTTCACTCTCAGAAGATTCAGAAAATGGAACAAAGGAAATCCAACAAGAACAACCTAACGTCAAAACTTTCACTGAAGAAATTAAACAGCAACCAATCAATAATTATAACAGTGAATCTGAGAAGGAAATCGAAAATAAAATCAAAGAAAAAACTGAGAGAGAAAGAGAAAAAGAGGAACACAAAAGAAAAAAGGAAAAGAAAAGACGCGAGAAAGAACGTCGTTTACAAGAAGCTGCTGCGGCCGCCGCAACTTTGGCAGCTGTCGAACAAGAAACCAATGAAAACAGCATGGATTATATCGACATGGGAAAACAGTTGGAAGCGAATATGCTGAGAGACGAAAGCTTGGAAGCAAATGAAACGTCAAATAAACTTGCAGAAACGACGACATTTGAAAGCATCGACGATCCATTCACATTCTCTGAACTAACAGTAACCGAAAACAAAAAAGATAAAGAAGAAAGAAGGGAAGGTAAAGAAAAGAAAAAGAAAAGGAAGAAGAGCAAAGATGAGAAAAGTAAACATCATAATCATCATCATCACGATAAAAGTAAGAAATCTACAGATACTAAAAAGGAATCAAAAGAATCCAATCTTCCGCCTACCGTGTCACCTCTACGCAAGGAAGAAATCGAAGAAGTTGTTCCTCCATCTCAACCTCAAAATCCAAGTTTACCCAATATACTTGACGATCAAAATCCTATTAACGATAAAAAAATCGATACAGATTTACCTGTATCTCCTCTCAATTCCATCGTTAACAGCCCAACATCGAAATCTTCCATGGTTTCGCAAGAAAAGAAGCGCGAAAAATTAATACCAGGTTTTGGATCTGAAATTGACGAGAAAATACACGAGTCCGCAGTAAAATCTATTTCGGAATTTGAAAATAATGTTAGAAAAGAGGAACTGGTTAAAGACGAAGAAGAAACGCCTCCCGTGCCCGATGAGAAACCAAGGGTTGTAATTTCCCAAGAAGAAACTGAAGATGCTGTCGCCGCATTATTAGGCGAAAGTTTCGGTACTGGTATGCCAGAAGAATTTTACAACGAAGATACTACTTTAGAGGAACCGACACATTCCTCAGTAGAAGATAATAACGTTCAAGATGACGAAGAAATGCGACAAGCCGTACAGAGTTTGAGCGCAGCTGATTTAGACGTAAAACCAGATACACCTCAAAGCGAAAATGATCTTCAAATTGATACAGACACTGAAGAACAAGAAGAAGTTCCACTTAGGTTTGACACGGCTCCAAAGACTCCGGAAATGCCTGTAGTATTTCCTCCGCTACCAAAGACGCCAGATTTGCCACCATATTTTTCTAATCACATAGATGAGAAACCAACTGCACCTATTCCCTCATTGTCAACTAATATCGGGAGTCCACCATCACTAACACCAATAAGATCATCACAATCTACTGAAGTGATAAAGAACTTGGAAAAACGGGAACTTCCTACTCCTTTAGAGCCACAACAACGAACCGTTATATCACAGTCTTGGTCTACTAATAATAAAATCGAAGTTCCGGTTTCCAAGTCTCAATCGTCTGTTATTAAAATCGATCTTCAAAAAGTTCCTTCCGTGATTTCGAATGCTTCAGTTCAACAAAATACCACGCCTGTTATATCTAAATCATACTCAAATCCAGCAGTGCTCAAGATATCGGAGCCACCTTTCCCACCACTAAAGCCTCTCTCTAAAACCGACCACTCTAATGTGTCTCCTATTGGCGATATCTCCAATAAGATACACTCAGTACCGTCAACCAAATCAACACCACCACCACCACAATTGCATAATTTGCCTGCGCGCTCTCCGATTCCAATGAACAAACAACCGGTAACAGTGGGAGAATCGGGTTTACCGTCGCCTAGACTACCACCAGGATTGATTCACAGCAGGATGCCAATAACCCCAGTTATGGGACCCAAACCGATGCAAGCCACAACAGTTATTTTGCAACAACCGAAAGTTGCTCATTCTTTAGAACCGCCAAAACTAGTATCCACATCGGATCCTAGATCGAGAATGGTATACCCAACGCCTAACATTCAATCGCCGCCATTTTCTAATTATGGACACAATTCACCAAGAATGGCATTATCATCGAATATAAGACACATTCCTCCCCAAGGACTACTTGTTCCAGCTAGACAAATGCATCCTCATACATTTATGGGAAACTCGCCTTTACCGCAAAATTACAATATCCCAACTACGTCTATCCAAGAAAAGGATATCGCGCATACTTTGCCTCTCACGGCACCCCCGTCGTTAGTGCATCCATCATCATCATCCGCACACCCACCGTTACATCCATTAGCTATTCCAAAAGATTCTATCTGTAACAAATCTTCAACTCTATCAAGTCCAAAGACATCTGCTAATCCTTCCAGCCCTGTATCGTTTTCGCCTAATTCTTCGAGTCCACTACTGATAAATTCTAGTCCAAAACCATTGTTAACATCGAGTCCAAAAACTGCTTCAGTCAGTCCCAAGTCAATGGCAAATATTCAATTGACAACTTATGTACCTACAGAAGTAGATTGTCCATCACTTGTAATACAATCCACATCTAAAATTGTAGAGGTTCCCAGAGTACCTACCCCAAAATCTGTAGAACCACCTAGAATACCTACTCCAAAACTTACAGAAATACCCAGAGTACCTACTCCAAATCTTACAGAATTATCTAGAAAAGTTACAGAAGTACCAACTCCAAAAGTTGCAGAAGTATCTAACCTGTCTACTCCCAAACAGATTGAAATACCGAGAGTACCTACACCAAAACTCGTTGAAGAAATTAAACCAAAACTTGTTGAAATACCTAAAGTATCTACACCAACTATACCAGAATCATTCGTTATATCTGCTCCTAGCCCAGTTATTGTATCAACCACATCTGATTCAGTTAAGCCCTTATTAACTGATATAAAGAATAATGAAACGGAATTTAAGCAAACAACGCAAAATGAAGAAATAGAACAGAAACCAACTAAATTAGCCATTGAAACTGTCATGGAAGAACTTAATATGTCACTAGAAAAATCATCACCAGAACTCAAAGAAGAGAAAACACCAGAAAACAAAATTACTACTTGTATCATAAACGAAAATGAACTAAAGAATGAAGATGAATCTGTAATTAAAGAAGATCCACTTGCAGAGAAACCACAACTTGATAACGATACTATGGATGTCACTGATATTAAAGAAGTTGAGAAACTGGACGAGGAAAGAACAGAAACGGAGAGTATTTTGTCGGATATTAGTAAAGAAAGACCTGGTAGTGCTGATTTACTCGCCAAAGATGATCCGCTCGATACAAAAGAAGATAGTGATTATTGGTCAGCAAAAGAAGTCAATATCGATTCTGTTATTAAAACACTATGCTCTGCTGACGAACTATCTGATCATAGCAGTGATAACGGTAAAAGTGATTTATTCGACGATCGTAAATCCGATAAATCCAGGGAAGTCGATAAATCCTTAATTAGTACACAAGAAGAAAAACCAGAAGAATCAAATTATAACGAAGAAACGAAAAATAACGTTTCCGATTTCACGGAAGAATCCGCAGAAACGGAATCTGCAGAAGTTCTTGAAGAACCGAAAGAAGCGCCGATACTTCGGTCGAGTAGTCGACGAGGAGGAAGAGGGCGAGGTAGAGGTGGAAAACCACAAAAAACCACTGTCGCTATTGAAAGAGGAGGAATTCAAACTCGTCGTGGTAAATTAAAAGAACTTTCTCAACCTGCTCCCGTTGTACCTAAGAGAGGAAGAGCAGGAAAAGTTCGTAATGAACGAAAACCCTCTAAAACTGAATCTGAATCAACTCCAGCTGATGTTTATGAATTCCGTGATGAACCTGATGAAACCAATAAAGAACAACGTCCTAGACTAATAATAACGATAAAATCTCCAGCAGTTTCAAGTTTAAGTAATGTACATACAACAGCGATAGTAAAAGAAGTGACAAAAGATGGTGCAAAGGAGATTGGCAAAGAGCAAACCAAAGAAACATCACCGTCAACGAATAAGCCAATTGAAAATAAAGAGTTTGTTTCCCCATCTGCAGCGAATACCAGGAAATCTCGAAGATTACAAGAAAGAGATACTTCCAAAAATAATGTTGATGAAACTATCGAAGATGTCGTTAAAAATACTATTCAGACTCGAGCTTCGTCTAATCAAAGAAGATCTGGAAGGCAAACGATTACCAAGCCAAATCCTTCACTAACGGAGACTCCTAGAAAATCTCCAAGGGGAAGAAAAGGAAGAAGAGGTTCAGAAGCTACGGAAACTTCGTCTTCGGAAGAAACTCCTACCAAAGAAGACATTAAAACGATGATAACGTCATTACCATCACCGAAAACTCCCGAAAAACCAAAAGAACGTGAGAAACATCTGATGGAAGAGGAAAAAGTTGCAGAACAGACTCTTGAACCGTTAAAAGAAAAACACATCGAAGTTACTAAACCTTCAGTTCTCCGACGCATTAAAGGAGACATAACTACTCCGAATCCAAAAGAACCAACGAGCTTGATAGATCCAGTGACTGGAGAACTGATTCCCATGCGCGAAAGCGAAGAAGGCAAATATATTCCATTACCTGGCACTAATCCAACAAATCTGCCAGTTATTCAAACTAAGCATGAACCAACATCTCTGAAGGAAACACCTATTCAACAACTCAAACCTGTTTTGGAAATTGTTAAAACACAACCAAGTGTTATAACACAGCCTCAACAAGTTACAGTTGTCCAGCAACAAAAACCGAAAAGCTTAAAAGCTCACGTATTGCAAGCTGCTCAATCAATCCAAACAACAGTAGTTCAGACAAAAATTCCAACAGAAGTGCCTTCAAGTATTGTAGTTACTTCAAAGGTGACACCTCAAGAATACGTTGTAACAAAACCACTGATTTCGGCACCACCTATTGTCACAACGAAAGCTGTAACACCCATTGTTATAACAAAATCCATTACTCCGATAGTGACATCAAAAACTGTAACTCCAATTGTAGTTACTAAAGCTGCTACTCCCATTAACCAACATCTAACTATAAACACCAATTTAAATATCGGACTACCAACGACAGCACATTTGTCTCCAAGGACAAATGCTCCTATCAACGTTTCTACAAAGCCTCTTCCTAAACAGATGGTCAAACCTCCAGTTATATCTCCAGTTTTAATGCAACAGAAGCAACAACAAATTCAACATATATTGCAAGCCGGTAAACAGTCACAAGTATCTAAGGCACATTTAACACCACCAATGGTGAGCCAAGCTCAAATGGTCAATACCCAAATAGCTCATATAAAACATCAACCCGCAATTAAACAGCAGGTAATAATGGGTAAAGGTCCCCTTGTTAATAAATCGTTACATCAACAACAAATACTTAGCGGAGCAATTCCTAGTCCACCTTTAGGAAAATCTCAGCCTCCATTGAACAATCCAGGAAGGAATATGCAAGTTCCTACACCTGCTAAAGGAATGATGGATCCACCCAAAGTTGAAGTTTCTATGAGCAATGTTATATTAGGACAAAGACCTAAATTATCACCGCAAGGTCCACAACGAATCATTGGCCAGACTGGTTTGCCGCTTCCTGGATACGAACCTAGCTTGGTAAGTTCGTCAATATTATATATTTTTCTAGTTACTAACTGCTTTTTTTTCTTTACTAACATGCAGCATGGAGAAAGGAGTCTTTTAACTAGAAGTAGGAGTCCACCACCTGCACACCAAAATTCTCCGTCCCCTAAGGTGATTTTTTATATTTTTGACGTGTTAAACAAGTCAATTCTCTCTCTAGAAAATTTAATAAATATATTGAAGCCTTATTTAATTTGCTAATAGAAATTTCTGTGTGTTTTAGGGAGAAGCGATTGCACATTTTCCACCACCAGGCGCATTACGTCCACCAGACATCAACCCAGCACATTATATGCATCCTTCCCATGTTATGCAGTACCATCAACAATATTTCAGACAACAACAAATACAACATCAGCAACAGTTGAGGTAACTTGAATATTTTGTAATGGATATTATGTATAGTTCTTTTCACGATCTAAGAAACTGACCTGACCTGAGATGGGATAATGACATGCAATAAAGCCATAAAAGTATTAGCCGTGACAGGGTGGTATTTATTTTGTTGTTGGCCAATAATAAATTATTACCTGAAAACTCTATAAGACTTTTGGATCATTCTTATTATAAATACTTTATTTTATTGCAATGTATTATTCAAAAAATGTCGGCAATGGCAATTTATACCTGATGGTAACATAAAAGTATAAAAGAAATCTTTATTTCGACACATTCTGAAATACTGTCAGTTATTAAGTTCTGCAGTGATAGTGTGTTTGAAGATGTCCAGTGCAAAAGTCGTTTCAGGCAGTAGCCGAAAATGTTTGCCTGTTGAAGCAAAAATAATTGTTAAAAGTGTTTATTTAAAGTTAGTAGAGCGAGGCCACGAAAAACAATTTTCATTAAAGAAAACATCAATTTTAACCGGCGTTTCTGAAAGTACAGTGTGGAAAATTTTAAATAATACTGTAAAGCCTAGAAAAGTACGAAAAGACAATGGTGCACCTAAATCTGTTGATTTATACAATGAAGATTTAATCCGTCGGAAAATGTATCAGATGTACGAAGAGCAGAAAGTTCCCACAATATTATCGCTCTCAGCGAGGCTATCCGAGGATGATTGTGACATAAGCTGTTCTACTACAACCTTGTGGCGTACTCTACGTCGTTTGGGGTTTTTATTTAAAAAAATAGACAAAAGGCAAGTTATAATGGAACCACACCGCTTGCAACAACTTGGAATAGAATATCTGGAAAAAATAAATAGGGCTAGATCGGAAAATTTAACGATAATATACGTCTAAAAATTATCACATATCACATATTTAGAAAAATCTTATGGATCATGCCTTTTTTAAATGTGAATTGTATGGTAACGATAATACTTTTGTTGTAGATCTGGAGGAATGGAAAAAGTAGGAGATGGTCAAGAAGGAGAAGAGGCTCCTGTAACTTCACCACCGTTAGAGTTACGAAGACCTGGTTCGGTAGGACTTGTATTGACTGGAAGAAGTACTGCTGTACCTCACAGTTTGAATTCACCACATGATAGAACTACAGGTAAGCTAATTTTTCAAACCAAAATATATTATTTTTATTTCCCAAAGGATATCTTGAGACTAAAAATTTATTTTTATTTCAGATTCACCTCAAGTAGGTCAAGTATACAATGTCCATTCTTCAGCCCGTAATAACCCGTATCATCATCCTAACCGATACTACGATCAAACTGAACCACCCCCAGCTCATAGACCTTTAACCAGTCATGGTTCTCTGGCTGCTCTGGGAAGCGATCGTGGTCTTGCTCATATGGCTCCCATCGGAACACCTGATAGACCTCTAAGTGGACACTCTGCTCTTTCGGCTCATATGGGAAGCCTTGCAGATCGGGGAATGACGACACACATAGAGCGACCGCTTTCTGCTCATAGTCTGATGGGCGCCGGATTGGGAGCAGCCGGAAATCTAATGGGAGCTGTTGCTCGCCACATCGGAGCTGAAGCACCCGCCAGTCAAAGGGGATTGCAAGCGGCAACGCCGCCTCATGCTAGTCAAGTGCCACCGCAGGCCGAAAGTTTATTAATGTTGTTAAAGGTAAAAAGCATTCATTACGACTTTATTTAGTTTACGTTTTAACAAAATGTACTAATTTATCCTACTTTTTTTAGCATTACCCTTGTATGTGGCAAGGCCTTTTGGCTCTCAAAAATGATCAAGCAGCTGTTCAGATGTATCTCGTTTCTGGTAATGACGATGTAGCCAAATGTAGTTTACCTAAAAATACTGATGGATCAACACCTCCTCTAAGAATATTCCAACGAATGAGGCTCGAGCCACCCCAAGTCGAGGGAGTGGCTAGAAAGATGCAGGTAAGGTTAATTTTTTATCAGTAAGACACAAATTCAGTTAATATATAATAAAAGCTGTTGCCTTTTGTACCAGTCCATATTTTTAAGATACCTATTTACTCACTATTTGGCTATATTTTGTGTACAGTTTTCATGGTTATAACAGGACTAATTCAATACCAACTACCTACTTCTAGACGCACTCGTTCCGCTTCGCTTTCGAGATGCTTTGACGGTTGAGCATATCTCTAATATTACAGTGTGGCTTAAATTGTTACAATATACATAAATGAAAATACTGACATTTCTCACTTCCAGTCAATACTTATTAGATTACATTATATAAGTTGTATCTTATGAAATATTTAATGAATTATAAATATTTTTTACAGATGGAAAACGAGCACTGTATGCTATTGGCTTTGCCGTGCGGTCATGACCATATGGATGTACTTAAACAGTCTACTAACCTAACTAGTGGCTTTATAACGTATCTACAACAGAAACAGGCAGCCGGGATTGTCAACGTTGCCGCACCCGGTACCACACAACCAGTAAGTATTTTATTAAGATTGTTTTATCCTGAAGACGAATTTTTTCATAAATGTCAGATATAGACAAAATTTTTAAAAAACTTGATTATTATTAATGGTTTTACATATAGTAAATTTTATACCCATTTAGAATAAGACCATCCTTATTTATTATTAATAAATCGGTTGAAACAAAAAATTACCAACAAAAATGAACGTCGTAACTAATTTATTAGATGTCACGTTTTTGAAGTTACGTCAAATTTTGATTTCATGTTAGTGTCATAACGCAAAATAAGATATGAAAATGCGATATTCTGATGAATCCAAAAAACTTATGCTTAATGTAGTAAACTATTTTCAAAACGATTTAGGATCTCGATTTAAGGCAATTCAAAAAGCGTCCGAAGCACTAAAAGTTCCAGAAAGCACATTATATAATCTTGAAAAACCAAACAGAGCTACAGATTTCGAATTTAGAAGAAATATGTCTGCAAGCGTTTCCCGGAGCAAAACCCGAATTACAAAAAATACCCTGCATTGTTTGAGGGAAGTAATTTATAAAATGTATGCGCGAAAGGATAAAATCACAGTAGAAACTATTTTACGGCAATTTATCGAAGAGTCTCCAGAAACTAAGATTTCCAAAGGTTCGTTATATTTGGAAATTAAAAAAATTGGTTTTCATTTCAAAAAACAGGATGGAAGAAAACATTTATTGGAAATGCCTGCAGTCAGATTAAAAAGAATATTATTTTTGAACAAATGACATGCTGCTAAAAGCGAAAAGCTCTTTACACCTGTTTTTCTGGATGAGACATGGGTTTTTAGTAAAAGCGGGGACAGAAGAATGTGGCAAGATGGTACTAAACACAGTGATTTAAAAATAACTGGAAGTGGGACACGATATGTAATTGTTCATGCCGGTAATAAAAAAGGTTTTGTGGCAAATGCATCGCTTATTTTTAAATGCAATAAAAAACAGGCGATTACCATGATAACATGAACACCGAAAATTTTGAAAATTGGTTTAAACAGCAACTAATTGTAAACTTGGAAGAACCATCGTTAATTATAATGGATAACGCAACGTATCACAGTCGCCTGGATGAAGAAATCCCAAGAAAAAGTTGGAGTAAAACACGCATGTTAGAATGGCTCAAAAAAAAGAATATTCCTTTTCCAGATCACATTTTAAAGGATGCTGTTTGGAATATAATTGAAAAGCAAGTTTTGCCAGAAAAAAATGATCATTTAGACAAATACGCTGCCGAGCATGGTCATTGTGTTCTCAGGCTACCACCCTATCATTGCCATTTTAATGCCATCGAAATGGTATGGTCAGAAACTAAAAGGCATTATGACCAAGCTATTACGAAAACTGCAAGGTCACCTACTGAAGTCTTAAAAGTATGGAATGACGTTGTAAAAAATGTACCGGAGCAACACTGGCAGAATTACATAAATCATACAGAGAAAATTATTTCTGAAGCATGGGAAGTAGAAAACAAACTGGACCTACTAAACATCGAACCTATGGTGATATCTGTATCCAATGAATCCGATGATGAACTATCACTTTCCGAAAGTTATTCTGATTTAGAAACTAATTAAACTTTGCCTTGAAGATCACGTTGTCATTTTTTTAAAATCTAGAATTTGTACTTAATCGAACTCTGAATTGCCATATTTTTTTAAGAAAACTATGTATCTAGTTAATAAAACAATGTTTTTAAAATTAGTGCGCTTCTTTTATATTCTTTTATTATGTCAACATCTTTAGAATTTTATGAATTTCATAAAATTAATTTGTATTATTACAAACCGCCACTGATAATATGAAATTTCAAGTCACTACGCCAATGCAATAAGAAATATGTCAAGCATTTGACATGACAAAGGTCATAACCTAATTTTTTTTATGCGGGTTCAGATGGTTCAAGAAGCCGCATACGTTAAGTTACTAAAACGGCTGGTACCTCTAAATAGGTATTAATTTTACTATACCTCCATATTGCGGCGGATCGTATTGTATTGCTACGTAGCGGCACTTGTCGAAAGTATGTCTGAGATAGAAAAATAGGTAAAATATTAAGGGTAATTAATGTGGCACCATCTACATTTTACTCACTTAATAATGTGTGTTGCCAAAGTGAATAGCTGTACACCAATTACAGTTTCTGATTTCCCAGTTTTCTACCTCATTCCTACTTTCAACACGTGCCGCTGATCGCGCCACAATCGATCCACCGCAGTATGGAGGCATGTAAAACCATCAATTGATAACTGTAGCTGGAACGCTACCGAAACGTTGAAATAAAAAAGATTGTGGTTTGATTAAGAATATTGTTTATCCACAATCAAATTATAATTGGAGTTTTATCCTCACATATGAAGCATATAAAGTACCACTTTATCCACTAGTGGAATAATAAAAAATACAATCTTAAATCAATTACATTTTGACGTTACAGCTGCTGTTAGAGCGAAATGTCAAATCACTTTTTGATGAAATCTGATTCTAAATGACTGTAATTGTGGATAAAACGTTGTATTGCATTCGTGTTTTATCCACGCAAGAAAGTTTAAACCCGAGAGAGAAGCTCGAGGGTTTAATTTTCTTACACTTGTACAATAAATAACTATTATAATCATCCACTAATGTACAAAGTTTTTTACTGCCAAAGATTAAATAATTTGCTTTTCATATAAGTATTGAAGGACATAATATATCCCACAAAAAATAGTAGGTTCTTTATTTGTAGATTAAATTATAATTGAATCTGATTTATATTTATTTATTTTTCAGCCTGCGTATGTCGTTCACATCTTCCCGTCCTGTGATTTTGTCAATGAGAATTTAAGACGCATCGCTCCCAGCCTCTTGGAAAGAGTGGCTGATATCGCTCACCTTCTCATAGTCATAACTACGGTGTGATCACTTGTTGTTGTTATTTATCTCAGCTAATCAAAACAATACAAAGATTGTGACTTTTAACTTTACTTACTTAAGTAACAATAATTTGATTCTTATTTTTCTCAAAAATATTATACACATCTCGTTAAACATGGAGAAGCTATACCCGTAAAGGATTTTTTAAATATACTTAAAAATATTTCACTGTGATTTCTGACAAAACGTTATTACTATTATTAAAAAATATGTTAAAAAACAAAAAAAAATGCTAAAAATAACTTACTACCTATTTAAGAGATCTCATATTGAACTTAGTTATATAAAGAAGAAATATGTCTTTATTTAGAAGATCTTTATTTTCGTAAATATCTTGTAAATTTGTTTGTTCTCTTTATGACACATCCTTGCAATATTTGTAAAGATGTCCCATAAGCTGTACACGTGTTTTGGAATTTTTTTATTTTTTGTTCAGTTACTTTGAATCTGGGCTTTTCCTCACGCCAGTATTTACGCTTTATTTTGCTTGTTTATTTATTTATTCGTGGTGAACCAAACCATCAACCAATTTTAATCCATCGTAGAATTATTAATTATTGTAGTAATTTCATAGAAGTGTCCAATCACTGTTTCCTTATAATATTATTTTTATGTCTTAAATAACAATTTATTTTTATTATATCTATGATTAAATACATGCTTGTTGTTTTGATGATTAAAATTGGGTTATAATCAAAGCTGATTCTTAAGGTCTGCAATTTATTTGAACTCGAAAAATGCAACAATTATACAAAGCATTCCAATGAAAACTATTCACCCTATATATACATGAAGGCGACACTTTTGTTAAAAATTTACAAAAATACGTCCGAAATTATATAAAAAGGGACTTCTCTTTGCTCATACTCGTTATTACTTTAAGCCCCGCACATCTTTGGTCACCTCTTTCATTTTTTCAATAGAACACACTGTATATTTTTGCACCAATCGAGTTTTCAAAAAATTAAAAATGCAGAAATTTTTTGAAAACGCAACTTTCGATTGGTGCAGAAATATACAGTGTGTTCCATTAAAAAAATGAAAGCGGTGACCAAAGGGATGCTGGGGTTAAAATTATAACTCGTAAGAGTAAAGAGATGTCCCTTTATATGATTTTAGTCGTAATTTCGTATTTTTTTATATAAAATTGACGCCTTTAGATTTCTATAGTGTGGACAGTTTTCATTGAGATGCTCTGTATATTAAACCAAACGATAATTGATCAGTCTAAGAAAAATACACCTTAATGAATGTTAATCTACTTTGGGCTAAAATTGATCCATTCATCATGTTATGTTGAGCAGTCGTTTCTTTCATTTCTTTTTTTTTTCTCCATTATCCTAACCTCCTCCGGTGTTTTTGTATGGAAGGTTTATTTTGATTTTTTGTTAATATATTTGTTTTAGTTTATACAATATCTTGAAGGATCGATTCATATGGTTTGTTGATCATTTAAAACCTTGTCTAATACGTTCAAGTCGATTGTTTTATCTTCAAAAATTATTTAGGTAAAAATGTTAATATATTATCTTGTTAAATTCAATTATTTCTACAATATTCTTCATCTTTTTTCCATAAAACAAATTACGAGGTGCATAAAAAAAGTTGCGATATTTATTTAACCTATTATATGTTTTACTAGAAATTTTATGAGTAAATCCTTTGAGATGCTGTAGGGTAAGAGTAATGGGGAATTATTTACTTTAAGTGAACAACAGCCCAGTTTCAAAGACATGGCTTTAAAGTTGTAAATATTAAAATTACACGTTACCCGTTCTGTAGTTTGAAATATGGCTATTATAAATATTGAAAAAAAAAACATATAGACATAATATATAAATATGTAGCATAACAAAATCAATCATTTTTTAAATTACATTGTAACATATATGTGAATATATAGTTTTTAGTTTGAGCTTTTTTGATTTATCATCAGTTCTGTACAGTGTATTTTTAGCTGTAAGTATAATTTAGCTTGCGTTAAAAAAATGATAATATAGGGAACATTGTGATGTCTATATAATTCTGTAAATTTTGTACATATAAAAAATACTGTGTATTGTGAGTATACATTATTATAACTATTACGATAAATTTGTACATTTTTATTTGTTAACCTTCCACAAATTAAACTTTTTCACATACATTACTACAGGAACAATATGAACAGACTTTAATATTATATCTAAACTAGCAGACCCAACAGACGTTGTCCTATTTCAACGTTTGGAAAGAATGCCATTCAATGTTACACAGATGGCTCAAAAGCAATAGAAGGCACTTGGATAGGCGTGTATGGGCCAGAAACCAAACACTCTGAAAGCTTGTGGAAAACCCCAAATATTTTTCAAGCGGAAATTCACGCATAAGAAAGTGTGCCCAGTTCAATATTGATAAAGGATTATCATAATGTCGGATAGTCAAGCAGCCATTAAAGTACTGAGCTCTTGTGTAATCAGTTCCAAAATGGTGTGGGAATGCCTAGGCAAACTCAATGAAGTCGAGAACAATATAGTCACTTTACTGTGGATTCCAGGACACTGGAAAAGAAGGAAATGAAATAGCAGATGAACTAGCAAACTTTTGCTGTATCAGCTCCAATGTAATATTGGAAGAAATAGGAAAAGCCGAAAAAAGATAAGATCTGACCATTGGAAAGATCTAGTAGGGCTTAGGCAATCAAAGATTTTTCTGGATGACTATAACCTGTTGAGATCAAATGAATGCATCAGTCAAAGTAAAACTGCACTAAGAGTTTTAACAGGGATCCTAACGGGACATTATCGCCAGATTGGGCACCTGAAAAAGCTCAAAATAGTGGAGGAACAAGAATGTAGATTATGTGGCATAGAAGAAGAAACCTCCATCTACATACTTGCGAATTGCACAGCAATTCAGAATCCTAGGAGATTACTGGATAGAAGAGGGACACTTACCTAAACTAAAGCCTGCAGACATCCTAAAATTCCTCCGGGAAATAGGACTAAAGCAGCTACTAGTCTCCGAGACTTTCCTCAGGAACTAAGTAGAACTAAGGGCGCACAATAGATCTTTTAGGTCTCAGTGAATGTCACCCCAATATACATACATACTCCAACGTTGGCTTGTCTGCTATTCGTTTGGGTGGCCAAATTGATTTCCATCAATACTATGTAATCATCATAATTATTAGAAGTAACACATTTGACTTGTAATATACTTTTTGCCCCGCAAGATATAATTTTTAATGTCCAACGTAAATCACATTCAATGTGGGTGTTTCAAAACATCCTTAGAAACAATCAATTGATATTTGTTAAAAAGTACATTAAAATAGCAATCTTTCAATATACTTCAAGTATTACTTCATTAATAGAGAAAAAATAAAAATGTGCTCAGGGCCTATAACACAAACACTACCAGTCCAACAAGTGTACAAGTTATTAGTATTTCGCTAATACCTACAAGTAACTCGATTTCAATATAACACAATAATATTTCTAATACTTGTACTTATCAGTGCAATATTCTACACTTGTACATGTCGTTGCTAGGGAACAATTTAGATATTCACATGTTTTTGTTTACATTGGATGTTTTGAATACAACATTGGTAGTTAGTTATTAAAGTAAAATAATATTGGTTTGTTGGCTATGGCTGGCAAACAAGTAATACTTGAGAGAAAGATGCATTTTTTACAAAAAGTGAAAGAAAATAAAGAGATTCTGTTTGGTGCCTTTTCCGACAAATTGCATAAAACGGATAAAGTTGAGAAATGGAAAGAATTGGCAAATTTAGCAAAGAACGTTTGTTTAATGCCTGCAGATAAAGACTGGAAATATGGCAGAGATACACTTTGGTAAAATATGAAAAAAACTACAATGGTAAGTAAGATCGTATTAAGTAAATGTTACTATTCATTATTCCTATGAGTTAATCAGCTGGGTTATTTAGATAGGGAAACACCCATGCAATTAATTGAATGCTTCCCATGGCGGTCGACATGAGCGGGTTCGTTATTCATGAGGGAATCTATATTTATGAGGGTTCCATCTACAGCTCCACAAACTTCAGGAAATACTGCCAAATTATGAAAATCTTCTACCACGTTCCATGTTTTGTCGGGCCATCGAATCAATGCATCAAATTTTATTTAGTTTACGGCTGTAACAACTTCGTGAACACTTCTACAGACGGTCATTTTTAACATTCCTTGCATGTCACATACCCCATGGTACTGTCCTCCGTTTCCAAACCAATGCAGAGCTATAAGCAGTTTCTGTATTGGTGACAAGCCATACCAGTGAATTGTTTGATTACCGATTGCTGGGCCTATATCTTGAAGAATAGTTTCACACTGTTCTCGATCGAGTCTGAACCTTTCCATAAATTCCTCGTCTATCAGTGTGAAAAAGCTTATTCTCTCCCGATACCGATACATCGCAGGAGCATTTTCATTGTCACTTTCAGACTCACTTGAACACATATCAACAATAAAATGATACATACACGGTAAAACACTTCAATACACTGAATATCACAAGATAGGTAGAGATTTTTTTACAATTGTTATCAATTCTGCAACACAACTGTACCAGTGTGGTCGTTATGTTATGAAAAGAAACTTCAACTGTTAAGAAAGTTCAATAATTACAAGTGCCCCGACAGTTACTACAAGTTACTTTGTGAATATCTACACTTGTATAATATATTTGTACATTTGTTGGACTTGTAGTGTTTGTGTCGTAGGCCCCTGGAAATGATTCGATCTGGACCTGTCAAACGTTAAAAACTAAGAAGATGCAATTCATTCAAGAGATTTGAATCTTACCTAACAAAAGAAGTAAGACTTGTCAATATTTTACAAATTAAAAGGTTGATTAAAATGAAATTTTTTTGACTCTTCAGGAGACATTCTAAATAAGTAACAAAGTTATGAGAAATGTAAGTGGAATTACTTGGCAATTATTGATAGTGCTGAAATTATACAAGCAAATCATTTTTAAATAATATACACCAACACAGTTTAGATTAGAAAACAAATTAATTTATATAATTGATTATTCTATAAAACATTAAAAATATTTGATTGAATTAGTTGTACTTAATTAATATCAATTCATATAAAAATTACTTAGATGTGCACTGTAATTCATCATAACATGTTGATCGAGCTTGCAATTGTTCTGCTGAAGGTACATATCCCACACGAGAATACATTTCTTTATTACTTTTGGGTCCTGGTTTCCATGTAGGTAGATCATTGAATGACTGTTGCTGCTTTTCTTTATTTTGTTTCATCTCCTCATATTCGTTGATATCATCTAATTTTAATTCTATACTTGTTGGAGGTCTTCGTAGCATGTTGTCATAAAATTAAGATAATAAATCACTGCCCAAAACCTATTTTTTAAATAAAATGAAAAATTGTTTATGGGGTTATGCATATGCTGTGTTTATATCTGTGGTTTATAACTAAAATAAGATAGATAGGCAACTCAATGTATAAATCCTAAACATGTTCTATTAGCCCTCTTTTGGCCTGGTGACCGAACTATATCATTGTAACTGTAAACCGCATATAACTGTATAACTTGCTATGAAAAAGACATCACATCAATAAAAGAAGATTATCAAAATTTCAAATTTAAGCGGGATTTCTTCACCCCAGCATGCAAAAATGTTGTCTTTAATAATTAATTAAATCGAATAAAACAAACTCATATAATGTTGATAGCAAGAAATTCAGTTTTTTAATTCTGTTAAATTAGTTATTGAAGACTACAACATTTTTGCATGCTGGGATAACGAAATGCACATGAATCAAAAAGTACATTTTATGGAATGAAACAAGAAATGTAGTCAAATGTATTTATTATAAATGTATAGCAATAATCAGAACACCTATTAATATCAAGCTAATTAAAAGAAAAAATTAAATTTCCATTTTTTGTATACTTGGAGTAATATGTGGATATTATTTCTGGACTGAGCCCTCATATTTCTGTAAATGATTTTAGAGTCTAAATATGTACTGAAAACAACAAGAAATTGAAAAAAAGTATATAAAAGAACTGTAATTGGCTGTATGTCTGTTTACGAGGAGGCAACCCAAAAATAAATGAACGGATGAAAAAGAAGAAGAATTTGGATTTTATTTCGGAGATTGACGTTTACTTCCTGGCTAATTTGTTGTGAATCATCAAAATAATATCATTATCATAATTCTTATTATTTTTTTGAAAACCCGATTAATCGATATTTTATAATTATTATTCGTCGTAGCATTTTAAATAGTTTAAAAGGTAAACTATTTAATACTGAAACAGTGCAAACCAACATGCCATGTCTGAATTATTGAGTAGTAGTAGCTATGGTAGTAGAAAGCTAAATGTACCTACAATAGTTTAGAATACGCTTTAAAATTATGGCTGCAGTTTTGAAAAAGAGAGCTTTGGCTGAATATAGTCAAACTATACAAGAGACTCCCTCTGCGATTCCAACTAAAAAGCTTCGCTTGGTTAAGAAGCAAATATCTACTACTGGCAAAAACTTTTTAACTTTGGTTAATTTATTAGAAGAATGCAAAACGAGCAATGAAGTTTTGAATTTACTTCTTCAAATATCTGATACAGATCTTGAAGTGAGTGACATTAGTGAAGCTGTTAAGAAGCTTAGTGATCATTTTAAAAATGAAAAGGAGTCATCAGTGAGGGTCAAAATTTTATCATTACTTTATGATATAGGACTTGAAAACAATTCTGAAGTAGTAACTATAATAGATGAAACAATTTCGTTGTTGAAAAATGATAATTCTCATAAAGTTATTGCTCAAGGCATGAATACAATACTAAAATTAGGAAGATTGGTAACTGATGCTGCAATCACATTTCATAGTAAATTAGTAGAAGTAGCTAAAATATATCTAAAAGATACCAGTCATGCTGTAAAATGTAAGTGTTTAGAAATTCTTGGAGTGCATTTCCCACTGAGCACAGATGAAAGTACAGAAAAACTCATTCATTTAGTTAGATCTTACTTTAATCATGATGACGCAAGAGTTAGATGTCAAGCCTTTTCAACCATGCTAACTTTGCATGAGAGGCATTTTAAAATAAATCCAAATATTTATGTTGATGTAAGTGATGCACTTAAAGATGATTATGAAATTGTAAGATTTGTTGTTTTAAAACTTATTTGGCTACTGGGGAACACCTATCCAGAAAATGAAATTGTCGTTCCTGGAAGTGAACATGAAATACGATTAATTGATGATGCATTTGGTAAAATTTGCAATGGTGTTACTGATCTCTCAATGAATGTTAGAATGCTGGCTGCAAAATTGCTAGGTAAGCGTAATATTTATTAGAATATGGTAGATTTGAGGGAATTTAAAAAATTGAGAGTAAAGTAAAATTTTACGATAGCTCCATATTGCCCATTTTTACTCATGTAACATATAAGGTTTACTATAGTGATGTTCACATTCAGATGGCAGAATTAGAGAGACATTGCAATGCTTCCTTTATGCAAAATAACTAGCAATGCTCGTAAGGTATTTAATCATACATTATGGTTCCGAGAGAACAGATATTTTGTCTTCGTCATTGAAACTACAAAGTAAGAAAGAAAAATAAAGACAAAAGTCTCTTGGGAAGCTCTACTCCCTCAGTCATGAATCTGGTCCCAGGTGAGAGCAAATGAATGCCTAAGCCAGAGTAAAACTGCACAAAAAGTTTTGTCAGGTGTCATGAGAGGACACTGGGCGCCTCAAAATCTCAAACTAGTGAAGTAAGAAGAATGTAGATTCTGTGGAATGGAAGAATAAACTTCTATTCACATACTTCGCAAATACAAAGTTATACAATAGGGCACAACACCTCAGAGACTATATAACACTGTTATCCTATATCCTGCGTACTGCCATCTGAATGTGAGTAATTTACATGGTAAAATATTGGTATTTAATAGTATACATATTTTTTATTAGGTTCCATGAAATTGGTGAGTCCAAAATTTTTATGCCAAACCTTGGATAAAAAGCTGATGTCCAATATGAGAAGAAAAAGAACAGCGCATGAGTTGGCTTGGGAGAACGTAACTAGTGGTGAATGGGCTAGTGGAAAAAAATGGGCAGATGATGCCCCCAAAGAATTAATAGATGCAGATAGTATTAGTCTCATGAGTAGTGGAGCTTGTGGAGCGTTTGTACATGGATTAGAAGATGAATTTTTAGAAGTTAGGTCAGCTGCTGTAGAATCCTTATGCCAGTTATCCATCAGCAATCCACATTTTGCAAATATGGCATTAGATTTTTTAGTAGACATGTTTAATGATGAAATTGAAGATGTAAGACTTAAAGCTATCGACAGCTTAAGACTTATATCGGAACATATAATTTTAAGGGATGATCAGTTAGAAACTATTTTGGGAGCTTTAGAAGATTTTTCTCAAGAAGTAAGGGAAGGGCTACATAGAATGTTAGCATCTTGTAAAATGTCAACATCTGCTGGTTTAAAAATGTGTGTCGAAAAACTCTTGGACAATTTAAAGAGATATCCGCAAGATAAAAGGTCAACTTATCGCTGTTTGCAAATGGTTGGATCCAAGCATCCCGAGTTAATTTTACCTTTGGTTCCCCAGTTTTTGAATATTCATCCATTTTTTGATACAGCCGAGCCTGATGTAGAAAATGCCCAATATATTTGTCTTCTTATATTAATTCTGAATGCTGCGCAACATTCTCTAACAATAATACAACTCTTAGAACCTCATACACTTAGACACTATTTGTATTTGAGAGATACTATGACTCAGTATGTTCCCATTTTAAATTTGCCCGACTCCACTTTCAACTGTATTGCTAGACCTATGTCAGTACCAGAAAGTTTAAATTTCCTGAACAACATAATCAATAATTTAGATATAGCTGAAAGTGATGTAAAGATACATGCTGCATTACTTCAAACAGCTAAGGAACATTTAAATAGGCTTAGTGAAATGGACAATACAGTAGCAGGTACTGCTCAGTTTACAGCTTTGTACATCTCAGCACAATTGGAGATATTTCAAATATTGGAAAAAGGATTTTGGGCTAACCCTAGCACTTTAGCCACCCAACAATCTCATAATTTAAAAACAAGTATTCACAATTTACTACAGTTATGCCTGAAACTGCAGTTCTTTTTTGTTGGCCTTAGTTCGGTAGAACAATGTGCTGTGAAACAACTTAGACTACAAGGTTTAGCGTTAAATCTAGTTTATATAGTCAAAGGTAGTAATGCTTCGGCTTTGGCTCCATGTCACCATTTTTTAACTATAGTTGAAGATATGCAGAAAGATCTAACTGTAGCTGGTTTGCAACCAGACCATTTTACAACTCTCGTATTTTCTGAATTAGCTCAGTTAGAAGAACCGAAACCTGGAGCTGTTTCTAGGATACTAATTCCTATTTTAACAGAAGCTAAAATGGGAAAAATACCTGCTCCGAATATTAATATTAAAATGAGTTCTGCTTTAATTTTGGAGCCTTCTAATCGCTCAGATACATCTCTTAAATTTACAGCTGGATTGATAATGTCTGTACCCTTTGAAGCCGAACTTAGAGATTTGATTGATCCAAATAGAATACGACTAAAAATTAAATATCCCGATCAAAGAACACAAATCATACTACCGAGACCTGCACATTTGAAACCTTTGTACTATGACAATACAGAAAAAAATAATGAAATTGGTCATAATATTCGGCTCTTAACCTCAGTTTTGATATCTCATCAAGTTTGGTCGGAAGCTTGCGATGTTGAAATTAATGTAGCATTGGCTATTCCGGAAGCTGATATTGGTAAGAAAAAAAATATTGTTGATTCTACCCCTACTTTGTTGGACTTATGTAAGCCGATTAAAGTGAGTGTCGCTCCTAAACCAATAAAGAAAACTTTGTAATTGATATGTAAATATATATGCTATATTTTGTAATAAATATTTATAATTTATCTTTGTTTTAATAAGATACAGCATACAATTGAAAAAGTGTAAAATTGTAGGATTCATGGAGCACATACCCAGCATCCTCAGAAGTTAAATGTTTGGATGGGAATTGTCGAAAATAGGCTTACAGGTCCATTTTTTATTGACGGAAACTTGAATGGTGACAAGTATTTGGATCTACTAAATAACAAAATTATTCCTGCACTTCATCAGAATGGACAATTACCACAAAATGTTTGGTTTCAACAAGATGGAGCACCTCCCCTCTATGATAGACGGGTTAGGGATTTTCTGGATGCGAATTTTCCAAATCGACGGATTGGACGTAGAGGTTTCATAGAGTGGCCTGCTCGTTCTCCGGATCTTAGCCCGTTAAATTTTTTTCTTTGGGTTTATCTAAAATCACGTGTTTACGTTAGACGACCAACAAACTTACAGGAATTGAGACAAAGAATTATTGATGAATGTGAACTAATACGTGGAGAAGTCTTGGAAAGAGTGACTCAAGAATTTGTTAATAGGATGGCATATTGTCAGCAAGTAAAAGGCGAGCATTTTGAACATTTGAAGTAATTTTGTTTCTCATTATTCTAAAATAATGAAATGTACACCTATTGTTCAACTAACAGTTAGTTATTCCTCGTTTTTACAAATTTTTTTACACTAAACTCAGTATGTATGAATTCAAAATAAGAAGCTCTTTCAAAATCTGTGAAAATATATAGGGTGTCCCATTTAAATTAAAGAAGTTGATGGCATTTCCGGTTAAACCGGAAGTATATTATTAACAAAAAAATGTACATCGGATGCATTTTGTTCCATTGCAAATTTTCATAAATATCGTTCTTTTCGTTTAAAAGATATTTACTTGGTTCCATACTTTATCCCAACCCTGTATAACCAAAGACTACAAAATTGTAATCATTGGTATAACCATCAGCTTTCACTATAATCACAAAATAAAATTTGTTATTAATAAATAAAAGTCACACTCCCGATCTACTAAGACCAAAGAATACAGTGTATTCTTTGCTAAAACGTCGCGTAATATAAAATTCATATTACAGGCAAATACCTACCTATAACCGAGTTTTGTTTGACTCATCTAAGTCGTTGCAACTTTTTTTGTTTCCAGCAAAAAACAAGTTTATCAGTAAACCGAGTAGTTCTCCTTTCTAACGTCGCAAAAAGCATGTAAAATTGATTTTTCGAACTAAGAATAAATACAAAACTTGAATAATATTTTAATTTTCATTTTTAAATACCAACAATTAGAAAATAGCATAGACGTGCGAATAAAAATCAAATAAAGTAGGATCCAACATATAGTAAAATTAATACCTATTTAGAGGTACCAGCCGTTTTAGTAACTTAACGTATGCGGCTTCTTGAACCATCTGACATTAACATGAAATCAAAATTTTACGTAACTTCAAAAACGTGACATCTAATAAATTAGTTACGACGTTCATTTTTGTTGGTAATTTTTTGTTTCAACCGATTTATTAATAATAAATAAGGATGGTCTTATTCTAAATGGGTATAAAATTTACTATATATACTTACACGAAATAAATTAATTAGAAAATATCATAATTCAGTGGCGGCTCCTCGAAGGAGGCTAAAGAGGCTCGGCCTCCTCACCAATTTATCCAGCAAATAGCAATTACTGATCAATTTTGACAATTATTGACCATTTTTGACAATTATTGATCAATTATGAGAATTTTTGATAATTTTCCCAAAATTATTGACAATATTTGACCATTTTTCAAAATAATGTCAATTTTTAACTATTTTTGGACAGTTTTTGACAATAAATGCCCATTTTTGACACTTTTTAACAATAATTGACAATTTTTAACAATTTTTGCTAATTTTTGACCATTTTTTCAAAATTTTTGACAATTATAGACCATTTTTCCAAATTTTTGAAAATTTTTCAAAAAACAACGATTTTTGAGAATTATCAACTATTTTTCAGAATTTTGAGAATTTTCGAACATTTTTGACAATTTTTCAAATATTTTCACAGTTTTTAACTATTTTTGTCAATTATTGACCATTTTTCGACAATTATTGACAATTTTTCAAATATTTTGAAAGTTTTTCAAAATGTTTGACAATTATTGACAATTTTTCGAAATTTTTGACAATTTTTCGAAATTTTTGACAATTTTTCAAATATTTTCACAGTTTTAAACTATTTTTGTCAATTATTGACCATTTTTCGACAATTATTGACAATTTTTCGAAATTTTTGACAATTTTCCGAAATTTTTGACAATTTTTCTAAAAGCTTTGAAAATTATTGACCATTTTTGACAATTATCAATCAATTATGAGAATTTTTGAACATTTTTGCCAATTTTTCAAATATTTTGACAGTTTTTAACGATTTTTGACAATTATTGACCATTTTTCGAAATTTTTGACAATTTTTCTAAAAGTTTTGACAATTATTGACCATTTTTGACAATTATTGACCATTTTTAACAATTATTGAGCAATTTTGAGAATTTGTGAACATTTTTGACAATTTTTCAAATATTTTAACGATTTTTGACAATTATTGACCATTTTTTGACAATTATTGACCATTTTTGACAATTATTGATCAATTTTTGAGAATTTTTGACAATTTTTCAAATATTTTGACAGTTTTCAACGATTTTTGACAATTATTGACCATTTTTCGAAATTTTTGACAATGTTTCTAAAAGTTTTGATAATTATATTGACCTTTTTTTGACAATTATTGAACATTTTTGACAATTATTGATCAATTTTGAGAATTTTTGAACATTTTTGACAATTTTTCAAATATTTTGATAGTTTTAACGATTTTTGACAATTATTGACCATTTTTTGACAATTATTGATCAATTTTGAGAACTTTCGAACATTTTTGACAATTTTTCAAATATTTTGACAGTTTTTAACGATTTTTGACAATTATTGACCATTTTTCGAAATTTTTGACAATTTTTCTAAAAGTTTTGATAATTATTGACCTTTTTTTGACACTTATTGAACATTTTTGACAATTATTGATCAATTTTGAGAATTTTTGAACATTTTTGACAATTTTTCATATATTTTGACAGTTTTTAACGATTTTTGACAATTATTGACCATTTTTTGACAATTATTGACCATTTTTGACAATTATTGATCAATTTTGAGAATTTTCGAACATTTTTGACAATTTTTCAAATATTTTGACAGTTTTTAACGATTTTTAAAAAATGTTGACCATTTTTCAAAATTTTAACAATTATTGATCATTTTGACTGTTTTTCAAAATCAGTGACCCTTTTTGGACAGTTTTTGACAATAAATGTCTATTTTTGACAATTTCTAACAATTTATGACCATTTTTTCAAAATGTTTGACAATTATTGACAATTGTTGACAATTATAGACCATTTTTCCAAATTTTTGACCATTTTTTCAAATTTTTTTAATAATTTTTCAAAAAACTTAACAATCTTTGACAATTATTAACTATTTTTCAGAATTTTGACAATAATTGTCCATTTTTGAAAGTTTTTGACAATTTTTGAAAAATTTTGACCATTTTCTCAAAATTTTGACAATTTTCAACAATTTTCATGTCCAGCCTCCTCTCTTAAATAGCCGCCACTGTCATAATTGCCATTAAATCATACTTGATCAAATTCAAAAAGAATTTCTGGGCACGTTGAATAACAAATTTTTTGATCAACAGGTTCTTTGTTTTCATCACGTGTTATACCACTCAACCGGAATCCTTTGCTCACGCGCCGTAGATTCAGTTCTATCATAACTGCATCTAAACGTTTGTTATAGCCGCTCTACTATTTCTTGTACAATAAATACTTGTTAGTAAATACGATTTCAAATTCATTGTCCCATTCGACCGACTGAAAGTAACTTCAGAATCACCGGTTCGGGAGAACCGAAATGGTTTCATCGTATCCTCGCTTCTCGTTTTAAAATTTGAATTGGATTTTCGTTGTCTGGTGAGTCGTTTCGTTAAATCCATCGTTCATTCATTCGCTCAGAAGAGCTTGATGGTAAACTGTTACAGTGTTAAGTGTTAGTTTTGCTAGTGCAATAGTGGTTTACGAATACAATAATTGAACGGTTAAAGAAATTATTGTTTATAAACTAATGAAGTTCGCCGGTATCGTTATTATAATATATTCGTAGAAAATATGCCGTGACATTTAAATTTGTAATTCAGTGGGTAGTTTTGATGTGTTTTCCTTTGCATTCCGTTTAGTGAGAGATTGAAATATCCGGGAGGCAGTGAATTGTATTAAACGATTTTATTATTGTATGCATGGTACAATCGGATATTATAAGATTTCTGTGTCATTTGGGTGATGTCAACATGTGGTTTTATCATTATTTTTTAACGATGGTTTTCTTAATTGCCAGTGGAGTTGAATGTTCTAACAACACAACAGGTAAGATGACTACTTTTTATTTGTTTTAATGTCTAATTTAATAATGGAATTTAGAAAGTTTATTTAATTAAATAGAATCTTAGTTTATATTTCGATAACGGGGAAAATAAAATTACCCTAGATATTAAATACAGGTTTTTTCGCAAGGCTTGATAATACCTTTATATTAATATTCCATTTTGTTGAATGATGAAATAAAACAATTTAATTTGCTTAAATCTTCATTTTATTTTGAACTAACGTTCAAATTAAATTAGTGTGACGCGTTTCGGTACACAGTAGCTTTTTCAAACTAGTGAAAATACAATGAAAAACTTTTAATTTATATAGGAATTCTAAGATATTGATAAAAGTATATGTTTAAATGGAAATAAAGTACAAAAAGTGCCTAAATACGGAATTCTACGAATATTCCAAAGGTATTGGAAAAGTTTATCTGGAAAATTTATTCACAACCATCACATTTTCTAGGTAAAAAGGTTTAATAAGGGAGAATGATTGATATCGATTTGGTCGTTAAGAAGATTACCTTAATATTTGTTTTTGTTAATCTCGAGGGCTTATAAAAGATTTAATTTAAAGGATTTGGGATCTACATGCAAAATTTCAAAATTTTGAGTCGAAAGTGTGTTGGTTTGTTAATAGATGATTTGAATAGTTGGAATCTAATTTGTTGTTGTCATAGCTGCGTTTGTGTTCTGAAATTCTAGTTTTAAAGTTCCTAAAAGTTCTACCGATATAAATTTTGTCACATTTTAATTTATAAACACCTGATTTGTTTAATTTTGAGGATTTAGATTTGTTATTTTTAATGAATTTAGATAAATTGTAATCGGTTTTAAAACAAATATTCATATTTAAAGATTCTAAAAATGATTTGATTTTTAAGGATGGTGTTCCAAAGTATGTTAAGCTTTTAAATTCCCTATTTTTATTTTTATCTGAAGGATATACTTCTTCTAAAGTGCGTTTCTTTATATTTTTATTTATGATATTGTCAATTAAGTTTGGATCGTAGCCCTTTAGGTACATTTTTAACAAATAATTATACTGGGTGTACTGTAAATAAGTAACGTAAATTAGAGGCATGATAGATCGTTAGAAAATATTTAAAATGCCCTAATAAAACTGTTCTCTTACCTCCTTAGTTTGTGAGATACAGGCTGTTGAAGGATGCAGAAGAAATACACATCTTCTCGGTGGATGAAAGTACAAATTTAAAATTTTTTTGTAGGTTATTTGTCTCTTCAAAACACAACAGTATTAATGCTGTCAAATTCTAATGAGCCAGTGGCGTGGTACGAGGGGTTCGTAACAGTAGCGGATATAGGTTTGAGGACCCCCTAGGCCCGAGGCGATATGGCGCCCTTTTTCTTTTGTAACAGTATTTATAAACATATATGTTTCGATAGTAAGAGCGCAATAAAATAAACTTTAAAATTTGGTCTTACAGTTTACAGAAAACCCAATCGAATTTCAATTTTAGTCATCTTGAAAATGTTGGCGCCCCTAAAAATTTGCCGCCATAGGCACTGGCCTCACGGGCCTAAGCATAAATCCGCTACTGGTTCGTATACTTTTATTGTGCCATATTTTTGAAACACCCTGTATTTAAAGCTGAAGACTTTTGTCAGCAATTCTTTATTAAATTTTCTACATAAAAGGTACTCTTTGTTGAACTCGATACAACACTCCATTTTCAAGATTTTTAACTTTTTATTGCAGTAAGACATTTTATATGTTGTAGGTATGTAAATTTTTTTTAACAATAAATTTGGTCTGGCGAAAACCCGCACGTCGTGAAAGTTACAAATCATCAGCACAGGTTTAAAATTAACGTTTTATTTTATTTTATTTTTATTCCACCGGACCTAGATATGTAGATTTTCTTAGGAATAATTTAATAGATCTTCTTGATGATGTACCTTATCAACGTAGACTGTCAAAGTGGTTTATGCACGATGGGGCCTCGCCACATTTTATACTGCGAGCTAGGGAATTGCTAAATGAAAACTTAGGTAAAAATCTTGAAAATGGAGTGTTGTATCGAGTCCAAAAAGAGTGCTTTTTATGTAGGAAATTTAAAAAAAAAATTGCAGACAAAAATCTTAAGCTCTAAATACAGGGTGTTTCAAAAATATGGTGCAATAAATGTTTACGAACCCCTCATACCACGCCACTGGCTCATTAGAATTTTACAGAATTAATACTGTTGATGTGTTTTGAAGAGACAATAACCTACAAAAATTTTAAATTTGTACTATGCAATAAAATGTGTATTTCTTCTGCATCCTTCAACAACCTGTATCTCACAAACTAAGAAGGCTAGAGAAAAGTTGTATTTGGGTATTTTAAATATTTTTTAACGACCTGTCATGCCTCTAATTTACGGTACTTATTTATGGTGGGGAAGGCATTAAAATTATAAAAAACTTACCATAACACGTAAAATACGTAAAATTTATTATTTTTACGTTATGAGAAAGTATCGTAACAAAAGCGTGTGATAGTTTGCGTAGAATCGATGATTTTTCATTTCACACCTATTTTAAGCATGTAAATTTTAAAAATTTGGGTCATTGTATACAACAGGTCCTTTTGGATTTCACAAAAAAATTGTACTCACTTATTCGGTACACCCTCAGGATCTCTAAACACAACTCCGTTTTTGGCGCACACTTCTTGTTACTTTGCTATTGGCATTTAAAGTTGCAGTTTTTCATCTTTCTTTCTTCTTCATTAATAATTTTCCTTGCCCTTATCGATAAATTAACCAATTATCTGTTTTAAAACGTCATATTATAATTGCGATGTTGTCAGATTGTCAGGATAATCTCATTTCTAATACTTTTCTCTCTTCTTATTTTGAGGTTACGCTACTATCACAAAAAGGGGGTTGCCATTTAAATTTTTGTAGGTGGGGCATAGGGGTGCGTTCTCTCTCATGTCATTGTAGTTCCCCCTCTCTACCCTAGAAACGGATTTGAAATTTTTTTGAAATCAATTTGTATGATTAAAAGTTAAAAATAATATAGGTAATAGTTCGAAATACACAACAAACAAGCCTCGTTGAGTTGTTAGTTAAAAAAATGCTTTCATACTTTTTCAAAATGCTGCGAATTTCATCAGCAGATTTTCTAATTAATTTTTATATACTAACCTATACTGATTTTTTTTGGGCCACCGCTGCAGTAGTTTGCATACATAATTAGGTTTTATTACTCTCTTCTGATAGCGAAAGAACTATAATTTTTAATTTTTTGATTGAAAAATATTATAATTTAATACCAAATAACAAGTTGAGTTTAGGTGCGCTGACTGAAACTTGCCAAAAATACATTCTACAGTCATTCTACAGTTTTCCGACTCAAAATACCAGTACTTAGGACCTGTTATATACAATTACCAGTATTTGTGTTTGATTTTCTGTGAAAAATAACTAATT
The DNA here is from genome assembly GCA_947563755.1 of Lochmaea crataegi. NCBI lineage: Eukaryota > Metazoa > Arthropoda > Insecta > Coleoptera > Chrysomelidae > Lochmaea > Lochmaea crataegi. The sequence continues at coordinate 62,144,278 of OX387424.1, forward strand.
ATATATTTGATATTCACAAACTATGGAAAAAAATTTCAAATTAATATATTGGAAGTTTTTCGAATTTTGACGTTTTTTCGGTAAAAAACATTTTTTGGGGGGGAAAAAAGACATTATTGCGATTTCCGGCCAAAGTTGAAGTTCTAGGAAAAAAAGTTGAATATAAAAGTTGTAGATCTTGGAAAAATCTACAATTTTTTTCATCAGACACTTTTTCACATAACCTCAAAATTAGCTCGAAAAACGCAAAAAACTGCATTTTTCGTTTTTTTATTTTTAGTTTCGTCAAAAATTGTTCGATTTCGATGAAAATTTGGGAAAAGGTGACTTTGATAGTCAGAAACTATGGAAAAAAATTTCAAAATAATATATTGGAAGTTTTTCGGGTTATAACGTTTTTTCGGTAAAAAACACTTTTTGGGGGGAAGAAAAAAATCTACAACTTTTTCACATAACCCTAAAATTAGCTCGAAAACGCAAAAAACTGTTTTTTTTTCGTTTTTTATTTCGTCAAAAATTGTTCGATTTCGATGAAAATTTGGTAAAACGTGGCTTTGATAGTCACAATCCATGGAAAGAAAATTGAAATAAAAATTCTGGAAATTTTTCGAATTTAGACGTTTTTTCGGTAAAAAACACTTTTTGGGGGGTAAAAAAAGACATTATTACGATTTCCGGCAAAAGTTAGAATCCTAGGAAAAAAAGTTGAATATAAAAGTCAGTAGATCTTGGAAAAATCTACAACTTTTGTATTATAGTTTATTTCTTAATGTCTGACAGCACAGTAGCCTCATTAAATATTCAAATAGAAAATTATCTCTTACAGAGTGATCCTAAGAATTTTACAGGTAAATACTAAAATTCTAATGCAAAACAAGTAGGTGTCTGTATTGGTTATCTTCTGTACATTCCTGTTTCAGCTCAAAATACAATATGGTAATAAAACTGAACAATGCCCTAAACGATAAACATTGCGGCAGTGGCGGAGATTACGATATTAGTTCATTTTGCTTATTTAATTAGATTCGGTCAATATTACAGTTGAAATAAAATTCATTCGTTTAGGATTATTAACAAGTTACATTTTCATTTTTATTAAATTAAATTAATTAAAGAAAATATAGTTTAATTTTCATAATTCAAATTTATTGACAATGAATTAATGTATATTAAGTAAAGTAAACATACCATTTATAGGAAATATAAAATTCAATCTATAGTATCATCCTCTTCGCTGGCCATACAAAAATCATCCGAAGACTCGTCGAGAGAGATCACTATCGGTTCTATAGTTTGTTCTATGAGGTTATCTAAAACCCACATTTTCTCTTCCTCTTTAATTACATGATTCACAGCATCTCTCCAGTTCTCTCCAGTTATTGTTGTTAATGAGTACTTCATGAGTTCACGAACATCTTTCATTTTAAATGTTTTATTATGTCTAGCTACATAACTTTTCATTTGGGCCCATATTAACTCTATCGCATTTAATTCACAATGGTATGGCGGCAAACGAAGCACTGTTATCCCACGATTATTGGCTATTTCATCAATAACAAACTTTTTAAATTGTAACTTGTAATCTGAAGCAACCTTTAAAAGTTCTCTTTTCAACATATCATCTTCAAATGGTATATATTTTACGATTAACCAGTTTCTAATATCAGCTTTTCTCCAAGAGGTAGATGGAAGATTTTCTGTTAATCGCGAATGATAAGTGGCATTGTCCATAACGATTACAGCATTATTTGGAATTAATTCGACCATTTGTGTAAAATACTCCTCAAAAACATCTGCAGTCATTTCTTCATGATAGTCTTTGGTTGATGTTGACTGAAACTCCAGTAAACCACCTTCAACGAACCCTTGATTGTATCATCCAATATGCGTTATTATTAGTCGGCGACCTTTACCGATAGGAGTTTTCAGTCCTTCTATGAAAGCTTGACGACTGGTTTGAATACTTTTGTCCTGCCATATTTTTTTTACTGAATGTCTTTCATTGAGCCATGTCTCATCTAGATAATAGATTTGTCTTCCCTCCTGTCTGTATTTTCGGATATCTCGTAAATACTGGCGTCTCCAACATATTATTTCTTCGTTCTCGATTAGCACTGATTTGCAACTTTGCTTCTCCCAAGTAAAATTTAATTTGTGTAATATTTTCCACAAAGTTTTTCGCCCTATGTCAGGCAAATTCTCGTCCTCCTTCACCATTCTTAGAATTATGTCAAATAAATTCCGTAGATGAACGGTGACGCTTATGGTTTACTACCTGACTAGCATCTGTGACCTTTTCGCGTGCTGTCAGACAATAAGAAACAGACTATAATTTTTAATCAAATTGTACGTTACTTTAAGGACATACAGTATACACATACCTTCATGTAGTTACGTATATTTTAATTTATACGGCATATTATTACCTTTTATCATTGCCGTCATAGGTATTATAACATCTCGTTGCATTTTATATACCACGATATGCCTATTAAGCTTTAATAGAGCAACTTGTGTATTAAATGATTACGCACCCACATACTTAGTAGGTCAAGTTACGTTAGGGACACTAAATAATACTATTATCGCTAGTGAAATTATGATTCATATTATACCATTGTTTGTAATATACACTCACGAGGAAAAGTATAACATATTTTGAATTTATAAAATAATACATGACTTTCTGACTTCTGTATTTCTTTATTTTGTGTTGGGAGAAACATACGCCGATTGAATGAACGTTTTTAATTAAAGTTGTAGAAAAATAATCTTTCATTTGAAAAGTTGATATACAACTTATTGCATAAGCTAAAAAAACGTGTTCGTCGCCGTTGCCGACTTTTTCCTTTGATCGGCATAATGCTGTGTGCAGTAGCTGGGTTTCTTCTAGCACAGTTAACAACGTTAACAAATACACTGCGCGTCAGGGAAAACGGGCCACCCCAAAAATTTACGAAATCATCTATTGTTACTAATTGCTTATTTATTAATTCAGTGAAATGGGTAAGTATGTATGTATACTGAGCAGGATGACCGGCCCTTTATAGAGAGATAAACAACTTCTCGGAACCAAGAAAACGATACAATTGTTAGTTACTGATCGCGTGAATGAAAATTTCGTACTTCATGTACGTTTTATACGTCTATAAAGTTAGCACAGCCAAATGAGCACAATCGATTTTAATTAGCACAACGATTTAGTGCAACAAAAACTCTACATAGGTATTTCGATTATTCAAGTTCGATTGTGCTGAGAATTTCGAGGACTTTATTCTTGCGCCTTGTCGGGCTGGGGGTGGTTTTTTACCAGAAGGGGTTGAGCAACAAAAACTCTACATATGTATTTTGAAAGCCCATTATTAATGCGTCAGAAATCGATTATTCAAGTTCGATTGTGCTGAGAATTTTGAGGACTTTACTCTTGCGCCTTGTCGGGCTGGGGGTGGTTTTTTACCAGAAAGGGTTGAGCAATAAAACTCTACATAAGTATTTTGAAAGCCCATTATTAATGTGTCAGAAATCGATTATTCAAGTTCGATTGTGCTGAGAATTTCGAGGACTTTATTCTTGCGCCTTGTCGGGCTGGGGGTGGTTTTTTACCAGAAATTGTTGAGCAATAAAACTCTACATAAGTATTTTGAAAGACCATTATTAATGCGTCAGAAATCGATTATTCAAGTTCGATTGTGCTGAGAATTTCGAGGACTTTACTCTTACGCCTTGTCGGGCTGGGGGTGGTTTTTTACCAGAAAGGGTTGAGCAATAAAACTCTACAAAAGTATTTTGAAAACCCATTATTAATGCATTTAAAATCGTCTATTCATGTTCGATTGTGCTGGGAATTTCGAGGACTTTATTCTTGCGCCTCGTCGGGCTGGGGGTGGTTTTTTTACCAATCGTGATCCGAAATTTTTTTCTATGGCATACTCTGAAAGCACATAATTAGCACTAAATCGATGTGCCAGAAAAAATCAAAATAAATAATTTTTCATATATGGCTGTGCTAGCTTCTTTTGAAGCTGACACAGACATCGATTTTAACGAAATGGTAAGAGCACAAAAATTAAAAATTGCGCAAATAATTAGCACAAAAAAAGCACTAAATCGTTGTGCTAATTAAAATCGATTGTGCTAATTTGGCTGTGCTAACTTTATAGACGTTACGTTTATTGTGATTTAAAACGTATTCTTTGTAACATTTAAAGTGTTTTTAAGTTTTAGACGTATCTTTGAACTAAAGTAGCATCCACATAGTTAATGAAAAATATCGGAGAGCTGTTGAGATTGAAACATGAGATTGGAACGAGTCAACGGGATATAGCGAGACGTTTGAATGTTAGTCGTTCAACAGTACAAAGAACACACCAGCGGTTTCTGGCGACCGGCTCTTACCGGTGCGAGCGGAAAACGAAAAACAACAGCTCGCTTTCTCACGATTGCTGCATTGCGAGACCGAACGCAAACCGCTAGAATGCACCAAAGCGGCCTTCAACAAGCTCATAGAACAGCTAGCAGTCAGCACGTCTATTGAACAGCTTGCAGTCCAGCCAAAGGACCCTTTGCTTACTGCAGCTCACAGAAGACGCAGACTTGATTTTGCTCGTGAACACACGAATTGGACAATGGACGACTGGAAAAAGGTGTTGTTCAACGGTTGAGTGTAGAATGTGCCTTTATGGCAAAGATGGCAGAAATAAGGTGTACAGAAGAGCTGGAAAACGGTATGCTGCCTGTAGTCGGTTACCACGGGTTGCTTATGGGGGTGGCTCAGTAATGTTTTGAGCAGGTATTTCTTTTGAGTCACACACGGATCTCGTCGTGATTGACAGAAGCGCACTAACAGCACGACGATATGTTGCAGAGATCCTAGAAAATTATGTGCTACCATGCATTTGCTGGATTTGTTGGTAATGGTTTTCTGCTAATGCAAGATAATGCTCGACCGTACACGGCAAGAATGGTAACGGAGTACCTTGAAGAGGTTGGTATTGCAAAAATGGACTGACCCGCTCAAAGCCCAGCTCTAAATCCTATTAAGCATATTTGGGACCAGCTCGTCGCATACCTGCTCCATCAACACGTGGAGAGCTCCGATTGGCCCCGATTGAGGAATGGACCAATTTTCCTCAAGCAAAAATTCAGAATGTACTGCGTCCTATGCCCTGTAACGTTAATTTCGTTCACTTTACTTTTCTCTATTTAATTAATAATAAATTATCGTATGGGCGGCAAATAGCCAGTCCTTTCTCATACCCAACTCCGAGAAATGTTTCGATGCTGAATGTATTTACTGTTGAAATCAACGTTTTCATTCGGGCCGAACGAGTTCCGTCTGTCGTGAAAATATCCACTGCTATTTGTTATTCCCACTCCGACCTCGTTCTTATCTCTTCTTCTACTAATTATTAATTAAATGTGAATTAAGAATTCACTATTGAAATGTAAATTCCTTTCCTGGTCAAAGCGTCTGAGCTTGACATGAACACGAGACGTAAGTCTGTTCTCTTTCATATGATTTCATGTATTTAAACAGTGGCGAAGAGGTTTCATTCTTCTTTCCTGTGAACATGTGCTATTGAAGCAAAATTGTATCTTATCTTATCTTATCTTTAAAAAGTGCATTCATGTGAATGGTAAGTAATTTCGCTTTAATGTGTGTTAACTATTCTTTCTTAGCAGTTTCCACTTTCCTATTTTTATTATGTAGCAATGTCTTTCCAGTGTCAGGAATATATATCGATATGATTTTGCTTTTTTTCCTTCATATTTCTTTCATATTTTCTTTAAATATATTTCCAACCTTTTTAAAATATATACATATTTAAATATTTCATATTTTCTTTGAATATATTTCAAACCTTTCTAAAATATATACATATTTAAAATATGTCTGTATTTACCGGTATGGGGTCAATTGTTCGATTTTATTGTTTTTTTTTATTTGCTTTCTTTTATTATTTCTTTTATCTAAAATACAGGATGTATGAACCACGTTGTTAAATGATTTCTTTAACATTGTAATATCAAATTCATACTTCAGACATCCTGGATTTTGTTAAATTGGGTAAATTTGTTCCTGATACTATTATTCTTCCTTAGCACTTTACTTGGGACATTTTACCTGGGACACTCTACCTAGTTTTTATCGATTTATTCTTACACCAAACCATCGATACACATTATAATTGTTGACTATCAAGCAATATAATTGATAATAGTAATAATGTTTATCCATAAAAATACAATAAAATTTGATAGGTGATAGAAACAATTACAAATATTTCAGAATCAAAATTGATACCTCGCTGCTGTGCGCGAATTATAAAACTTGTAATAATATATAAACAACATAAAAATAAAACAACAAAATTTAGTGATAAGTCTTCATAGGGAGTTGTGGTCGAAGTCGGGAGTTAAGGAGTTAAGGTTTCAATAAGGAGTTGTGGACGTATTCAGGAGAGTTAAGGTCTTCATCGTTTTAGCTTTGCGTTCTATTTTGAAATTGGATTCAAAATTTTGCGATATTCCAAAAATAATCATGTTAAATAAATTATTCTAGATACCTTAAATTAATTAAATCATGTCTGTTTTTACTAGCTATCCAGTTCGTTACAGAATATTTGTAACGTGGTAGTTTATTTATATCTTTAATATTATTTAGTAACACATTGAAGAGTCTTGGTGCAAAATAAGCCGTACCTACATCGTTGTCCAACGGTCTTTGAGCTCATTTTGAGGTATGTGCATTTATGTCTAGTAGGGTAATTATGTTGAGGAACAAATATATTTATATTCCTTTTGAAGATGTTTATAAGAATGTTTTGGCAGTATAACTGTAGGTACCAGAGACAAAGTTTTTAACTGGGTTTCATCTAAAAAGTCGCGTAAATATTTAAATTTATGTAGCAGCAGTTTGTTGGTAATGTTTTTGACTTGTAGATCCCATTTCAGATGCTTATCTATAATAATACCTATATAGGTACTTAATTGATGTTGCTTCAGGAATTTTTGTGTTTTCATCAACATATATTGGACCAAGACTCGGCAAATTATTTATGTAAGATATTTAACGTTAGGTCCAAGTACAGTTCCTTGTAGAACGCCATAGATAATTGTTTTCGGTTCACTAAATACTCCATTGATTTCCACATATCGTGTTTTATTTATTATACGATACATTTTTCCTCGCAGTCCATAAAATTTAATATTTTCCAGTAAACGCTTGTGACACACCGTATCAAAAGCTTTAGAGAGGTCGATAAAGATACAAATTGCAGGTGTTTTCGTATCTAAAGCATTGTATAGTTTAGAGATTAAAGCGTGTATTGCATCCCAATTAAAATTATGTATCAAAATAAACTTTCAACTTGCAAGCTAATCAAGTTAAGTGTTTACGAAATCGTGATGTCAAAGACAGACGCCATTATTCTGGCGTTTTGGTGCGAAATTTAAATAGTGTTTTAAAAATGTAAATTTTTCCTTCAAAGCCTTTATTTTTAATTGTTACAACTGTACCCAGTATTTTATGTAGGATGATGAAAAGGTTATCTTTTTATTTAATGCAATAGAAGATAATCAGAATTCAAATTTCCTGTCCTCTGACCAATTAAACAATAAGGTTTTAAATTTAACTGGAACGCTTATCGAAAATTATTATTTAAACATTTAATGGGAAAGCGAGACTCGAAATCTGTCTTAACCGAAGCCAAATTTACTAATATTTCTTTCTCATCTGAAACTGACAGCCCGACGCAATCGTCGTTACCTTTTGAATTAGGGAACTGCAAGAAGCAATTATTTTCCACCAATAATCAAAACAAATTTCCAGTATCAACGACTGCTAAAGATGCCGCCATCAACACTGTTATCTACTTCCATTCCAGAAGCTTCGTGTCTTCTATAAAGGCCACTAGTTTGACTGGATGGATTTTCAGTAGTTGTAATGGTTATACTAATTCCTCTCCAAGGTGCTTCCGCTTAAGTACTTGTAAGTAAGTATGTGAGTAGGTGTTTCATCATCAAGTTCACATTTTCTGCACATAGGTTTACTAACTTTGCCCATTTTGTACAGATGTTTCCTCATGGTGCAGTGTCCAGTCACTAGGTCGGTAACTGTCTTCAAATGTCTCTGGATTGCAGTTAATATATTAACTGCAGAGGACACTTCTGTCCTCCACCAGACTATTGTTCCATAGGTGATCGTTGGCCTTATCACAGTTATGTAGAGCCAGTGAACCACCTCAGGTCGTCTTCCCCAGGTTTTGCCCATAACTCTTCTGCATTGCCAGAAAAGCCTAGTCGCACTGGTAGTAATTTTTTCCAGGTGTGCCTTCCAACTCAGTTTGAAATCAAGGGTCACTCCCAGATATTTAACTTCTTTGGATATTTCTAGTTCTTATCCGAACAACAGTACTCTACCCTGCGGGAGACTCTTCGTAAAAGCAACTAGTTTGGTTTTTTGTATCAACTGATAAGGCACCATTCCTCCAAATTTTGCACAATTCCCACCCTAGGGAGGAACATCTTGTATATCCTGTATTCTGGTAAACATTAATTATGAATGTTACTTCAATGTTAGGTTTAGAAATTAAAAAAATTCAACTTCTGGATTGTTAGATACGTTTTTTGACTAACGAATAAAACTAACATAGTGTTACGCGAGCTACTGCAATAATATTCTCACTTAGTGCCCCCAGTGAAATCCCCGTATGAGACGACTATGGCTCCTCCGCCCAAACTTCGAGAAACATCCAGAACACCCGGGTGCATCCGCCAGAATATCGAGAATATCCAATGCACCCGCGAGAACGCCGAGACACTTCTAGAATTACGGCGCACGAGTATTAATAGGCCACAAGCATCGCTGAAGGCAATTAGTCAATCAGTCAGTGTTGATACCGAAGGAAAGTAATCGCGACTCGAATAAGTGTTTATTAAGTGACTCTCATATAAATTATAATTAGTGTGTTTAGTGTATGACATAAATTATTAAATAAGGACTGAATTACATATAAATCTGTAAATATAAATTAATTGTAAATATAAATTAGAATAAACGTTACAATAGTATGTTGTGGCCCACTACCAGTAAACATTGCAATTGACTTTTAGAGTGCAAAGTTGTCAAGTTTATTAAAGTTTATTGACTTTTTGAGAAATGGGAGCGATTCAAGTGATTTTTAATGTACAAATACGTCACCTAATATATAGGGAACAAGCCAACATAGCCTCATTTACCTTATTACCACAAAAATCTAATGACAGGTATGAAAAACAATATATACAATGTAGGCAATGGGCAGAAGACAACAAAATAAATAATAATTCAGAAAAAGGTGTAATAAATGGGTAGGAGGAAAAATTATATGTATTGCACAGGAGTAAAGTGTCTTTCCTCCTGCTATCTCTGACTACTCTAATAATCAAAACAAATTTCCAGTATTAACAGCTGCTAAAGCCTCCGCCATCTACACTATTAAAAAAATTACGTTTGTTTCCGGCTGCTAAAGCTCCAGCTTTCAGTTTCAGCGTAATATTCTATTTGGACATATAGGCCAAGCAATAGGTAAATATTTTTGACAAAAATCCTAGTAGAAAACGGATGATGCCATCATGTAAAAGACATTACGTAGTATCATTTTGATATGTTTTGGACACGCAAATGTTTTTCAGTAATTTTTTATCAACATTTAAAACGAAGAAAACCTTCTTTTTTCAGTTTTTTTCATATAGCGTAAAACGTACTGAAGCAATCTCAATGGTATGTAAAGATAAATTGTAGATAATTGGAATACAAACAAAATGAGGGGTCGAGCGAGTCAATCGGATAATTAGGAACCGAGAAAATCAGGAAAAGCCGAAAAATTAGTAATTTTTTTTTAAATTCATATCTTCGTCATTTTTCAATTGCAAGAGCTGAAACTTGGCACAAAAAAAGTTCTTCATATGTGCTTTATATGCGCGAAGAGCAGACGCCAAGCGACGGTTACTTTTATCGCAATTACAATTTTAATTTTTTCATACGATAATTTTCAACGTGTCTGGATGCGTTGTCGATTGTCCGATTTTAAATTTGAAAACGGTTTTGAAAAGTGTAAATGAAGAGCAATAAAACGTATATTCTCGATTTGAAATCAAGTGATGCGAAGTCGGCCAAAAACGCCAGGGAACATCGCCGAAAATGACCAAGAGCTGTAAAGTGGTGGAGTAGTAGGGGGAAGCAGCGAGAGAGCGGTGTCTATGCTTTGCGTTTGATTATTTTGTCAAACAATAAAGGTATTCCATTTTTATTTTTTTATTTTCAAGTACCTGGAGTCGACACACGAGTCGAATTTATCGACGAGCTTAATACATTTGAACAGAAAAAACAATTAGTGGAGCAATCGAAATTTCGACCTTCTGCACACCGTTGTCGATTTAATTGCCACGTTTTTTTTGAATTTTTTAAAGCTATGAATTTGCTAGATTCTCTCGTATACGTACGTTGACATGTTTGGTGGATCGTAATTTCTTTCAAGTTTTCCAACTTGATGTGCTTTTTATCCTTTCGCTTCAAACTTGCTTGAATAAGATTTTTTATTCCTCGTTCCTTGACGACGCAGGACTTTGTCACTTCCATGTCTTCGCCGCAAAGTAAACAGGCATCTTTAACGTCCTTCCATTGCATATCATTTTCAGGTACCTTCTCACTCTCTTCACTCACAGTTTCATGTTGCCTAGTTACAAAAAAAAATTGTGAAAATACAAACCCGGGAGATGAATATTTGTTTATCGCAGTAAATATAAAAACTGCTTTTACCTCACGCTTGTAGACGCCGATGCTTCACTGCTATTTTCATCTGACTCCATGGTGAAATGATTATGTTACACAACTATACAGACTTTATGTGCAACGAATAAAAAATGTGTTATTAATCTCAACTTTTAATCATGTAAAACAATTGTAAATATACGCTACGTTGCAGCCGCTCCGAAATCTGCTGCTATGCGAGCAACTGGAGTGCGTAGAATGGCCGTTGGTTTTGATTTTGGAAAGAGAGGGAAAGAGAGAGAGTTACTAGTCGGTTTTGTCGACTCCAGGTACTTGAAAATAAAAATAAAAATAATGGAATAGTTTTATTATTTGCCACAATTTATTGATTAGGCTAATGGAACCGTAAGGATCCGCAGTCAATATCACAACCTCACACACACACAATAATCAAACGCAAAGCATAGACACCGCTCTCTCGCCGCTTCCCCCTATACTACTCCGCCACTTTACAGCTCTTGGTCATTTTCGGCGATGTTCCCTGGCGTTTTTGGCCGACTTCGCATCACTTGATTTCAAATCGAGAATATACGTTTTATTGCTCTTCATTTACACTTTTCAAAACCGTTTTCAAATTTAAAATCGGACAATCGACAACGCATCCAGACACGTTGAAAATTATCGTATGAAAAAATTAAAATTGTAATTGCGATAAAAGTAACCGTCGCTTGGCGTCTGCTCTTCGCGCATATAAAGGACATATGAAGAACTTTTTTTGTGCCAAGTTTCAGCTCTTGCAATTGAAAAATGACGAAGATATGAATTTAAAAAAAAATTACTAATTTTTCGGCTTTTCCTGATTTTCTCGGTTCCTAATTATCCGATTGACTCGCTCGACCCCTCATTTTGTTTGTATTTCAATTATCTACAATTTATCTTTACATACCATTGAGATTGCTTCAGTATGTTTTACGCTATATGAAAAAAACTGAAAAAAGAAGGTTTTTTTCGTTTTAAATGTTGATAAAAAATTACTGAAAAACATTTGCGTGTCCAAAACATATCAAAATGATACTACGTAATGTCTTTTACATGATGGCATCATCCGTTTTCTACTAGGATTTTTGTCAAAAATTACTATACTCGCTTGCTCCGTTGCTTGGCCTAATAATAAAATGTTTATTGATATTTCAAACTTGATTCGCCTGTTCATACACGAATGCATCCACTTTTTTTTTTATTTTGGTTTCAATGACCCTGTATTCGGACATAATGCGATCTAATTCGTTTTTGTTGAAAGGTGAAATGAGGAGTTGTTATTTTGTCATGAAGAAAACATTAATTTTCAGAAGCCACACAGAGTTGCGTAACAAAATACCGGCGATGAAATTGAATACGAAGAAGGAAGGGAATTTTGAAAGTGACCTTTAGAACGACACGTTTTTGGTACTGGTTGGTATTCGAATATGCCGGATATTTGAGTTTCTAGTTTTATACCTACACGTTCGACAATAAAAACAAACGACGTTCAAATATATTTGTTTGGGAGATTTAAATGACAGTGGTGACTAAAATGAAAAAATTTATGTTTATTGAAGACTAAACATATTTTTTAAAACTACCAATGCGTTTTATTATCAATAAATTCGTTAAATTGATGTGGGACTATTTAGATCATTAAAATTTTTTTAAAGAAATCTCTGAAATGCTCTGTCCAAATTATATTTAATTATTTTATTCAATGAAGTTTTTGGATTTTCAATACGTTATTATGGTTATGCTGAGCAAAAACGTGTTCAGCATCTGTTGATTTTTCAACTTGACCCAGCTGACAACATCGTTTGTATTCTAAGGGAATTTTTACACTATATTGTAAAAATATTTATCTTCAAAATATACCGGTTTGGTTTTGACTGCAATAAAACCCCAATTTTTTTACTTAGGCCATAAACCCAAAATTACAATATTTTGTCGCAAAAACCTATCGTTCAAAGAAATGATTCTGGTACATTTAGAACTGTTGATGAAACTAACTTGGATTTATTAAGAAGAAAAATCAGTATCTACCCTGGTTTCCCTTAAAAAAAACCGACCAATGACAAAACGGTGTTTCCTATTTTGTTAGATCTTTTAAAGGTAAAATTTTTCCGGTTTTGAGACTCGACAAATTTCTACCTGTTAAAGGCCCCAGATAAATTCCCATTTTGTTACTAGCATAAATTAAATTATAATCCTTTTGCAATCTCTCGGTACGAATACCTAATATTATTAATTTTTGGAAAAGTTTTTTATTGATATTAGATTAGATTAGAATTGGAGTGGCTCTTTGTCCTATCCCACTGCTACCTTTGCAGATCTATTGTGGTCCTCCCCCATATTTAGAGCTCGATATCTAGCTTTATTCTTTTTATTAGACCTATTAGCCTGGATACCGCCTCCTTTGCGTAGCTCTCTGCCCTCGGTTTTTCTTCTCCGAATAGGTGAAACCGCACCCTTGCTAGGCCTTCGCACTCACAGAGTAAGTGCTCCGCGGTTTCGTCTTCTTCCTGGCATAACCTACATAGGCTGTCATCTGCTAGACCAATTGTGTGCATATGCTTCCTTAGCCTACAATGCCCTGTCAGCATTCCCACCATCATCCTCGTCGTTTCTCGACTTTGACATAGTAGGTCGCGTGACAGTCTGACCGAAGGGCTTTTGAGGAACAGCTTAGCGTGCCTTTGCCCCGGAGTTTCATGCCACCAGCGCAACGCCTGGTTGTTTATCCATTGATGGATGCTCTCCTTAGTGAGGCATTTAGCAATTCCGCAGGAAGGTTCTGGCCCTATCATGACCTCAGTCGCTCCCCGCTTGGCTAATTCATCGGCCTTTTCATTGCCTTGTATTCCTTGATGGCCTGGCACCCAGGCTATGGTCACTCTATTATGACTACCTAGTCTGTTGACGGCCTTGCGACACTCCACACCAGATTTGTCGTTGTCCGATATGAGCTTATCGCTTTTAGTGCTTCTTGGCTATCGGAGTAGATGACGATTCTTTGGCGGTGTATATAACCATTTGGTCATGTTGGGATTCAATCCCCGATTCTTCCCACACATCTGCCTACACCTTCCGAGAGCGATTCTGGCCTTGTGCGTGGTTTTTTCGATGTGAGAATTCCATGTAAGCTTCTGGTCAAAGATTACCCCTAGGTACTTAACTTCTTTAGCAAATGGAATTTCCAAAGTTCTCTTTTTTGTTAACGGTACCAGTGTAGTTTTGTGAGGGTTCACTGCCAGTTCCTCCTCCCTACACCAGCCACTTACTATATTAAGCGCCATTTGGGTGCGCTCTGATATCGTGTTTGGAAACCGTCCTCTTTATAACGATAGCAAGATCGTCCGCATATGCAACGACTACTCAGTTTAGAGAGCACCTCAGGTGTAGATTCTGAGACCAAACTAGTACAAATTCAGAGAGTAGTCTTACCGGTTCTCGGATAATTCTACTTGAAATTTATTTAAGGTGAAATAAAGATAAATTATGAAAATTAAGAAAGGTAAGTGGGCGCCACTCTGAATAATACTAGCTTATTTGTTATTCACATCTGCATTATAGCGACAAATCCTGGAAGATTGGAAGGGAAAAAAAAACTATATGAACAACGTTATTAAATTTACAAGTTGTATATTTTTTAAAAAAAATATGAAATAAAAAAAATTGACTAGTTATTCTAGTATAGTCTGACGACATATGTTGTGTTGGAGAGCAATTCCAGAAATATTGTACTTTCCTGTTCTTTCTTTAGTTCATCTTGTTCCTGGTGAAGTTGTAGATAAACTTGTAGAGAAGCTTGTAGATGAAGTTGTAGAAAAAAAACTTGTAGATAAAGTTGTAGGGAAACTTGCAGTCCCAGATAAAGTGGAGGTAGCTTTCTGGTACCAGATAAGTATCCCAGGTAAAGTATCCCAGATAAAGTATCCCAGATAAAGTATCCCAGATAAAGTGCACTCAAATGAATGCACTTCTTAAAGATAAGATAAGCCAGAAAGGCTTCAATAGCACATGTATGCAGGAAAGAAACAACGAAACCCTTTTGCCACTTGTTTAAATACACGAAATCATGTGCACGACCACCGAATTACTTCTCATGTTCGTGTCACGCTCATACGCTTTGACCAGGAAAGGAATTTACATTTCAGTGGTGAATTCTTGGTTCATATTTGATTTATAATTGGTAGAAGAAGAGACACGAGATCGAAGTGGGAATTTCAAAATAGACGTGACTATTTTCCCGACAAACGGACCTCGATCGGCACGCATAGAAACGTTGATTTCGACTCTCGTCGACAGTAAATATATTCAGCCTTGAAACATTTCTCGGTGTTGGGTATGAGAAAGGACTGGCTATTCGCCGCCCATACGATAATTTATTAATTCAATAGAGGGAAGTAAAGTGAACGAAATTAACGTTACACATACCTTAGGCACTGAATACCTTCTAATTCTCTGCCAACAACTCTATTTAATCTGGCGCTGGAATATGTAGTCAGAAACGTAGACAAAGGAAACATAAGGACAAGGGGCGGACAATTGATAGCTTATGCGGACGATTTAGTCTTGGTAGCAAAAAACAGAGAAATTATGAAAAAAATGTTTCAAGAAATTGTGGAAGAAGGTAAAAAAAAATGGGCCTTAAAATAAATGGAACAAAAACAAAAATAATGACTGTGAACAAACACCTAATGAACAATAATAATAGCATTGGTGACTTCAAATTTGAAGAAGTTGATAAAATAAAATATTTAGGAGTTACAATAACCAACAATAAGGATGGAGAAATGGAAATTAAGGAGAAAATAATGGCAGCAAACAGAGTCTTCCAGGCAAATAACAATTTATTAACAAGTAAATTTCTAGGCAAAAACACCAAAATGAAAATTTATAAAACAATAATTAGACCAACAATAACGTATGGAGCTGAAATTATGATAATGACCAAGAAACAACAAGACCTAAAAAATTTTGAACGAAAAATACTAAGAGTCATATTAGCACCCAAGAAAATAACTCAAAATCAATATAGGAAAAGAACAAATGAAGAACTGAAAAAAGACATCCAGAGGGACATCATAAGTGTAATAGAAGAGCAAAGGTTAAAATGGTTGGGACATGTGTGGAGAGCAGGCCCAAACAACACAATTTATGCGATGACTGAGTGGAAGCAAGTGGCAAAAGAAAAAGAGGGAGGCCAAAATCAACTTGGTTACAGGAGGTTATAGATGACATAAACTGTCTAGGTATCCGAAACTGGAAGGCGAAAACAACCGACAGGAAACAGTGGAGGAACATAATTAAATTGATTTAAAAACTTGGAAATGGGCCCCCCCCCAAAAATCTGGATCTAAAAAGCCGCCCCGGCGACTAAACTCCTCTTGGGGTATATAGTCACTATATATATATTCGACGTTGAGGATAGACAAATGGGTAGGGATAGGTTAAAGGATAATAGATCTGATCGTACTCTGTTATAAAATGGTTTTGATATTTTCTTTTTTTTTGTCATATAGTGCCAGCAGTTTATCGTTATTTGTAATGTCATACGTTTCGTTTTTAGAATCAGCATTACATGTTATCGCGTATGAAAGTCTTTGGTACCTTCTTCTGTTTTCTAGGGATGGTTCTGCTGCCTCTTCTTTGTTTCAATTAAAAAATGAATAATTCTTATTTTTTTCTTATTCCTTACATCTGCTATTACTTGAAATATATTTTTGAAAACGATTAAACAAAAACAATAGAGACAGTATTAATTAACAGAATAATTGCAAAGCTAGTTTTCTTTAAAAGGTCTTGTATGCCATTAAATCGATTTTCTAATTAAGTTTTAATTGTAAAAAAAAACTGGTAACTGTAATACTTTCACGTGCTAAACGCTATAAAAACGTTTTGTTAAAGAGATTTATGTCCTTGTCACCTGTTGGGTTCGAAGAAATGTCTACATTGTACACACGAAACCGGTGGCTGTGTAAAATATTAAATATATTATTATACTGGTGGTTGAATATTGTCTTTCATTGGCCACTGGTCAAATTTATATGCGGTATACATATGGTGAGATGAGAATTATTTCCCGTTATAGGCGAATCCAGAATAGCGATACTACACCTGTCCGCAGATAATTGAAGGTCATTTTACGGTATTTACATGTTTATATCAAGATTTATTAACTTGTAACGGAATTTCATTTTCTCTTATCACGAACCGATGACAATACAATAATTTAATCATCGTAACATGTCTATCGACCTGTTTCGATTTTGCAGAATAAATCCTTTTAATTAGCGCTCGTCGTCAATAGCCACATCCAATTGTAGTTCTGTGATCCCAAATTCTTCAACCCTGACCGTAAGACAATTGACGTCTGCCAACGGACGCTTCCATTTTTTGCACAACGCCACGTGAAACACCCCTTTCTGTTATCGACCGCCTAAGGGGACAGATCATCTTTCACTATCTTTCATATCTTAAGTACCTATCTTATGAATTTTGCTGTGGTAAGTTCAAAATCATAATTTATAATTAATAAGCTTCTTCTAAAGTACTGTCTGATATAATTTTCGTATGCATTCTTTATTTCTTTACAGAGATAGACGAAATTAAATTCAACACGTGGTCATAAACTGTTCTTTTATACTAATATGGTAGTTTTAAGCCAAATATTCTTTTATAATTCACTGTTTTACTTTTATACAAACATTTTCAAGCTTTTTCAGTTGCGAAATAACTCTTTTAATTATAAAATAACATTTTTATAAATTACTGTTAACCTATAAAATATTCTTTCGTAACGCCAGTGCCGGTTTCATATATTTCCTAAGCACGATATTTTTTCATATAACTAAATAAATAACGTTTTGCTATGATTAGTTTCTTTCGGATCATTAGTATATTTTTTTAATTTAGCCGATAATTGCTATTTTTACTGTTTTAACATGGGACATATAATGTTGGAAAGCTTTCAGTAAACTAAATCAATTTTTTGACTTTCAAATAACTGCCTTCCTTTTCTTTAACCTGAAAAGCTGACCAACATAATGTGCCATTACATTCAAGTTCCTACATATCCCTGATCCACCTGTACTTCTAGGTAAGCACAGCCCCTAGGCTAGGATACAACCCGAGGATATAACCCTAGGCTAGGATATAACCGAAGAATTTAACCGGAGAATATAACCCCGAGAATATAGCCAAGGATACAGCCCTAGCTCAAAATACCCTAGAACAGAACTCATCAGTTCAGATCAAGACCTGACTTCTTCTCCAGGAAACCACTTCATCTAAGCTAAGTACCTATAAAAGTACAAATTCCTCTATTAAATTCCGTTATTCATTTCCTGTGGCAGAATAAATTAAAAATTTGTTTTTAATTCTTTTTTTTTTATTTAAATTCTCAACTATAAAAGTTGAGGGAGATACCGCCCGGGGTCACTTTAATTATTAACTTTTATTTAAATTTTACAAGGCGTTTCTACCTTTTCCGCCTTAGTTTTTTGTAGTTCTTATCGTTAAAAAGGTAGTGGCGCCCTCAACTTTTACAACCCTTCTGTTATCCTTGTGTGACATAAACTTGGGGTCGAATCACCCTTGAGAGGAGTCTCTAGCCGGAGCCCTTCGAGCTGGTGCCCTGTGGGGTACAGACAATTACAGTTACAAATTGGCGCCCAACTAAAAGCACACATTTACCGTTACATCATTTTATTCCAATATCCCGACCAAGATGATCCAGGATTATCTAACGATTAATTTCTTATGTTCTTTTTTTGTTATTTCATTCGATCTCTTGCAATCCAGATAAATGAAACAACTCTGTAAAACACTATAAAACCAAATCACTTTTGTGTTTATTAAAATACCAACAGAGACCTTGAACGAAAAGTTATGTCGAGCAGAACGCTAAATTCCAACGACATAAAGACTTCCTTATTATAATAGCCCGTCAATAGCTATTACATTCAAAGAACTCTAATAATATAAACTGATTTTATACAGGATGGGATTTTATTTAATCAACTTGAAATTAGATCAGTTACAAGTTTATGTAAGTATAAAAGAAATACAAGATTGACCATTTAACATTTTTTGCGTGTAGCTTGGGAGATGTGAGAATAAAAGTTACCGAGTTACTGACTGAATATAAATCGAAAATGATGGTAGAGTCATCCTAACTTTAGTTTGTGAAACGCACGAGGCTTTTACATGAATGCACACAGTGTTGTTTATATTTAACAGTAAAGTGTATTTCACAATATTTCGTTGAGTCGGTATCTGGTCTAAAGGGTTTAATAATGAAAGATCTGTAGTCGGTAAAATTTAGATACTAAAACATAAATTAAATTTATTATCTCGTCCAGGTAGATAATTGAACGATTTTCACATCTATATTTTTGTAAGTAAGTAATCATGACGCCACATTCGTAAACGAAATGACTATTAGCGCTTGCCTCTTATTGAAGTATGTATGTAAATTGGGGTGACAATCACTGAGACCTAAAAGATCTATTGTGCCCCCTTCTACTTAGTTCTTGAGAAAAGTCTCAGAGAGGTGCTACTCCTTTAGTCCTATTTCCCTGAGGAATATTAGGATATATGCAGGCTTTAACTTAGGTAAATTTCCCTCTTCTATCCAGTAATCTCCTAGGTGTCCTGCCCTAGGATACTGAATTGCTGTGCAATTCGCAAGTATGTGGATGGAGGTTTCTTCTTCCATGTCACAGAATCTACATTCTTTTTCCTCCACTTCAGGCGACAATGTCCCGTAAGGATGCCTGTTAAAACTCTTAGTGCAGTTTTACTTTGACTTTTGCATTCATTTGATCTCAACAGGTCACCCAGAAGAATCTTTGATTGTCTAAGTCCTACTAAAACTTTCCAATGGTCAGATCTTCTCTTTCTTCCAATATTACAGTAAAAACGTTCCGGTCCCCAAAAGGGTGTTTCAATCCTCCTTTTTGCTAGTTCATCTACTATTTAATTTCCTTCTATTCCTGTGTGTCATGGAATCCACATTAGTTCATCGAGTTTGCCTAGGCAATTCCACACCATTTTGGAATTGATTACACTAGAGCTCAGTGCTTTAATTTCCGCTAGAAAGATACTTGGGGTTTTTCCCAAGTTTTCAGAGTGTTTGGTTCCTGGCCCGTACACTCCTATCCCAGTTTCTTCTATTGCTTTTAAGCCGTCTGTGTACCATTGAATGGCATTCTTTCCATGTCTGGTAATGGAATGTGGATCCCATTCCTTCTTGTTGCTTAATTCCGTAACGAATTTCTTTGAAAAGTTATACTTTTTAATTATACCATCTTGTGGCATGTCCCAGGTTTTCTGATTTCTAAGAAGTAAGGAGGTGGTTTTTTTTAATGATTCCTTCTCTACTTAATCTGCAACACTTTCCACCACCATATGTAGTGGTGTGAGGTTGAGAATGACTTCCATGGCTGCCGTTGGGCATGTTCTCATTGCTCCTGTAATACACATACAGGTTAGTCTTTTCTCTCGTCGACAACAGGCTAGTACTACTACTCCACGCCTTGGCTCCATAAGTGATAATTGGTCTCACTATGGCAGTGTACATCCAGCTCAGGATTTTTGGATTGCAACCACAATTTCTCCCTGACAGATTCCTTTTCATGTTTTTTCCACAGCAGTTTACTGTGCAGAGTCAAACCTAGATACTTGACTTCTTGTCTCCATTTAACCTCTCTTCCATCATGTTTAATGGTTTTGAGGTTGAGTTTTCTTTTCTTAGTGAAGGCTATTAAGATGGTTTTGGTGGGGTTGATGTTAAGTCCCAGCTATTTGTATAATTCAGACCCTTTTGTACGATGTCACAAAGGGTGTTTTCGAATTTCCCCTGGCTGTTATGACAATATCATCGGCATATCATTGGCTCAGGTCAGTCTCACTCAGTCAGTCAGGTCAGTCTCCACATTAATTGGGATGCTACTCCTCCCTGAGGACATCTTCTTATTGATGGTACAATATTTAAATCCCATTATGAGAAATGGCTCTCCACAAACTTGTTCAGCTACAAACAATTCCCGTTTCGTCTTTAAATAACCGCTTTTTAAAACAATCTATTTAACGACTACCTGCTGTGGGTTTTGGCTTTGAATCATCAAGTCAAAGCGAAATATCTTGGAATGGAGTATACCTTTTTGTTTGATATAAAAACGGCGATTTGAGAGAGCTATTGTTTAAATTTTTCTTTTATTATTTTTGTATTGTTTTTATCGGTATTATGACTTAATTGGCAATTTTTTTGTAACTAATGGAACTGTTTAAACAAGCAAAATAAATGATAGCGAAGTTCATGAAATCATCTAAAATTTTTGCTATATAAATACATATCAATTACTATGCAGCTTATCATTTAAAAATACACTTAAGCTCTTTGGAATATAAAAAGTATAGTGCCTTTTTTCATATAAAATTCAATATACGTACATTCATTCGACATTTTCAATTTGACCCCAATTTAATTTTACATTTTCCGATCGATGGTAGCGCTACCCTTTGAATTCAATGAAACTTTTGACTTATTTTCAAGAGAACTTCTTTCCATTTTCAAGCATCCAACTTAAGTAGAAGTACAAAGATAAAAGAAAATCTGCCGTTGATTCATTATTTAAAATTTAAACCGTAGTGGCATTTTTACTGAGATTTTCGATGGATATCGAAGATTGATTCATCAGTAATATAAAAACTCGTCATCCACCATAGGCGTACATCAACTTCCAATATAATTATTTGATAAATAATTTAAATTATATAATGAAAAATACGAACATTACAGTTATTTTGGCATACATTTTGTCAATAAATTATCGGGAATTCACGCTTTTCGTTCGTGAAAAATTCCTGAAGGGGAAGGGAAAATAATAATTGCATTCAACTTCTTGAAAAATTTACCAACTTTCAGCTCTTACAATTGAAAATTGACGAAAATATGAATTTTCAAAAAAATGACGAATTTTCCGGTTTTTCCAAATTTTTTCGGTTCCTAATTATCCGATTAACTCGCTCGACCCCTCATTTTGTTCGTATTTTAATTGCCTACGATTTACCATTGAGATTGCTTCAGTAATTTTTACGTTATATGAAAAAAACTAAAAAAAGGAGGTTTTTTAGTTTTTACCCGTTGCTACAGAAGGCAATTTTATTTTATCAAAAATTGATATAACGCCTTTTTCAGGTGTGGAATTTTCATCGAAATCGAACAATTTTTGACGAAACTTAAAATAAAAATCGAAAAATGCAGTTTTTTGCGTTTTTCGAGCTAATTTTGAGGTTATGTGAAAAAGTCACAAATGAAAAAGTTGTAGTTTTCTCCAAGATCTACAACTTTTATATTAATTTTTTTTCTAGGACCTCAACTTTGGCCGGAAATCGCAATAATGTCTTTTTCCACCCATCCAAAAAAGTGTTTTTTATCGAAAAAACGTCATAACTCGAAAAATTTCCAATATTTTAATTTGAAATTTTTTTCCATAGTTTGTGACTGTAAAAACTACCATCTACCAAATTTTCATCGAAATCGAACAATTTTTGACGAAACTAAAAATAAAAAACGAAAAATGCATTTTTTTGCGTTTTTCGAGCTAATTTTGAGGTTATGTGAAAAAGTCACAAATGAAAAAGTTGTAGTTTTCTCCAAGATCTACAAATTTTATATTAATTTTTTTTTCTAGGACCTCAACTTTGGCCGGAAATCGCAATAATGTCTTTTTCCACCCACCCAAAAAAGTGTTTTTTACCGAAAAAACGTCATAACTCGAAAAATTTCCAATATTTTAATTTGAAATTTTTTTCCATAGTTTGTGACTATAAAAACTACCATCTACCAAATTTTCATCGAAATCGAACAATTTTTGACGAAACTAAAAATAAAAATCGAAAAATGCATTTTTTTGCGTTTTTCGAGCTAATTTTGAGGTTATGTGAAAAAGTCACAAATGAAAAAGTTGTAGTTTTCTCCAAGATCTACAAATTTTATATTAATTTTTTTTTCTAGGACCTCAACTTTGGCCGGAAATTGCAATAATGTCTTTTTGCACCCATCCAAAAAAGTGTTTTTTATCGAAAAAACGTCATAACTCGAAAAATTTCCAATATTTTAATTTGAAATTTTTTTCCGTAGTTTGTGACTATAAAAACTACCATCTACCAAATTTTCATCGAAATCGAATAATTTTTAACGAAACTAAAAATAAAAATCGAAAAATGCATTTTTTTGCGTTTTTCGAGCTAATTTTGAGGTTATGTGAAAAAGTCACAAATGAAAAAGTTTTAGATTTTCTCAAGATCTACAACTTTTATATACAACTTTTTTTTCTAGGACCTCAACTTTGGCCGGAAATCGCAATAATGTCTTTTTCCACCCACCCAAAAAAAGTGTTTTTTGCCGAAAAAACGTCATAACTCGAAAAATTTCCAATATTTTAATGATATCTAATATACATAAATAATATTATTAAAAAGGCATTATATCAATTTTTAATAAAATAACATTGCCGTCTAAGAGACGTCACGTCTGTGGTTACGGGTTTGTAAACAAATTACTGAAAAACATTTTCGTGTCCAAAACATATCAAAATCATACTACGTAATGTCTTTTATATGATGGCATCATCCGTTTTCTACTAGGATTTTTGTCAAAAATATTTACCTATTGCTTGGCCTATAACAACATTTTTGGGCTTATAAATTTAAACAATAACTTTTTTGACGTAATTTTCTTGATTAAGCATATAGGAGAAGTTCCCATTTTTAGGTCAATTATTTAAACAATCTTAAAAAATTTACTTATCTTCTAACTGGTTGAAAAATTGAGTTAGATCGATTTTTCCAACGGGACCGTATTCCTTCAAGTGTTGAGAATAAAACAAAATTTATCTGAATTTTTTTAAATCGATATTTAAATATTTTATGACATGTACTCAATTTAGAGGCCTCTCCCACGTCCCGAAATATTACGCGGATGCCTATTTTCAGCGTCAACTTAAAATTATTATCAATACAATTGGGACTTTTTTATTGGAAATTTCCTTCTCTTTAAGAATCTTGTTTCAGATTTCGATAAACTTTTTCTAGTTTCCGAGTTATTTGCGAAAATCGAAACCTAACTTTTGCAATTTTTTATCTGCTAATGAAATATTTTAATACATTTTTCTAGACGTCATCCTATTTTTAGGATATATTACAAGAATTACTTAACACGTTTTTAAACTTTTGAACTAAATTGGGGACCCAAAATGTTAAACCAGTTATTTAAAAGCATCCCTTTTCACTTTTATTGCCGACCGAACTTATTTTTTTTAATAGTGGAAGTAATATGAAAACCCCTTAAGTAAAGTGTCTATTGAATTCTCAACTTACCTGCATCCAAGGTTGTTTGCATATCTTTTTTTTTGTGCCCCACTGGCTTTTATTTACATATCCTTTCTAGGAAAAACGAGTCAGTGAGGAATTATTTTTTGTACTTTTTCTACGAAGTCGAAACGTCTATTATCACATCTCCTACGGTTGAAATAGTGGATATTGCAAGCAGGTACTACTCACGATGCAGGTGTTAACCATAATCATTACTATCTTTATACTTCAAGACAACCAGTTATTTGACAGACTTTCGTTTCTATTCACAAGGATTTGTTATAATTTATGATTTACAAATTAATAGGTTCAAGTTAAAATACATCAATCATTTTCATCATAATTTTAAATTCAAAATACAAACGATTAAATTGACGTTACTAATAATTTCTACATTACACTGCACTGACAACCAGTGTTACCAACTCTCAAAAAATTTTCCCCCTAAAGCTCCAACCAAAAACCCCTACAATTACTGGGAAACTTCCCTAAAACAATATTAATAATAAAATAAATAATTAAATGTTATTACTTTATCACACCAATCCACAGTAAGAAAAATATAATAGAGTAACTATACCTTTTAAGTCTGAATCTGTTTCCCAAGTATTGGAATATTTTGGACAATATTTTTAGCTTTAGGCATTTTAACAAATTGCTTGCCGATAGTTTATGTTTGTAGTAAACACAGATAAACACCATAGTGACATTCATTCGCGTTTTATGCAACAAACCGTCTTTCTCGTCCATCTGGCGCCATCCCACGGTCAATTCGAAACATCTCGGTCTTACAAATTGACATTGGCCTGCCTTTCTATAAGAGCCTATAGTAAATTTTATACCCATTTAGAATAAGACCATCCTTATTTATTATTAATAAATCGGTTGAAACAAAAAATTACCAACAAAAATGAACGTCGTAACTTATTTATTAGATGTCACGTTTTTGAAGTTACGTCAAATTTTGATTTCATGTTAATGTCAGATGGTTCAAGAAGCCGCATACGTTAAGTTACTAAAACGGCTGGTACCTCTAAATAGGTATTAATTTTACTTATATATTCATTGGTACGCTACATCAGAAATAAATGTGAATGGCTAAATTCGGTTATTCTAAGTTGAAAAAACCTAAAAAATATAACACCCCTAAAAAATCCCTTTTGACTTTTAAACCCCCTAAGTTGGCAACCCTGCTGACAACTTTGACATATACAGCAGCGCCATCTCTCGGGAAAACGAAATCACTAGCAGTAGTGAGAACCAAAATTCATTCGAAGTAGAGATGAGCTAGTTAGTCTGTCAGTGCGTATTGCGAGGTGGGCGTTTTTTATACCAATAATTCTTTGTTTATTAAGAAGATTTCAATGTTGTCAAGTTGTAAACATTTTTAGAAGTATTTTAAGTTTATTATAATTATAATATTTATGGTAACATGGAAATTATTACTCTGGACATTAATTTGAATATAGAACCAATTAGGAATATTCAAGACAATTTCTAATATAGTTTGTAAGTTTTTCACTTTCACTATAAGATGCACCTGTGTAGAATTAACAGATGTTTTAGTATCAACAGATGTGAAGAAAATTAAGTTACAATAATTAAATTATAATAAATGATTATTAGTTCTGATTTAAATAAAAATGTCTGAATTGCAATATTGGAAAATCGTATGATTTCATTTATTTTAGAATACAGATATTGAGGGACTTCGGTCCAAGTTGCCATCCCAAAAAATGTCATATTTTTCTACCACAGGGGAAGGGAAATTTCAGAATGAATTTGTCATGTGAAGGTTCGTATTATTTATATAAATATCTGTAAACGGAGCCTGGGCTCATCAAATTGTGTAATTTGAAGCAAAATATCGATATTTGTAAAGGTCATGTCTGATTGGCTGAAAGTTGTGTTGGAGCACCTGATTTCATGTCAATAATGTCATTCGCAACATAGATTATTGACGTATAATCAGGAGCTCCAACATAAATATTAGCCAATCGGACATGATATTTACAAATATCGATATTTGGATTCCATCACCTGTTTTGAAGAGCCGAGGCTCAGTTACTTATATTTATAAACAACGCGAGCCTAAAGATGACAAATTTGTTGGGAAATTTCCCTTCCCCAGTGGTAGAAAATTCCAAAATTTTTGGATTGGCAACTTGGATCGAAGTCCCCCATCACGTCATCGGACAACATTCACACTGAATTCTAATCACGGGGTGCTCACTATCGATGTTTGACAGATATACATATTTAGTTACGCCTCAGGTCGCTGGAGTCGTTACCATCGACAACAATTACTCGGACTGTAGAGACCGCGAAAAAGAAGATTAAAGTTCTTAAATCAGAAGAAGTTTATAGCGTTATATTTACTGTTTTTAAAGTGTGTTGTGTTCATTTTGCCCGTTTAATTTTGTTAAGAGTTTTGTTCCAACTGGCATTTATGAACCGTACTGGAAACGTTTCGAGTACTGTATAGTGCGCAAACTCGAATTAGGGATAGTCTGGTCACATCAACTTTATCAACCCTTCCAGAAGGTACAGTTTGTATACCGTCCCAAGAACGATACTTTAATCAGTTGGAACGTTAAAGAAATACAGCACTTGCGCGAACGATACCAAAACGGTTCTAAGGGCCGGTTTAGACGCAGCTAGTAGTTTAGTCGAGTGGTCAAGTAATTTAGTACTTGACCAGTCTGAACACCTTCATTTTAGTCGAGTTTACTGGCCTTGTCGAGTTATCGGTCGAGTTTAGTGAATAGAAGTCTATTCCATTTTTCGGGGCGACTAGCAGCCCCCACAACAAAAGACAACCGACCAGCGCAGCAACTAAACAAGACAAACTGGAAATTATACAACACAGCTGTTATATTAAATGATCATCTCAAAAACGTATATGTCGACCCGGCATTACTTTTGCCCAAATGGTTTCATTTAGAAGTGTATTTACGCAAATTTCAAAATTGGCGCTATCGAGTCTCTTAGTGCAACCTCAGATCGCGAGCGTCGCTGGTGAAACGTGTTTTGGAGGGAAGGCTAGAGTTGCCCATCTATGTTAGTATATAATCTGTGATTCTAATATAACCTCAAACCAAATAATACAACACGATAAAACTCATAACAATTGCTTCTTTACACTTTTAAATTATTATAGTATCCAACTATGACACAATAGTACACATATTGACCAAAACCAAGCAACTTTTGTTCTCGATTTATATTTAAATGAGTAAAATATGCGATTTCCATCCATCTTTCTGAAGGTTGTCCGTGATCAGCTGACAATATGGCGCGGGATGACGTCACTTGGAAACACTCTATTACATGCTGTTTTTGTTTCACGTAAGAAGAATCCACTTGAAGTTGCAGTTGTATGCGCGAACTTGATGTCAAAACCAGCGCCCTGTTGTAAAATTGACATTCGACTTCAAATCAGTTTCGTAACGTTTTCACATTTTGTAGGTCAACACAAAATTAGAATAATGTGGATAATTTTTCCTTCAACACTAACAAGTTTTTTAGGAGGCACGGTTTTAGATCAAATGAAACACAAAACACTCACTGATAAACTAGCTAAACGTCTTAAAATATTCAAACATCAAAAATATTCGTCAGTAAAGGATTGCGTCAAACACAACCTTAAATGTCAATAATAAAATGGCTGTCGGCATGAAAATCGTTTGTAACGCCAATGGGCGACATAGATAAACAAGACCGATTTTGGTTTCTGCGCAAGTCAGTTCGCAAACTTCACGTGGCTTCTTCTTATGTGAAACGAAGTTTAACCGACTTCTTAAGAAGTAGTTTGTACAAAAATCCTGTTAATTTTTTTTTGATCAGCATGTAGTTGCCGTAGCTAACAGTATTTCTGTATTTAAACAAATATTTCACACACTTTTAAAACATATGTTACATGGCCATGTAAGCAAGTAAATATTAACCCATTTTATTAAACTGGTAGTATTTCTTGTTACAATATTCGTTTCATTTCAACTCCTTTGTTACAATATATGTAAAATCAACTGTACGGTTCTAATGGTGTCGGATTTATTTAATGCTAGATACCTACACTGCTAAAAATATCTATTTTATAATAACATTAACATTGTTCCACAAAGTCTGTCTAACAACCAACTGACTTCCTACTAGCTAGATTTTTCTAAAATACTTTACGTTACAAGCGAAAACACATAAGGTTCAACTCCAACTAATCGCACACATACGTGCAAGATGGACTCGTCCCTCCCAAGATGCATCGCTCTAAGCGCTTTGCATCTGGGGGAGAAGTTCTACCAACCCCCCATCTCATCCGATGGCTACTGGCTGGAGTTAGGCTGTCTTCTTCTTGGCTGTGTAACCGCGGTGGTTATTTCTTCGGCGGTCTTCTCGTAGTTCGTTGTCTTCTGTTGTGTGTGTTTTTTCGCTGCCACTATAAGAATCAAATTTTTAACCGACTATCTGCGACTAGAGACGACCTTATAGAGGGGATCCACTTGTTATAGTTGTCCCCAGTTGAAATCCCGACTCATCTTTCTATGGATGTGTGTCGGGCCTTCTCCTGGGTGGGTCTTCTTGAGATTCTCTATAGGTGGCTTTGGGCCATTAGCTGAGCAACAGTCTTGACTCCTGTTCGAGAATCTGTTGTTTTGTCGGTGTGGTCGTTGTCGTTGTCAGTGGCTGCTCGTGATCTTTTAAAGAGAGGAGGCTGGACATAAAAATTGTTGAAAATTGTCAAAATTTTTGAAAAATTGTCTAAATTGTCAAAATTTTGAAAAAATGGTCAATAATTATAAAAAATCTGTCAAAAATGGTCAATAATTGTTGAAAATTGTCAAAATGTTTGAAAAACGGTCAAAATTTTTGAAAAATTGTCAAAAACTCAAAAGTTTTAGAAAGTTGTCAAATATGGTCAATAATTATCAAAAATTGTCGAAAATTTTGGTAAAAAATGGTTAATAATTGTCAAAACTTTTAGAGAAATGTCAAAAATTATTAAAATTTAGTCAGTGATTGTCAAAAATGGCCAATAATTGTTAAAAATTATTAAAAATTTTGAAATATGGTCAATAATTATTAAAAACTGTCAAAATATTCGAAAAACTGTCAAAAATAGTCAAAAATTTGGATAATCGAAAATCGTTAAAAACTGTCTAAATATTTGGAAACTTGTCAAAAATTCTCAAAATTGATCAATAATTGTCAAAAATGGTCAATAATTGTCAAAAAATGGTCAATAATTGTCAAAACTTTTAAAAAAATTATCAAAAATTTCGAAAAATGGTCAATAATTGTCAAAAATTGTTAAAAACTGCCAAAATATTTGAAAAATTGTCAAAAATGTTCAATAATTCTCAAAATTGATCAATAATTGTCAAAAATGGTCAATAATTGTCAAATAATGGTCAATAATTGTCAAAAAATGGCCAATAATTGTCAAAACTCTTAGAAAAATTTCGAAAATGGTCAATAATTGTCAAACATCGTTGAAAAATGTCAAAATATTTGAAAAATTGTCAAAAATGTTGAAACATTCTCAAAATTGATCAATAATTATCAAGAATGGTCAATAATTGTTGAAACTTTTAGAAAAATTGTCAAAAATTTCGAAAAATGGTCAGTAATTGTCAAAAATCGTTAAAAACTGTCAAAATATTTGAAAAATGGTCAAAAATTTTCAAAATTGATCAATAATTGTCAAAAATGGTCAAAAATTGTCAAAAAATGGTCAATAATTGTCAAAACTTTTAGACAAATTGTCAAAAATTTTGAAAAATGGTCAATAATTGTCAAAAATCGTTAAAAACTGTCAAATTATTTGTAAAAATGGTCAATAATTGTCAAAAATTATTTAAAATGTTGAAATATGGTTAATAATTGTTAAAAACTGTCAAAATTTTGAAAATATGGTTAATAATTGCCAAATATTTTCAAAAATTGTCTAAATATTTGAAAAATTGTCAAAAATTTCCAAAAATGGACAATAATTGTCAAAAATGGTCAAAAATTGTCAAAAAATGGTCAATAATTGTCAAAACTTTTAGACAAATTGTCAAAAATTTTGAAAAATGGTCAATAATTGTCAAAAATCGTTAAAAACTGTCAAATTATTTGTAAAAATGGTCAATAATTGTCAAAAATTATTTAAAATGTTGAAATATGGTTAATAATTGTTAAAAACTGTCAAAATTTTGAAAATATGGTTAATAATTGCCAAATATTTTCAAAAATTGTCTAAATATTTGAAAAATTGTCAAAAATTTCGAAAAATGGACAATATTTGTCAAAAATCGTTAAGAACTGTCAAAATATTTGAAAAATTGTCAAAAATGTTCAAAAATTCTCAAAATTGATCAATAATTGTTAAAAATGGTCAATAATTGTCAAAAAATGGTCAATAATTGTCAAAAAATGGTCATTAATTGTCAAAACTTTTAGAAAAATTGTCAAAAATTTCGAAATATGGTCAATAATTGTCAATTGTCAAAATTTTGAAAAAATGGTCAAAATTATTGAAAAATTGTCAAAAACGGTCTAAAATGGTCAAAATTTTTGAAAAATTGTCAAAAACTGTCAAAAATGTACAATTATTGTCAAACATTGTCAAAATTCTGAAAAATAGTTGATAATTGTCAAAATTTGTTTTTAAAAAATTTTAAAAAATTTGGAAAAAATTGTTAAAAATTGTCGATTATTGTTAAAAACTGTCAAAAATGGACATTTATTGTCAAAAACTGTCCAAAAATGGTAAAAAATTGTCATTATTCTGAAAAATGGTCAAATATTGTCGATAATTTTGGGAAAATTCTCAAAATTTATCAATAATTGTCAAAATTGATCAGTAATTGCTATTTGCTGGATAAATTGGTAAGGAGGCCGAGCCTCCTTAGCCTCCTTCGAGGAGCCGCCACTGGTCGTTGTCTTCTTGGATATCGCTTGGGCGTAGCTGACTCCTGGCGTCGTTCCTTTTGGGCTCGTCCCTTATAGCTTGCTGGGTATTCTCCCTGGCAGTTTGTGCAGGTGGCTGGCTTGTTCCTTGGTCTACTGCACTCGTTGAAGCGGTCCTCCGTACTGGACACACTTGGTGTTTACTCTGCACGTCGTCTGTCCGTGGTGATATCCTTGGCAGTTGTAACACTGCGTCGGTCCATTTCCTCTCTTCTGTTCTTCCCATCTTATCCTCACTTGTTGTATGTGATGGATTATTCTTATTTTGTCTTTTTCTTCCACGTCTAATTCCACCATATAGATGGGTAGCGGTTTTCTTTCACCGAATCTGAAGCAGATTTGGTTTATTTTCCCGATTCGGACTCCTTCCTTTTCTATTTTCTCTTTTAGCACTTCTACGTCTTCGCAGTTTGTCAGTCCTTTGATGACCATTCTTCCTTTTTTTCTTCGCGTGGTGTGTAGGTGTACCATTCCACTTCCTTTCTCTCTTCATTCAGGTACCTTGTTAGTTTCCTGTAATCTTCGGGTCCTTCGCAGGAGATTTTTACTGAATAATACTAGCTTATTTGTTACTCACATCAGCATTATAACAACAAATACTGTAAGATTGGAAGGGAAAATAAACTTTATGAACAACGTTATTAAATTTACAAGTTGTATATTGACTTTGAAAACAAACAATTAAGCAAAGGAAAAAAAAATGACTAGTTTTTATTGACGGTTGTTAAGAGTTGAAAAATCTCTAGGTGGTACTTTCCTGGAGTGATAGAGATGCAGTCCTCGTTGAAGTACAGGTAACAGGTAAAGTTCTAGGTAAAGCGTTCCATGGTACTTTCCTGGAGTGATAGAGATGGAGTCCTCGTTGAAGTACAGGTAACAGGTAAAGTTCTAAAGTCCCATGTAAAATGTCCCAGGTAAAGTTTCGGGTCCAGGTAAAATGCTAAGGAGCAATACTAGTATCAGGAACAAATTTACCCAATTTAACAAAATCCAGGATGTCTGAAGTATGATATTACAATGATTAAAGATTACAATGTTGAAGAAAATCATTTAATAACGTGGTTCATACATCCTGTATTTTAGATAAAAGAAATAATAACAAAAAACAATAAAATCGAATAACCGACTCTATACCGGTAAATACAGACATATTTTAAATATGTATATATTTTAAAGATATTTGAAATATATTCAAAGAGAATATAAAAAAAATCTGAAAGAACAAAAAACAAAATCATATCGATATATATTCCTGGCACTGGAACGACATTGCTACATAATAAAATATGAAAAAGGAACTGCTAAGAAAGAATAGTTAACAGACATTTGAGAGAAATAACTTACCATTCACATGAATGCACTTTTTAAATATAAGATACGATAATGGAAATTTTTGCATGTTCACAGGAAAGAAGAATGAAACCCTTTTGCCACTGTTTAAATACACGAAATCATGTGAAAGATAACAGACTTAAGACTCATGTTCATGTCACGCTCATACGCTTTGACCAGGAAAGGAATTTACATTTCAGTAGTGAATTCTTGATTCATATTTAATTAATAATTGGTAGAAGAAGAGATAAGAGCGAGTTCGAAGTGGGAATATCAAAATAGCAGTGGTTATTTTCACGACAGGCGGAACTCGATCGGCCCGTATAGAAACGTTGATTTCGTCAGTAAATATATTCAGCCTTGAAACATTTCTCGGTGTTGGGTATGAGAAAGGACTGGCTATTCGCCGCCCATACGATAATTTATTATTAATTAACTGGAGGAAAGTAAAGTGAACGAAATTAACGTTACAGTGAATAACAAAACTACGCAGAATGATAAAAGAACTAGTAGAATGAAAAAATGTATGTATATTAGAGAAGTTGAGCGTTGAGCTCTTTTTTTGGGTGAAGAAAAACATGGATTTTTCGTCATCATCACGCTTTTATGCAACACTCAATACTTTTGGTTATGCAACACAATTAACAATGAAGCGTATATAGTGTTGCATAAATCATCGTCACGCTTTCCATGAGCTAGCTATATGTATACTGTGTATATATGTGTACTTTTTTTGTGAAAAATTCCATTTACGATGGGCTTACGATAAAATTTTTAAAAGGAATTCATTTATTGGTGTCTTCACTTCTGTCGGCAGTCCCTACGTTTTTATTTTAATTTGAACCGAAAAATTTTAACAGTGTAGATTACAAATAATTCTAGTTAAAAGGGTGTTGGTTTATGTAGATCTTGATACCTTATATAAACGGTATTTATGGGCATCAAGTTTTCCACCTACATACTATTTAGTTATTGCATTATGCTATTATGCAATCGTAGTTGATACTGGGTGAATACATTTTACATAATTTTGACAAAGACTGATAACAAAAGAAGTAACGCCTATGATGATGGACAAGAATTTCTTGTTTTTTTTAGGTCAACAAACCGAGTTCTACCAAACCATAACCTATTCTAAGAAATATTAGTAAAATGTTGTTCATTAATTATTATAATATGACATTAAGGTAAAAGAAGAGTAATAAACAGGAAGCTGTTGAAAGTACCTTTTACACGTGAAATGTGGGAATACCGTTAAAGACAACGATGCACCTGTAGCAATTTATTTTTACTTTCTAATATTCTAAATGCGTACGTTGAATGAGATAATCAAGAAGTTGGCGATATATATTTATTGTAATTATCAATTTTCTGCACCTAATATAGATTTTTTTATTGCGGTTATATTCACCTAGAGAATAAATTAATACCAAAGTGGAGTTTAATACAATTTTCTAATTATTATCACTAGTAATATCACAAGAGAGAAACAAAGGGGATATAGCCCGAGAAGTAGTTGTTGCTTCTTAGTGGACGGTCTGCTCTTTGGAAATTAATTTTTCTAATTTTGTAAAGCGTTTAATAGTATTGAACTATTATTTTTTGACGTCTATAGATCACGCTTTACTTATATGACAATTATTTACAGGTAACTGTAATTAAGTAAATACCTACAAAACCGAGATGGTTTTTTGTCGATATAGAATTTTGGTTTGTGATTAGATGTAGAGATGTCGCCGATATCGCACTCTTAACATTTTCTTTACTAAGGCTAATGTATTGGTGTGGTATCAACGTAGTCTCTAGTCCAGGATTATGCTCTCAGAGCTTCTGGACGAATAGCATCTACCTTGTGCTGATGAGGCGCAAAAACGCCGAAACCGGTCCACAAGTGATGTTATTTCTTCTAATCGCAAACCAGAATGGTTGGTTCTATCTTAACAGTTATACCAACCCCGTTTACTTTAGAAGTGTAATTCAATGTCTGTCGGGGCATATAGCCCGAGAAGTAGTTGTTGCTTCTTAGTGGACGGTCTGCTCTTTGGAAATTAATTTTTCTAATTTTGTAAAGCGTTTAATAGTATTGAACTATTATTTTTTGACGGCGACAAAGTTGTTAGGTACATAAGTGAACCATAATTGTTTGTGGACTGTATTTTAAGG
Source organism: Lochmaea crataegi (assembly GCA_947563755.1). NCBI lineage: Eukaryota > Metazoa > Arthropoda > Insecta > Coleoptera > Chrysomelidae > Lochmaea > Lochmaea crataegi. The sequence goes on from OX387424.1 coordinate 62,178,884, forward strand.
GATTCTGCTGGGGTTTCTTGAAAACACAACAAACATTATTTATAGTTGTGAGTAAAATTAATTTGCATCGTTTCAGTGTACGGCAAGGTCTCTGTGAGGATTAAAAAGCCCCCCCCCCAAAAAAGCCATAAATCATTTCGAGTCTTGATCCACCCACAACCGAACAATCGATTATCATTGGCGCATTGTAGCTTCCGATTGGTTTATACAAAATTTACTTCAGGGGTAGGCTTAGACCATTATTGTTATTTACGAGACATTATGTTCTGAATAAGAATTATATATCTGTTAGCTGTTTCTGTGATTAAGATTTTGGGTGATTAGAATTATTTCATTGATTAAGACTATTTGGTTGGTAATTATCAAAATTATGGCTTTTTGGCGACCATTCGAAGAGGAAGATATTGTTATAGGTATGTATTTTATAAATATGGACAGGAAATATTTCTCCATTTTTACTGAAAATTTGTATTCAACAAAATTAGGTTCTAATTGTTGATATAATATTGTATTTTAGAGCCTGAAATAGTTCCATCTGCTAGTAATGATGTGAGCTGCAGTAAAGATAGTGAGTTGATTGATTGTTGTATGTACAAAACAAGAATATTATATTGTTTAAATTTAATTAAGACTTTTTTTGCAAAGATAGTTGAAATATCGAAAAAAATCGTGGACGATCATTATGCTTGAATACTCCATCTAAATGCCTTTCTAATGATGTGCCGCACATTGTATATTCCCTATTTAAAAATAAGGGGTTAGTGAAGTGGAAGGGAAGGGGTTGACAAATGACAGATGCCTGTATCGTAAAAATGTGTCCCCTTAGAACAAAAATCGAAGTGTCTCCTAATTTTCTTAAAATCAAAGGAATACTGCCAAATATCGGGGTGGACGGTTTTCTGTGGCCCACGTCAGAGCATTCTTTAAAGGATGATAATTACCAGTGCCTTTGCAATTATGCAATTATTATTATTTTAATAAAAAATGTGACACAGATCAAAGTAGCGTGTTCTCTTATTCGCCATTGTTGAAAGACAATGCTTACTTCCGACTACGGATGCGCGATATGATCCGATATTCCAGTGTATCGATACTTTTACTTCCGATACTCGTTATTTTGTATCGATACTATGCTTTTCGATATATTCCAAGTATCGATACATTTGTATCTTGTCATCCGGGATTTTTAGTGGTAGCGGCGAGTGGCATCATCTAATACCAACAAAAGCAAAAATATTCACGCAACCGTTATTCGTTGTTTGCAGTTTACTGTAAAATGAATACATGACGATTAAGGCCGATACTCACTTAACAGTTCAGCACCTGAAAAGCATCGTCACAGCACCGTCGAGTGGTCAACTTGACGGTTATGTATGGGTTCACTTAACGCATCGACACGGGATCAGCACCGCCGCGATACCCGACTATGGGCTTCACTTTATATTGTCAGAGATATTGTATATGCCTATAAAACAATTTGTAAACACTGTCCTAACCGAAATGTTCTGATAAGTGAGTCGGCAAAGAAACAGTACACCACAAGCACGCTATCCGCAAAATATTCTCTCTGAGAAATGTGTTGTGGTTGAGGCGTTGACGTGCCTTGTCGGTGCTGTGCGGATGTTGTTGGGGAGACATTTAAATACACAAGAAATAAAATCTGCTGGTGATGATCAGTCGCTGTTCCTATGAGGTGCAGATAAGCGAGTTTCGGCCTTTATGTTACTTTAGAAGATCGGATTTTTATTTCTCAAGGAACTCTGTAAAATTGTCAGCTGTCAGCTGAACCGTTGAATGATTGTGAATCCCTGGAATGTCTTATGTTAGCGAACGATTAAATACTAATCCAACGAAATAAATTCATAAACTAGGTAATTTGATTGATAGCTAAAAAAAATTATGTTTCGTTGTTTATTTATAATTTTTAGTTATTAAAAATATCTTTTGATAGTTTTGTTGTTATTTATATTAATTTATTTCATCACCACATTTTGCTTTTTGATTAGAACCGCTGGCAGCCGTAAAATCTCGGATCGTTAACGTATCGATACATTAACATTCGATATTCTACTGTATCGATACTTTACGTTCCGATCCGTATCGATATTTTCAAGTGTATCGCGCATCCCTGTTTCCGACAGTGCCAACCTCGTACAATTAAAAAACGGTGGCGAATTTAAAAAATTGTTCGAGATTGTCTCATGATAAAGGCAACAGGACTGGCACTCTGTAACAAAATAGCGATAAAGATTCCCTTCTCTTCGCTATTTCGTACTCTGTATTAACAAATTAATCACATTTTTAAAACTTGGATGACGCAATCTTGTTTTGTATGTATATAAGAAGAGCTCCACGAAGCGAAATAGTTTTACGGCAATTATTTAAACATTTTTTTAGTTTAGAACGATGAAGGAAGTTTGAAAAATTTTTGTTAATGAACAATCTTCTAGCATATTGGAAAATTTGTTTTTATGAAAAATTCCAACGGGAATCAATTCTTTAAAGTGTTTAGATTATACTATAATTTTTTTAGATTTAATTTTAAGTAATTAAAAAGAATTTTTTAAGTGACGTACTCGCTTTCGAGGCCGTGCGCGCAACCTAACAATGGCGCGCGGAGGGCTATTTTCAGCGTTAAATTAAAATTATAAATAATGGAGGTACAGTTCCGGGAGTTGGAACTTTTTTTTACTAAATTTTCTCCTCTTTGAGCATCTTTTTTTCAAATTTCGAAAATATTTATAATTTGCGAACAATAAGCTACAAACCAAATACTATTTTTTGAAGGTGTTCAATTGTTTATAACTTTTGGAATTTTTTATGGGCTAATTTAATTATTTGGCACAATGATCTTGACATTATTCCGGATCGAATGAGCTAAACCACATAATTTTAATAAAAGTATGTAATGACTATAATGAATGTATTCCTTCTCATTCATTCTAATTAAGTATTAGATTATATTAAAGATAAGCTATTCAGTTATATTATAATGTGTAATATTAAAGATGGTAATAAACATAACTTATCCCAGTGCAAGAAGTCGTAGTTTTTATTAAAGTCAGATGACCCTCCGAGTGACCTGGAGGACCACCAATTAAAGAGGCCTTTCCATAACAACATCCCAACATCACATGGCGACCCTGCCAGGATCAACATCACAAATATACTATTACAATGTTTCAATATTACAATTCTTTTTTGCCACTTTTTCGTCAATTTAGTCACTTTTCTCCCAGCCCTGAATTACAGAAAGTGTTTAAAAAAATCAAAAAAATTTAATATTTTCTTTTTATTACAAAAAAATAAATATACATATAAAAATATCACTTAGATGTAGAAGTTTTCAAATCAGTTTCTTCTTCGCTCAACTCCGAGGAACTGGAAGTATGAAAATCGTATCCAAATATTTGAGGTTTTCCACCCACTGTTCTATTTGCATAAGCTCCTGTTAAACTAGAATGACAGGCGTAGGTATGCGGCGACACTGATTTATTTGACACTCCTGACATTTCATCAGGGGTTGTTTCTTCGTGAGGAGAATTTTCCGGTGACATTTCTTCACCTGTCGCCGGTAACGTCACGAACATCTCTTGTTCTACAATTATTCGAAATTTTACAATAACATACAGTATTCGCCAGCTAACTTGATGTCCCAGAAATTACCAACTAAGAGAGACAGACTAATAGTGCTCTGCCTACTCGGCTGCTATTGGTGGTAAATTTTGACAAACGCCAATTGCATCGAACCTTATCAGGTGTTAAGATTTTCAGTAGCGTAGCGTCACACAGTTATTGTTTCTACTTGTGTTTCTTTTATTCTCATTACTACATGAAAGAAATTATTTAGTTTCTAACAAATTTTAATTATAGTCCGTCCGGAAATATAAGATCCTAACTTTATAATCTTCAATTAGATAAATAACATGTTATTGTAATGGGTCCCTTATTGTTAAAATATTATTTATGTATTCAGGATTCAGGTATAAAGCAGATCCGTTTCTATTAAAATCAATATACCAATAATTATAACAAAGAATTAAATATTATTTATTAAGTTAGGATCATATATTTCCGGACGGACTTTACTTTATTAATTGTACAAGTTGTGTTAATTTGTAACAGAAAGCGTATCCTCAGAACTTGCACGGCACTGTTTACAGTTATCGGATGGGCGGCGTCAATAGCTCCCTAGAAAGCATTTAGGACATCAAGTTAGCTGGCGAATACTGTACAGTGAAGCTGCGAGGCTTCGGTGATGGGTGAGGAAACATAGTCGATTCCATTCTTGAAAGTACCAGTGACGTACGTTATTTTATAAAAGTATTAAAAACATTTTATAATTTTGGTTATTTCGGGGGCGAAGCAAACTACAAAATTAAAAATTTATAAAGACTCACCTCGCGAATCTCTACTCAAATGTTTCGTTTTAGCTGGGTCAGTTTCTCCGCTTTGAACTGAAAGTTCCAAACTTGATTTCTTCGGTGTTTTATCGCTAGACTGTTGCTTCGTTGAAGTATTTCTACCATTAGTTTCTTTTGTCGAGGTACTTTGTTCAAGGCTGCTTCTGAACACAAAAAAATTAAAGTGGACAACTTAATAAATAGAATTATTACAGTTTCCTGTAAAATTGTCGTATTTAGTAAAGCGCGTTACCAACAGATATCAAAGAATGAAAAAATATATTATTCTACGCTTTACAACTAGTTTTGAAAAAATCTTTTTCAAAAACAGTGACCGTTCAACAAGAAGAAACAATTACTTCCCGGGCTACATGCCCCGACAGACATTGAATTACACTTCTAAGTCAAACGGGGTTGGTAAATCTACAAGATTTAAACCAACCATTCTGGTTTGCAACTAGAAGGGACAACATAACTTGTAGACCGGTTTCGGCGTATTGCGCCTCATCAGTACAAGGTATATGTTATCGTCCGAGAGTTAATCCCGGACTGAAATATGACTATAATCAACAACTATACATATCGTCCAGTTACGGAAATGTTTTAGTTGCGAAAATAGCGACATCTCACAAACCAAAATTCGAAATTTGACAACAAGCTCGTTAGCTTGAAACATAGAATTATTACAGTTTCCTGTAAAATTGTCGTATTTAGTAAAGCGCGTTACCAACAGATATCAAAGAATAAAAAAATATATTATTCTACGCTTTACAATTAGTTTGAAAATGTTGTCCCTTCTAGTTGCAAACCAGAATGGTTGGTTTAAATCTTGTAGATTTACCAACTCCGTTTGACTTAGAAGTTTAATTCAATGTCTGTCGGGGCATGTAGCCCGGGAAGTAGTTGTTTCTTCTTCGTTGAACGGTCACTGTTTTTGAAAAATATTTTTCAAAACTAGTTGTAAAGCGCAGAATAATATATTTTTTGATTCTTTGAATCCAACTTAATAAATAAAACTCTTCTAGTAGTTGGTACTTTTGTGCTGCTTTATAAATTTTAACATACTATAATTATAAAAAAACGTTGCGATATGTCACCCTTTGAATTCAATTGTACCTTCTTCGAACAAAATTATAAATATACAGGGTGATACAAGTCTAGCACAGTACAGTTTAATTTTCCTCTATTTTTGAAATGTTGCTGTTTTCAAGGTACTATAATATATAGAGCATCGTTTCTCAAGCGGGGGGTCGAGTTTGTTTTTAAAGGGGGTCGCAGTCAAGCAACTTTATAGCAACTGACTAACAAGCAAGTCTGTATACTTTTTAACCACTTTCAATAAAATTGCTATTCTGGTGACTACTAGTGGTTAAGAAGAATGATTAGTCACTTTTATAGTGTAAATCTACCTTACTTATCCACTAACACTAACTGAGAAAAGTGAGGTTAGAAGAATATTTTGTTATTAGTGGGGGTGACCGGAGGATGTTATTTGTTTTATACGCAAACATTTTATTACATAACATGGAGACCCTGGAAGTAGAAACCGTAGGGGCACGGAACAAAAGAAGTTCAAAAATTACCCTGTCACAACAAAATGTCATGGTTGACTTTGTTAGCAAAAATAAAAAAAATGCAGATCAGATACATACTCATTGTGTATTTCATTAATTTCATGATCTAACAAAATGTTCATAATCTACGGATGCATCTTCCTACCACCACACTTCTACCTTTCTCTGACAGTTGCTAACGTTAACAACCACAAATATAAACACAACTATAAATTAACTTTCGTAACCACTGGTTGCCTCTTCAGAATACCAATTGAAGACAAGTGGCAACCTAACCACTGACCTTGTTCTAAACCACTTGATCAGTAGCAACTTTGCGATACAGAATAGGGCCGATAGAGTTATCGCAAATAGAGAACAGTACAGACGGAAAACGACCGGTTGCTTGGCAACTGATCACATGTTTAAGTCTCAGAGGCGTCCAGTAAACATCGTTTCTGGGCGAGCTTTTATGTATTATTCTACGTTTAATAATTTTGAGATAAAATAGTTATAGTTATAGGTATTTTCAATAAGTTTTAATGGGGAGCGACACTGGAACGAGATTCGGCTGGAAACTATCGCACAGATTGTTGAAATGCCTGTATACTGTTCTCTATCTGCGTTAACTCTACCAGAAACTCTCGTGATCTATGAAAAGTGAAAAATCTGTCATAGAAGGTCCTCTGGTGCCCATCTTGGAAACTTGATAATCATTTCCAGGATTTTCTTTTTGGTCACTTTGGTCATAACATTTTTTACCGTAACCCTCTATGACGAAATAGTTTCCGAGATACAGCACTTTATATTCTTATCTGGCCACCAAGTACAACTAAATTTAGCGTTCGATGCATAGCTCACAAGAGTTTCTATTCAATCTAACTATTATTAATATTATCTTACCGTCTACGAATATCTTCATTTTGCGTTGCTTTTTCTTCATTTCCGGCATACGAACCATGCACTTTACGTTCATCTTCTCTCTTTTCTCGAAGAATATCACACCAACATTCATCTATATCGTCAGTTACACCGCTTCGATGCTTTTTCCTCCAATATTTTGAAGGTGGTGGAGTAGAACTCGATCCAGTCGTATTAGAATATTCACTTTCTTTAGTTAAATTAAATTTTGGATGCTGTCTTCTGAAAATAATCATTTTTCATTTGAATTATATACAACCCAATTTAGATGGAGAGAGCGCTCTTCGACCTTTTTAGAATGAATTTAAAACATGAAACTCCAAGAGTGAAGGTCGGATTTTGAAATTGAATTTTTGATGCTGAAAAGAATGATTTTTCAAATTAATTTAATACAACCCAGTTTAGAACAGTCTGGAGAGACTTCTTTGAAACGAATATTAAACATGATACCCCCAGATGGAAGGTCAGATTTTGAAATATTAACTGTTCTTGATCTTGTAATTAGAGATGAGCAAAATTGGTCTTGGTCTTGCGAAAAAGCAAGAACAAGACCAAGATTATCATTAGACTAGCATGAGCAGGACCAAGACCGAATGAACAAAAACAAGACCAATACCAAGATATGCAAGACCAAGACCAAATACACATGACTGGTTCCTTTTCGCTCCGGAAACGTTCCAGGTTCAATCCGCAATTTTCCCGGAACGACCCACCTCTAGAATACATAAGAACACATTAGAAAACAAAAGTGAAAAAATAATAATTGTGATTTATCGTCTTTCTCATATATTATGTTGTTTGATATTTTTTAACATTTTAATAAAATTAGGTATTTTGTTAGTTAACAATAAATTTAATATTATTTTAAATTTATAATTATGACCATCTTTAAAAAAAATAAGACAGATAAAGTGACCCAGACCAAGACTGGATACGCAAGACCAAGACTAAATAAGCAAGACCAAGACCAAGATTGGATCAGCAAGACCAAAACCAAGATTGTCCAAGTCTTGGTCTTGGTCTTGCTTTGCTCATCACTACTTTCAATACTGGGTCTTCGCCTTGCAGACCTCGTCTTGGTCTAGCTTTTTCGGCAAGACCAATACCATTCTCGATCAGCATTAATAAATTAAATAAGAAAGAAAATGTTTATGCTCACTTTGAATAATCTCGAGTGGAAGTATAACCTTCTGTTTTTTTACGTTGACTTTTATTTTCGGCAGTAATTTCCGATATTTCTTCTATCGACGGCAATTTCTTCATAGTTGTCTTAGCTTCAATGACAGCTGGTTTGTATTTGTCCATATAAGGTACCATAAACGGAGGATAACAAATCGTAACCGATTTGTCTTTTTTCTGTTTTCTTTTTTTAATTTTTTCCTCTATATCATAGTCACTGGTATACGAACTACTGTACGGAGTACTTTTAGTAGAACATTTACATTTACCAATTGATTCTTGATCGGTTTTAGTTTCTGATTTGCTTCTTGAAAATAAAGACCATTTGCTGTTATTACCTGTCGTACTAGAAGAAGAATCTGGCTTAGGCTTAGGATCTGCACCATCAAATTTTCTTCGATGCCTTCTCATTCTATAGCATATGAACGCAGTACCAATAATAAACCAGGAAATGATGATTATTAACATGATAATTAGAGTAAGCGATGACGAGACATGTTTATTAGAACTACCCGCTGTAGGTACGACCATTTCTTCTTCTCCATCAGGTAGACAAGTAATATTTGAGTTTTCAACCACACCCATAGTTTTTAAAGTTTCGACTACTCTTAAAATTCCTCCGAAAGCCGAATAAAATTTATCGTCTTCTAATTTTGGCAGCACTTCTTTTCGTGACCAGGTAAAAATACTACTTAGGAATTTCTGTTGAGTTTCTTTTTCCGTATTTTTTTCCTTTAAGCATTGTACAGCTCCTAGATAGAAATATTTACCATATTAGTTAATTTTTAGTAAGATTGTATTATTTTTTAATAAAAAAAGTTTACTACGCTACTGAATATACTCGATTTGATTGATTGATTAGTTCGGTACCACCAGTCAGAGGCTTAGAGACCTCGGCACCTCAGCCTTTAGGCTTTTTGTGCTTTTGGTTATACCATTTTGTTTAAATAATAAAATCTTTACAAATATAACATGGCGCAGTCAGTAAACTGCTTTGTGTTTCCCTGAGGTAAGTATTATAGTTGTATATAAAACAATAATATGTAAAAATGACATTTTTAAAATATACGTTTATGTTGTCATATTTACCATATTAGTTAATTTTTAGTAAGATTGTATTATTTTTTAATAAAAAAAGTTTAGTACGCTACTGAATATACTCGATTTGATTGATTGATTAGTTCGGTACCACCAGTCAGAGGCTTAGAGACCTCTGCACCTCAGCCTTTAGGCTGTTTGTGCTTTTGGTTATACCATTTTGTTTAAATAATAAAATCTTTACAAATATAACATGGCGCAGTCAGTAAACTGTCTCTGAATTGAATTGAATAATAATTAAAATGTCAGACGATTCCAAGGAAAGTCAAGGGCAACAGAATTATAATATGGCATGTGCCTTCCAGATCAATATGGCCGACCTGTCAGTTACGTCATTGTGGATTGGTCTTTAGTCGAAGTGAGGAGTGGGAACATACGCATGCGCTTGCCAATAGCAAGTCAGGTGGTTGCATAGCAACGGGCGAGTGTTCGAAGTTAATATGATAATACGATTTAAGCACGTCTTTGACGGTTTGAAGGAAACCCTAATTCTTTCTGTCTGCATAAGATATAAATTTACTTACCTACGAAAAACTTCATCAATATATGAGATGCTTTTCGGGATTCGATGTTCCGCAAAGGGTATCTTTTGAACGGTACTGCAATTGAAGCCGGTCGTACTCTGGAATCGAAAAAGGGCATCGGAAACACAATATTCGATCTAATCATTATCGAGGTATTGTTATTATCGTCGGCAGATCGGCGTTCCGTTTCGAAAAAAAATAATTGTTTGCAACAACTCTTAATTTTTGGCGTTTCCGTTTCAAAATTTATCGGTTCAATGATAAGCGATGAAGTGAGTTTCATTGGCTTATCCCAACCTTGGCCGTTGGTACGCAGGAACCATTTTATTTCTTCGAACAACTCAATCAGTTTTTCCATGCTTGTGTAATCTATAAAAATCGGTTTCTTAATTTTTTTGAAGTGAAAACTTCTTTAGGCGCGTTGAGCACTTTTTTGGGCGAAGAAAAAACATGTATTTTTCGTCACCGTCACGCTTTTATGCAACACACAATACTTTTGGTTATGTAGCACAATTAAGAATGAAGAGTATATAGTGTTGCATAAATCATCGTCACGCTATCCATGAGCTATATGTATACTGTGTATATATGTGCACCTTTTTTAGTTCTGGTAGATTTCGGGACCCTCGGAATTTTAGGTTAATTTTAAATTTGTTTGATAGCTTACCTTAAATAAAGCAACTTAGAACAAAAATTTCGCAGGATCATTCAGTAATTACTTCCCCTTCTCGAAAAAAACATCAAATAATTTGTATTCCACATTAAGTTTTCCAAAAAGGGGAAGGGATTCCCATCCCCAAAAAAATGGCGGATTTTTAGTACTTTTAATTGAAATTTTCTCTTTCAAAAGAGCATGATCCAAGATTTTTTCTTTTAAAATTTTTTATAGCAATAGGGCTTTCTAATAAAAAAAATCGTTTCAAAATTCCGAGGGTCGCAAACCTCACCGGACCCCCTTTTTTTGTAAAAAATTCGATTTACGGTGGGCTTACGATAAAATTTTTAAAAGGGATTCATCTATTGGTGTTTTTACTTCAGTCGACTCTACGTTTTTTTTTCATCTTCACTTATTTGAAAAACTATGGATAGTAAAGAACATCCAGAGGCACAACAACACATTCTCCAGGTGGGAACCTTTTTTGATGTAAAATTCTTACTTACCTATAGCACCTGCGTAAAACGCATAACGAGCTATCGGCAACACCGCATATTGAAGATAACCTCCGAGTAGATCTGTCAAAGCTAGCAGGGTGATACGTTTTTTTCTTCCGTACGTGGCTTTTTTGACGACTTCTATGAGCAATCGAAAATAACCAACTATATCTTCCACAAATTTGTTGCAATCGATGTTCAACACTGATATATCTGGCAGTAGATCTTCCAAAATCATTCTCGTTGAGAGAATAGCAATTTCTTCTTGCGACCAACATTGTTTGTGTTTATCAGCAGCTGTAAATAGTACAGTACCAATACCGTATATACTTTCATCATCCTTACATGATTTGTGTTTCCCTGAGGTAAGTATTATAGTTGTATATAAAACAATAATATGTAAAAATGACATTTATAAAATATACGTTTATGTTGTCACATTTGACAATTTCAGATCTTGTCATGATTTTAACATTTTGATAGGATTCATGACATTGTCAGTTATGTTACAAAGTTGTCAATACTTTTATGTTAGTTGTTCTCTGTAGAAAAAAGCCTTATTTTAAAGGTAATCCTTCGTATTTCACTACAATTTATTCTACAGAGAATTCTATAAAATGGATAAGCTACTTCGCCCCAATCGCTTAGATGTAGATGTTACACTTGGAAACGCAGGTCAACTTTGGAATCATTGGTACAGATCGTTCGTGAATTTTCTGGAAGCGGCAGATGCGAAGGACAATAAGAAGAAGCTGAATCTACTAATAAACTACGTGAGTCCAGTCGTTTTTGAGTCCATTAATGAGAGTACAACGTATGAAGATGCCATAAAAATCCTTGAAAGCCCAAAAAATGAAATATTTTATCTCCCATCAAGAAGACAGTTAGTAGGTGAGTCAATTGACCAATATTTACAAATTTTGAAGCAAATGAGGAAATACTGCAACTTTAAAGCTGTTACGGCCGAACAGAGATGATTTCATTCGAGACTCGTTTATCAGTGGTTTAAGTTCACTACAAATTAGACAGCAGCTTCTAGAGCACTCTTCGTTGAGCTTAACTCAAGCGTTTGATACTGCGAGAGCATTAGAAATAGCCAAGCAACATGCTGAATCATATTCATCAACTTTTGATTCAAGTGTTGCCGTTTTACAAAACGCAAAACCGTCACAAGATTCTGAAAATTCATCAACCAGGCCGTTAGAGGCTGCTGCATCTTTTCAGAAATGTTTCTTTTGTGGCAGAGATAGACTCCTGCGCGAACACTGTCCTGCTAAAAATGCAATTTGCCATTCCTGCAATAAAAGAGGTCATTTTTCAACTGTGTGTAGATCAAGTAACACCAGAAGAACTCAGAAAACATCTGCTGCTATTCTGTCTACGAGTTCTGCTGTTTCTCCTAGTTGTTTATCCAAATCTATTATTCAAATTAAAATAAACAACATAAACACAGATGCACTAGTCGATACAGGGAGTTCTGATAGCTATATTTCAAGTAAAATTGTTGCCAGTAGAAATATTTGTGTCATTCCATCAAGAATTAATGTTAAAATGGCTTCAACATCTCTCACGTCGCAAGTTCTTGGATATTGTATTGTACGCCTACAAATTTTGGATAACATTTATTCAATTTATTTGATGAACTCTGCACTGAAGCAATCATTGGTCTTGATATTGTGAAGCAACATTCCCGATTCGAAATTCTCTTTGGAGGTGACAAATCTACCTTATCAATATGCAATTTAGCAGTAGCAAATGTTGAACCATTCAGTTTATTTTCAAATTTAACGTTTAATTGCAAACCAATCACAATAAAATCACGTCGATTTACAATTTCAGACCTCAACTTTATTGAACAAGAAATCAAACATCTTCTAAAAGAAAAGATCATAGAACCCAGTATCTCCCCCTGGCGAGCTCAACCTCTGGTAACTTGTAACGGTAAAAGTGTGCACCTCACAGGGCACCAGCTCGAAGGGCTCCGGCTAGAGACTCCTCTCAAGGGTGATTCGACCCCAAGTTTATGCTGCACAAGGATAACAGAAGGGTTGTAAAAGTTGAGGGCGCCACTACCTTTTTGGCGATAAAAATACTAATGAAAAAACTAAGGCGGAAAAGGTAGAAACGCCTTATGGAATTTAGATAAAAGTTAATAAAGAAAAGTGACCCCGGGCGGTATCTCCCTCAACTTTTATAGTTGGGGATTTAGAAAAATGAAAGATAGAGTTAACACAAATTTACAATTTATTCTGCTACAGGAAATGAACAGGAATTTGTACTTTTATAGGTACTTAGCTTAGATGAAGTGGTTTCCTGGAGAAGAAGTCAAGTCTTGATCTGAACTGATGTGTTCTGTTCTAGGGCGGTATTTTGGGGTTCTATCCTTGGCTTTATATCCTCGGGTTGTATCCTAGGCTATATTCTTGGGTTATATTCTCGGCGTTAAATTCTTGGGTTATATCGGAGCCTAGGGTTATATCCTCGGGTTGTATCCTAGCCTAGGGGCTGTGCTTACCTAGAAGTACAGGTGGATCAGGGATTTATAGTAAATTGAATGTAATGGCACATTATGTTGGTCAGCTTTTCAGGTTAAAGAAAAGGAAGGCAGTTATTTGAAAGTCAAAAAATGTATTTAATTTACTGAAAGCTTTCCAACATTATATGTTCCATGTTAAAACAGTAAAAATAGCAATTATCGGCTAAATTATAAAAATATACTAATGATCCGAAAGAAACTAATCATAGCAAAAACTTATTTATTTAGTTATATGAAAAAATATCGTGCTTAGGAAATATATGAAACCGGCACTGGCGTTACGAAAGAATATTTTATAGGTTAACAGTAATTTATAAAAATGTTATTTTATAATTAAAAGAGTTATTTCGCAACTGAAAAAGCTTGAAAATGTTTGTATAAAAGTAAAACAGTGAATTATAAAAGAATATTTGGTTTAAAACTACCATATTAGTATAAAAGAACAGTTTATGACCACGTGTTGAATTTAATTTCGTCTATCTCTATAAAAAAATAAAGAATGCATACGAAAATTATATCAGACAGTACTTTAGAAGAAGCTTATTAATTATAAATTATGATTTTGAACTTACCACAGCAAAATTCATAAGATAGGTACTTAAGATATGAAAGATAGCGAAATATGATGTGCCCTCTTGGGCGGTCGTTAACAAAAAGGGGTGTTTAACGTGGCGTTGTGCAAAAAATGGAAGCGTCCGTTGGCAAACGTCAATTGTCTAACGGTCGGGGTTGAAGAGTTTGGGATCACAGAACTATAATTGGATGTGGCTAGTGACGACGAGCGCTAATTAAAATGATTTATTCTGTAAAATCGAAACAGGTCGATAGACATGTTACAAACTTCAAGTGAAAACCACAAGAAACGTATGTGTATTGACTATTCTCAAACCATAAATAAATATATATTATTGGATGCATACCCATTGCCACGGATAGAAGACATTGTAAACCAAATTTCGAAATATTCCGTTTTTAGTACAATTGATCTCCGTAGTGCCTATTACCAAATTCCAATTAAAGATGAAGAAAAGATCTACACTGCATTTGAAGCTTGTGGAAACTTGTACCAATTTACTCGAATTCCGTTTGGTGTTACCAATGGAGTCGCTTGTTTCCAACGAACCGTCGACAGCATCATCAAGAAAGAAAATCTTAAAAGCGTCTATACTTATCTGGATGACGTCACTGTTTGCGGTAACTCACAAGAAGAACATGATCAAAATTTACAAAAATTTTTAGATGTCATTAAGAAGTACCGTTTAACAATTAATGAAACAAAATTAAGATTTTCCCTCAAATCGATATGCATTCTTGGGTATTTAATATGCAACAAAACTATGAAGAACGACTTAAGCCTCTCTTGAATTTACCAGTACCTGATACTACAGCTTCTCTTCGAAGAATTCTAGGAATGTTTGTACACTACTCTAAATGGGTTCCTAAATTTTCCGAAAAAATTCAGCCGCTAGTACACAGCACAAGTTTTCCATTGTCTGAGAAAGCAATTTCGGCATTTAGACAGCTCAAACAAGAAATAGCCAACTCTTCGATTTCTTCAATTGATGACGACGCTGTGTTAACTGTTGAAACCGATGCCTCGGAGTTTGCAATAGCTGCTCAATTATCCCAATCAGGAAGACCAGTCTCATTTTTCTACAGGAACCTTGTCCTCTCAGGAACAAAAGCATTCGTCAGTTGAAAAAGAAGCCTACGCAATAGTAGAAGCACTGAAAAAGTGGCGACATTTTTTAATTGGCAGACATTTTCAGCTCATTACGGATCAGAAGTCAGTGGCATTTATGTTTAACAACAAGTCTTCGTCAAAAATCAAAAATAAGAAAATTCAACGTTGGCGTTTGGAATTGTCATGCTATAAGTATGATATCGTTTACAGGCCAGGAAGTCAAAACACGGTAGCTGATGCATTTTCCCGTATTACTTCTGCAACTAAGTCATCGAATGATCAAAAGAAATTATTTGATTTACATTCTTCTTTGTGTCACCCGGTTTTTCCATTGGATACGCTGCAAAAATCTGCCTTATTCTGTGGAAGTCGTTCGTCAAATTACCTCCTCATGTCCTGTTTGTGCTGAAATTAAACCAAAATTTCACAAAAATGAAGGAACGTTAATCAAAGCCACCTCACCATTTGAACGTCTTACTTTGGATTTTAAAGGTCCTTTGCCTTCATCTTCAAGAAATAAGTACTTACTAACCGTTGTTGATGAATTTTCCAGATTCCCATTCGCATTTCCATGTTCCGACATATCATCCTCTACAGTTATCCAATGTTTGCGTCAAATATTTTCTATATTTGGCACTCCGGCATATGTTCATTCTGACCAAGGTACCTCTTTTATGTCTGGTGAACTTAAGTCTTTTTTAGAGACTCACGGTATTGCTTCAAGTCGCACGACTCCCTATAATCCTCAGGGTAATGGTCAGTGCGAACGATTTAATGGAATTATATAGCAAACCATCCAGTTGGCTTTAAAATCTCAAAATCTGAAAATCAACCAGTGGGAGCAGGTTCTAGTGGATTCTCTTCACTCTATTAGATCTCTTTTATGCACTGCTATCAACTCGCATGTTATCTTAACTATGTGAGGTGCTCAACTTATGGATCATCGATTCCTACATGGCTAGCTGCACCAGGACCAGTGCTATTAAAGAGATTCGTCCGTTTGAATAAATACGAACCTTTAGTTGATGAAGTCCAACTCCTTGAAGCCAACTCGGAATACGTCCATATCCGATTGGAAAATGGAGAAGAAAAGACAGTTTCCACTAGGCATTTAGCTCATCGAGGAGACACATTGCAATGAAAATTCTGTCAGTAGCAAAACGTCCAAGCGCTACTCCCCCTGGCGGCAGCAAATCTATCTAATTCTGTATGTGTCAAGTCCGTATCATGACCCCAACTCTTGCGTAAATCCAATAACGTCCTACACATTTCATTTAAATTTCGATGGACCTTTTCCAGTATAAACGGAAGATTTTGATGCATTTCAAGTTTATTGCCATGTAATCCGAGATAATAAACGTATCTATAGCCTCCCTAGGCCTAGGTGGAATAAAATCCTTCTAATCGTCGTCGCCTACAGTTTTTACCATAAAT
Organism: Lochmaea crataegi; assembly: GCA_947563755.1. Lineage (NCBI taxonomy): Eukaryota > Metazoa > Arthropoda > Insecta > Coleoptera > Chrysomelidae > Lochmaea > Lochmaea crataegi. The sequence goes on from OX387424.1 coordinate 62,195,368, forward strand.
AGTCATAAGAGGATATAAATTGAATTTAATGGAATAGAATGTTGATTTAGTTTTAGAAGTGATTCGCTTATCTTTATAGTCTACTCGATTTTAAGCGTTTATATCTTTCCCATGTTTTAAAATATCTAAAAAGGGACACCAGTTATGTTACATGCCTTAAATGGGAAGTTCTTTGATTTAATTTTCGTTCAATACTGAATACAGTGGGTGTCTAAGAACCTATTTCTCCTAGATCAAATTGAGCAATTTTCAACGAAACTATACAGTGCCATTTGAAAATATAAAGTGAGGGGTGGCTGCCAAAGGACTGTTAAGTGAAATGAAGTTTCTGATACTTCATTAGGAAGGAATTTTGATTCCATTCACAACACTTTTTACAGTATTGGATTATCTTTTAAATTAAGCGAGATATTGCCTGCAAACGATAACTTGGGACACGCTATATACAATATGCCATCTGTAATTGTTTAAAAAATATATAACCATATATAGCCCGTTCAGTACAAAAACCGTTGCACGTGTCGAAAAAGAGACGTTCGTTTATATCATGTCATTCGATTGCTGCTGTCAATCCTCTGTCAATCACTATGTTAAGCCTCTCTAAACTCAATAAATATTGAAATTTGTAGGTCGCATTGTATTAAAGAATATAAACATATGTTTAAAGAAAGGTTTCGTAATTAATTTCATATCAAATACAGCTCGTAGGTTAATTAAATATTAAACTCAAACTAACGTCAGTCTTAATAAAAACTTTTTATGTTGGCAAAAATGCGCGCTGTTGCCGCGATTAAAATGGTTATTTCAGGTTCACTTGACGTCTTGACATTTTTGGGGTTATGTTGTGACAAAAACTGCAAAGAACTGTGAGTAATTTTTCACAAGCAGTGATGAGTTATTAAAGTTGAAGTCACATCCAAAAAAACGTATAAATGAAACTTAATAATACTGCAATAGTTGATGCATTTACTCCTGATACTATTTACAGCGTTTATGAAGCAAGTATGTATAAGTTCAATATTATACCCAATCAACTGTATTTATTATATTCTGTTACATTATTCTTAATACTTGGCAATTATACATTTTATACATTTTTTTTATAGATAATCATGTCACTTTAGGAATGTTACTACAGTAATTGAAGGAAGAACAATAATTATTCAATGTAGAATGTTCCTGAGTAGTTTACTAAAATATGATACACATCCACAAAGAGGACTTATGGAACTTTCAACAAAAATAAACCACTGTATACATTTGTTTTTATTAATGAATCCTGAATTTTCCAAAATGGTGCTGTAGGCTGTTCATGTCAAAAGATATCTTACAATGATAATGTAAAATTTTAGAATGCAAAATTGTTTTTATTCTAGATATTTTGTATTACATGCTGAGAATGAAAATGGTTATATTGATGGAGCAGAAAGTATATTTTTATATGAATCTCAGTTGAGTTATTATCATGGGAAAATGAATGAAGAACATGTTTTTAAATGGTTTGAAAACCAATTACTTACTATTGAATCTTTCTGAACCTTTAATAAATTATGGACAATGCTTTTCGATAATATTAGGTTAATGACACAATATAGAATTCAATCAACAAATGTTGAAGCTGAGCTTATTTATATTACAGCTTAGTAAGTAGATACAAACTGTATTTGAACAGTGATATAGCAAATTATATGTTAGAATTCAGAAGACTACACAACTATACTCTGTCCATCCAAGCAACGGAGTGTTCCAAAACAGTAGCATGCATAGTGCTCGTGATCTCTCCAACTCTGTATGGACAATGAATTCCGCCGGCCGATTGCAGTTAAATCCGATTGGCCAGCGCATGGAGGCATATTTATTTTAACCAATAGATGCAAAGGCGCATGGTGATCACGCATCTATCGTTGTTTGGGTCGCTCTGTTTGTTCGATGGATACAGTATAGTTTAATACATTCAAAATTCTTACTTCAAATTATACCTAATAGACAATAAATGCTGTTTTACTTTTATTTTTACAAAAATAATAATATAGGTATATTTGAAAAGAAAAGAATTGGTTATTTGAATACTGCCCTTTCAATAAATGTTTTTTTCAGAAACAAACCCCCCAACAAAATACATTGTGGATATGACAGTATAGTCACAAAGTATTACCTACCATCTTTTTAAAAATCCTATTCAGTTAATACTGGCTACTGCCAAGCAAGCCGATAGATGCATTCCAGAAGTTGCGGGTTGGAATTGGTTTGTCCGAGAACCTCTCAAATTTGAAAGATTTCTATTTGACAATTATTGTTCTACCTTATTTAAAAAAATAGTATTACAAACTTTTCGGTGTAGTAACTAATTTATAAATTTGCAATGTTTCTTTTTAATAAAACAATTCTATAAAAATTGGGGTGGCATTATTTATTATTTTATTTTAATCATGATATTCAAAATAAGTAATTCAGGCAGCATTTTCTAAAGGTACATGTGTATATCACAAAGTTTTATAAAAACTACACAGAATTAATTTAATAGTTTTTATTGAATTGAAAGGTCTGATTCGATCAATCATTTATTAGCAATACTTTCAGTTGCAGTAGATGCTGGAGAGCTAAAACAAAATGGTAAATATAAATTTGGATTGATTAGAAGATGATGGAGTGATAAATAATTCACCAATATACTGATAATTATAATATGTATTGATTTCAGTGCTACGATTTAGTCAATCATTTGCATATACCTTCACTCGGAGAATGGAATGGATTTGCTCTCCTTTTCTGAGCTGTGGTGGTGCTTGCTGCACAATTTTCTTTTGCTATGTACAATGATCATATATCTCAGGATGATTTTCCTTGTTGAGAATGACCTACACACTAAAGCTTCACATCCCGGCTTTTCTAAAAAAAATTTAAGATTTATTTCAACAAAATATAAAATAAAATTGCCTACCTTTAAAAAGGAGGTAGATCCAGGTTATCAGAACTTTTTTATTTATAATTTGTCTGTAAACCTTACATTAATCTTTCATATTGTAGTGACAACATTTTAGAAGCCAACATGTACTTAGGTAATTGTAACCTAAAAATTATATTAGATAATATTTTTTCTTTGATACTATTTATACATACATGCATTTTAAATACTAGAATAGTTCCATAACTTCTAACTAATTAAGTATGTGGTATAAACATACAAATAAAAGTGTTAACTATTCCATACATACCTTTTTAGTGCTAAAAATAATTCCATAGTTTTTAAAATAAGAATTTCTTAGTGCTGTACGGTTAATATACAAATTAAAGTTTTATATGTAACATCTCTGTATGTAACTGAAATAAGTCGAAGTTTCTTTGCACGCAATAACCATCAATAACTAAACCTAACCTAGAATATTTGATAAACTTCATTTGACATATATACTAGATTCTCATATTATTTCAAGGGCTTGGCAACATAGTACAGTTATGACAGATGTGACGTGCAACGGTTTTAATACTGAACGGGCTATATGTACTGTGGTTAACTGATTTGATATTTTTATTAAAATGAAATATTACAAAACACGTGTGTAAGTACAAAAATGACAAGTATTCGACCACGACGTCCGTCAATTCTTCTTCTTTAAATGACCAATCATCGAGTGCGTTCTCGAACACAACCTTAAGGTACTGTGCCAATCGAGCGACTGCAACGACTACAGCCGCGCGACTCTGACGACTTTCCGTCTCTCACTGGTTTACGTTAGAGTTGTCAACTGCGCGGCTTCAGCGTCACGATAGAAGCGTCTGCAACGACTCTGGCGGCGCGTCTGCCAAAATAGCAGTCTAGCCTAGGGATGGCGATTCTTTCTAAAAAAGATCGATTTTTAAATCGATTAGAATCGTAACCTGATGAATCGATACATAAAAAAAGTCGAGGTCTAAAAGATCGATTTCAAAAAAATCGATTTTTTCAAGTTTGTATTTTTTACAATGAAAATATAAATCGATTTTTTTTATTGAAAAACAACAAGAAAGGTACCTATCAGTAAAATTGGGGATTTTTTTTAAGTTCAGGGAATTCGATAATAATAACAATTATTTTTTTATTACCATATTATTATCACAAAGTATCGGATTAGGAATGTGAGAGATTAATGGAAAAGAATCATCGATAAAATAAAAAATAAATCGATTTCTGCGAAAAGATCGTTGATTTTTTCTGGATTGTTTTAAAAATGGACATGCTTTGCGTATATATTTCGAAAATAAACCTAAGAGATTTATTCGTTAACGATATTTATCGGATTGAAAAAAAAATCAAATAAAACTATGAAAATTAACAAAAATTTTGAAATATGGTCAATAATTATCAATTATTGTCAAAAACTATTAAAAATTGTCGATAATTGTAAAAATTTTGAAAAATGGCCAAAAATTTTCAAAAATGGGCAAAAAATTTGGAAAAATCGATCAATAATTTTTAAAAAAAAGATCAATAATTGTTAAAAAATTTGGAAAAATGTTAAGTAGTTGTTGCAAAACTGTCAAAATTGGTCAATAATTATTAAAAAACTGTCAAAATTGGTCAATAATTGTAAAAAAATGGTCAATAATTTTAAAAAAATGATCAGTAACTGTTGCAAAACTGACAAAATTGGTCAATAATTGTCAAAAATGGACAATTTTTGTCAAAAAATGTCAATAATTGTTAAAAAATGGTTATTAATTGTCAATTATTGTCAAAAACTGTTGAAAATTGTCAATAATTGTCAAAAAATTTGAAAAATGGTCAATCATTGTCAATTATTGTCAAAAACTGTTGAAAATTGTCAATAATTATTAAAATTTTGAAAAATGGTCAGTAATTGTTGCAAAACTGCCAAAATTGGTCAATAATTTAAAAAAAAGGTCAATAATTGTTGAAAAACTGTCAAAATTGGTCAATAATTGTTGAAAAATGCTCAATAATTTTTAAAAAATGATCAGTAATTGTTGCAAAACTGTCAAAATTGGTCAATAATTTTTAAAAAATGATCAGTAATTGTTGAAAACCTGACAAAATTGGTCAATAATTGTCAATTAATTGTTAAAAATGGATGATTTTTGTCAAAAACTGTCAATAATTGTTAAAAAATGGTCAATAATCGTCAAAAAGTGTCAAAATTTTGAAAAATAGTCAATAAATAATACGAGAGCCGTTTTCGAAAATCCACTCCTTAAACACATGTAATTTATACAAAATCGATTAATATTACTCGAAAAATCGATTATAACAAGATAACAATCGATATATATAAAAATCGTTTAATTTTTCAAACATCCCTACTTATAGAATTCCCTATAAGCTTTTTTGAAAAAAAAAGCAACAGTGTCTGTCGAGTCTACTGGGATCCGAGCGGTTCCGCTCTCATCACTACTTGCGATGTTGCCGGGGCAATTGAAAAAAAAGCCGCTCTACCAAAAACACAAAAAAAATCGAAAGTCGATTTTCAAGGGTGAAATATCGATTCACTGAATCGATTCAAAACACATATCGATTTAAAAAATCGATTTATTCGGTCCGAGGAATCGATTATTCGATTAATCGGTTTCAGGTCGCCATCCCTAGTCTAGCCGCGGGAGTTGTCGCGACAGGTTTCTCTTCTGGGCTTATTGGGTGTCTAAGTAGTCCACATGATTGCTTTTTTAGGTCATTTTCAATCAGATCTAACACAAAATTGAACTGGTTGATGCTCAGTCTAGAAAAATTTCGAAATTTGGTCTCTTCTTGTCAAAGGTGTCTCCGAACCAACATATTCTCATAACCCCCTTCTTCTTCATTTTGCAAACAGAACCAAGAAACCACTGCTTTCTACATGATAGCCGACTACAAACTGATTTCGCGTCTATAAAATACATAATTTTAATAGTTGAAGCGGCCACAATCGCGCAATTATTAACATTTGTATTGGCCGATGCAGCCGTACTACAAAAGTCGTACGTCTCCAGCCGCGCGGCCGTAGTCGTTACATTCGCTCGATTGCCACAGTACTTTTACACTTTTAACTACACTCAAACACCTTCCCCTCACAGATTAAGGCGCTGGGGAGGTTTAACAGTACGACCGAATCGAGAGCGTATAATCTGAAGTCCGTACTAGCTGGTGAGGAGTGATGAGTAGGTACTATATCTACTGTTGAAGGATCTTACAGAGGGAGGACTATTCTGAAGCCTTTTTTTTTTCTTTACTCATAGGCAGATGTTGAGAAACTGAATCATATAAATAAGCTTACAGCCAATAGCAGAGAGCCATAAACTATAAAACTGTATTAGAAATTTGAATTGGTGCGGAACTGTCGTTTGTATATTTGTCATAATTGGTGCATAACGCAAATACTGTCGATGCAATTATAATAATTATATTATTAGAACTTCCTCAAGCTGCGAAAGTTACACAAATTAAAAATTACGTACAAAGAGCTAAACATATAAATATTTATTATTATTAATTAGTATGCTCGAAATGCCCGGAAGATAGAATATTAATTAATTGCAGTGATATAAAAAAAGAACAAAGTTATATAAATTGTAATAATATTACCTACATAATAGTTAATTATCACAAAATTGCATAAGTATGTGAAAAAAAGTATTTTGAAACTTGTATAAATATTTCAGACAAAAGTTATTTTACATTGTTTAAAAATTTATGTTTTTGTGAAATTCACTTAATAAGTACTGTTACGTCGGACCTGTACTGAGGATATGTAGATGTCCATAAAGAAAAAGAAATACATCTGGAATCATCTAGAACTGTCTGGAACAGGTGAAAAGTATAAAAAGCGGGACAATTGTAAGTAAGAAAATTCGTAAGTAATCAAGAAACAAGCAACAAGACGGAGCTCCTCCACACAATGCGAGAATCGTTAGCGACCACCTACAAAACCGTTTCGATAACCACTGGATAGCAAACAACTCTCCAGAAATTATGTGGGCGGCACGTTCACCTGATTTGTCACCTCTTGACTCTTTCTTTTGGGCAGGGGGTTTACGTTGGCAGGGGGGTATTGTGGTACTATCTATTGCTCAAATTTATTTGAATAATCCTTAATACAGACTTTATTATTTCTGTCCATTGTTTACAAAGTGGAATTATTTTTTGGATGACATTGACAATTGGCCGTGACAGACGTGTCTTGAATAAAAGCGTTCGTTTGTCATGCCGTGGCTTACAAAGAGGGAAGTGTAGCACTTTATGACTTGATCTGTGCGGAACACGCTCGGTGTAGTGAGCAGGGTAGTTTGGATGTATGTTTCGGGTAGGTTTCTCTATTCTGTACTGAAGTTGAGGAAGTGTCAGTCACTTTTTTTCCGCTGTGTGCTTTCTACTAGATGGCTTGGTTTCCAAACGTGCATCGAACGAGAATCTGAATTTTGTTAATGACTGGGAAGTCATCCCCTGCTGGGTTTTATAGGTTCTCGTTCTGAATTAGTTATGGAATATACGGTATAGTATTTTGTTCTACAGGAGTTCGTATTGTTGGAGAATTCCGTCCTGTTCTGGAATCCGTTTTCACAAACCCTTATAGGGGATATATTGCACTCAAACGATTGAAACTCCCAACGTTGAAGTTTTGGCATTGGAGGTGTACCACATGTTGTTGATGTTGGTTTATTATTTGTTGGTTGCCATCCAGTAAGAGGAAGATTTTGAGTACTGGACCCTTTTTGCAAAAAGGTTCACCTGTGGGGCCAGGGCCAGTGATAAAAGATATTGTTTATCAATCAAAACTGCAAAATGTAGACTCACCAATTTTGCTATGTACATATATGTACGCATATTACACATACTATTTACACTGCAAAGATGGGACTAACCCAGAGCTTTGAAAGATACCCCGAAGGCAGAGCTTTAATATTTTACAATAAATATATAGGGATAAAACCCACAAAAAATGACATTTGTTCATCAAAGAAACAAATTGCTTATCATCGCCATTTTCTGGCGCACACACACTCGACTTTTATTGTCAACTGTCAAATCAGGTTGACCAACATATGTTTAAGCGACGAATCGCCAACTTAAATTATAAAAATGACAAAATAACTAATTGTTGGAAGTTGTTTCCAACAGTGTGGGAGAACGGCTTCTCAGGGACGCATATCTACTGTGGTTATTTCTTGTTGGACTTTGTGAAGGGCTCCGGGATGGCGATCTAGACGACCTTCTGACTTAATTTCTCGACTCCCTTTTCGTTGAACGGACTCTACTTTTGCAAGTTCTTTGAATGTGTCCGATTCTTCCATAGTTGCAGTTGCAGCTGCTTCTTCGTCGTATAGTTTGGAGTGTATCCAACATATGTGAGAGAGTAGATTGTGGGTGGCTAGTGGAAGTTGTTTCTTCGTTTTCTTCGAATCTTATTTCTATCAATTTGGGACGGAAATATTATTTTGCTGTCTCATATTCCTGAGCTGCAATCAGAGTTTCATTCAACGTTTTGTGGTGTTGTAGCTGAAGAGCTTCTTGCATTTCCACATCTTCTAATTCATCAACGAATGCCTGTGTTAGGAAATCTTTAGGTGCCTAGGGATAGGCAAGATGCAACAATCTTTTTATATCGGCCTAAAATTCCTGTAAGCTTTCATTTGATTTTTGACTGCGGACTTTTAGCTGACTCCGGAATACCTGCTTCAATTGCTGTTGGCCAAAACTTGTCTCTAAAGCATGTACGAGGGATGCATAATTGGACGTGACTTGTGGAAGAAACTGTGTCTCAGTCCAACCATTGGCTCTGGCCGCAGCTTCAAACTGGAGTCGATATATTTCCCATGCCGTTAGGCCATCAAATTTGGGTGGTTTCAGGGTCTTGCTAGAGTTGCTATTAGACACTTTACTTTGAATGGGACCAGGTTCGATTATAGAAGATCTAATTTGCTTCTCTAAATTAGATTTTGGTAAAAGTCTAGTTTAGTGAACCAACGCGGATTTTGATGAAATATTTTGTTTTTAATTAATTCGAGGTCGCTGAACTCGAAAATGAAAGAAAAAATTGGCGCTCTCTTACCAAAAACGAGCTATGAATTTTTTAAGATGTGTTCAGATCAGCTCTGCACTGGTTTTATTGTCATTTTATGACTGCTTTATAATATTCCATTATAACTGCTACACAATGTTAGATACACTATAATTGCTTTTTACGATATTAAAATATCAACCAAACTTATCTCAAAACTAACCATCTTTCTAAAATCATCTTCTCTAAAAATTTCATGATGTTCATCTTGTATATATCTTCTATGCCACGATCATAATATCGAAAATATTCAGCAACTGATTCAAGTGGCTAAATATATGGCTGAATATGCTATTAGGTACAAGTTTACGACTAAGACCAAAACCTATATGTCAGTCATATTACATGAAAACGTCAAAAGATATAATAATTGTGGAATTATGGAAAGAATTTACAAGAAATTTATATCAATAAAGGTGTTTTTTTAATGTGTGTGTGAGAGCAATATCGTAAAAAGCTATTATAGAGTATCTAACATTGTGTAGCAGTTATAATGGATGTTTATAAAGCAGTTATAATATGACAATAAAACCAGTGCAGTGCTGATCTGAACACATCTTCAAAAATTCATAGCTCGTTTTTGGTAAAAGAGCGCAATTTTTTTCTTTCATTTTCGTGTTCAGCGACCTCGAATTAATTTTAAAAAAAATATTTCATCAAAATCCGTGTTGGTTCGCTAAACTAGATTTTTTCCCATAATTTCTACATCTGCTTGTCTACGCCTCTCCTCTTTCTTTCTCTTCTTCCTCCTTACTATGTCTCTCCTTTTCTTATTCCTCCTTTCTATGTCTCTCCTCCTCTTCTTCATCTTTTCTATGTCTCCTTCTCCTCTTCTGCCTCCTTTCTACGTCTCTCCTTCTCCTCTTCTTCCTCCTTTCTGCGTTTTTCTTTCTCTTCCATCATTAAAAACCATGCTGGGGGTTCGGAAGTATCCATGTCTCTGTCGTATACGGTGGTTCTAGTATTTACCGTAAGCGGATATAAATATTTCTTAGATCCCACCGCTGTCACCAATGTTACTCCTTTTTTTTACTAAACTTTCTTTATTTCCACAACTTTAACTTTCACAATTTAATTAAAATAACCTCTCACTATCAGAACACAGAACTCAACTCTCTAATACTTCAAAAACTAACTAATGTCAATTGTCTCGCTTTTTATACTTTTCACCTGTTCCAGACAGTTCTCGACTTTTCGATGACATTTATAGATGATCCCAGATGTATTTCTTCTTCTTTTTCTTTATGGACATCTACCCTCAGTACAGGTCCGTCGTAACAGTACGAAGGATGACATAATATAATCTGAGGGGTTTGCTCCAATATCCTTGCCAGAATCATCAGGATTAACGATTAATTATATTCTATAAAAAGTGTCGAATTTAAATTATTATTAACTACAGCTGAGTTTAGCTTCTTTTATCATTTTATTTTGATAAAATATTTAAATTTTTATTTCTTCTGTTTTATTTCTTCAATTTTAAAACTTACAATGGGCTGTACCTCCTGAACGAAAAGAGATTTCAAAAAAATTTCAAAACCGTTTCTATGCCCTATGCCCCACCTACCCCACCTACAAAAATTTAAATGGCAAACCCCTACTTGTGATACGTCGTTAGAAAGCCCGTAGAAAATGCTTTCCAACTGTCTAAGTCATAATTATAGAGGGTGTAACTATAAAGCAGAAAAATTTATTTGACAACAAAATGAAAAAGTGTTAAATGTCGAACTACAAAAATGTTAATTAAGTTACTAAGGTAGTAAATTTTAAAATTGACACCCTGTATAACATTTATGCTATAAATTATGTTTAAATGGAATATAGTGCTTCTTTAAATCCCTGTCAAATTCCTAATTCTTTCTCAGCAACTATTCAATCTTCTTGTAATATAATGACTTTCTTTAAATGTTTTATCTCTATCATAAGATCACAAGTGTAGTAAAGTTAAGTGAAAGTGGTCGAAATTTAAATACAGAATTCCAGTTAAACAAAGAAGGAAAGAAAGTACATTTATAACGGAGCACCTTATTTAATTTTATTGAAAAGCGGGAATATTTTAAAGCTTTATTTGTCATACTAATAAATTCAATGATAAAAATAATAATTCAAAAATTTACATGTTTTTTTTTCTTCGAAAAGCTTGTTAAATCCAAAGTAAACATATCTTTTATACAGTCGCCTGTAGGTTGGAATACATACATTTAAAATAATGAGACACGCAATTATATTTTTTCTCGGCTCATTTTCTAATGCACATTCATGAGAAATGACAAATAATAGAAGTGATTTAATGATGAAAATGATACTTTACTGTCATGTTGTTAGTTTCTCGAAAGCGTTCTACTTTAACCCTCGTTGACTGTTTTGATTGATGTAAAACTGTATAATTTTTCACATCGTTTCGTAATGTTAAGAAAATATTGCGCGTGCACGTAATAGATGTGACACTTTTTAATAAAAAAATCATGTTTAAACGTAAATTTATTGAAATATTCATCTATTCTATTATAAAACATAATATATTTGGGATTTAAATAGTTAACGGTGGTCACTTTGCACACATGATTAAATGGCAGTTTTTTCTTGTTAACATTTGTCTTTTTACTATTTGTAAATTTTATATTCTTTAAAGAGTCTTTTATCACAACACAATACGGGGGCATACGAAAAGTTGAAAAAGAACCAATTTTAAACAATGATTAAATAACATATGATTGAATCGAGATTTACCAGACCTTTTAAATGAGGTGTGACTTGATACCTAATGCCATTTGAAAAAATGTAAGGGGTGTCTCCAGTAGGGAGGGGGTGAATCTGACGTTTATGGCATTAGCGCTAAAAAGTGTCCCCCTCAAGTGAAAAGTGTACGTGTTTTGGCATTACTTTCTAATATGTCCTATTTTTTAAATATTAAGGTTGGGTACTTTTCAAATGTATATAACACAGTGTATATATTTAATAAAAAAAATTACTTTTACAATTTACAGAGTGCAAAAAGGTGTTAGTACTTAAAATTAAAAACTTAAAACAAACAATGGTGAAGCCATCTCAAAAAAAAATTTTACAAATCACTCTCCTTGTAAGTGAATTTTCCAGGAACTGAAGATGGAAACCTCCTTTCTGTGAGCTGTGTCTTCCGGGTACCGTATCCTTCTAGGTACTTTACGTGCAGGAACATTCTACTGTAAAAACTTGCTGATCTCTTTGAATACGGCACAGGAATGTACCTATGTGCTCAGGAACAGTAAAGAAAAATTGGTCTCCCAGGAACTGTGCAGTACTGTACAGCTTAGGTACTGTGTACACCCATATTTTTAAAGAAAGTTGAATATTAGGAGATACTGCACAGTCCAAAATTTTCATCTACTCTCTTTCGAGGTATTTGATTGAAAGACCACCGGATTCATCTCCATTCCTATTTATATACGTTCGACTTATTTTAAATTTCGCACTGAAGTTAACTTCATGAACTGTGATTATTGATTTTTGGCCCGAATAGACTTGTTGTCTATTCCACCAAAAGAAAATATTTGAATAAATTTTAAATAATTTAAACTTGTTGTCTATTCCACCAAAACATTATATTTGAAATTTTATTCTTGGATCCAAAATGTTATCGGCAAAGATAACGTTTCACATTTAAGTAGGTAACTGTGAATTTACCTTTTAGTAAAATACCTAATAACCTAATACTCGAACCAAATACATAACGAATCGTCCTTTTTTGTAATTTGAAAAAACCCAAAAAGACAGACCGTAGCGATATTTTTTTGCCAAAGTATCTACATGTATACTTTGGTTCAAAATATATCGTTAGCTTTTACTAGCATGAATAACCTATCCTCTTAAGCCTACCCTAACGTTATATCGGAGCTGATGCAACAAGCATTGGAAATGGTGAAAATTTGGTGTAGGAGGGAATGCCTAATGGCGAACCCTGCAAAAACTGCACTCATTCCCTCCACTAGAAAAAGGAAGCTTGACAGACTAAAACTGCTAAGCCTCTTCTGGCTGTGTTTTATCCAGGAGGTCAAGTATCTGGTTATTATTATGGACGCAAAACTAACCTGGAGTTCATACCTACATGACAAAACCAATAAAGGGAAAATGGCCCTAATGGCTGCCAAACGGGCGATAGGAAACACATGGGGTCTAAATCCACGGATCGTTCACTGGCTGTACTCAACTATGGTGAGACCCATGGTTACCTATGGAGCCTTAGTTTGATGATCAGAGGAAAGCCGAACTGGAGCTATCAAAACTTCAGAGGCTTGCCTGTCTGTGCATGTGCGATGAGAAGCAGCCCAGTGGCAAAAGGAAGCCATTCTCAATCTTGCTTGCATGCTAAGGCCGAAGCGAGAATGGCTGCATACAGGCTGGAATGCAATGGGAATTGGCATGGAGGAACCAACACCCATAGTCATTCCAGAATCACAGATGTTATCACAAACTCGCTTCTTAAAATGAGAAGTGATAACATGCTGGCCACAATTACCGACAACCAACCTCACCATATCCAGCTAAACTAGGATGGGTTGGAAGCATGCAGTCAGGAAGGAACATTGGTGTGGTACTCAAACGGATCTAAAACTGACATAGGAACAGGAGCTGGAGGAGTCCATGGTGCCACACCCAGGTGCAATGTCCACGCATCGCTGGGGAAGATTGCATCTGTATTCCAGGCAGAAATCTAGTGTTTGCAAATGAACATCGAAAGGGGGTATAGAGGCCAAAAAATCCTCATACTCTCAGATAGTCAGGCAGCACTGAAAGTCCCCAAACCATAATAGAGTAAATCTTAAGTGGGTCCCGGGGCACAAGGGTATTGTAGGCAATGAAACGGCAGATACCCTAGCAAAAAATTGCATTCACTGGTCCTAAACCAGTATTTGGGATATCGAAATCTGCTGCACGTGGTTGTACATCTCGTTGGATTCAAACTAAACATCAGACGTACTGGAGACACGTGCCAAAACAGGAACACAGGAAACTCCTGGTCAAAAAACTCTCGGAGTCGCTGACTAAGGAAATATAAGGATAATAAGTGACGGGATTTCTCACTGGCCACTGTACCCTAAGGTAGCATATATAGGGAGGAGCCTGTCTGTCGGTTGTGCATGAAAGAGGAGGAAACAGCCTTTCACATTAACTTCGAATGTGAAGCACTGTCTCATTGAAGATATAGACTAAAGTAACCAAAGGAAGATTTCTCGAAGAAGGACCTAGTGAAAAGACTGTTGAGTCTGATAAGGGCTACTGGTCTCTTCACATAAACGGTATAACCAAGAGCACAAAAAGCCTAAAGGCTGAGGTACCGAGGTCTCTGAGCCTCTGACTGGTGGTGCCGAACTAATCAATCAATCAAGCCTCATTGTGTAGGCCCGAAAATAAATAACTGGTTACGAGACGCTTCCTTAAAACTTAAATCTCGCCCACTTATCGAATCGACACACACAATGCGCTATAAATGTTTGCGAGGTGGTTAAATTTTAAAATACATATTTCCACTTCAATGACATACTGTTATTTATTTATTTATACACAGTGACAACGCGTTATATAAACAGAAATACCCATGAATTATCTTATGGTATCCGAGAATTTAATTTCACAACAATGCTATCAAAATATTCACACCGTAATTGTTTCTAAGTAAATTTAAAACAATAAAGATTACACATACGTAATTCTAAGAAAACAATATTACACCCAGTTATACAGACGTTCCTGTCGATATTTTCCGTTCTCACGGTAGATATCCAGAGATGGGTAATATTCGCCGTGAAGACACAGGAAATGGAATAATTCAGTGAATCTCTACTACCTACACCGACAACACACCGGTTTCCTGCCATTACTTTCATTTCCAAACGTATCGAGTTGAGATGAGCCATAAACATTATTATCTAGGTTGTATTTAAATTTTATAAAGTGAAGTCAAAAACAAACCAAAATTGTCGGTCAATAATAGGTTTATTGGGTTTTATCTGAAGATCGAAATTACAAAATGTCAAAAAGAACCAACGACAACAAATTGATATAATGCAGTTTTTTAAAGATTGTTCTTTATTTTTTGGTTTAGTTTTTGTTAGGATATATCTCAAAATATTGGTAGATTTAAAGCTATAGTTTATTCATAAATCCGGTGGAACAATAAATCAATCAATTGGCCAAATTCCATAAGCGTACTCAATATGAGTTTAAAAATGAATCGTTCCCATTTAAAATGTGTACAATTCAGATTTATTCAAAACGTTCAAAACATTTATTTCAATCTCTGCCCACGTCACTGACTACCGTAATAATTTAATTTTTAATCTCTTGACAATAGAAAAGACCCTAAACTCGTCCTGATTGGGGAGAAGCTACCTGCCCGACACAGAAATACAAAAAAAAGTTTACGCTAATATTTTAATATTGCTTGGATGTTACATCCTGTATTGGTTTTGCAAGGGTTACGAATATTTATTACTCTGCCGCATTTATGAATAAAATTGATTACCGAAATTATTATTAATATTATTATTATTGAGCTATAACAATAAACCATTCTCTATATTCGTAATTTCTTTGTTTATTACCTCTGTAGGGTAATTATTGATGAAATAAAACGACTCTGTTGAATTTTCTATGCAGACTGACTTTATTAAGAACTTAAATAGAACGAACCAAAAACAGTTTCAAGAGGTAAAAGAGACCCTTCGCAGGTATACGTATCTGCTTTAAGTGAGACCAGAAGTTATTACATTTTGGGCTTATTTTAACAATTATTAAAAATTGACTTAAATGCATAATGATTAGAACAAATTTTATTTATTGGCCTTTATTTGGCCTTCAAAATATTCCATGAAACATGAACAGATTTTACCTTCCTGCCAATCTGTGGAAAAAACCGTTTTCAAATAGACTATAGTCGGGTATTTTCCTACTAAATATAAACATAAATATAAGTTCTGAAGAAGATAACTTAGTAATCGAAACGCGCGTAAGATAGTGTAAAGTGTTGATGTAGAGGTAGTGTAAATTGTGTTCAGTCATCAGTTTTTAAATAATTTCAAATTAATCCGAACCTGCTATAATTATTAAGATTAAATATTAATAGGGTTTCTAGGATATTAATTTTTTTTTAAATGATACTTTTGTTATTTTACTCCTTGCTAGTTATTTGATAGTGAGTAATGAATACTGGTCAGGCACCATCTACCAGACATTTTTCAACGCGAATGAATCTTGTAAGTGTAGAGGGTCTTAAGGATTTTGAAAGGTTTTACAGTTATCTACCTACTAAATGTATCGAGTTTAATTTTTTTATTTGTTTCTAATTGATAGTCAGGGCCGGCTTTTATAAGTTTAATAACAATTAATACTTACATATAGAATAATTAAAAATTGTATAAAACATTAAAATACTTTCAAAATACATGAACATCAAGAAAAATAATAAATATAAAATAGAAATGGTGAATAATTTAATTCGAAAGTTTCAGATAAGTAAATAAAGTAATCAAGAATTTTTTTCTATACTATATTTCCTATTGCATGGGAGCACAAGAAAGGGTCGATAGCCATAAAGCGGCAATAAACCATTTGCGTTACATTTTTCGTTAAAATCTACATCTATTGTAAGTATATAAAAACAAATTTTATTTATAATTTTAATCATTGCACTTCTTAATTTTTCACTATTTTGTATGTTGCTTCTTTTTAATAAAGCAAAATAAATAATATTTGTTTGTGACTTTTTTTAAATAATTAATATCTTTATCTTTGGCTTTTTATATAACTTTTAGATCATTAGGATTCTTTTTTGTAATTTATTAAATACCTACCAACCATACTTCAGCCCATACTTTTATCTAATAGAAAAAATCCAAATATATAAATTTATCCCAATACAAAATTATTTAACATTTAAAAAAGATGTAAGACCCATCCCTACTCGGCAAAACTCTTAAATTGACTGCACGACACTGGCCACCGGCCACCGGCATATTAATGAATCCTTGATCATTGTGCCGAATTTTACGACCCTATTGTATTTGAGGCGATACAGGACGTGTCCATTTAATTTTGGTAAAACACATAGAAAGAAATACTCACCCTATACTTATAGTACTTTTGATTAAATAATGAGGCACTTTGTTCCTACTAGAAATATAGTATAATTATCCTTAATATTACAATAAAATAATAAATATTATCGGTACAGTTCCGGGAGATGAGACTTTTTTCATGAGATTTCCTGCACTAAGATATTTTTAATATTTCACCACTAAATACTTTTACTTTTTTTAAATTATTTTATTACTAAATTAATTATTTTACAGGAGCAGGTTCATGAACAAAAAGAATACAGATATATATTTTTATGTGATTATATGATTATTTAACAATTTTAAATTTGAAAATATAAGTTTTTGGGTAAAACAGTATTTTTCTAAATGAAATTTTATGGATAACCCTGTATGTAATTTATTTTAATTTGAAATTATTTATTATGACAAACCCCTTATGTAATTTATTTAAATTATTTATCATGATAAACCCTGTATGTAATTTATTTTAATTTGAAATTATTTATGATGACGAACCCTTTATGTGATTTATTTAAAATTATTTATCATGATAAACCCTGTATGTAATTTAATTTAATATAGATAATTTTTATTTATGAAAAAATAAATAAAATGGAATTAAAGTATATGATAATCACATTATTATGATTTTTATTTCGTTAGCTGTATAACGATGTTTATTTTAATTGTGAATACTAATATTTACATTATCAAATTTCATAGATTGGACTATATTAATTTCTTATTTATAACTACTGTCACTATCAAAAATAAAAAAATTCTCACTAGTCCGAAATTTATTTTTGAAAAGATGTTTTTATTTGGAAATGTCCCTCTATATTTCACTATTCAACCAAAATATGTCCATAAATTCTTCTAGAATTTCTTCTATGATTAAGTGGATTTTTATTGTCGATTCTGGATTTCTTTATGCTAAAATATATTTAAAAAATATTCGGTTTTTGATTTTCTTCAAATTGTAAATTTTTATTATTCGCTTTTTCAAAAATATCCTTCAAAAATTTGCAATCAAGCATCTTTTTTTCAATAACTTGCTTTCTCTCAATTTTTTTCTTATAGAAACCAATAGAATCTTTCCTAATATTCTCATTGGTTGATTAAATTTACAAGTGACCAGCTCTTAAATTTATGTCAAAATATAAATTTTTGTGATATTTCAAAATTCTGTCATTTCTGACGAATAAATAATTTTTATTACCTTCATATTGTCTTATATGAACAACACATTGAATTTTTTCTAATTATAAAAATAATTTGGAGTAAAAATTTATTAATGTTACTTATGTCTTATGTCTCATTGATTATTTCAAAATAACTTTTAAATACAATAAACAGTAAGTATTACTATACAATTAGGTATTTTCGTTGATATTAACTAAAATATTCAAATTATTATTAGAAGCAAATTTAAAAATTTCAATGCATTGTATATTATATGAAAATTATATAAACTATTTCAATCAACAATAACAATATACAAATACAATTTCTTCACACTCTCTAACATTCAACAAACATTATAAAGTGTGTCAGAAATATTGATTGATAAAAATGAATTCTATTTTTATATCTTTTTATTAGGAATAATACATATTATAACAATATATATTTTTACTTTTATTTATTTATTTATTTTTAATATTATGAAGGAACTTTTCTATGTGTACCTGTACCTAGTCCGACACTGTTTAATCAAACGGAAGAACTTGTACCAAAATAGGCACACCTAAAATCATCCTTTTAAATTTTTTTTTTATCATTAAACGTTTCCTGGCCAAAAATAATTTCTTGTCAGAGTGTTGTTAAACAGATGTTTTATTTTATAATCCACCGTAAAAACCATATTGTTGTACATTAGTGACACACGCTGTACGCAAAGAATATATAATTTAGGTTAGATCATATTACCGGAAACACATGGCCCTTTGTTAAACTCTGTCTATCGGCAAACCGCCAAATGTTCAAGTACGATGAAAACTCATTATAAATAAACTTTAAAAGTGTTATCGAATTTCCAATATAGGAATAGAAAATAAGAAAATCCGTTTTCAACCGTTCGGATGTGATCACTAAAGGCCGGGTCACATATAACCGCACCGGGCACGATCCGAGTTTCGGTCCAGTATTAACTGGACTCATCCACTTCAAGTCCACCCCTATCATTGAGCTGGATGCAGAAACAATATGGAATGGCTTGAATTGTCTGGATTGTATTTTGAATATTACAACTTTTATATTATGTTACGTAAAATGTATATTGATATGGAAAGTGGAATCATACAACACATACACCAAACAAGGGTTATTTCAGTATAAAATCTAAATAAAATATAAACAAATCACCTGAAAAATATTTGCAACCCAAACTTTAAACGGGAATCTTTATAACTTTTCTCTAATTTATTGAAATCCTATCACATAGTCTCAGAATTTTCAAAAGCTTTGCAAAAGTTTCTTGGCTCATCATAAATCTAAAAAGAAAGAACCTGAAAATCAAAAATTATTAGTTAGGTTATAAAATCTGACACTGGTAAAAATAGAAAAAGTACACTTATGAACATATTTAACAAGGTGTGAATCTAGATTTGTCAACTCGAACGGAAGAAAGGACATGGCAACCGAAATTAAAACAGATGTCAAATAATTTTAATATTTTTTAACTAAAAGATAAAAACAATAATGAATTATTTGGAGACATTAAAAATAAACTTTCATATCAGAAAAAGATCAAATTGTAAAACAATCAAGTCAAATAACAGAAATCAAAAATTATTAAATGAATTTGATTGGTTAGAAAATATAGAAAAACTTAAAAATAAAGAGATATATGGTTGTTGAATATAAAAAAATTTGATACGTTGCTATTGATTAGAAACGGGTAGTTACGAAAAAAGATACAGAATTGAGAAGTATAAGCTTTTTCATGTTACAAAATTGAGTTAAAATTAGGCTACGTTATGTTAAAAGGTGAAACTATAAAGTGAATTTGTGTTACTAACCTTCCTTGCAAGTGCCTGTTAAAAATAGATGTTAAATAACCTCTGTAAATATTAAATTCCTCAAATAAACTATGAGTGAAAACTCCGAGAGGTAAGCAGAACTGAAAATCTTCCCAAGCCGACCCCGAAGCCATATCGAATCCACTTCTACGAGGGACTCCAAGGCCCAGAAAGGTCTAAAACACAGAAAATAAGTAATTATCCAATTTTCAAAAAGTAATACAAGATAAAAGGTATTCTATTAACTATAAATTAAATCATTAAACTTACGTGCGTGTGAATAAATCCAGAACTTGATATTTATTCCTCTTCGTTACGATTACAATATCGTCCATTTTGTATATAAAATCTGTTAGAAACAGATGTTCTGTTTTGTCTTTGGTTTTTAGTAGTACATGTAAAAAGAGTTGCATAATTTCATATATTTATTAGATATAAAAACTTCATTTAGTGTGAACGTTGAGCGAAAGATCATTTAGATAAGTATTTACTTAATTACAGTTACCTGTAAATAATTGTCATATAAGTAAAGCGTGATCTAAAGACGTCAAAAAATAATAGTTCAATACTATTAAACGCTTTACAAAATTAGAAAAATTAATTTCCAAAGAGCAGACCGTCCACCAAGAAGCAACAACTACTTCTCGGGCTATATGCCCCGACAGTTGTTGCTTCTTGGTGGACGGTCTGCTCTTTGGAAATTAATTTTTCTAATTTTGTAAAGCGTTTAATAGTATTGAACTATTATTTTTTGACGTATTTAGATAAGTGTTTTAAATTGTTCCTTATGTTCTTATTTATCAATTCTGTATAAATACGCCGCACAATAGAGAATAAATTAAAAAATATTTTTCATAAATTTCAAATATAAAGAGTTTTCTTCCTATAAAGTTGGCAAAACTGCTTCACAGTTAGATAGTTCCTATTATTCAAGGGCAAGGACACAGGACCGGCCTGAGGATATGTTAAATATAAATCAATAAAAAAGAAACTAAGTGAGCATTAGGCCCATGAACACAACCTGAGGTGAAGAGTCATCATAAAAGGTGAGTGATGTATGATATCACTAAAATCTAAATTAAAATTCATATTAATTGGCGCCCAAATAAATATATTACAACAAATAAATTAGAATACATATCAACACTTTAAATTAAAAATTCATATCAATATATTTATATTCAACTCCGATCAATCCAGTTGATCTTATTGGAGTTCACTTTATGATTAGCTTTTTCATAATAATCGTCATGTAATATCATAAGTATCAAAACTAAATATATTTTATGCTTACGATTACTTTTATATGTTTGTTGGTAAACATTTATATTCATTATTGAGTTGTTGATAAACTTTCGAGAAATAAACACATACTTATTTGTATTAATTACCAAAAAGTTTCTATCAGCTATTAATTGTGATAAAAATAAAAGTAACCATGAATATCGATATTCGTATCATTTGGGTAAGTGATACATTTTTATATTACTTTAACTAAATAGCCCAGTCAATAAACTATAATGTATCTCCTGGTGAAGTGCTATTAGCTCAACAAAACCAGGTCCTGATACAAAAGAATCAAGCTAAGTCAAACGAAGGTTTAAATTATTATAACCTTTGGATACATGAAAAAGCCGCTCGAGAAAATCTTGAAAAAATAATTGTTCAACTACAACATCAAATGAATGAGTTGCAATTACAAGTTAAAAACTTCGCCGAAACAAGCAGACAAAAAGAAATAGGATATGAAACAGACGAAGAAGAATTAGCCAGGGAAACAGAATGGGTGCTGAAAGAAAGCAGGAAAAAGAGGAAGAAAATGGATACCTCTCCAATGAAATCACCCATCGAACAAACTCCTTCCAGCATAAAAAAGACTTCCAATATCCAAAAGGTGGTTCCTAAAAAGCTTTCAGCACCCCCTCCAATAATAGTAAGTAAAATAAAAAATTACAATGAACTTCAAAGACAGCTCAATGAAGAAAGTGTCAAACATCAAATTACAATGATGAATAATGACCAAATAAAAATTAACGTCCCAAAACGAAGAGGACTATAAAAAGGCAGTAGCAAAATTAGAAAACTACGAATGACACTCATGTGAAGATAAGAGAAATAGATCGTTAAAAGTAATGGTCAGAAGACTGCACCCAACGTGCCAACCAGACGAAATAGTTGAAAGAACTACAAGACAAAGGATTTGCTGCGGTAAGTGCAGTAAACATATTGAAAAGAAGAGATAAAACTTCACTTCCACTTTCATTGATTACATTTGAAAGCAAGTATTTGAGATAACTGAAATACAAAACATGAAAGTTACAGTAGAGGCTCTGAGAAAATCGAACATTATTCCGCAGTGCAAAAGATGCCAACAGTTTGGACATATTATTAGATACTGCAGAAGAGAACTCAGGTGTGTAAAATGCACCGGAAAACATGAAACACCACAGTGTACAAAAAACACAGCAAATGGAGCTGCTAAATGTGTAAACTGCGGTGATCTCATCCAGCTAGTTATAGAGGCTGTGAAGTAGCCAAAAAAATGCAAGAAATCAAGAACAAAGCGAGAAAAGGAAAAAACGTCATGAAAACAACAAGCAACCAAAATCCCTACGTGAGAGAAGGGAAAACTTTTAGTCAAGCTGTAAGAGGAGAAGAACAAGTAGCCAGGCCACAATCACTGAAATGTTATCCAATCTACTAGAGAGATTTGACAAACAAGAAGAGTTGATTAATAAACTGACTGATGGAATAACAAAGAGTGAGAGCTGTAGCAAAGGAGCTACAATCTCGCGGAAATGAATAGAAAATATCTACGAATAGCAGCATGGAATGCAAATGGAATACTCCAAAGAAGAGAGGAATTAGAAGTATTCCTAACCACACAACGAATAGATATATGTCTAATCTCCGAGACTCATCTAACTACACAAATGTATATAAAAATAAGAGGACATGTAATTTATCATAGGTACTATCCATCCACACGATGCAGCTCGTGGAGGAAGTGCAGTAGTAATCAAAGAAACCTTACCACACTATGAGGATTTCAAATATGAAACTGAACTTAAACAGGCAACCACAGTAAAAATTGAAAATGGTCCATATAACTTCTGTACTTTAGCAGTCTATTCACCTCCAAGATATACAATACTTTCTGCAACCATAACGCCATAACGCCAAAAACACAATATGGGGTTCTAGGCTAACCACAACAAAAGGTAGAAACCTACATAAAGCAGCATCTAGTTTAGGATGCGAGTATCATTCCACCGGAAAACCAACGTATTGGCCTGCCGATCCAGATAAAATCCCTGACCTGCTAGACTTTTTTATTTCTAAAAATATCTCTGCTAATTACATCAAAATGGAGGAAGTAAATAGTAAAATATTCTTCCACCGAGTGATGATCAACACTCGGATCAGGCACGGTGGGGTTTAGTGTGACCCTGCCTTAAGTAGGTTATCTGTGGTGATTACTTCCTAGTCTGTTGAATTTGAATAATCGCGGTATTGGGATTTTGTTTGAAATAAAATTGCATCATTATTTTAATTAAGTATAAGATTATATCAATAGCGTGTTGTAACAAAAACTGTTTCGTAGTTAAATAATATAGATTAGACTTTCACAAAAAAATATGAAAATTTACAAAAAATATATAATATAAAGACATCAAATCTTACTTCAAAGAATGCCTTAAATGTGTTGGTTGAATTAATACAACAGATAATTTTGCCTTTTCACCAAATAATATGAGCATGCGTACCTCCATCTTGAAAGAATGAAATTTCAAAAGTTTCGATGTGTTTTCAAGGAAATAGTGTATTCAAAACGGTATTTACTGTAAAGTTCGACCAGAAATTTAAGAAGGTCATAAATCACCAACCACTTGAATTATCAGCAGGCGGTCGATCGAAGGTATTTATAAACAAAGTTTCACTTTCACTGTCGGATTCCAAATTGATAATTGTAGAAATATTGAGTTCAAAAATCCTTCTCTCTTTAAGATAGTATATTTAGAATTTTAAGTTTATTTTATTTTAGAAGTAAAAGTTTTCCTTTCTTGAATAACATTTGGTAAACACATTGTCAACCTTGTAAAGGATTTATTTTACTATTTCCTAGAAGTAAAGATAAAAGTACTCGAACTTCCAGTCATAAAAACTAGGTATAATTTAAGCCTAGTATAGACTCAAAAATATTACAAGATGTTAAAGGAAAACCACAGTAATATAGTTGTAAGCAGTTAGTTCTCTCTGATCCTTGACATTGTTAAGACATACTTCCGAAACTCTATCTTAAATAAACAATATTCCAATAATTAAATTCTTCAATTAATAAATACACCGTTATCCAATCCATAATCCCAACAATAATAAACTTTTCTTTGGGAATTTTTTCTATATCCATATATGATTTTTCCACCCTTTTAATAAGGGAAACACACTTGGCCCAGCTACTATCAGGAATGTTTGCAGTTTCTGTTCGAGTAAGGGCTACCACAGTTGAACTTGAGATTTTATTATTTCTTCGAACTGCTGACTTAATCCGATGCAATATATGTTCAATTGGATTAAATATATAGTGATAAGGAGGACGTCTGAGCACCAACATTTAATATAATGACTAGTGGTACTACGACCACCAGTTGAAGTACTACCTTCAGGATGAGCCCTTGGACGCCACATTTTTTACGACACAAAAATCAAATAGACACAACTGACACATGGGAATATTAGGAAGGTAATGACTAAATGTTTTTTAACTTTCCCCCTTTTATTTCTGAAATTGGAAAGTGATCAGTTTTCAAAACAGTCTTGTCTTCCAAATCTGGTAGGTAATTTATTTTGTAACCGTAAATAGACCATTATCGCTATAATCTCGTTAATAGCCCATTTAGTACTGGAAGTCTGGTGACCAGGTAAATAAATTTTATTATTTACACACATTTAAACATTATCCTTACTAAGGGTTCTAAATCAACCTTAGGAGATTTTTTATTATCAAATAAATTTAACTACAAAACTGTCAACAAAAGGCAAAAATAATGGAGAGCCCACTATTATTAAAATGCTAATCTATTTCATGAGATATGAATCTTTTAAGGGACACAAAGTTTTATTGCTTATCTATATTTCGAACAATAGGTAATAATGAGAGTCGTCGGCTAATATTGATTTACGTCCTTCTTAGATTTCTGGTTTTACTTTACCAGTAATTATATAAGAGAGGTCGCCGATAAGATCTCTGAAACTAATCGTAGTACAGTCTAAGGAAAAACTTATATTATGAAAACAGCTACAGGAAAATGGTGGAAATTGATTTCAAGCTCGTAACCGCTAGTAACGCTTGTAACAAAAATTAATATCAATTTCTATGTAAAGTATGCCCTATAACGTATACCATTGTTTAGGTTAAAAACATAGTCATCATTATTGGGGCTTCAATCCAAATAGCTTACTTACTTACACCCTATTTCACGAGTATACGCCTATTTCCGATTAATAGTACGATGAAAATATATACGTTTTCTTTGACCGGTTTGAGAAGTACAAGTGGAAGCTACGACTGTAGTGCCTCTCGTATAATTTAGTAGGTCACTCACGAAATAGCTTAATTAACACTGTTATAATATTGGATATATAGCCCGTTCAGTATTAAAACCGTTGCACGTCACATCTGTCATAACTGGACTATGTTGCCAAGCCCTTGAAATAGTATGAGAATCTAGTATATGTCAAATGAAGTTTATCCAATATTCTAGGTTAGGTTTAGTTATTGATGGTTATTGTGTGCAAACAAACTTCGACTTATTTCAGTTACATACAGAGATGTTACATATAAAACTTTAATTTGTATGTTAACCGTAGAGCACTAAGAAATTCTTATTTTAAGAACTATGGAATTATTTTTAGCACTAAAAAGGTATGTATGGAACTATTCTAGTATTTAAAATGCATGTATATATAGTATCAAGGAAAAAATATTATCTAATATAATTTTTAGGTTACAATTACCTAAGTACATGTTGGCTTCTAAAATGTTGTCACTACAATATGAAAGATTGATGTAAGGTTTACAGACATCCTATAAATAAAAAAGTTCTGATAACCTGGATCTACCTCCTTTTTAAAGGTAGGCAATTTTATTTTATATTTTGGTGAAATAAATCTTAACATTTTTTTAGAAGTGCCGGGATGTGAAGCTTTAGTGTGTAGGTCATTTTCAACAAGGAAAATCATCCTGAGATATATGATCATTGATCATAGCAAAAGAAAATTGTGCAGCAAGCACCACCACAGCTCAAAAAAGATAAGCAAATCCATTCTATTCTCCGAATGAAGGTATATGCGAATAATTGACTAAATCGCAGCACTGAAATCAATACATATTATAATTATCAGTATATTGGTGACTTATTTATCACTCCATCATCTTCTAATCAATTCAAATTTATATTTACCATTTTGTTTTAGCTCTCCAGCATCTACCGCAACTGAAAGTATTGCTAATAAAACGATTGATCAAATGAGACCTTTCAATTCAATAAAAACTATTAAATTAATTCTTTGTAGTTTTTATAAAACTTTGTGATATACACATTTACCTTTAGAAAATGCTGCCTGAATTACTTATTTTGAATATCATGATTAAAATAAAATAGTAAATAATGCCACCCCAATTTTTATGGAATTGTTTTATTAAAAAGAAACATTGCAAATTTATAAATTAGTTACTACACCGAAAAGATTGTAATACTATTTTTTTAAATAAGGTAGAACAATAATTGTCAAATAGAAATCTTTCAAATTTGAGAGGTTCACGGACAAACCAATTCCAACCCGCAACTTCTGGAATGCATCTATCGGCTTGCTTGGCAGTACCCTGTATTAACTCAATAGGATTTTTAAAAAGATGGTAGGTAATACTTTGTGACTATACTATTCTATCATATCCACAATGTATTTTGTTGGGGGTTTGTTTCTGAAAAAAACATTTATTGAAAGGG
The DNA here is from genome assembly GCA_947563755.1 of Lochmaea crataegi. Taxonomy (NCBI): domain Eukaryota; kingdom Metazoa; phylum Arthropoda; class Insecta; order Coleoptera; family Chrysomelidae; genus Lochmaea; species Lochmaea crataegi. Next base: position 62,222,499 of record OX387424.1, read on the forward strand.
CAGTATTCAAATAACCAATTCATTTCTTTTCAAATATACCTATATTATTATTTTTGTAAAAATAAAAGTAAAACAGCATTTATTGTCTATTAGGTATAATTTGAAGTAAGAATTTTAAATGTATTAAACTAGTTGTGTAGTCTTCTGAATTCTAACATATAATTTGCTATATCACTGTTCAAATATAGTTTGTATCTACTTACTAAGCTTCAATATAAATAAGCTCAGCTTCAACATTTTGTAACGTTTATTCTAATTTATATTTACAATTAATTTATATTTACAGATTTATATGTAATTCAGTCCTTATTTAATAATTTATGTAATACACTAAACACACTAATTATAATTTATATGAGAGTCACTTAATAAACACTTTATCGATGCGCGATTACTTTCCTTCGGTATCAACACTGACTGATTGACTAATTGACTGCAGCGATGCTTGTGGCCTATTTATACTCGTGCGCCGTAATTCTAGAAGTGTCTCGGCGTTCTCGCGGGTGCATTGGATATTCTCGATATTCTCGCGGATGCACCCGGGTGTTCTGGATGTTTCTCGAAGTTTGGGCGGAGGAGCCATAGTCGTCTCATACGGGGATTTCACTGGGGGCACTAAGTGAGAATATTATTGCAGTAGCTCGCGTAACAATTTGTTGATTGAATTCTATATTGTGTCATCAACCTAATACCATCGAAAAGCATTGTCCATAATTTATTAAAGGTTCAGAAAGATTCAATAGTAATTGGTTTTCAAACCATTTAAAAAAATGTTCTTCATTCATTTCTCCATGATGATCAGTCAACTGAGATTCATATCAAAATATACTTTCTGCTCCATCAATACAACCATCTTCATTCTCAGCATGTAATACAAAATATCTAGAATAAAAACAATTTTGCATCTAAAATTTTACATTAATACTGTAACATACCTTTTGACATGAACAGCCTTCAGCACTATTTTGGAAAATTCAGGATTCATTAATAAAAACAAATGTATACAGTGGTTTATTTTTGTTGAAAGTTCCATAAGTCCTCTTTGTGGATGTGTATCATATTTTAGTAAACTCAGGAACATTCTACATTGAATAATTATTGTTCTTCCTTCAATTACTGCAGTAACATTCCTAAAGTGACATGATTATCTGTAAAAAAATGTCCATGTATAATTGCCAAGTATTAAGAATAATGTAACAGAATATAATAAATACAGTTGATTGGGTATATTATTAAACTTGTACTTACTTGCTTCATAAACGCTGTAAATAGTATCAGGAGTAAATGCATCAACTATTGCAGTATTCTTAAGTTTCATTTATACGTTTTTTTGGATGTGACATTAACTTTGATAACTCATTACTGCTTGTGAAAAATTACTCACAGTTCTTTGCAGTTTTTGTCACAACATAACCCCAAAAATGTCAAGACGTCAACTGAACCTGAAATAAACCATTTTAATCGCGGCAACAGCGCGCATTTTTGCCAACATAAAATTTTTTTATTAAGACTGACGTTAGTTTGAGTTTAATATTTAATTAACCTACGAGCTGTATTTGATATGAAATTAATTACGAAACCTTTCTTTAAACATATATTTATATTTTTTAATACAATGCGACCTACAAATTTCAATATTTATCGAGTTTAGAGAGGCTTAACATAGTGATTGACAGCAGCAATCGAATGACATGATATAAACGAACGTCTCTTTTTCGACACTTTGATGACGTGCAACGGTTTTTGTACTGAACGGGCTATATATGTTTATCAACCATGATATAAAAGTGTTAATAAGCATAAATATATAGTTTTGATTAGGACGAATCATGACTAGACATTTTAAAAATATAATTATAACTTAGACTTTACTGAGGTCAGTTAGACTTACTGAAGTCTAAATAGATCAAGCTCAACTTGTGTTTTTACTTAGCCCCCCGTTATTACCGAAACTTAGACTACAACAACAGCAAGAAAAGGCTATTACATGTTTATAATGACACGGAATTAGATTTTTTGTATTATTTATCTACAAAAAAATACCTGAAAAGCTTACCCTGTAAACTAATTTAATTATATAATCGGAATTAATTAATTACAGCGACATGAGTCATTCTATACATGGATTTAGTAATAATTACTGTATATGTAGACTTGTTAACCTTGACTGTCATCCGTGATCTGTGTTAGTCCCGCCCGTGTTATGCAGCGCAATTTTCTTCATCATTCAAATGTTACTAAATGTCTTAAAATATGATTTTTGTTTGTTTCTTATTGTTTCCTTCCGTGCTACAAACAAATGCTTCATGCCATGCTTCCTTCATCTTAATTTATAAAATTTAGAAAGATAAAATGATTTAGTTCTGAAATTATTTAACTTAAAATTGTACATTATATATTTTACATTTTCACATAGTATAATTTGATCTAACCTAAACCTCTTTTAATCTAACCTAACCAAACTTAAATTTAAATATTAATTTTTAAAAAATTTAAAAACTCGTTTCCATATGAAAATTAAGGATATAAATATTTTTTTTAGATCAATATAGATAGGCGTGAATGATATAAATATTTTAAGTAAAAAAAAATGCTTAAAAATCTCATATTATATAGTTTTTTCGAAATCTATGGATAATTTTTAAAAAGATTTTTGAAAATTTTTTGGTTTACTTACTTGAAGGGAAAAAAATTGTAAAAAAAAATTTTTTAATATATGGTTTTAAAGGTGATTACTCCAGCTAGTATTTGCCAAAATTTCAAGAAAATCGAGTTATATTTACTATTTTTTAGACCACCGAAAAGTTTTTCAGGCATAGCAGGTAGTCGTTAATCCGATAACAATAGCACAGTATCGTATCGTACTCGTTTCTTCGAAAAACGAAATTTCAAAAAATTTAATCCGAAGAATGATATATAGGGTGGCCCCAACATGAATATTTTTAAATCAAAAACTAAAAATGCAATTTTCTTCAAAACAATCAATTTTAGAGAGTACATCATACAGACATAATTTGAAGGGATAAAATAGTTTCACAAGATGGTAAAATAATTTACTGGGTGTTCCATTTAAAAAAATGAAGTTTTTGCTAATTGAAATCTCATGGATTAATGCTTATCCAAAAAATAGCCCGAACCCCAAACGAAACTTCTACTCTGTTCAAACATTGCAGCCATCCTTCGCCTTCGTACCTATCAAATAAGTTCAGTTGCTTATCTCTGATAACTTTTACTAGCACCAATTTTCGTAAAATCTTCATATTTTTCCCTCCAACTTGGCAACCTCCCAATTTATGGGAAAAGAAAAGATAGGGCTAGATGCAAAAATTTACGCTAAATTCGATGGTTAACCAAAATACTGGGTATACTATTAAAAAATAGTAAACTTCATGTTGTCTCGCTTAGGCAGAACACCAAGTATATATCAAAATATTTTAGAAATGTGTATCGGCGCAAATACAATAACTTTTATTTGAAACATTTCTTTGTATTTTTTATCCTAAGTAAGTTATTGCACTTCCACACACTAATGGGCCACCTTGTATTTCCTAAATGATACCAACCCTAGATTGTATAAAAGAAACCGGTTAATTAAAGACGAAATAGGGATTTTTTTTTCTATTTTCTGCCTGCTTTTTTGTTTTATTTAGAGTCAGAGTTCATGTACTACTCACTTTGTTCCTTTTCGATTCTTTTTCAATTTCATATCAGTTAGCATTTAAAAAAATCTTTGATACCTTCCATTGTTAGTATAACATATAGAATATAGTATAATACAAAATATTTTCGAAATGTTGCCATTATTAAACTACATCTTTTATATTTGGAACAATTTTTGATAACTTCTAAATCAAAGCGTATACGGTGGGCCACCCTGTATGTTTCAACAGTTTAATTTGTTTAATTTCAATTAATGAATAAAAGTTAAATTTGTTTTTTAAAATTTAGTGATTTTTTTTTACAAAATAAATTCAATTTATGTTTTAGTATCTAAATTATACCTATTACGGATCTGTTACTGTTTACTGTACAATGAGAGAGTTATAAACGAAACGAGTCAACGAAATATTGTGAAATGTTCTTTTTTTTACATAGTACTTAATGCAAATTTTTGACAAACACAACTCGTGTTATTGCACCTGATTAATGATTTCCAATTGTTATATTTCGAAAAGAGACTCATTAAAAGTATGCATGAGCTGCAATAGTTTTATTTATATAGTTTTGAGCGAGCAAAGTTTTCACATTAACAAAAACAATTACAAGCTCGACAGTTTTATTATTTGATTTACGGTCAAACTCGGAACTAGTATTGTACCTTGATTTTTATTTAGATATAATACAAGTGTTATCAAGATAATTTTAAAATGCCATTATTTATTACCAATAAAACATAGTAGAATTGTTTTAGCCAATTGCACTTCCTGGAATAGTCGTATAAAGCACCTGCCATGGTTAATTTATTGAAATTAAATCTTTTAGCGAAATACCGAAAGGCAATCGCTCAGGTCATACGTTTCACTAACCTTAAATAGTTAAAGGTTCAATAACAAAAAGTTTTAAAAATTAATATTATTTTACTGCGTGAGTATAATTATTTCACATAAACTGTAACACTCCGTATATCAAAGTAGTCCGTCAGTTGTTAAACATTAAAAAGTGATTCGTAAGCAATATAAAAGACAAGAAATTGGGGCTACAATTCCTCTGATCTGAATATAGTCCAGGCAACGAAGGAAAAATAGAGGAAATAATTCATAGCCAATTTTGGCACACTTGTAGGGGAAGGTGTTCTTAACATACTAAAAGTACTGAGGAGTGGAGGGTGAAGCTAAAGGTGGGGGGGTCTCTAAAGGTTCCTTTTTTTCAGTTTTTTGTTAATAACTCGAAAAATATTTCCTCTAGCGAAAAAATGTTCATATACTAAATCATCGTTTCTCAACCATTTTTATGTGGCGACCCACGAAAAAGCCAAAAAGTTGAGTAAAAAGCCTTGCGACCCCGTCACTATTTTGTTGGGAATAGATTAATTTTTTTGTATAAAAATACATATTTTTTTGCACAGTGTCTTTTTATAATCGTATGATAATGAATAAAACAAAATTCGATCTTGTTGACAAGTTTTAGTCGAATGATATCGATGAAGGAAATCGTGATAAAGTATTTTTATACCCCTCCCAAAAAGTGTTTTTTAACGAAAAAACGTTATAACTCGAAAAATTTCCAATATTTTAATTTGAAATTTTTTTACACAGTTTGTGACTATAAAAACTACCATCTACCAAATTTTCATCGAAATCCAACAATTTTTGACGAAATAAAAAATAAAAAATGCAGTTTTTTGCGTTTTTTGAGCTATTTTGAGGTTGTGTAAAAAAGTCACTAATGATAAAGTTGTAGATATTCCCATGATCTACAACTTTTATTTATAACCTTTTTTTCTAGGAACTTAACTTTGGCCAGAAATCACAATAATGTCTTTTTCATCCGCCCAAAAAATGTTTTTACCGAAAAAACGTTATAACTCGAAAAAATTCCAATATTTTTATATGAACACATTTTTTTCTATAGTTTATGACTATTAAAGCTACCTTCTACCAAATTTTCATCAAAATCGAACAATTTTTTATAAAACTAAAAATAAAAAACGATAACTGCAGTTTTTGGCGTTTTTCGAGCTAATTTTGAGGTTATGTGAAAAAGTCACTGATGAAAAAGTTGTAGATTTTCTCAAGATCTACAACTTTTATATACAACTTTTTTTTCTAGAATTTCAACTTTGGCCGGAAATCGCAATAATGTCTTTTTCCACCCCCCAAAAAAAGTGTTTTTTATCGAAAAAACGTCAAAAATCGAAAAAAATTCAATATTTTCGTTCGAAATTTTTTTCCCTAGTTTGTGACGAATTTTCGTCGAATGAGAGCGATGAAGAGGTCAATATTATGTTCCATTTCGATTATAATTCGATTCATTGTCGTTACGCTTTAGATTTACTTATAGGAACAGTGACACTTTCTGTGATTTGTTCGTATCAGTGAAAAAATAACAGTTCGTCAAAAAAATATCTCATCACTAGTACATATACCACAACTATCTTTTCTCACTCTCACAATAAAATTAATTCCTTTAATAAACGAATCTTTTGTACCTACTAGCTATATATGTAGTTTTCAACAGACTGCGACCCCCTTTAAAAACAAACTCGATCTCCCGCTTGAGAAACGATGTACTAAATTAATCTACATAAAATTCTCTATAAAAAAAATTCCATACACTTTTTTGCTTGGATCAATGCTTAAGGAGATATGGAGGGGGGAAATGGAAAATTTAAAAAAAGTTTTTATTTAAAAAAATTAATATTGAATTTACTGTTTGGACCCTTACTTTGTGGAATCTACTCATGTTACTTTTTTAAATAAAACTAAGTGACTATTTAATGAAAAAATAATTAAAAATCTAAGATATTGATAATGACATATCATCGTCAGAATGACAGAAGTTCTGTCATTCTGACGATGATATGTTCTGTCATTATGACGATGATATGTCAATATCGAAATAATTATCAATATCTTAGATTTTTAATAATTTTTTCATTAAATAGTGGAATTAATTAGAAACACTTATCGCCGAGGTGGTGTCGCATCCGGAGAAGCTATGGAGAAGGAGAATCGTTTTGGCGATTGGAAGTTGTTGAAGTTGCGGCACTGAAAACAATTTGGTCTCCACATTCCCACGGCCTGGCTTCATGAAGTACATATTGATTGATTGTGGTGCCAATCCAATGAAGAGAACTGTCAAGTCCACATCCTCCCCAACTATTACTACAGTTGGATATACCGCAGCTTTATCCAACCAGCACCTCACAATATTGCCGTCAGCATCCCCTGTATCAACAGTTGTTTCAATCCCTGCCTTGTCCAGCCCAGCCTTGTTTTGTTCATTTCGTTAGTTAGAAAATGCTCTTGTTGAACTGTGATGTGCTTTCATGAAAGTTGATGTCAACAGAAGTTTTTGTGATCCCTTTTCGCTTCTGCTCCGCTCGTTTTGTGCTGTCGACATCACTATAACCATCAAAAACCACCATACAATTTTCTCCGTAATGTTTCTGTACATAGGCAATGCACTGATGGCAAATTGATGAAATGTCGGAGGACTGTTTCCACTTTATGCGGTGGAGAAGGAAACCGCCATCTACGATAACGGTGCTCTTTGTGAGATCCTCTATTGGCAAAACATCGTAGAGGGTTGATTTTTTCCTTTTCGCATTCCGCCTTCGCTGAACAGAACCAAGGGGTATGGAGTTAATTCATATGCCAAAAGCTCTGCTACCATCGCTGTCGTTCTTTTAGTACGTTGTTAAGGACACCTGGACAAATCTGGAAAAATGGTCAAAAATTGTCAAACACTGTCAAAGTTTTGAAAAAATGGTTAATAATTGCCAAATATTTTCAAAAATTGTCAAAAATTTGGAAAAATGGTTAATAATTGTCAAAAATTGTCAAAAACTGTCAAATTGTTAAAAAAATGGTCAACAATTATAAGACTGTCAAAAATGGTCAATAATTGTTAAAAATTGTCAAAGATTTGGAAAAATTGTCAAAAATGATCAATAATTGTCAGAATCTGTCAAAAATGGTCAATAATTATTAAAATTTTGAAAAATGGTCGAAAATTGTTAAAATTTTGAAAAAATTGTCGATAATTATCAAAAAATGTCAAAAATGTTGAAAATTTTCAAAATTTTTGAAAGTTGTCAAAAATGGTCAATAATTGTCAGAACCTGTCAAAAATGCTCAAAAATTGACAAAAATGGTCAATAATTGTTAAAATTTGGAAAAATGGTCAAAATTTTTGAAAAATTTTCAAAATGGATCAATAATTGTCAAAAATGGTCAATAATTGTTGAAATTTAAAAAAATGGTCAAAAATTTTGTAAAAATGGTCAATTGTCAAAATTTTGAAAAATAGTGAAAATTTTCGAAAAATTGTCAAAATTTTGAAAAAATGGTCAATCATTATAAAAAGCTGTCAAAAATGGTCAATAATTGTAAAAAATTGTCAAAATTTTTGAAAAATGGTCAAAGTTTTTGAAAAATTGTCAAAAACGGACAATAATTGTCAGAACCTGTCAAAAATGGTCAATAATTGTTAAAATTTGGAAAAATGGTCTAAAATGGTCCACATTTTTGAAAAATTGTCAAAAATGATCAATAATTGTCCAAACTGTCAAAATTGGTCTATAATTGTCAATAATTGTTAAAATTTTAAAAAATTGTCAAAAATTGTCAAAAAATTTGAAAATATGGTCAATAAATGTCAAAAAAATGTCAAAATTTTTGAATAGAGGTTGAAAATTCACGAAAAATGGTCAAAAATGGTCATTCTATTGTGCTTAAGAAGCAAGCTTCTATCGGCGGTCCGACGACCGCTCACCTTTTCTTTTTGTTTTACTAACCATAAAAATAAATATTAAGTTACTTTACTTGTATTCTTTAAATTTGTGCAGTTGTTGAAAAAGTATAGTGTGCAACATGTGGGGAAAGTACTTTTCTCCTCTTTGCACGATATACTATTTAGTATCTCTATCATCTTCCACGAACTTGAGCACTCATCAAATTAACCATTGGACAAACAATAAATATATGGGTGTGTAGGGAAAATTTTTTTGAACAAAAATACTGGACATCGATTTTTACGCCCCCCAACGTACACTCTCGGACCACATAGCTTTCTCCGAAATGGTTAGACATGAAAATTCGAGACCCCGAAATGAAATTCATACAAGTTTTCCGGCTTCAAAAAAAAAATACGCCCCCCCTAGCGCGCCTCTCCCTTCAAAGATCCATCATCCAAGCGGTACGAACTTTTTTATTATTTGAGCTATCGAAATGAAACAAAAACCATTCGATTCGTAAATATCTACCAAAAAAGGGGGGGCCAACCTGAAAAAATATACAAGTACATATAGCCAAAAATAAGTGAGACCCGAAAATTTTTTTTAATATGCCCAGGTGAAGGGGAGTATCGGAATAGTTTTGTCCCTAAATTTTTATCAGGACCATTAAGGGGGGGATGAAAAAAAATTTACTCCGATTTTGATGAAATTTTAGGGAGGGGTGTTTTCGAGGTCAAGGATTCCAAAAAATATATCAGTTGCGACCTAAAAATTTTTTGACAGGTAATCGAGAAATATCTTGGAATGATGTATACAGGGTTTTTCATTATATATTTATTATTTTTATCTCAGTAGTTATTTGAGATACAGAAAAAGATTAATGCAGAGGTTCGAAAAGGTAAACTGAAGATTTTAGTTATATTATTCAAAAATTATATACAGGGTGATTGATTAGTGTGATAAAGCTTAGTAGGACTGTTATAATCACTGGGCAGGGTGATGGACTTGGTGGAAAGGGCTAGGGAAGGTAGCTGGAGGAACAAGAAATTGGCCCTACTCGTGTTCTTCGACGTCGGGAACGCGTTCAACAGTGTCGGCAAACGGGCAGTGTTTAGCGCGTTGCTGAGACTTTTGGTGGGGGTAGGGGTTGGTTAACCTGGTGGAGGACTACCTGATAATAGACTCTAGAGGGAAAGTTGAGAAAAGAAACCAAATAGCTCTAATTTTTCAAGACATAAAAGAAAAGAAAATAACTCCGGTGCGGTATAGGTACGGAGAAAGAAATTAAGAACCCTACAAAGGAAAAAAGCCATGCAGAGAAGGCAACTTCAAATAATAATAATAATAATAATAGAGGGAGGAGGTATGAGACTGGAGTGCCCCAGGGCTCGGTTCTGGGACCGACGCTCTGGAAGTGTGTGTTTGATGTGGTTTGTGGGATAGTATGTGAAGAGGGATGTGAGATTACGGTGTATGCGGACGATGTGTGTCTGGTATGTACGGCAAAGGGAGAGGCGGAGATAGAAAGAAAGGCGAAGAGAATGTGTAGGAGGATTGTGGAGAAGATAGAGCGGTGCGGACTAGAAGTGGCGGCATATAAGACAGTGGGGTTGCTAGTGAAGGGACGGAGCAAGAAGTGGGGGTGATGGCGAAGGGAAGGAGAATTCCTATGGAGGAGTCTGTGAAATACCTGAGGGTGTGGTTGGATAGCCAATTATCCTTCAAAACTCATATGTTGAAGGCGGCAGAGAAGGGGAAAGTGAGGGCAGCATGGCAGGCAAGATTGATGTGTAATGTGCAAAAGCCGGGAGAGTGGAAGAGGAGGGTAATTGGTAGGACGGTAGAGCAGAGTATGCTGTACGGTGCGGAGGTGTGGGGTGAAAAAGCGGGGGTGAATGCGAGGGTTAGGCCACTCCTGCGGGTGCAGAGAGGGATACTGCTGAGGGTGGTGCAGGGGTACAGGACAGTGGGTGGCTGGCAAGATCCTACCCATTGGACGTGATGGCTGGAGCCAGGAATAAACGTTGTAGGGGTGCGACCAGAGAGGAAGTACAGGAATGGATGGAGGAGGAAATGGAGAGAAGGTGGGAGGAGTATGAGGGCGCGCTAAAAGGAGCGATTGGGAATAGGAGAGATTGGATGGACCGGAAATTCGGGGAGGTGAACTACTTATTGACACAGGTGTTCACTGGACATGGGTCGGGAGTGGGGTACCTCCACAAAATTAGGAAATGAGAGACTGGAGTGTGCGAGAGGTGTGAAGTGGAGGATGATGTGGGGCATGTGTTTAGATGCAGCAGGAACGAGGAGGTGCTGAAGAAGTTGGAGAGGAAACTAGGGGAGGCGGTGTATTGGGTGAACATGGTGGAGATAATGTTGATGGGGGGAGGAGGAATGGATGGAGGTGAGTGGTGTAGTAGAGAGCGTGGTTAGGGGGAGAGAAGGACTCGATATGGCATGAGAGGTAGGAATGATAGTTAGGGAGAAGACGACGGCGTGAGCGGAGAGTGTGCGAGGGAGGGACCGCCGCCCGTCTCGAAGTATGCTAGGGTAGTGATTCCAAGGCAGGGGTAACGGCGAGTTTGAGGTGGGTTTGGTTGATAGGCATCCCCTTGGGGATGAGTCCAACACTGTTTGGGTCCTGGACCCATTCGAACATGAGTTTCCCATCCCGACCCGAAAAAAAAGGACTGTTATAATAAAAGATACAAATAAAAGTTATGTTTAAAAATTGTAGATAGCTTTAAGCTTCATATTTCGGAATTAGTTACAATGTTACAAGGTGTTCCATAAATCGGTGCCAGATCAAATTTATGTTTTTTTTATATGAAACACCCTATATTTTACTTTAAAACTAAAATATGCATCATTTCCCCATTACAAAATTATGAGGTTGTAATCTGTTATACAGGGTATTTTAAAAGTTATAACCAATTTTCCGTCAAAATCGTAACAAGTTCAATTGGATAGGAGTAAGATAATAATAATATATTGAAGCCAAAGATTTTTGATGAATATCAAAATTTACAAACATAAATTAAATCAAATACATGGTGAGTCAAAACTCAAGTACATTATTTTCTTAGTAATTTTAAATAGATCCCCCTGTATTTGATTCAATAAATATTTGCAATATCACTCGAGTTTGTAAATAATTAAAATTCTTTGGCTTCAATATATTTATTCTTTTACTCCTATCCAATTATACAGGACGTTTAACTTGTTACGATTTTGACGGAAAATTGGTTATAACTTCCGCATTTGATTTTGGACTTTATCTTCGGTGTTGCATTTTAAATAGTTAACAGTTTTTCTTGTTTGCTAAGAGCTAATTTTAAATTTAGCAAACCAAATTTACCCGGTAAAATACACACCTCCTGTGCAATTTTTTAATGAAATAATTACTCGCTTATATTATATTTTGTATTTCTAGCGTATTATATTTATTAGACAAGACCCGTTAACGAGTATGTCACCTTACTTTATTTATTAGACAAGGCCCATTAACAAATCACTTTGCTTGTGAACCGAGTTTTGTTTAACTCATCTCTCGTAACACGTGCAGGTGATCAGGATTGAAGGGGCAGAGGGAACAAGTTGAGGGGTTCTGAAATGTGAAGTGGTCTGTTTGGAATGGGATCATTTTTTGGAAGTCTTGGTCTATACATAGCCGTCGTATTTAAAAGAGTAAATTCAGATAGTTGTATTGTTAACGAGTTTTATTATAACTTTATCCTTTTTTAGTCTTACACTTAAGAAAGTTTAAATTTTTTTTCGTTTCAGGATTTTTGCTTCTTGGTATTAGCAAAGATTAATTTTGTAATATTTGGTATTAGTATACAATACTCTGTCTGCCCTTGTAAGTCAATGCATCTTGTTGATTTTAGAAAAAAACCATTAACACTCGGTGCATGAAATACCAAAGATAAACAATGTCAGCTTCAACTTAGAATATTTGAGTTTACATTTATAATTTAAAAGAGCGAAGGTCATTAAACTTTGTTATTAGTATTACCATCTGCAGACCGGTCGGCCAGATACCTTTTACTTGAGCATTTAAAAAAAATTGAATTGAAGAAATCACGATTTGATATGTGTGACTTTGGATGAGTTACATAATTATTGTACAGTTCAAAGGCCGAGATAATGTAAAAACGCCTGAATAAATAATGAGAGGCTGTTATTATAAAAAAAATAATTGGTTATTTCACTTTTAAACGCATCGGCTACTTCTTCGGCGATGTAAAATGTACATTCTAAACGCGGAAATGGGAATCAATCTTTTAGTACTAGGTCCGGATTAAAACGGTGAATTCAGTGCAGAAGTGAACACTCGATCATTTTGTTGATGATTTAAATATTACCTGAAGTTCGTGACCCTCGGAATTTCTCAAAAATTTTCGTATTTATTAGAAAGCCCTATTACATACAAAAAATAAAATTATTAAAATAATTTACGCATATTAATTAGTTCATAATATAACAACAAATTTTATACAAAACACTGTAGCTAAGTGCACAGCTGTTGCATATACTGTTGATAAATTCGTTGCTACCATTTGACGGCGAAATTTACCACCGCTCGTGCTCATTGGTCAAATCAAATAGCGCGCGCTTCACTGGCTTCCTGTTACAAATTTCCGTTCCATTTCACGAAATCACTGCCATAAATTGCAGGAAACCGAGTTACACATCAAAAATTTCTTAGATGATGCAATTTTGAAAGAAGAAATGACAATCCAAAGTAATCGCATTTTTTAAAATTTCTGACAAAACTTAACGTCTGGGACACAAATTTTAGCACAAGCTTTGGATGGACTATGTTGCCAGCTCTCACTTACGTAACTCGTGATGGCTTGTAAATCCTTCACCCAGGGTCTAAGATTTTTTTACTGAGAAAATTATGGTAAATCCAGAAATTCTAGAGAAAAATCCAAAAAACGATTTTTTCATAACTTCAACGACCACTATTTCCTTTCCCCTTTTTGGAAATCTTCATGTAATGTTTTGGTTATTCATTTAAATAGTTTTTACCGGTGGGATAAAATTATACACATTACTATGTCTAATTACTATTGATTAATTTATTAAACTTAATTTATATACACACTCTATTTGATGTCTTCTAATTTATTTACACTCGGTATAATAGTTCTAATTTATTTTTTACCACTTGAATATTACTCTATTTATCTTCACTATTTCATTCACTGTCCGATTACTAAGAACTTCTGTGAACTAACTTTTTACTGTCCGTTTCACTAGTTATCAACTCACTCAAAAACCCTCGTATATATAGTCTTTACCAACTCTCGGAAATTCTAGTATTTTCCGCGCTCGACCTATCTATGAACAAAGCGTATTTTCGAGAATGTTCTCGAAAAGAGCGCAGCCACCAAAATTTACAGTCGAGAGACAGGGCCGGCTTTAAGTTGGTAACCTTGCAACAGTATTGGGTATTTATATATAAAAATATTCCCTTCTCTTTTTGAAAAACTCCATATGGAATACAAAGTATTGGATATTTTTTCGAGAAGGAGAAGGGAAAATACCTTGATTTTTAAGATATTTACAATTTTCTTTCCTATCCACGAACCGATTATAATGGAATCTTACAAATAACAGTATTAATAATAGTTTACATAAAAGCTCAAAACATATTTCCGACCAACTGACACTGATCAAAGTGTAACAATCTACCTATAACAATATCGGAAAATATAAGCCACGAAAATAGAAAAAAGTAAATTACCAAAAATATCCGCCATGTGTGACCGAACAAAAAATATTTATCAGTAATACTATCTATCTATCACAAAATCAATCACTCCTATCAACTATCAAGATGCGATAACTAGAGGAGCAAATTCCGTCATCTGCGCATGCGACTTTCTCGCTACGAGGGTCGCAACTCACGGCTTACTTTTTCAAGAAGGGGAAGGAAAAATAACCATTTCATTCACCCTTCCCCTTGAAGGTTCTTTAAGGTGAAGGGTGTATGGAATGGTTATTTTTCCTTCCTCTTGAAAAAGTAAGAGGCGCGAGCTGCGACCCTCCCTTCCCCTTGAAGATTCTTTAAGATGAAGGGTGTATGGAATGGTTATTTTCCTTCCCCTTCTTGAGAAAGTCGCATGTGCAGATGACGGAATATGATCCTCTAGTTATCGCCTCCTAAACTATCACCTGATCACACCACAATCCTAATTTGTGACCCTATTTTATAACCTATAATTTACAAAATTTAAGTATTTTCTTTCTGGTGTTTTTCTAAAATAGTATTTGAAGTTTAAAGAGAGAATATATTTATATCATTTATTAGTGTGAAAAGAGTATCATTTTTAAAACTAAATTCATGATTTTCAAAGTAAAAACTGTGTGATCCAGCGAAATTTTTGTTTTAAACTGTTTTATTTAAGGTAAGCCTTCAAACAAGCCTTCAAAGTTAACATAAAATTCCGAGGGAGGCGAAGTTTACCAGATTCGACAAGGGTTAATATGTCAAAATTGCATGCTTCGTACTCTTTTCCATGGTGCAAATTTCAAATTTTTTTGTATTCAATATCGTAATGTGTATTTACTGTATTACGTTAACAATCCGTCCCTGAATATTAAAAATGAAAATTGAACATATCTGCATTCTCACGGCTTTTCGTCATTTATAGAGCATAACGTGCAACTATTTAATTTCTTAATAATTAGAAGAATAATAATGGCGAATTTACTTTCACAAAAATAATTGAAATCCAACACTACAGAATGTTGTTAAGTAGAATTAAAATATTTACTTACATCCAATTCAGCTTAGAATATAATATATATACAGGGTGTTTCTAAATTCAGGAGGTGATTAACCTGTATAACATTATGCCGAGTCTTTCCTATGACAAAATTTGTTCAGCTCACCTCCTTCCTAGATATCACACCCCCAAAAGGTGCTGAGTGAAATTGAGTTAAGATGAAAACTTGAAATTTTGTAATTTTCGTCCACTCGTAATGACCAACCATTTTTTCAACATTCATGTTACATTATAAGGGGGTGACATTATCAACCCTTACCTCACTGAGCAGGCACGTAGCAAAATTAACGGTCACTGGTACACACCGTTACATGCTGCGGTCTGAAAAATAAGCCAGGCCTTGAAAAAAGTAAACAAAAATCCAACGAAAAAACAGCGCCTAGAGTTGGTTTATTTTGAGAAACCGCTCTAAAAAGTACATTCGCCGGTGCCAACTAGTGGAATAGTGCAACGGTAAGAAAACCCTTCCATCCTTCCTTCTAACATGACGAGAACCAGGGCAGAAACAAAGAGAAAGAAAAACGACGACACTTACGATGGATTTCCCGAACTCCAACTTCCAAATCTTTCTTCCAACAAACTTCTAAGACACCCTCCAGCAGCTCAAAAAAACCCAAAATCCGCCCATTGATTGAATCTCCTGCTCCACGACTCAATTCTCCTCACTACGAAAATTTTCCAGACTTAGCAGCACTCTTCAATAATCTCTCCAGTGCTAACATCTTATTTAAGCAAAATGTTAGCCGAAAAAGAGTCAGATTACAAAATGTACAACACCCTTTCCTACGCCCAGGCAGCCAAATCTCCGGCTCCATCTATGTCATCTTCTCGTTCTTCCCAGGCCTCCTCAGTTCACAAAGCACCAAATATTCGACAAATCGACGAGGCAGCCTTAGTTCGCAGTTCATTTCGGACTTCTTACCATCTTATCTCCTTATCACCATTAACAACTCCGCTTCAAACCCTTAACCTACGAAACCTTCAACCCAAATTCTGCTCCCAGAGGGAACTTTTCATCCTTCCGAACAGAAATGAAATTCTAAGAGGCCAAATCTTTTACCTTTAAGCAAATCCAAATTCCACAGCCCTCCTCAAAATTCCGAGGAACATTTGCCCTAAAATTCTCCAACTTAAAATTCAAAATGCCATTGGAGACAACAAAGTTTACCTCTCCACTCTTGCCTCCAGGAAATTCCTTTCAGCCAATAACAACACCCCAAACTTCTCCTTTGTCATTTCCTACGTCGACAAAAACATTTCCAATGAAGAAATCTTTGATCTTCTCAAAGATCTTCAAATCAACTTCCAAAAATGCTGGAGGATCGTCTCCAAAGTTCCTGAAGAGTACTAACTTTCCTATAACAGGGTAGATTTCAATATTTACATATCCAATGAAGGATAATTTAAAACCAAACAGTAAAATCATTCGGGAACAAAAAAAAAGAAAAACACCTTATTTACTTTATTTAATATCAAATCATTTTTGAGATTGAGTTTTATGAAATAAAAATATTAAAGAATTATTACAGTTTCCTGTAAAATTGTCGTATTTAGTATATCTACAAGATTTAATCAACCCCGTTTGACTTAGAAGTGTAATTCAATGTATGTCGAGGCATATAGCCCGGTAAGTAGTTGTTTCTTCTTAGTTGAACGGTCACTGTTTTTGAAAAATATTTTTCAAAACTTAGTTGTAAAGCGTTGAATAATATATATTCATTATTCGATATCTGTCAATAAAAATATTATTTAAAATCTCTGTACCAATGGATTCGGAAAAAAATAACAAAATCATGATTTTATTCTTTATTAAATGATATACAACGTATTGATAGTGGAAGACAGTAAAAATAGAAAAAGCAAGAATATGTTAACTCGGTTAGTCTAAATTATTATTACTCACAAGAAGTATTATTTCTTTTTCAAATAAATTAACGGTAAAGAGAAATTATGTTCCAATTCATTAATCACACCATCAATACAATAATGAAAATTAACGGTTATTAGCAGTTTACAATTCGCAGATCATAATGGACGAATCAAATTATAAAAAACAATTTATATTCATTCATTTATTTGGGTTGTGGTTATCAGCCCAGGCACCTGAACTCAATCTTTGTACCATTTCCCATGTTATCTACTTCCATTCCAGAAGCTTCGATCGAGATCTCCTAGAGCCGGATCTTAATCTTCTCGAACCTGATCTAGATCTAGAGCCAGAACGAGATCTACGGGAGCCGGATCTAGATTTCCTGGACCTAGAACGAGACCTCCTATAGCCGGATCTGGATCGTCTAGAAGTAGATGATCGAGCGGAGCCTGACCGGGATCTTCTCGATCCTGATCTTGATCTGGCCGAACCTGAACGTGTTCGTCGAGATCCAGATCTTGATCTCGCGGATCCGAATCGAGCCTGACCTTGATCTTCTAGAACCTGATCTAGATCGTGATTTTGCAGAACCGGATCTTGAACGTCTTAAGCCTGATCGGGAACCTAAATCATTTGATATTGAACATACTTTTTTTTATACAGATACTTACGTGATTTTCATGAACCAGATCTTGAACGTGCTGGAACTGATCTTGATCTGGACCTTGATGCAGCTCGAGCAGAACCAGATCGTGATCTAGACTTCCTTGAACCCGAACGTGATCTAGATCTTGAAGCTGCTTTGGCAGATCCAGACCTTGATCTTGATCTATAAGCTGCTTTTGGAGAAGGTGATTTAGATCTTGACTTTCTATTGTTGTCTTTTGAGTCAGAATGAATGGAATTTGATCGTGATCTTGATCTGGAAACAGCTTTTGGAGAATCTGGTTTTCTAGAACCGGATCTGCATCTTGATCCTCTATTATTTTTTGGACTTGTTGATCTCGATTTTCTTGACCCTGAATTAGATCTAGAGCGAGATTTGGACCCCTTTCTGAATTCTTGTGTTGGTGAGTTGGATCTGGATTTATGTGATTCTTCACATGCTGCTCTTCTGCATTGGTAAAAAAGCCTAGTCTCCTTGGTAGTAATTTTTCCCAGGTGTGCCTTCCAATTCAGTTTGGAATCAACTCCCAGATATTCAACTTCAACAATTTATATTATGAAATGTATTATCGCACGCCCCTGGAGTTTACAGAACGAACCGAAGGTGTTGTATTACAATGTAGTGGCCTTTTTTTGTTCACAATAATTATTAATGATCTCCTTACTATTCTTAATTACTGTAAGTGGATCCTATTAATAATCTAAAGATACGAGGGTGGTCCCAGAAGTACCTAAACTCACATTTTTGTTGAAAGTTTTGTAACAAGAGTTCGTCGCTTCTGCATTTGATTTTGGACAAACTTTAAGCCTCCAGTTATTTGTGTATTTAGCTTAAGTTAGTAGAAATAATACATTTTTCTAAATTACTTTTTCTTTTGTTGCAGATTGTGCAGATGAAAATTGTCTTCGCTGTGGCGCCAAAGGGTGCTTTAAATGCGCTAACTTAATACTTCATCCCTCCAGAGCATGCGTTAGTAAATGTCCTTTCGGACACGTTGAAAAATGGAGTACCATGATAGACTACGTTGGAAAAGTCTGTCAACACAATGGAAATTTCCTAGGGCTGTCCAGCAATGTTATAGCAGTATTAACCGGTGTAGCGACTGGTACAATCCTTTGCCTTATACTGATAACTTGCGCCATTCTATACATTAAATTTAGAAGAAAAAACTCACCATCTTTAAGCGAAACCAGCTCAGAAGCAGATGATACGCCAGAAAGAAAAGATTTCGTTAAACAGTTAGAAACGTTAAGACCGTATGCTCAAAATTATCTGGATATGTTAAATGATACCAGAAGACAAATAAGGGAACTACACGTTCAAGGCGACACTTCCGCTATATCTGCTTATAGACCTGTCGTAAGAGACTTAGCCAAAATTCTTCTTCTTCTTAATAGACCAGTGGACAAATTATTCATGCCCGATGACTGGGAACACCTGTTCAAATGGGCGGAAAAAGCTTTGAAGAGGTATAAAAGAATGAGCGAAACATCCCACTTACAAGTAGCTCAGTTAGTTGATTTTCTACAGGGACCTGTAATAACTACCGATCTGGCTAGGGATGTTGATAGTTCGCGAGGAAGCACCACTATGAGTACCTTCAAACCAAACCAAGTGTTCGGGTCTAGTTTAAGCTTAGAAGATATAGCTATAAATAATTTTACCAGTAATTATGACTCTAAGTGTCATTTACCTTTGAATCCCCAATGGAAATTTGAGTATTCTTTGGTGAACAACTTACCCTCATCCGAATTCAACCCTTCTACTTGGAAGAATAGTAAGGAGTATTTGAATAATTCCTTATTTTTGGAAGACGATTTTTATCAGCTCGGGTTTAGACCTCAAGATGAAATAACGACAGAGTTGTAATATTTTTTAACAATTATTTTCAGTAGCGACTACGAGGAGGCATATTTTCGGCAATAATTGAAAAATTATTTGCAATAAAGATAGAGTTCCGGGTATTTATTGAAAATGCCCTCCTCTTCAAGAACCTATTTTCAGATTTGGATTATCTCTTATAGTTTCTGAGTTATTCGCAAAAAACTAAACAACAAACTCTTAATTTGTTTTAACTTTTGCAATTTTTTATCTAAGTACTAATAAAACGTCATTCCAAATCAAAAAATTTTAGAAGCTAAAACTAAAATAGATCCAACTACGAAGTTTTACTGTAGGCAACCAACTATACATTTAATGGCAAGTGCAATGAACGTGTCTACAAATATTCTGATATTTTTGTAGCGCCAGACGACAAATTAAATTTAATATAGGTACAGGTGCAATAAATTGCTACTATCTGTGCTAAATATGTTTGTCAAAATTCAATTTGTAGGTAGATCTAGGGCGTTTCAAAAAAATAAATAAAATTTTTTTTCTTCTCGGAACCACGCTCAAAAGTTTAGATGCCTAAATAGGCCTCTGAAAATATGAGCCCTTAATATTAATATTAAGGTTGTCTGCATCGCACTATTCGATTTCCCATAAGAATAACATAGGAAAAAAGTTTTTTTTTCTTCTGATTTTTATAACTAATAAATGATTAATTGTACTGCAATGCCCATCATAGATTTTTGTAGAGAAATGAACGCTCTACAAAAAAGGTCTGATCCCAGATAGCAAAATTTGATTCATAGAATGTTCCGGAAGAATAATGGTATATTCAGTGAATGTCCAAGAGATATATGTATTCTTCATAGAATATTCCTAGGATTAACACTTTGTTCCGTCCCCACAATATTCGATGGATATCCTGCGAGAATATTCCATGAATATCCTAAATATTCTATGAATATCATATAGATATTCCGCAAGATGCATTCGAAGGATATTTTCAAGGAATATACGACGCATATTCCCGATATTACTCGAATATTCCAAGGATATTCAAACTGGCACATTCGGGGATCATTCCAAGCGAATATACCATGAATATTGCAGATGTTCCTTGAATCGTCCATGAATATTCAGATTGGCACGTTTAAAGGGACAACACCAAGGGAATATTGTAAGTATATTCCAGATATTCTTTCAATGTCCTCCTGACCATATTTGAAGAATGTACATTTCACACTACATGAATATTTCATGTAAATTAAACTCAACTATTAAGGGAAATTATATGAAAGGATATATAAAAACCAAATATTAATTAATTATTTATTTCCAATACATCATTATCTTCAGTTGGGAATTTTTTCATATCGTTGGCTTTAGCTAACCATTTGCTAATTGCCACTTCAAAATCCTTGGAAGTAGTTTCAGAGTGTTGTTTTAAGACAGATTCTAAAAAACAGTTGTTATAGTTTTTGTGTTTGGAATAAATATTATTTCCAATCCAATGTCAATAATAAAGTATGAGTAATCTGTACATTATAATAGAATACTATTCTGTTAAGAGCTTTAAAAATTGCCCCTCTATTATACTCTGTGAGTTAATTCTATTTATAATAAAGCTTTATATATTATTCAATTACTGCAACAATAGTGCTTTATCATTTTTGCTAAACTTGTTTAACAATTTAATTTATTTCTGCACAAAACTGTCAACAAAACATAATACTCGTTTATTACGGCAATGCATAATTGAGTTTTATTAAATGAGTTTTTCCCTTTATGTCCTTGAAAGCTGTACATCATGGCTACCTCATCTTTAAAGATTTTTTTCAAAGATCTAACACTTTATTTGTAATCCAATCTTCCTTCATGGCTTAGGTAAATAACCTACAGAAAAATTTATTTATTAGATTTCTCATTAAATAGTGTTGTGTATTAATTTTATAAGAATATAATAATATCACTTACGCATCTAGATTGACAGCATGTTTTCCAGTTCTTCTATGTCTGCTATGTTAAATAGAGGCACTAATCTGCATTTTTCTGTTGGCCTCTGATGATAATAGTGGACAGTTCATCTACTTTTCGGTCAATTTAATTAATTTTCTTTTCTTGTAGTTCCAAGATTCTTTTAATTTTCATTAAATATGATATTGTACTTTCTACAGCAGTATCATCTGCAACAAACATAAACATGAATTTTAATTGTAATATAGGTAATACAATTCCGAGTCGGAGATTTCATTAGTTAATTCATTAGAGTCCTGATTATAATTTGATTCAAACGTGTTTGCAGGTTGTATTACCGCATTTTCCCCAACATATTTTAGAACTCTAATAATTTCCCCACTTATTTGTTTTTAAATAAAAATTACGGTTTCGATTTAACGTTGTACGTTTTCCTGACATTTCATAATAAGTACCAAAATTTTACTCACCTTAAAAATTCACACTACACACAAAAGTATGGATGCAAATATTGCAAATGGATGACTGGATGAGTCAAATAATTCAATGGCAGACTGGCAGATGTAAATTCTTCTTATGCTAACTAATGGCCTCTTACTCAGTATGCTTTTAGAAGCTCCCTTCCCGAATATTCTGAGAATCTTCTACGAAAGATATTCCTCAAGAGATATTCTTAGGATTTGCCCCTAATCTTATTTTATGGATATTCTATTGGGAACATCCGTAGAATATCCGTTCAGAATATATATATTTACCGGATATTCTTGGAATATTCGGAATATTTATATTCCTTCTAGGACATTGAGAGAATATCCCAGGAATATTGCGTGCTATGTGGGATGTCATTTTTCGATAAATCTACTCAGTCGAAAGTTATTCAATGTCAAAGTTAAATTCATTCTCAATTTAGCCGTTTTCTTTTTAATACTCCTCAGTTGATGTGAAGAAAAAAATTGTTGCGGCCATTCAAAATCGGGACAGTTTTACACCAATGCGTCAACGGTATGAAATTACTGAAGAAAATCTAATATCTTTAGTGCAAAAAGATTTGAGTGACTTTGTCTCCAAAAATTGTCTCACCAAAGATGAGGAACAACTGCAATACTTATTGCAAGTAGTTCGCGAAAAATCTACCTGGGTATTGCAGTACAATTCATCATTTATTAGTTATAAAAATCAGAAGAAGAAAAAACTCTTTTCCTGTGTTATTCTTATGGGAAATCGGAAAGTGCGATGAGGACAACCTTAATATTAATATCAAGGGCTCATATTTTCAGAGGCATCTAAACGAAACTTTTAAGAGTGGTGGAAGAAAAACATTTTTTTTAAACGCCCTAAAAAATCAACTCAGCTTATTCTAATTGGATATTCCTGTTTCCCTTCGTAACTTACTCCAACCATATTTTCCTGTACAATGTTCCTTTCCACTGATTTTATTTTAATTCAAACTGACTAAATTTGCCTTTGGCACCTACAGTACAACGGATGAAGTAATATTATACCTATTAGTTGTTTTAAATTGCCCTGGTGGTGACGCTACTGTTTAATTGCAAACCAAAATGTACTAGTCAATTTTTTTTTACCTTTTTATATTTTTTGTGTATTGTGTGTATCTTTTTAGTTGTATATTCGATGTATATGTTAGAATTATGTCAGATATAATTGTATAATTTGATAATAAATTTATTTATATATACCTTATTATGTGGTTTTATTTTTTCGTAATAATATAAATAACCGAAAACATTCTGTTTGGGAAAAGGAAAAATGTACCCAGTGGCGGAACAACGTAGCCTCGGGCCTGTGTGCGAAATTTTTGCCAGGCCCCCATTATGATATGGAGTATTGATATACTGTATTTGAAAATCAAGAGAGAGTAAATTCCCTGAAATGTTTTGCAGTTATCAGTGTTAAAGGCAGTAAACCATAGACGTGCGTTTTCAAAATTAAATTAATATGGAAATAGAAATATTTAATTTGTTTTAGTTATTTATACCTAGATTACCAATTTTAGATAGATAAACATAATTCGTAAGTAGTAATTTAATTTGGGTAAAATGAAGAAAAAGTCAATATTATTTTAGGCATTTTGTTTTAGGCATATGTTTATTTACAAAATATGTATATAATATGTACAGATAATTACAATTATTTATAAATTAATATGAGGAGCTTAAAAAACAATTAAGTAGGTATATGAGAAAAAAAAAACCAACCGCAAGGATAAAATTTGACGAGCAACATGCAAAAAATACGACAATATTAAATCTTAAAAAATAAAAATCTAAAAATAAAATTAAAGTACATAAATTAATAATTTTAAAGTTATGGTTCCTCGCACTCTGTGTCAGAAGATTCACCATCTGATTCTAGAGAAATTAGAATGGGCTCTATAGTAATATCAATTATGTTATCTAGCTCCCACATTTTTTTTTCTATTTCTGTAACGTGTCTAATACATTTTTGCCAATTTTCACTTGTTACTTCAGATATTGCCTTATTGAAGAGATTTTTAACATCTGATAATTTAAAAGTAGTGTTATTTCTGGCAACATAACCTTTAACTTGAGCCCATATCAATTCTATCGGATTCAGCTCGCAATGGTAGGGTGGTAAACGAAGGATTTCAATTTCTCGTTTTTTGGCTATCTCCTCAATATTATATTTTTTATAATTTTGCTTATGTTTTTTAGCAATAGTTAACAATTCTGCCCTCAGCATTGTATTGTCAAAGGCTAAATTTTTAGAAGATAACCATTTTGCAATTTCATCCTTTTTCCATTTAGTGGTTGGTAAAGGTTCAAGTAATCTGGAGTGGTAACTTGCATTGTCCATTACAATAACCGATCTGATATGGCAAAAAAGAATAATCTCTAATTATTATTAATAGCGGACTGTATGATATCTTCAATCTTACCTTATGCACCGGCAGGTTTGTATTTTCTTTAATCTTCGGTGAAATAGCTATAGGGTAAGATAGAGGAGGGAAAAACGGTAATTAATTTCACCTTTCACTATAATTAATCACCATAAAATAAAAATGTTAACCGGTTTTTAAAACAATGTTCTCTCTGCTACGTACGAATATCTACTACCGACTGGTTTTACGACCAAAAATGCTACTATATACTAGAAGCCCTGTTTTCACTTAATTTTTACTATATCTACTAATAGGCAATACCAAACACACGCAAAAGGTCTGATTGAAAATGATAAATACGCCAAAACATCCTGCCCCCCAAGTTTATTATAAATGAAGGAAAAAAAAATTCAACTAAAATAACTATATTTCATACATTGTGTCTGCGCATGCCCACAAAATCACAACATGGGTGCGTATTTGTTCATGCACAAGCCATGATTAGCAAACCGAGCCATAATTTGTTTAAAAAATTCTAAACTACAAACCATCACCAAAATACGGAAGGGAATTTCCGAAAGGGAAAGAAAACTAAACTAAAATTTTAATGAAATATTTATAACAAACAATTCCTCTTCAGTTTATTGACTGGGTAGAGGGCACAGTTTAACAACTGGGCGCATGTACGTGCCATTCCTGGTTCGTACCTTGACAATTCGAACAATCCCATCCTTTCCAGGGTACAAAGTTTCTATGACCGCCAAAGGCCACTGTAAAGGTGGGATAGATTCGTGCATTATTACGACTACCATACCTTCCTTTGCAGGATTTGATTTGGTGTTCCATTTTAAGCGCGATTGCATAGAGCACAAATATTCAGAATGCCATCTCTTCCAATAGTGTTGGATTATACTATCTAGCAATTTATATCTTTTTAAAAGGCTCATATTTTCTAAAATTGCATCAGGAGCCGGTAAAGACATTAATGGTTCTGCACATAAGAAATGCGATGGGGTCAAAGCGATAGGATTTTCAGGGTCGTTACTTTGAATACAAAGGGGACGCGAATTTAAGAGACATTCTATTTGTGTCAAAATGGTTAGGAATTCTTCATAAGTGAGTATTTGATTTCCCACGACTCTAGATAAATGAAGCTTTACGCTTTTGATATTACTTTCCCAAATACCCCCAAAATGACTCCCCAAAGGTACATTCATTTTCCACGAAATTTTGGAATTATTAATTTCCTGTTGGAATGCATCTCTATAGGTTTTGGACCTAGTTAGCTGATATATCTCGTCAAGAACCCTTTTAGCACCCACAAAATTCGTGCCATTATCGGAGTACAAAACTGCACAATTTCCACGACGAGATAAGAATCTTTTGAAAGCGGCTAAAAAACAATCGGTTGAGAGCGAGGAGGCTAATTCGAGATGTATGGCCTTCGTGCTAAGACAAACAAATAAGCATACATAGGCCTTTTGGGTTTTTACCCCACGATATCTCCCTATAGTGATTGAAAACGCACCAGTATAGTCTACACCTGTGTGCAAAAATGCCTTTGCTTGATTAACTCTTACCGCGGGTAAGTCAGCCATCATAGGATAGTTAGGTTTGGGATTGAGGCGAAAACAACGATTACATTTCCAGATCCTATTCCTGATGATCTGACGACTAGATAGAATCCAATAATTTTTTTTTAAAAGATTTTGTAGCATATAGGATCCAGCATGTAAGTACAATTTATGAAAATAATCTATCAACAAAATAGTAAAGGGATCGGATTTGGGCAACAAAATAGGATGTTTTTGATCGAAACTATATTGTGAATTTGAGAGTCGTCCACCAACTCTGATTATACCATTTTCAATGAATGGGTTTAACCGACGTATAGATGATTTTACACAAAGATTTTTACAAACAGCTTTATACTCATCGGAAAAATGTTTTCGCTGGACAGAACGGATCAATTCATATTCTGCAGCTTCTAAATCAGATATACGTATCTGTCTATTCAAAGGCAATTTTTTCAGAAATCTTAATACGTATACTGTGGAATTTAAGAGTTTCGACCAAGATGAAAATTTTTCGATTAGCGTATAAAGCGGCGAGATTACAGGAACAACAATACCTACAAAATGTTTTAACGAATATTGAGAATCATCAACCTGAACTTCCTGTTCGTTCACCGACTGAATTGGCCAGTACTTTGGTTCTAACAATAACCATTTGGGCCCAGTAAACCACGTGGGATGGTTAACTAACGACGAAGGACACAAACTTCGAGAAGCGCAATCAACGACATTTTCCTTTCCGGGAATAAAGAACCAATAGGTTGGAGGAATCATCTTTTGAATTTTCAAAACTCGATTTTGAACAAATAAATTTAATTTCTTCACTGGGGTTTTTATCCAACTTAAGGTAATCATGGAATCACTCAAAGCAAAAATCTGATCAATATTATGTCTAATGGCGTAAGTTTCAATAGCATGAGACAGAAGTTTTGAGAGAAGGAGAGCTCCGCAGAGCTCTAACCGAGGGAGAGTAATTGTAGACATGGGCGAAACTTTAGATTGAGAGTACAGAAAAGTAACTTTAACTCGACCTGTACAATCAACAACCCGGGTATAAACAATGGCTGCATAGCCAGCAGCACTCGCATCTGAAAATCCTACAAACGATAATGACGAAATAGATGTAACTGCTATATGGCGTGGAATCTCTATTTTGTGAAGAGTATGAAATTCGTTTTGAAATTTATTCCAGAGAATTTCTATTTCTTTGGGTGCAATACTATCCCAATCAATTTTCAAAATCCAAAGTCTTTTTATCAAAATTTTCAGAAACAGGGTTATAGGAGACAAGAATCCCAAGGGATCAAACATGCGAGCAACAAGTGAGAGAATGTTTCTTTTCGTACAAGGAGACATTGAAGACAATTCTACCCCAGAACTAAAATTATCATGTTTTTCTTCCCACTGTAGTCCTAACACCTTAGAAGCTGACTTATCAAATTGTTTGGTTTTAATCAATTGAAGGGGTTCGGGTATTGTCGACAAAAGTTCGTCAGAGTTGGACATCCACTTGACTAATTTAAAACCTCCCTTTAGAAATAAATCTACCAACTGAGTGTGTGCAACTATAGCTTCGGGAACACTACAAAAACTACTGATAAAATCGTCCATGTACATATCACGGGATATGGGTACAATGACGTCAGGAAAATTTTGAGATTCGTCCTTACATAATTGTCTTACTACTCTAAGACTTAAATATGGCGAAGACTTTACTCCAAAAGTTAAAGTATTTAACTGAAATATCGAAATGGGATCATTTGTGTCGAATCTCCACAAAACTCTTTGAAATGCACAATGAGGTTCAACGACTCTAATCTGCCTATACATTTGTTTTAAATCCGCAACAACTGCTACTGGGAAAAGACGAAAGTTCAACAAAATGGTAGTAGGATTATTTTGTAATTTTGGACCTTTGTGGAGTACATCATTTAGTGAGGGACCTCGACTCGTTTTCATCGAGGCATCAAACACAATTCTACAAGGGGTGGATGGGCTATCTGGTTTAAAAACACAATGGTGAGGGATATAATACGACAACGAATCAATATTTTCAATAGGAACTAAACTCATGTGTCTTTGGTCTAGATAGTCTTGGAATATATCACTATAAACTGCTCTAAGTTCTGGATTTTTAGCGAGGCGATTTTCTAAGGACAACAATCTATTTTTGGCAAGTACAAATGAATCACCTAGCAATTTAGGATCATCTTGGAAAGGCAAGGATACTGTGTATCTACCATCTGGATCTCTAGATACATTTTCAACAAACAAATTTTCACAAATTTCATCTTGTGATAAACTAGGAATAGGAGACAAATCTTCTAACTCACACATTCTTTCGACATAGGAATCTAGATTCAACAAAGGGTTACAAAAAAATGAAACATATGTGTGAACATTTTCAAAATTAGGTTGAGCGGAGCCCATGACAACATAACCGAAAACGGTTTCAATAGCTGAAAGGGAACCTTCGGACGACATTACTCTATTTCCACCAATGATGCTGGAAAACATGGCTACCCCCAAAATACCATCTATTTTTCCAGGTAAATAAAAATAGGAATCAGCTAAAATTAGGGCATCTATATTGGGAATAAAATTTTTATCAATCAGTTGATCTGGCAAATCATTGGTGATTTTATCTATTAGCATAACTTCTATAGGATATTTTATTTTTGGATCAAAATGGGAAAATATAACAATATTTGTTTTTCCTACTATGGGCGCTTCAGAACCTCCTATACCAGAGACTTTTAAATTTAATTTTGAGTAGTTTAAACCTAACTTTCGGGCACAATTAAATGTAATCAAATTGGCAGAGGATCCACTATCTAACAAAAATCGAATTTTTTTTTCTTTACCCCATTTATCAACAACTTTAACTATTACGGTTCCAAAAAGACTAACCGGACGTACTTGGGATTCATTTGAAACATTTTCCAAATGTTGAACATGTAAATTCGATGGGCCTTCAGACGAACCAGAGGAAGAACCTAGGCTAGTGGAGGGGACATTATCATTATATGGTTCAGGAGTTGGTTTATGTAACAGGGAATGATGGCGAGCTTTACATTTGTTACAGGAGAATTTAGACGAACAATTCGATACACGATGTTTTGACGAAAAGCAATTTAAACATAAAGATTTATCTTTTATTAATTTAAATCTTGATTCAAAGGGAAGTCCTAAGAAATATCTACAATCTTTAATCAAATGCGGGCTTTTATTACAAATTATACAATTTACGGATGAATAATTATTATTCGGTTCCTGCAAATGAAATGATTTCGTAGGTTTTGGCGAAACAAAACTACTTTTAGAATTCCGGACTCTCTCACTTTTATTAAAAACTTTACTACGCTGGCGCAAAAATTTCACAAGCTCATTATAAGCGGGCAAATCATCTTTATTTCTAATCAAATCAAATGAATCTATGGTTTCCTGAGGTAATTTTAACATAGCCAAATAAGTCAAAATGTGATCATCTAAATTTTCAAGATTTAATCTTTTTAAGGAAGAGATATTAGTGTCAAATTTTTCCAAAAAGACTTCTAAATTTGACGCACTATTGGTGTTTAAACAACGAAAATTTACAATTCGATCCATATAAAGATTGAACAAATATTTTTTATCATTATATCTTTCAATAAGAATGTTCCAAATAATGTCATAATTATCTGGAATGGGTTCTATAGAGCTACAACTTTTCAGGGCTTTCCCTGATATACAACTTAGCAAATATTGCAATTTATCTGCTTTCGAATATTCTATTTTAGTATGCACAAACTGTTTGAAATTTTCATAAAAAATAGGCCATAGGGATAAATCTTCACCATCGAACTTCACTAACTCAAATTTAGGCATTTTAATGTGAGATTCATTATTATTTGGATTATTATTTGAAACAACAGGTTTTTTCAATAACAAAGCGGCTAAAAATTCAACATTAGAATAAATATCGTAAAACGCATCTAAAGGGCTATTATAATCAATCTCGGCATCTGGGTTAATTTCTTGCTTTAGAACAACTATTTCTTGTACCACTTCCTCATAATCTAAACGCGTTTTTTCGAATGTACTATACCTAACTGAAAAGTTACGAATTTTTGTTGCATTTTGCGGATCTTTTTCTAAAGACTGACCTGCGTCAAAACACAGCTGAGCTCTTCGAAAAATGTTTTCACGTTTTGCTCGCAATCTATCTAATTTTATTTCGTCTTGATTTTTAGGCATATTTACGAAGGATAAACGCTTAAATTCTTCCCTAACTTGTTCAATGGTAAAGAAATAAATCGAACAAAATCAAAAATACGTCAAGAATGGCACTAAGTATAAATTTATATCCACCAAATTGGTACTAGAATACTATAATTTTCGCAAACTATTTAAAGCAACTCACACGTGAGTAAGAGAGAGACAGAGTTGTGCGCACATAAACAGACAAAATGTATTTTCGAGAACTAAAGAAATTAAAGCTACAGTTTTTTACGCGACAAAAAAGGAGAGAACAATGTTTAGGTTATCTACTAACTATCACTAATTATAAGATTATGACTATAATACCGGCTGCAAATTACTCTAAAATAGTTAATCAACGAACTAAATACTCAATTGAATTTGAATCGGAAAACCAACAACCAAAATTTGATTCAAATTACCTAATCGCGATTCTTAGACTAAAATTTAAATCGGTGTACTAACAACTAAAACTTTATCCAAAATTTAATCCGGCTCGAAGGACCACTATTTATGATATGGCAAAAAAGAATAATCTCTAATTATTATTAATAGCGGACTGTATGATATCTTCAATCTTACCTTATGCACCGGCAGGTTTGTATTTTCTTTAATCTTCGGTGAAATAGCTATAGGGTAAGATAGAGGAGGGAAAAACGGTAATTAATTTCACCTTTCACTATAATTAATCACCATAAAATAAAAATGTTAACCGGTTTTTAAAACAATGTTCTCTCTGCTACGTACGAATATCTACTACCGACTGGTTTTACGACCAAAAATGCTACTATATACTAGAAGCCCTGTTTTCACTTAATTTTTACTATATCTACTAATAGGCAATACCAAACACACGCAAAAGGTCTGATTGAAAATGATAAATACGCCAAAACACGATCCTTTTGGTATGAATTGAATCATCTGTTCAAAATATTCCTCAAACACGTCTCCATTCATTTCTTCGTGATAATCAACGGTTTTTTTTGATTCAAATAAGAGTAAACCATTCTCAAGAAAACCGTTTGTACTGCCTATATGACAAATAATTAATCTTTTACCTTTTCCTATAGGTTCCTTAAAACCAGTAGTATATCCTTCTAGAAAAGCTTGATGGGATGATTTTATATTTTTGTCTTTCCAAACTCTTCCTACACAATGTCCTTCATTAACCCATGTTTCATCTAAATAATAAATGTTTTTATTTTGAGCTTTAACTTGTTGTATTCTTCTGAGGTACTGTCTTCTCCAACATACAATTTCTTCAGAATCAATTAGCATTGAGTGTCTGCCCATTTTTTCAAATTTAAAGTTTAACTCATGTAACGTTTTCCATAGTTTATCCCGGCTTATTGTGGGTAAATCAACATCATTCGTAATGGCTTGCAAAACTTTATCTAAAGTTGGTATTTGCTTGTTTATAAAAAATGAGTGAACAAGCTTACGAATAGCATTTTTAAAAAACTCGTCCACGTTGACTTTTAATAGTTTTGGTCTACCTGGTTTCGGCTTTGGTGAGGTTACTCCACCTGATTTTTCCTCCTTTAGAACTCTATATATTGTAGATTTTCCATATCCCATTGCCTTAGATGTTGTTTCAACTACACTGTCAATAGTGTTTGAGGGATTTTGATGTTTAAAATAGTGGTACACATTCACTACAGCACTCTTTTCATTGAGCGATAAATGGTCTAGTTTTAATTTTTTCACTGGCGTATACTCACAAACTGCTTCCATTTTTAGTCACTACTATTTGTCACGTTTGTCGAAAATCAAATAACTGCATTTCTAGAAACTTGAGCACTATTTTATAAGTCAAAATATCTGTCATTAGAAGCTGTTGCCATTCGGAGGTCGTTAAATAACAATTATCCCTTTCTAATCTGCTTACGCCTATGACGCACGTTAATCCTCTTAGGCCTACTGTAGTAACAATGAAAGATCATAAAATAATGTGATAGTCCAAGAAATTTAATAAATTTTGTATTGAAATTAACAAAAACAATTTAGAATGCATTACAAATATTGAAGTTTTACCGCACGTACTGTACTATAGTTTTGCATACCGAATTAGTTTTTATTCTGGGAATTTACTCTCTCTTGATTTTCAAATACACTATAACAGTATGAATTTAGGTCTGAATTTTTGCTACAAAAAAAGCAATTGTTATTCTAAGTATTTATTTTCCTGAACATAGAAAAATATGAAAAATATAAGTACAAATCAAAAACAATGTGTTATAAATTTCATTTTCATTTCATAAGTAACAAAACTGAAACAAAATCAAAAAGATACAAATAAAATAACAAAATATTGGAAATACTTCAACAAGAAAAAAGAAAAACCACTCAAATATTTACTTATTAACTAGTAAAATCTTTTTTCCTTGCTTTTGAAATTTGAAATTAGAAATGAAATATCTATTTTTCGAACCTCCTCATTTTCGATAGAAATAATTGCTAAAGCTGATAATTATTTATCGGTCATGCAATTTCTCAAATAAGTTTTGATCTACTTTAACTTGGAAAAAGACCGTTAGGGATGGTCAAAAAATTAATACAGGCAGTTACAATTTCACTAAAACTGGAAGACAAATAATAATTTTTTACCAAAATAAAATCTAATACTTGAATCAAAAATATAAGTTGAATTATCCAAATCATTCTTAAAATTAAAACATTCTCTAAATGAAAGCACTTTGGGATGAAATTGTATTCGCAATATCTTCTGGATATTGAAGATGAAGGGCTTGACTCATTTCGTAATAGCTACATTTCGTAATAGCTGTATTTGTGTATCAAGAGCAGAAAGTAGTACTTTGGCAGTCGAGACAGAAAGTTGCAATCTTTCGAGACTACCAAAGGACTTTCTGCTCGAAATACACACAAGATTTTTTCTAGGATCACACCAAAATAAAATTAATTTTTTATTAAAAACGTGTTACTTTCATTACAATATTGGACGTTTATTTGACATATTAAGCCTACTATTTGAAGACAAAAGATTAATTGTGTATGTTGTGTTGCCTACTTATGACAATAGACTTTATGATTTAAAGAGTTATGTATTTGAAAAATCAGTATCATTTGTATCCATTTTTCTTGTTTTTCTAAGTACTTACTGACTTATAGTAAAATATTAATACAATTACACAGCACAGAACTTTCTCAAAAAATATTTCAGTAACAATGCACTAGGTTCTTTCTTTGACATAGACATACTTGATTTTTATAATCCGAAAGTTATTTGCAAGTATGTTGTGTTGCCTACCTATTGCCATTGTTTGTACTTAGCAGTTTCCAGATTGCAGTTTCGTGTTCCTATGTACGTAGGCAACACTTATTACATTAATGACAGATATTTATTACGTTAATGTCAGATATTTTTTAGATTTCCCTATTTCTCATTAAATTATTACGGAAAATACTGTTGGATGCTTTAATATATTAGAAAATCAACTAAAATATTTATTTATTCTACAGTTTATATTAAAATAAGTACTAGCTCTCTTTTATCTATAAATAAAATTAGGCGTGCGCCAAAGTTACTTTCTGCTTAAGAGCGCCAATAATGTCAAATTATGACAGCTAGCGGAAAACATCAACTCTGCGGTTAGATTTGAGTGTGCAAAAGCCTACTTTGGGTAGTGATCGTAGGAAAACAATATTATGTACTAATTCTAATTTCCAAATTAATTTTTCAAGATTAAGCAAATTTACTAATCATTTATAAACAAAATTTTTCGTCTATACAATGACCAAAAAGCACCTATTTATCAAAAAAGTTCTAAGCAAATTTAAAATCTAATAAACAATTGTAAAATACTTGGTTTATATATTAGAAATCAATTTATTGGAATAAAATTGTTCGTATGTAAACAAAATGAAAACTTACCGTAAATGTATCAGTTGTAATCCAAGTAATCCACAGAGGCACTATTCACTACACTACACTACACGATACACGTTACCGAAAATAAATTTCGAACGCCGATGCTTCCTATTCGAAAGTCAACTCGCTACTGAATATAAATCGACAAAAATTTAGCGTTAGTCACCCGCCGTTAAATTAGTAAAGTTGTTTATCATATCTACGATGAATATTTATATACCGGCCGTCCTAGAAGTGAATATAAATATATGTATATTATTTTAGAAAAATTAAAATGTAATCATGTTATTTTTCAGGACGTTCGAAGAATTTTCAAGAACATTTTTAATGTTAATTCATTTTTCAGGATACTTTTTGCGAGCAGTATACAGTGACGACTTTTAGGTTGGATTCAATTCGAAATACCCTAAACGAAAATGTGCTCGATACTACTGATCTATTTTCTGTTATCTCTCAAGTACAGTTTGATTCAGAACAGAACAAAAAAGGCAAATGGAAACAACAATTATATTAGCTATGGTAAAAGTGGAGTTAAATATTTAACAATAATACACAAAATATCATATACAACAACCGAAGCAATACAAAACTTATGAAATTAAATACTTATATATAAGCAATCGTGGAAGAAGTTCTGTGAGGAGGTTTTAGATACCCCCACATGTTGTAGAACCCACAAGGTGCTGGCAAAGGAAGGTACTGTGAATAAAGTAGGGTTCCTAAAAAAGGACGACGATACCTACACAACAACATTTGAGGAAAGTATAGCATTGCTAATCAAGGCACACTTTCCGGCCGCAACAATTCTGAATGACCCTGCAGTGGTGGATAGTTCGCAAAGCAAGCCAAAAAGGCCAAATGCCTCGGACTGGAAATTTGCTACAGAGATAACAAGGCCAAATAGAATAAGGTGGGCCATAAACAAGTTTCAACCTTTTAAATCCCCAGGGGAGGATGGAATCTACCCCTGATGATGATCGGATATGGGGACAGAAGTCGAACACAGGCTGAAGTCGCTCGTTTGTTTAGTGAAGTTCATCCAGAATTACCTTCAATTAATCGAAGTACGATTAGCAAAATTGAAACTCGATATCGGGAGTTGGGCCAAGTAAGGGATGCTCCTCGACAAAAGCTTTTAAAAGTCGACGAAGAAGCCCAGTTGAACATATTGTTGGAAGTTGAAGAAAATCCTGTTACTCCAGCTAGGCAAATAGCTCGCGTTTATGGTGTCAGTCACACAAGCGTTATAAAAATTCTTGAAGAAGCCAAAAAGCACCCATATAAGATGCAAAACCTGCAGGAGCTTAACGAAGATGATCCTGATCGTAGGCTCGAATTTTGCGAACGAATTATGGTTTATAACGATGGTGGACAAATTGCTTTGGAATGGGTGCTGTTTTCTGATGAGGCTACGTTCACATTACATGGGCACGTCAATCGGCAGAACTGCCGTTATTGGCCTGACGAAAATCCCCGTTGGATGCGTGAATGCCATACCCAAAGGTCTCAAAAAACAAACGTCTGGGCTGGAATTATTGAGGATCGCATAGTAGGTTCTTTTTTTTCAATGAAAACGTAACCGGAGAAACATACCTTAATATGCTCCAAGAAGAACTGATTCCTACTTTAGTAAATTTAATCCCCAATAATTTGGATCCCAACTTATTTGACCAACGGGTGTGGTTTCAACAAGATGGGGCACCACCACATTTTGCTCAAAATGTACGGGCATATCTTAACGAAGTGTTTCCAAATAGGTGGATTGGAAGAGGGGTCCAATTGAGTGGCCAGCAAGATCACCAGATATTACTCCATTAGATTTTTTTATGGGGATATCTAAAGAGCAAGGTTTATGTCACTAAACCTAACGACATCGCCGAGCTTCAACAAAGAATCAGGGACGAAATTAGGCAAGTGTTACAAAACGTTCGGAATGCTGTTTATAATCGATTAGGATATTGTCAGCAACAAGGCGGAGAGCACTTTGAACATTTAATGCATTAAAGTAATTTCAATAAATATTTCCTTATTTCATTTTTTTCCGATACATTGCTTTTAAAAAGTAACAAAAAAATGGATTTGTATTTGCAATTGAAAAAGCTTTCAAATAAAAAATTAATCAACCTACCCTTCCATTTAAAAAAAAAGTTGGGGGTGTCTGCAACCCCCCCAGATAATTAAAGAGATAAACAAATCTCTTTGTAATATGCCCCATTGAAAATAAAAATTTACGTGTCTCAGGAATTTTGCGTTAAACCTTTATTTATCAATAATGATATGTAATTATGAGGAAAAGTAGAAAAAAAACAGTTACAGTTAGACGCCCACGTGCGGCAGCATCTTCTCCTGTAGTAGCCCGCCTTTGCCTTTATCAAAGTTCAATAATCGCCCTTTAAACTAAATGCCGTTTATAAAAATCCAAATATAAATAAATGCCTTTAATGGGATTATTTCAGTTACTATCTATATTGTGTAGGTTTGTGGTATCGTTTCCGGAGTATGTATTGCAATTTTTTTCTATGAGAATATTGTTTTTTGCATTTTTGGTTATACCTAAATACCTAAATGTAGGTATTATTACCTTAATTAGAGAAAATCTATTATTTCATTTGTAATTTTCTTTGAAATCATAGGAAAGAAACTTTCACGTACTTGACAGTGAAATAGCGATATATTTTCAAATATGTATGGGTGATGCCATCTATTAAATAGAATCTGTACTAACTTGATTCTGGATGAAATATGGCGGTATTCCATATGAGTAACATTGTATTGTGCTGTTCTCCGAAGAAAAATGTGACGAACTAACATAAAAATTTATCATTGGAAAGAGAGACGAAATCAAGAAGGAAGTTCCACGTGCATGACATTGGTTTTAATTACCGAAAAATGAAATCGCTGCTATATATTTTTTTTCAAATATGTATTAGTGGTGCCATCTATTTAATAGAGTCTATACTAACTCAATTATGGATGAAATATGGCGGTATTCCATATTATTTTATCCTTGAGGAACATTGTATTGTGCTGCTATCTGATAAAAGACGTGGAGAACTAACAAAAAAATTTTACTCAGTCGGTAAATAAAAATCACCAAAACATCTAACTGTCGAACTCCGCCCACTTTTCATATTCCGCCGGTCAGTGACCAATCTACGTGTAATGCAGTTTGAGCGTTTGGGCACGCTCCTGTGTAGTGTGCAATAGTTTTAACAATTGTTTATTATTTTAATTGCTATAAAGGATATCAGGTAATTGTAAATATTGTTAATTGAGCCGTTTTTTCAATTTAAAAAAAATCATTTAGATTTGAACGTGTTTCGACTTCTCAACAGGCGTTGTCTTGGTGCTTCATTGACATATGCAATAGAGGTTTTGTTTTTAGTTTTGTGTTTTGACATTATTTCATAAATATTGCTGGACGCTAAGTTAGTTTGCATTAAATTAACAATATTTGAAATAACTAATTTTATTTTTCTTCTTTTAGGATTAGACAGTTACAAAAATGTTTAAATTTATAAAGGCTAAAGGGCCTCACCAGACTGCCGAAAGACAAAAATTGCAGAAAGAGCTATTTTGTTACAGAAGGGTGAGTATTAAACGTTTTATATTATATTACTAAATGTATTGTTTTGTTCCTGATTGGGTTATATGATTAATTTCATACCTGATCAACTTTATCTGATACTCTTATCAATATAAATAACCATCACCGGATAACAGGTGTTAGAGATACACTATATTTTCGCTTAAAGTAAATATTAAGCTTATGAGATAAAAAAAGTTACAAAATAAATGATGGATAACAACCTACTTCTAGATTTTTGTATAACCTTCATTTTAAATTTAGGGTATCCTTTAACTTAATATGTTGACAATAAAAAAGTTAAGAAAAGTATTTTTTGTATGAGTGATTTATACTGCAGTAAATTTTTAGAGCTGCTAAAAATTGTTATATTTTAGTCAATAGATGTCAAAGGTAATAGTTTAATACTATTATAACGCCTTACAAAGTTTTTCAAAGAACTGACCGTTCACTAAGATGCAACAACATCTTCTCGGGCTATGTACCCCAACAGACATTGAATTACACTTCCAAGTTAAACGGGGTTGGTATATCTCTGTATTTTAAAAAATATTTTCCAAAACCTCGTAAGGCGTTATAATAGTATTAAACTATTATCTTTGACATCTACCTGTATAAAATTATTCAGATTATACCATTTCCATTATTGCCTGAGTAAAGTAAAACTAAGAAGTTGATTTTAATAAGTCGAGAGAATATTGTGATTTGCTTGGGAATGCATTAGAACAATACATTTATCTCTGTTAATAAACTGTTCAGGCTTAAACTAATCACTGTCTTCTTTATATTGAGTTGTGTTTACAAAATGAAAAAATAAAGTAGGTATGTTATTGAAAATTGTTCCTATATATTAATAAATCATCAGAGCATATAAAACACCAAATGAAAGATAGCTCTCATGAAAAGTAAACAAGAATACATGTACACCTTGATAAAAATATTGATTTTACCCAGTATAATGTTACTTTTTTATTTCAACTTGTCTATTTACCTACTCGTTATTATTTGACTCTTAGCTTATTAAAATTATTTCACACACTTTCAACTCTTGAAAAAGTAACACTTCTTCTCTTCTTATATTCTTTGTAGTGGAATTTGGTACCTCCTATATGAAACAAAAATATAAAATATATTGGCTAATTGGATGAAATTTTACAATATATTACCATATAATAAGCGAATTCATAACTTAGTGTGAATCTTCTACTGAAGACAAAACAATATTTGAATGTATTCTTTTTGTTAATTATTTTGGGAAATTTTACCACAATCTTTTTTATATTTTTTAAAGATTGTGGTTTAATTTCCCAAAATAATAACAAAAAGAATAATGAATACACCACAAGGAACATACTGAAGAAATTGTGTCTGAAGGCCCGTCCACATCTGTCTCTCAACATTGTTATGAACAATGTTATTCAACATGTTACCGAAGTTTCGTCAAAAAGCAACAAGTTATTTGTTTTTTCAACAAGTTATTTCTTACTGGTCAGAGAGATCAAAGAATGTTAACAACATTGTGTTAGCAACATGCATCCACATTGGCTTTTTGTATTCATTTGTGTGTGTTTAGTTCTCAGTTTTGTTTAGACGAGTAATGTACACCAAGACATCCTTTCATATATTTTTTTTAAATGGAGTCGAGCAAAAAGTCCACGATTCAATTAATTGAATTATTTATAGAAAATAACTTGTTATGGGATTGTCGTTTGAAAGATTACAAAAATCGTCAGCTGAAAAACAACGTATTTACACAAATTGCGGAAACATTGCAAGTGGAAAAAGATGCGGTGGAAAAGAAAATAAAAAGCTTGATTGGGCAGTTTCAAAGGAAAACAAAGAAAAGTAAAACTCAGTCCGGAGATGGAGTTGATGACATTTATGTTATCAAATCGTTGGCATTTAAAAGCTTAATGTTTTTGAAAGACGAGAACAAGTCTTTTCATCAGACATGTTGGACCGGACTAATAATCAAAAGTGTTACTTGTTGCCTGCAATCCTGACTTTTTAAATGAGGATGACCTTAAAGTTTAATAAACATGTTTCAGCAACAAGTTTTTCTAACATGTTTCTAAGTGAGGACAGTCCTCGATAGTCAGACTGCATCTTGAAGCCTGAATCCTCAAGGCAAAAGACAGACAAAAAGGTAGTTACGACCTTATGCTCACTGCGCTAAATTGCTCTTGGAGCTTCAGAAATCTGATCT
Organism: Lochmaea crataegi; assembly: GCA_947563755.1. Classification (NCBI taxonomy): domain Eukaryota; kingdom Metazoa; phylum Arthropoda; class Insecta; order Coleoptera; family Chrysomelidae; genus Lochmaea; species Lochmaea crataegi. Next base: position 62,262,389 of record OX387424.1, read on the forward strand.
CAGCTCCTCGACAACACCAAACAGTAGAGAAAACTGAAGTGAAAGAAGCCCTATGTTAGTGTAAAAAAAGAACAAAAGTACGGGCTTCACAATAGTGTAGTATTTATTTTAAGCTAGATTGAAATTGTTTATTAATAACAATTGTTCAGATTGCAATAACAAAAATAAATATTAAAAGCTAAAGTAGAGGTCAATAATCTTTATACACATGTTTTAAGTTTTGTTCTAGCATTATATTCAATATAAATAATGAAAACACTATCTATTAAAATCGATCCATTATTCTACTTAAATTTTACTGTAATAATTATTTTTTGTTTATTCGTTTAGTAATACCGGTATTAAGCTTCAATTTTCACAGTTAGCGGGAGTCGACAATTCACTGAAGATTTTACCGTTAACTATGTTGGCGTGAGTCATAGCTTTTGATTATGTTTTCTCGGCATCTCGACAACGCGATTGTATTTTTATAGTAATGTAGATTTAAAATATAGTTAGTAGATACGTATAACCGGAAAATTAGATGACCGATCGCCTACAATATTGAATATTAATGTTGAACAATAGATTCAATGATGATTTTTAAATTTAGTGTCGATTAGAGTGAAGAAATATTGGCTAGTGAAATATTTTAAGAAATTCTTAGAAAAGTAAAAACAAAAGTAGTAATAAAATGAGGAACAAAATGAGAATAAAGTTATGGTGAATTTATAAAAAAATCCTCTCTTAACCTAGCGTAGTCCTAATCCCTAATTTAGTCCCAGAATTTTCGATATTTAATAAAACGACACCTCCAAATTGAATAGTTTATTTTAAAATCATGTGCCAAGGTTCTATGTCATCCTATATCACGTATAATGAATGCTTCTTTCAAGACTCACACACTACCACTGATATGTTCTCAGTTACTTCCATATTTAAAAAAGGCAACAAAAAATTATAGGCCAATCAGTCTTGTCCCTATTGTTTGTAAGGTTATGGAATCAATTATATGTGACAAAATGTTTTCTTTTCTTCTTCAACAAAATATTCTCCCCTACCAGCAGCATGGTTTCATACAAGGGCGTTCAACATTAACAAATCTTTCGTTGATGATTGGACTATAGCCTCTGATAACGGTTTACCTACAGACGTTATTTATCTTGATTTTGCCAAGGCTTTTGACCGGGTTCCAACGCATAGATTACTACATAAGATTGAACATTATGGTATCAGAGGAAATTTGAAGAGCTGGATAGCTGACTATCTCACCTCAAGACAATTTTGTGCGCGTCAATACTACATTTTCCCCGCTGAAACCTGTTTTAAGTGGAGTTCCACAAGGATCTGTTCTGGGACCATCAGTCTTAAGTGCAGTGTCTAAATGGTGTTTAGTCTGGAGTAATTTAATCGGGTAATATTTCGAACGCTTATAAAACTTTAACTGTTTACTGCACATAACCTGTATTTTATCAGCTGTTAAGTATCATGGATTCAGTATCATATTCGTCGTCAGAAAATGAAGACTTTATTTTAAAAATGTACATAAAAAAAATGTATCGAAAAAAAAAGTATGATCCTCCCACAAGGATCCAGCATTATTTTGAAGCGGTAGTACCTGCATACACCGATAGAGATTTTCAAAGTCATTATCGACTTACAAGAAATTCTTTTAATTTATTACTAAGAATCCTTGGACCCATGATTCAAGGGGATGAGGTACGGATGGGAAGACCAATTAAATTAATTGAAAAACAGCTGTTAGCTGTTTTATGGATTTTAGCTACACCTGATTCTTTAGGAAGTTAAATTATTATAATTTTACTAATATTATTAAAGATTTGTTTCCATGTAACTACTTAGTTAAAGAAAATAAAAAAGAAGTACCTTGCAAAAAATATATTTTTTTACAGGTCAGGGGGATCGATTTGATTACTCGAAAGGTGGTCTATGGGACGCTTTCTTTCGAGTTATCAACTGTTTATGTGAAATTGCCAAAAATGTTATTAAATGGCCAACATGGGAGGAAGAAAGAAGAATTTCGAATTCTTTTAAAAGATGAGGGGGAATTGAAAATATTGTTGGAGCCGTTGACGGGTCCTATGTTCCTATGAAGGCACCCAAACAAAATCCCGAAGTTTATAAAACTCGAAAATGTAATTACGCTATGACATTACAGGCCATAGCCATTCCAACTCTGAAATTTATGACACCGAAATAGCCTATCCTGGTTCGGTCCATGATGAGAGAATATTTAGAAATTCTTTAATTTATTCTAAAATCAGCGAAAATCGCGAACATTAGTTTAATGAAGGTGCTTTTATAATAGGGGATAAAGCATATCCCCTATTAAATTGGTGCATACCACCATATATTAACAGAGGTGTCTTAAATAGGTGACAAACATACTTTAACTCGAAACATAGCTCAATTAGACAGGTTGTGGAGCGCTCCTTTGCGTTGTTCTTTGGGCGATTTAGAAGGTTAAAATATCTTGACATGAACAGAGTAGATCTAATACCAGCCACAGTTCTGGCTTCCTGCGTTTTACATAACATATGTTTGGATAACCATGATCCACAAATTGACAGATATATTGAAGAAGGGGCAGTGTTTCTTCAAAATAATAGATTTGGAGGAGATTTGGGCAATGATGAAGAAATTGACAATGCCAATGAGTTTAGAGACAATATTGCTACAGAACTTTATCGAAAATATCTTTTAAATTTATAATTTAGTTTTTTACTTCTTTAAATATAATAAAATATATTAATTTTCATTTATTTAATAGTAGCAAAGGTAAAGGCAAATTCTTATATTTTAAAGGCCGCCATTTTCATCTGTGGGAGCTGAAATAACATTAAAAAAAATAAGTATAAAAAAAATTTATTTATAAAAACCAAGAATAAACACAAAATTTTCTTACAAACTAGTAATAATGTATGTATGTATGTATGTAAATTGGGGTGACATTCACTGAGACCTAAAAGATCTATTGTGCCCCCTTACTTCTACTTAGTTCCTGAGGAAAGTCTCAGAGACTAGTAGCTCCTTTAGTCCTATTTCCCGGAGGAAATTTAGGATATCTGCAGGCTTCAACTTAGGTAAATGTCCCTCTTCTATCCAGTAATCTCCAAGGTGTTGTGCCCTAGGATTCTGAATTGCTGTGCAGTTCGCAAGTATGTGGATGGAAGTTTCTTCTTCCATACCACAGAATCTACATTCTTCTACCTACATCGTCTTTTCAGTATTTCTTTAGCACAGTACAAAATTAGATAAACATAGCGGGGTATAATGACAACAGTACTGGGACTCTACACTATAGAATTCTACAGGTCGCTTTCTACAGTACAGAGTACAGTACAGTACTACTAGATAACTATTATTCCAGTCGACAGCAGTCAAAAGTCCCACTCTGTACACTGTCGACAACTCTTCTTCTATTTCTGACTTATTACTATCCGTTTGAAAGATATTGGAAGTTTTTATGTAAAAATTTCATAGTTCTCATTGTGGCTTTACTGATTATTTTGTGGTAGGTAATTTAATTTTTGACTTTGTAACCGTTTTATGAAAACTTTTAGAGATAGTTTTGCTTTGTTTATAAGTGTGTATGGTATTTGCCATTGATGTTTCTAAATTGGTTGAACTGTAAATTTAAGTTTGTTTTTCTTTAAATAACTCAACAGATTATGATGCCCATCAACAGTATGAAAATAGACGAAGATATTATTTGTTATTAATAAGTTCTGGGATATTTTCCCTCATATTTTTACTTTCAATTGTTATTCACAAATCAGGATTAGGTAATTCGTGTTGTTATTGTTTTCTAATTAGGAACTTCTCCTTCATTAGTTTATTTTACTTTATGTCTTTTGTGTCAAATGTCATCATCTTGAAAATATAACATTGTAGATGTCTCAGTAATCGTAGAAAACGACACGCCTTCACATATAGAAAGCGATAACGATTACTTTTATCGACAAGACATGTATAATAGAGTCGATAGTAGAATTCCATAGTGTGCAGAGTCCCACTCCTGATAACATATACCACCAATCCGATGGAGCTTGCACATTATCTTGGTCCTAGAAATTAAAAGTTGAAAAACAGTCAGGTCTAATAAAGTTACGATTGTTATTAACTACATAACGTGTCCCATATATAATTTTACTTATTAGGGCTAAGGATTTTTTATAAACTTACCAATAGTTCTGGCATGTGCTGTATGTCAAATGTAAATATAAAACAAGAATTCTTTGAAAAAATTTAAAACTGTAGGCCACAAAAAAACATGGAAATTAAAGAATAAGCAGGATACAGGATAGTACATGGATAGGTAACCATACAAGGAAGACCATTGAACACATCCAATTAGGTGTGATGCGGATATTATCATTAAGAGTATATTTCAAACCATACAAATAGATACATGAATCACCAGTATGAGCTAAATAACAAATTATAGTCTTAGCATATCTAAAGAGTGGAACCTATCTATCTTTAGTTGGTTGTCATAACTATTTCCAACCGGCAGGAAATACCTGTAATAAGTATAAGAGTATAAAACTGCTTTTCATGGGAATTCTATCGGTAAATATAGAAAACAATGGGCTTGCATATGTAATATGTAACTAACATTAGTGGTGAAAACTAAAATATGATTAGAATAAAATGTTGTTTACTACTGTGAACAAATCTGGTGATGTAAAAAAAAGCTTTTAAGATTAGGTATATATTACAGTGAAGTACACAATTCAAAATTATACACTACAGATGCATTCAATATAATTTTGTCGAAAAAAATAGCATTGTCAGTGACTTAATTCGTAAAAACTTGGTGGAGAGCGGCTAAAAACTTATTTATTTTTAACAATTTCGCTTATCAATTAACATTTTTGCCAATAACACACAAAAGGTATTAGTAGAGGAGGCATTGGAGTTGAAAAAGTTTCATGAATATCTATTAGAATTTTAGTTTGTATCTTGGGCTATTTTTTAACCCTCCGTGACTAACAGACGTACGTTTTTGGGTGCATGAATAGTTTCTTTTCTCGACATATTACGTTAAGTGTCAAAGTGGCAGATGTGTAGCGCGTATCGATACTCAGTTATTACAACTTTCGGTCTTGTGGACCGATGTTAGTTTGAATGTTAGTAAGAATTTGTGAAATTTATGGAATCACCGAAGAAAGTGAAGCACCAAAAGAAGTTTCATATGGTCGTTGTAATTATTGTTCAACTAAAAAGAACCGGAAAACAAAGTATAGCTGCCATTTTTGCAATACATTTCTTAGAATTTTTGTGACGGACGTTTCATGTGCTTGCCTATATTGTAAGACTGAAGTTATAATAAAATTTAAAAATATCAAAATTTACTATATTTGGGTTTATTCAACCCAAATCAAATGAAAAAAGAACAAAATGCACCTTGTATATATATTTTTTGAAGGTTTTTTGCATATTGGTCTCTGAGAACGATGTTAGTCGCGGAGGGTTAAATAGACGTATGTCTGTTTGTATATTGGGGTGACATTCACCGAGACCTACAAGATCTATTGTGCTCCCTTACTTCTACTGAGGAAAGTCTCAGTCCTATTTACCGGAGGAATTTTAGGATATCTGCAGGCTTCAACTTAGGTAAATGCCCCTCTTCTATCCAGTAATCTCCTAGGCATTGTGCCCTAGGATTCTGAATTGCTGTGCAATTCGCAAGTATGTGATTGGAGGTTTCTTCTTCCATGCCACATAATCTGTATTCTTCTTCCTCCATTATTTTGAGCTTTTTCAGGTGCCCATTCAGGCGACAATGTCCCGTTAGGATCCCTGTTAAAACTCTTAGAGCAGTTTTACTTTGACTTATGCATTCATTTGATCTCAACAGGTTGTAATCACCCAGAAGAACCAAAAGGGTGTTTTAATCCACCTCTTTGCTAGTTCATCTGCTATTTCATTTCCTTCTATTCCAGTGTGTCCTGGAATCCACAGAAAGGTGACTATATTGTTCTCGCCTAGTTCATTGAGTTTGCCTAGGCATTCCCACACCATTTTGGAACTGATTACACAAGAGCTCAGTACTTTAATGGCTGCTTGACTATCCGACATTATGATAATCCTTTGCCTTCTATATCCTTCATCAGTATTGAACTGGGAACACTTTCTTATGGACCGTACACTCCTATCCCAGTTCCCCTTCTATTGCCTTTGAGCAGACTTGTGTACCATTGAATGGTATTCTTTCCAAGTAATGGTATTTGGATCCCATTCCTTCTTGTTGCTTAATTCCGTAACGAATTTCTTTGAAAAGTTATATTTTTTCATCATACCTTTTTGTGGCATGTCCCAGGTTTTCTGATTTCTAAGAAGTGAGGAGGTGGTTTTTTTTAATGATTCCCTCTCTACTTAGAGGTTTTCTCTCGTCGTCAATAGGCTAGTTCTACTACCACGCAATGACTCCATAAGTGATAATTGGTCTCACTATGGCAGTGTACATCCAGCTCAGGATTTTTGGCTACAACCCCAATTTCTCCCTGCCAGATTCCTGCACAGAATTAGAGCCATTTTTGGTTTGTATAAAATCTCCTTTTCGTGTTTGTTCCACAGGAGTTTACTGTCTAGAGTCAAACCTAGATACTTGACTTCTTGTCTTCATTCAACCTCGGTCCCATCAAGTTTAATGGTTTTGAGGTTTAGTTTTCTTTTCTTAGTGAAGGCTATTAGGATGGTATTGGTGGGGTTGATATTAAGTCCCACTTGACTACACCAGCTCAGGCCCTTTTGTACGATGTCACAAAGGGTGTTTTCGAATTATCCCCTGGTTGTTATGACAATATCATTGGCATATCCTTGGCAAGGTTAGTCAAACCACACAGGAGTTCGTCAACCGCCAGGCTCCACATTAATGGAGATGTTACTCCTGCCTGTGGACATCTTCTGATTGTACAGATGGTGAGCAGTTCTGGCATCCATTTGGATGTTGTGCTGTTTACACCTCTTCTATTTAATGCTCTTTTGACAACCTAATGAGGAGTATTGTCAAAAGCTCTTTCTATATCCAATAATGCGCATACTACAGTTCCTTGGTTGTCTAGAACACCTCGGATATCCGCCATCGGTTGTACAAGTGCAGTCTCCGTAGATCTGCTTGCCCAGAAAGCATGCTGATGCGGGTGGAGAGGTAATCTCTCTAGGATTTCCGTTCTAATATAATTGTCAATAGCTTTTTCCATCGTTTTGAGCACAAACGATGTTAGACTAATTGGTCTGAAGGATTTGGGGTTTGTTGTGTCCATTTTTCCAGCTTTTGTCATGAAGGTTATTATTGCCCTTCTCCATACTTCTGGTATATAACCCAGCTCTAAGCTGCTTCGACTGATTCTTATCAAATGAGGTAGAATTCCGTCTTGTCCTTGTCCATGCTAGGAAAATCCCATCGGCTCACGGTGCCTTGAAATGTGAAAAGGTGTTCATAGCCCATTGTACCCTTTCGTTACTACAAATGTGCTTAGCCATTGTAGTACTTTCTCTCGAAGGTCTGTTATGACCTTCGAGAGGATTATCTCCCCTATTTGGGAGAAATAGAATGAAATATTCTTTTTTATAACAATTTATTCGTTTGGGTTATTGCTAATACAGTCTTATCGGTAATGTGTGTTTCCTGATTGATATCATATCGTATTTGCAAAAAATATCGATTAAAAGATGTTGAAGATATGATGATTTATCAAATCCAAATGATTTAATCACAATTCAGAGAGAGAGCATTTTTTGTAAACAAATATGCAATGTTTAATAATAAAAAGTAAAATGATTACCGAATTACAAAATATGTACCTATGTACAAAATAAAGGGACCAAAAAGTCTTCCAGTGTGGCCCACTTCGCATGAAGCCAGTTGACAGTTTTCTTACTTTTAGCATTTTTATATCGTAACTTCTAAATTAAAGGTCCGATTCGAATTAATTAAAATTAATTATTGTTATTATTACTTGGATACGGATTAATATAATGATACGAATGTCATCATCCAGTGGCGGCTCAAGCAAAATTTTTAGGTGTTGCGAGATCTTGAAGTGACGCCCCTATAAAAGTAAACTATTTAGCTGCTTATATCCTTCGTACAGATTTGCAAAATTTCCAATATTTTGACAGTGTATTCGTTTTCTTTCCATTACTTGTAAATATTTATCTAAAATTATTTGAGATAAGAGCTCTTTAGAATGTTGGTGTTTTTTTTGTTGGAATAAGCATGATTAAATTTTTATGAATTATAATGTTGAAAAATATGTTATTCTCCTAAATCGACCAGATAAGAAAAATAATCTAAAAAGTATCCAAAGCTATATATAACGTATACTTTTAATGCAATTTTTGCTCCCCTCGTATAACACTATTCCATGTTTTTGTGGCTTTATTGGATTAACGCCGGTGTCCCTCAGAGTAGCGTAATTGGTCCAGTCCTTTATCTCATTTACACTTCAGATCTACCAACTTCCTGTAATAGTGAAACAGCAACTTATGCTGACGTCACAGAGGTCCAGAGTGCCAGCAACTGCATCTCTACAGCTACAAATGCATCTTAATATTATAGAAACATGGTTGACCAAATGGCGGATGCAAATAAACGAAAACAAATCAGTCCAAGTAACATTTACCAACCCGAAGAGGAAACTGTCCACCAGTTACTCTAAATGGTCATCAACTTCTACACCAGGAGGACGTCAAATATTTAGGAATGCATCTTGACAAAAGATTGACTTGGAGGAAACATATTTTCACAAAAGGGGTTAAAGTTAAATAAACTATACTGGATTGTTGGACGTAATCTAAACTGTCCCTAGAAAACAAGCTCTTAATTTACGAATCCATTGTAAAACCCGTCTGGACCTATGGTATCCAGCTATGGGGAACTACGTCGCTATCAAACATACAAATACTAGAAAGGTTCCAGTCAAACATTCTTCGAATAATAACTGGTATGTGCCTAATCACATTATAGCACGCGATCTACAATTGACAACCGCCAAGGAAGAAATTAACAAATTTGCTCTCAAATATTGCAAAAACACCCTAATGATCTAGCAAGAAGCCTCATGTTGCAGCCAGTACAACGAAGCCTAAAGAAACATATTCCAACTGACCTGCTAAACAGATTGTAGTGTAGATTCTTTATTTCCCACGTCAAAAACTTATTCCAAGTGAGGTTTGTGACTTAGTAGGACAATGTTATTGAATGTTCATCCTTCGTGTTGAATATATATTGTCAAAAAATTTACTAATTGTAACTATGTATTGCAGATTGTAAATAAATAGGGGTAGTCAAAAAAAATAAAAAATGTTTTTGTCTGTAACTCCCAACCTGTTCATCCAACCTATTTGGGATTCAAATAAAGATCGTAGCGCTACTGAATTACTTTGTTGTACATTGTTTTATAACCTCACTTTCTTTGCCACCCATTTAAATCCCATGTCAAGAAAACAATCAGAATCAAGTCGGGATTTTTAAGTCATATATATTTTTGATTTTTTCGTAATTCTATAAAAATTTCAAATAGTCCAAATATATATTTTTTTGAACAATCTTAATACTCAACTTTGGACACAAATTTAAATTTTTGAAACCGCAGCATGTATGTAAAAAATATCAAACTATCTTACCACACTAAATTAAAATAAAAAGTACTACAGTGCCGTTTATTGTTTAACAATTAATTATTTAACGTTGAACTTAATTTTCTTGACCTTCGTACGACCTTTTAAAATTTTCTTTCATTCTATAATATCGTATCGTTCCCGTTGCTAATAAAATTTAGAAACTGGGTGTGGGTATTATAATATGCATTGGTATCCTTCACGTTGGACTTCTATTTATTACTTGGTTATTAACTAGGTACGTTGACGGTTAAATAGCGTTCATTGCAAAATGCAACAATTTTTTAGCCATTGAACTAGAATTGTGATAATGTTATGCATCTAATGTATGTTAATTTTTTTCTCAGTTGATTTAAATCGCGAGAAATATAACAGTTGCAAGAAGTAAATGTTAACATTTTATTATATGAGAGTGAAATATTCAACCTGCAAAGTAGAATTCACTGTTAACACTCCCATAAAACTATTTGACAGCTAAAAAAAGCCACAGTGTTATAAGATGTAATAACAACAAGTAGATATGTTTTCTAGTGAGTAGCAATTGCGTTAAATAGTTTTAAATTATTTATAGGACTATTTTAAATCGCCATTATTAAACATAACACTAGTGGGCCAATTTTATATACAGTGTTATTCAAAAGTCCCCTCCCCCCCTCTTAGCTTTGGAACGGTTATACATAAACTAGTGGACATTTTACACCCCTACCCCTTTTTTAGTAAAAATTTATACATGAGTGGGCACACTTAATTAAAATTAAAATACGTTGAAATTGTTCTCTAAAATATGAAGAATAATTATTTCAGGATCTAACTAAACATGAATTAGAGCCGACGCTCGGCATTGGAAAGACGAGGTCGATTTAGCCGAATTGCCGCCCGTGGCTTTTACCTACATTCGCCACAAAGTTGGCGCGCCCCTGGATAGATGACGTATTCGTGAAAGATGACGTCACAAGGTCATTGTGGCCAATTATTTTAAATGGAACCCTATGGCAAGCGACATCTCTTTTCAAAGGTATCGAAAAAATATATTCAATGATACTAATCTTGTTTGTGTTTATGACAATACCGACAGCTGGATCTAAAAAAAGCAAAGCTGTGATGAATGCTTAAGTGCTTCAAGAAGCGAAGTGGTACGTGCTTGAGGTGATAAAGTATAGGTCGACCAGAACAGCTAGAGTGTTGAGAATTGTATGCGCGTCAGCAAACTTCTTGTTACGCTGACGGAGCACAGTCAATAAAGTTTGTCAGACAACGTACTTCGACAAATTTGCTGTGGCGTAGTTACATTTTTAGTAAAAACAGAATAAAAAGAATAATAGATTAATTAGAAATACATATTATTATTAGGTATAATAGGCTGTTTCTGAAATATTAGAATAGAGATATATGTATACCTACTATTTGTATTTGATTATTTTGTTGGTACGCTACTGTTGCAGCGAGTAAACGCGTTAATGTTCTCTTTCTTTTATTTCTGCATCTTTCACTCTCTTTCTTCGCGAACATCCAACACTCTAGCTGTTCTGGTCGTATTATATTATAATATTTAATGAACTAGACAAAATATTCATGCAGCAGAACGAATTTTTAATGAGAGGTTTTCCGATCGCTCTGTTTCGAGGACTTATTTGAGGGAGCTTCTTCGTAAGTTTGAAACAACGAGTAATGATCCATAAGCACAAACAACACTAGTATCATTGAATACATTTTTTTGATACCTTTGAAAAGAGGTATCGCTTGCCATAGGGTCCCATTTAAAATTATTGGTCATGTATCATCACTAGTAGGGAATGTGATGTTGGATGTGTTGTTAGGAAGGCCTCTTTATATGGTGGTCCTCCAGATCCTTAGGAAGGTCATCTGACATCAATATATAATATATAAATATGAACTAACTATGATTACTCAAACTACTATAAGTATCTATCATCTCAGATTACTTATAATATAATCTGTAGATTAAATATAAGGAATATACTTAATATAATCTCATATCTGAACATGAATATTGTTACGCGAGCTACTGCATTAATATGCTCACTTAGTGCCCCCAGTGAAATCCCCATATGAGACGACTGTGGCTCCTCCGCCCAATTTTCGAGAAACATCGAGAATACCCAGTGCATCCGCCAGAACGTCGAGCGAATTCTATAAATACGACGCGCGAGTATAAATAGGCCACGAGCATCGCAGCAGGCAATTAGTCAATCAGTCAGTGTTGATACCGAAGGAAAGTAATCGCGCCTCGATAAAGTGTTTATTAAGTGACTCTCATATAAATTATAATTAGTGTGTTTAGTGCATTACATAAATTATTAAATAAGGACTGAATTACATATAAATCTGTAAATATAAATTAATTGTAAATATAAATTAGAATAAACGTTACAATATAATAAAATCTGAATAGAATATAAGAATATGTTATCGTCTGCTTCTAAGCTATATATATATATTTCTGGTCAAGTTCATATTATTATATACTATTGAATGATATATAATTAAATATAGTAAACATACGTGATGAACTTGACTTTCGGTATCTGTCGACCTCGTGGGTTTTATTTATGCATTCTTTAACGTTCAATGGTTTATTGAAAATAGTTTCAAAGGAATTTATTTCTTATTTTATTTTATACCAAGAGGCATTACAGGAACTTTACAACCCTTGTTATTCTGATATTCAGTTTCCAAATTTCACTAGTTTATCTATAATCGTTCCAAATATATAAAAAGGTGGGAGGGGAATTTTGAATAGCACTGTATAAACAAACATAAATAAATCCATCAGAACGTTAATATTAGGGAGATTTTGTTGTATGTAGATTCTATTGTCGTGTGCAACGGCCAAGATGACAATTTCTGACTAAAGTTCTTGGATAGATGCTCCCATAGATAGATACTGAAGAAGTACAAGTACAATAGATCTTACAACTTTTTGTGGAAAAACTGCGTTGCGGGACTTCCCTTTTTTCACATGTTATGATCTCCTTTATTTTTGTAAATAGTACTCTTTTGTAACGATGGCATGGGAGGGGTGTAGCTTACTGTGAGAGGGGTATATAAAGGAAAAAAGGGTGTATTATAGACATGAGAACATTGGGGGAGACAAATACCCCAAGGTTGGAATAGTTAGAACCGGTTTTAGGCGTAATTAACTTTTAGTATCACGTCAGGGTCAGAAAGGAAGGAATTTTACAAGTAAAACTCAAATAGAACAGTACGTAGGGTTAGGAGATCGAGCCAAAACTGGGATTAGGGATCCGAAATTCCCGTATTTATGTATCAAGCGAGCAGGGAAGAAAGAATGGAAAAATCCCACTCCTCTAAGAACGATTTGCTTCGGTTTTTTTGTCGGGTGGCTCGAGCCGTAGGATGATGTGGTGCATTTATAGAAACTTGAAGAGTTGAAACGGAGGTGTCAAAAGCAAATATCAAATAAGTAAAGAAGTTCATTATTCTGAGTAACAGTTGCTACTAATCATTTTCAATTAAGCTATATATATATACGAACACTTTATCTACAAGAACATTTCCGGTAATGACAATTATCTGCGAACGATGCAAACATTGACCTATTTAAAATATGATTTTAATACACTTAAAGCTAAAACAAAGTGTATCTGTTATTCTACTCTTGTAAAATTGATATTCTTAATAATATTTATTTTGAAACAAAATTAAAATGGTTTGTTAAAATTTACGTGAAGCTATCAAATTTATTACATAAAACCTTCTCACAATTGAAATATTTGTAACAATCTGTTTTAATACCAGAGAATAAATTGGATTGAATTTCAAAGTTGCGAAATATAGGATATTTTGTACACACCTGATTAATCATTGTTATTTAGTATACTCTCATTTTTAAATTAGAAACAGTAACCGTTTTTGGAATAAAATAACATCGTTTATATACTGAAAGGACCCTTAAAATAGGGTGGCTAACTTGAAGGTTGTATTGTAAAGTTAGACAAGTTCACAAATATTGGATTTATTTCAAACATTATTAAAGGTTTTGTCTGTAATATATTGCTTATCTGACTAGTTTTTTTGTTTTAAGTTTGATGCAAGTTGTTTTCTTTTATATTTTCAAAAATGGTAAATGCTGCCAACATGACGAATAAAAAAATACTGAAAAAGGTTAGTCGCATAAGGAAGCGGTTTTTCCGATCAATTTTTGGTTTTTCTTATATATTTTGAGTCCCTTTACCACCCATGTTGTACCCTAAAAGTTTGGAGTTGTACCTGTCTTGTATCTGTAGAGTAGGGAGGGTGAGTTTAGGCCCACATCACTTAGGCCACATGTGGCCCATTGTACGTCCTCCCGATAAGTTGTCCTCCTAGGTCATCGTCCATCCTGTACTTTCCAGGAAGTTGGACAGGTCACTAGGAGACATCTCCTTTATATCGGTAGGTGTAGGCCAAGACTCACCGAACACACACCCTCTCATTGACGATAACTCCGGGGACTCGCATAAGACAGTTTCGTCTTCCTGTTCACACATCCTGCATAGAGGTGTATCCACTAGCTCCATTGTATGGAGGTGTTTCCTTAGCTGACTGTGGCCAGTCAGAAATCCTACTGTTAAACATAGGTCTTTCCTGGTCATCGCCAAATATTTCTTCGACGCCAGCTTCCCAGGGTGATCCTGGCAAGACTGCATCCCTTGATTTCATCCCATCTCTTTAGGGATTGAGCATGGGTGTAACGTTTAGATATAGTAAAATTAATACCTATTTAGAGGTACCAGCCGTTTTAGTAACTTAACGTATGCGGCTTCTTGAACCATCTGAACCCGCATGAAAAAAATTAGGTTATGACCTTTGTCATGTCAAATGCTTGACATATTTCTTATTGCATTGGCGTAGTGACTTGAAATTTCATATTATCAGTGGCGGTTTGTAATAATACAAATTAATTTTATGAAATTCATAAAATTCTAAAGATGTTGACATAATAAAAGAATATAAAAGAAGGGCACTAATTTTAAAAACATTGTTTTATTAACTAGATACATAGTTTTCTTAAAAAAATATGGCAATTCAGAGTTCGATTAAGTACAAATTCTAGATTTTAAAAAAATGACAACGTGATCTTCAAGGCAAAGTTTAATTAGTTTCTAAATCAGAATAACTTTCGGAAAGTGATAGTTCATCATCGGATTCATTGGATACAGAGATCACCATAGGTTCGATGTTTAGTAGGTCCAGTTTGTTTTCTACTTCCCATGCTTCAGAAATAATTTTCTCTGTATGATTTATGTAATTCTGCCAGTGTTGCTCCGGTACATTTTTTACAACGTCATTCCATACTTTTAAGACTTCAGTAGGTGACCTTGCAGTTTTCGTAATAGCTTGGTCATAATGCCTTTTGGTTTCTGACCATACCATTTCGATGGCATTAAAATGGCAATGATAGGGTGGTAGCCTGAGAACACAATGACCATGCTCGGCAGCGTATTTGTCTAAATGATAATTTTTTTCTGGCAAAACTTGCTTTTCAATTATATTCCAAACAGCATCCTTTAAAATGTGATCTGGAAAAGGAATATTCTTTTTTTTGAGCCATTCTAACATGCGTGTTTTACTCCAACTTTTTCTTGGGATTTCTTCATCCAGGCGACTGTGATACGTTGCGTTATCCATTATAATTAACGATGGTTCTTCCAAGTTTACAATTAGTTGCTGTTTAAACCAATTTTCAAAATTTTCGGTGTTCATTTATCATGGTAATCGCCTGTTTTTTATTGCATTTAAAAATAAGCGATGCATTTGCCACAAAACCTTTTTTATTACCGGCATGAACAATTACATATCGTGTCCCACTTCCAGTTATTTTTAAATCACTGTGTTTAGTACCATCTTGCCACATTCTTCTGTCCCCGCTTTTACTAAAAACCCATGTCTCATCCAGAAAAACAGGTGTAAAGAGCTTTTCGCTTTTAGCAGCATGTCATTTGTTCAAAAATAATATTCTTTTTAATCTGACTGCAGGCATTTCCAATAAATGTTTTCTTCCATCCTGTTTTTTTGAAATGAAAACCCATTTTTTTAATTCCCAAATATAACGAACCTTTGGAAATCTTAGTTTCTGGAGACTCTTCGATAAATTGCCGTAAAATAGTTTCTACTGTGATTTTATCCTTTCGCGCATACATTTTATAAATTACTTCCCTCAAACAATGCAGGGTATTTTTTGTAATTCGGGTTTTGCTCCGGGAAACGCTTGCAGACATATTTCTTCTAAATTCGAAATCTGTAGCTCTGTTTGGTTTTTCAAGATTATATAATGTGCTTTCTGGAACTTTTAGTGCTTCGGACGCTTTTTGAATTGCCTTAAATCGAGATCCTAAATCGTTTTGAAAATAGTTTACTACATTAAGCATAAGTTTTTTGGATTCATCAGAATATCGCATTTTTATATCTTATTTTGCGTTATGACATTAACATGAAATCAAAATTTGACGTAACTTCAAAAACGTGACATCTAATAAATTAGTTACGACGTTCATTTTTGTTGGTAATTTTTTGTTTCAACCGATTTATTAATAATAAATAAGGATGGTCTTATTCTAAATGGGTATAAAATTTACTATAGTTCCGCAATTACCGAAGTCGTCAGGCCGTAGGTGTCGCTGGGTCCTAAAAGTCTTAGTCCAGCCGGTTCCCTGGCTAAAGAATCGGCAATGCGGTTACCTTTTCTCCTGTCGTGCCCTTTAACCCACCTCAGGATAATATTGTTATCTACCGAGGCGATAGCTAAATCTTGATGGCAATCTAATACTAGCCCTGATGTAACACGTAGTCTGTTCAAGCCCTGCAATTGAGATACCAGCCAGTTCTGTTTGAACCACGCTGGTTTTTTTTTCCCTTTCGCCACTTAATTCTTAGGCTTAGTGATCTGGAGTACACTCCACATCCTGAGCCTTCCTTGGTTTTTGAGCCGTCTGTGTATATGCGTATTGCACTTGCAGCATCTTAATATAGGTCTTGTCTTATGATTGCAGAGTAGATCCAGGTGATCACGCGGGATGAAAGACCCCATGTGCGTCCCACTGTCATTGCTTATAAGCCACATATGCTCTTTTTGCTCTGCTTTGTAGGCGAGAGTTCCATGTTAGCTTCTTGTCGAGGGTAATACCAAGGTATTTCACCTCTTTAGAGAATGTTTAATGTCTTGTGCAGGTCTTTTTAGTTTGGGGTATTTTACATCTTACAGTTGACGAAAAACTAATGTCAGCTGTCAACACATGCCATAATATTGTACTGTGATGTATGTAAAACTTGATGTACAAATACGATTCTACTTAGAAACTTATATTATTAACAACAAGAAAAAAATAAGCGTTGGCTACACATTTTGTTTATTAAACGGAATAAATAATAAAAATAACAATTAACTAATATACTAAAGAGGTGTGTGAAACGGGCGGCAATCTGTGCAATCACTATATAGGCAGCAGAAATGCGAACTTAAATTAAAATCTCTGCTCTTAGTTTAAAAACGAGGTATATTAGTGTGATTCTATGTCTCTTGCAACACCATGGTGTGTATTAAATGAAATATCTTGATAACAATTTGTCCCGTTATAAGAAATGTCTTAGTCACAAATTCATTATCATTAAATAGGTGTTTATCAGATTATTTATGGAAGTGTAAACAAGATTAAAGAAATTAGAGAATAATAAAAGGTTCATTGAAATATTACGCACTACATGTTATTTGGAAATTGATATTCTTGTTAGATACCTAGCAGTTGAAACAAAAAAATTTTTATCTATATAAATTCCTAGCTGATATTGAGCCCCACCCAAAAAATTTACGAGTCACTGTTGGTTATTATTTTCGAACAATAAACTGACCAGAAGAATAACGCCCAATCTTGACCGTACATTTTTTTTAAGCCGATTATGAATTGATTATTTCGTTCTAAAACAAAGATAGCAACAACTAATACAAACACAGACAAAAATGTTACATATTTCATTGAATTTGTTCTTCGACAGATTTTGTGTTTTTTATTGCTCATGCTCACGACCATGCAGTGGTTGGTCCAGCACCTTGAGGATATCGGAATTGAGTGACCACCAATGAGTACCGATGCTAATCCCATTGAACATATATGGGACCTCCTAAAACGAAAAATTGCAGCGACTGATTCAATGGAAGAGTTCTATATAAGGTCAATGTAGCCAACACAATAAAATAAAATGATCAAAATGACATATGAAATGGGGGTCACTGAAAGGGTTCACCTATTGACTAAATTTTTCAGTTTTTCAGATATAAACCATGTTTTATGCAATATATCTTGTACCCGAATGATAAAAAGCTCGTTTTAATTTATGCTTTTTTGCTTTCTAATGCTTACCACAAATGTCACAGGTAACTGTCAACATTGTCAGTTCAAGCAACATAGGCGTAGTTTTAGCTTGGTATTTGTTTTGTATGTTTCAAATTTTCAAAATTAATTTATAATTCACTGGAAAGACATATATACAAACAGATAAAGTTTATAAAAATAAAACCATGCTATGACAACCAATGTTATGACGTTGACTTTGACAGTTAACAGACAGGCCGTAAGCCTTAAGAATCAAAATTCCCTAACTTAAAGCAAGCTTTTTATCTTTTGGGTACAATATATATTATATAAAACATTGAGTATATCTGAAAGAAACAAGAAGTAAGTTAAATGGTGACACTTTTCAGTGACCCCCATTTCTTATGTCATTTCGATAATTTTAATTTATTGTGTTGGTTACATTGACCTTATATAGAACTCTTTTATTGCTGAATTAAGACAGGAAGAATGTCGAATTTCACAAAGACCAATTAAAAATCTTCTACAGAGCATGCCTAAGAGGATGTAGGCTAACGTTAGAGCTAGAGAAGGAAATACGAAGTACTAATTTGTAATTATGTTGTTTTGAAACATTGTTAATCTTTCTAATTAGTTGTGACCAAAATCAGGCCACATTATTAATGTTCTTACGAATCTATGTAATTTATTTGACCATAAGTAAAACACTACTGTGTAAGGAATGTAGCAAAAAAGTGATAATTGATAGTAATTTTTTATAAATAAAGAAATAAAATATGCGATATTTTTGTCTGTGAATGTATCTCCAGTAGTAATCAAATTTCTACACAAACAATCAAATCATATTTTGTTAAAAAAACACGACATTTCACAGTGTCAATATTAATGATCTTCAGATTGCCATGATGTTTAAGCTTTTGCAATTGATTTTGGATAAACTTTAGCTTCTGTTATAATTTCTTTTAAAATTTTGGATCGACATTGTATGTCCAACATCAATTTAAAATACTTTAAAACATTCTCCACTTACATTTTAGTCTTTTCTGATTTGTCATCTGTTCGACTTCAAAAATAATTCAAAACTCGTAATATGCAAATTATGTGCTTGAACTGTCTATGGATTATTAAATGACTGTTTAACACCGAACATCTGTTCTTTGTGGTCGACTTATTCTGGATCTTGTACCTATGACGCATTGGAGAAATGCCATTTTCGTCTTTTGAAAGACAAGAGCTTGTAGCTTGTTTTAAACAAGCGTCGTCAGGAAATATTATTCGTCTTTTTGCATAACTGTGTAGCACGTGCTACTATTTCAGTATACACTGATGAAAAGCATTCATTATACTGATAGAAAACCTACAAATAATTGTACATTTTTCATGACAATAAAGCATATTTTCCCCTTCTACTTTATGTTGTTACATTTAAAAAAAGCTTAAATCCACATGTTTCTCCAAAAACACAAAATGTCACCTTAGTATATTTCTGATTTATTTATTTAATAAAACAATTCTCGGAAAACCTCTCTATTTTTTCAAGGTGTACAAATGTAATTAAATTTCAGTGTGTTATGGAGTTTATAAAACAAGTTTATATAAAGAAATATATCGGCAGCATGACAAATAAGATATTGATTGGAAACTGATACTTTCTAGTATCTAATAACGAATATAATATTTCAAATTTAGCTACCTCATAGTATAGTGGCTATTAACTTTTACGTAAATGAAATGGTACATTTTTTTATAAAAAATTTGTGAATTTCGTGAAAAATTGGTATACCAGTTGTCCCACGACGTTTTGACAATCCAATATCCCAAAATTAAAAAATAATTAATAATGAACATAATAAACAATAATGTTTGAATTGCATTAAACAAAATAACAAATTTTATACTTGGCATGTTAACAGTTTTCGAGTTAATGGACTGTCAAAATCTCACGGCACACTCTGTATACACTTCGAATTGAAAACCTCCTTTTTAGAGGTGTGCTAATAAAATACTTGTACATTTTTAATTTCTACTTTGCCAAATTAAAACAAAATCAGATATTTACAAATAATAAATCTTAACTAAATATTTGTTACAGACTCTTCAACATGGTTTTCCTCACAAACCAACAGCAATAGCTTGGGATCCATCTCTTCGATTAATTTGTATAGGAACATCTACAGGAGCCATCAAAGTATTTGGGCTACCAGGAGTAGAATTTTACGGGCAACATCAAAATCCAATTGCCGTTACAAAATTAGTCTTCCTTCCCAACCAGGGTACGTTATTAATTTATATAAATTTTAGTAGCCCAAGTCTATCTTTTAACTTATAGGTAGAGTTGTTTCATTATGTGATGATAATTCGTTACATCTTTGGGAAGTCAATAAAAGTTCACTTGTGGAAGTAAAATCACAAGCTTTGGAAGGAAAACTCAAAACAATTTCAACGATGTGTTTAGAGTCTGCTGGAAAACATTTATTGTTGGGTACAGAAGGAGGCAATATATATTTATTAGAATTAAATACGTTTACAATGACTCCTGATATTATTTATCAAGATGTTGTAATGCAAAAGTAAGTGTAATTAACGTTTCATAATAATATTAGTAATAATAATAGGGGGTACCAAACGTTTCCGATTCATTTTAAATGAAAATATATTAAAACCCCAGAAGCGATAGAGAGGTGCGGTTTTCGCTTACCAATTTCTTTTTCCTTAAAGATTTTTCTGTATAATTGAAAGGGTTCATAATAGGAAACAAATTCTATAAATAAGGAAAGCACTACTTATGAACCCTCTGCATATCTATATTATATATATTTATATTAAAATAAAGCGTTCTTTTAGTGTTCCGCAAGATTATAAATTAAATCCAGGAGCTGTGGAGTCAATTTTCGAACAACCAGATCAACCGAATAATATTCTTGTAGGTTACAATAGAGGCCTTATTGTTCTTTGGAATAGAGCTGATAATTCGGCTGTTAAAACTTTTATTGCTAATCAACAGTTGGAATGTTTATGCTGGAAAGATGACGGACGAAACTTTATGAGCTCACATAATGATGGTAATTACCTATTTCATTTAAGTAATTCTATAATTATGAACTTAGTAATGGGTTATTTTGCGGAAACTGTGAAGTGAAATCAATACATGCTTCAAAGAAGTTCATTTACATCCACTTAAAGTTCATTAACTTCCAATTAAGTTTCTTTGCAAGTTGACATTCTTCTTGCTCCTTTATCTTGAGCTTTTTAAGGTGCCCATTCAGGACACCTGTCAAAACTCAGTGCAGCTTTACACTGTATTTTTTTTCATTTTAATTGTACACTATAATTTTTACTTGAACGATACAAGAATATATATTTATAATCGTAATGTGTTGAAACACTTTTAAATATTGGTCAACTTGTTTCAACTCTGGTTAATATTTATTTGTATTTGTATGATATAGGTAGCTATATGGAATGGAACATCGATCAATGTGAAAAGCCTATAAGTGAACCCACAACAACATATGGACCATATGCTTGTAAATCAATTCCGAAACTTTTAAGCAGAAAATTGGAAGACGAACAACTTTTAGTTTTTTCCGGTGGATTACCAAGATCTTACAGCGACAAATATACAGTTTCTGTGGCTTATGGTGAAAAACACGTCGCATTTGATTTTACTAGCAAAGTGAGTACAATATTAGAAATTAGGATATTATACTGATACTTATTAATGTTGCTTTGTATCTGCTTTGCTTTGTTACTAACAGAAATAAGACACTTTTTATAGCTTTTTTGCATTCTTGTATGGGGTTTTGACACTTGATAATTTTAAATATATATACAGGGTGTTTAACTACTACAGTATCAATTATTTTATAAATTAATATAACGGAATACACTATATATCAACTATATTAACAAATAACTATTATTACTATAAATATTTTATTTAAACCAGCTTTTCTATGAAATAAGCTTAATTTAAAGTTTAATAGTTCTTTTAAACCAAAGCTAATGCTGTAAGAGCTGCTTTTAATCATTATTTATATAATTTATAAGTAGCTATACGTTTTCTGAAATAATTTTCACATTTTCTATGTTTTGATTACGGGCAGATCGGAATAGAAAAATCTGCTAACGATAATGAAAGTGATGCTGAACAAGTTGGAAATAAGGTACATAGGTTAGACCCAGCGTTAGTTTCTTTTTGCATGTTATTTGTCTATTTTGTGTGTATCAAAAAATTAATATCACTTTGACAGGAATGACAGCATGTTATGTTTAACTGAAATGGTTACACTATAGTTGAGGTTTGATTCCTGATAGAGAGCAGCTTTTTTCAATTAATAAAACCAAATAATATGCTATTAAAAATATTCAGAAATAACAACCACAGCACAAACTGAGTAAAAATATGGAAAACAAATTTATGGTGATATTTTCAATTTTGTTTGCACATGTGTGACGTAGAGCTCATGTGAAAACCCATCTACTTTACTAAGCGAACAAGTATACCATAAGGGCATTTAATTACCAAATGTTTAATTTGTAGCATTATTTAATGTAAATATTTTTCATTCTAACACGTTTTTTTTTCCTCAATGAACATTGCATGTTTATAAAGAACGTAAAGGACGTTTTTAACCTAAAAAATTATTCCATTCAATATTTTTTGTTTTAGATTATTGATTTTCTGTTAATTGAATCTAAAAGTGAAGATGATACGGCAGCTAACAGTGA
The DNA here is from genome assembly GCA_947563755.1 of Lochmaea crataegi. NCBI lineage: Eukaryota > Metazoa > Arthropoda > Insecta > Coleoptera > Chrysomelidae > Lochmaea > Lochmaea crataegi. Next base: position 62,285,080 of record OX387424.1, read on the forward strand.
TAGTATAGAAAGCAATACATCTAGTAAAGAAGAACCTGAAACTTTATTAGTTCTGGCAGAAGAAGAATTAGTAGCTATCGATTTAAAAGATGAAAACTGGAAGATGATGGATTTACCTTACTTATCATCTTTACATGCTTCTGCTATCACTTGCAGTCAATACGTATCAGGTAATTTTGATATTGGAAAATATGTTGAGGATTCTGGAACACTTTTCACTATCTTACGCGCGTTTCTATGACCCAAGTTATCTTCTTCAGAGACTAACGGTAAACTCAGTTTCTGAAGAAAATAACGTGTGTAAGATAGTGAAAACTATTAGTGTTTGGTGTAAACTGTGTACCTACAGTATTGAAAAATTATTTTTTAAACTAGAAATTTTCTGTTATTTAAAGGCGTACCGGAAGAATTATGGGAACATCTTAAAGACGCCGGAAAAGTTCAGACCAGCCATTTATATTCAAATCGTCCTTGGCCAATCGACGGTGGTGGTCTACTTTGTGCCAAAGGAGCTAAACCGAAACGAGAGTTGCTGTTAACCGGTCACGAAGATGGAACGGTTAAATTTTGGGATGTAGGAGGTGTTACGCTTACTTTTATCTATAAATTTAGTACAGCGCAATTCTTCTCTGGAGAAGATTTAGAAGGTAAATTTTTTAAAATCAACTTGGTAGATAATTATATTTTTTAGGTTTCATAGTGATTGTTTCAAGTTTCATTTTGTAGATTATGTCTTTGATTTTAAGCTAGACAATTTGATTTAAGGTTGGTTTAGCCAAGGAATAGTGCGTAATTCACATAAGAGTCGTGACTTTTTATGTCATGACATTGAATGCCGCGACATTTTATTTCTTGAAAACCGAAAAAGACACAATCTTGCAACATATGTCATGGAATCATGAGGGGTTTTATTTTTCGTGACATTTTTCGGAGTTTCATTCATTCTCGTGCGTTGCTTTAGCATTTCGGGGCCAACCAGGTGGAAGGCGGACATGCGGTTATAGTAGTCGACAATTACTTAGATGTACTTGACAAGTGAGATAGCGAACAAACGCCCAACCAGTGTAAAACAATCAGTAGCGTGCAAGCTAGACATGCAATTACATTTTAGTTTAGTAACAATGTATAAACAATAAACTAGGTACTCTTTAAAAATTCCACATATACATACATAATTTTTTTCTTGAATCTTTTTCAGAAGTACATCCTGATCCTGAAGATTTAGAAGACGAATGGCCGCCATTTAGAAAAACCGGTATCTTTGATCCGTATTCAGACGATCCAAGATTGGCAGTGAAAAGGATAACACTTTGTCCTTTGTCTGGTACATTAGTCGTTAGTGGTACTGCTGGTCAAACTATAATAGCCAAATTCGATACCGAAGTACTTGATGAACCTTTAAAAGTTTCTTCCATGAATATTGTAAGCGATAGAGATGGATTTGTTTGGAAAGGACATGGACAGTTATCACCTAAACAAGGTAAGTAATGGATTAAGGATAAAATTCCCAATCATATTATGTTCTTGATGTTTTATAATATGGTAATTGTTTTTGTAGGTAGTTTATCTCAACCTAGAGGTTTTCAAGCAACTACAATTCTCCAAGTTCATCCACCTGCAGCTGTAACGTGTTCAGTTTTACAAGCCGATTGGGGTTTAGTATCTGTAGGAACCGCCCACGGACTTGCTCTTCTCGATTATATCAAAAACAAACCCATTATGGTTAAGTGTACATTAAATCCCAATGGTAATTTTTCATAAACAAAATAAATGGTTTGATAATGTCTTTAACCTTTTCTTACTTCGTTATAGATCTCACAGGAGCTGGTGATACTCCAATTTCTAGACGAAAGTCTTTTAAAAAATCATTGAGAGAATCATTCAGACGTTTAAGAAAAGGTCGGTCTCAACGCCGAAATGCAACGAAAGATGACAAAAAGACCGCTACTTCTCCGCAAGCTAAAAGAACGCCCCCGGCAGCTGACGAATCGTTGGAAGCTAAACCAGTCGAGAGACAGATCGAAGCCAGACCAGCTGATGATTCAATGGGATCTTACGTGAGGTGTTTGTATTTTGCCAGGACATTTTTAGTTAGCGGTAAGAATACTTTTTTTCGTTTTAATAACCAGAAAATAAGTAAAAATTGTTTTTAATTGTTATTTCCTCACTTCATTGCAAAGTAGAGTTAACGCAAATAGAGAAAAGTACAGGCCGTCATCACTGAAAACGTCCGATTGCTTGGCAACTGATCCCATGTTTAAGTATCAGAGGCGTCCAGTAAACATCGTTTCTGGACGAATAGGTATAGTAAAATTAATACCTATTTAGAGGTACCAGCCGTTTTAGTAACTTAACGTATGCGGCTTCTTGAACCATCTGAACCCACATGAAAAAAATTAGGTTATGACCTTTGTCATGTCAAATGCTTGACATATTTCTTATTGCATTGGCGTAGTGACTTGAAATTTCATATTATCAGTGGCGGTTTGTAATAATACAAATTAATTTTATGAAATTCATAAAATTCTAAAGATGTTGACATAATAAAAGAATATAAAAGAAGCGCACTAATTTTAAAAACATTGTTTTATTAACTAGATACATAGTTTTCTTAAAAATATATGGCAATTCAGAGTTCGATTAAGTACAAATTCTAGATTTTAAAAAAATGACAATGTGATCTTCAAGGCAAAGTTTAATTAGTTTCTAAATCAGAATAACTTTCAGAAAGTGATAGTTCATCATCGGATTCATTGGATACAGAGATCACCATAGGTTCGATGTTTAGTAGGTCCAGTTTGTTTTATACTTCCCATGCTTCAGAAATAATTTTCTCTGTATGATTTATGTAATTCTGCCAGTGTTGCTGCGGTACATCTTTTACAACGTCATTCCATACTTTTAAGACTTCAGTAGGTGACCTTGCAGTTTTCGTAATAGCTTGGTCATAATGCCTTTTAGTTTCTGACCATACCATTTCGATGGCATTAAAATGGCAATGATAGGGTGGTAGCCTGAGAACACAATGACCATGCTCGGCAGCGTATTTGTCTAAATGATAATTTTTTTCTGGCAAAACTTGCTTTTCAATTATATTCCAAACAGCATCCTTTAAAATGTGATCTGGAAAAGGAATATTCTTTTTTTTGAGCCATTCTAACATGCGTGTTTTACTCCAACTTTTTCTTAGGATTTCTTCATCCAGGCGACTGTGATAAGTTGCGTTATCCATTATAATTAACGATGGTTCTTCCAAGTTTACAATTAGTTGCTGTTTAAACCAATTTTCAAAATTTTCGGTGTTCATGTTATCATGGTAATCGCCTGTTTTTTTATTGCATTTAAAAATAAGCGATGCATTTGCCACAAAACCTTTTTTATTACCGGCATGAACAATTACATATCGTGTCCCACTTCCAGTTATTTTTAAATCACTGTGTTTAGTACCATCTTGCCACATTCTTCTGTCCCCGCTTTTACTAAAAACCCAAGTCTCATCCAGAAAAACAGGTGTAAAGAGCTTTTCGCTTTTAGCAGCATGGTATTTGTTCAAAAATAATATTCTTTTTAATCTGACTGCAGGCATTTCCAATAAATGTTTTCTTCCATCCTGTTTTTTGAAATGAAAACCCATTTTTTTAATTCCCAAATATAACGAACCTTTGGAAATCTTAGTTTCTGGAGACTCTTCGATAAATTGCCGTAAAATAGTTTCTACTGTGATTTTATCCTTTCGCGCATACATTTTATAAATTACTTCCCTCAAACAATACAGGGTATTTTTTGTAATTCGGGTTTTGCTCCGGGAAACGCTTGCAGACATATTTCTTCTAAATTCGAAATCTGTAGCTCTGTTTGGTTTTTCAAGATTATATAATGTGCTTTCTGGAACTTTTAGTGCTTCGGGCGCTTTTTGAATTGCCTTAAATCGAGATCCTAAATCGTTTTGAAAATAGTTTACTACATTAAGCATAAGTTTTTTGGATTCATTAGAATATCGCATTTTTATATCTTATTTTGCGTTATGACATTAACATGAAATCAAAATTTGACGTAACTTCAAAAACGTGACATCTAATAAATTAGTTACGTTCATTTTTGTTGGTAATTTTTTGTTTCAACCGATTTATTAATAATAAATAAAATGGGTATAAAATTTACTTAGATATTTTTAATAAGTTTAAATGGGGTGCGACACTGGAATGAGCATCGGTTGGAAACGAGCGCATAAATTGATGACTGTTCTCTATCTGCGTTAACTATAGGTTTCTAAAACCAAAATGAGTGATTTTGTTGTTTCTCTACTTGTAGTTTAGTGTAAGATGTTAATGATACACAAAAATAAATTTTCTGTTAGATAATAATGTAATTGGTTATTAATTATTTAATTTTAGTACAAAACACGAATCCTACCCTTTGGGCAGCTACAAATAACGGTACAGTTTACGCCTTTACCATTACGGTTCCATCTTCTTCTAAAAGAGATACCGACGACGTCACGTGTCAGCTAGCCAAAGAAATTCAGCTGAAACATAGGTAAGCACACCTCTCTCTATTCTTTCACTTTAAACATTCATTTAGGGCCGGTTCTACAATTTGAGTATAAACCTGGTATTTGCTATACGTAGGATAACGAGTCACTATTGCGTTCTACATTAGAGGTATAACTTTATTCCAAGTATAAACCAGAGTATAAGTTATCCATTCCAATTTGAGGGTATAACCGAGGAATAAACTTATTCTGCATTTCTATTGGTTGGTTTCGCGTGAAAATACCAACAACAATTGCTGTAATGTCTCGCGTCAGAAGATAAGGAAATTGAAGATATAAGACTATACTGATCCTAAAGTATTTAAAGTTGGGTAAAGTATAGCATAAGTTGAATGAAGTTTCTAATTTGAAAAATTTGTTATCAGACAGAATTATTTTGAAGAATATGATGAACAGGAATTTCTTATGTGCTTTTGGATGCAGAAACAGACATGCCGTCTGCAGGCCTTAATCTTCCCTGGTATTAATAACTGTGTCAGTTTTTTGCATTCTGAAATAAATTCAATGATATGAAAGTTAAATACCTACTTCAAAAATTCAACCTCTTCACCGCTTCCATTAATAGCACATCAATTTTATTGATTAACTTCCTTTTTATTTATAACCAAAATAAGAAAAATAAACTAATATTCTGAAATCAGTGAATTCTCTTCCACTCTATAATTTATCAAAACAATCCAAGAAATTTGAATTATGGTTAGTTAATATATCAGAAACTCCCGCTTTTCAAAGCGTCAAACGTCAAAACGTTGGTTCATTGGAACTACCTGCGAAATATTCTCTGAATAACTGTACCTGTCATAGGAATCCTTTGTAGAACCGACATCCAGTTATTCTCGGTATAAATCTAGGTATAAAATATCGAAGGAATAACTATACTGACTTTTATACTGGCATTGTAGAATCGGCCCTTTTATACAACGTTGAAAGATATTCAGTAGATAACGCTTAGCATTTTTAATCATCTACCAGTTTATGGATGTGTCAGTGAACTGACAGAATGAAATGTCAAAAGTGAATAGGTTTTCTTTCATTTATTTTAACGATTCTATGTCATTTTAATTGAGTTTCTACATAATATTTTAGGGCACCAGTGATAGGAATAGCTGTACTGGATGGATCCAGTAAACCTCTTCCAGAACCATTAGAAGTAGAAAAAGGCGTTGCGCCTCTTCCAGATACGACGCAAGCGCATAGAGTGGTAATTGCGTCGGAAGAACAGTTCAAAATATTCACCCTACCCAGTTTAAAACCATTTGGTAAATTTAAATTGACTGCGCACGAAGGTGAGTATTTATTGATTTTATTTAACTAATTTTGATTAAAAAAATATATAAATTATACTTTTTATGTTCGACTAAATCATAAACGCTTGATGTATGTTCATAAATAGGCACTTTAAAGTACTAGTCCGATAACGATAAAGTAAAACGTACTCATCTGTCAATGTCATATGACGATATCAGCAACAGCAATGGGGTCCAATATACATACAAATAAATAATCAAATCATAGTTCTCAACATTCTCTGTCGGAGACGTATATCACCCAAGCGCTGTTGCCGCTTTCTTTTTAAGGTGCAGAAAAATAAGCAATACTTTTTTGCTAGAAAAAAATGTTGCTGTCGAACATAAAGCTTTGTTTGTAACTAGTACATAGTTGGTTTGGTGAGCTATTAAGGTGTAAGTGTAAAATTTAAAAAAAACTTTTAGGGGCGCGAGTAAGAAGGATGGCTTTTGCCAATTTCAGTTGTAACGTAGACAATATACAACATTCCGAAGTTGACTTACTGTGTTTAACCAACATGGGCGACTGTTTAGTTCTAAGCATTCCAGATCTTAAGAGGCAATTAAATGCAGCAGCTATTAAGAGGGAAGATATAAAGTAAGTAAATAATTTAGTTGCACTCACAATAATGGTAAATCAACAACAAATTGACAATATTCACCAATAGTCTTCTTGTTGGAGTTTACCTCCTTAAGAAACGATTTTCATTTATAGCCCGCGGTATGAAAATTTTATGAGGAGTAAAATCGAGTGTTAACAAAAAGTGAGACGGTACGTTCTTTTACGCACCTTTTTATGTCTTCGTAGCCGAGCGGTATAAAACTTTTCCAGTGAAAATTAAGAATTTTAGGAGTCGGGTTCGAATCCGGGTCGGGGTGATACTTTTTTTATTTGTTATGTTGTGACATTTGTATATGAATAACCTTCAATAAGAATAATTTTTTTCTAGGACCAATATTTTCAAATTATCAAAAATTTAAACTATTCATTTTTTAATTGCGGCAAAAATCTTGGCAATAATTATCATTATTATTATTATTAGGGCCAGGATTTTTAAGGTAAACTCTCGTCGTGCGTCTGTTTGGTTTGGTTTTTTTATGCAATTCTATTTAATACTTCGACTCTCAGACGCTTTTTTACTCCTTCATTCCATGTTTTTCTTGGACTTCCTTTTGTGTTTATTCCTGATACTCTTGATTCATATATTTACTATGTTTCATACACTAAACATATTTTTGTCCCTCTTCAATTTGGTCTTGTATATCGTTGATATATTGTGTTGTCTAAAGGCAGGGCTTCATCAAACTGGGCTAGGCCGGCGGCACAAGCGTCCTTGCCGCCGGTATAAGGTTCACTAAATTTTTTTCATTTTCCAGTAACCTCCGTTAAGTTTCTTCATATTTTTCTTATCTCATTTCATCTATCTCTACTGCAAATAGTAGGGGACTAAGCACAGAATCTTGATTTACTCTTATTTCCTTGGAATTTTAATGATCTCACAATATTTTCATTTCCTTGGTACATATCTTTTATATAGTCAACTATATGTTCCTCAACATTCCAAATATCTTCTCTCCTATCTCTGTCAAAGGCTTTTTTTAGCTAGAGTGTATATTTTTGTTCTTTTTTTACCAAATGTACCAAGCGATATTCCCCCAAGAGGCAGAATTTTAAATAACACTACCCTTTCTATATACTTGAGTAAAACAATTAACAAATTTTTATTTTAGTGGAATATCCTCTCTGGTATACACAAAAGATGCTCAAGCTCTTTATCTTCATTCATCATCCGAACTTCAAAGACTGTCATTGGCAACTAGCAGTGTAACGATGGCTAGATGCTACCTTCCACTACCAGCAGGAGCAAGAGATGATGGTGTATCAGTAGTAGAAGAAACTGATGAGACTGTAGAAACTACTACAGAAACCCCTTTAGTTAACGGAAATGCAGAAAGTAAAGAAGGCAGTGTAGCAGATAAAGTAAGTATGATTTTGGAAGAATTTATTGTTATTAATAATTTAGTTTGCTTCTCTTTTTGAAGGAATCGAATTTCAAAATCATCAATACATATCATTGGTAAACCCTATAAATAGGTACAATCTTTAGTGCCAGAAACTATTGAGATTTATTTATTATTATCTCTTTTGGCGTATAAAAATGTGTTTATTTATATTTTCAGTCTGAAGATGCAAAGACAAATGGTGATGAGACGTTGCACAACGTTACAGTTTCTAGCAGCGTTGGAGATATAACAATAGATAGCGTAAAGGATCACCTCGGTTCAGGTGAGGATTTAGCAAGAAAACTTAACAGTGTGACCGTTACAAAAACAGTGACGACAATTGTGGCAAATAGTAACGGTCAAGAAGGTGTTACATCGTCGAATACTACTACCACCGTGACGACGGGTCAAGAGGCTAGTGAGTGTTGCTTTTTGTTTTTGGTTTTTGTTTTTCGTTGGTTTTTTTTATTTGCTAGTTGGTCATTTTTAGATGATTTAACAATTTGGTTTTTATAGAGAACAGTTGAATAAGTTGATATATTTCACTCACAAGTTTTAACTAATTCTTAGAATGTTTTATAAGGTTATAAAAAGTCTGAAACTGTTTTCTAAATTGAATTAACTATCTCAAGACTTTGATCTTTGAGAAGCCGATGCATGTCATGTAATGTCATCAAGATGTTAAGTTTTGCACTTTTGGATAAAAACAGTTAGAATCTAATGCCCGTTTGCACCGTTTGAAATTCAAGCACGCCTTTCGTAAGTTGTGCTTAACTATAAGAAGCACTTAATTGTCTTGCTTGTTGCACCGCTGCAGCTCGAGAATTACTTAGTAAAGAACCTCTTAACGCATTGCGTACATGGCAACATTGAGAAAATCTAGTAACTTATTAGTGACTTTTTAGATTTAGCTTTGTATCGACTAACAGTCAACTTTCGCCCGCGTCAAATGTGAACGGTTAACCCATAAATACAAAGAAAACAACAAACAAGGAGATACGCTGTTGTTTCGTTTCTGTAATAATACTTGATCATTTGGTCTTGTAGGTTTCCTTATTAGGTAATATTTTATTCAAACATAATTTCGAAATTTCAGAGCATCCTCTATCAATCCTAAAACCCGTGAACATTATTACTTTGTCTCTCGAAATCTTTGATAAAATGCTAATTCTTTTATGTCGTGAAAATGATCAGATCGAGTGTAAATCATCTCGGGAATTCGAGGTCTATTATCTCGAGAATATCAAAATCAACTTCAAAAATGTCATTCATAATCGGGAACCTGATAAGTGTTTTTTATCTAGTTTAAGGAATACTTAGAGAGCGGTGCAACGCAAATTAGTTTATTTTAAGACTATCTTGAAGTAAACGGAGCAATCGGTCATAAAGGTATTATTACATTCTACAGGGTGTTTCATTGGGAAAGGGAAATATTCAACAACACCGAGGCAAATATGAAAATAACCATTATTGGGTCTAACAATATTTGTAACCGACATACAGGATGTTTTGTGGATATTTCTTTTTGATATTTGGTATATACACGTTTCTCAATCACAGCCCGATTGTACCTCTAACTGATAACAAAAAAATCCAACTCCGGATTAAGAAAAAAATTGAAAATCTGTGTTCATATTTGAAAGGAGCACAAAAAACTGAATAAAAAAGTACGCTTTAAATTTTACAACTTTACTACTCAAATTTTAAACTTGCGACAATATTCTTTCAACTGGATTGATCAATTCAATTCCTCTCAATTATTTTTAAGCAAAACGTTAGAAAATACCATTTTTTACATAATATGTACATACAGTGCGTTTAAAAAATAATCAAAAATTACAAGTACGAATCTTAAAAATAAGCTCTGGATTAGTCTACATGTATAAGATGTTAAGCCGATGTAGAAACTAATTATTTAACAATTTTAAAGTGAGTTTGGATTCAATACTTGCAATATTGTCATTAATAATCCAATGTTTAGCTTTTAAATCCTTGAAAAGTACACTTTAAAATCAAAATTTGAGTAGTAAAATTGTCTGCACAAAAATTTAAACCGTGTTTTCTGGATGTTTTTGAAGCTCTTCAAATATGAAAACAGATTTCCAAAATTTCAATATACACAATCGCTTTCAATTTTTTTCTTAATCCGGGCCTGGATGTTAATTGTTATCAGTAAGAGGTTCAATTGGGCTATAGTAATTGAGAAAAATTTGTACCAAATTACAAGAAAATAATCAGGATCAACGAAACACCCTATATTTCGGTTAATAAATGGGTTATTTTCAGATTCGCTGTCTAAGTATTGTACTCTCCCAACACATAATCAATTCCGACGTTCAATTATTTGTGAAATGGTATATTAACTGAAATATATCAATAATTGACTTGACTTGACTTTCCTTACCGATTGTTAATTCATTTTAATGATTTTAAATTCATCACAATTATGTTGTTTTACTAACTAATTTAAAATGTCAGCTGTTACAACCTATTGCTCTACAGGATTATAAATATCAATAAATATAGCATGTGACATCTTAAAAAAAAGTACAGTAACTATTTGATTGAAAGTTTTCATTTCTATAAATAGTAGCTACTCTTTTCTATTGCTAGATATTCTAGTTTACAATTTAAACATGGCAACATTGACATTATTAAGTGAGTAAAATTTACTTACACTTTCTGGTTACTTACTTTTTTACCTCATACTTACTTTCGGCACGCGCCGCTAGATCGCACCACAATACGATCCGCCGCAGCATGGATGTATGTAAAACCATCAATTGCACTACTTCTATACGTTTTAATTATATCACTTAATATAAGTCACACTTTTTTTCAAATTATTTTCATTTTATGTTATGTCTAAAAACACAAAATTGTGATGAATGTCTGTTTTCTCCGAGCTTTACATGTTTTTTTTGTTGCTTTGTAGTCATAGAAAGTCTGGAGGATGGAACGTCGTCAAATTTAGAGGTTAGCTATTCAAATCTTCAAAACCATCTATAGCTAATTAATTTACTCCGTAGTTGTGGTATTTACTAAAAAAAATGTATTTTGTATTGTATGATCGATACTAACGTTGTAAAATTTGTGGTATTTTACTAAAATTGTTTGCTGCTTCAAACAACATGTCCTTCAAGGTAGTAAAGGTGGTGGGTATTTAAAAACAACAAAAATAATCATATTCGGCTTACACTACAAGGGTTGTCTTTTATATTTTGCATATAGAGCTAGAAAAAAACAGTAGATAACTTTTAAACACTATTGTTTTTCAAAAAATTCTCCACGAAGAGAAATGAATGCATTTTAAGCCAATAGTGGAAGCAGTTATTCCTCTCGATTGTTGGTACATTCAAAATAGAGTCTTTGAAAGCGTTGACTGCATCTTCTGGGGACTGGAACCTTTAACCACGCATTTAATTCTTAATTTTTGGAAAAGCAAAAAAGTCGTTAGGTCGGGACTGTATGGAGGATGTTCCAACAATTCGATGTTTTCTTGATTTAAAAACTCCCAATCGTTTTTCGAGCTTTGTAGGATCTTGCATTGTCTTGGTGAAGGATCATTCGACGTTTGGGGTTGGTTTTTTGAAACTCAGCAATTACTTCCGGCAAACAAATCGATATGTACCAATCAGGAATTGTTGCTACATGAACCACTTTTGAGACAAATGTCGCCACCATCTTTTCGGAAACACCTCGATAACGGATTCATCACCACTGTCAATACTGTATATATTTTTTGAGTTTCCTGCATTAAACCGGCTTAGAGTTTTTTGACACTCTAAGAGACCGTTTTAACGGAAGACATCTTGTAGTTGTAACGACGGTTGTCCACCTATCGGTTTTATAAGAACTGATAGAAGCTAACTGCAATTTTAAAAGGAAACTGTAACTTAGAGCTTGGACAGGTGTACCTAAGATTACGACAACGGTATCTTTCTTCTCTAATTTTAGGGATTCGTCGAGAGAACAAGGAGACATATTAATAGTGGACGAGTAAACAGTGACACTTGTAACGTAATCTTGTTAATCTACCAGTTCTGTGGGTACAGTTTCCTTTTAAAATTACAGTTTTTATATGCAACACTTAAAAGACAACCCTCTAAGAAGTTACTAGATTTTCTGTGTTGCCTTGTTCGCAATGCGTTGAGCGGTTCTTTACCAAGTAATGCTTAAGCTGCAGCGGTGCAACACACGAAAAACTTAAGTGCAACTTACGAAATGCTTGCTTAAATTCCAAACGGGCATAAGCGGCCCGTAACCCTAAGCTTGACTTGAAATAGTCGGTGGTCTAACACTTGTAACTATAGTATATAGAATACTATAGTTCGTTTGTAAAATAGTTTGTTTGTTCAATTTATTAAAAAACAACAACAAATTAAATTTCTAGCAGGTAGACTGGTAAAAGTTTCCCTTGTTCCTCACATATCCATATCAGGTAGATCGCTAGAATTTTGCAATTGTATAAATAGTAAATTTAATATAATTTATTGCGTGATAGAAAAAATAAACTATCTGTGATCAAATTTGAATTATTTGTATCTCTTCCAGATTAAAGAAATTCAAGTGAGCGATATACTGCTGCGAGCTCCCTTGGCATTGGCAGAAGACGATCCCTAGTTCAATAAAGGGATGTTTACACGAGAATGGTCAATGTTATGCCATATCAACATGATCAGTATTTCATTTCTACATAGTATATAATATGTTTTATCCATTTTTTAAATCATTTACGTATTACTAGTTCGTAGTACAAAATATTTTAAATATAGTTTTTATTCTTTTTGTATATGTATATTCGAAATATTTTAAAAAAATAGTATTGTGTTGTGTACTTAGCTTAGTTATATTTTATCGGAGACCATTATTTATTCAAAATTTTCAACACATGATTAGAAATACTGGTCAGGTTCCGAAGTAATAGATTGTAATAAAAGTTTTATATTTATATATTAATATTTTTTTGTATTAATGAATTCGTTTAGGGTTTTTCACTATGTTCGAACAAAATTGAATTTTCCAAAAAATTCGTTTTTTACAAGTGCTACGTATTTTATTTTATATAAAAAGTCCTAGATTTTCTATAAAAATTAGCATCGTATATTCGAAATTTGGGACATTCTGTATAAGTTTATGTTTAAAAAAATTCTAGAACGTTATATTTTACATAAATCTTTATCCACAGTTAAATTGTTATACATTTTTTATAACTTACAGTTATTATTTATAGAATTAATATAATTTTTTTAGTTTTTTATTTCCTCTCTTGAATTCTAAATTTTTTTTTAAACAATCCGGTGTTTTTGTATTTCGTCCAACCCCTCTTAATTTTCTTTAATAACCTTATTACGAAGAATTGTTTTTTTGATCAGATTTCAAGAATCCTGTTTCGGACGAACAAAAAACTGGAATGTAAACATCAAAATTTAAAAAAAATATTTTCTTTTACTTACTGATAACTGTGAGTTAAAATGTGAATATATAAAACTTTTAAATGATTTTGTTATAGTCTGTTCATAATTATTGAATAACTGTGGTTAGAGAAATAGCAGCTTTTTTTAAACGAAAAAATGTGGTGGAGGTTTTAAGAGTGACTGTGAGCATAATGTTTGATTTTTGCTATTAACAAAAAAACTTATGGCCTTAAAAAAATTTCGTTAGTATTTTGTATTCATATGTTTCACATGACAGAACATCACTGCAGTGAATAAATTTTTTATTGTGAATTGTTTCATTTTAAATTCCTTATCCATCGAATCAAGAGAAATTTATATTAAAATTACATCCACGCTTGAACCAAATATCCTGAAGCGCTATTCTTGACCGCTCGTATCTGTCAAGAACTTGGTTGTAGCATTAAGAGAGGATTTACAGAAATTCTTCAACTATTTTAGAATAAAATATAATTAATAAATAAGTTAAATAATAATGGTCCCAGATGAGACCCTTGGGGAGCTCCAGAAGTTACTGGTAAAGTATGAGAATACTAATGAACCATTTGTAATCTATTCCACACCATACAAACAACAAAGTTTATGTAGCAAGAGTTCATGATTGACCGTGTCGAAAGCTTTGAAAAAATCAGTGTACACAGTATCGATCTGCAAACCCCTCTCCAAAGCATCAGACAAAAAGTCAACATATCGCACCTTTGGAGAAACACTGGCAACGGTGCGTTGAGATAATAAAGTGATTATAAAATTCGCCTGCATTTATTTCGATATATCGGAAAGTGCAGCGAAAATTAATCAAATAGAATTTGAATTGTATCAACAAAAGGTAAAGTACGTAGTGCTACAAAAGAAAAAAAACAAAAAAAACGTTAGATTTTGTAAAAACAATTAAATAAATAGGTTAGTGTTAGGTTATTAAAATAAAAAGCAATTGATATAAGGCGAGTCCAAAACAATATAATTTGCGACGTTGTCAAATTTAAAAAATAAAGGACAAAATAAAGAAAGAAATTAGATATATATATAATAAGTGGCTGGATAGATCAAGTATCTCCGAAGAGTAGATCTGGGTATCTTGGTCTTACGCTACCACGAAAATAATATAATTAAATAGTAATTGAATACAAAATATAAACAAAATGGATAGTGATGATTATTCTACAGAAGATTCAAAGAAAAGAAAAATGGATGGTGTATTTGAAGTTAGCAAGAGGACTAGCAGAACCCCAACTAAAAGTAAAAAAGATGAAAAGTTAGATCAAATCATAGCGTTAATGAAGGAAATGTCTGCAGATCAAAAGGATATGAAATGGGAACAACAACTGATTAAAAACGAGATCAAAGAAACCAAAGATCAACAGGCTCTGTTTAATGAGGAAATGTTAAAGTTGAAAACGAAGTATTGAGAAAAGAAAACCAAGCAATTAAAAAAGAAAATGCAGAAATGGAAGAGATTAAAAAAACAATGGAAATTATAGATAAAGAAAGAAGAAAGAATAATGTGATGATAAATGGATTAAAACTTGATACTAATGAGCCGTCGAAATTGGTAGAAAATGTCAGAAACTTTTTGAGTCAACAACTAAAAATAAATATCGATCCTAAAGCAGTTAACAAGATAGGGGAGAAAATGTGTATAGTGGAATGTCAAAAAGAAGCTGATAAAGAAAAAATTATGGCAAATAAAGCTAAATTAAAGGAGAGGAAAGAAGAAAGAGTTTTTATAAATAATGATATGACCAAGAAGGAAAGAGAAAAACAAAAAGAGATAAGGATGTTTGCAAAATTAGAAAGTCAAAAGGGAAAAGACGTAAAAACGGGATACAATAAGGTAACGGTAAATGGGCAAGAATGGAGATGGGATAAAGAAACAAATAGAATGAGAATACTGGAAAAAATACATTCAAAAAACTAAATAAAGAAACAGATATTCATGGTAACAGAGAAAAAGACACAGCAACGGAATTGGATATGAATAAAGTAAAATCAGCAACGGAAATGTGGAGAATTGGAACATGGAATGTAAGAAGTATTTTAGGAAAAGAAAAAGAATTAGAAGAAGAGTTTGAAAATACAAACTTGAGAATACTAGCTATAACAGAGACAAAAAAAAAGGACAGGGGATAGTGAACATGGATAATGGCCATATACTCATATATAGTGGTATTGAAAATGAGAAAAGAGCGGCAGCAGGAGTTGCATGCATAATACATAGAAACTTAGAAGAACAAATTACTGGATGGAGGGGATGGTCGGAAAGATTATTGGTGATGGAAATGAAAGATAAAAATATGAACACAAAAACTATAATAATTGTATATGGACCAAATGAAGACGATACAGTAGGAAATAAAGATAGGTTTTGGGAAGATCTAACTATGGCTACAGAAAATGCAAAAGGAAAAATAATTATACTTGGAGATTTGAATAGCAGAGTGGGAACAAAAGATGACATTTATAGAGCAGTAATAGGAAAACATGGTGAAACATTTAGGAATAATAATGGAGAACGGCTGCTGGATTTTTGCATATTACACAATTTTATTGTAACTAATACATTTTTCCAACATAAAGACATACATAAATATACACGTGTGATGGAAAGCAGAAATGAAAGGTCAATAATAGATTATATATTAGTGGAAAAGAGAAATAGAAAGGAAGTATTGGATACCAAAGTTAGAAGAGGACCATAAATAGGAAGTGACCACTATTTACTTGTAACAAAAATAAGAGAACGAGTAGAAATTACAAACCATAATAGACAAAAATTAGAAAAAACAATAGAATATGAATCGGTCAGATTATACAAACTACAAAACAAAGATATGGCAGAAAAATACAAAATAGCATTATCAGGAAAGTTCTTAAATAATTGTGATATAATGAAAAATGGTAATTTAGAAGAAATGTGGGATTATTTCAAAAAAACCGTATTGGAAACCGCTAAAGAAATATGTGGTTGTAGCAAGAAAAATAATAAGAAAAAACAAACAGCTTGGTGGACGGACGAAATTAAAATAAAAGTAAAATTAAAAAAAGAAGTGTGGAAAATGTATATAAATAACAAAACAACGGAAAACTATGAAATGTACAAAGAGAAGAGGAAAAATGTAAAAGAGATGGTAGCAGTAGCTAAAAGAAATCAGTGGAAAGAATTTGGCGAAAAAATGGAAAGCAATAGTAAATCAAATCAAAAACTGTTTTACAAAACATTGAAGTCATTAAGAAAGGAAAAAACACAAGAAATAACCTGGATAAAAAATAAAAAAGGAGATATACTAACAAATGAAAACGAAGTAATTGATAGATGGAAAGAGTATTTTGAGGAATTACTAGGAGCAGACAACAAAGTTCAGGACATTAACAAAAAAAGGATGCAATAATAGAAAATAAAGACATTGTAACACTAAAAGAATTACAGGAAATAATAGATGAATTGAAAAATGGAAAATCTCCAGGAATTGATAAATTAACATCAGAAATGTTCAAGAATTTAGGGGAAACAGGAACAAAAATATTATTGAAAATATACATCATTGCTTGGAGTGAAGAACAGATTCCAGAAGATTGGAAGACAGCCTTAATAGTTCCAATATATAAAAAGGGGGATAGACAAGACTGCAATAATTATAGAGGAATAAATCTACTTAGTACAGCTATGAAAGTCTACGAGAATATTATAGACAGTAAGCTAAGACCACTGATAGAAAATACTCTCGAAGAATCGCAAAGTGGATTTAGAAGAGGGCGAAGCATACAAGACCACATATTTACGGTGAAACAGATAATTGATAAGTTCTCACAACAAGAAAAAGAGGTATATATGGGATTTATAGATATGGAAAAAGCTTTTGACAAAGTACCAAGGGAGAAGTTATGGAAAGTACTAGAAGGAAGGGGGGTAAACTACAAAATAATAGACATAATCAAAAAAACATTTACAAAAATAATAGAAATTGTGTAATATACAAAAATAAAGCATCAGAATCATTTTCAACACAAGAAGGATTAAGGCAAGGAGGGGGACTATAAGTCCATTATTATTTACAATTTATATTGATGAAATAATTAAAAAATCGTCAATCAAAATGGCAAAACTACACGTTGGATACAGACATTTAGGAAGAGTGGATATATCAGAAGCAGCTTTTGCAGATGATTTAAAATAATTATGGCAGGGAAAGAGAAGGATTTACAAAAGAATATGGAAATATGGAGCACGGTATCTGAAAAATTTGGAATGACAGTTAATCAAAGCAAAACCAAAGTTATGGTTATAGGACCGCAACAAAAACATTTGAATATACAATTAGATGGAATAAAAATTGAGCAAGTTAGAAGATATAAATACTTGGGAGTAGAAATAGAAGAAAATGGAACGCAGGAAGTCGAAATTACTAATAGAGTACAAAAAACGATGAATCTTTATCACACGATGAATTCGACATTTATAAATAAAAAAGAGATTTCCAAGAAAACGAAGTTAAATGTATTTAAAACAATTTACCGGCCAATATTAACATTCGGATGTGAATCTTGGGTATTAACAAAGAGACAAAAAAGAGTCGAATACAAGCAGTTGAGATGAAGTATCTTAGGCGAGTTAAAGGAGTCGCAAAGAAAGACAAACTAAGAAATACGAAAATAAGAGAAGACCTTGACATAGAATCAACACTTAAATTTATTGAAAAGAGACAATTAAGCTGGTGGGGACATTTACAAAAAATGAACGATACAAGACCAGTTAAAAAAGTATGGCAATCAAAAATACAAAAAAGAACGAAAAAGGGAAGACCAAAACAAACATGGGATGGTGTTATGGTAGGCATACTACAAGAAAAAGGAAAAACATGGACAGAGGCAAAAACAATGGCAAAAGATAAAAAACAATGGGCTAAATTTGTACATGAATAAAATTCTATCTGGACCAAAGCATCGATGAAAAAATGGATATATGTCTTAAGCCTAATACTATGTATGTTGAAACAAGTATAATTGTAAAAGTATACCCTACACCATACACTATGGTAATTGGGTTTTTGATAATATATATATACAAACAACAAAGTTTATGTAGCAAGAGTTCATGATTGACCGTGTCGAAAGCTTTGAAAAAATCAGTGTACACAGTATCGATCTGCAAACCCCTCTCCAAAGCATCAGACAAAAAGTCAACATATCGCACCTTTGGAGAAACACTGGCACAAATGCAAATGCATTAATTGTTCAGTAAACGCATTTAAAGTTTTTTAAATTTATTTTTGGCAGTAAATAGGAAACCAATTATGAGAAGTTGGATTAAAAATTATGCACAGTTGATATGTACATTATACGAAAAATTGATATTTTTGTTTTTCTTTCCTTTGTTTTAACATTCCCCGCAAAACCATTCTTAACAAGGTTAAAGAAAAACACTGCGAAAATGTTGGCCATCCAACAGCACTTACATACATCGAAGAACGCCACTTTGTAGATGTTGTTATAGCATGTGCAGAATATATATGGTTCACCATTGGCGATGATAGAGATTAGAGGACGCTAATTATAAACTATTTGGATGGTAAAGTACTAAGAAACCAAATCTTTACAGATAATATTCCTGGAAAAGTTTGGCTGGACAGAAACACCTTTTGACTAAAAGACACTGGCATCTTTTCATTTTTGTAGTACAAAATTTATTTTAAAACATATTTGTTTGTTTTTCAACTCCCATACATGTAGAAACCTTTTTAAAAACATTATCTGTGGGCAAAGTTGGCTATTAACGCGGTTAACATTGCTTTTTGGCAATTTTAAGTCGGTGGGCAAAGTTACAAATATTGCTTACAACTTTTGCCCACCCCCATTTTATTTTTGTTTCGGGTACTTCCCCGGAAGTTAGCCAAACAACACTGTAGCTAACGATCGTTGTGAAGCTAAAACAAAACTTATGGCATAAACGCAATTTGCAAATAAAAATCTCCCAAAATAAAGCTAAATTTTTTAAGAAAAATGGGAGGTATTTTGTATCAACATAGGCAACACTCCATAAAGCATTCTAGTATGGAGAGTTGCCTCCTACTTAATTCATTTGGTGGTGTAATAAAAGGTTTCGATAATTTCAATCTATAAGATGTTTTATTCTTTGGCGTAATTAAAACATCCATGTTAAATTTACAGACTATTATTTACTCACTTACTTGTTCTTGTTAATATCAAATAACAATATTCGCTCGTGGTTTCAGATTTCGACCCCTTTGATTCAACTTTATATGTCAGAGGTTAATGAAAATTTAATTACCCTAAATATGACACAAATATTTTATTGATTTTCACTTAAATAGACTAATTTTAAAATTTGTCATGTAAAATTCTATTTTAGTAGATATTAATATACTGACTAATAAAATAACTAATTTAAAATAAATTGATTTAATCGCATTTTATATGTAAATTCTATATTATTCCTTTATGGATATTGAAAGTAAATACACAAGGACTACAGGAAATAAATTTTCAATAATTTGATAAAACCCTGCTTAGAATTTTTAAAAATTTCAGGTTTTGAGAGCTGCCGCAAATTCTTGGTTTTTATTGGATGATTAAAAGGGAAGTACAAAATATTGCCAACAGAGGTAAGCACTCAAAACTATCAACGACGGAACGAGCTACGTTCCCACGCTGCAGGTAACGAGTTAAAAGGAGATACTGTTGGTACCGTTTGTCGATTTTCGTTACATTTGTTTCATAAACTAGACATATCTATTTCTCAGTTGTCTTGAGTGTGTCATCCTGAGTCTCTGTCTTGAGTACTATGAAAGGGAAAATTATTAGGTTCGACGTAATTAATGTAGAATAATGACATATCTGTGATATAATCTAAGATTTAAAGAATTTTACTTGAAACTAGATTCACATTTAAAAGTAGTGTTTGTGAAAAGTGCAAATAAGTTGACTAGATTATGTCAAATATCCTATGATAGTTGGCTAATGTAACATGGCCGCCTAAAGACCACTACAATACATGTCTTTTGTTGAATAAAATTTAATTTTTTTAATAAAAAATGGAGCTGAGAGTGGGTAACAAATATAGGCTTGGTCGAAAAATAGGATCGGGCTCGTTCGGAGACATTTATTTAGGTAAGACTTCACGTTTTCTATCGCACATTATATTGTAAACAATGGGTGTACAGGTGACAACTAGCAAACCAAATAATATAATTAAAAATTATTTTAGATACATTTTTGATCCTATATCTCCTACTGAAACAATGAGACATAATAATATAGCATTCTTCCACTAGGTCTACTATTTATCTACATAGATACTACTTGTTTTTGGCTAGTCTCAGCTGTTGGGGGTTTTTGTTGACTATATGAATATTCATTATTTTTTATGAGTCAATGAAATGCTAAAATTTTGGTAATACCTTATTGTTAATCAAACAATCAAAATTATATTATTCAGCTACCAGATTTAATTTATTTATTTATATCATAATTATGCTTAAAAGGTGTAAAAATAAAATGAAAATTATTCATCTTATTAAACAGGCAAAAAACTGTCTTCCAGTCTCTACAATTTCACTAAAACGGGTAGTACAAGCATATTAATTAAAAGTAAAAATCATGCAGGCAGATCAATTAATTCTCTTATTTGTAGCTTTTTCATAATTTGCTTCCTATCCCATTCTCCTCCAAACCTGTATTTCATCATCACATTCTCCATCTACTTTTCTTGAATTAGAGATTGTGCTTCCTATCATTTAAATTGATAATTTTATCAGATTTTTTCACATTTCAGCTTCTTTGATTTTAGACATAACTGTGTTCAACTTGAATACTTGCCATGTCCACGGATGGGGTATCCTATAGGTGAAAAATGTTTAAATATTAGTTTTAGTGAGTGTTCTGAAACCCCATAAAATGAAATAAAATTCAAGTTTTTCAAAACCCGTCTCATTCTATAGCCAGTTTTATGAAAACCGTATGAATTTTTGCACTAAGTTCGAAAATAATGTATTAATCTAGTGAGTGACGTTTACGATGTACCAAGTAACTGTCAAATTTTATAAATAATTTTCAAATTGTCATTCTTTAATAAATATTCGACAACAATGTTAACTATTCAAGAATTATAATCACTATCAAAAATAACAATACAGACTAATAATGTAAGAAACACTAAGTAAACAAAAAACATCTATTGAATATATCCTCCCCCAGCTTCAAAACATCTCTCAATTCTCTTTCTAAATTCTTTGTAAGTATTTTGCAGCATTTCTGGGGTAATTTCGTTAACGGCATCAATGATAGCTCGTTTCAAGTCTTCAATATTATGGTTTAAATTATTTGCGTAAACTTTTTGTTTTAAGTCGCCCCATAAAAAAAAATCTAAAATAGTTAAATCGGGAGATCGGGGCGGAAAAAATATTGGTCCATAACGTCCCATTCATCACCCAGGAAAATATTCATCCACCTATCCCCTAATTAGCAAAGTCGAATGTGACGAACATCCATCATGTTGAAAGTACATTTCATGCCTTGGCTCCAACGGAATATTTTCTAATTCAGGTATTAAGAAGTTGTCCAGCAAATACAAATACACCTCCTGATTTCATGAATCTTCCAGAATATACGGTCCGATTATTCGATCTGGTAAAACTGCACACCAAACATTAACTTTTTTAGCAAATTGACTATTATAGTTAATACTGTAGCTCGGGTTTTCACTAGCCCAATATCGACAATTTTGGGAAGAAACGACTCTGTTTGTTGTAAACGTTGCTTCATCAGAAAACAAAATATTATTGTGAAAGAATCGGTCATGCATAAGTTTTTCACCAATCATCGCACAAAAGTCTAACCTTGTGTCATAATCACAATCTTGTAAGGTATGAATAAATTTCGGTTTGAATGGATGAATTTTGTTTTGCTTAAATATTTTCCGTAACTGACTCTTGCAAAAACCAACCTCCACTACTCTTTTTCGTAGACTCAACTTGGGATTTTCCCTTAACGAATGCATAGCTAGTGCACTAGCTGCATCATCCTCCTCAATGTACGCCTTTTTCAATTTCTTTTTGTCTTGAGCAGATCCGGTCTCATCAAACTTCTTTATTAGTTTTTTTAATCCACACCGCGTAATGGGTACATCTGGATAGAGAGAGAAGTATACTTTATTGACACTAAAGCATCAACAGGCCATCGACCGAGGTCTTTTAACCATACATCTGGATATTTTTCGTGAAATTTTGCAATTGCATACTGGTACGAAACTTCCCCAATACCATAAGATAAAAACTCTTTGTTGAATAGTTAACATTGTTGTCAAATATTTATTAAAGAATGACAATTTGAAAATTATTTATAAAAGTTGACAGTTACTTGGTACATCGTAAACGTCACTCACTAGATTAATACATTCTTTTTGAACTTGGTGCAAAAATTCATACGGTTTTCATAAAACTGGATATAAAATGAGATGGGTTTTGAAAAACTTGAGTTTTATTTCATTTTATGGGGGGTTTCAGAACAAGCAAAACTTTTTATCAAAAATGACATTTTTCACTAAAACTAATATTTAAACATTTTTCACCTATAGGATACCCCATCTGTGGACATGCTGTATAAATCAAATCATAAATTTTATACAAATTTGCTTCAATAACCTTAACTGTCTATTTCTAATATAAATCCTTACATATCGTGTGTACTAGATTTTACATGTTTGCGAAAGTAATTTAAATCTCATTGCTAAAGTGAAAACTAAATATTGTATATTGTGTCAGAGTTGTATAAGTACGATATTTATGATATAAGATTTTTCTAAGGCATATAAACTTTTTGGGAAAATATTAATCTATTATAGTTTAATTATTACTGTTTCAAGTTAAAAGTAACTATAGAACCAAAAGACAGAGTTATACAATACCCGCTTCAATTTTAAATAAAAGCCGAGATAAAAGCCAATACATAATTTCTTTTGATAATACTGAAATATTACATTTAGACATTTCTCAAAAATTACATAAGATAGAATTATGAAATTTTGTATTAGCTTTCTGGACATTAAGAGACTATCTAAAATATTATTACTTTGACAGTATACCAGAAGTTTATAGCCATACTCTTTTGCAAATCTCCATATTTTTATTAATGTTTGTGTGTGTTACTCCATTTGTTACAGGTACTAATATATCAACAGGAGAAGAAGTAGCAATTAAATTAGAATGTATAAAAACGAGGCATCCCCAGTTACATATAGAATCCAAGTTTTACAAAATGATGCAGGGTGGGGGTAAGTAAAATTTAACTATCATACTTTTTCAGCCTTACACCATTAGAAATTGTAATAAGAATGTGCTGGAAAATCCTAAATAAACCCGACATAGGTATAACTGTTGTTTTATCAAATATATACTTTTTTTTCTGAAATTAATCCTATTTGGACCCTATTTTTTGTTCTCAATTATTGTACTTATTAGATATGAATTAGAAAGTTCATAACAAGATCTTATTAAAATGATAGGTCACATTTCTGTTGTCTTATTTTTGATATTGTTAAAAAAATCCTTTGTTATTAATGCTTATGATTAATAGCTTATTTGTTAAAGCAAGATATATTACCAATACATGGATGTATATTGAACTTTTATCAGCTTTCGATTACAAACAATAAGAATAGAGATTATGTAGTTAGGAACAATTACAGATCTTGGCATGTACACAAGTTATTTAATTTACAATAAAATTGGAAAATTAACACATATTTAATCAAGGTTATATAAACATTATTTTTTTTATATCAATTAATGTTGTACACTGATAGATGCTCCAGTGTCTTATCCCCCATTTTCAAATCAATTATATTATAAAAAGCAAACAAGGAGTCAGCAACAGGGGTATTCATAAGTTTGCAGATGATTTACCATAATAGTCAAAGTATATGCTGTCATTATTAATTTTGGTAATTCTTGACTGTAGAAGAAATATGTGTGTATTATACACTGCTCAAAATAATTATAGGAACACATATTCGGGTCTTGATAATTTTATTAATTTTAACAATATAAAAAGCTACTAATGCTATTGCAAAGAATCATATTTCATTCCAGTGAATTTGCAAAAACAAATCAATTTTAGGATAACCATACGAACACCTGTCTAACATAACATAAAGTTGTTTCATTAATAACTTATGTGTTTTCTACCATCACCAATCACAATATTTGTTCTTTCATCAAGATTAACTCTTCCCCAAACAATATCAGATCCACTGCCAAATTTTTCATCTTGTATGGTTACAAGTTGTTCTAAGCTTGATTTGAAGATCTGTAGATGTTCAAGAATGCAAGAAAGATGTGACTAAAAACTGGTCCTAAATTCAGTTTGTTCTGCTTTTATGACCCTGTACAATCCGTTTTTTTTATATTCCCCAGTTTCTAGATATTGAATCCACAAATGATGGATGAGAGAAGGGCTGACATTATAATTTCTTGCAGCTTGTAGAATACTGGTATCATTCCCCATGGAAACAACAATATGATTGTCTTCTACCTCATTTAGATGCTTCGTTTTGTAAAAGTAGTGTAAAATTTATGATAAACCGTCAACATTGATTACTATTCGAGGGCACCCTACATAAAATTTTCATAACATATTCCACTTTGGCTCTTGTAGTTTTACTTTTTGAGCAGTGTTGTTTGTTGTTATAATTATTTGTATAATTTAATCTCACTTCCCTATTATAAATAGAAACGTGTCTAAGGATGTATATAATAAATAAATTGATAATATTTTACATTATATATATGTTTTATGAGGTCTATCATATTATGTAATTAATCCCTGACTATAAAATAAACTTCTATCCATTTATACTAAATGCCAGCCTATTCAAGGAACCTAAAAAATCCGTTTGTGCCGCTCCGTGTAAGTTTTCCTGCATTGCATGCCTACTAACAGTAATATGAATCATTCACAATTTCCATAATCAATATCGAAAAGACAAAGCAACAGGTTAATATGAGGTGAATAGGTAAATAATTAAATGTTTAGTTTTTATACAGGAAATAATATATTCGTTTTATTTGTAGAAATTGATATTGTTGATTTAAATATACACTGTGGAAAAGCCAAATGGAATAAATTATTCTTTTTAAATTCAATTACGTCCTCGGGCGGTGTACCTACAAATCCGTAAATAATTTCCAGGTTTTTCTCGAGGTTCCTTTTGTCATGGAATTTTTTTTCTCAAAGCTGTGCTACAAACTGCTCCTAAGATATGGCCGACAGCCGTTCTTAATTGCCCACCCGGTACATATCGAAAAAGTGTAATTTTCATATTGGAAATCAAAAAAAATTGCTTAAAATAAGTTCAGTATTATAAAAAAAAGTTGAAAACAACTTCCTCTATTAACGGAATAAGAAAAAAGATCAACGGTTTATTATCTGCCGCCCCCTGTATATAACAAGTAGACTCTAATTAATTCTCGTTTTCTGCAGAAAATTGAGCAGCTAGAAGTTTGAACTGTTCTAATAAAAATAATTAAAAATTGAAATTTAATGAGGATGAGCTACTATCGTTTATTTAACAAAAAAATCTAATTTTGAAATAAAACCCACCTTCCGTAAATATTTAGGTTCCGTCAAGGTGAACTTTTGTTTATATTTAATATTACAGTTAAGTGTATTTCCATATAGGTATGGTGCCTAATGGTCTGTCACTTCCCCTATGGTTAATTAAAATAAAATTGCCATTATATAACGGAAACATTGACAGATATCGTTGATATGTCATTACGAAAACGTATTTTTTGTTCTATTTTCATGGACTCTTTCTAGTACAGTCTGATAAATCTAAGAAGTGTAATGGTAAGCGACAGGGACGGGCTTTAAACAAGGAGAATAGTTTTATAAAATTAAAATTTAAACTTCATATTTTTTTCCTTGATCTAAATATTTATATTTATACAATGTGATGCATGCCTTGAATTGTGAGAAATAAAATATAATTTGCAGAATACTCCCATGGAATTAATAATTTGCAGAAACTTGTAGGAAAGGTACTGGAATACATTTATTTAAAATAAAATTTAGTGAAAATAATAATGCCTAACAATCAATAAACTACATTGTTGCTTAGTTTTCTAAATAAAAAGTATATTTAGATTTGAAAAAATTCCAAACGTAACATCACAAGGCAGATGTAATATTTCGTAGATATCTCAAATTTTGTATACACTATTCCCCCTGTATAACTTCTGAAGGAATTTTTTATTACTAAGTTTATTAAATGTATAGGTTTTTAGTTTTGATTTTCAGCATGTTGTATAATTTTTAGTCCTTGATAAACTTCAATTTAAATAATAAGTTGAAGTCCAAGAAATATTTTGAAAATAAAATACATTTACATTTTCGACTCCCCTGTAACTTCGTTGTGGATAAAGCTAGAAGCATAAATTTTTGAGTGACAATTCCGCCAGGCTGTATCTCATAAACGACTAGAGATGAGTGGAACTACTCTAAACCATTGGTATTATTGTTGATGCTTTTATAACCTATAGCCCATCTCTAATAGTAATCGTGTATTTTTTTTTGTACACATTTTTATACTTCAGGTATATTTTTAGATTAATGAGCTGGAAAATTCGAAAATCCACAACAAACAAAAATAGTATCAGGATCTTAATAGCGTCACACACTTGTTAACGATATCTAAAATATGCACACATTCTTTTCGGCACCTCAAATTAACACAATTATTTTAAAACTCCATTCTATAAATATAATTTGTTTGTTTTTATAAATTTCCGCACTTGGCTAATTTCGACATTGCGTTTTGAATAGTCGTAGGTCATTAACGGAAGATCCGTTAGAAAAAAAAAATTGTCCTAATAATATACATACATTCAAAAATACATGTCTACTCTGTTTGTATAATTTAGTTGTTATTAAACATACAATTGAACTCAAAAACAAATATATTCGGATATTATTTCGATTTTTTTTTAATTTGGTTACATATAACCTCCTTTTTTTTAATGGGTTGTAGAGGCTTTTGATATATCTTTGAAAAGGCCTTATTCCTTTTTGAAGTTGTAGCGAATTTCGACAATCAGATGATTTATCCTTTCATGTTCATCTTTTTCAACCATTTCAAAATATATATCACAAGACCCAAAAATTTGGGTTTGATGTAACATTGTGTCTTTTGTCATTGTACTGTTATTAGTCATTTTTTATCATCATACAATCTTCATTTTTATGAATTGTTAAAAAAAAGTCCTCGAAATATACAAACGTGGGTAAAGTTTGTCCAACATAAATTATTGCAAAAGCTTAAACAAGTGTTCGTCGCATTTTCCGACTTTTCTCTTAGATCGGCTTACTTTTTCCTTTGATCAGCATATGTCAATCAAAGGAAAAAGTCGGCAATGACGAAAAACACGTGTTTCAGCTTTTGCAATTGGACAAACTTTACACAGAAAACTTCAAACAATTTTACAGCAAGCGAGAAAAATATGATCAATGTCAGAATCCATCAGTTCTACTGTTGTCAGAATTCAGTTTTACTAAGTTAGATCAATAAAAGTTAGTAGAATCTATAGTCTGGACGGTCCCAAGAAAAACCGCATGTAAACAAAGACCACGCGTGATCTATTCTAAGTCGGCTGAAATGTTAGGAGTAGGGGAACAGAATACGCCCCCGTTCAACCTTATACACTTGTCTATGCAATATGCACGTGATTTCATTTACGTGCGGTTTTTCTTGAGAACTAACCGACTGTAGTCATGAATTTGTTTTGAACGGTTAAATCCACCATCTTATTTTGAAACAGGTTATTAAATGATTTACCTGCTTTTAAACTACGGAAACGAGGCCATAACTATCATTTCATTGTTTGTTTATGGCTATCTTTGAATAATTCGCTTTAGTCTTTTCATTATAGGTATGAACAGACTCTGCATTTTTTTTTTCATAACTGAATTAAGGATTGAATCTTTTGTATGGACGAAACTACGAAAACGAGGCCACAAATTGTTGATGGCGATCCTTAGTCACTCCATTATAAGTATGAACAGACTTTACAATTTTTTTTTCATTACTAAATTAAGAATTGAATCTTTTATATGAATGTTTCAGAAAAATTTATTTTATTATTTTTAATTGTTATTCCTGTTAACCCTTGCATTTGAGTTGTATCTATTTCCATGTACTTTTCTTCAAAGTCTACTAACTCCAATAGGAATATCAGAAAGGACTTTATGAAATTAATTTTAGCTCCTTTGTTCTAAAGAAAGATCCACTCTGAAAGAGATGTAGTAAACGACCATTCAGAGGCGTACGCTAGAGAAATATTGAAAACAGTGGTTTATTAATAAAAAATCACCATTCCAAAAAAGGGAAAAATACTTATATTACATGAGTTGGACTTTGGGCATGTGGTCAAAATACATTTTTTTCTTGTAGCTATTTTTTCACGCAGTAGTGGGTGTTTTTGTTCCGTTGACACCCTGAAAATTATATATTTTTTATTTTTCTGTAATAAACCAACTTTTCCAAATATTTAATTTTAACTAAGCTTTAATTTTATATTCAAAGTGATTCTTTTTTGTTTCAGTTGGAATTCCCCAAATAAAATGGTGTGGTTCTGAAGGTGACTACAACGTAATGGTGATGGAGTTGCTGGGACCGTCACTTGAAGATCTCTTCAATTTTTGTTCTCGCCGTTTTTCTTTAAAAACGGTCTTATTGTTGGCCGATCAACTGATCTCACGTACAGATTTCATTCATTCTCGAAATTTCATACATAGAGATATCAAACCTGACAATTTTCTAATGGGATTGGGTAAAAAGGGAAATCTCGTGTACATAATCGATTTCGGTTTGGCGAAAAAATATAGGGACGGAAGAACTAACCAACACATACCCTATAAGGAAAATAAAAATTTAACTGGTAAGTTTTTTCTTCCCCATAATTCACCAAAATTCCTTTGACTACTTTTTGATATACAAGATGTTAAAGTTGTTAAGTAACGGTTTTTCAATAGTAATTTACTTCGTTAAGAAAAACCTTTTTATTATAAATATTTTGCACGATTTAGTCCATACCAATGTGGCATTAAATTTAGAATAATTTTTTGCCTAAAATATTTATTTGGTTGGTCGAGTCAAAAAATGTTTGAAATGAAATTCTTACTTGCTCTTGCTAAAATAATAATCGTATGTCAAAATTGAACATTTCATATAGGGTGAGTCAAATAATTGATTTTTAATAGCTACTTTTTTTACTTTATGGATACTTCACTATGACCCATTCAAAATACTTAAGACTCTAAACTCATACTTCATTGTCGTACTATTTTTCAAACCCCCCCCTGAGCACTAGCCACTGATGTAAATCCAGTGTTGGATGTAAATAAATCATATCTGACGCAATCCATTTCAAGAATGTGTTATTTTAACTATGGCCAATAATAAAATCAAGTCATTTTTTATTTAGTTACCTTACCAGACTTAAACTTTATAAATATTTTTCATGTAAACGTAAGTAATTCTAAATTAATACAATTTGACTTGTCTTGAAAATAGAAATAACCTTGGCTAGTGAATATAAATACAGCAAAGTGAGTCTGGGTAATATCAGGGTATATAAGTGTCAGGTGTCGAAAACAAGGAGAACTTTGCTTCGAAAGTGTTAATTCATTTCCTGAATTAAGAAAGGTTTATAAATAGATCAACTTCTTGAGAAATATGCGACACTTTTTATATATGTTTAAATTAAGAAAACTATTCGAAAAATAGAGTTAACACAGTAAATAACGCTGCAATATATAAAAATTGGCAAATCTTAACAAAACACAAGTTTCTTTTTTAATTATTTGATAATATAGAAATTAATAATAGTTTAAAAAATTTGAAATCACCTTTTTAAAACAAATCGAACTCCAACTTCCAAATTGTTGAATTTTATAAAAATCTAATCTAATTGTGGAACCATTAACAATTAGCACCTTGGTGGATATTGGATTTAACTAAAACCAAAACATTTGGCATTCAAAATTTACTTCGGTCGAAGTCACTTTTAGGCCCCCTACTATCTGTGGTAAGTTCTAGTTGTGCCCTACTATTAAGTTGATACTAGCGTGGTTTTGTTGTTTTAGGCCTTCTATTTTCTTTTCCTTAATTTTGTTGTTTCACGTCTTACGTAAACTTTATTGTCTTGAGAGAGTATAAGTTGATTTGATACTTACGTTGGAAATTTAGGAGTATTTCTCATATAATTATGGAATAACCTCCTGTTCCTAAAATAACTGGGCCTGTTCTTTTGGGAAGCCAGAAAACCACCACCCTTTGACCGTCTTCTGGAATAAAACATATAAGAGTAGAATAGTTAACCTTTATAACCTACTGTGATTTAAATCTTATAATCTATTTCATGTAATAATTTAAATAATATCGTACTTACCTTTTACGAATTAGTGCATGCAATATTTAGATACTGGTCTAAACTCTCTGTAAATAAATACGTATTTATCTCTCATTAGACCATTTTAGTGGTTTGTAGAATATCAGCCTTTTAGGTAGTTCGTTGTTTATTTAGTTGATTTTAAATATCAAGCTTTTATATCTTTACTCATCTATTTATTTGTTTCATATTAAAGCCATCATCTAAGATTGTTAAATAACCTATATCCTAGAAAGGGAACTTGTGCCTATTTTCAACCCATCCCTGAGATTTATATTTGAGTTAGCTTGTAGTTTACTTTTACTGCTGTTAAACGTAGTGAGTCGGCGATAGTTCTTCGTGACTCCTGTTTACCACCCACGAGCTAATTTGGTACCTTTGTTCTTGGGGTATCAAACCAAATAATATTATCACGTAATTATCGCTGGCCGGTAAACAATAAAAGGCATAACAAGAGAAAGAGCGAAAAAAAAAGGTACACGCGCACTGCTCTCTCTTGTCCCTACGAAACGTAACTCTATCTCTTTCTATCTTCACTAACTCATATCTCCCTCTCAACTTTCGTTCGCCTCGCCCGATCACACTTTTCGTAACGCTCTCGTCACGCATTCACCAGCTTACTCAGCGTGCGTAAAGAAGTTTTACTGCAAAAATATTGTTATGGTTTCGTTGTTACCACTAAGATACCTACTCACCTACCTTGGTGAATGTAACCAATAAACCAGTTCATTTAAATAAAACAACCAAGCCAGCGATCTCTTATCTTAGGGGTGTTTCAGTAGTTATTGATAAATATAATTATTGTATTTTTATTTTTTTATAACATATAATGAAACAATATGTTTGGGTAACAACCTATAATAATCAATTCAATTGAATAAAAAATGCAATACTAAACTTCACAAATAAATCTATATCAATTAATATCACCACAATTACCATTATATATCAAATTTTTGTGTTATCACCAAAATTATTTTTTAAAATATACTAACTATTCTAATTAACCTCCTAATCAATACTAATTCTAATTACTTTTCCCGTTTTTATCTTTTCGCACTCTTTGTTATGAAAAAAAATCCGTCCTATCTTATTATTTATTATTAAATAAAAAAAAATATTTTCCTGTATAGTGTGACACATTTAAACTGTGTTTTATTGAAAATATCGGACGAAATAGTTGCCATTGAAATGTTATTGAACTTGTTTATTTTGTTACATTTTTTATGAGAGGAAGCCACTTGAAGGTATTTCTATAAAATCTATTACTCCAACTTTAATAAAATTAGTACGGAGGAGTGTTTTTCTTATGGAACCGAGAATAACCGCATTTATTAAGATTTGTAGCTCTTGGTTTATTTTTCTAAACTCTCCATACCTTGCTCAATATTTTAACGATGTTTTCCATACAAGCAAAAAAGTATTTGTCTGCATTACTCTGGGTTTCTTATATTAATTAAAGAATTGTCTGGCAAATAAAAACAACCTATTAAATTTTATGGCAAATAAACCTTCAATAACATGCAACTTTTTTCTCTCTAAACTTGCAATAAATATCGTATCATCGGCTCCTACTTACACCTTGACAACGACGTCAACAATTACATATTAGAAAATATTAATTTAAAAATAATAAATGAAAGTAAATATCTTACATAAAACGGACAGCACCAGCTATACCGAGATCAAAAAATGACAAAGTAAAGGTCAAACAGTTTATTGTAGTCACCAGGGTCGTATTAAGGTATATTAATATTTGGAGATGGATAATTTGAGGAAAAGGTTAGATAAAACTAAATGTCAAGAAAACGGTACATCTTACAGAAAGGACAGAAACCCTGCAGCCTTTCCTGGATTGAAAAGTGATTCAGCTGTTTACAATATGGTACTATTAATTTGTTTTTTGTTTCAGGTACCGCGAGGTATGCTAGTATAAATACGCATTTAGGTATCGAGCAATCTAGGAGAGATGATTTGGAATCGCTAGGTTATGTTTTAATGTATTTTAACAGAGGGTCGCTGCCATGGCAAGGATTAAAAGCCGCTAATAAAAGGCAGAAGTATGAACGTATTTCAGAAAAGAAAATGTCTACTCCAATAGAAGAACTTTGTAAGGTAAGATAAACGTAAATTTATTATATCCGAGGTAAAATTGTCCCCTCTATCGATTGGTGAAGACTAGAACGTTCTATCTTTCCTATTTGTCAAGTTATGAGTATTTTTTGTTTTGAAAAGTGGATTTTCGAAAATTTCATGATTCTATTTGAAGGCGAAATAATGATTTTATCACACAAATTATTGTGCCAGTCGATTTTTTGGCCAAAAAAACCCCTCTACGAATTTTTAGCATTTTTTATAATTTTTTTGTCGAAATATTTTGCGATACAAATTGATTTTTTCTAACTCCCATAATCCTTGGAAATATAGACTCAAAATTCACTCAAATATGTAAAATTGTCCCCTCTATCGATTGGTGAAGACTAGAACGTTCTATCTTTCCTATTAGTCGAGTTATGAGTATTTTTTGTTTTGAAAAGTGGATTTTCGAAAATTTCATGACTCTATTTGAAGGCGAAATAATGATTTTATCGAAAAACTGATTGTGTCAGTCGATTTTCCGGCCCAAAAAACCCCTCTTTACGAATTTTAAGCATTTTTTATTTTTTTTTGTCGAAAATTTAGAACAAAGGGGTAAGTATGGAAATATTTTGTGAATCAAATTGCTTTTTTCTAACTCCCTTAATCCTTGGCAATATCGACTCAAAATTCACTAGAATATGTAAAATTGTCCCCTCTATCCATTGGTGAAGACTAGAACGTTCTATCTTTCCTATTAGTCGAGTTATGAGTATTTTTTGTTTTGAAAAGTGGATTTTCGAAAATTTCACGACTCTATTTGAAGGCGAAATATTGATTTTATCAAAAAACTGATTGTGCCAGTCGATTTTCCGGCCCAAAAAAAACCTCTTTACGAATTTTAAGCATTTTTTATTTTTTTTTGTCGAAAATTTAGAACAAAGGGGTAAGTATGGAAATATTTTGCGAATCAAATTGCTTTTTTCTAACTCCCTTAATCCTTGGCAATATCGACTCAAAATTCACTAGAATATGTAAAATTGTCCCCTCTATCCATTGGTGAAGACTAGAACGTTCTATCTTTCCTATTAGTCGAGTTATGAGTATTTTTTGTTTTGAAAAGTGGATTTTCGAAAATTTCACGACTCTATTTGAAGGCGAAATATTGATTTTATCAAAAAACTGATTGTGCCAGTCGATTTTCCAGCCCAAAAAAAACCTCTTTACGAATTTTAAGCATTTTTTATTTTTTTTTGTCGAAAATTTAGAACAAAGGGGTAGGTATGGAAATATTTTGAGAAACAAATGGCTTTTTTCTAACTCCCATAATCCTTGGAAATATAGACTCAAAATTCACTAAAATATGTAAAATTGTCCACTCTATCGATTGGTGAAGACTAGAACGTTCTATCTTTCCTATTAGTCGAGTTATGAGTATTTTTTGTTTTGAAAAGTGGATTTTCGAAAATTTCATGACTCTATTTGAAGGCGAAATAATGATTTTATCAAAAAACTGATTGTGTCAGTCGATTTTCCGGCCCAAAAAAAACCTCTACGAATTTTAAGCATTTTTTATTTTTTTTTGTCGAAAATTTAGAACAAAGGGGTAGGTATGGAAATATTTTGCGAATCAAATTGCTTTTTTCTAACTCCCTTAATCCTTGGCAATATCGACTCAAAATTCACTAGAATATGTAAAATTGTCCCCTCTATCCATTGGTGAAGACTAGAACGTTCTATCTTTCCTATTAGTCGAGTTATGAGTATTTTTTGTTTTGAAAAGTGGATTTTCGAAAATTTCACGACTCTATTTGAAGGCGAAATATTGATTTTATCAAAAAACTGATTGTGCCAGTCGATTTTCCGGCCCAAAAAAAACCTCTTTACGAATTTTAAGCATTTTTTATTTTTTTTTGTCGAAAATTTAGAACAAAGGGGTAGGTATGGAAATATTTTGAGAAACAAATGGCTTTTTTCTAACTCCCATAATCCTTGGAAATATAGACTCAAAATTCACTAAAATATGTAAAATTGTCCACTCTATCGATTGGTGAAGACTAGAACGTTCTATCTTTCCTATTAGTCGAGTTATGAGTATTTTTTGTTTTGAAAAGTGGATTTTCGAAAATTTCATGACTCTATTTGAAGGCGAAATAATGATTTTATCAAAAAACTGATTGTGTCAGTCGATTTTCCGGCCCAAAAAACCCCTCTTTACGAATTTTAAGCATTTTTTATTTTTTTTTGTCGAAAATTTAGAACAAAGGGGTAGGTATGGAAATATTTTGCGAATCAAATTGCTTTTTTCTAACTCCCTTAATCCTTGGCAATATCGACTCAAAATTCACTAGAATATGTAAAATTGTCCCCTCTATCCATTGGTGAAGACTAGAACGTTCTATCTTTCCTATTAGTCGAGTTATGAGTATTTTTTGTTTTGAAAAGTGGATTTTCGAAAATTTCATGACTCTATTTGAAGGCGAAATAATGATTTTATCAAAAAACTGATTGTGTCAGTCGATTTTCCGGCCCAAAAAACCCCTCTTTACGAATTTTAAGCATTTTTTATTTTTTTTTGTCGAAAATTTAGAACAAAGGGGTAGGTATGGAAATATTTTGCGAATCAAATTGCTTTTTTCTAACTCCCTTAATCCTTGGCAATATCGACTCAAAATTCACTAGAATATGTAAAATTGTCCCCTCTATCGATTGGTGAAGACTAGAACGTTCTATCTTTCCTATTAGTCGAGTTATGAGTATTTTTTGTTTTGAAAAGTGGATTTTCGAAAATTTCACGACTCTATTTGAAGGCGAAATATTGATTTTATCAAAAAACTGATTGTGCCAGTCGATTTTCCGGCCCAAAAAAAACCTCTTTACGAATTTTAAGCATTTTTTATTTTTTTTTGTCGAAAATTTAGAACAAAGGGGTAGGTATGGAAATATTTTGAGAAACAAATGGCTTTTTTCTAACTCCCATAATCCTTGGAAATATAGACTCAAAATTCACTAAAATATGTAAAATTGTCCACTCTATCGATTGGTGAAGACTAGAACGTTCTATCTTTCCTATTAGTCGAGTTATGAGTATTTTTTGTTTTGAAAAGTGGATTTTCGAAAATTTCATGACTATTTGAAGGCGAAATAATGATTTTATCAAAAAACTGATTGTGCCAGTCGATTTTCCGGCCCAAAAAAACCCTCTTTACGAATTTTAAGCATTTTTTATTGCCTCTTTATGGCAATATTTAAAGCCGATTCATAAATTTGACGTTCCCCTCGTCGTTGCCGATGACACTTAGTCCTAAATTAAAAACAGTGAAATAAGTTTTGAAACTGCTGTGTGAAAGCAAATCCAAATCCAGAGATTTTCGTCCAGGAGTCTCTTTTTCTTTTTCCATTGATTTTTCCTTGAATTTTAAGTTGGAGCAATTAATGCTTATTGTTGTATGGTGTATGAAAATTATTATATACTTTAGTTATAAATAATCACACAACTTATTATCGTAGTGGTTTTTATTTTATTTAAAAATAAGAATTGTTTCGTAATCACAGCTAAATTGCAGTTTGTCTCTGTCAAATTTGGCCCATAAAATAATAGCTCACGGCATAATTGGCTGGTAATGAAAGGACCGACACCACAGATATTATTATTATTAAAATAGATATCGAATAATATATTTGTACTATTAACGCCATACAAAGTTTTGAACATATTTTCCAAAACAATGACCGTTCACTTGGAAGAAACAACTACTTCTCGATCTATATGCCCCGACAGACATTGAACTACACTTAACTGGGTCGGTATGAACTACAAGATTTAACCAACCAATCTGGTTTGCAATTAGAAGGGACAATATCACTTGTAGACCGGTTTCGGCGAATTTGTGCCTCATCAGTACAAGGTAGATATTCTCCGTCCGAGAGCTGTATGCCGGACTAAAGACGTTACTGAAATCACAATACATATCCTCAAGTAAAGAAAATGTTAAAGTTGTGATAATAGCGACATCTGCACCTCCAACCGCAAACCAATATTCTAATTGGCACTGTAATAATCTATTATTATTAAATTAGATCCTGATAAACTTTTAAATGGTCCACTAATATTCAGCCGCAACAATGGAGAATGAAGTATAGAAGTTCATTAAGTATATTGAACTTTTTTTTTATATTTCTAATGATTTCAAGAAATTCTGTGATAATTTGGACAACTACATAATATGTAAAACTATATCTTATTTCAAGATTTCTTTGTGTTTTAACCACATACACTAACTGCATACAATGAGAACATTTGATCTTATCAGCTATGTGATGTTTGTAAAAAAGTTAATTTCCCTATATCATTCGTTAAATAAGACCCAGTATTTTTGTGATTATTATTCATTGAATTGTGTGTTATAATCTTGAAATTTGATTTGAAATTTTGCCAAAGTACCTTCAAAACTTGCTAGAATATCTTCACATAACTGTACCAAATTAAAATATAATTGGCTAAATAAGATTTAAAAATAGTAGTTTCCAAATTATCCATAGAAATGTCTGCCTAAAATATTTTTTCCTCATTTTGTAAATACAATTTTTTGATAAAAAAAAATATTTCGATTAATGCAAACTTCAAATAAATTTATATCTGTTGCAATATTTTATCAGAAAATCTTTAATAAGAGGAAGGCGTTCTTTTGGTAAAACATGCTAGTTGGTACTTGCATCAAATTAATCTAATTTCAAATACAATATTTTGCGGATATACATAGTATTTCACAAAAGAGTTTTTCTTTTTGGTAAAACAACATTTCAAATGTTTAATTTCGTAATTTTTTTTTACAGGGGTATCCTGTAGAATTTCCTACTTACCTAAATTATTGTCGACAACTCAGGTTTGAAGAAAGGCCGGACTACAGTTATTTAAGGCAATTGTTTAGGACTTTATTTCATAGACAAGGTTTCACATACGATTATGTGTTTGACTGGAACATGCTCAAATTCGGAGGTAAGTACTAACTAAATAAACATAAATTTAACTGTGAACCTAATAATTAAAATTAAAAAGACATGAAAACTACCGACAGAAGTGAAAACACAAATAAATGACCCCCTTTAAAAAAATTGCGCTCATGGTATAGAAATTTTTACAAATAATTTAACCCCTTATAAAGATTTTATCGTTACCCATCCACAAAGAGTCCAACACGTATCTGATACAGTCGTGGTGGATTACCATGTTGATGACGATGGTGACGCGAACCCGTAAGTTTTTTCCCTACCAAAAATCGCTAAAAGTTTTCACTTGAAAAAATGCTGTAATTGATCGTTTTCAAAATGTAGCTCCTATGCCACACGTCGCATTACCTTGTTGGTGACAAACCCATAAGTTTTTTCCCTACTTAAAATCGCTCATAGCCGCTTAAAAAAATGCTGTGGCTGAACGTTTTTAAAATGTAACTCCTGTGCGTATTGTTTTAGGTGGTTCGCGAGGGAATCACTGCGAAGAAAACGGTGGAGGAGGTAGGTCGAGCGCCAGATATGGAAGTCACGCAGCAGTCGTTCCTACCGATTCTACGCCTGCTGCTCCGCAAACAAGAACGCGGAGGCCGCACGATTCCCGTATGGAAATGGTTTCCGCAGGTGGAAACGTAACTGCACAAAATACTCTCGATGAAGTTATACGTGGTAAGTACTGTAAGTGTTAACTCTTCATCTATTCTGTCCGTGGTAGAATCTATGACAATTATAGCATAATGTCGGTATATTTCGTCTTCGTAGCTTTTCCCATCTTATCCTCACGTGTTGGATATTCTTCAATGGGCAGGAGTTTCCTTTCGCCGTACCTAGAGTGGATCCGACTTTACTGATCCGTATTCCTTCCTTTTTGATGTACTCTTGTAGTTCGTTGTTTCGCAGTTCCCCTTCTTTTCTTGTCTTGGTGTGTATGTGTAGCATTCCACTTTCTTCCTCTTTTCGTTCGAGTCTGTCTTGTCTGTATTCCCAGCCTGTGTATGTCTTTCCGGACAAAACTCCAGTGGTAGATGGTGGATGCTGAGCAGTGGCATGGTCTTCTTATTTTCGTGTATGGCTTCGTCAAGAATTCTGTCTTCCCTTGCGTTCCTTTAGTGACTTCCTTCCTCTATCTCTGTAGCTTCTTGCTACTTGCACTTCCCTTAAGTCCATCTATTCATCATCTCGGGAGGGATTTGGTCCTATGTGTATTAATTTGGTCACTCTTTGAACGGTTTCTGCTTTTTTGTCTTCTCTCTTGTATGTACTCCTTCGTTTTTAACCAATTGAAAAGGATAATATACGAACTCTTATCATATCTTTGTTGAATTTGTTGCAGATTCGCCTAGAATGTATGATAATCATGAAAGACGTGTATCTTTGCGGCTTAGAGCAGGTCAGGGAGTTCCAAATGCTTCAACTTCGGACTTGAGCACCTCTAAACAAGCGAAGTGAGTTACAAATCTATTTTATTATATATCTATGATTTTTGCCATTTATTTTTGTTATTTATTGTAATAAACACTCATTTAATTTTTTATTTTTTGTTTGTTATCTGAGGAAATTCATTTGAACACAGATAATAAGAAAAAATCAAATTCTCATTGTCTACCGTTTAACTAACATTGTTTTCTTTGTTTTTTTTTTCTTCATCACCATCCATCTTCACTACTCATCACTACATCATAAAAAAAATCACCGATAACATAAATACTTGCCAACGTCCAACGAAACCTATGTGATTTTTTATTTGTTTTGGAAGCGCCTCCGGAGTGGCAATGGTGCCCCCAAGCGGCCAGGCGGTGCAACAGGGACAACTCGGGGGGCAACTTCCTAGAAGGGGTAGCGCTTCTAAAGACCCTCCAGCAGCGCCTAGACTCAAAAAGTGAGATGGACCTTAATCAAGTTTTTTCATTAGTGACGTTTTTTTTATCAATTTTTTTAGATAGCTTATTATTTTCGTCGGTAAAATTGGATTCTTTTTGGAATACAGATTTAACGGAAAAATAAATTTGATTAACAATATATAAATGACAGTTGTCGGGGAGAATTGTATTTTGTTTGTTAATGAAATAGTTGAAATTTATTATTAACTAATTGAATATATTCGGTTATTAGTTTAAGTAACTGTTTTTTATCTTTAAATTGTATTAAATTGTAGAAATCAAAGAAAAATCATATTTAAAGCATCGTTTATTGAATTTTCCACACATGTCCTTTAAACAATCAGACAGAGGTTTGCTTTTGACTTGTCATATACATAAAAAGCCCGTTACATTTCATTGACTCTAAATGAAAAAGATTTTCACCAACTTGAATTCTTGAAAAATGAAAATATAACATATCTTTCACTGATTTATGCTGTGCCTACAATCTAAAGTTGCCGCGTCAAAATCATTTCCGGAAATAATTCACGCACTAGGGATATTGTTTATTCTTTAACACATTTCCTCCATTTCTGTGTAAATATAATCAAACTCGGGTTGATGTCATACCATCCATAAAATTGTTTGACTCTCGCACGCACGCTTTTACTCGTGCAGACTGGTTTGTACATTGTACAGGTAAACACGTGAAAAAGACTGAGCGTGTAGACGAGAGAGATATGCTTCATTACAATTTTATGGACAAAGCGATACAGCTTGGGAGATAAAAAAATGAACTCCACAACAACATAAACAAATCCTAAATCGTGTATTGCTCACATCTTTTGACTGAGTTAAAATCTTCCGGTTTACCGTATCGTGTGTGAGCTCTAGCCTACACAGGATTTCTATCCGCTTTGCCTGCAGGGATACCGTAACGTGTATGCCGAGCCTTAGTCTTTTTGTCGCTACTTCACCATTCTAACTCAAAATGGCATCATAAACTATGGTATAAGTATTATTTTAAGAACTGCAATTGATAAAATGACAAACATTTACTTGAAAATAACTAATAAGTAAGTTTCAAGATTTTTACAATTAAACAAATCTGTATTGCTGAAATGAACTTGAACCAATGTGTTTTTTACCGACTGAGAGGGAACACGTTAGATAGAATTGATAGAAGTGATAAGGACAGTGTTTATATAAATGTGATTTTGTTAAGTTTTCCAACTCTTTTTGAGCTGTTTTTCCACATTCTTGAAGCTATTTTTAAAGTTTAAGTTGAAAATCGTAATCCTCCAGAGAATTTTTCAACTTTTTCATCTACACAAAATATATAAAATAATGATAGAATCAACAAATGCTTTTAAATTGTATAATATACAACACTATTTTTTATATTTCTTCATTATTTAAACAATACTCTTTACGTTGAAATAATTTTGCTCAGCTGAAATGTAGATTAAATTGATTGTGTCGATGTAATTGTTCTAAAATTCTCTAATTAATATCTTGTTACTGGAATAATTATAAAAGTTAATGTTTTATTGCTTAAAGAGGACATACGTATTCAAGAATACTCATCTATTTATTTTTATAATATACAAAAGCCGTTACCTTTAATAATTCAAATGTGTAACTTGATAAAACGCTTTAAAGTTACGTAATACTGTGTATTATAAAAGTAGATACATAATATAGGGTGTAACAAAAAGGTAGATCATAAATTGAACCCGTTATTCTGGAGATAAAATAACTCGATTGAACGTAACTTGCCCTAGTACAAATGTGCATACAAAAAAGTTGCAGCCCTTTGAAATTACCAAATGGGATTAAATCGAGTTACGAGTTGATAATAATCGATTATTTTCAATTGCTCTAGTAGTATTCGTCAGGATTATATAATGAATGGGTTTTCAGTGTGTTCAGAGGCGTTAAAGATCCAATTGCTTCGCTTATTTCTAAACTTGAAGCTATTCAGAAGCGATTTTAAGACGTTTTCTGACTTTTTTGAGAAACTTCAAAAGG
Organism: Lochmaea crataegi; assembly: GCA_947563755.1. Lineage (NCBI taxonomy): Eukaryota > Metazoa > Arthropoda > Insecta > Coleoptera > Chrysomelidae > Lochmaea > Lochmaea crataegi. The sequence goes on from OX387424.1 coordinate 62,326,810, forward strand.
TGGTTACTATCGCAACATACATTGTTGGACCCACCGAAAAACCGAAGTGATTAAACCACGTCGTCAAACATATAATCGGTTATCTAATGATGAATTCGTAATTTCTATTGGCTAATTTTATCATGAATTATATAATCATTAGAGTATGTCAAACAACTGTCGAAAAATTTGAAAAAATTAATTTGCATTTGATAACTTCAAGGGGCTGTAATTTTTTTGTCTGCACATTTGTACTAAGTCGAGTTAGATTCAATCCAGTTATTTTTGACGCCAGAATATGTGATTTAATTTATGACCTTTTTACACCCTGTATACTTAACGGATATGTAGCTGAATAATAAAAATCCAATGGTATAACAATAACAGTAATGATATTTAACTTGCTTAACGAGTATGGTAAAATGTCTTTTATTATTCAACCACGTTTCCGATGTAAGTTTTTATTGTTTCAACATTTGAAAAATGTTTTTATTCGATTAATTTTGCTCATTTAGAAAGGAAACAAGCAAGGGTGTGCAATTGGTGTAAGAAAAAAAGTATGTGTAAACGTTTTTTAATAATTAACTGAAGTGATTTTCTGAACAGGGCAACGATGTATAAAATTGAAAGGAACAGATGTCACGATGTGTATATTATTATGTTAGGAAAGTTTTTTTTAATGTCTATTTCGTTTTGCTACGTACAATTACACTGTTACATATTAAATCCGCATTAAAATTTTCGTGTTAAAATGGCAAAAACATTCATTATTTCATTTTCTTTTGACAAGCAAGACTTTCAAAATTTCTTCAACTTTTATTTTATGACAGGTAGAAAATAAACAAAAACAAACTAGCTTACTTACAGAAATTTCGTTAAGAAAAAGTTTAAATTCCTAAATCCAATTTACCTCTAACCTTTTTAGATTGTAAGATACAAGCCGATAAAGGGTACGTATGAAATACACATTTGATTGCATATCTACTTTGGCGATAGAAATACAAATTTAAAATTGTGGTGGTAGAGGCTTTTATTGTTCCATATTCCTGGAACACCCTGTATTTCGAGCTAAAGACTTTTGTCTGCAACTCTTCACCTAATTTTCTACTCTTTGTTGAACGCTACAACACTCCGTTTTCAAGATTTTTAACTTTTTATTAACTGGACAAAAAGTATCTTTTTACGAAAATAATTTACTTAAATTGAATTATTTTGAAAAAACGAAAGCTCCAACTGCTTCAACGTTTGATGAATCTAATCACACCTCAAATGTTGAAATTCGTCAAGCCTTTTAAGCTAAAGAGCGTGCCAAATAAATTGACATATACACTTGAAAAACATAATCACCTTTCGGCAGGCGGATGCAAAAAATTAGCAAAACAATTCATTATGTATTAACATGAGGTGTGAAAAATAGAAAAATGTCAACGTTTCCTCAAGAATTTATTTTAATTTCAAACAATAAAGGGTGGTTTGTGTTACTTTTCCTGTAATGTGCATGTGGCCCGAGAAGTAGTTGTTTCTTTGTTTTATCCAAATAAGTGAGATGTGTTGTAGAAATTATTGTTTTGTTTTACCAATAAAAGTTCCTAAGGGGAACTATAAAAGAATATATTTTAAGTAAATTTACGTAGCAAAATGAAACTGAAGGTGTTAATAAAGTAATAAAAAAAAGACTATTTTAAAATATAACGGGATATTCAGAAAACCACCAGATTATTAATTTTGGACATCTCGTATATTTTCTAAAAATTCAATGGACGAACTATTTGTACATATCTAGACTGACTTTGTGTATTTTGTTGTATAATAGAAATGATAATTTCTTTCAATTGTGCAAAAAAAAATTTTGTAATACCGTGGTAGATAGGTAGATAGTGTTTACCAGTTTTTGTATCGAAAAACTCCATTTAAAGTTAAGGATCGATTCAAAGAAATCAACCAAAACTTCTTAATCGAATTTACATGGCGGAGTTGAAATTCTAAAATATTCGTTAAAAATATATTGTACAACCTAAAATGGATATTCTATTAAAACCATTAGAATATTTGAGTTTTATTTCCAAAAAACCAATAAAAAAAATAAATAAAAAATACTTTACACTGAGTCTAAAATATGTAAATTCAAAAAACTTAATAATATAGGTCTCTATCCTGAGATACCAACACTTGAATAATTACCAATATGATATAAAAATATTCAAGTCTTCAAGTAACAGAAATTTTTTAGATTTGGACATAAAACACCCTCTATATCAGAATAGAGCCATATTTTATCGAAGTGTTTTCCATATTTTAACCTCAGGATTTTCAGTGTAAAATATATACACTTAATAATGAATCACCCTGTATAATAGATAATTTTAACTGTCGGTAAGCCAATAATTGACGAATATTTTAGGAACCTGGCGCTGTATAACCTAATAATTGGTTTAATTTATATTGTTCATTCCTGGGTATATTTTGCATTTATTATAGATTTTTGTTTATCACAAATAAAGTATAAACAATTATTATTGAATGAGTGTTAATTGCCCGTTATTTTTTATTTATAAAAATGTATGCAATCTTTAAATATAGGATGAATTAATTTTTTTTTTCTTATTTATGAAATTATTATGTGGTTTTGCACTATGCCTATATGGGTGTTTCTCTACTAATTGAAAACTGGGATAAACAAAACTGTCCAAAGCGTAGTATTTTTGTTGAATATTCGTAAATATTGAAAAATTGAACATGTAAAAAAAGATCTTAAAAATCACAATATTCTCTTGATTTGTTAGTAATGAGCAATTTTATGGAAAATCACGTGTTATATAATCTAAGGGAATGTTTATATGAATGAAAATATAGTTAAAAATGTCTACACAAATAAAACATACAGAGTGGAAAGTATAACTGGAACAAATTCTGTAACTTGATAAATAAAGGTTTATCGCAAAATTCCTGAAACACGTCAATTTTTATTTTCAATGGGGCATATTACAAAGAGATTTGTTTATCTCTTTAATTATCTGGGGGGTTGCAGACACCCCCAACTTTTTTTTTAAATGGAAGGGTAGGTTGATTAATTTTTTATTTGAAAGCTTTTTCAATTGGAAATACAATAATTCCATTTTTTTTTGTTACTTTTAATAAGGAATGTGTGGGAAAAAAATGAAATGAGGAAATATTTACTGAAATTACTTTAATGCAATAAATGTTCAGAGTGCTCTCCACCTTGTTGCTGACAATATCCTAATCGATTATAAACAGCATTCCGAACATTTTGTAACACTTCCGGCGTTACTTGCCTAATTTCGTCCCTGATTCTTTGTTGAAGCTCGGCGATGTCGTTAGGTTTAGTGGCATAAACCTTGCTCTTTAGATATCCCCATAAAAAAATCTAATGGAGTAAGATCGGGTGATCTTGCTGGCCACTCAATTGGGCCCCTTCTTCCAATCCACCTATTTGAAAACACTTTGTTAAAATAGGTCCGTATATTTTGAGCAAAATGTGGTGGTGCCCCATCTTGTTGAAACCACATCCGTGGGTCAAATAAGTTGGGAACCTAATTATTGGGGAATAAATTTACTAAAGTAGGAATCAGTTCTTCTTGGAGCATATTAAGGAATGTTTCTCCGGTTTCGTTTTCATTGAAAAAAAAAGGACCTACTATGCGATACCCAATAATTCCAGCCCAGACGTTTGTTTTTTGAGGCCTTTGGGTATGGCATTCACGCATCCAAAGGGAATTTTCGTCAGCCCAATAACAGCAGTTCTGTCGATTGACGTGCCCATGTAATGTGAACGTAGCCTCATCAGAAAACAGCACCCATTCCAAAGCAATTTGTTCACCACCGATAGAAGCCATAATTCGTTCGCAAAATTCGAGCCTACGATCAGGATCATCTTCGTTAAGCTCCTGCAGGTTTTGCATCTTATATGGGTGCTTTTTGGCTTCTTTGAGAATTTTTAAAACGCTTGTGTGACTGACACCATAAACGCGAGCTATTTGCCTAGCTGGAGTAACAGGATTTTCTTCAACTTCCAACAATATGTTCAACTGGGCTTCTTCGTCGACTTTTAAAAGCTTTTGTCGAGGAGCATCCCGTGGCCCAACTCCCGATATCGAGTTTCAATTTTGCTAATCGTACTTCGATTAATTGAAGGTAATTATGGATGAACTTCACTAAACAAACGAGCGACTTCAGCCTGTGTTCGACTTCTGTCCCCATATCCGATCATCATTAAAATTTCGATACGATGCGTCTCGGTTAAATAGGGCATTTTCTTATTTTTCGTTTTTAATTTGACATGCAAACAAGTACTCACAAATCAATCACATTCAGTTCAAATTGACCGAAAAACTATCGAGCAGGTTTTTTATTGGGCTTATCAAGTAAGAAAAAATGTACCTATACATTAAAGTATTTTCAGTAAATATCTCCTTATTTCATTTTTTTCCGACACATTGCTTATAAAAAGTAACAAAAAAATGGAATTGTATTTGCAATTGAAAAAGCTTTCAAATAAAAAATTAATCAAACTACCCTTCCATTTAAAAAAAAAGTTGGGGGGTGTCTGCAACCCCCCAAATAATTAAAAAGATAAACTAATCTCTTTGTTATATGCCCCATTGAAAATAAAAATTGACGTGTTTCAGGAGTTTTGCGATAAATCTTTATTTATCAAGTTACAGAATTTGTTCCAGTTAGACTTTCCACTCTGTATAAAACAATTAAATATATTGACTATTTAAAAAGTGATGGCATCTCTACCGGACTCTGCATACATATATCTTTAATTCGAATAGAACAGCTAATATATTGTTGTTATTAATACTACTCAATAATAACATAATTGCCTGGGGACAGCGATTTTTCAATTAGAGGGGAATTCATATACAATTTGTCTCAAAAAGTTGAATACAAATTTAGAAAAAAATTGAAAAACATATTTTTTTATAAAAAGCTGTGCATTGGCTGAGGGGGAAAAGAAGATTTGTAGTGGGTGTAAAAACTTTAGAATGCAAAAAATTATGCACACTTGTAGATTGATGATTTACTTGTCACATATTTGACAATTGTGAAATGTACAGATTAATCAGGGTGTGTATTATGTTGCTTTTTGGGATAGCCAATTATGAAGGAAAACTTTTTATTTATATACAAAAAAAGTTATTTAATTGATTACTGATTGAAATTAGTTACCATCTTCGTGAGTGCTATTCGTAACAAAACTGACACAGGTAACAATAAAACTAAAAAATATCAAGCAACTTTTTAAATTCTTTTGAAAAATTCATTTGTGATCACGGAAAATTGACACTCATTATAAACAAGTTAATTGCCACGTGAAGCAACTGTGTCGTAACATGTTACATCTTAAATTTTTTGTCTCTGAATATACAGGGTGTCCAAAAACGCTCTTCAAAGAAAAAACTGCAAAAGCTAGAGCTCATTTGATGTAGATTTTACGTAAAACATCTTATCCAAAAATGTTTCCTAAGGCAGCTAGAGCTCTTTGTAATATCGATTTTGTATTTTTCACAGTCATTTATCATAATTTAGAAATTTATTTGTTGTGTATGATGCACAGACTCATGGACAATTAAGTCGATTAAGATAGTCGTCATAAAGATTTCAGATAAGAGCATCATTTTTTATAAAAATTAACGCAATTCATTAAAATCTTGTCGCAGTGGCGAAATTTTTAGAGAAAATAAAATTATGAATACAAATACCCCACCCAAACGCGCCGTTTATGACTACAATTAAACGTATGCATATAAAAGCGACATATAATTAACTCTAAATTTTTTAGATTTTTTCTTTGAATAGCGTTTCTGGATATGTTAGTGAAGAAGTAACTGTTTAAATTTTTTATTTCCAATCATTTGTATGTTATAATTATTAGATATAATGGCAGTCTTTCTTTTTATGAAACATATTTCAATTCTTCGCTATTTCAAGAATAAAATTGTAACTTTAAATACCTTCGAAATATTAACAAAATGAACTGAGCGTTAGGAAATATTCAAATTCTTCTTCTGTCACGCGAGACATATTTGCTTCATTTGCAAAAAAATAATTTTTCACGGATTTTGTCAATATTATGTTTGTTTTCTAATTTTGGATTTAAAATGAATATGGACCAGCCTCTCCGAGTTTTTAGCTTGTTATTCGTATTTTATACAAGGCTATCTTTGAATTGATAAAATTTATTTATTAAAAAAATGTGTGTTTAGGGAAGAAAATAAACTAGAGCTTCTATGTATTTTTGGGTTTAGATTTATTCAATCAATTATGGTTTTGTGGATATTTTTAATGCCGTTTCGGCTATGAAGACTATACAGAATGTGTCAAGTAGAGAATAATTATACAGGATGATGCTTTTTGGCAAATAGTTTCATGCACAATTTATTATTAAACTATTTTCCAAGCAAAATCGTGCTCACAATATTTCGAAAGTGTAATCTATTAAATTCATAGGTCTTGGGATATAATATATGATTATTTCTTTTGGGGTTAGGTTGAAGACCAGGGGTACAAAGTACACCAAAAGATATGAAAGAGAATAAGGCAGGCTTTTCAAAATGTAAGTCGATCTTTCGAATACCATCTTCAAGCCTGCGGCTTCACTTTACGTATCTTTTATTGCTGATTTTCTTATAAATTTCAGTATATTTGTAAGTTAATTGAAGTGAATACATTTTGTAATGTTGGATTTTCTTTATCATAAAATTGAAATATCACAAAAACTATTCAGTTTAGGTATAGGGAATACTTGATCAAATTTGAAGTAAAGTAAAATAAATACAGGGTGATCCATTTAAAAAAATTGTTTAACCAATGTATATAGTTTTTTAGATATGGAAGCAGATTTAGTGAATTATAATACTAGACGACCATCACAGACGTATGGCTGTAAAAGATTAATTTCAAATTGTACAGTTTGTTTTAAGTATACGATTTTCAGGAACAAGTGGTCAGAACTTTTTAAATACACTGTATAACCTATTACAACCCCATATCATTGCAATTTGAAGTAAAATATAGGGTGCCCCATTAAAAGAAAATGTACTTTTATTCTGGCATGGAGTTCTGGAACACACTGTACAATTACTAATAATTATAAAATATGGTCCTGTAGGCTGACTCCAAACGGTCAAAATACAGAAACTAGTTGAAAATAATTATTTTAAAAAATAATTAAATTTGTTAATCTTACCTAAACTATCTTCCTTGAAAAAAGGCTAATAACAAATATTTTAAATGGAAATCTCGAATATACCACAGTTAACAAACAACACCAAGCATACATTATTCAAAGCTTTAGTTTGGTACAGTCACGAGCAAGTTCGCACTTTTAATTTCAAAGAGCTTAAGTGTGTTTTTAAATACAATATCTAAACATAACTGCATAGTAATGGAATCAACATTTATTTTATAGTTTTAGATGTATTGAATAGCTATTTGTATTACTAAGGAGGAAAGTGCCACTTTTCCTCCCGCAGGATGTAGTTTACTGCCCGTATCTAACAAAACTCAAGTTGAAGTTTTTATTTGTAAACCTAACGTTGAAGTAACATTCATAATTAATTTTTACCAGAATACAGGATATACAAGATGTTAAAATTACAGTAACAATTTGAATATAATAGATTTACAAGTTTCATCATTTACAACATAGTTAAAATAAGAGGGAGGAAATTGAGTTCTTTCATTCCTACGGTGGGAAGTATGAGTTTCCTTCCTGATATTAGGGAGTAAAGTGCGTACTTTCTACAGGAGTAGGAGGAAAAAGTATTTGCACACCCATTACTACTTCTTTTAATTCACACTACCGATAAAAACACAAAAATAATTTATGAAAAATTTAAACAAAGCTCTCTCAAATCGCTGTATGTAGAACAAACAAATAGGTACTGTTTAGTGCAGATAACTCTACCAATGCTTGGCCTGCAAAATGATAATTTCTGAAATGGATCCTGGAGGTTGTCGGGATTTCCATTCTCAATTACAGTTCTTTGTAGTTGGAAATACTTCTACAAGTAACCTATTCAATGATCGTTCCTTCATGTAACAACCTTTTGCACACACTGACAAGAAACACGTGGCTATACCTAATTAAAGTTTGGATAAGTCCACCCTATAATACTTATTTTTCTGTAGTCTGTTCTGACAGCAGCGCTTGCCCATTCATTGCATCTTGTAAACGTGGAAGTTATACAGTTATCAATTCACTTACTTTTTGAAAGACCGGTGATCTCGTTGTGGAATGGGCACACAACATTAACGTTAGATCAAAATGTTTTCAGTAACACTTGGAATATTTTTAATAAAATTTGACACTTGCTGTATATGTCTGTTTTAGACTGTATATGATAATCTTTGTTAGAAATAATTGATTTATGAACGATTAAATATTGTACTGTTTTTAATTTTTAATATCTTCACGTTATTATCATTAGTTTGTAAAAAATAATGGTTTAAAGAAACAATAATGTTGTGTATTTTATACATAATTTTCATCGTTTTTTTGTTCCATAAAGCGACATTGAAATATCTTGTTGAAAAAGGCAATTCGGTGTTCCACTTCAAATACATCTTATCCATGATTTGTTGTGTCACAGGAGTTCGTATAAAAAACTAGGGAGATAATAGAGGGGCTAAAAATAATGATAGTTAACGAACTATTGGGTTCTAAAATTTGAAATTGTTTTTTATTTATAATCATTAAACGGCAAAGAAGCATTTTTAATGAAAATATATCAAATATTATTGGATAAAAAACGGTTTTTATTGTGTAAAACCTTCTGCAGATGTTAATAAAACCCTGTAGTATCTCACACTGAAATAAATGATCTTTGATTCTATTCCAAACGTTATTTTAAAACTTCGGAAAATTTTAAACTTAATGCCTTTTTCAAAAAATAGTATGTGTAGTTGATTTGAAACGAGAAATTTCTGGTTAAATGAAAGTAATCATTAAAAACATTTCGGAAGCCACGAAATTATTAGAAACAAAAAGTTATTACCTATTGTACAGAAAACTACCAATTTTTGCTTATATTCAAAAAATAATGAATAAATTAACGTAATCGATGAAAATTACTTACCTTATTTTCATGATACCCACAAAAACAACAAATTATTTAAAACTTACCATAATAGAAACATGATATAATCAGTACTAACGTAGTAAATTAGTTCAATTGCCAAAACGCCAGTGTGTATGTATGTATCATAAATAAGGACGATTAAAGTATAGAAAGTGTCTGTAATAATGTAACATACATTTAGATTGTCAGCTATGAAGAGGTCGAGGAAAAATTTGGAGTAAAAATACATTACAGAAAAGTTGTTATAGTAAATATTTAATCATAAATTTCAAGTTTCAATACCGTTGCACAATACTATACAGTGTGTTCCCTAAGTTTTTTACAAATGGAGAAAAAGTGAACGTTTCATTTCACAAAAAAATATGTTCTTGATAGAAATCGTAATGCGCATGTGCTTTAAATTGACAAGTGTCAAATTTATTTGGGGTTTTTTGAAATTTGGCTCCAAATTTTCTCATTATTTAGCTGTTTTCTGTGTTACCTAGATTGTTAGTTTTCGACAATTCAAGAAGGTGAGAAACATTAGAAGTTTGGTGTTCACGTGGTCATCTTACACAATATTTTTTTTGTGAAATGAAAGAAACTTTTTCTCAATTTGTGTAAAACTTTTTGGGGCACTGTAAAAAACGACAAATACCAGAAATACAAATTACATTATCTCAATACGTTTTTTAGTTTAATTTAATTATGAAAGTTATTATTATGCTAAATATATGAAAATCATAAACAAATTCTTGAATTAAGAACTGTCTTAAAATGTCTAGTTCTCTTGATACAAGTATGTATTTTAAATTGAAGCTGTCAATTATATTTTCGAATATATAGTTCTAAATTTGGCATTAAGATCAACAGAAAAATAGAATGGAAAAATTACTTACACATCATAATTTTAATAATTTTTCGGGGGTAATATCACGAGTGCTTAAAAATTACTGATGATATCCATGAAAGCTTGTTGTTAATAATTCCATGAGTTCGAAGAGAGGGTGGAATTAGTATATATCTCCACTATATTGAATTTGTACTTTATTTCGTCGCAAAATAACATAACTGTATTATTTTTGAATTTCCATTTAATAATTTAGCATTTGTTGCATTGATACAACATGTATGAGCGGAATATTCGGGGGTAATATCCCTAGTGCATTTAATTTATCCGGAAAACGAGTTTCTAAGTAATTTGTTTTAACAAATAGTATGAGCGAGAGTGGTTTTAAAAAGACGAGGATTTTTCCACTTTCGCGAATGCTATTTGTTAAAACAGATTACTTAGAAAAGAGTGTTAGGAAATAATCAAGATTAATTTTATTATTTTTATTCAATTGATGATTGGATTAGAAGTATTGAACCCTTGGATCTAAAATTATTCAATTATTTTTATTTATTACTTAAATGAACCTATTAATTGCTTGATGCTGGTATTTGTTGTGATATGAATAAAATAAAGTCCACGACTTTTCACCATTCAGTTATAAATAATTTTTTTAAATAATAAGTAACCGAAATTAAAATAACCAATTTTGTATATATGAAATTACCTGGTCTTAATGTTGTGTACATATTTAAATAATTAAAAAGGCAACCTCAAAGTAGTGCTTTATTTTGTAAGATTGAATAAAATTTGCGCTGAAATGAATTTATTAGCAGCCAATTATTTCAAACGGAATTTGTATTTTTCGCAATTTTTTATTTTGTTGAACGTATCGAAATCAACAAATTTTTTTTTATTTCCGAACAAATGGTTTTGTTTTGTAACATTTATTCTTCATGTGTCAAAAAAATTAAACAACCATTTGGAAATTGATTTGCACTATGTATGTTAATTATACAAATAAAAAGTGATTATCACACAGTCGTTTCAATCAATCCTCTCCTTCTTCAATGCGGATTTATGAAGACAAGACCCTTGTCCCTCTGAACATACATAATCTAGAATTATAGAAATTTTATAAAATTCACAGTCACATTCCATTTCTCCTTTCCTCTGTATGTTTCCCTTTTTTGTAGTACATTCTTTTGAAACATTCTTTATTTCCTAGTCCCTCCACTATCTCTGCATCCTCTCCCTCGCTATTCATCTTTCACTTACACTTATCCCTTTTGGTCCATTTCATATTTCCCTCTATCTATCTACACTGCTAATCCTCTTTTTTTGGTATTTCTTTTATCTTTTGACATCCTACCTTTGTTTCTCTTTATTATGGTTCCTATTTCTTTCCCCTTTCTCCTTATTCACACTCTTCCAATGTTTATTTGTCTCTACGCTTCTATTCCTTCTATAGTTGATGCTCGTACATTGAAACTATATACAAATTTAATTAAATACTACTGTGACAATGCCAAATTTGGAATTCATCAAAATAATACTTCTACCATGTAAATGGAGCCCTTTCTCTTAATATTCTTACTCCAAATTTCTCCCATTCCTCTGCCTGAATCCAAAGTTCATGTGCCGTTTCCAGACAAGACATAATACATGCTCCTTTCCAGGCAACCATTGCTGGATCCATGTCTCGTGGGTTGGTTACAATATCTAGTTGTTCGGCACGATACAAATATGGAATTTGTAGTGATATTCTATTTTGCAGCCATGTTCCTATGCCTGCAAAAATTGACAACTGTAAATATGTTATTTCTAAAATAGACTCCCATAAAGTTACACATACAGATAAGAAAAGGTATATATTGACTGACTTTGCATAGCCATGTGATATTAGTCGACACTCTTTTGAAAGAGGAAGTTGACAACAATTTACAACAAAAATTCTCTAAATATCACTATGTATTAATATTTTTCATTGCCCCTACATGAGGTTTTGGCGACAAATTATGGACCGATATATAAAGTATAGAACTGATAAATATTCTTATGCTGTAAAAATATCAGCGGAGATATTGAAAAATATAGACTGCAGAAGAATCGATAATAATTTTATATTGTTTACATTGCGAAAAAATAAGTAAATCTATTACAAAAAATATATCTGCCAAATTATATAAAATATACCTGAAAATTTCATCCCTCCGCCAACAACTAAAATACAACCATACATTTTTCTCTTTATTTCTTCATTGGGACATCTATCGATACTTTGAAGAACTGCCTGATCTAAACTCAATATTTGCCCTGGATTTGTGACAAATTCTTTAATAGAGGCTGGAATAATTGGATCCATAGCATCCACAACAATGTCATCTTCATTAGGATTGTTTTGTTGGTTATCAAGATAAGGGTCTGAAATGTCGGAATTTGCGGTGTCCATATTCTCTTTCATACCTGTTGAAGTAAATTTTGCAATAATTAGTGTGAAAAGTAGATTAATTACCATTTTCAATTTATAGTTATAATGTTCCTTCTTAATATATATAATAAAATATTAACTAACCCTTTTTCCTAATATCCCTCAGATATATTTCATCATGTGGATCTTCAGGATCTCCAGGTGATATTTTCTGAGTATGTATAGATTTTGGTCCTGTAATGGCAAACAATTCTGGAGTAAATAGACTCAAAGGAGCAACAATGCATTCATCACCAACTTGAATTGTAAAATGATAAACTGGCATATCAGGTTGTTTCAAAACAAAAGATTTTTCTTGAGATCCACATATATCTAAATTGACATGACAGAAATCTTCCTTGAGTTTTCGCAACAGCATGGTATCTAATTTATTTTTGTCTGTACAGTCTTTGTAAGGAAAGGCACACTTTTGCAGTAACCAGAAAAATATTTGAGTTATATCACCACCACCATAATCCAGTCTAACCCTAAAAAATATGCTCTTTACTAAAAATGTCAATGTGAAGAAATATTATTTTTATATCATTTACCTTGTATTTTGGTGACAAATTCCATCTTCTACACAAGAAACAGACGTTTTTTGATCTCCAACATCAATAACACATGCATAGCTCAATCCAGAACCAAATGTAGCTGCTACATGATCTTGAAGTAAAAAACAACTGCCAAAACCAATTTTACATAACAAAAGGTACATTAATTCTCTTAAATAAGCTCTATTATACACATCTGGTACCACTAATACAGCTTTATGATTTTTTAATTCATTACGAGTAATTTGAAAATTAACTTCAAGAATGTAAGTCCATATTGTTTCCAAATCAGCCATAATTGATGTAATAGATCCACCTGAAAAAAAATACTTTAACTGTGGAAACATTTTTATAAAATCATTTAGTTGTACCTGGTCCAGAATGAATATTAAGTTCTCCTTGCTTATAAGGAAAATGTATGTTAAACTCTTGTTTTGGGTCTAATCGCAGGATATCATTACCAATAACTAAGTCACCTTCTGGTTTCACCCAATCACCTCCTGGGTTGCTGACCAATTCTGGTTCTGAGCGACGATTAAAAGCCGCTATTTGTTGTGGTGGTGTAGCATATCTAAACATTCTCTATTATTAAATAAGCTATCAAAAAGTGTACAAGACTTACCTTCTTCTCCCATCCGACTGCAGACAAGATTGTAAGGTATGTGAAACAGCTAATCTAGCTTCTTCCAATTCTTGTATTTGAGTAGAATCAACTTTTTCTGGTAAAAAACTGTCTGAATATTCAAATCCATTTGGTAATCTCCTCCTTGCAATAGCATGTAAGGTTGTTAATGGGTTTAAATCTGAAGCTCTGCCTATTCTTAAATTTAATGAGCCAGGATGAATTACTATAATACTTTTGGCATGAACCTGTTCTACAGGTACTTCTGTAGGAGTACCACCTAAAGTCATGCCCAACGTATTTTATATCTATATGTGCAAAAGTTTAATGCTAACACGATTTTTTTTTAGGAAATATTACAAAAAATTGTCCTGTTTGTTAATAACTTGTTTTCACAGAATACTATTGCTTTAATTAATACCAGTTCAAACAAAAGCTAAATTTTATAAAATACATAAAATGATATGTCAATATCGAAATAATTATCAATATTTAGAATTTTCATAATTTTTTCATTAAATCGTGGAATTAATTAGAAAGTCAGTTTCATTTAAAAAAGTAAAATAAATTTTATAATCTATAGTTTGAAAAATAATCACTTCTTCTTTTTAACTAATCCGAGTATGTCCAAGTTTAAGCCATGGCCACCTCTACTCTGTGTTGGAGGTGGCCATGTTTAAGCTGAAAAAATATTCTGTAACTACAAGCTATAAAATTAAAAAATTAATATCAACTTTTGTAATCTAAAAAAAACCCTTACCAAAGGAAATTATAAAACAAAAAATTAATTATTTTTAGAATATAAGTGCTTGGCCTGTCTGTAATCACACATGACAACCTACTCTCCGATAATAAAAAAGAAGTAGTAAAAACTATGACTTTATATCAAGGAAGAAGAACATGACATATAACCTGTAACATAACCTATAATTTCAAAGTGTTGACAGTGACACGAGAAAAAAATATTTCTCATTAAAAAATGGGAAAAAACCACAGACACAAAAAGAACCTGAAAGCAGATAAAGCTAAAGTAAAACTAAAACAAAGCAAAACAAAATTTTTACCAAAAGGTTTGAATGAGACCAAAGCCACCTTTAAAATAAAACCTATCGTACTTGCTGAACAGTTGAAAGAGAAAAGTAATGACATTCCTCTAAGTAAAAGAAAACTTAATATCAAAGATTTATGCAGCAGATTGAAACATTATAACGAAAACGTCCGTAGCACTGCCTGTGAAGAGCTAGTGGAAATGTTTAAATATTTTTCAGAAGAAATTATTAGAGATAATTTAGCCGAAATTATTTTAAATGTTAGTAATTTAATGCAAGACAGGGAAAGAAAAGTAAGGAATAATGCAGCCAAGGTTATTACGATTATCTTAGAAATTACTCCAAAAGAAAAATTAGAACCATTCTTTAACTATTTTTCAACTAATATGCGTTGTGCAATGACAAATATTGATCATAATATTCAGGAGGACTCACTCAAATTTCTCGACTGCTTTTTAGTGAATGATTGTGATTTAATATCCAAAACATCAGATAAATTACTACCAGATTTCTTCACTCTTATTTCCAGACTAAGGGTTGAAAATAATTTGAGTCGTACAGTAACTGTTAATTTAGGAAGTAAAATGACTAGTGTTACATGGAGAATTAAAGTATTAAGTAGATTACATGCAGTACTAGAATTGATATTGTTAAATAAGAATGATAAAAATGAAGAAAAAGATGTTAACCATTGTGCAACAACTTGTAATAGTTTTCCAATTTACAAAAGGAGTTTTTATCAAGCTTTAGATAATCCTAGCTGGTATATTGATAAAGGTGATGGCATAGATAAAAATACTTTGGACAATCATCTTGTTGGTTTAATTCCTGTGTTGTATGAAATTTGGATTGAGGTAGTTCCACACAATAAAGTCCAAAAATTGACACATGATAGTACTTCACTTAGTAATGAAGCCTCGGCTATTTTAAGTAGTGTTGTAAACACCATGTACTTACTTTGGAAATATTTAGAAAATGGAGATGATGATAATTTGAAAAATATTTTCATATCAACAGAGGCAAATAAATTTTTGAATCACTTAATAGCAAACTTTCCATATACTAGAAGCGAGAACTTGAACATGAAAAATTCCAAAGTAAATGCTTTGTCCTTAAATTTAAATCCAGATCCAAACTGTGTTAAAGAAAATATTGTAATATGTTATATCTATTTTATACTAAATGCAACTTTTACAAGGAATACCGCTAAGACTGAAATGAAATGCATAGCTAATTATTTAAATAAATGTTTGCTAACAAAAAGCTATGTTGATCAAAACAGTATAAACCATCTTATTGAATTTATTAAGTTGAGCATGGTAGAAAAGTGCCTAGTTTGGAAGAAAGCTGATGTAAATGCCATTCAAATTCTAGAAAACTTACTGATTTTCTATAACAGTGGTGCAATTAAAGAAAAAAATAAAATTAATATGTTTAAAGTATTGGCAGAGCTAGTTGATAATCCATACTTAATAAAATCTTCACATTATCAATCATGGCTCTCATCATTGTCAGAATTACTTTGTACATCATACATTAAAGACATTACAATTGAAATTTTACTTAAATTGGCAAGGATGAACTGTTCTACATTTTTAAGTGCAGTTAGGAAAAATATGAGTAAAATTTTAAACAATATATTTTCTGTTACGGTTATAATTACTCAAAAAAGTTTTAAAGATGAAAATGCTCTTAAAAGAGAAATGGCATATATTTTTTATTATATAAAAGAATTATCATGTGCTGAAACAAACGAGTTGTTACAAAATTTGTCTAAACATCTACCTGAAGAGGACTGTAATCTTATCAAAGAGCAAGTACACAAATGTGAAAATTCTTGTTCAAATGTTTAGGTTATTAAATATGATTTTAAAAGAAATAATTGTTTTATTTTTTAAATGTTCAGAGCTCCCTAGCTTTTAAATGTTTCGAAATACATTATTGTAATTTTTAATTAATTGGAAAGGTTTCTAATAGGAATAGATAAAAGGGTAATAAATTTGTTGTATGGGTATCATACAAGATTAGGATCAGGATCAAGAAATTCGCCAACTTTTTTAAAACAACACAACACCAATCCTAAGATGAAAAATAGGTTAATTTTAAAAATTGTTAATTCTAATTTTTAGCTGTTAACTGTCCACCAACTGATAAGTTGACACCAATAATCGCCCTGAGGATAAACAATTGTTTGGATAGATTTGCAATTTGGTTGCTTTGTATTGATTTAATGATCCTTTTTATTATAAACAGTAAGATATAGCTTTTAAAATACCTAAGCAATTAAAACAATGTCGAAGAAAGCACCAAATCAAAATTAAATGAACTCAAACACGATCAAAACAACTATAAGAACCCACGTGTTGTGCAAAGAACGCTTGTTTATCATCACGGCGTAACGTCACGTGGACTTGCCCTATGGATTTGTTTTAAAATATTTTATAAACATTTTCAAATAATTTATGAATAAATTTCTACAATATTATGAACAGTTTGGGCTCAAGAAATAAACACACGACAAGAATTTAACAGCTTCAATAAATATGTAAATAACATTTCTATACTACACCTAAATATAAGGGATATACAGAAAAATTTCGATAAATTAATATCATTTCTCACTCAATTCAACGATTTTGAAGTGATAATATTGACAGAAATATTCCAGATAAACGATTTAAGTATCTTTCATATAAATGGTTCCGATATAATTTACAATGAAGGTGCATATAATAAAAATGATGGTACAATATTATAAATAAAACGTGAAATACAATTTACTTATAAAATAATCCACATTTTTGAAAGTGCAGCTAATGAACTAGACATTGTTAACTCTATCAATAAAATTGGAATAATCCTAAATGTAAAAAACCAAATACTTGCCTTTCACATCGTATGATACAGGACTTCCAAACTTTGGACCTCTTTCAGTTGATAACACTTCAATACCAGAAACAGATAGAATCGAACATTTAGGAATTGTTTTAGATCGACACCTCAAGTGGAATTTACACATTTGATGCATTAGTACAAAAACAAAGAGGATTTCTTGGCAGATTTAAATATCTGAGAGATTTTTTAGGTACCAGTCAACTGAAAATGATATACTTCTCACTAATACAGTCACAACTAAATTATGGAATTATTGGATGCGAGGGGTAAATAACAGCCACATTCAAAAATGGATAAAAATAATTTATAAAAAAAATAGAATATTTTCTAGTGGGGAGCTATTTAAATTAAGTGGTCTATTCAATGTTAGACAACTCTATATTTTCAAATAAATAAGAATTCCTTGACTCAATTAGATCATGAATATTTTACAAGAAATAGAGATAAAACCTATATGTTACCTAAAAGAGAAAAGTTAATCGGGCAGCGGTGTTTCAATTACTTGGGCCATAAACTATGCAATCAAATCCTATTACACATAAAAAACATAAATAAAATATACCTATTCATATAGATTACAAATTAAATCATGGATACAAACAATTACTAAAGAAAATATTAAAAGCATTACCCAATTATGACAAATTACCTATATTTATTTATTATATATACCTATATTAATTATTAAAACTGTTAAAACATCACATACAAGTTGTACATAAGTTTGTTGTAGAACAACTCCTGTGATTATGAATGTTTCTTCATTGTTTATATTTTATATATTATTTATTTATTTTTGTAAACACATTTTTAAATAAACATTATTATAATTAATGTTATATAACTTGCTTTTTTTAACACCAATGTAAACCCACTTTTGTACCATATTTTACAATACTTAATATTAAACTAAATGTGCTCAAGTTCAGGAGGAATACTTATTTTATTGGTCATAGCAAATCTCTTTAGAGCTTCATATCTATCTTTAATTTCATTGCATTCAGCTCGAAGAGTAATTGTTTCTTCTTGCATTGTTTCCATATCTTTCCATTCTTGTGTTTTCTCCGTTTCCAATTCATCTTTTTGTTCAATTCTCTTAATCCTACAAGATGCAGCATAACCTCTATTTTTTAACGTTCTTCTCCTTTGTTTCATGCGAACAATATCTTCCCTTGTAAGACCCCTAAGTTTGAGTTGCCTGTTAAGATCCCTCACAGAAATAGAAACAAGCTCATCATCTGAAATATCTATAATTGGAGGTGGAGATAGTGGAGCCTTAAAAAAATAGAAATGAATATTTAGATAATCCAAGTAGTTAAATTTTACTCACCAATTTTCCACTCTTTTTAGGAGGATCAGAAGCCATTATTTTATAATATAGATTCTTGATTTTTGTCAATATTGAACCAAAGAATACACCTGCAAACAAGAAGCGAAGCCACCAGTTTTACCATTTACAAATACTGCAAGTCATGTTTTGATTATTAATTTTTTGTTGTGAAGAAAAACTTCAGACGAATATGATTATTATTAAAGGCTCTGAAAATCAAATTGTTTTCCTAATTTCACCAAGTAATGTCTTTATTTACATGAAGATATAAATAATTTAAATCATGCAAAGATAAAAAAATATTTCTGTTGTTTACGGACAGATAACTTTGAGGTTAGGGAAATTGTGAGTGTGCGTTGTGATGTCCTAAAATCATTGGCTAGAAAAACAAAAAGGCCATAAAATTAAATTATAATGGGTAGATTATCCCAAGTTTCTTCTGAATATATTAAAACATAACCTATAAATACAAATAAAGTTTTTGTTTATACTAACTATGGAATAGAAATTTTAATTTTTAAAAAAATCTAAACTGCACAATGAAAGTGAATATTAAAAATTGGAAAGGTGTAGCTACATGGAAATGGGTTGCCAATGACGATAATTGCGGAATTTGCCGAATGCCTTTTGATGGATGTTGTCCAGATTGTAAACTTCCTGGAGACGATTGCCCCTTAGTATGGGGCCAATGTTCGCATTGTTTTCATATGCACTGCATTGTTAAATGGTTACAGTCGCAACCTGTCAATCAACAATGTCCAATGTGTAGGCAAGAGTGGAAATTCAATAATAAATAAACTTTTAATTACTTATATATTGTAAGTTTTTTTATGTGCTATTTAATTAACATATTAAAAAGTTATAGGTGAGTAGTTTCATTAAGGGTCATTAATTGCTTCCAAATGTATACAAATACTTACTCGATTATTACCTGATCATAGTAATATTATTTGTTATTTTTTAAATATACAATACAAATTTAAAAAATTTATTGCTTGTCAGCTGTTTAAAATTTTAATTAATTTAGATACAACTTTAACATTTATACTATTTCCTAAAACCATATATTTTTTTCTGTAACTTACAAAGTCTGGAAAAATAAAATTTTCCGGAAAACACATAAGCCTACTTATTTCCCTGGGAGTAAAAAATCTTAACCTCAACGATTTAAGTAAATATAATTTGGTTTCGTCTTCTAAATTGGTTGTATTTATTTGGTTGAACACTTTTGAAACTTCATTTTCTGATTTTTCGGTGAAAATGCTTCCTGTACCTTCAATAAACCTACCATAGGCTTTTGTAAAACAGCATGATCTTTTAGAACTTTTGTAGCAAATGTCTAGGATGTTTGCATACTTCGTTAAAATTTTATCAGATAAATAATATTTTGTGTCTACATTTTGCTCTAGAATTTTTTCTATACTGTAGCATTCTATGTTTTCAGAGTTGTCTGGAAAATCTTCCATCTGAAACATTTGAAGTCTGATTTAGAGAAGTTTTAAAAGTTTACCCCAGTGCTATTCCAAGATTTCCATAAATATACAAAAAATTACAATATGAATAAACCAAAGCTCCCCAATGAGTGCTCAATTCTGAAAAATGAAGATTGTTTGTTTAATCTGGCATGTTTTTTATTGTAAAATTGGGAAACAGTAGCAAAGCTTAGACATTTTAAATCACTGGGTCTTACCAAAGAGGTAGCTTCAAATGAAAAATCTGTAAATTTTTTAGCCAAACAATAATATCTATGTCTTGAATTTGGAACACCTATTTGATGTGGACTGACTATAAATTCCCGATATTTGTAACCATTTTTGATTAATACTTCTATGAGAAAGTTTCGCATTTCTGAGTTTTCAAATCCTTTAACATTCTCTATAAGTAAATGCTTGATATCCAAGTCAGGTAAAAGATTTAATATATGAAAAAATGATGCTGTTCTGTGGTCGTTTATATCATTTTTTAAACCATTTCTTGTAAATGGCTGACATGGCGGGGACATCAATATGGTATTTACATTTAATTTCTTTACATATTCCAAAGTCAAGCCTTCAATATTTGCATTTGATAAATCAATTTCTGGAAAATTTAATTTATAGATTTGGTTAGCTATATCATTAATTTCTATGGAAGCAATTATTTTTCCTGGGACACCACTTTCTAAAAACATACATTTCATTAATATACTTCGAGGTATATTCTAATTTTATTTGTACCTTTAAATGCAAAGTGCATTCCACCAATTCCACTATATAATTCTAAAATATTCATTTTTATCTTGAGTAGAAAATACTCTTAATAAAATACTTTTAATTTTAAAAGGTTATGGAACCTCTTAATTTTTTTCTCTATGGGTAAGCCGATTCAGGGTAAACTATCCACTCTGAACAAATCTCAAAAAAGAAGAAAACGAAAAATGAACTTGACAGTGACATTTCTTTGTAGTTCCTCAATTTTGCTAGCAAAATTGGTGTTGATATGAATTCCAGATTGATTTTGAGACTTTATAAAACTGTTAAGCACTAGTCATGTGTATATAATCTTTGCTAGTCATTCAGAAATAATGATTGCCCAGTGACAAATTTGCATACCCAACACCAAGGGATAAAATTCAATATAGGATTATGATTTTTTATTTCTCCAGAAAAGCATATTTAAAAAAATGTTCAGAAGCAGGAGCTGGTTTGGTGGAGGATGGGGGAGGCCTAAAAATTTACATTCCTTAGAACATTTGAAATATTTGTATAATGTATTATCAAGAAATCAAACGGTTTCAGAGCATAATAGAGGATTGCTGGTAGAATCTCTAAGATCTATTGCAGAGATTTTAATTTGGGGCGATCAAAATGATTCTTCTGTATTCGAGTAAGCAATTTGATTTCGTGATATCTTCAAGTTACACAACAGCTTAATAAAAAATTCATTAAGTGTATAATTTTGCTTGAAATTTTTTGTCATTTACCATTTACAGCACTATACTGTGATCTAGTTTTGGGAATTATTCAAGAAATAGCATTTTTGTTATTAACTGGAAGTATTTGTATTGATTTTATTTATATTTTTTAGTTTCTTTTTGGAAAAAAACATGTTATCATTTTTTTTGAGAATCATGCGCCAAAGAAGTGGAGGATCAAGTTTTGTTTGTGTACAACTTTTGCAAACTCTAAATATTCTATTTGAAAATATAAGAAATGAAACATCACTGTGTAAGTACTGTTAGCTTGATTGTACTTACTCAAATATATTTAATAGATTTAGGTCTATTATGTATTTTATTCAATAACTCAATTCGTTTTAGATTATTTGTTGTCTAACAATCATGTAAATTCAATAATTGTACACAAGTTTGACTTCTCCGATGAGGAAGTGATGGCATACTACATATCTTTTTTGAAAACACTTAGTTTGAAATTAAATGCCCACACAATTCATTTTTTCTACAATGAGGTGAGTAATTTAAAATATTAATAAGATATTTAATTTAATTTTAATAATACATTTATTATAATTGATATAAATATACTCAATAAAATATAGCAAGTAATGTGGCAAACATTTGCTTTTAGCACACAAATGATTTTCCCTTGTATACAGAAGCTATAAAGTTTTTTAATCACCCAGAATCTATGGTAAGAATAGCTGTAAGAACATTAACATTAAACGTTTACAAAGTTGAAGATGCCAGTATGTTGGCATTTATCAGGGATAGGACTGCTGCTCCATATTTTTCTAATATAGTGTGGTTTATTGGCAAACATATTCAAGAATTGGATTCTTGTGTTAGAAATGATGCTGAGTAAGTAAATAACAAAAATTTCAAATACAAATTTACCAGGATATTTGCAAACATCATATCCTCACATTTATTTTCAGTCATCAATCACAGAATCGTTTATCAGATCTAGTAGCGGAACATTTGGACCACTTGCATTATTTAAATGATATTTTATGCTTAAATATAACTGATTTGAATCACGTCTTGACTGACCATTTATTACACAAATTGCTCATTCCATTGTACATATATTCCTTATCGTCAAATCGAAGGAGGATATCCACAGATGAGGCTGGACTGCAAGGACTTGATAAAATTTTTTTGACGCCTAAGAGTTCGCAAAATAATAGTCCCAAGGTAAGTAATCTTCAACTTATATTTTAATATCTTTATTAAAATAAATAAACAATTATTTGAGTCAATATTCAGTGATAAAGGCCAGGGAAAGAGAAGCCAAAATTCGCCTTTACATCATAATTTTAAATTTAATTAAATTCATAAGTATATTTTCACCCATACTATTTTTTAAGGATGTATTATAAAGTTTCAAAATAAATTCTGAACAAAAATGTATTGATACCATTAAACTCAAACACCTAAAAAATTTTATATTTTCAGCTCCAGGATTTTTCTAATGGCAAAGTGTCCTGTGTAGTAGCTTTATTTCTATTATCACAGGTATTTCTCATCCTATCTCATTCACCTTTAGTACAAACTCTTGCCTGGATAATATTAAAAACGGATAGATTAATATTTGAGAACGGTGTGGACAAACTTTTAGAACATTATGAAAGATTAAAAGAAAGGCAAAATTCAGAGGAAGAAGCTACAGGCAGTGCTCAGATCAGCGATAGAGAAAGTAGTAGTTCAAAAGAAAATATAATAGACGAACAAACTAGTATAAACATCACTGACGAGGAGAAGCAAAGAATGGCTCCACCTTCAGATGTAGCGGGAGTTTCAAATTTTCCTTTCTTGGAAACTGTTTATGAGGCATTGGATAGTACAGAGAACGATTATGCTGCCCTCTTTGCACTGAGTTTATTGTATGCGATGTCAAGTAATGAAGGTAAGAGTAGAAACTTTATATATTTTTTAGTGCAATTGACGAATGATGTTTTTTTTAAGGAATCACATCAGAAATCACAGAGCAAGTGCTGAGGCCGAAAAAATCGTTCATTTCCAAATCCTCATCGACGTCGAAGGACGTGCGCTACACTTACAATAACTATTTAGTTGAAAAAATGTTACAAATAATTATTTTCTCATGCCAACCCTCTTGTAGAGTTCGTTTGGTAACATTAGAACTAGCATTGAAATTTTTTGTACAGTTGACAATATGCGATGGAAAAACGGTGCTATCAGAATCTCACAAGAATATGATAGACACTGCTAGGGTGCAGAGCATGGCACTTTTAAGGAATTTTTATAAAAGCGAGGAAATTTTCCTTGATATGTTTGAACATGAGTAAGTTTATATTTTATTGATAAGGTACAATGCTGCTATAAATAGAAAATATATATAGAATGAGACTTTATTGTGCATTAGAGCAAATTTCAAATGTTTTTGACGTCGGCGTTCAGCCTACAGCCACAATCTTTGAATTTTTGAATTGGCAACCTACATCGAGTGACGTATCACAAAGAAGCTTATTTTTTTCTCTTTCCAATAGCGGATTTTATAATAGAAATTTAACAAAACTGGATGTTACAGAAATTTATAAACTAAACATTCATTTAAGTTGCAAATACTTCATCACAATAAGTGCTCAAAATGCTGTCCATTTGTTTGTTGACAATCTTTCTTCAAAGCTACAAATAGAATCGTTTATCATTTGTGGAGTAATTCCCTGCATTTCGAGACGTATGCGATCCTTTGAATTGTTCAAGTTAGTTGGTCTGTTGACATAAACGCAGTCTTTCAGGTAGCCCCAGAGTAAAATCTAGTGGTGTCATGTCGGGGGATCGTGCCTGTCACTCAATTGCATCTCTGAGGGAAAATTGTATTTAAACATTGCTTAACATCCCTTTAATAATGTGGAGGTGCGCCATCTTCTTGAAAGTATACGTTCATATTAGGAAATAATCGATTTATTTCAGGTATAATTTCATTTTGGAGTAAATCAAGATATTTAGCACTGGTAAGCGTACCTTCAATAAAATAAGTACCGATCAAATGGTTTTCTACTAAACCCGCCCAAACCAGTGCGGATTACAATTTGACCAGTACCGGCAATTATGTCTGTTAACAGAACCGTTCAAGCAAAATGTGGCTCCATCACTGAATACCAAAAAATTGTTTTGCATCCTAATTTTCTCTGTAACTGTTTCACAAAATCGAAATCGTCTATCAAAATCATCCTAAGCCAATTCTTGGAGATTTTGTACTTTATATGGATGAAACTTATTTTTATGAAGAATAGTTTGTATAGACTGTCTACAAATACCACGTTTTTGTTTAATTTTAAAAACCTACAAGGTACAATTTAATTTAGAAAAATAAAACTGATATTTTGTATTAAGGTGATTGCTATTATTTTTGGAAAGAGAAAAAAATAAGAATAACGTCTCATTCATCGTCCTAGAATATCATCTTAGCTGGGAATTCTGGAACCGTTGGCGATACTTGACACTGAACACTGTACCAACACTTTACACTATCTTACGCGCGTTTCGATATCCAAGTTATCTTCTTCAGAGACTGACTGAGTCAGTTTACCTTCAGTTGGTGTAGTGGTAGTATAAACAGTGTTCAGTGTCTAGAATATCATAATTTTCCCTTTATCCATTTCAAAGATGATTCCTTGGAGTGAGACTTTTCAGCAAGACTGTATATAAAAATTCACGATTTTTGGTACCAAATTTGTACATTTTACAGGTTTGAACTTGAAACAAATATCGTGAAACATTTCAAGTAGATTTGAAACTCCTTTGGGTTATTGTAATGTCATTAAAGTTAGTGTTTATGGCATTCTCGATTATTTTCAGATCTAACATTTTGTTATAGATACTGTGATATGTCAAAAGGTTCTCTAAATGTTGAATGGCTGTGTATGGACAGTGCAATTTTATTGCCGCCAACTGGAACTCCCATGACAGGAATAGATTTTACAAAGAGATTGCCTTGTGGTGAGGTAAGTTTTATCAAATAATGAGACAAATTAAATTATCGCAGGACAAATTATATATTAACTAAATCCACTCACCGCCCGATGAGGACATGATGTCATTACATTTATTTTTCTAAAATGGTACAGTTGCTAAAAATCTCCATTGTGTGAACTTTTTTTATAGGTTGAACGTGCTAGAAGAGCTATTCGAGTATATTTCCTAGTAAGGAACTTGGTGCTAACTTTAAATGGAGAAGTAGAAACCCAATTGCCATTGACGAACCCACAGAGCTGTGTCCAAATCGATCAAGCTCTGGACCTGAGTATAACTCGTTGTCTGTCACAGTCACATGATTTAAACAATCACTAGTTTATTTGTTGTTAGTTAAAATTTTGTTGCTTCTGCTCATTATTATTTCCTCCGATGATTATTACAACACCTGATTGTATTTCTTGAATCTTGTTATTGTTGTTATTTTTAAGTTTATTTAATAAAATTATCTTGAGAGTCAAGGCGCTCACATTTACCCGCGAAAGATTGTAGCTTGGAAATTTGGAGGTCAGACTCTGATTGAAATCCAAGCGAGTCAATCGGTACACTCGTGAGTAAAACTCAAGAATTTTTGTGCAGCAATTAGTCAGCTGTAATACATTATTCATTGTCGAAATTACCGTCAGCTTACCAAAGATACCAATTCTACAGGGTCTTTCAGTACATTAAGCCTTTTATGGCGAGAACGCACGCAGCGCATTGACTCTTCTCTCTTTTTCTTGTACTTTAATGTTGTATACATAATTATTGCGCTCAAATGAATTTGTGTTGAACTCAAATACTTCTCGAAATGCTATAATCCCAATTTGTCCGATTTAGGGTAAGTATTGCACATTACTTGTAGGTAAATTACTCAGGACTCTCTTTTGAAGCAAAATATCATTTTGGTTTGTCTTATTAAGTGCGCTTCGCTTATTTCGCCAAAGTTTTGTTTTGAGTTAGTTTCATTGGTACAAAACACTTTTGTTCAAATACTAGTGATTGCATAAGTCTTGTGGTCCCAAAATTAACGCAAACTCCTCATGAAATGGCATTTTTTTCTAGATAATTCGGACTTGATCGCCTGTACTATAGTTTATAAAGACGGTACGAAAATGAGGCGTTTTTTAGTGATCGACATTCTGCAGTTAATACTCGTTGAACCTGATACCAAGAGATTAGGTAAGTCTTTCTAATTATGTAATATTTAGCAAACAATATACCACTAATATTTTCCAAAAAAATTTTTGAACAATTGAGTGACATGCTTCGACTGGTATTGATTGAAGAATTGGTGGAAATTTCGACAATCCATTCCTACATTCGAATTAAATTGGACACATCGATAAAAAACCAGAGGAGAAACCACCAAAGAACATAACAGTCAAACCATTTCAATTGACCTAATTGTTAAAATGTAGAAAATATTAGGAAAAGACCAAGACTTGGAGAAGGTAGATAAAGAATACCTTGGATAAAATCCTGAAGAAGGAATATTTATTTTTATTGAACTTTGAATTGTGTTGGTAGTTTATATTGTTCGGAATATTTTTTATGTATGGATTAACATTTTTAATTAATATTTTTATTAACTTCAGGATGGGGTGTAGCGAAATTAGTAGGATTTCTTCAAGATATTGAAGTAACCGGAGATAAGGATGACTCTAGATGTTTGCACATAACTATTCATAGGCCAATTTCAGGTGCTAGTACTAATAGAATACCTCTTTTAAATGCTAAATTCGTTTTTGACGATAATATTCGTTGTATGGCTGCTAAACAACGATTGACTAAGGTAAGGATTCAAATTATGAATTTTTGTTAATCTCATGTTTCCAACTTATCAAAATACTCGTTTTCCTCTCCCACTTGCCTTTTCAGACACTGGTTTCCTTATCATTTTCTTACTATTACAAATGAGAGATAATATGCAATTTTTCTATCCTAACGGCATCATTTATAAACACTTTCTCACATTTTCTAGGGAAGACTAAAAGCACGACAGAAAAAAATGCAGCATATAGCTCGTCTACTTGAAATTCCAGGTCAATCAGGACCACCAAGTCCAGCTTTCGCAGGACAAGGTGGTCCTTACACCCGAACGTCGGTTAGACCTACTAGATTAGAAAATCGGGCATTGTTCAATATAAGTCGAGGACCAGGTAATATTTTTTTATGTAATCGATACATTTACCATTAAGTTTGTTACTTAACTAATCTTATCCTTTGTAAACTTCCTTTTAGGATTTGCTGCTCCTCGAAGGGAAAGTTCTCCTGGAGTGATACACAGAACTGACGAATCAATTAGAAGACACAGGGATGGAGAAAGTCCAAATAGAAGTACGAGCAATAGCAAAAAAGATATTTTAAAAAAAGACACGCGATCAAGAGATAATTCGGTAAATAGGACGAGGTCAAGAGAAGGGTCCCCTAGGATGCCAAGACCGAGATCGGAAGAAATTCCTTTGGAATTAATAAAAAAGACGCCCAATTCTATTATTGATATGGCACCTAAAATCACAATAATACCAAGGTAAGACGTCCCAAATCAATATATTTGACAGATACTTACAACGTTTAATATTATTTTAGGCCACAAACGCCAAAAGCCGCTGTTGAATGTGAGCCATCCACTTCAAATGAACATTCAGTACTGACGCCACCCAAAGAAGTAATAAAAACTCGTATATCTAGGGAAACGTCTTTTATGGAAGAGGAGAATGAAGATGGAAATGAAGAAAGTGTATAGGAAATTTTATTTTTGCAACGATTTTTACGCTTAGCAGCTGCTTAGCAATGTACAGCGTTTTGTTATTAAATTTGTATATAAAGAAAAAATATATTATTATTATCATGGTGGCAAATTATTTTATTTCTTCAAATCCCTTACGAAAGTTAACCCCCCTTGAAAATTTTATCGTGTGCATGATTTGAAATTTTTACAAAAAAATCCCGTATAAAAATGTTATCGTACGCTTACGATACATTCGAGGCGCAGCATGTCGGTGACGCGAACCATACCAAAAATTGCTCATCGAAAAAGTAGGACTTGGGCTGGATAGAGCGAGATAAAGTACTTGTTTTTCAATGGAAATTCGGTATTGGGGGAATTCACTTGGGTACCGAAGCACCGTGCTCAATATATTAAATAGGTCGTGCTGTATAATCGACAAAAAGCGATTATTAGGCTAGATATATACAAGAAAAGTGATTGAGAGGCAATTTTTAAATAATAACCCATCTCTAATTTTTCCCCTAATGACAATTATTTGTGACAGAACCTTTCAATGTCAACCGTGCTCGATTTTGTTAGTAAAGGTCTATTTATAAACTTGCAGTTGCCGTCGCCATTACCGATCCCGTTCCCGCTGCTGTTTGACGTTGCCGTTGATAGTGTCAATTTACGTTTGATGTTCGCCGCCGTTGTTTTGTATCACAAAGCAAAAATCATCAAATCCACAAAAATAAATCTTAATCAACGTGACTCAGCTTTTAATAACATATTTATGATGTTTTGAAAATAAAACCGGCACCTTTTTATATCTTTTATTATATATATCTTAAACAACAATTTGCTTAACTTGCTAAAACCGCCATATTTTTTACAAGCATTACAATTCTTCTTTTTTATTAACAGATTTACTAACCTAAACAGAACCATAGACAAACTATTTTAGTGCATATTTACAACAATTTAAAGTTATGTTAAACCCACCAAACCCGATTCTTGTCAAACGACCAGGCTTTTGATTGGTTATGAAACTGCAAAGTTAATAATTGTCAACTGCAGAGAGCGCACTGTCAAATAATAAGATATTTTTATCGCGCTAGGGCTGCGTTCATAAACTTACTCCAGTGAGTAGAGAAGAGTATGATCACGTGATTAGAAAAGTATGTTTAATGGTTACTCGGAGTAACCGTTCCAGAGGCTTCACCGGCCGAAGGCAAATCAAATGTCATTGTGTTGTGTATGAATTTGGGGTTATATTGTTCATTTCGAAAATAGAAATTAATTAACCATGGATGAGTTGAATATTAATAATCAAATAATATCATCAATTTATCAATAAAAATAACCTGGCAGTAATCTGAACTGAACTACTGTATAAGCCAAACTGTCATAACTGTCAGAGTATATAATACTCCATTAAAAAGCGGAGTATGCAGAGTTTACTCCGGGTAGGTTTCTGAACGTTTATAAAAGCATACTCTATACTGGTAGAGTAAATTTATGAACGCTTCGGAGTAAACTATCCTTACTCTGAGTAAGTTTATGAACGTAGCCTAGGTGCGGTTCGAACACGATGAGGTTATGTGTGTCCTGATAGGTTATCTATGATTTGCGCATGCTCAGTTCGATACAGTTGGATTTTTGACTTTGCTTTAAATGTTTAAATATAGGTTCGGCAAATCTTCGGCTCTGTAGCAGAATAGCGCAGAACAAAAACAGCGGCGGACAAAATAGCTTATTCCCTTCCCCTTTCTGGAAAACTTTATGTGGAATAAAAATTCTATGATATATTTTCGGGAAGGGGAAGAGAATAAGCTATTTTGTCTGGCGCTGTTTTTGTTCTTCGTTATTTTGTCCGCCGCTGTTTTTGTTCTGCGTTACTTTTGTGTGGCGCTATTTTGACTGACGCTATTTTAACCTAGCGCTATTTTGTCCAGCGGTATTGTGACTGATGCTATTCTGCTACAGAGCCAGCCTCAATTTATAGTGGTCACTGAAGCACGTATATATGAGATTCTACACATGGAAGATGAATATTTGGCTCTGTAGCAGAATAGCGTCAGTCAAAATAGCGCCGCACAAAAATAACGCAGAACAAAAACAGCGGCGGACAAAATAACGCAGAACATCGCGAACAGCGCAGTGCATCGCTATTTTTACTGACGCTATTCTGCTACAGAGCCATAAATTGCGAATTATATATGATACCGGAAAAGTCCGTTATGCGGTCATACCTAGGTTTGCCTAGGCAATGTCCGAATTGCCGGGCCACACATAGTATATTCCCTTCCCCTTTTTGAAAAACTTCATGAGTAATACAAATTATATGATACTTTTTCGAGAAGGGGAAGGGTATATACCATGAGTGGTCCCGCAATGCGAACTTTGCTTAGGCAAACCTAGGTATGACTGCATAACGGACTTTGCCGGTAACATACATATTATGTTCAAGAGAGAACAGCATACTTCCCCTCTACGAAGCGCCCACTTCTCTAGAGACATCATCTCTCTGTTATATATTCTATAGCTTCCTCTCTTCCACTCACTGAATGGCTAATACGGAACATAATTAGAGAGAAAGAGAGAGAGGTTCGAAAGGGCTGTTTTTTGGGGATGGAAGTTTTTTGGTAGATTAGATTTTGGTGGTATTTTGTCCCTGATATAGGAAATTGCCCTCTGCAGGGGAGGTTTGGAGGCTTTTTTGGGGGAGAGAAGAAGGTCTTGTTTGCTTCTGCCGTGACTTTCCAGGTCCACTGCTGTACTCTATGTTTTTTGATGTGTGGTGGCGAAGAGGTGAAGAACGTGCTTTAAGTTATCGATGGATTTTACTCCCATCTATGCCGACGAATGATTTTCAACTTTTAAAAAGTTCTGATTGGTTGAATAATAAATAAATGTCAAGAGTCTATGCTTAATACACCATTTTATTCCGTGAGTTTTTCGGTATGGATGATGACACTTCGCCTGTCAAAGTTTCAAAAATTCTTGAATGTTTAGAGAAAAAGTATAAATCACAACAAAATGTTGACTATAGAAGTAGCAAATTTAAAAAAGCAGCACGCATTGCAAAACTGGCTGAAATTGAGTAAGTATTTTTCATTACATGCAATTCTAGTATAGACGTTTAAAAAGTAAGTATCATTGTTTATAACAACTGTTATGGGAGCTAGGCTGGGATTTGAAGCTAACATCCAACTTATCTACAGTTGTATATTATGTTACCGGCAAATTTCGACATGTAGTCATACCTAGGTTTGCCTAGGCAAAGTCCGCATTGCCGGGCCACTCATGGTATATTCCCTTCCGCTGTTTGGAAAACTTTATGTGGAATACAAATTATTTGATATTTTTTCGAAAAGGGGAAGGGAATGTAACATTAGTTTTCCGGCAATGCGGACTTTGCCTAGGCAAACCTATATTTAATTATTATTTATATTTTTCATGTCTCACGAGGACATCATGTATACAATATTGCCACATTCAACCATGGATAAAACGTTATTTATTGCAATGTGTAATTTTCTCGGACGGTGCGTAACATGAAATGATTTAATCTGACAAGGAAAATCAGAACATCTGTTGTTACATCTACATTCATCTATACCTTATCGGGCGTCTTTCGTTTTGTACAAATCGGTTAAAAATTACAATAATTGTCTGACTAGTTACCTTCTAAGGTGAATCACGCAAAAAATATTCGTCATGTGTGTGCTACTTTTAACCTATATAAACGTACTCTTTTGCAGGGGGCATATTGTTGCGGTGTATTAGCTTTTTTTTAAATGCCAAAATAAATATATTCGTTTTCCAATTGTAGAAGCATCTCATACTGATTTCTTTTTTTATTCCCATAATACTTTTTCCACCCCAATTTTTATTTTTCATTTTTCTTCTCTTTCGTATATTGACCATCGCAAATTTTGCGACTTGCCGGAAGAGTGCTCTTGGACACTGTATAACATTACGCAAATTATTTGGAAGTACTCTCAGTTGCGATAGTTTCATTTGTCCTTGTAATTACTAGGCTTAACTGATTTTCTGATTAAAATGTACAGTGTGGAACGGCCCTTATTCCACTTTAGTGATTTTGGATTGTGACACATTTTGCTTAGGTAAGGCTAGCAGCCTGGGCTACGTTCATAAACTTACTCAGAGTAAGGATAGTTTACTCCGAAGCGTTCATAAATTTACTCTACCAGTATAGAGTATGCTACCCGGAGTAAACTCTGCATACTCCGCTTTTTAATGGAGTATTATATACTCTGACAGTTATGACAGTATGGCTTATTCAGTAGTTCAGTTCAGATTACTGCCAGGTTATTTTTATTGATAAATTGATATTATTTGATTATTAATATTCAACTCATCCATGGTTATTTAATTTCTATTTTCGAAATGAACAATATAACCCCAAATTCATACACAACACAATGACATTTGATTTGCCTTCGGCCGGTGAAGCCTCTGAACGGTTACTCCGAGTAACCATCAAACATACTTTTCTAATCACGTGATCATACTCTTCTCTACTCACTGGAGTAAGTTTATGAACGCAGCCTAGCTAGGCTACGTTCATAAACTTAATCAGAGTAAGGTTAGTTTACTCCGAAGCGTTCATAAATTTACTCTACCAGTATAGAGTATGCTTTTATAAACGTTCAGAAACCTACCCGGAGTAAACTCTGCATACTCCGCTTTTTAATGGAGTATTATATACTCTGACAGTTATGACAGTTTGGCTTATACAGTAGTTCAGTTCAGATTACTGCCAGGTTATTTTTATTGATAAATTGATATTATTTGATTATTAATATTCAACTCATCCATGGTTAATTAATTTCTATTTTCGAAATGAACAATATAACCCCAAATTCATACACAACACAATGACATTTGATTTGCCTTCGGCCGGTGAAGCCTCTGAACGGTTACTCCGAGTAACCATCAAACATACTTTTCTAATCACGTGATCATACTCTTCTCTACTCACTGGAGTAAGTTTATGAACTCAGCCTAGCTAGGCTACGTTCATAAACTTACTCAGAGTAAGGTTAGTTTACTCCGAAGCGTTCATAAATTTACTCTACCAGTATAGAGTATGCTTTTATAAACGTTCAGAAACCTACCCGGAGTAAACTCTGCATACTCCGCTTTTTAATGGAGTATTATATACTCTGACAGTTATGACAGTTTGGCTTATACAGTAGTTCAGTACAGATTACTGCCAGGTTATTTTTATTGATAAATTGATATTATTTGATTATTAATATTCAACTCATCCATGGTTAGTTAATTTCTATTTTCTAAATGAACAATATAACCCCAAATTCATACACAACACAATGACATTTGATTTGCCTTCGGCCGGTGAAGCCTCTGAACGGTTACTCCGAGTAACCATCAAACATACTTTTCTAATCACGTGATCATACTCTTCTCTACTCACTGGAGTAAGTTTATGAACGCAGCCTAGCTAGGCTACGTTCATAAACTTAATCAGAGTAAGGTTAGTTTACTCCGAAGCGTTCATAAATTTACTCTACCAGTATAGAGTATGCTTTTATAAACGTTCAGAAACCTACCCGGAGTAAACTCTGCATACTCCGCTTTTTAATGGAGTATTATATACTCTGACAGTTATGACAGTTTGGCTTATACAGTAGTTCAGTTCAGATTACTGCCAGGTTATTTTTATTGATAAATTGATATTATTTGATTATTAATATTCAACTCATCCATGGTTAATTAATTTCTATTTTCGAAATGAACAATATAACCCCAAATTCATACACAACACAATGACATTTGATTTGCCTTCGGCCGGTGAAGCCTCTGGAACGGTTACTCCGAGTAACCATCAAACATACTTTTCTAATCACGTGATCATATTCTTCTCTACTCACTGGAGTAAGTTTATGAACGTAGCCTAGCTAGGCTGCGTTCATAAACTTACTCAGAGTAAGGTTAGTTTACTCCGAAGCGTTCATAAATTTACTCTACCAGTATAGAGTATGCTTTTATAAACGTTCAGAAACCTACCCGGAGTAAACTCTGCATACTCCGCTTTTTAATGGAGTATTATATACTCTGACAGTTATGACAGTTTGGCTTATACAGTAGTTCAGTTCAGATTACTGCCAGGTTATTTTTATTGATAAATTGATATTATTTGATTATTAATATTCAACTCATCCATGGTTAATTAATTTCTATTTTCGAAATGAACAATATAACCCCAAATTCATACACAACACAATGACATTTGATTTGCCTTCGGCCGGTGAAGCCTCTGAACGGTTACTCCGAGTAACCATCAAACATACTTTTCTAATCACGTGATCATACTCTTCTCTACTCACTGGAGTAAGTTTATGAACGCAGCCTAGCTAGGCTACGTTCATAAACTTACCCAGAGTAAGGTTAGTTTACTCCGAAGCGTTCATAAATTTACTCTACCAGTATAGAGTATGCTTTTATAAACGTTCAGAAACCTACCCGGAGTAAACTCTGCATACTCCGCTTTTTAATGGAGTATTGTATACTCTGACAGTTATGACAGTTTGGCTTATACAGTAGTTCAGTTCAGATTACTGCCGGGTTATTTTTATTGATAAATTGATATTATTTGATTATTAATATTCAACTCATCCATGGTTAATTAATTTCTATTTTCGAAATGAACAATATAACCCCAAATTCATACACAACACAATGACATTTGATTTGCCTTCGGCCGGTGAAGCCTCTGGAACGGTTACTCCGAGTAACCATCAAACATACTTTTCTAATCACGTGATCATACTCTTCTCTACTCACTGGAGTAAGTTTATGAACGCAGCCTAGCTAGGCTACGTTCATAAACTTACTCAGAGTAAGGATAGTTTACTCCGAAGCGTTCATAAATTTACTCTACCAGTATAGAGTATGCTTTTATAAACGTTCAGAAACCTACCCGGAGTAAACTCTGCATACTCCGCTTTTTAATGGAGTATTATATACTATGACAGTTTGGCTTATACAGTAGTTCAGTTCAGATTACTGCCAGGTTATTTTTATTGATAAATTGATATTATTTGATTATTAATATTCAACTCATCCATGGTTAATTAATTTCTATTTTCGAAATGAACAATATAACCCCAAATTCATACACAACACAATGACATTTGATTTGCCTTCGGCCGGTGAAGCCTCTGGAACGGTTACTCCGAGTAACCATCAAACATACTTTTCTAATCACGTGATCATACTCTTCTCTACTCACTGGAGTAAGTTTATGAACGCAGCCTAGCTAGGCTACGTTCATAAACTTACTCAGAGTAAGGATAGTTTACTCCGAAGCGTTCATAAATTTACTCTACCAGTATAGAGTATGCTTTTATAAACGTTCAGAAACCTACCCGGAGTAAACTCTGCATACTCCGCTTTTTAATGGAGTATTATATACTATGACAGTTTGGCTTATACAGTAGTTCAGTTCAGATTACTGCCAGGTTATTTTTATTGATAAATTGATATTATTTGATTATTAATATTCAACTCATCCATAATTAATTTCTATTTTCGAAATGAACAATATAACCCCAAATTCATACACAACACAATGACATTTGATTTGCCTTCGGCCGGTGAAGCCTCTGGAACGGTTACTCCGAGTAACCATCAAACATACTTTTCTAATCACGTGATCATACTCTTCTCTACTCACTGGAGTAAGTTTATGAACGCAGCCTAGCTAGGCTACGTTCATAAACTTACTCAGAGTGAGGTTAGTTTACTCCGAAGCGTTCATAAATTTACTCTACCAGTATAGAGTATGCTTTTATAAACGTTCAGAAACCTACCCGGAGTAAACTCTGCATACTCCGCTTTTTAATGGAGTATTATATACTCTGACAGTTATGACAGTTTGGCTTATACAGTAGTTCAGTTCAGATTACTGCCAGGTTATTTTTATTGATAAATTGATATTATTTGATTATTAATATTCAACTCATCCATGGTTAATTAATTTCTATTTTCGAAATGAACAATATAACCCCAAATTCATACACAACACAATGACATTTGATTTGCCTTCGGCCGGTGAAGCCTCTGGAACGGTTACTCCGAGTAACCATCAAACATACTTTTCTAATCACGTGATCATACTCTTCTCTACTCACTGGAGTAAGTTTATGAACGCAGTGATTCTGTCAATTGTCATCAGTTAGGCGGGAACGAGGCATCGCCTGAATTGAGTAAAAGCCTTTTTCATTTAGAGAATTATTTTATTAAATTCACCCAACAAGCCAAACATAACAGTACGATAATAGTATATTTCATTACGAGTCCAGAAAATAGGCTTTTTCCGTGCGCGCGCGACGGGAAAAGCATTTATGGATGTGTAATGAACGATACTTTTCATTATGCCTTCCTGAAACCAAAAACTAGTAAGTATTTTCTATACTATACTATAATTCAAAACACTGACATCTGCTGTCATAATACAATTGTTGTTTAGTCTTGCTAAGGGAAATGAACAATAACGCACAGGAAAACTTTTTCACGTGCGATCGCACAGGAAATAGTAATTTACGTTGCAAGTCCGGGAAATGGCTTATTAAAGTACAAGTCTAGATGTTTACGGACGAGGCGACGAAGGAGCCGAGTCTGGAATTTCTAGACGAGTACTTTAATAACATTTCACGGTTGTGTATCGTACAATTTCATACTGTGTTGTATTAAAAATGAAATTTCAATATTTTATTTTTACCTCCCTGTATAGTGTATGTAGGTGATAGCAGTCCGGGAAGTAAAAATGTCCCGGACCGGGTACTGTAATGAGTTACTTCCCGAACTCGTGTCTATTTCCCGGACTTAAATTAGTCCGGGAAATAGCTTATTACAGCACAGTATGAAATAAAGGTCATTTTCGGTACCCTTCATAGGCATGAAAGATAGCGTTTTCGGTGAGGTATAATGAAAACTGTTTTTAGGCGATCTTGAACATTAAAAATGATAACCTTGCTTACAAATTCCTATTAATAACAATTTACTCACTTTTTCAATATAAAATTTAGTTAAATACACCCAATAATGTGTGCTTATTAAAAGGATGAAAATATTATAGTTGGGATGGTATAACTAAATCTTTATAAATAAAACTGTTTCAACTGTCAAAGAAATTCCCTTTTTTGCCCACTCTCAGACCCACCTATGCATATTTGTTTCTGAAATTTTTTTAAGGTTACAAAAGGAATATAAAGAGTTTTAATGAAGAATCACGGTTTATTATTTATTCGTGGTATTCAGTTTCTCGCATACTTTCGGTAAATATGACTCACGAGGTCTTTATTGTTGCTGATATATAGGCGTACGTGTGTTATATGATGATTTGAGCACAAAAACAACAATATATTATAATAACGCAGGTGTTATTTTTCATACGTACATATAAATCAAGAAATGCTACTTGATTGTTGAAAAAGTATATTAGAGTGATGTAATGAAAAATTGAATTTATTTGAATAGAATAGAATTCGTTCGATCAAAGAGAAGCAACCTTTTAAAGGAATTAAACCAAAATTCGACACAAAAATGTTGATATCAGTGGCGGATTTAACTCCTGCGGGCCCGGGACTAAATCGAGCGGGGGCCCACTTAAGGGCGGAGAAAAACCTTAAATAAGAAAAAGGAATACAAAAACTTTACCAACGATTTTTATTAACAATAGAAAATATGTTATTTTAATGAACACTTAATGCAACATTTAAATAAATTTAATATAATTTAATAATTTTTTCTGTATCACTGTGCACCCGGCTAGCGCCTTTTACGTTAATCCGCCACTGATATCAATTTTTCTGAGTAAAAAAATCAAAATCCCATGCAAACACACTTTGATTCATAGTGTATGTTCAAAATAAAAGAGCTAAGAACGTGAGGTATCATAAAACTTAACGTTAAATATTAATCATATTTTTAACGTTTAACTACCTACTTGTACATTATTATCTACAGTATAAAAATAATCTTATTTAAAATTCGGATTTTTTATTACTTTCGTAACCGCGATGATGATCTCATCCACTTCAAACACATTTTGCCGGTTGTCAGTTATTTATTTGAACGACAACGCCCGGTACTTACGGTTACAACTTAAATTTTGAAAAAAATGTTTTCTTTGAGGGTTAAAAACGTATACTATGCAATCGCAAATTATCAACAGGTGGCTTTTTTAGTTTACGTATATACGTAGTCTGAAGATAAAATCGATTTAAATGGCATTTGGCGCCGTTTAGCAACAATAAAAGCACTCGGTCGGTATAGATGGGAGTGTGGGTCGCTATACAATGTTGTCACGTTTGGTATAAATAAGTGTGTAGCAAGAAATTTTTTTTTTCGGAAAATATCCTTACAAAAGAGCGTTACTGCATACTTAAATTTTAAACATAAAAATAGTTTTAATATTTTAACAAAATAATTTCAACAGGAGTATTCGAAAAATGGATAAAAATAATAAGATTTTGAAAAAAAACGAGTCCAGTCATGGGACTGCCTACACCAATAAATCAATCCCTTTTAAAAATTTTATCGTATGCCCATCGTAAATGGAATTTTTTGCAAAAAAAGTACACATATATATACAGCTCATGGAAACCGTGACGATGATTTATGCAACTCTATATACGCTTCATTGTTAATTGTGTTGCATAACCAAAAGTATTTTATGACTGAAAAATGGATTAAATAAAAATGGAATGTTAAGCGAAAACTAACTACTACG
The DNA here is from genome assembly GCA_947563755.1 of Lochmaea crataegi. Lineage (NCBI taxonomy): Eukaryota > Metazoa > Arthropoda > Insecta > Coleoptera > Chrysomelidae > Lochmaea > Lochmaea crataegi. The sequence continues at coordinate 62,366,042 of OX387424.1, forward strand.
TAAAGAACTAGAACTATTATTGAAGCAGGCATTCGTTTTTTAATACCATAGGCGTACGCGGAAAAACTTTATATAAGGTATAAAACATTATAATATTCTTACGATGTAGGCAGGTAAAATTAATATTTTCAATAACGAATCGTATATATATGTACAAAACAAAATAGGCTCTCTAATTCTACCGCAAGGGGGCGTAATTATAGCGATGCTAACATAAGATTCCAAGTTTTCTATTCAAAATCTTAAGCAAAATTGGAAAGTTAGGTTAGATTTAAAGTATATTGGATATTTTTCAAGAAGGGGAAGGGTGAGCATAATCATTATTTTTCCTTCATCTTTTATTGTTCGATGCGCGTAGGATGACCAGGCGTCCCGATCAACGGGAAAGTTTTTTCACGTTGTTTCCCGTCGTCCCAAAAAAACGTTGTCGGAATGTCAAAATGTCCCGTTTTACTGGAAAGCACATCTGACATCACTTATGGCTACGTAACTGCAGTTATATAACAGTTTTTACCTAAATCAAAACGGAATATTTCGTTTTGCGCCTGCCGGTTGGCTGCACTGCTGACGAGCGTCTAGATTCTTCTATTGTGCTTTTTCCGTCAGTCGGTTGAGAAACGTTAAGCCTTTGATAGGCAAAAAAAAGGTAGAGTTGAGTCATGGGACTGCCGAAAACAACAATAATTTAAAAATTGTATCACAAGCCCATCGAAAATGGAATTTTTTCCAAAAAGTACACACATATACACAGTATACATATATAGCTCATGGAAAGCGTGACGATAATTTATGCAACATTATATTGTGTGTGTATGTGTATTGTGTGTTGCATAAAAGCGTGACGATGACGAAAAATCCATGTTTTTTCTTCACGCAAAAAAATTACTCAACGCGTCTAAAGAAGTTTTCACTTCAAAATAAATTTCACGCTTTAAAAGTTTTACACTTGATTTGTTTTATTTTATAATATTTTTAGCAGACGAACATTAAACCAGGATTCTGTAGGCCCTATTCCGTAACCCCACTCTTAGCCCCCAGCCCCGTCATCTGAGCACGAACGGGAACGAGGCAAGACGAATGCGAATGCGAACGATCATACGTAGTGGAGGCGTAGTCGAGGCGCGCAAACTACATTCTGTTATGCGGCGCACGGTCCGAGGCAATCCAATGGGAGTCGGTACTTCAAACAAAAATTTGATTATGATTGGACGGCATTTGTGCTTTTCAGCTGCCTCGCTTCGCCTCTCGTTTGTTTAGTCAAGTACAGGGCACTGTTATTGTTTAAACAAAAACAAATTGAACCTTTGATACATTAAAAAGGTACTGCAAGCTAGTGTACATGCGGAATCCCACGGCGCGTGGTTTGGCGAACCTGGCTTGTGGTAGTAGCTCGTCCGGGATCGGCTCGTTGATCGAGGATTCGCAAGTTGATGCGATCCCACGACATGTGTGAGTTCGCACTGTAGGCTCGTGCCGGCTTGGAATATCTTGTTTTTATTAGTTATTTCATTTCATCAGTGGTGTCGCACACTTCAGTGTGTTCAGTTGTCCTTTCAATTAAAAAATATGAAGAATATTCGGAATTTAAATACTTCATAACCTCTATTTACGTTTTCATAGATTTTTATTACTAACCTGAGATATCGACACTAGGCAGCAATTACCTAAATAAGTTGACTAACTTAACTCTGACTCTGTTGTTTCGTTCGGAATATAAACACCATGTAAAAACTGGAACATAAAGTCGAAAGCAAACCAATTAGGTTTGAACACATCCTCAGATCCAGTCCCAGTTTTAGTTGTTGCTTTCATTTTTTGTAGGAGCTTTCGGAAAGAAGCCATCAGGCCAACCTTTTTTTCTTTAATTCGGCGATTGAAAACTTCACAGACATTTTGGTTTCAATTCGTTTCCAGGTTTCGGTTTTTGTGATCTGGATCCCTAGGGTTCCATATGGCCGGCTCCCCTTCATAAGCCGATAAAAATTCCAACACTAGTTCATTCCATTTTATTTGAAAAATAATTTATTTATTTTTTCGCTGCTTCTACTAAATGCAAGTGTCGCACACTACTGAAACTTGTCGAGCGTATTCGTGGTCGTTGGAACAATTTGAAGTATACGATCCGAGCATGAAAAAAGGCGCTCGCAGGATCGCGTTCCTTTGACTCGTGCCAAATTTACCGACAAGAAGCAGGAAAGCCACGCCAAAAATGACGAGCATGCCCGCACCCATGGCGTGTGGCTCCGCGAGTCACGAGCCAGGTTCGCCAAACCACGCGCCGTGGGATTCCCCCTTACGAATTACCAGTGTTATAGCCAATCGTTCTTCGGCAGTCACAGCTTTGCGAAATTTTGTATCACTTCGAGAAATATTATCACGAATGGATTCCAACAAAAATTTATAGTCTGTAGAAGACATTAAAGTTTCGAAAATGACCATTTTGTTCCTCATCCACCATGCTATTTAAAAATAGTAGTCAACCTATTTCGGTATAAAGATGTCGTCCACCAGCTTTTCTTTTTTCTCTTTTTTAATAACCCAGCTATAACTACAAATGCAGCACTGGCCACTATGAAACAGTCGACGTCCTCCATCTTGACGAATCACTGTTCAGTGTCCGTACGGATGGATCGATGCCTCGTTCGTTGCCTCGGCAGACTTCATTAGCGACCAAAAAATTTACAAGCGAGGCATCCGTTCGGCCTCACCTTGCCTCGTTCCCGTTCGTGCTCAGATGAATACGCGCTAGGGATGGCGATCTGAAATCGATTAATCGAATAATCGATTCCTCGGACCGAATAAATCGATTTTTTAAATCGATATGTTGTATTGAATCGATTCAGTGAATCGATATTTCACCCTTGAAACTCGACTTTCGATTTTTTTTTGTGTTTTTGGTAGAGCGGCTTTTTTTTCAATTGCCCCGGCAACATCGCAAGTAGTGATGAGAGCGGAACCGCTCGGATACCAGTAGACTCGACAGACACTGTTGCTTTTTTTCAAAAAAGCTTATAGGGAACTCTATAAGTAGGGATGTTTGAAAAATTAAACGATTTTTATATAAATCGATTATTATTTTGTTATAATCGATTTTTAGGTATCGATTTTTCGAGTACTATTAATCGATTTTGTATGAATTACGTGTGTTTAAGGAGTGGATTTTTGAAAACGGCTCTCGTATTATTTATTGACTATTTTTCAAAATTTTGACGATTATTGACCATTTCTCAAAATTATTGACCATTTTTTAACATTAATTATCAATATCTTAGAGTTTTCATAATTTTTCCATTAAATAGTGGAATTAATTAGAAACACTTAGTTTCATTTAGAAAAGTAACATGAGTAGATACCACAAAGTAAGGGTCCAAACAGTAAATTCATTTTTTAACAATTATTGACAGTTTTTGACAAAAATCGTCCATTTTTAACAATTAATTGACAATTATTGACCAATTTTGACAGTTTTTCGACAATTACTGATCATTTTTCAAAAATTATTGACCAATTTTGAACGTTTTGCAACAATTACTGATCATTTTTTAACAATTATTGACCAATTTTGACAGTTTTTCAACAATTATTGACCATTTTTTAACAATTATTGACCAATTTTGACAGTTTTTCAACAATTATTGACCATTTTTCCAAACTTTTTGACAATTTTTTACCATTTTTTTTAAATTGACCATTTTTTACAATTATTGGCCAATTTTGACAGTTTTTCAACAATTATTGACCATTTTTTTTAAATTATTGACCATTTTTTACAATTATTGACCAATTTTGACAGTTTTTTAACAATTATTGACCATTTTAAAAAAAATTATTGACCAATTTTGACAGTTTTGCAACAATTACTGACAATTTTTAAAAATTTTAACAATTATTGACACTTTTCAACAGTTTTTGACAATAATTGACCATTTTTCAAATTTTTTTAAAAATTTTCGATAATTATCGACCACTCTTCAAAATTTTTGACAATTATTGACAATTTTCAGCAGTTTTTGACAATAATTGTCCATTTTTTAAAAATTATTGACAGTGTTTGACAAAAATTGTCTATTTTAAACAGTTTTTGACTATTATTGACCAATTTCGACAGTTTTCAACAATTATTGACCATTTTTTTTAAATTATTGACCATTTTTTACAATTATTGACCAATTTTGACAGTTTTTTAACAATTATTGACCATTTTAAAAAAAATTATTGACCAATTTTGACAGTTTTGCAACAATTACTGACAATTTTTAAAAATTTTAACAATTATTGACACTTTTCAACAGTTTTTGACAATAATTGACCATTTTTCAAATTTTTTTAAAAATTTTCGATAATTATCGACCACTCTTCAAAATTTTTGACAATTATTGACACTTTTCAACAGTTTTTGACAATAATTGACCATTTTTCAAATTTTTTTAAAAATTTTCGATAATTATCGACCACTCTTCAAAATTTTTGACAATTATTGACAATTTTCAGCAGTTTTTGACAATAATTGTCCATTTTTTAAAAATTATTGACAGTGTTTGACAAAAATTGTCTATTTTAAACAGTTTTTGACTATTATTGACCAATTTTGACAGTTTTTCAACAATTATTGACCATTTTTTAACAATTATTGACCAATTTTGACAGTTTTTCAACAATTATTGACCATTTTTCCAAACTTTTTGACAATTTTTTACCATTTTTTACAATTATTGGCCAATTTTGACAGTTTTTCAACAATTATTGACCATTTTTTTTAAATTATTGACCATTTTTTACAATTATTGACCAATTTTGACAGTTTTTTAACAATTATTGACCATTTTAAAAAAAATTATTGACCAATTTTGACAGTTTTGCAACAATTACTGACAATTTTTCAAAATTTTAACAATTATTGACACTTTTCAACAGTTTTTGACAATAATTGACCATTTTTCAAATTTTTTTAAAAATTTTCGATAATTATCGACCACTCTTCAAAATTTTTGACAATTATTGACAATTTTCAGCAGTTTTTGACAATAATTGTCCATTTTTTAAAAATTATTGACAGTGTTTGACAAAAATTGTCTATTTTAAACAGTTTTTGACTATTATTGACCAATTTCGACAGTTTTCAACAATTATTGACCATTTTTTTTAAATTATTGACCATTTTTTACAATTATTGACCAATTTTGACAGTTTTTTAACAATTATTGACCATTTTAAAAAAAATTATTGACCAATTTTGACAGTTTTGCAACAATTACTGACAATTTTTAAAAATTTTAACAATTATTGACACTTTTCAACAGTTTTTGACAATAATTGACCATTTTTCAAATTTTTTTAAAAATTTTCGATAATTATCGACCACTCTTCAAAATTTTTGACAATTATTGACACTTTTCAACAGTTTTTGACAATAATTGACCATTTTTCAAATTTTTTTAAAAATTTTCGATAATTATCGACCACTCTTCAAAATTTTTGACAATTATTGACAATTTTCAGCAGTTTTTGACAATAATTGTCCATTTTTTAAAAATTATTGACAGTGTTTGACAAAAATTGTCTATTTTAAACAGTTTTTGACTATTATTGACCAATTTTGACAGTTTTTCAACAATTATTGACCATTTTTTAACAATTATTGACCAATTTTGACAGTTTTTCAACAATTATTGACCATTTTTCCAAACTTTTTGACAATTTTTTACCATTTTTTACAATTATTGGCCAATTTTGACAGTTTTTCAACAATTATTGACCATTTTTTTTAAATTATTGACCATTTTTTACAATTATTGACCAATTTTGACAGTTTTTTAACAATTATTGACCATTTTAAAAAAAATTATTGACCAATTTTGACAGTTTTGCAACAATTACTGACAATTTTTCAAAATTTTAACAATTATTGACACTTTTCAACAGTTTTTGACAATAATTGACCATTTTTCAAATTTTTTTAAAAATTTTCGATAATTATCGACCACTCTTCAAAATTTTTGACAATTATTGACAATTTTCAGCAGTTTTTGACAATAATTGTCCATTTTTTAAAAATTATTGACAGTGTTTGACAAAAATTGTCTATTTTAAACAGTTTTTGACCATTATTGACCAATTTTGACAGTTTTTCAACAATTACTGATCAATTTTTAAAAATTACTTACCAATTTTGACAGTTTTGCAACAATAACTGATCTTTTTTTTAAATTATTGACAATTTTTTTAATAATTATTGACCAATTTTGACAGTTTTTCAACAATTATTGACCATTTACCCAAATTTTTTGACCATTTTTGAAAATTTTTGGCCATTTTTCAAAATTTTAACAATCATTGACAATTTTCAACAGTTTTTGACAATTATTGACCATATTTCAAAATTTTTGTCAATTTTCATATAATTTTTTTTATTTTATTTTCAATCCGATAAATATCGTTAACGAATAAATCTCGTAGGTTTATTTTCGAAATATATACGAAAAGCATGTCCATTTTTAAAACAATCCAAAAAAAAATCAACGATCTTTTCGCAGAAATCGATTTATTTTTTATTAAAATCGATTTTTTCGACAAATCCATTAATTTTGAATGAAGAAAAATCGATTATTATTTTCCATTAATCTCACACATTCCTAATCCGATCCTTTGTGGTAATAATATGGTAATAAGAAAATAATTGTTATTATTATCGAATTCCCTGAAAAAAAAAATCCCCAATTTTACTGATAAGAGATTGTATTCAGGGGTACCTTTCTTGTTGTTTTTCAATAAAAAAGATCGATTTATATTTACATTGTAAAAAATACAAACTTAAGAAAAATCGATTTTTTTGAAATCGATCTTTTAGACCTCGATTTTTTTATGTATCGATTCATCAGTTTACGATTCGAATCGATTTAAAAATCGATCTTTTTTAGAAAGAATCGCAATCCCTAATACGCGCCTTTATAAGCTATATCAGTGTCCCCCGTTTTTACATGGTAACAATAGATGCGCATTAAACGGCATGTAAAAAATTTCCGCGTTATAAGCAAAAAGTGGTACAAGAATATAAGTGTAATTAATGTATTAAAACTGTTTTTTTTCCAAAAAGCAACTAAAATAAAATAGTTATACCTATTATAGTTAAATTAATGCAGCGTTTTAAAATTACCCGTAATTAATTTCTAATTTATTTTTGATACAAAAGACATTTTAAATGATCACTTTTTTGTTATATTATCGCTTAAACTTCATTATTGTAATTAGTTAATTAAAATATTTTTGTAATGTTCAAATAATGGATGCTTTTTTCAATTCATTGACCTTGTACACTTTAAAACAAAAGGCGTGGCTGAAGCAGACGCTTTTCTGAAAACGCTTGAATAAATCTGGCAACGCTGCAGATTTGTGGCAGTGCTGACTCGACTTCGAACGTTATAGCCAACCTCGATCCAACTAAAAGCAAACTGTCATTCGTAGACTGTGAGAGAGGTCGGTGTTTAAGTAGACTAAAAGAAACAAAACCGGTCCCTTAACTTAAAAGAAAAACCATACTGTGGCGTAAACTGAAATATTTGTCAATCGAGCGCGGGTCCGACTCATTTTCTCAACTGTAGGTAGACTATAGATGTGATTTCCTTTGTGATTGACACTTGTTTTTTTTGTGTGAGTGCAGTTTTTTGTTGTTTCCCGAGTCATGGCTGACACGGAAACGAAAGATCGTTTTGATCCAGAACTTAAATTTCTTTACGTGGATAGGAACAATTACAACGACCCAGCCACCCAAGCAGAATGGACGCAGAAAAGATTAGTTTGGATTCCCCATGAATCACAGGGCTTTGTCGCCGCTAGCATCAAAGGCGAGCGAGGAGATGAGGTCGAAGTGGAAATTCAGGAGACCAGCAAGAGGACTACCGTCCCCAAGGACGATATCCAAAAGATGAATCCGCCTAAATTCGACAAGGTCGAGGACATGGCCGAGCTCACCTGTCTGAACGAAGCCTGCGTCCTACACAACCTCAAAGACCGATATTATTCTGGTCTCATCTACGTGAGTTATTTTCTTTTTTATATTCAATTGAATTTTAATGTCAAATTTGTGCTCCACAAAGTTATTTAGAAAATGATCGACTGGATTCCTTTGTTTTTACACTTATCAAGTCTCAATTTCAATGAATATTTGATAACATAAATTTTAGCATTAATGCACAAGTGCTAATATATAAAGCATGGTTATTCACCCCGAAGTAAGACGAAATCTAATGTACATTTTCCTAAATGATAGGGAAGGTACCTAAGTAATATTTGAAGGAGAATGGGATTTAAAAAAAAATAGGCATCTAAGATTAATAGATATAAAATTTCAAACTCAATTTGTAAAAGCTGGTTGACTTTTTGAAATACTCATTATAACAAATTAACAAAATACTAAGTTATAATGTGAAATTTATTTAAACTGTGATTTTTTAAAAGTATATTACAATGTATTGAAAACATTGGTAATACGGGTGTCCCAGAAGTTTCTGACCCATTTTAACTGCAAAAAACTCAGAAACGATAGGGAGGTGCGGTTTTTTCAGTATAAGTAAATGTTAAATTAGTGAAATCTTATGGGTGTCCCACGACGTTTTGACAGTCCAAATTCTCGAAAACTGTTCATATGACATGTATGAAATTTGGCAGATATAAACAGTCGAAACTGATGCTTCCGTTTTTCCTGTCATTTCGGGTCACGTGACCCCAACATAATTTTTTAAATGGGACAACCAGTATAATATTACAATTTTGGATATATCATTCAAAACCAAATTCAACCATACCACACTTGTCATCATTGTATTGTGCAGTAATGATGATAGGGGCAATTAAATGAAATTCTGTATGAATTTTTTTTTAAAACGTACCATGGGGAATTAAAAAGTACAAGTAATTAAAGAAAATGTTCAAATTCATGACCATTTACTTAAACAATGTTCAAATCTTGTTAAAAGGTTTCTTGTAAGTGCTGCTGTAATCATGGTCCGACATGCCTATTTTATTTTATCCTTTAAATAATCTAAACCAATCGGTGGTGTGTCATAAACTCGATCTTTCAAGTAACCCCAGAGAAAGAAATCTAAGGGTGTAATATCTGGAGAACAGAATCGTATCATTTTGACCAATACATTTTTCAGAAAATGTGTTATCAAGATATTCTCTAGCTGGCCCAAAAAAGAGAGGAGATGCTCCATCATTATTTACCTTTCATGTAAGGGAATATCTTCAAGTTATTCTGGTAGAATATTTTGAAGAAAATCTAAGCATCTTTGCCCCGTTAATGTTCCTTCATAAAAATAGAGACCAATCAACTGATCGTTAAATAAACCGCACCAAACATTGATTCCCCATATTGTTTGAAAATCCACTTTGGATTCTCCTGCGAACAATAATGACAATTATGGCGATTAACAATACCATTGTTATGAAATCTACTTTCATCACTCCATAATATTTTTTCTAAAAAAGAAGGGTCATCATTACTTTGTAGTAACATTTCAGCAATAAAATTTATTCCCCTTTCAGGATCTGCAGGAACTAAACCTTGTCTTAATTGTATTTTATAAGGATGGTATTTGTGATTTTTCAATACTCTTTGTATTGAACTTCTACTTATTTGTAATTCTTGTTCAAGAAATCTTATCGAGGTGTGTGGATTTACCTGAAGATAAGCCAAAATATTTATTACATTGTCATCTGTCTGAGCGAGGAACTTGATTTTTACGGCTTGGAAAAAAAGAACCAATTCTTAGCTTTCGTTCGACATAGTCTAAAGTATTTTTGCATGGAGTTATTCTATGAGGAAAACGATTTCTGTACAAACATTGAACATGAGTTTCGCTTTTTCCACATTCTCCATAAATAAGTAGCATGTCAACATATTCATCGTAAGTAAAAATGGAAGGCATTATTTACTTATTATTACAGTGTCTTCACAAGATGATGACTAATAATTAATGAAATTTCTTGAATAAACTTCACATAACAATAATGAATGACAACCTATGTTGTTGCTACTTAGTTATTTGTTTTATAGCCACCTAAATTTTTGAGTGCAAAATATTGCTTTAATAAATGTCGCATTGTTGAATTTGTTTTTGAATGATATATCCAAAATTGTAATATTATACCGGTTGTCCCATTTAAAAAAATTATGTTGAGGTCACGTGACCCGAAATGACAGGAAAACCGGAAGTCATTTTATAATGAATATGAGCATGAGTTTCGATTGTTTATATCTGCCAAATTTCATACATGTCATATGAACAGTTTTCGAGAATTTGGACTGTCAAAACGTCGTATAAGGTGTTAAAAAAATGGTATTTTTAAATGCAAATATCGTCTATTTCTTTGATGGAACACCCTATATATTTTTATTTGATCTGAAAGCTGAACTCTTCCCCGCCCCGAAAATGTATAATTTGTTGAAGTTTACATGAAAAATGAGTAAGTTATTTGGTTTTTAATGATGATTGTTTATTGGATAAAGATGTCTGTCACATACGTATAAAATAAAAAACATTTACAAAATTTGCCTGCTAATACCTATGTTTAAAAAAAATTATACCGAATGTTTTTGAAAGAAGTACAACTTAGTTAAAATGGGTTAGAAGCTTCTGGGACACCCGGTATATTTAAGTCATTCTTTTTTTACCTATATGAGTACCCACATGTGAACATGTGTAAGTAGGTTATACAAACATCCTTCATGAGTCAAAAATGTTTTATAAACAGTTTACAATTTATAAAAATAAAGTACAGTGGAACAATGTAAAGAACTTGGAAATTACTACCAATATAATCATGCTCTGTATTTAGAACATTTAAAAACCTCACCAAACTGTATTTTTGGAGAATTAAGTATTTTACGGGATAGGGAGTTAATAGGGGTGCTGGGTGGGGTAAAAAAATGAAGAAAATTAATCTTAAGAAGCTTATAGATTTCCAAATTAAAATTCCGGACAAAAATGTTATATTTACAGTGTTGTCAGATTTCTGAATAATCCATGAATCCAATGAAATTTAAAAAAAAAGTGCAAAAGCTATTCTACGAAAAATGTAATATGTTTACAAATTCAATACATATCGTTTCCCGACCAACTGACACAGATCAAAGTGTATATCTAACAATATCAGAAAAACTGGAATACCAAACCTTACCAAACGCAATTAAATCTTACCTAATCAAACCTAACCCAACAAAACCAAATTATATCACACCAATTCTAATTGAATACTATAAAAATAGCAAGGAATGAAATTCTCAAAGAAATAATAAGTTTTAGAACTCCCAACTATACACCAATTAAATATATTGCAAATTATATTACCTATTTACATTTTTCGTAGAATAGTTTTTGCATCGTTTTTTTAAAATTTCATTGGATTAGTGGATTATTCAGAAATCTGTCAACACTGTAAATATAACCTTTTAAGCTGGAATTTTTATTTAGAAATCTATGATTTTTAAGACTAATTTTTTCCATTTTTTTACCCCACCCAGTACCCCTATTCACTCCCTATCCCATAAAATATGCCTTTTCGCCAAATTTTACTTTATACTCATTAATTCCTATAGATTGTCATAAAAATTTTTGTCAAAATCGAGAAGCTCCTGTTCTGCACAATGACCTTTATACTTTTTAATGCAACAGTACAAAAAATCTGAAAACTTGATATATTTATAACCAAAGAGAAAATAACTAATAAACCCCAAATCCTTTTTAAACAAAACCCAGGAGGTCAATTTTGCTTGCTCAAGAATTTACAGGGTGTAGAAAATAATTTTTTGTTTCAATATATATTGGTATGCCAGTTTAGAACGCCCTGTAACAAACAAGCTGGTATTTGTATAACCCAAAAAATAATTGACTTTATTGTCCAAACTAACTACATCTGATGTTGGGCCTATTATTTACTACACACCCTATATAATATTGTTTGTTTCTTTAGACATTTAGAGGTGATAAAAAATAGTCTTATTGTACCTCAGATATCTTATGGATTATATGGATTCCTTTGTAGTACTTTTTGTCATTTTAACTTCAATTAAGTATAATTGCATAAAATGTCATAAAGTGATAATATCTAGATTCATATTGAAGTATTTAAGAGTATATATATTTACTATCACTAATCCATACCTATTTGTACTGGAGATAACAAATTCTCTTCAGGAATCCATACAGATAAAACATTTATTATTAGAAGGATATTTCATATCAATAATTGATATTACTGATAATACACAATTTCAATATGTTGCAAACAGTCACACCATATTTTTTTAACAAACAAGACAGTTTTAAAAATTTTCTAACACAGTCCCTTGCAACAGAATTTATGGTATACATTTTCAATAATTGCATATTTCAAATAATGCAGCTTGTTCAATAATGATTGGGCACTATTGCCTAAAACAAAAATCTACCTATCCATCCATGCTGGGAGTTGTAGATCAAGTGAATCGGCTTCAGTAGCTCAGTATATCGTACTTGTGTAAAATTTAAAAAACTGATAACATTTGTGACTTCTAAGTATATTGGGGTTTATAGTATACTGTGTGTTGTGAAATGGAGACCTAGGTGTTAAAATTTAGCTACACATATTTGATGGTCCAATAAAATGAGTAACAAATGCTGATAGTTCAAGAATAATAAATATAAAAAGGAGCAAAGTTTTTTCTAAGACATATTTTTCAGAATGATAAACATGTTAAAATCTTTTTGATCTTAGTAGCTTGAGATAGAACCCAAAATTTTTTGGTCCATACCAATCTATAGTTAGGTATCGTTAATTGTGGAAACTATATAATATTCATATTGAAACATTGTGTAATTTATACATCACCAAGGATTAAGCAAAAGATTTCTATATTTGGAATGTAGTTACAATATTTTATATACATACCTATACATTTGTGGTTTATGCTTAGTAATCATTCAGGATATCCTGACCATAAATTCTAAGAAGTTACTATTATTCTTTACCTTATCAAAAAATGGGATGATGCATATCTTTTTAAAAGTACCACTTATTGATAAACATATTTTTACATTTTTGTAAATTAAGAAACCCAACAAAACCAGTTTCAGTTGAGAATAAATCAAGTAATATACAAGGTAAAGAAAAGCAGACTTTTTTAGCTTAAAAATAGTCATACCGTATTTTGGTCAAGGTAGATGAATACAGATGTGGAAGAAAATTTTCTCACGGGGACATTAAGAAATTCCTGTAAGGGAGAACAGAGCTCTAGAAGGGATGCCTTCAACTTCTTCTTAAATGCTCAAAATAAAAAAATTATATCAAGAGAAGACACACTTTTTTATGAGTATCTAGTAAAAATTTGGTATTATTATCGCCTCCACAGTTTTAATTTATTTGTCAACTTTTAAATATATATTTGATATCGTTAAAGTTAGATGATCCACAGCATGATATAACAAATATTCTAAGAATATAGTTTGTCCATGCCAACAGGAAGTTCAAAAAAACCACAGTGATAAGGAACATTTTCCCTGAAAAAACTAAATTTTATAAAAATATCTTTTGATACATTGTTCATCGTTTTTATCTCACTTTTATTAACATTGTCTTTAAATATAACTTACTGAATTATCTATCAAAGAAAAAACCTGCTTCGAAGTAAAAATTCCAAGTGACAGAATCGAAATAAGAAACATTTAGATTAGATTAGAGTTGTATGTATAATCGGTGACATTTACTGAGACCTAAAAGATCTATTGTCCTCAGAGTTTAGATTAAATTCTCACTTGATACAAAAAACTGCAGATTTGGTAGGCAGTCCCACTGTAGTTCACTTTCCATATACAGTGGATCCCCAGTAATCCGACATGTCTATTATGTATTATTGAATATTTTTTTGACAATCTTCGCTAATGTAGATATGTAATGCTTGATTGAGCAGGATAGAATCTTATCATTGGATCTGTAATTTGTCAGATTACAAGGTACCCTTTTGTGAAAAATTCCAGACTATAGGCAGTACTCTATAATCCGACAAATTCGATAGTTCGACACTAACACTGCCCTGCAAAACGTTTGTCGGATTACCGAGGGTCCACTGTATTCCTGTCACAAATCTACCAAGTTCAAAAAATTCTGATAAATGTGGATAAAATAAAATTCAGTACCTAGTGTTGATAAAAACTTGTTTTATAAGAATACTTCTGCCTTAAATTGCTTCAACTTATTCTTACAAAAGACTGTCCTTCCTTCACAATCTCACTCATTCATCCTTTTTGTGTCCACTTGCTACTATCATTAAATTTTGTACTAGGTTGACACTTAAGCTCGAACCTTCTCATCTATGAAGATTAGTTCTTCCATTTGCAGTAGGTCATTGTTTTCTAAGAACTTATGCCTAATATAATCATTTTTTTGCAAAGATGCAGAAACTTTTTTACAAAAACAACCTTTGAAATGTATTGGCGAGTCTACCAAACTAATAACATTTTATAATATTTTTTTAAAATGTCAAGTTGAAAAAATAATAAAATTCACAGTACTTAATACTTTTAAACATATGTTTTACAAAATGATCATACACCATGTATATGTTTTTGTGTTCTTTGTAACATTTACGCGGAATTGCAGAAGTTCCAGGATGATGGCTTGTTTAATGTATTCATGTCACATTAACTGTGTAAACATGGACCCCATATATTTATTTAGTTTATCTCTAAGTTCAACATAAAATGAATGGATGGTTACTTAACAGGATGTGTTCAAGGAGTAAAGGCGTTTGTTCATTTCTGATTATTTGTATTTGATATATTTTCTAGAATATTAAGTTTATTATTGATAATTCTGTCTTGTGTGATGTTTATAAAAAACGATACCAAATCAAATGATGTTGAATAGTTTTTTTTTGTGTCTCCTAAATAATTTTTAATATTTGCACAATTCCTGCAATCTAATGATAAAATTAAAGCATGGGAGTAGAAAAAATAGTGATTCAATTTATAATTTGATATAGAAAATATATTTCTCGAAAAATGATTTTAGGGTACCGGTTAAAATTTAGAGATTTTGAGAGATATTCAATTTATTAAAAATCTACCAATTACATACAAAAACTAGTATGCTTACGAAATAGTCTAGTCTATAAGCTTAAAATTCTACATACTTTTATTAAAATTATGTGGTTTAGCTCATTCGATCTGGAATAATGTCAAGATCATTGTGCCAAATAATTAAATTAGCCCATACAAAATTCCAAAAGTTATAAACAATTAAACACCAAACAAAAATAGTGTTTGGTTAGTAGCTTATTGTTCGTAAATTATAAATATTTTCGAAATTTGAAAAAAGATCCTTAAAGAGGAGGAAATTTAGTAAAAGAAGTTCCAACTCCCGGAACTGTACCTCTATTATTTATAATTTTAATTTAACGCTGAAAATAGCTCTTCGCGCGCCATTATTAGGTTGCGCGCACGGCCTCGAAAGCGAGTACGTCACTTAAAAAAATTAATTTAAGTACTTAAAGTTGATTGAAAAATCTAAAAAAATTATAGTATAATCTAAACACTTTAAAGAATTGATTCCCGTTGGAATTTTTCATAAAAACAAATTTTTCAATATGCTAAACGATTGTTAATTAACAAAATTTTTTCAAACTTTCTTCATCGTTCAAAACTAAAAAAAATGTTTAAATAATTGCCGTAAAATTATTTCGCTTCGTGGAGCTCTTCTTATATACATACAAAACAAGATTGCGTCATCAAAGTTTTAAAAATGTTAATACTTTGTTTATAGTAATTTTTTCAAGTTAACAATAAATGACTGATTTGCCATTTCTTTGCTAACTTACATTACTTATTATAAACAAAGTATTAACATTTTTAAAACTTTGATGACGCAATCTTGTTTTGTATGTATATAAGAAGAGCTCCACGAAGCGAAATAATGTTACGGCATTTATTTAAACATTTTTTTTAGTTTAGAACGATGAAGGAAGTTAGAAAAAATTTTGTTAATTAACAATCGTTTAGCATATTGAAAAATTTGTTTTTTTGAAAAATTCCAACGGGAATCAATTCATCAAAGTGTTTAGATTATACTATAATTTTTTTAGATTTTTCAATTAAATTTAAGTACTCTAAAATATTTAAGTGACTTACTCGCTTTCGAGGCCGTGCGCGCAACCTAACAATGGCGTGCGGAGGGCTATTTTCAGCGTTAAATTAAAATTATAAATAATGGAGGTACAGTTCTGGGAGTTGGAACTTTTTTTACCAAATTTCCTACTCTTTAAGGATCTTTTTTTCAAATTTCGAAAATATTTATAATTTACGACCAATGAGCTACATTCCAAACAATATTTTTTGAAGGTGTTTAATTGTTTATAACTTTTGGAATTTTTTATGGGCTAATGTGGTTGTTTGTCAACGCTTAAAACACGGTTTGCGTAAGATGTCTGCATATTTTTAATGTCTTGAACTGATAACGAATGTGGTTATCAAGTTGACTGCGTGTTTTGTGTGAATCTTATTAATCTTCATTTCGTTTGTGCCACACCTTTTATTTATATTATCGATTTTTTTCACCCTTTCCATTGCCGGGTAACGATAATTAATTAAGGGTTCGTTCAAGTTCAATAGATTTTTGGCATGTAGTTTGTAATTTTTACTTTTTCATATTCTTTCGTCAAAACGTTGGGATAGAACCTGACGTCAAAAATGTGTAATAATTGAAGACAATTTATATTTGAAAACGTGAGCATCACTCCACTATCTTTTGGTCGGTCACTAATTCGAAAAGATTGTTTGATAAAACGTAAAACAGAAAAAAAACTTGATGATCTTTACACAATCGTTAGTAAAAAAGTAATACATATCTGATTTGACGAACCAAAAATGTTTACCAAACATGATGTAATATTGACGTATATTGACAGCTGGTAATAAATTTCAAGTGATTTGTTGCCACTTTATTGGGTTAAACCATACATGGAAAGTAAAAGTTTTATTAGTCAACATACGAAATAATCTTTATCATTTTATTACTTAGATTTATCTTAATGGTAAACAGTTTACCTCTTCACTCATGAATCACCTTACATCTCGAAATCAACAAATTATGTCCGGCTTTATTTAAAAATTTCTGTATTTGGGTGGAAAATATGAAGGTCAGTGATTATTTGAATCACTTTTTTCAATACTTGAAGGTAAAATTAACACACAAAAAATGAATAAAAAGAAATTTAGTAACTATTATTGGTGGAAATTAAATTAGAGTGGCTACAAAGCCGACCCCAGGACAGGGTAACCCGGGCAACTGTCGGGGGTGCAACGATCCAGGAGCGCCATAATTACTGAATGGTGGGCCACAAAAATTGATTTAATACTGCTGAGGTTGATAAATTTGGTTACTCTTCTTGATGTTTTTTGTATTTTACATGAGAGGGCAGTTAGCATGCTATTGTTTTTCCAGTGGGACGTTTTTTATTCATGGCCCACCTAATTAATCGTGATGGGGGGATCTAAATAACAGTTTTCCCGGGGCGTCGAATATTCTAGGGATGGCCACTGGTGGTTAAAAAAGTTGTTGATACTAAAAATATCAATTTTTAGTTTTTTTGCAATAGAAAAAAATAGCTTCGCAAAAAAAATACCATTAACATATACAAAATCAACATTTAAATTTGCATGAAGATGGTTCTAGAGTTCGTCATTTAACCCTCTATGTAAAATAATTAATTGTTAATTAGTATACAGAATGATTGGTTACAGATGGGTTACAGTTTCTTGTATCTTATCCACACTTTTCCACAAATAAATATTTATATTAAATAAATCAAGCCTATTATGGGCGAGTTGTACCAACAAGGTTTAAAACATAACTAATGGTTTCAGCAAAATGGGTGTTGTACCAGACTAGATCAGTGGGTAACCAGAGTTTTGCCAGCAGGTTTGTTAACCACCCAAAAGTGAGTGGTTAAAATAATAATTCTAGATTTCTAACCTAAAAACTTTTCCAGTGGATTCTGTAAATTTTTTTTTATTTTTTCCAAATTATAATATTGGAATATCCTTCTCTTTTATTTTTAAATACTGTTACGCGAGCTACTGCATTAATATGCTCACTTAGAGCCCCAAGTGAAATCCCCGTATGAGACGACTATGGCTCCTCCGCCCAATTTTCGAGAAGCATCCAAAATACGAAACATCGAGAATATCCAGTGCACCCGCCAGAACGTCGAGAGTTTCTAGAATTTCGGCGCGCGAGTATAAATAGGCCACGAGCATCGCTGCAGGCAATTAGTCAATCAGTCAGTGTTGATACCGAAGGAAAGTAATCGCGCCTCGATAAAGTGTTTATTAAGTGACTCTCATATAAATTATAATTAGTGTGTTTAGTGTATTAGATAAATTATTAAATAAGGACTGAATTACATATAAATCTGTAAATATAAATTAATTGTAAATATAAATTAGAATAAACGTTACAATACATATTTTTGACTTATGCTCTACGAGGCACAGGCCAATAAAAAAGAAGAACTGTCAGATTGACTTTTCTAGTTTTCGTTAAGTAAAGAAAAAAAAACCAAAGCTTGGCAACGTCATCGTTTTTTTAACGTAAATAAACCATAGTGGTCTATTGTCTATTGATATTCTAGAATGATATGAAAAAATAACACTTATAAGGTAATCTTAGATGATCAAAATAAATTTGGAAAAATCTTAGAAAATTTGGGCAAATTTTCAATAATCTAAGGTAATCTCTTGGGTAATATACGGTAGATTTTCGAGGTAGTATTTATTGTAGGTTATTGGTAATCCCAAGTAATCTAGGGGAGTATTAGTATTAGGTAATCTGAGGTAATTTCTATCAAAGGTAATTTTCGTAGACTATAATCACTAGAGCTTTCTAAAATATTGTACATGTATCCATCAGAAGTACAGAGAGCAAAAATTTGTATACCAAATCGCTAGGACTTGATATATTGTCGGAAATGCAAACGTCTCTTGGAACGTTTTGGAACTTCGTAAACTCCAGAAGAAGGTGTAATACAATTCCTGTGGGAATCGATTTAGCTAACCTGTTTCAAGATTATTTTAGCTCTGTTTATTCTGATAAGACCTGTACCTAGCTATGGTTGTATATCTTCTACTCCTTTGAATGCTTCTGAGTATTGTGTGTCTATCTCTGTAGTTTGAATGTATATAAAGGTCCTGGGCCGGATGGCATGCCTCCTTCTATTTTAAAATATTGTAGCTTTGTATTGCATATCATTTTTAACTACTCCCTTAAACTTGGTATCTTTCCAGATTTCTGGAAATCTAGTTTCGTCGTTCCTATTTACAAAACAGGTGAAAAATCAAACATATCCAATTATAGGCCGATTAGAGCGTAATTCCTAAATTATTAGATAATATTGTTACTAAAATCCTTACCAAACTTTTGGATCCTTATATCATTAACCAGCAGTTTGGCTTCCGTTTAGGAAAGTCAACTGAGCTTAATCTCCTTACATATGTGGACTATCTTTCAAATGCCTTAGACTCTGGTTATCAAGTTCACTCTTTGTACACAGACTTCTCCAAGGCATTTGATAAAGTTAATCATGGCCTTCTGATTCAAAAAATAAATAATATGGGTGTTAATGGTAGTCTCCTAAACTGGGTTCAAAGTTACCTTACTGGCCGAATTAAAATAGTCCGTGTTTTTGGCTTCTTACCATCTGGCTTTCTAGTTCCTTCAGGTGTTCCCCAAGGATCACACATAGGACCACTTTTGTTTAACATTTTCGTCAACGACATCCAGAACTGTTTTATAAACTCTCAATTCTTATGTTTTGCTGATGATCTAAAATTGTATATGAGAGGATTGTCAGAATCTTCAAGCAGATTTGGACAATTTATCTCGGTGGTGTACTGCCAATGGCATGGAACTGAATCCAGCAAAATGTCAGTTTATTAATTTTAGTAGAAAGCGTCACACTATTGTTTTTATTTATAACATGAACCAAACACCTCTTATTAATGTGTCAGAAGTTAAAGATCTTGGTGTTGTGATTGACTCTACCAAGTCTTTTCGGCCCCATATATATGTTTCACTTAATAAGGCATTAAGGATGCTTGGTTCTATCAGAAGGATAACTTGTGACTTTCGAAACGTGCAATGTCTTA
Organism: Lochmaea crataegi; assembly: GCA_947563755.1. NCBI lineage: Eukaryota > Metazoa > Arthropoda > Insecta > Coleoptera > Chrysomelidae > Lochmaea > Lochmaea crataegi. The sequence continues at coordinate 62,386,216 of OX387424.1, forward strand.
GAATACTTTACTTCTCCCTTGTTAGATCTCTTATCGAATATGCATCTTCTGTTTGGAATCCCTCCTATACGAACCATATTCACAACATTGAACAAATACAAAGAAAATTTCTAAGACCCATTGCCTATAAATCTGGAATTCATCCTGTTAACACCTACCACCTAAATTACCATGATTTGCAAGTGTGTTGCAAATTATCTAGGAATGGCCTGATACGACCTAATCTAAGAAATTTTAGAATAGAGAGAAATCGGTTTCTGCTAAGTCCTTTATCCCGATATCAAGGTGTGTTGAGATTGGTTCGTGTACTCCAATACATTGACAGTTGTGGTTTCTTATCAATTCCCATATTTGGTAAATAACCAAATTTTTTTTAAATTTCTTGTATCGATACATTGCGCCATTGTAGCCCATGTATTTTATAATTTAGTTGCAAAATATATTTCAGCTCTAGAATTTGTGCATCGCACAATAAAATTGAACATTTCCTCAGATAAAAACTTATCTACAGACCTTGTAAATGAAAGACTTTCATCTGGGAAACCTCTGGGTTTGGACCAGAAATACCAAGGAATTCTGGAACTTGATTAGGTATAGCCTATCTTCAAACGGGTCTCCAATCATATTCCACCCGTTTGGATTATTGTCTATATATGACTCGTTACTATAGTCTGACATATTTTCTCCGTCATCACCATCACTATTATCAAAAATTAAAATCACTACCTGAAGTAACATTTTCTATCAAAATATGTTTGCTTGCAGGTTTGGCTGGAATTATCCCATAATTTATAGAGAATCGGCCCGTAGTCCTGTTAGAGGAACTTTAGATTATTTTTAAATCACTTTGTATACATTAAAAATTGGTGGTAAGGTATCTGTCAGTCTCAATATTACCGTTTTTTTTTGCAAATTCATATCCACAATGAAATCGGTAAAATTCTAAATCCGACTTACGACTCGGTTATGGAATGCGGGCTTGTATTCGTTGCTGGATTGTAAGAAAAAGGGAGATGGAAATAATTTATAAGAACAACAACGGCGCAGAGGACACAGGCTCGTGCTCTCCTCTCAGGGTCATTGCCATACCCCGCCCCCGCTCTAGAATCAACCAACTATTGAAGTCGAAATCAAAACTCTCACTCACATGCTTTGCGACAGTATTGTTGTACCGAGAAATATTTCACCAGAATTGATCCATTTCAACCAATATGTAACAATAATAATAAATGTATTTAATGTTTAACAATTATTTCAAATGAAAGAAATCTCTTTAAAGGACCCCTAAAAAAAAGTTCGTGGTACGTGACTGTAATGTCACTGCCGCCGAATGTCTGCACAAAATTCTTTAAAATGTAACAGAATACAGTGTATAGCTCGTTCAGTATTAAAACCGTTGCACGTCACATCTGTCATAACTGTACTATGTTGCCAAGCCCTTGAAATAATATGAGAATCTAGTATATGTCAAATGAAGTTTATCAAATATTCTAGGTTAGGTTTAGTTATTGATGGTTATTGCGTGCAAAGAAACTTCGACTTATTTCAGTTACATACAGAGATGCTACATATAAAACTTTAATTTGTATGTTAACCATACAGCACTAAGAAATTCTTATTTTAAAAACTATGGAATTATTTTTAGAACTAGAAAGGTATGTATGGAATAGTTAACACTTTTATTTGTATGTTTATACCACACACTTAATTAGTTAGAAGTTATGGAACTATTCTAGTATTTAAAATGCATGTATATATATAGTATCAAGGAAAAAATATTATCTAATATAATTTTTAGGTTACAATTACCTAAGTACATGTTGGCTTCTAAAATGTTGTCACTACAATATGAAAGATTGATGTAAGGTTTACAGACAAATTATAAATAAAAAGTTGTGATAACCTGGATCTACCTCCTTTTTAAAGGTAGGCAATTTTATTTTATATTTTGGTGAAATAAATCTTAACATTTTTTTAGAAGTGCCGGGATGTGAAGCTTTAGTGTGTAGGTCATTTTCAACAAGGAAAATCATCCTGAGATATATGATCATTGATCATAGCAAAAGAAAATTGTGCAGCAAGCACCACCACAGCTCAGAAAAGGAGAGCAAATCCATTCTAATCTCCGAGTGAAGGTTTATGCGAATGATTGACTAAATTGTAGCACTGAAATCAATACATATTATAATTATCAGTATATTGGTCAATTATTTATCACTCCTTCATCTTCTAATCAATCCAAATTTATATTTACCATTTTGTTTTAGCTCTCCAGCATCCACCGCAACTGAAAGTATTGCTAATAAATGATTGATAGAATGAGACCTTTCAATTCAATAAAAACTATTAAATTAATTCTTTGTAGTTTTTATAAAACTTTGTGATATACACATGTAGAAAATGCTGCCTGAATTACTTATTTTGAATATCATGATTAATATAAAATAATAAATAATGCCACCCCAATTTTTATGGAATTGTTTTATTAAAAAGAAACATTGCAAATTTATAAATTAGTTACTACACCGAAAAGTTTGTAATACTATTTTTTTAAATAAGGTAGAAGAATAATTGTCAAATAGAAATCTTTCAAATTTGAGAGGTTCACGGACAACTTCTGGAATGCATCTATCGGCTTGCTTGGCAGTAGCCAGTATTAACTCAGTAGGATTTTTAAAAAGATGGTAGGTAATACTTTGTGACTATACTGTTCTATCATATTCACAATGTATTTTGTTGGGGGGTTTGTTTCTGAAAAAAACATTTATTGAAAGGGCAGTATTCAAATAAACAATTCATTTCTTTTCAAATATACCTATATTATTATTTTTGTAAAAATAAAAGTAAAACAGCATTTATTGTCTATTAGGTATAATTTGAAGTAAGAATTTTAAATGTATTAAACTAGTTGTGTAGTCTTCTGAATTCTAACATATAATTTGCTATATCACTGTTCAAATACAGTTTGTATTTACTTACTAGGCTCAGCTTCAACATTTGTAGATTGAATTCTATATTGTGTCATTAACCTAATATTATCGAAAAGCATTGTCCATAATTTATTAAAGGTTCAGAAAGATTCAATAGTAAGTAATTGGTTTTCAAACCATTTAAAAACATGTTCTTCATTCATTTTCCCATGATAATAACTCAACTGAGATTCATATAAAAATATACTTTCTGCTCCATCAATATAACCATTTTCATTCTCAGCATGTAATACAAAATATCTAGAATAAAAACAATTTTGCATTCTAAAATTTTACATTATCATTGTAAGATATCTTTTGACATGAACAGCCTACAGCACCATTTTGGAAAATTCAGGATTCATTAATAAAAACAAATTTATACAGTGGTTTATTTTTGTTGAAAGTTCCATAAGTCCTCTTTGTGGATGTATCATATTTTAGTAAACTACTCAGGAACATTCTACATTTAATAATTATTGTTCTTCCTCCAATTACTGCAGTAACATTCCTAAAGTGACATGATTATCTATAAAAAAATGTCCATGTATAATTGCCAAGTATTAAGAATAATGTAACAGAATATAATAAATACAGTTGATTGGGGTATAATATTGAACTTATACATACTTGCTTCATAAACGCTGTAAATAGTATGAGGAGTAAATGCATCAACTATTGCAGTATTCTTAAGTTTCATTTATACGTTTTTTTGGATGTGACTTTAACTTTAATAACTCATCACTGCTTGTGAAAAATTACTCACAGTTCTTTGCAGTTTTTGTCACAACATAACCCCAAAAATGTCAAGACGTCAACTGAACCAGAAATAAACCATTTTAATAGCGGCAACAGCGCGCATTTTTGCCAACATAAAAAGTTTTTATTAAGACTGACGTTAGTTTGAGTTTAATATTTAATTAACCTACGAGCTGTATTTGATATGAAATTAATTACGAAACCTTTCTTTAAACATATATTTATATTCTTTAATACAATGCGACCTACAAATTTCAATATTTATTGAGTTTAGAGAGGCTTAACATAGTGATTGACAGCAGCAACCGAATGACATGATATAAACGAACGTCTCTTTTTCGACACTTTGATGACGTGCAACGGTTTTTGTACTGAACGGGCTATAATGATTTTCGCGGGATATTTTGTTGCAAAAAGTTACTTTCTGAATTCTTGTGTGTTGACTGGTATTTATTTTATTTAACAATTTAATTAACTGTCTGAAAACACGTTAAATAATAATTATTGTAGTTAGTGGAATGAGCTGACGAAGCAACTGGCCTACTTTCATAGTTATTCTTGTTGCAATTAGGCAAATTTTTAAATCAATGTATATATATTCTACACGTGCTGGTGAAACATGCTTTTTAAAATTGATATGGTTTCTTTAATATAAAGTTATTTGAATTAAAGCAAAAAATTCTGTCAAAATATTTTTTTATTCTTATTAGCCCAGTCGTCAGATCAATAAAAGGGGCTCTACCAAAGATTACAAAATATATATAAGATAGTTCACTTGAAGGCGGTCTGATTCTTCTTAGTGTTTTAAACGATCGCCGCACTCATAAATCATATTTACGGCTCCCTTTTGTTGTAAATAACGACACCGCTAGATACCAGGGAATTAGAAGAGTATATTTTATTCCAAGCTATACAGGGGTAACTTGAGAAATATATATTCAAATAGGATGATTTATTAAATGTTTTTTTTATATAATGTTTTTAATTGTTAATTATTTCGAAAAAAGTTCAGGATATGAATTTGAAAAGGAAAGTTTGGGTATAAGTAAAAAATACATTAAAATTTTTAAAATGAATCAATTGACAGATTTTATTCAACATTTTAGTAATTTTGTGATGCTTATTGATGATCTAGCGGTTATTTATACAGAATATCACAAATTAAATTATACATACTTATTGGCCACCAGAATAATAGGACCACTAAAACAATTTTGATCTTTAAATTAGACACTCCGTATTTTTTAGATTCACAAGGTTAAAACAGTAAAAACATATTATGCAGCTGCAGGATATATTTATTAATAAATTAGATATGTGAATTTTCAAATTTCTATGAATACCCAGTATCTATAAGTACTAAATAACTAACTAATTTATTATTATCAAATATCTTTGTTACAATAGTTTAAAAAAAGTTGAATTCCGTATTTGATAATAACTAATTTAATACCCACCTCTCAACGTCTTTGGGACAACGATAAAAGGATATTTCTGGTTTTCCCACCTTGCTGGAACAACCGATCACAGCACAACACACAGGCATTTTAAAACCACAATTATAATATTATTAATGTTACTTTTGGAAGACAGGAGTTAAAATAATGCGAACAAGAAATTTTACTTCCTGAACGTTTCCCGAAAAACTAAATGAAATACTTCTACGAAGTTTCTAGAGATTGTAGGCACATTTCTGGCCCTTAATTGCTTCTCTATATTTTTATCATTGTTTACATTATAAGTACTTAAAATCAAGACTGCATTCAGAATTCGTGGGAAAGTGATAAACTACCATTTATTATGTATACAACTAAGACTATTAACAAATATCACAAAATATTTATTTTATAGGTTTTGCTATTGAAGAGGAAAATATGAATATTATTTTTTCCTTATTGCAATAATTAATTAATAAATTTAAAATATCTATAAAACATAAACACGAACAACGAATTCTAAAATACCAGCGCTCGATAGGTGACAACCCGTATAATATGCAAAATTAAATGCAAGTAAGGATTTAGCGACATACTGTAGCATGGCGCCAACCGATAAGTCACCAGACAGTAACCAGCGGTATGAATCCTTTGATCGATAGAATTCGTACGAGTGAACAATCTTATATATATTTTGTAATCTTTGGCTCTACCTAAAAATAATTCAAGGAGTTTTGATTTCTTGTTTATGGTGTAAGGTCAAATGTCAAAAACAACATATTCATTTTGCGACCTCGAAATCCCTATGGAAATTTAAATAAAAATCGTGTTTTGTTGAAAAAAATTGATTTTTGCCAAATATTTAGGTTCTCGTGCGTTTTATGAAAAATGTGCACCCGTATAAAAATGAAGGGGACTAAATTCTCTTTAATTTATGTTCCATTCATTTTTACTATAAAGTTTATAGTTTCGATGCAGCGGGTCTGTAAATGTAAGTACTTTTTATCGCACAAATTCCTAATTCGTTGGGTTTCTGTGGACATTTAGAGACTTTTGTCATTAATAAGCATGCAAGTCCTACCCACAAGCATTTGTGATATTAGTCACTCGTTTCCACACCACCTTGCGGTAGAGTAAACGGCGCGTTTTTTTTTCTGTCGTTTAGCCATTAGACCTAATGCACGAAGCGAATTTAATCGAGTTTCCTTCGCTTTGTCTTTCTCGATGGACCTCAAGATCTTCAGGTTCTGATTCGTCACTTCTCTCCACATTAGATTCAAATTCTTGGTCGTCATCGAATTCTATTATTTGGCCCATAATAGTTATCGGAGCTGCATCTTCATTTTCAGGGAGCAAGTCTTGCGCATTATCGCAGGAGTCACCGTTGATGCATCCACATATTTATGTTACTGCATTTTAATCCAGTTTTCCTGCAGCCGCAGGCCGGTCCACAGCCTTTTTTGCATTTACCCGAAGAACAAGTAGATGCTATCGCACTTTTATGTCTTGTGGTCGTAGGCTTTGCACAGAGTACATTTTCTGCACAATTTTGCCTTTTTCGGGTTTAAGAAACTATATGTTGGTATGAGCAGTATTACGTCAGTAAATCCAGCAAATCTATTTCTTCTCCAACTATGACCACATAATCAAATGTGGATGAGTGGTTAATTGATGTGTTGACTATTAGGGAGTCCGCATCTGCAATGGCCTGCTGGGCAGCAATGTTGGTATTCTCCAGTTTTTCTTTTAGCATCGAGATGAAACGACTTGTTTGCCTCATTGGACAAAACTTTTTCCTGTGTAACAGTGGGTGTCAAAAATCACATCAGGTGCAGCATGATTTCGTGTTCGTCGAAGTACTTAGGTACATTTACAGAGCCGCCGCATCGAAACAATTAACTTTACAGGAAAAATGAATGGGACATAAATTGTGGAGAATTTTGTCCCCTTCATTTTTGTATAGGCGAATATTTTTCCTAAAACGCACGAGAAAAGAAATATTTGGCAAAAATCAATCTTTTCAACAAAACACCATGCACCAGAATTATTTGTAGGTAAAAAGTACCGGATGACTGGGCTATATATACAGTTGGAATAACTCGTGCCGTATAAAAATTATTCAAAATAACATAGACGATGACTAATTAATGATTGTTCAAACTAAACATCAGACGTACTGGAAACACGTGCCAAAACAGGAACACAGCAAACTCATGGTCAAAAAACCCTCCGAGTCGCTGACTAAGGAAATATTAAATCTTAGCAGGGGCCAGATAAGGAAAGTGACGGGATTTCTCACTGGTCACTGTACCCTAAGGAAGCCAATGCAAACAATTGGCATATATAGGGAGGAACTTGTAAGGATAAAGTATAATAAAACTCGATAAAAATACAACTATCTGAATTTATTCTCTTCAACGTCACGGTTACAAATCGACTGTCTATTCCAGATTACTTCCCTTTTCCGATCCTCTCGACCCTTGGCCATGTGTATATGTTACAGGAGATCAGATGAACAAAACCATAGAGATACTACAGATAGAGGCAACAAGCCATAGGCCGCTGTGTAAGTGGGAATGTCCGACTGAACTCCGGTGAGAGAGAAAAAGACAGGACGTCAGAGATGTTTCTGTATTTGTCTCTCGTCTATAGCATGCGCGCCATTAGAGAAAGACAGCCCGAACCTTTGACTTTCTATCTTTCTTCTATAAGCTGACGGGTTCCGAGCTGGATTGTTGCCTCTATCTGTAGTATCTCTATGAACAAAACTCGGTTCAACATTCAAGTGACATCTTTGTTAATGGGTCTTGTCCAATAAATATAATACTCTAGAAATATGAAATATAACAAACCTAAGTATCTGTCGGTTGTGCACGGATGTGGAGGAAACAGCCTCTCACATTATCTTCGAATGTGAAGCACTGTCTCATTGGAGATATAGACTAGAGTATCCAGGGGATTTCTCCAAGAAGAACCTAGTGAAAAGACTGTTGAGCTTGATAAGGGCTACTGGTCTCTTCACATAAACGGTATAACCAAGAGCACAAAAAGCCTAAAGGCTGAGGTGCCGAGGTCTCTAAGCCTCTGACTGGTGGTGCCGAACTAAACAATCAATCAATTAATGATTAGATGTCAAAGATAGTAGTATTAAACTATTATCCTTGACATTTATTAATTGAAAACACTCTTTACTAAATTATGACGATTTTTACAGGAAAGTGTAATTAAGTAAATTAATTATTAATCCGATAAACTGAATATTTCTTTGTTTCTCTCATCCACTTTCTCTCACTGTCCCTTTCTTCCCCCCCTCTCCTCTCTCCCTCTTCCCCTTTCTTGCCCTCTCTTCCCCTTTCTTGCTCTCTCTTCCCCTTTCTTTCTCTCTCTTCCCCTTTCTTTCTCTCTCTTCCCCTTTCTTTTTCTCTCTTCCCCTTTCTTTATCTCTCTTTCTTTTTGTTTGTGTTCAAATATTTGACAAGTACCTAGTACAAAACATTTATTTCAGTATAAAAATGTGGAGTGACATTCAAAATAAGAAACACAAAAATGTTTATTTCAATTTTGTAAAAAAAATGATCTGAATATTTTAATTTTCTAATTTATTAGTAACAAAATCTACAAATACTCTGTCATCTATACATATATAGTTCTTAAATTTTCATCAGTAACTGCAGTTTTGTTATTTTGTTTTCTATAGTTGAAATGTTTACTTGAAAAGTTTTTTTTTTATTTGACATCGTTGATTTTGAATATTTTATTCCCTTCATTTCAACTATCCAGCGCCGTATCTCAATAATTCTGAGCGATATGGTAATTTTGAGTTTATACCTGGAACTAAAATTATATGAATTTAAGAATTCCTGGTCGTGATGTTCAGATCACAATTTTATATTTAACTAGCGACCCGCCCCGGCTTTCAGTAGTTTTTGAGTTTATCGCGTTCAGACAGACAAACAAACGATTTTCACAGGACACTTTTAAATGTTCAGATTTGGGTTTTCTAAAATTTTCTTTATTACAGTTTATTTTAATTAAAAAGTAAGACTTCTTTATTTAAGAAGTCAACATCGCAATTATCATGATTCAACTTTCGTAAGCGGACTAGTTTTTGTATGTACTTGGTCGATTTTTAATAAATTGAATATCTTTCAAAATCTCCCAAATTTAACCGGTACCCTAAAATCATTTTCCGAGAAATAATCAAAATTTTGATATTTCCTACCTATTTTTTTATCAACTTATAAATTGAATCACTATGTTTTCTACTCCCATGCTTTAATTTTATTTAACTGTGCAGATTTTAATAATTATTTACGGGACACCCTGTATACGACCCTGTATTTAATAATAAACTATGGGAGTAGAAAGAGAATCTTATTTATATAATTTCTCTTATAAAACTTATCGTTTTGTTTATAAAACCAATTTTCTAGAAAAGTTAACGAAGCTATTGTTTTCCCGAAGTCCTTTTAAGCAGGTAAACGGTCTGTTTTTGCTTGTTAATTGAACGAATACGCCAACAAATGTTTATCTATTAATCTTTTTATAAGGAATTTCCTTTTCGGAATCAACACTGGCGTCTAGATTCTCATTACGATCGCTTACAGGTCAGTAGCCAGATATTCCGCTCTACTGGTAACATTTATATGACAGATTACGACGTTACTGGTCAACAAAACTTTGAGAGGGAGCTCAAAATCTGTGACGAACAAACCAAAGATAGTATACGAGGTTTGTTGAAAAAAGGTGATTAATTATTTCCCGATTTTCCTCCTCCAAAGTAATTTTTCTCAAATGTAAGGTTTGCTCCAACTGGCATTTGAGAACCGTTCTGGAATCGTATATAGTGCGCAAACTCGAATTAGGGATGGACACATCAACTTTTCACCCCATCCAGAAGAACGTACCAAGAACGATACTATAATCAGTTGGAACGAACCTATAATATACTTGTGCGGATAAAGGCTCGTACAGACCAAAATAAAAAGTTACCGAGCTGCTCGTGAACAGCTCCCGAACCCGCCCGATTCAACCAATCAGCTCGCGAACACATACGTCCGCACCAGAAGAGTTTATTTTAATCCCTCCCAATCGTGTACAGTTCGTCGAGTTCGCTAGAGTGTTCCAGATATTAAAAATAATTTTAAAAACATTCTAACGCCACCTGTTCACGAACGTACCCTTCGATTTTACCAACTGGACTCGGAACCCACATCGAACTGCCTAGCTGTTCTAGAGCTGTTCGCGAACATACCAAGCTCGGGAACTGTTCGAGAACAGCTCGCGAACTTGGTCTGTACCCCGCTTTACCAGCTCAGTTCAGTGTTCGCAGCTATTGTCACTTTTTGAAGCTTGCTTCTTATTGGACGACATAGGACTTTTGAGAAGGCTAGTGAACTCGTAAAACATGTAACCGTTACGAAAAGTCCGTCACGCAACAGTGTTGCCTTATTTCCGAAAAGGCTAGTGAACTCGTGAAACGTGTGATGTTACGAAAAAGCGTTCGTCACGCGATAACTCATTCAAGCGACTGTGCGCAATCTCTCTTGCCACACTGAGTTCGCACACCTACCTATAGGTCTGAAAAATTGTCAAAAATGGTCAAAATTTTGAAAAAATGGTTAAATAATTGCTAAATATGTTAAAATTTTTGAAAAATTGTCAAAAATTTTTAAATATGGTCAAAAATGATCAAAAACTGTCAAAATTTTGAAAAAATGGTTAATAATTGCCAAATATTTTCAAAAATTGTCAAAAATGTTCAATAATTTTCAAAATTTTTGAAAAATTGTCAAAAATGGTCAATAATTGTCAAAGACGGTCAATAATTATCAAAACCAATCAAAATTCGTCAAAAATTGTCCAAAAGGATCAATAATTGTTAAAATTTTGAAAAATGGTCAAAAATTGTCAAAATTTCGAAAAAATGGTCAATAATTGCCAGATATGCTAAAACTTTCGAAAAATTGTCCAAAATGGTCAATAATTGTCAAAATTCGCCAAAAACTGTCAAAAATGGTCAATAATTTTTAAAAATTTTGAAAAGTGGCGAGTGAACTCGTAAAACGTGTAACCGTTACGAAAAGTCCGTCACTCAACAGTGTTGCCATATTTCTGAAAAGGCTAGTGTACTCGTGAAACGTATGATGTTACGAAAAAGCGTTCGTCACGCGATAACTCATTCAAGCGACTGTGCGCAATCTCTCTTGCCACACTGAGCTCGCACACCTACCTATAGGTCTGAAAAATTGTCAAAAATGGTCAAAATTTTGAAAAAAATGGTTAATAATTGCCAAATATGTTAAAATTTTTGAAAAATTGTCAAAAATGGTCAATAATTGTCAAAGACGGTCAATAATTGTCAAAACCAATCAAAATTCGTCAAAAATTGTCCAAAAGGATCAATAATTGTTAAAATTTTGAAAAATGGTCAAAAATTGTCGAAATTTCGAAAAAAATGGTCAATAATTGCCAGATATGCTAAAACTTTCGAAAAATTGTCCAAAATGGTCAATAATTGTCAAAATTCGTCAAAAACTGTCAAAAATGGTCAATAATTTTTAAAAATTTTGAAAAGTGGCTAGTGAACTCGTAAAACGTGTAACCGTTACGAAAAGTCCGTCACGCAACATTGTTGCCGTATTTCTGAAAAGGCTAGTGAACTCGTGAAACGTGTGATGTTACGAAAAAGCGTTCGTCACGCGATAACTCATTCAAGCGACTGTGCGCAATCTCTCTTGCCACACTGAGCTCGCACACCTACCTATAGGTCCGAAAAAATTGTCAAAAATGGTCAAAATTTTGAAAAAATGGTTAATAATTGCCAAATATGTTGAAATTTTTGAAAAATTGTCAAAAATGGTCAATAATTGTCAAAGACGGTCAATAATTGTCAAAACCAATCAAAATTCGTCAAAAATTGTCCAAAAGGATCAATAATTGTTAAAATTTTGAAAAATGGTCAAAAATTGTCAAAATTTCGAAAATATGGTCAATAATTGCCAGATATGCTAAAACTTTCGAAAAATTGTCCAAAATGGTCAATAATTGTTAAAATTCGCCAAAAACTGACAAAAATGGTCAATAATTTTTAAAAATTTTGAAAAGTGGCGAGTGAACTCGTAAAACGTGTAAATGTTACGAAAAGTCCGTCACGCAACAGTGTTGCCATATTTCTGAAAAGGCTAGTGAACTCGTGAAACGTGTGATGTTACGAAAAAGCGTTCGTCACGCGATAACTCATTCAAGCGACTGTGCGCAATCTCTCTTACCACACTGAGCTCGCACACCTACCTATAGGTCCAAAAAATTGTCAAAAATGGTCAAAATTTTGAAAAAATGGTTAATAATTGCCAAATATGTTAAAATTTTTGAAAAATTTTCAAAATTTTTTAAATATGGTCAAAAATGATCGAAAACTGTCAGAATTTTGAAAAAACGGTTAATAATTGCCAAATATTTTCAAAAATTGTCAAAAATGTTCAATAATTTTCAAAATTTTTGGAAAATGTTTAAAATTTTTGAAAAATTGTCAAAAATGGTCAATAATTGTCAAAGACGGTCAATAATTGTCAAAACCAATCAAAATTCGTCAAAAATTGTCCAAAAGGATCAATAATTGTTAAAATTTTGAAAAATGGTCAAAAATTGTCAAAATTTCGGAAAAATGGTCAATAATTGCCAGATATGCTAAAACTTTCGAAAAATTGTCCAAAATGGTCAATAATTGTCAAAATTCGTCAAAAACTGTCAAAAATGGTCAATAATTTTTAAAAAATTTGAAAAGTTGTCAAAAATTTTTAAATATGGTCAAAAATTGTCAAGAATTTGGAAAAATCGTCAAAATTTTTGAAAAAATGGTTAATAATTGCCAAATATTTTCAAAAATTTAAAAAAATGGTCAATAATTGTCAAAATTTTTGAAAAATGGTTAAATTTTTTGAAAAATTGTCAAAAATGGTCAATAATTGTCAAAGACGGTCAATAATTGTCAAAATTCCTCAAAAACTGTCAAAAATTGTCAAAATTTTAAAAAAATGGTGAAAAATTCACGAAAAATGGTCATTCTATTGTGGATAAGAAGCAAGTTTCTGACGGCGGTCCGACGACCGCTCGCCTTTATTTAAAATAAACGTTAATTGTAAAATTTGATGGACTAATATTTATTTTTATTTTAATATAAAGTAGATAAGCAAAGGCGCGTCACCCAACTGCCGTTCCCAACGTACCTCTTCTCCCCTCTCAGCACAATATTAATTTTCATAGCCCCCTGAACGCCACTGGTAAGGTAGAGCCCCCTTTGCTTATCTACTTATAAATGTGATTGTAAATAAAAGAGAATTATTTTTCATCGCCACAAATCACCAATCGTTTCAAAAAAACAAACTTAGAACTCTGCACAACTAGACACATTGCGTGGTTATAGAAAATGTATTGTACATAACTTGTCGGAAAGGGAGTTTTCTATTAAAAAGCATATTCAAACAAATAATAATACTATATTTTTGTGGTTATTTGATAGACCAAAAAAATACTTCCTTCTTGGACTTTTAAAGATTATTCCAACTATTGTATCAATAATTTCAATCATTGATATTAAATATCATAATAATAAATCAAATGTTATCTCTATAGATGGATGAAATGTCAGATAAAATTATTTATAAACCACGGTCTGATAGATATTAACTCCCTATCATAATTTAATTTCTATGAAATGCAAATTATATTCAACTTTTATTGCCTGAATGTTAACGGTGGTCACTTTGAACACATGATTAAATAACAGTTATTTCTTGATAACAGTTGTCTTTTCACTATTTGTACATTTTTTATTCTTTAAAGAGTCTTTCAGTCATAACCTAATACGAGGGTATACGAAAACTTGAAAGAGCCAATTTTAAACAACGATTAAATAACAATGGAAGGCTTGAATCAAAGGCAAAACAAAATGATTGGATAGAGACCTTTTCAATGAGATATGACTTGAAAAAATTCAAGGGGTATCTCCAGTAGGGAGGGGGTGAATCTGACGTTTATGACATTAGCGCTAAAAAGTGCCCCCTCAAGTTAAAAGTTGACGTATTTCGGCATTTCTTTCTAATATGTCCCATTTTTGAAATATTAAGGGTGGGTCGTTTTCAAATGAACACAGTGTACTATACCTACAGAATTGTCAGTGGTGATGAATCCTGGATTTACTCTTATGAACCCGAAAATAAACGTCGTTAGACTGTTTGGGAGTTCCAATGTGAACAAAAACCGACGTTCTCGAAGAGTTTCTAAAAAGATGGTGGCCACATTTGTCTCAAAAGCGGATAATGTAGAAACAATTCCTCTGCAAGATCAAATAATTGTTACTGCTGATTGGTACATATCGATTTGTTTGCCGGAAGTAATAACTGAGTTTCGAAAAACCAACCCTCAACGATGAATGTTCCTCCACCAAGACACTGCTCGAGTTTTAGAGCCAGAAAACATCGAATTGTTGAACCATCCTCCATACAGTCCCGACCTAAGACCTAACGACTTTTTAACAAAAATAAAAAAAAAACAATAGTGTTTAAAAGTTATCTTCTGTTTTTTTCTATCTCTTTATGCAAAATTTAATAGACAACCTTCGTGTAAGAATATTACTGGACTATTGTTATTCGATAAATGTTTTCGAAAAATCGACTTGTTACGGCTCTGTACTTTCTTTTAAGTCAATTCGACTAGTCGTTTTCCTTTCTTGTACACATGACGGCATTTTACGCAAAATGGAATAGTTAATATGAAAACTGTTAACATTAAATAAGGTTATAAGCATGGAAAATGTTTACGACTACGCATACGATCATAAATAAACGCAAAACCTTGTAATATACTACACTGAATTATGTAACGTGTCCGTTTAAGTAGACGTACCATTAAATCTGGTTGTATTCCAATAATTTACTGTTTATGGAATTTATTAAGTATGTATAAAGTGTAATATTATGTCGAAAAATACATATTTTTGTAAAAATTTACTTAACTATTAAAAAAAAAGCGACAACATTTTTTATAAATAAGTAAAAACAAAGTATTGCACTGGGAAATCTTCAACTTCTTATTCAGACATCAGAAATCCCAGCGATTCCTCCAAGTGATAAATATTAGAGAAATGCTAAAATATTAATTAACTAATTAGGTAAAAAATTCTGAAAAAGTTTTTGGATATACACATACACCGGTCAGTGTTCCCAACTCTCAAAAAATTTTTCTCCCCAAAGCTTGAATCAAAAACCTCTAAAATCATAACATTTACATGAAAATACCCCTAAAAAATAATATTAAAAAAATCATAAATAATAAATTAATAATAATTATGAAACTGAAATCAGCAGACAACTGAAAATTTTTAGAATTCTTTCCAGCAAATTAAATGTTATTAAGAAATTTAAAAAAAATGGCATCTATATTTTAGCGTTAACCTGCTAGGTCAACAAATAAATGTGATTGGTTAGATTAAATTATTCCATGCCAGGCCCTAATTTTTGTACCTTCTTTTTTCTTAATAAAAAATAAAATAAAAAATGTAAGAAGTCGAGAAATCCCTAAAAATATAACACCCCTAAAAAAATCCCATGTCACTTATTTACTTTCTAAATTTGGGGGGAAACCCCTAAGTTGGGAACACTGATCAGCACCATCTAGTAACCATCAATGACAGTAGTATCATTTGATCAATTAAATTTTTTTAATAAACTTTTATTGGGACAGGGAGAGAGATGGCAGAGGCAGATATGAAAGAGAGAGAGTGATGGGAAAGCGAGAGAAAGAGATTGTATTGCGTGTGAGTACAATCATTATTTTAAACTGTCAGAATCTAAGACGGATTCGGTAAGGTTCGCGACCCTCGGAATTTTGTAACACTTTTTTTTTATTAGAATGTCCCCCATTGCCTATAGAACATTTTAAAATAGAAAAAATTCACTTTTGGAAGAGAAAATTGATATTAAAAGTACTAAAAATCCGCTATTTTTTTCAATCTCTGACAATTATTGGCCATTTTTCAAAATTTTGACAATTGACGATTTTTCAAGATTTTGATAATTTTTGAAAATTATTGACCATTTTTTAAAATGTTTGACAATTGTTGACCATTTCTGACAGTTTTTGACAACTATTGATAATTTTTCAAAATTATTGACCATTTCTGACAGTGTTTGACAATTATTGACCATTTTTCAAA
The DNA here is from genome assembly GCA_947563755.1 of Lochmaea crataegi. Taxonomy (NCBI): domain Eukaryota; kingdom Metazoa; phylum Arthropoda; class Insecta; order Coleoptera; family Chrysomelidae; genus Lochmaea; species Lochmaea crataegi. The sequence continues at coordinate 62,402,595 of OX387424.1, forward strand.
ATTTTGACAATTGACCATTTTTCAAGATTTTGATAATTTTTGAAAATTATTGACCATTTTTTAAAATGTTTGACAATGGTTGACCATTTCTGACAGTTTTTGACAACTATTGATAATTTTTCAAAATTATTGACCATTTCTGACAGTGTTTGACAATTATTGACCATTTTTCAAAACTATCGACCATTTCTGACGGTTTTTTTTATTAGAAAGTCCCCCATTGCTTATAGAACATTTTAAAAGGAAAAAATTCACTTTTGGAAGAGAACATTGCTATTAAATAAGTTCTAAAAATCCGCTATTTTTTTTTCAATTTCTGACAAGTATTGACCATTTTTCAAAATTTTGACAATTGACCATTTTTCAAGATTTTGATAATTTTTGAAAATTATTGACCATTTTTTAAAATGTTTGACAATTGTTGACCATTTCTGACAGTTTTTGACAACTATTGACCATTTTTGACAATTTTTCAAAATTATTGACCATTTCTGACAGTTTCTTTTTATTAGAAAGTCCCCCATTGCTTATAGAACATTTTAAAATAGAAAAAATTCACTTTTGGAAGAGAAAATTGCTATTAAAAGTACTAAAAATCCGCTATTTTTTTTCAATTTCTGACAATTATTGACCATTTTTTAAAATATTTGACAATTGCTTACCATTTCTGACAGTTTTTGACAACTATTGACCATTTTTAATAATTTTTCAAAATTATTGACCATTTCTGACAGTGTTTGACAATTATTGACCATTTTTCAAAACTATCGACCATTTCTGACAGTTTTTTTTTTATTAGAAAGTCCCCCATTGCTTATAGAACATTTTAAAAGGAAAAAATTCACATTTGGAAGAGAAAATTGCTATTAAAAAGTACTAAAAATCCGCTATTTTTTTTCAATTTCTGACAATTATTGACCAATTTTCAAAATTTTGACAATTATTGACCATTTATCAAAATTTTGACAATTGACCATTTTTCAAGATTTTGATAATTTTTGAAAATTATTGACCATTTTTTAAAATGTTTGACAATTGTTGACCATTTCTGACAGTTTTTGACAACTATTGACAATTTTTCAAAATTATTGACCATTTCTGACAGTGTTTGACAATTATTAACAATTATTTACCATTTTTCAAAACTATCGACCATTTCTGACAGTTTTTGACAATTATTGACCATCTTTCAAAACTATCGACCATTTTTGACAATTATTGACCATTTTTCAAAATTTTGACAATGTTTGTTTCAAAATTTTGACAATGTTTGACCATTTGTAACCATTTTTGACAATTATTGACCATTTTTCAAAATTTTGACAATGTTTGAAGATTATTGATCATTTTTCAAAATTTTGACAATTATTGACCATTTTTGACAATTTTTCAAAATTTTTGACAATTTGACAAAATTTCTGACAATTTGTTGATACGTTGTTTTGAAATAAATATAGAAGTTAAACTTAAAAATTTATATGTAGATAAAAATTTTCTAGTGCAGACAATAATTTCTCAATTTATACTAGCCTCAATAATGTATATGAACCACAGCAACATATTTTGACCATTTGAATACACAAAAATATTTTTTTTCGATTAGTAACAAAATGTGTCCTGTAATGAAAGTAATGTTGTATTAGGTAACGTTAATACACTTCACGTATGTACTTCTGGCACTCCCTTTTCTATCTGTTTATAAGTGATATCAGAATTACAATTGCTTTTATTTACTCAATTCTCATACATACCTTTCTTAAAATAGTAGCTATTCCACATAAGTAATCATTGGTGTAATATTTTCATAATTATCTTGTTCATAAAAAAAGCTTTTAGATTATCGAGGAATGTGCCATACTTTTAAAAGCATACACTTATTATTTTATCAAGAATAAGTAAGTGCAGACGAAAAGTCTAAATTGTACAACAAAAATATACATGGTGAACTACTTTTTTGACAAAGTCCGCTATATCTGTCATTAAAGGAAACACCTTACTATTTACAAAAATAGTAGTCAGTTCACATTTCAAAACATTTCTTTATACATGGTCTTCTATAACGCTGTACCTCATCAAAACTATGTTTTTTTAATGGAACACTCATAAAATAAACCATGAATAGTAGGTCGCTTTCATGTCGCTCTTCTAAAGACATTCCGAAAAACAGTCGCTGAAAAACACGTGCACCGTATATACAGGGGTCGCGCGATTTCCTACCTTAATTTTCAATAAAATTATAGAAGAAGAAACACTACCAAGGGACTTGAAAAAAGCACTAATTTTTAAGAAAGGTGATGTGAAAGACTGCAATAACTATCGTGGAATAACATTAATTAGCACCGCGATGAAAATATTGGAGAAAAGAATCAGGTCGACAATAGGAAATACACTGGAGGAGTCAGAGAGTGAATTCAGAAATGGAAGAAGTACCCAAGACCACATATTTACTATTAAACAGTTGACAGAAAAAGCAGTACAAGAAAAAAGAAACTATTCGTGGATCTAGAAAAAGCCTTTGATAAAGTACCTAGAGAAAAAATGTGGAAAATATTAGCAGAAAGGGGATTGAATACAAAAATGATAAAAATAATACAGAACATCTATGAGAAAAATGAGAACGGAGTCATAAGAAATAACAATATAACATAAAATTTCACTGCAAATATGGGACTAAGACAAGGAGGGAGCCCAAGGCCCTTTGTTATTAAACTATTTCCTATTGCATAGGAGCACAAGAAAGGGTCGATAGCCATAAAGCGACAATAAATCATTGCCGTTACATTTTTCTGTAAAGACCTGAATGGTTTCATTTGTCGGGTTAATTTAATAATGCAAAAGTTATGCAAGTATCATATTATTAGTAAGTAATTATTACAGTATTAAGGACCGATATTACGGAGACCATTCAATTGGACCAAAATACCTGCTATAATCTTTAGGATTATTTTTTGAAATTTATTAAATACCCACCAACCATACTTCTGCCTATACTTTTATCTACTAGAAAAAATCTAAATATATAAATTTATCCTAATACATAATTATTTAACATAATAACAAAAAAAACTGTAAGACCCATCCCTACTCGGCAAAACTTTTAAACTGACTGCACGATACTGGCCACCGGCATATCATATTAATGAATCCTTAAGCATTGTGCCGAATTTTACGACCCTATTGTATTTGAGGCGATACAGGACGTGTCGATTTAATTTTGGTAAAACTGACTTGTTTTATCATTTTATTCCACATAGAAAAAAAGAAAGGTTCGCCCTATAAATTTATAGTATTTTTGAATAAACAATAAAGCACTTTGCTCCTACGAAAAAAGAAATATAGTATAAGTTAAAAAGTATGTTGTGAAGGAGTGGAGGAGTATTTGCAGACGATGTTATATTAATAACAAAAAATGAAAAAGAACTACAAGAAAACACAAATGTGTGGAATACAGTAATGGTAGACATGGGAATGAGAATAAACTAAAACAAAACAAAAGTTATGGTCATTAGAGACGACAAAGAGGAAATGAATGTAAGAATAGATACAGACAGAATGGAGCAAGCTAAACATTTCCAGTACCTTGGAACAATAATAGACGAAAACGGAACACAGGAAGCAGATATTAACAATAGTATAGTTAAAACTAACAAACTATACTATGCCATGAATACCAAATTTATAAATAAAAAAGATCTAAAGACACGAAGTTAAAAATATTTAAAAAAATATATCGACCAATACTTACGTATGGATGCGTAACATGGGTGTTAAGAGGACAACAAAAAAGTAAAATACAGGCGACAGAGATGAAATATTTAAGAAGAGTAAGATGTGTAACAAAAGAGGATAGAATGAGAAACATAGATATAAGAAAGGACCTGGGAATATATACAATCAACCTTAGACTTTATAGAAGAAAGACAACTACAATGGATCAAAAGTTTTGATCAAAACAACAACGTATGGATGAAGGAAGACCGGTTAAGAGAATATGGAAAGCAAAAATTGGAAAAAATAAAAAAGGGGCAGACCAAGGAAAACTTGGGATAAGGTAATAGCTGGATTACCGGATAAAAGAGGAAGAAACTGGAAAGAAGCGAAGGACTTAGCTCAAAATAGGAAAGAATGGAAAAAATTCGTGAAGGAAGAGTAACTGCAGTATCTACACCACTAGGTGGTAGAAGGGCTTTAAGATTATATATAATAGCTTGTTGAAATATTTTTTTTCTCGGGTCGAGAAGGGAAACTCATGTTCGAATAGGTCCAGGACCCATACAGTGTTGGACTCATCCCCAGGGGATGCCTACCAACCAAACCCACCTCAACGCTCGCCGTTATCCCCGCCTCGGAATCACTACCATAGGATAGACGGGCGGCGAGCCTTCGCACACTCTCCGCTCACATCGTCGTCTTCTCCCTAACTATCACTCCTACCTCTCATGCCATATCGAGCCCTTCTCTCCCCCTAACCATGCTTTCTACTACGCCACTAACCTCCATCCATTCCTCCTCCCCCCTCAACATTATTTCCCAATACACTGCCTCCCCTAGTTTCATGTCCAACTTTTTCAGCACTCCCTCGTTCCTCCAGCATCTAAACACATGCCCCACATCATCCTCCACTTCACACCTCTCGCACACTCCAATCTCTCTTTTCCCAATCTTGTGCTTCTTTCTTGAGTATATGTCGATTGAGCACCTGTGTCAAGAAGTAGTTCACCTCTCCGAATTTCTGGACCATCCAATCTCTCCTATTCTCAATCGCTCCTTTTAGCGCGCCCTCAGCTTGTTGACATATAGTTGGAATGTTTGGTACTGGGGGTGATAAAAACGTACGTAAATTAACAATTATTTAAAATCATTAAAAATTATAGCAGATTATCGCAATAACGTACTTTAGAATTCGTTTTTCATATAAAAATTTGTGGAAAAATGGAATCCTAAACAAAAATTTACGCAAGGTACATTGAGCTCACCAAATGAAAATCTGAAGAAAGATATTTGTATGTAGAACGAAGTACCTAATAGATCTGGTTGGGTCTCATCTGGCTATGCGCTCATAAAAAAAAAACGACTCAATTTTAGGTGTTTTCAGCTACAAGCCAGGTAAAAATAACGTTTGAGTACTACTGAAATTTCCGACGAACAGAAAACCTTATCGCTATAAGCTTCTAATACAAAAGTGGTAAACTAATAGCGGCTGTACTTTATTTATTGTTTATGTACGGTGATAGTGAGCTTAGCAATTTTATAAAAATATATCTGACAACCTTGCTTTTTTCTCATGTCTTCACATTGACTTTAGAAAAAGTATAAAGTATGATTGATTATATAGCTGGAGGTAACATTAAGATCACCTGTAATGACTTTTTGTTCTCTCTGGTGTATTAATTTGACATTGCTTTCATTTAGCAACAAGTTGACGTTTAAAAACTATTATGAAATTTGCGAATAAAAGCATGCAAAATAAATTCTTGTCCAATTTAGAAAAGTTGTATATCTAAATCTAATCTCCTCATTAACTTAGATTGAATAATAATTCCTTATTTAGACAGTGTTTCTACTGGCCATATTCCGGTGCTAGATTACCACACATACACATATTCGAACATGTCCATAAAAGGGGCAATATATTCCTAAGATGAAATCTTTGTAATAAATATAATTACAATAGGATAGTGTGAATAAATTAAGTTTCTCATACTTTAATAATAATAAATAGGATTGTGATTTATTATTAATAGTCTTTCAATCGAAAAATGACACTTTTATAAAATTCCATACGTTTCATCATATGATTTATGATATAAGTGTTAAATAATCCAAGAAAAAAAGACCTTTTAATGCAAATTTTGATATAAATCCAACGTATTGCCTATAAAGGTATCTTTTATTAAATCATTTGGTGCTAGGAAAGTTTCTCTAACGTTGTAAAATGAACAACTTTTCTGTTCAAACAAAACCTCCTGAAAGTTAACAGGAAGAACGTTGAACTGCCGGAGTTATTTCATCTAAAAAAAATTGCGAATTTTGAAATAAGTTAGGAAATTTTTTTATATAGATCTGACCCTGTCAACGTATTGCCTATAAAGGTATCTTTTATTAAGTCATTTGGTGCTAGGTCAACTTCTCTAACAACGTAAAATTAACAACTTTTCTGTTCAAACCAAACCTCCTGAAAGTTAACAGGAAGAAAGTTGAGCTGCCGGAGTTATTTCATCTAAAAAAAATTGCTAATATTTGCGAATTTTGAAATAAGTTAGGGAATTTTTTTATATAGATCTGACCCTGTCAACGTATTGCCTATAAAGGTATCTTTTATTAAGTCATTTGGTGCTAGGTCAACTTCTCTAACAACATAAAATTAACAACTTTTCTGTTCTAACCAAACCTCCTCAAAGTTAACAGGAAGAAAGTTGAGCTGCCGGAGTTATTTCATCTAAAAAAAAATTGCTAATATTTGCGAATTTTGAAATAAGTTAGGGAATTTTTTTATATAGATCTGACCCTGTCAACGTATTGCCTATAAAGGTATCTTTTATTAAGTCATTTGGTGCTAGGTCAACTTCTCTAACAACATAAAATTAACAACTTTTCTGTTCTAACCAAACCTCCTGAAAGTTAACAGGAAGAAAGTTGAGCTGCCGGAGTTATTTCATCTAAAAAAAAATTGCTAATATTTGCGAATTTTGAAATAAGTTAGGGAATTTCTTTATTTAGATCTGACCCTGTCAACGTATTGCCTATAAAGGTATCTTTTTTTAAATCATTTGGTGCTAGGAAAGTTTCTCTCACGTTGTAAAATGAACAACTTTCCTGTTCAAACAAAACCTCCTGAAAGTTAACAGGAAGAACGTTGAACTGCCAGAGTTATTTCATCCAAAATATTTGCGAATTTTGAAATAAGTTAGGAAATTTTTTTATATAGATCTGACCCTGTCAACGTATTGCCTATAAAGGTATCTTTTATTAAGTCATTTGGTGCTAGGTCAACTTCTCTAACAACATAAAATTAACAACTTTTCTGTTCTAACCAAACCTCCTGAAAGTTAACAGGAAGAAAGTTGAGCTGCCGGAGTTATTTCATCTAAAAAAAATTGCTAATATTTGCGAATTTTGAAATAAGTTAGGGAATTTCTTTATTTAGATCTGACCCTGTCAACGTATTGCCTATAAAGGTATCTTTTTTTAAATCATTTGGTGCTAGGTCAGTTTCTCTCACGTTGTAAAATGAACAACTTTCCTGTTCAAACCAAACCTCCTGAAAGTTAACAGGAAGAACGTTGAACTGCCAGAGTTTCATCCAAAATATTTGCGAATTTTGAAATAAGTTAGGAAATTTTTTTATATAGATCTGACCCTGTCAACGTATTGCCTATAAAGGTATCTTTTATTAAATCATTTAGTGCTAGGTCAACTTCTCTAACAATGTAAAATTAACAACTTTTCTGTTCAAACCAAACCTCCTGAAAGTTAACAGGAAGAAAGTTGAGCTGCCGGAGTTATTTCATCTAAAAAAAAATTGCTAATATTTGCGAATTTTGAAATAAGTTAGGGAATTTCTTTATTTAGATCTGACCCTGTCAACGTATTGCCTATAAAGGTATCTTTTTTTAAATCATTTGGTGCTAGGAAAGTTTCTCTAACGTTGTAAAATGAACAACTTTCCTGTTCAAACAAAACCTCCTGAAAGTTAACAGGAAGAACGTTGAACTGCCGGAGTTATTTCATCTAAAAAAAAATGCTAATATTTGCGAATTTTGAAATAAGTTAGGGAATTTTTTTGTTTAGATCTGACCCTGTCAACGTATTGCCTATAAAGGTATCTTTTATTAAATCATTTGGTGCTAGGTCAGTTTCTGTAACGTTGTAAAATGAACAACTTTTCTGTTCAAACCAAACCTCCTGAAAGTTAACAGGAAGAAAGTTGAGCTGCCGGAGTTATTTCATCTAAAAAAAAATGCTAATATTTGCGAATTTTGAAATAAGTTAGGGAATTTTTTTGTTTAGATCTGACCCTGTCAACGTATTGCCTATAAAGGTATCTTTTATTAAATCATTTGGTGCTAGGTCAGTTTCTGTAACGTTGTAAAATGAACAACTTTTCTGTTCAAACCAAACCTCCTGAAAGTTAACAGGAAGAAAGTTGAGCTGCCGGAGTTATTTCATCTAAAAAAAAATTGCTAATATTTGCGAATTTTGAAATAAGTTAGGAAATTTTTTTATATAGATCTGACCCTGTCAACGTATTGCCTATAAAGGTATCTTTTATTAAATCATTTAGTGCTAGGTCAACTTCTCTAACAATGTAAAATTAACAACTTTTCTGTTCAAACCAAACCTCCTGAAAGTTAACAGGAAGAAAGTTGAGCTGCCGGAGTTATTTCATCTAAAAAAAAATGCTAATATTTGCGAATTTTGAAATAAGTTAGGGAATTTTTTTGTTTAGATCTGACCCTGTCAACGTATTGCCTATAAAGGTATCTTTTATTAAATCATTTGGTGCTAGGTCAGTTTCTGTAACGTTGTAAAATGAACAACTTTTCTGTTCAAACCAAACCTCCTGAAAGTTAACAGGAAGAAAGTTGAGCTGCCGGAGTTATTTCATCTAAAAAAAAATTGCTAATATTTGCGAATTTTGAAATAAGTTAGGAAATTTTTTTATATAGATCTGACCCTGTCAACGTATTGCCTATAAAGGTATCTTTTATTAAATCATTTAGTGCTAGGTCAACTTCTCTAACAATGTAAAATTAACAACTTTTCTGTTCAAACCAAACCTCCTGAAAGTTAACAGGAAGAAAGTTGAGCTGCCGGAATTATTTCATCTAAAAAAAAATTGCTAATATTTGCGAATTTTGAAATAAGTTAGGGAATTTCTTTATTTAGATCTGACCCTGTCAACGTATTGCCTATAAAGGTATCTTTTTTTAAATCATTTGGTGCTAGGTCAGTTTCTCTCACGTTGTAAAATGAACAACTTTCCTGTTCAAACAAAACCTCCTGAAAGTTAACAGGAAGAACGTTGAACTGCCAGAGTTATTTCATCCAAAATATTTGCGAATTTTGAAATAAGTTAGGAAATTTTTTTATATAGATCTGACCCTGTCAACGTATTGCCTATAAAGGTATCTTTTATTAAATCATTTAGTGCTAGGTCAACTTCTCTAACAATGTAAAATTAACAACTTTTCTGTTCAAACCAAACCTCCTGAAAGTTAACAGGAAGAAAGTTGAGCTGCCGGAGTTATTTCATCTAAAAAAAAATTGCTAATATTTGCGAATTTTGAAATAAGTTAGGGAATTTCTTTATTTAGATCTGACCCTGTCAACGTATTGCTTATAAAGGTATCTTTTTTTAAATCATTTGGTGCTAGGTCAGTTTCTCTCACGTTGTAAAATGAACAACTTTCCTGTTCAAACAAAACCTCCTGAAAGTTAACAGGAAGAACGTTGAACTGCCGGAGTTATTTCATCTAAAAAAAATTGCGAATTTTGAAATAAGTTAGGAAATTTTTTTATATAGATCTGACCCTGTCAACGTATTGCCTATAAAGGTATCTTTTATTAAGTCATTTGGTGCTAGGTCAACTTCTCTAACAACATAAAATTAACAACTTTTCTGTTCTAACCAAACCTCCTCAAAGTTAACAGGAAGAAAGTTGAGCTGCCGGAGTTATTTCATCTAAAAAAAAATTGCTAATATTTGCGAATTTTGAAATAAGTTAGGAAATTTTTTTATATAGATCTGACCCTGTCAACGTATTGCCTATAAAGGTATCTTTTATTAAGTCATTTGGTGCTAGGTCAACTTCTCTAACAACATAAAATTAACAACTTTTCTGTTCTAACCAAACCTCCTCAAAGTTAACAGGAAGAAAGTTGAGCTGCCGGAGTTATTTCATCTAAAAAAAAATTGCTAATATTTGCGAATTTTGAAATAAGTTAGGAAATTTTTTTATATAGATCTGACCCTGTCAACGTATTGCCTATAAAGGTATCTTTTATTAAGTCATTTGGTGCTAGGTCAACTTCTCTAACAACATAAAATTAACAACTTTTCTGTTCTAACCAAACCTCCTCAAAGTTAACAGGAAGAAAGTTGAGCTGCCGGAGTTATTTCATCTAAAAAAAAATTGCTAATATTTGCGAATTTTGAAATAAGTTAGGGAATTTCTTTATTTAGATCTGACCCTGTCAACGTATTGCCTATAAAGGTATCTTTTTTTAAATCATTTGGTGCTAGGAAAGTTTCTCTCACGTTGTAAAATGAACAACTTTCCTGTTCAAACAAAACCTCCTGAAAGTTAACAGGAAGAACGTTGAACTGCCAGAGTTATTTCATCCAAAATATTTGCGAATTTTGAAATAAGTTAGGAAATTTTTTTATATAGATCTGACCCTGTCAACGTATTGCCTATAAAGGTATCTTTTATTAAGTCATTTGGTGCTAGGTCAACTTCTCTAACAACATAAAATTAACAACTTTTCTGTTCTAACCAAACCTCCTCAAAGTTAACAGGAAGAAAGTTGAGCTGCCGGAGTTATTTCATCTAAAAAAAAATTGCTAATATTTGCGAATTTTGAAATAAGTTAGGGAATTTCTTTATTTAGATCTGACCCTGTCAACGTATTGCCTATAAAGGTATCTTTTTTTAAATCATTTGGTGCTAGGTCAGTTTCTCTCACGTTGTAAAATGAACAACTTTCCTGTTCAAACCAAACCTCCTGAAAGTTAACAGGAATAACGTTGGATTGCTCTTATATCTCCTAAATCCACTCCCGATGACCATTCCTATATTCCCCGAAATATTCCACTCAAATCGTACCCCTTTAACTATCCACTAGTTTTTTCGTATCTCAAATAGCTATTAAGATAAAGGAAAATGGGACATATATATTGAATAACCCTTTTTTGCATGCCAGATAACTGTCGCCAAAGCTGTGAGGTAGTAAATGACTTGCGTCTAGCCTCACCGTTTAATTTTGTATCACGCAAGCGCATTTCATGATCAGTTAGCCTCATCTTGTCCTTTTGAATTTTTAGGTTAGAGTAATTAGGAACTAATAAGTTTCATATTTTTTTTTTTGTTAAAACAGATCATTGGTTAATTTTTCAAGAAGGGGAAGGAAAAATAACCATTCCATTCACCCTGTCCCTTCTGTATAGCTTTTTCAATGATTTTCTTTGCCCTCCTCAACTGATCATGAAATGCGCGCATGCGTGCTACAAAATTAAACGGAGAGGCTAGACGCAAGTGTTGAAATTAGGGATGGCGATTCTTTCCAAAAAAGATCGATTTTTAAATGATGAATGAATCGATTCATAAAAAAATCGAGGTCTATAAGATCGATTTCTAAAAAATCGATTTTTTTCAAGTTTTTATTTACAATGTAAATATAAATCCATTTTATGAAAAACAAGAAAGATACCATAATAAACAATCTCTGGGATCTCTTATCAGTAAAATCATTCGATAATAACAATTATTTTTATTACCTATTTATTTTCTAAATGTATTTGTTACATTAAAAAGTTAAGAAAATAGTTAATATAGCTTATAGTTCCCAAAACCAAACCAGAAAAAATCGAATGTCGATTTTCAAGGGTGAAATATCGATTCAGTACAACATATCGATTTAAAAAATCGATTTATTTGGTCCTACGAATCGATTCTTCGATTAATCGATTTCAGATCGCCATCCCTAGTTGAAATGCAGTTTACGCACACGTAATGGACCGGAACCGTACACCCTAAGCTGTTCGCGACCATTACGTAGTGTGAGGTTCTCCTGAGTGATCCTGCATACAGAGTGTCCAGAAACTCTCCTGCCAAACGGAAACTACAGTTACTAGAGGTGATGTTAAGTCGATTCAGCTCAATTTACCTTAATCCGAAAATGCTTCCTAAGGGAGCTACAGCCCTTTGAAGAAGACGTCCTCATATGAGTTTTCTTCAAATTATTCAAAAATACCGTTACTTAAAATATTCAAACTTGGTATAATCAATAAACAGTTACAAACCAGTCGTTCGCTGTAAATAAATTTTTTTCAGATCCATCACAAGCGTGTCAGTCGGGGGGACCAACAGGTATTTTTATTAAAAAAATTTCATTTTCAAGTTTTTTATGTATCCGACACCGAATTTGGAAAATTCAAGATAATTTTCATAAAAAATGTTCTCTTCTTTCAAATGGATATCATGAACCGTTTTCGAGAAAAAAAATTTAAACTTTTTGTGTTTCTTACAACAACTCATGTTGGATTATAAAATTGTATCTGTAATATCAAGTTGGTTTTGAAAAATCACCAAAATCTGACAATGTGTCAAATTATTTTGATTCTAAACAGTTATTATTGTTATTGTGTGTGAAAGGTAAAAAATAATAGTTAATTTGATCAAAATGGTGTATTTTTCGAATGAAGAATATGCTGATATGCATTTAGTTTATGGGGAAGTACAATGTAATGCTCATGCAGCAGAGCGAAGATATGCGGAAAAATTTCCAAACAGAACCTGCTGCTCGCGCAACATTTGTAGCCGTACACCAAAGATTAAGAGAAAGTGGCTCAGTAGTAACTAAAAATACTGAAACTGGTAGACGACCTGATGTGACAATGGAATACGAAGACGATATTTTGATTGAAATCGAAAATAATCCTGAGGTTAGCACCAGAAGACTCGCTGCTATGTATCTTGGCATTTCCAAGTCTTCCATATGGAATATTATTCATAAAGAAAACCTTCATCCTTTCCATTTTCAAAAAGTTCATGCCATGGTAGATGGTGATTTCCCTGCCCGCATAGATTTTTCAAACTGGTTGCGGAACAAAAAAAATCAGGATCCTAATTTATTATCCAATATTTTATTTTGCGATGAATCTACGTTTACCAGAGACGGAATTTTTAATTTACATAATGCACATCATTATGCCTACATTGGTGATAATCCTCATGCAACAGTAGAGAAAAAGCACCAGCAAAGATTTAGTATAAATGTTTGGATAGGTGTAATCGGTAATCAGCTTCTGGGACCCGTAGAGCTTCCTAGCCGTTTAACAGGACAAGAATATCTTAATTTCCTACAAAATGTTTTACCTGATTTAATAGATGAAGTTCCCCTGATGATTCGAAATAATTTATGGTTCATGCACGACGGCTGCCCAGCTCATTTCAGTAGAGAGGTTCGTCAATATCTCGACAATAACTATCACGATAAATGGATTGGAAGAGGTGGTCCAGTTAATTGGCCCCCAAAATCTCCAGATTTAAAACCCTGTGATTTTTGTATTTGGGGTTATTTAAAATCATTAGTCTATGCTGTTCCAATAGAAACCCGTAATCAGCTGTGGCAAAGAATTCAGAACGCTTGTAATGAAATTAGAAATAATGCAGGAATTTTTGCAAAAATTAGACGATCTTTAGAGAAAAGAATAAATTTGTGTATTGAGACCAACGGTCATCATGTAGAGCATGTGTTGTTAAATTAATTATCTTATTTCTATTGGTAATTATCTCTAACTTGTTGATTGTTGTTTTATACCTCACGAAATAAAATTAATTTAAAATTTCCAAAACAATGTAAGCAACTTAATACTGAAACGTTTATTCTAATTTATATTTACAATTAATTTATACTTACAGATTTATATGTGATTCAGTCCTTATTTAATAATTTATGTCATACACTAAACACACTAATTATAATTTATATGAGAGTCACTTAATAAACACTTATTCGAGGCGCGATTACTTTCCTTCGGTATCAACACTGACTGATTGACTAATTTTCTGCAACGATGCTCATGGCCTATTTATACTCGTGCGCCGTAATTCTAGAAGTGTCTCGGCGTTCTTGCGGGTACATTGGATATTCTCGATATTCTGGCGGACGCACCCGGGTGTTCTGGATGTTTCTCGAAGTTTGGGCGGAGGAGCCATAGTCGTCTCATACGGGGATTTCACTGGGGGCACTAAGTGAGAATATTATTGCAGTAGCTCGCGTAACAATACTTACGACTTTTGTTACCAGTTTCTGTACAATTTGTTGATTTTTCAAAGCCAACTTGATATAACAGATACAATTTTATAATCCAACATGATTTTATGTAAGAAACACAAAAAGTTTAAATTTTTTTTTCTCGAAAACGGTTCATGATATCGATTTGAAAGAAGAGAACATTTTTTATGAAAATTATCTTGAATTTTCCAAATTCGGTGTCGGATACATAAAAAACTGGAAAATAAATTTTTTTTAATAAAAATACCTGTTGGTCCCCCCGACTGACACGCTTGTGATGGATCTGAAAAAAATTTATTTACAGCGAACGACTGGTTTGTAACTGTTTATTGATTATACCAAGTTTGAATATTTTAAGTAACGGTATTTTGGAATAATTTGAAGAAAACTCATATGAGGACGTCTTCTTCAAAGGGCTGTAGCTCCCTTAGGAAGCATTTCCGGATTAAAGTAATTTGAGGTAAATCGACTTAACATCACCTTTAGTAACTGTAGTTTCCGTTTGGCAGGAGAGTTTCTGGACACCCTGTATAGTCTGAGAATATCAGTTTTGGTTTTGTCTTTGACCTTACTTCGTTTTCCTTGATTTCCATGATTTTATTTATGTGTGTGTGTGTATATATAATGTCAAATGTAGTTTTGTTAGTAGTGGCCAGTTCTAGGAAGCTGTCTTTGTTCAATTTTGTACTTCGAGAGTCGACCTATAACTTTCAAACCTTGGACAGGCGAAGACTGTGTGCTCAGCATCGTCGTTATTATCCTGACAGATCCTTACCGATTTTGTAAGTGAAAGCTTTAAAAGTCCCATGTCCTGAAAAGAACTGGGTAAATCGGAAATTGGTTTTCTTAAACTTACTCTTCACCCACTTTTCGATGTCGGGTATTAAGTCCCTGGTCCATCTTCCTTTTTGTTCCGAGATCCATTCGTTCCACCATTTGTCGATCGAATATACCCTCTCTGAGTAGCAGGCCGATATAGGATCTTGTGCCGTATATACTCTAACGCGTTCTTCTGCTAGTACATGTATCGGTAATTCACCACAGATAACCTCTAGTCCCACGTTCGAGACCGTCCTTTATGCACTGGCTACCCTGAGCAGGGCTCTTCTTTGAACTTTAAAGGTCGAAACACACTTATCAGCACAGCACCTGACAAGCATCGTCACAGCACCGTCGAGTGGTCAACTCGACGGTTGTGTATGGGCTCACTTAACGCATCGAAACGGGATCAGCACCGCCGCGATACCCGACTATAGGCTACACTTTATATTGTCAGAAATATTGTATCAGCATACCACAAGCACGCCGTTCGCAAAATCTATAGAATAGAAATGTGTTGTGGTTGAGGCGTTGACGTGCCTTGTCGGTGCTGTGCTGATGTATAGCATAGGTATGTGCGCTTACATTTAAATACACATAAGAAATAAAATCTGCTGGTGATGATCAGTCGCTGTTCCTATGAGGTTCTCATAAGTGTGTTTCGACCTTTACCATGCTATTTCTTTCTGATTGGAATTTTAATACTCCTCCCCATAGGGAGCTCCATATAGTAGGATTGAGTTTGTCACTCCTAGCAGGACTTTTCTCTTAAAGAAGCTAGGACCTCCTGTGTTTGGCATCAACCGACTCAGCGATGTGATCCTAGTCTCCGACTTTCTTGCAAGTCTCTGTAAAAACGATTTGAATAGTTAAAAATGCAAATGAAGTAAATTTTATTACTAATAGTCGAGAATCTTTATATTAGCAGAACGTGTATTTTTCATGAGTCATAGTATTTATATATGAAAAGCAAACAATAAAAATTCGCACATATTTATTAAGAGTCAACAATATGCTTATAACGATTCAATTTTGTTGCTATTAATTGGTACTTATTTAATTAATCATCAGATATTTAGAAATTTGATTAGTGTAATATTAACAACAAAACATTCAGGCGGTGACTTTTTCATTATTGTAATTTACCAAATTTATAACCGGTTGATAACAACATAATACAGAAATTATTACAAATAAATTGATCCCTTATAAAATTTATATCGTACGCCTGCAATAGAAGGAAATGTTTGTTTGCCACCTTTAAAAACTAAATTGTACGCCTATGATACGCGGTGACGATTAGGCGGTGGTCAACCCATAAGTTTTGTCCTTAATAACAAGAATCAGGGCCGTAGATCCGGCTCCAGCCCAGGGCCCCCGGGTTCCAGGGGCCCCGAATAATGTAATATTGAACCAGTAAATACAAATCAAATGAAAAAAGTGTAGAAAAGTATTTTTATAAATGTATTATTGTTATTTATTATGTTCATTTATTAATCCTCTTTTTTGTTTGCCAAAGATAAAGAAGGTACCTGTTTATTTTATCTAACTTGACCCAAGTTTATAATGTATTTTTGTTTGAAATAAAAAAAACCCTCCGTATGTTTAATTTTCCCGCATAATCCTTTTTTATACATTTTCCAGTCTGTGATTTGTTGAACTTTTCTCGGTGATTTTATACCGGCAAATTTTTCTGTCAGTGGACTGTGGAAAAAATTTTGAATCTGTGAATAGTTGAACTTTTCACGGTGATTTGTTGTCGGATAATTTTCCTTTCGGTGAATTATTTATTCTAGTCTGTGAATTTCTGAACTTTTCTATCGGTGATTTGTTGCCGAAAGACTTCCATTCGATGAATTATAGTCGATAAATTCTCCAGTCTGAATTGTTAAATTTTCTCTTGGTGAATTGTTGCCGGAAAATTTCCTTTCGCCTAATTTTCCCTCAAAAATCGTTGTTGAATTTCCCGACGAAGAATGATTGCCAACCAATTATCTATTGATGATTTGTAGCCTAATTATTTACCGGTGAATTGTTGCCGACACATTTCCTTGGTGAATTATTAACCGATACATTTTCCAGTCTGCGATTTGTTGAACTTTTCTCGGTGATTTTATACCGGCAAATTTTTCTGTCAGTGGACTGGAAAATTTTTTGAATCTGTGAATTGTTGAACTTTTCACGGTGATTTGTATTTTCCTTTCGGTGAATTATTGTAGACAAATATTCTAGCCTGTGAATTTCTGAATTTTTCTATTGGTGATTTATTGCCGAAATACTTCCATTCGGTGAATTATTGTCGATAAATTTTCCAGTCTGAATTGTTAAACTTTCTCTCAGTAAATTGTTGCCGGGAAATTTCCTTTCGGCTAATTTTCCTCTAAAAATCTTTGTTGCATTTTCCGACGAAGAATGATTGCCAACCAATTATCCGTCGGTGATTTGTCGCCAAATTAATTACCGGTGAATTGTTGCCGACACATTTCCTTGGTGAATTATTATCGATACATTTTCCAGTTTATGAATTGTTGAACTTTTCTCGGTGATTTTATACCGGCAAATTTTTCTGTCAGTGGATTGTGTGAAAGTTTTTGAATCTGTGAATTGATGAACTTTTCTCGGTGATTTCTTGTCGGATAATTTTCCTTTCGGTGAATTATTTATTCTAGTCTGTGAAATTCTGAACTTTTCTATCGGTGATTTGTTGCCGAAAGACTTCCATTCGATGAATTATAGTCGATAAATTTTCCAGTCTGAATTGTTAAACTTTCTCTTGGTGAATTGTTGCCGGAAAATTTCCTTTCGTCTAATTTTCCCCTTAAAATCGTTGTTGAATTTCCCGACGAAGAATGATTGCCAACCAATTATCAATTGATGATTTGTTGCCAAATTATTTACCGGTGAATTGTTGCCGACACATTTCCTCGGTGAATTATTAACCGATACATTTTCCAGTCTGTGATTTGTTGAACTTTTCTCGGTGATTTTATACCGGCAAATTTTTCTGTCAGTGGACTGGAAAATTTTTTGAATCTGTGAATTGTTGAATTTTTCACGGTGATTTGTATTTTCCTTTCGGTAAATTATTGTAGACAAATATTCTAGTCTGTGAATTTCTGAATTTTTCTATTGGTGATTTGTTGCCGAAAGACTTCCACTCGGTGAATTATTGTCGATAAATTTTCCAGTCTGTATTGTTTAACTTTCTCTCAGTGAATTGTTGCCGGGAAATTTCCTTTCGGCTAATTTTCCTCTAAAAATCTTTGTTGCATTTTCCGACGAAGAATGATTGCCAACCAATTATCCGTCGGTGATTTGTCGCCAAATTAATTACCGGTGAATTGTTGCCGACACATTTCCTTGGTGAATTATTATCGATACATTTTCCAGTTTATGAATTGTTGAACTTTTCTCGGTGATTTTATACCGGCAAATTTTTCTGTCAGTGGATTGTGTGAAAATTTTTGAATCTGTGAATTGTTGAACTTTTCTCGGTGATTTCTTGTCGGATAATTTTCCTTTCGGTGAATTATTTATTCTAGTCTGTGAATTTCTGAACTTTTCTATCGGTGATATGTTGCCGAAAGACTTCCATTCGATTAATTATAGTCGATAAATTTTCCAGTCTGAATTGTTAAACTTTCTCTTGGTGAATTGTTGCCGGAAAATTTCCTTTCGTCTAATTTTCCCCTAAAAATCGTTGTTGAATTTCCCGACGAAGAATGATTGCCAACCAATTATCAATTGATGATTTGTTGCCAAATTATTTACCGGTGAATTGTTGCCGACACATTTCCTCGGTGAATTATTAACCGATACATTTTCCAGTCTGTGATTTGTTGAACTTTTCTCGGTGATTTTATACCGGCAAATTTTTCTGTCAGTGGACTGGAAAATTTTTTGAATCTGTGAATTGTTGAATTTTTCACGGTGATTTGTATTTTCCTTTCGGTAAATTATTGTAGACAAATATTCTAGTCTGTGAATTTCTGAATTTTTCTATTGGTGATTTGTTGCCGAAAGACTTCCATTCGGTGAATTATTGTCGATAAATTTTCCAGTCTGAATTGTTAAACTTTCTCTCAGTGAATTGTTGCCGGGAAATTTCCTTTCGGCTAATTTTCCTCTAAAAATCTTTGTTGCATTTTCCGACGAAGAATGATTGCCAACCAATTATCCATCGATGATTTGTCGCCAAATTTATTACCGGTGAATTATTGCCGACACATTTCCTTAGTGAATTATTATCGATACATTTTCCAGTCTGTGAATTGTTGAACCTTTCTCGGTGATTTTATACTAGCAAATTTTTCTGTCAGTGGATTGTGGAAAAATGTTTGAATCTTTAAATTGTTGAACTTTTCACGGTGATTTGTTGCCGAATAATTTTCCTTTCAGTGGATTGTGAGCCAAATTTTGAATCTGTGAATTGTTAAACTTTCTCTTGGTGATTTGTTGCCGGAAAATATTCTTTCGGCTATTTTTCTTTTATAATTCGTTGTTGAATTTTCCGACGAAGAATGATTGCTAACAAATTATCCGTCGATGATTTGTCTACAAATTATTTACCGGTGAATTGTTGCCGACACATTTCCTTGGTGAATTATTACCGATACATTTTCCAGTCTGTGAATTGTTGAACTTTTCTCGGTGATTTTATACCGGCAAATTTTTCTGTCGGTGGACTGTGAACAAATTTTTGAATCTGTGAATTGTTGAACTTTTCTCGGTGATTTGTTGCCGGATAATTTTCCTTTCGGTGAATTATTGTAGACAAATATTCTAGTCAAATATTTTAATTATTTCGTGGGTCCCCCGGATATCGTTAGCCCAGGGCCCCCAAAGGTCGCGTTCCGGCCCTGCCACGAATCACACAACGCGGCTAAATAAGTTTTAATTCCAATATATCTGCTGATTCAACTTGTCAAATCCAACTGATCCCTTTTGGAGATATTCGTTGTCTAGACTCTAAGCAAAATGACTTGAATTGTCTGTGAGTTAATGAAGAACGACCAGCAATGTAGTTGACAACTTTTACAACAGTTGTCCATCACGGATTTTAGCTTTCGCTCGAGATCTTCGCGCATAAACTTTCTTGATGAATAATGCAATGAAAATTCAAAAGTGGTCGACCAATGCGTGCAGTTAGATGAGATACAAATCCCTTATTTGTCCCGATCTACAGTTACGCAAAAAAATCTTAGTTAAGTCTAGTCCCTGTTTCTTCGAATGGTAGCAGACAGATCATCAATAGCTCGTACTAAACTAAACTAACTCTAACTGAATACACGCTTATATAATGGTAAATCCGCCTCCTAGAAGTTTCCCTTATAACCGTGGCAACGCCGCTCACCGGGCGTTCGAAAAGCCGAGAATCACCTGCTAGCGTCTTCTCTTTTCTAGAAACGTCCCGTCGCGGTCGCGTCGTTCTAGCCTGGCCTGCCATCACTTAGCTCGGTCGAGCAACGTTGCCAGCTTGTGTAAAGTTCCGTAGATTATTTTGAATTTACTATAAGTATCCTTAAAATTAAATCTTTATTTTAAAATATTATACACCAAACTTCACAAAGTTATGCGTGACATTTTAAACTGCCAGGCGTGCCAAGTGTGCCAACCCCTAGAGCAAGACTATAATATTTTCCTTGTACAATAAATTATCCCCTGGTAAATTACCCAATAAAGGAAAAACCTAACCGCACTTGATACAGCATGACGGTGACAGTTATCACTTTAAAAATTTTAGTCTGCCTGTTACCGATAAATGGCGTTGCAAGAATTTTTCATAATTAAAAAAAAAATTGGGTGCGGTACTAACACCATCAATATAGAATGATATACAATATAATTAGATTATGACCCGATAAAGAGAGTCATCAAGAAATTCGATAATTTTACAAGGTTGCACTGTACAATGACCCTCAAACCTGTTTTCTATTGAATATTCAAAGAAAATAATTTGAATTGTATAGTTTGAAATGAATCTGAGAAACAATTTCGATGAATCATAATAAATGGGATTAAACTTTTACTATTTGAAATACTGTAAGTGCAGTACTGTAGTAAGTGCATTTGATACAAAGCAGCAGAGGTTTTATCTTGATAAAAAAAACAGTTGACCGGACCATTTTAATAACAAATATTTATATGTAGAAAAGTTCGTTTAAAAAAAGGAGCTTGGAAAAAAATATTAATTGTTTCTCCACAAATCCAGTTTTCTTCTTATTTCTATAACTTCAAGGGAATATTCCTTACTGACTATTCGACCTTCTGACAAGAGCTCACGATGCACCACTCCATTGTAATAGATATAGAAACAGTGAGAAAAACTTTCACATTTGATCGAATTTAGCTCTTCTGATCACTTCCATTCGGATGACTGAGCTTTCCATAATCATATATTGTCACCAGCTATGATCCTTTTGAGCAAATCTGCATCCCTGGGAGGGTTCTTTTGGTCAAAATTTAGCCATTTGGAAACAAATTTCGCTGAACACACACGTTCCATTGAGACCATATAAGTTTGGTGTCAAAAATATGAGACACTATCTGCTCTTAAGCTACTTATCTGACGTGATTGCTTATAGTTGAGGTCCCTCGATGGATGGTGGGTAACCTGCAGGTAATTGTCAGGTCAGATGAACCTCCAGGTAAGCGTTATATAGGTCTTCTGCTAAGTTAGATAAATCTTCCGATAAGTTGCAGATATCTTCGGGTAAGTTCAGGCAAGCTGTGAACTAAGCTTCACAGAACCCTCTGAGGCACTCGGGAACACTAAGGGGTATGCACTTCAGGCAAGCCTCGTATAACCACAGGCAGGCTTTGTAGGAACCTCTTAGAAACTATTTAAGTTTTAGATGCAGGTCTCGTATGAACCTCGTATAAACCCCATAAAAACCGCTAAAAGATATAAAAAAATAACCATCATTACACAATTTGTTAAACCCCCAAGAAAACAATAATTTTACAATTACATGATAATCCTACTTAAAGGAATAAAAAAAGGTTTTTTTACAATTAAATGTTTCACATTAAATTGAAGAAAGAAAAAGGTTTTCACAATTAAATATTTTACATTTCAACTAGAGAGAAAAAAGTGAACAGACAGGCCCCTAAAATTTTTTTTGTTTTATAAAGGACTATGCTTCCATCTTATGGAAAATAAAAGACCACTCAAATGCGGATATTTTGATACCAACTTATTCGTCTTGAAAAATAAAACATTTGATAACATTGCGCCAATGTTGTAATTTAATTAATAAACCCACAATTAATGATATTATTTTTAAAATCGCTTACGGAGATTGTATGAGTAAGACAGAGAGAAAATACGTAAATAGACATGTATTACAGATTCCAGGAAGTAAGGATATCAGCGGTGATAAGAAATGAATAAATAAAACCAGACAGGGTTGAACTGACCTAATTTTATCAGTTAATTTTTATATTTTGTTTTTTCTTTGTAGTGTTTTGTAGTGTATTTGTTGGCATCGGTAACTCTTTAAAAAAAAAATAGGATAGGGATGCGGAAAAGATTTTTTTATATGCAAGATGTTAAATGTCTATTAACTGTTAATACAAAAATGCTTGTGAAATGTGTGTAGGTAATAAACCCGACGTAAAGGGTGATACTAAAAGATAATGTATAATTCTTAGAGTATCCCCTTTTACGCGCTCCACCTTCCCCCCACAGGCAGTGCCTGAGGACCTCATAACCTTCTATCCGCGAAGTGTAGCTGAAAAAAAAATTTTTATTGGCCTAAGCCGCTTTTTATATTTTTTTGGTAGCTAAAGTCGCCTTTTTGCTTTATTAAATTTTTTTGATGGCCGAAGCCGGGTTTTGTTCAATTTTTGTATTTTTTTGATAGCCGAAGCCGGTTTTTGTGTTATAAATATTTTGATGGCGATGAGTGTTCTCCCTTGCGTGACATAAAAAGCACTGTTAACTGAAATCTAATTTGCAACATTATATTTCTTCATGATTAGGTATAGTTCGATCAGCAGCGTCAACTACACTCACCCAGTCTACCTAACTAGGATACGTTAAGCCGTCACTCGAGTTCCCGTCAGGGTGAAAACTGACCTGTCTAAAAGGTGTTTATGGTAATTACGGTAAATTCTCTGAATCATCTGATATCTAGCTATGTATTTATTGCAAATTGTGATAAGTGAACAGTAAAAGTTTTAAGGGAGGTCCGTTTTCAGATGTATGAAATAAGAAATAGTTATAAATGTCTTATGTTTGGCACTATTACACGATATTATTTTATATGATATCATTATTGGAATAAAATACGGAATTTTAATTCTACAATTTTATTGCGTACTACTACTGAACTGAGTCATAAATACATACATGTAAAGAAGCTAACCTAACCTAACCTTACATATAACCTAACCAGAAAGGGTTTACCCTTTTCACTTAGTATTACTTCAAGCATTTTGTGTATCACTATAGCGTACGACAACAAACGTTCGGAAATATGTATATTAATAAACTGCCGTTTCAAAAATGACAACTTAATATAATAGAAAATATAATAGAAAAATATATTCATAGAAATTAGTACTGACTGACCCTCTAGCCACCCCAATAGGTTATTCAACTTTTCATTAGAATTCAGGATTACGAATAGGTATTACGATTTACTGGAATTTTCAAAACTATTTAGTTTACCTGTAAGCGGATTAAATAAACTGGACGGCAATTCGAGTGCGGGATTAAGATACCTGCAAGTGTCGGACGGGAACTCATGTGTATTTTATAGTCATTAAGAATCCTGACGGGAATTCGTTTGTACCGGAATTGTTTACGAAATACGTGTCGGTCAGTGTTATTAAATGTACCTATTATAATTTTACTATTATAATATAGAAAACGTTATAATAAACTGCTATTACAAAATGACAAACTTATGTAAAGATGTTAGATTGTCAATTGAGAGATGTACCTTTTTTACATAATTTGATTGCAATCTATCATATCTTTATACAACTGAAAAATATAATCCTATTATTTTGTTTCAACGAAACTGGTATTCATCGTATGTACAACTATATTCACAAGTCCGACTCTGTTTCACCGCAGCAGGTGGAGTCCTATTGAATGGTTAGATTTTGTAATCGAATCGAAAATTTCTGACAAATAAACTGATTTTTTGGGTTTATTAATTAAATTACAACATTGGCGCAATGTTATCAAATGTTCTATTTTTCAAGACGAATAAGTTGGTATCAAAATATCCGCATTTGAGTGGTCTTTTATTTTCCATAAGATGGAAGCATAGTCCTTTGGTTATCTTTGACTTCTGTAGAAATATGTTAGGAGAATTTAGGAATTAAACTACAGGTAAGTGAATAGTAGTAACGTTTGCAAAATTCAATAGAAAGAACAGATATTCATTCTTTATAAGCTTCCGCCATGTTAAAATATGAATTCCTATGTCGTTCCATTTAAACCCAAACACATCGACAGTTTAGTTAATATCTGTCTTTAATTAATGTAACAAAACTTACTAGAGATAAGAATTATCGTTTAAACCATTTATTGTTTTCACATTATAATTCTTCAATATCTCTGCGGCTTCAAATGAATTGTATTTCGCCTCTTTCTTAGCGATAAATTCAGAGAGACCAGACAGCAGACCGCGTTTACACTTTCCTCTCTCTCAGGCTTAACGCCGAACCGCTAGTACGCGTGTTTATGTAAAAATCAATACTTCCCTGGAAATGTCTAATGTACCACTCTACCGTTAATGTAAGAAACAATAATTACTGTTCCACCATGTCCAAAAAAAAGCATGAGCCAATCGATATACCGACATCTTTAGCAACTTTTCTAATAGTAATTCGACAACATTTTTCTTCACTTTTTCAACCGTTTCGACGGCTCTTGGCTTGCTGGTACGTCCAGAGCGACAATTGTCATTAACTACTTCTCGAACTTCTGTGAATAGCTTTAGTTTAGTTTCTATGAACTCAGTTGGACAACCAAAAAAAGTACAAACAGCCAAATTTTATTGTACATGGACTTGCTTCTTATGATTTAGTAATGAAATGCTATAATGGTACATCTAGACAAGTCTTAATACTTTACCTACGTAAAATGCGACCAAAGATATAAGAAGGTCGTAAAACAATATAATCCGACGACCCTCATTATTACCTATTGTTCGAAATATACATAAGCAAGACTAGATAAAGCAGCTTGTTCAAATGATACCAAAGCCACTATACAAGATTATGTTGAATAATGATATGTAATATGAGGAAAAGTAGGCAAAAAAACAGTTACTAGACGTTTTACGCAGTTATTCGATAAAGAAGAAATCTTTTTCTGATTCTTTGGCTGAAAGCTTGGGAGTTGCGGTGCTTAGACTTCCTCCTTATTACTACATGTTTAACCCAATAGAGTACACGCATATTTCATATTTTGCTTAGATATTAATTTGTAATAGTAAAGTTGATATCAAAAATAACTAATGATAGGAAATAAACCAGTTTCCATTGGAAATTACTTCCAAATTTTAAAATAAAATTCAAATTTTAATGCACTTTCCGACCACCACCCGAGGATTTCCGAACGCTACCGATGATACGTGTGATGTCATACCATTTGTTTACTTTTGTCAATATGGCCGGTATTGCATTAGGTTCTGTGTAGTTTTGTATTTATATTGTATTTTAATTAAATATTAATTGCTTCATCGACGTAAAAATATCATTTATATGTTTTTTTGAGACCATTACGTGTTTTTATTTCTAAAAGTCAACGTAAAGTGGAAAGTGGACATAAATATTCGATATTTCGAGGATATTTTAAAACTTTTAAAAGAAAATATTTTATTTACTAGTTCAGTGTTCAGTGACGATTCTTTCATATTTTTTGAGTAAAGATATGGCTAGCGAAGGTTTTGTAAAAGCACAAACTGATAACTTGCCCAAAGTAGACTCATTTATGCTGCTTGAATTTATGAAGTCAAACAGCTGCTTTAATGCAGAGGAAATAAGAGGAGTTAAAGCATTATCGTAAGTAGGATTTAAACTATGTATATATAATATACATATTTCGATGCCATGTTGGCCTGAGTTGGTAAGAAAATAATGTTTTTATGGTTGATTCCTAGACATATAGGTACATAACCTCAAACTATTTAAGAAGAAAAATTACCAACATAGAAGTAGGTACTTACATTAAAATGGTCTTCACAAACAAAAGCAGTAGTATTTGTCGAAATATCGTCTTTGTTTCGACGCGTAGCTTGCAACCACAATGCCCTTCTCTTAAGTGCATTTTTGCTTGCGCCACCAGGTAAAGTAACAAATATTTTGTCTGGAGTTTTAATAAACGTTGATTTACACTCTGGAACAATGCAATACTTGGAATACAAAGTTTTTTTTCGGCTATATCCATTTTTAAAGCTTTCAGAAACAAATTAGGTCACAAAAACTCAGAGCGTGATACACGAATAAGAACGTAAACAAATGGAGTGACGTCAACGGATGGGGCAGCCATCTTTATGACGTAAAGCGCGTTTTGGCGGACTTTCAAATTTTATGATTTTTAAAGTCGTTTTAAAAGTAAAGTTTATATTTTTTTGAAAAAATAGGCATGCATGGTGTTAGGAGACCCCATAAAGCGTCAATTCCCACCAATAGCAAAATTTATGCTTGTACCCTATTGAACATATATGGCATCAGCTTAAGTCAGCAGTTCGAAGAAATTATACTTCTCCAACGTAGCTCTTATTCAAACAGAAACTGCAAACATTCAGGAAAGCAGCTGGACCAAGTGTGTGTTTCCCATATTAAAAGGGTGGAAAAGTCATATATGGACATAAAAAAAATTCCCAAAGAAAAGTTTATTATCAATTTGGATGACGACATTGAAAGTGAAACTGATCTTAATTATATTCAAGCGATTTTTCTTTATAATTATCTAAATCCACTATCATTATACCTACCAATAAAACAAAATTTAATGGCTATAGGGCAGGTACAACTCTGCGTACAGTATTCGCCAGCTAACTTGAGGTCCCAGAAATTACCAACTAAGAGACACAGAGTAATAGTGCCCTGCCTACTCGGCTGCTATTGGTGGTAAAATTTTGACAAACGCCAATTGCATCGAATCTTATCAGGTGTTAAGATTGCTTGTGTTTCTTTTATTCTCATTACTACCTGGAAGAAATTATTTAGTTTCTAACAAATTTTAATTATAGTCCATCCGGAAATAAAAGATCCTAACTTATATAATCTTCAATTAGATAAATAACATGTTATTGTAATGGGTACCTTATTGTTAAAATATTATTTATGTACTCAGAATTCAGGTATAAAGCAGAACCGTTTCTATTAAAATCAATATATACCAATCATTTTAACAAATAATTAAATATTATTTATTAAGTTAGGATCATATATTTCCGGACGGACTTTACTTTATTAATTGTACAAGTTGTGTTAATTTGTAACAGAAAGCGTATCCTCAGAACTTGCAGGGCACTGTTTACAGTTATCGGATGGGCGGCGTCAATAGCTCCCTAGAAAGCATTTAGGACATCAAGTTAGCTGGCGAATACTATAGAATCGATCGCCTGCTGATAACTCAAGTGGTTGGTGATTTCTGACCTTAAATTTCTGGTCGTACTTTACCATATGCTTAAGGACCTGTATCGTCTGTATACAGGAGGACAGGGCATCCAGAGTTGGTGACCTTGAGATTATACAAACTATATAAACCGATTGGAAATAAATGATTCGCAAATTTTTTTGTTGAAAGAATAAAAAAGGAAATACAAGACCATTATCGCTCCATTCTTATCGACATCTACCGATGCAACGGGAGTAGGGATGGCGATCTGAAATCGATTAATCGAATAATCGATTTCTCGGACCGAATAAATCGATTTTTTAAATCGATATGTTGTAGTGAATCGATTCAGTGAATCGATATTTCACCCTTGAAAATCGACTTTCGATTTTTTTTGTGTTTTTGGTAGAGCGGTTTTTTTCAATTGTCCCGGCAACATCGCAAGTAGTGATGAGAGCGGAACCGCTCGGATACCAGTAGACTCGACAGACACTGTTGCTTTTTTTCAAAAAAGCTTATAGGGAACTCTATAAGTAGGGATGTTTGAAAAATTAAACGATTTTTATATAAATCAATTATTATTTTGTTATAATCGATTTTTAGTTATCGATTTTTCGAGTAATATTAATCGATTTTGTATGAATTACGTGTGTTTAAGGAGTGGATTTTCGAAAACGGCTCTCGTATTATTTATTGACTATTTTTCAAAATTTTGACACCTTTTGACGATTATTGACCATTTCTCAAAATTATTGACCATTTTTTAACATTAATTATCAATATCTTAGAGTTTTCATAATTTTTCCATTAAATAGTGGAATTAATTAGAAACACTTAGTTTCATTTAAAAAAGTAACATGAGTAGATTCCACAAAGTAAGGGTCCAAACAGTAAATTCATTTTTTAACAATTATTGACAGTTTTTGACAATTACTGATCATTTTTCAAAAATTATTGACCAATTTTGAACGTTTTGCAACAATTACTGATCATTTTTTAACAATTATTGACCAATTTTGACAGTTTTTCAACAATTATTGACCATTTTTCCAAACTTTTTGACAATTTTTGACCATTTTTTTTAAATTGACCATTTTTTACAATTATTGGCCAATTTTGACAGTTTTTCAACAATTATTGACCATTTTTTAAAAATTATTGACCATTTTTTACAATTATTGACCAATTTTGACAGTTTTTTAACAATTATTGACCATTTTTAAAAAAATTATTGACCAATTTTGACAGTTTTGCAACAATTACTGACCATTTTTCAAAATTTTAACAATTATTGACACTTTTCAACAGTTTTTGACAATAATTGACCATTTTTCGAATTTTTTTAAAAATTTTCGATAATTATCGACCACTCTTCAAAATTTTTGACAATTATTGACAATTTTCAGCAGTTTTTGACAATAATTGTCCATTTTTTAAAAATTATTGACAGTGTTTGACAAAAATTGTCTATTTTAAACAGTTTTTGACCATTATTGACCGATTTTGACAGTTTTTCAACAATTACTGATCAATTTTTAAAAATTACTG
Organism: Lochmaea crataegi; assembly: GCA_947563755.1. Taxonomy (NCBI): domain Eukaryota; kingdom Metazoa; phylum Arthropoda; class Insecta; order Coleoptera; family Chrysomelidae; genus Lochmaea; species Lochmaea crataegi. The sequence continues at coordinate 62,431,573 of OX387424.1, forward strand.
ACCAATTTTGACAGTTTTGCAACAATAACTGATCTTTTTTTTAAATTATTGACAATTTTTTTAATAATTATTGACCAATTTTGACAGTTTTTCAACAATTATTGACCATTTACCCAAATTTTTTGACAGTTTTTGAAAATTTTTGGCCATTTTTCAAAATTTTAACAATTATTGACAATTTTCAACAGTTTTTGACAATTATTGACCATATTTCAAAATTTTTGTCAATTTTCATATAATTTTATTTGATTTATTTTCAATCCGATAAATATAGTTAACGAATAAATCTCTTAGGTTTATTATCGGAATATATACGAAAAGCATGTCCATTTTTAAAACAATCCAAAAAAAAAATCAACGATCTTTTCGCAGAAATCGATTTATTTTTTATTAAAATCGATTTTTTCGACAAATCCATTAATTTTGAATGAAGAAAAATCGATTATTATTTTCCATTAATCTCACACATTTCTAATCCGATACTTTGTGGTAATAATATGGTAATAAAAAAATAATTGTTATTATTATCGAATTCCCTGAACTTAAAAAAAATCCCCAATTTTACTGATAAGAGATCCCGGAGAGAGATTGTTTATTCAGGGGTACCTTTCTTGTTGTTTTTCAATAAAAAAGATCGATTTATATTTACATTGTAAAAAATACAAACTTAAGAAAAATCGATTTTTTTGAAATCGATCTTTTAGACCTCGATTTTTTTATGTATCGATTCATCAGTTTACGATTCGAATCGATTTAAAAATCGATCTTTTTTAGAAAGAATCGCCATCCCTAAACGGGAGTATTTGTGTGGTTACTAAAAAATACCGCCGTTCTTAAATAGCCCTGGCCTGGTGACCTGGGCACTGCAACCATATATGGACTAACTGCAATCTCGAAGTAAAATAATTGCCAACAAAACATCGACAATCGAAGGTGAGTCAGTTATTATGTGAGTAATGTGTTACTGTTGTTACTTAAACGATCTTTTACTTTTTTTTTATTTGCGACATGCGGACAACCCCGATTTTTGGGCGCCATTAACAGTGGCACAGTTACTTCTAGGAGAAGTCTACACTATGTAAAAGTTTTAAAAAATCGAAAATTATGAAACTTTTAAACACATTTTTCGGGAAACTTACAGAAAAATCGTCCCAGATTAATAGGCATTAATCAGGTTTTCGAATAAAGCTAGATTTATACACATTATACCTACGAGGAAAAACAAAATTACGTTTTTATCATATGTGCTTAAGACACACTGCGGTGAAATACGTTCTTTGGATGTCGCACAAAACCTTCCAGTACGTCAGCTTGATTTATTTCCTACAGACTTTTTTTTATTTATTTCGATATCTCGATTTCTGTTCCGTAATATTTACATATGCTACAATTAAGAACGCCATGAGAACAAAATTGTCGTAATATCAGTTTGAGACTGCGCTAAAGCCTTAGCTTTTTTGGATGAAATTGTGAATATACCACGAGAAAATTTATCGTCAATCAGAAATAATCGAAGGTCTGGCAGACTTGCGTCTAGGCCACCGTTTAATTTTCTTGCACGCATGCGCATTTATGATCAGTTTGCCTTGTCTTGTCATTTTGAATTTTTAGGTTAGAATAATTAGGAACTAATACTTGTTTTTGTTTCCATTCCATTCACCCTGTCCCTTCTGTATAGCTTTTTCAATGATTTTCCTTGCCCTTTTCGATAAATTAGAAGGCAAACTGATCATGAAATGCGCATGCGGGCTAGAAAATTAAACGGTGGCACTAGACGCAAGTGGACTGGCAGTAGAGATGGCGATTCTTTCTAAAAAAGATCGATTTTTAAATCGATTCGAATCGTAAACTGATGAATCGATACATAAAAAAATCGAGGTCTAAAAGATCGATTTCAAAAAAATCGATTTTTCTCAAGTTTGTATTTTTTACAATGTAAATATAAATCGATCTTTTTTATTGAAAAACAACAAGAAAGGTACCCCTGAATAAACAATCTCTCTCCGGGATCTCTTATCAGTAAAATTGGGGATTTTTTTTAAGTTCAGGGAATTCGATAATAATAACAATTATTTTTTTATTACCATATTATTACCACAAAGTATCGGATTAGGAATGTGTGAGATTAATGGAAAATAATAATCGATTTTTCTTCATTCAAAATTAATGGATTTGTCGAAAAAATCGATTTTAATAAAAAATAAATCGATTTCTGCGAAAAGATCGTTTATTTTTTTTGGATTGTTTTAAAAATGGACATGCTTTTCGTATATATTCCGATAATAAACCTAAGAGATTTATTCGTTAACGATATTTATCGGATTGAAAAAAAATCAAATAAAATTATATGAAAATTGACAAAAATTTTGAAATATGGTCAATAATTGTCAAAAACTGTTGAAAATTGTCAATAATTGTTAAAATTTTGAAAAATGGCCAAAAATTTTCAAAAATGGTCAAAAAATTTGGGTAAATGGTCAATAATTGTTGAAAAACTGTCAAAATTGGTCAATAATTATTAAAAAAATGGTCAATAATTTAAAAAAAAGATCAGTTATTGTTGCAAAACTGTCAAAATGGGTCAGTAATTTTTAAAAATTGATCAGTAATTGTTGAAAAACTGTCAAAATTGGTCAATAATGGTCAAAAACTGTTTAAAATAGACAATTTTTGTCAAACACTGTCAATAATTTTTAAAAAATGGACAATTATTGTCAAAAACTGCTGAAAATTGTCAATAATTGCCAAAAATTTTGAAGAGTGGTCGATAATTATCGAAATTTTTTAAAAAAATTCGAAAAATGGTCAATTATTGTCAAAAACTGTTGAAAAGTGTCAATAATTGTTAAAATTTTGGAAAATGGTCAGTAATTGTTGCAAAATTGTCAAAATTGGTCAATAATTTTTTTAAAAATGGTCAATAATTGTTAAAAAACTGTCAAAATTGGTCAATAATTGTAAAAAATGGTCAATAATTGTTGAAAAACTGTCAAAATTGGCCAATAATTGTAAAAAATGGTCAATTTAAAAAAAATGGTCAAAATCTGTCAAAAAGGTTGGGAAAATGGTCAATAATTGTTGAAAAACTGTCAAAATTGGTCAATAATTGTTAAAAAATGATCAGTAATTGTTGCAAAACGTTCAAAATTGGTCAATAATTTTTGAAAAATGATCAGTAATTGTCGAAAAACTGTCAAAATTGGTTAATAATTGTCAATTAATTGTTAAAAATGGACGATTTTTGTCAAAAACTGTCAATAATTGTTAAAAAATGAATTTACTTTTTGGACCCTTACTTTGTGGAATCTACTCATGTTACTTTTCTAAATGAAACTAAGTGTTTCTAATTAATTCCACTATTTAATGGAAAAATTATGAAAACTCTAAGATATTGATAATTAATGTTAAAAAATGGTCAATAATTTTGAGAAATGGTCAATAATCGTCAAAAGGTGTCAAAATTTTGAAAAATAGTCAATAAATAATACGAGAGCCGTTTTCGAAAATCCACTCCTTAAACACACGTAATTCATACAAAATCGATTAATATTACTCGAAAAATCGATAACTAAAAATCGATTATAACAAAATAATAATTGATTTATATAAAAATCGTTTAATTTTTCAAACATCCCTACTTATAAAGTTCCCTATAAGCTTTTTTGAAAAAAAGCAACAGTGTCTGTCGAGTCTACTAGGATCCGAGCGGTTCCACACTCATCACTACTTGCGATGTTGCCGGAGCAATTGAAAAAAAAGCCGCTCTACCAAAAACACAAAAAAAAATCGAAAGTCGATTTTCAGGGGTGAAATATCGATTCAATACAACATATCGATTTAAAAAATCGATTTATTCGGTCCGAGGAATCGATTATTCGATTAATCGATTTCAGATCGCCATCCCTAACTGGCAGTGGTAGAAAATGTAAAGCCGGGGCTTCACCAAACTGGACACATGCCAGCGGTCTGTTTTCGCCAGCGGCCAAATGTCGGTAATTATCAAAAGAACATCCGCAGCATAACGGATAGCAGACAAACTAACACATTTTTAATCACACTAGGCTGTTATGTGTAATTATGGAGTACACTCTACATATCTGCTGTAAGTTCCTTGTGGTATATGCATTATTCTTTGATTTTCCCAAAAAATAGCAAAAAGTACACTCTACGTTTGTGATTTTTGTTTTTGGTCCCAGTAGATAGCCACAGACCATAATGCAGAAGTTCCCTTCCACTGTAAACGTTTCTTATGAAATTAGGCCGTCCTCTGAACCCAATCTTTTTATGCCTTTTATTATCGATAATGATTTTTAGGGCCATATATCCTAATAAAATATCATCTTCGTCAAACATTATCGATAAAAGCCACTCAGCAACGAACTGAACAAGCCAGTTTGGATAGTTGAAATTATTTCCGATGAATTTTATTCCGGCGGTGAGGCCGCTTGTGCCGCCTGCCTAGCCAAGCCCAGTATGTGATTTATTGTTTTGCCTGCCTTAAGAAATCGACGCTTGACATCCGTGCAGATGCTGGATTGAAAAATTGCAGACCAGCTGGTGTCAACATATTAATTGTACTGATGTCCTGTGGCCAAACTTTATGTTTATGATAACTCATAGTTTTGTGTGCATTCACCGGATGGTAGGAAGCGAATTTGGAGGTTATGAGAAGTTTACTTTTAGATCCCGTACCATTCATGGAAGGGTGGACCGAAATAGCAATGGAAACTCGTACTGAGTTTTTGATTTAAGGGTGGATCACACTAGGCTAGTTGCCAGTCGCGTTTTGAGGAAGCTCCATCGATCCGACTAGCCGGCCAATATTTCTAGCGGCTGACAAAGTTAGACATGTTCAACTTTTGGTTGTCAGTCAGTGGCGAGTAGCGCAGTTTGGCAACTAGCTAAGTGTGACCCGCGCTTAAGTTCGCAGCATTTAAGTACAATATTGTTAAGCCGATTACGTTGTGCCATTTTCACACTTTATTCTCTTGCAAGATAATGCGAGAAATTGAATTGGCTAGATGGAAATCTTATTGAACATGTCTTAGGGCCCGTTCCCACTTAGACGGTCCGTCTAAAGAGACGGATATGCCAGTGACAGTACAATTTATATGACAATGTTCACATTAAGAAAAAAACGGATCAGGGTTTTTAGGCGGACGTTTTGACGCTGCGAAGAGCCGGATCGGATATAGTGTGAACGAATTTTCTGACGAGACGGCACCAATGGGCCTCCCTCCTACCCTCGGCAACCCGCGCCGCACCCATGTCCATTGAAATTCATCAAAAGAGGAAATAGACATCCGGAAGTAGTTAAAAAACTTTGTTTCATCATTTCTTAATTCACCCATTAATATTTCAAATGTTCCAGCTGAAAATTTTTCTCGTCGAATAGGATTCACCCAAAGTTTTCTTTTACATCTTCTTCATCTTCTTAACCACAACACTGGGATGTCGAGTACGAAGACTGAACGCAGACTGATCGGAGCCCAGTGTTGCCAAACATCAAATTCTGAATTTCCTAATAAATTCTCTATTTAACAGTAAATTTCCCTGCATTTTAAAGATTTAAAAAAATACAGTACCCACTAGTAAATTACTTTTACTTAATTACAGTTAACTGTAAATAATTGTCATATTAGTAAAGCGTGATATATAGACGTCAAAAAATAATAGTTCAATACTATTAAACGCTTTACAAATTAGAAAAATTATTTTCCACAGAGCAGACCGTCCACTAAGAAGCAACAACTACTTCTCGGACTATATGCCCCGACAGACATTGAATTACACTTCTAAAGTAAACGGGGTTGGTATAACTGTTAAGATAGAACCAACCATTCTGGTTTGCGATTAGAAGGAATAACATCACTTGTGGACCGGTTTCGGCGTATTGCGCCTCATCAGCACAAGGTAGATGCTATTCGTCCAGAAGCTCTGAGAGCATAATCCTGGACTAGATAGTAATAATAATAATAATAGAACATAATCCTAGTATCAACGTAGTCTCTTAACACTTCACACTAACATGTTCTAATTAATGCATATATATCATTATTATGGAATTTTATCATATCATTAGTAACTTTAAAGTTGTAACAACTTAATTCTTGGTTGTTCAAATGAGATTTTGTTATACAAATAGATACTATATGACATATAGTGACATAACCTTAAAAGTGCTGCCAACCACACAGTCTTAACAATTTTTATTACTGCAGTGATTTACAAAAAATGAATCTACCACTTAGTAAATGATTTTAGTTATTTCAATTTTTTTAATGCTAAAATTCCCTGTTTCCGAGGTAAATAAGAACTTTTTTCCCTTATTCCCTTTTACTACTAAATTTCCCCGAGACGAGGGAAATTTCCCTGCACCTGGCAACTCTGTCAGAGCCTGCTGGTGCAAGTGTGAAAACACACGTCCGGCCGCCGTCATCCGTTTAAACAGACGGTCCGTTTAAGTGGAAACGGGCCTTTAGACTACCTCGGTAGACGTGTAAGAATAGCGGAGTGGAACAAATTGGTGGGGCTGGCGATAATATTAAAAGAACAATAAAATTAAGTAACACGTGTTTTATATCGTACACATTTGTTCTATTTAACGTACGTCTATGGTATGTGCAAACAAAAGATGACTAACGTAAAATTCTATTCTTCGTTAATGTCTCATCGCCGTCGCGATGAGTTGTTGGTTAGTCGATAATAGTGTCTGGTTACAAGTTAATCGATACACTTACACACGTGCATATACAGGGTGAGTTACGAAGAACTGTACATACTTCTACCATAAGTAGAGGCACGTTAGGGGATTATCAAATGACCGTTAAAAAATGTCTTCTTGTTTTGATTATTAGTATACAGGGTGAATTATGGATCTTCACCAAAGCAATGTTTCGTCATATCTTTTCAATTAGTCGATTTGTCTAATTTTTTGGTGAAAAAAAATCCATGACCGTCTTCGTGAAAATTAGTGAGACTGCTTCATATTCAACACTTCACCCTGTATATGATTTTTATAAAATATGATATAATTTTTTCAGAGGTCATAAATAGACAGTTAGTTTTTTCTTGTTTCACTTACTTCACATTTCCAATTAAAGATTCGTTTTAGAGTCAAATTCAAAATTGGCAATAATGAAATATCTTACTGTATAATAATTTAAAAACCTTTAAAATAAATAGAAACGACACACAATGTAGTATAATATAGCAAATACCATAATTTGAATTGATTTACAGGGCCGGATTTGAAAATCTGACATATCTGGTTCATCTCAATAAGTCGCCCTGTATGTAACTTTCTTTTTTATTGTTTGGTTATTGTTATTTATTTTATTTTTTAATTTATGAATAAACATTTCCTGGGCTTGTTCATTTTCCTCAAACAAATAGAAAACTAGGTTATTACAAACATTTTTTATCTGTTTTTTGACTATTACCGGTGGAAAAAGTTACATACAGGGTGAATTATTGAGATGAACCAGATATGCCAGATTTTTAAATCCGGCCCTGTAAATCAATACAAATTATGGTATTTACCACAGATCACCTACCTATAGATAGGCATCTGACCCGTGGCGCTTCATGTGGCGAATTAATTGTACGGGTGGCGCCACCTTGAGAGCCTGAGCAGTAGCTCTAGCAACTTTGACATGGTTGTGATCTTCGCTAACAGCAGAAAAAGAAGATTCCTGTAATTTTACAGTTTTTGGCGGCATATTCAAAATTACTGTAATTTTACTTTTATTGCAAAATGGCATTTATGGTCCATTTTTTGATATTTCATTTAAATCAACTCAACATTTGATTGATATTACAATAATAACAATCAAATAGTCAAGTTAAATTAAATGAAATATCAAAAAATGGACCATATAATGCCTGAAGTGGAAAAAATAAAGCAATAATCATCAAGTTTATATATTTTATTCAATATAAAAAAGTACGCAATAAATAAAACGTTTTTTAAAATCTTTGAATGACAAACAGGAAGAACAATAAATGTTTAACAACAAAGCAATAAGCTAAATAACTTTGAAAAATCTCAGCATGCGATGTAAGGTAAAACGAGTTTTTAAAGTAAGTCTTAATAAGTTAACAATTATTAACAGTGATCAACGACGCAAAGTAGAACAAATAGTGAAACAGTGACCCTCTCACCCTTAATATTGAAAAACAGAAAAAGAAGCATATTCTGGAATGCAAAAATAATTAAATATAATATAGTGAAGTTAAAAAGACACAAACATTTAATAAAAATCAATAATCATTAAAATAAATACTAAAATAAAAAGCGAGGAGATGGTAGTATTGTTTTCAAACAAATAACTTTTAGTAATACACAAATATGAGAAGATAATTACAAAATGGGCTAAAAAGGAAAATTAAACTAAAAATACCAACAAAATAATGAATATACAGGGAACATAAAAAAGAAACTGACATGTGTTTTGTATGATGTTGATAAAATACCAATCATCAAGCTGATCTATTTCATAATAACTCATAATGATCTCTTTTCCGGTCTGTTGCGGCGTATAAGATATTTATTATGGGCCAATTGAAATGGACCATCTCTGTTAATCACTCTCATGTCATTACCTTTCAAAACCCCTTTAAGATTTTTTTTGAGGGTCACTGTCTTATGAAAATATTTGCTGCACCGGCTTCTGCAAATAAAGAAAGTAAAATATGAGGAAACTGACAAATGTATTTCAAAAATATTTATAAAGAATAACATTTTTTCATACAAATCAAAAAATAGCTTATATTAAAAAAAACATGAAGCACATTTCTACAGTTTGCTAATAACACTGTTAACTAAAATGTGCACACCATTTAAAAAACTTAGTTTACAAGATTATGACTATCATTACTTCTATATAATTTATTAGGTAGCTACATTTGGATATTTTTAATTAGCTCAAACAAACAATACATATGATTGTAAACATTTACATATTTGTTTCTCGAAACTGCTTACCTTCGAAAAATGCTTGGACCTTTCTTCGGGAAATCCTTTTTTTGTTCTTTTCAGTACCTGTAGACAATTTATTCATTTACTAATATAATACTATAAAATATGTAATTTAGTTAGTTTTTGATGGGAATTAAACAAACCAAATAATATAACAAAAGGAACATACAGAAGATATACTATTTTATACATACCAGCATTTGATAATTGCTCGATACTCTCCAATTCATCCACCTCTAACTCCTTACTCGTGGATTGAATAGCTATAACATAAAAATTAGGAGATAAATAAATCAAATAATATAACGAAAGGAACAGACAGATGATATTTTATTTTATACATACCATTATCTGATAATGGCTTAATGCCCTTCAATCCTTCCTCCTCAAACCCCTTGCTCGTGGATGGAATAGCTATAACATAAAAATTAGGTGTTTATCTTTTCTTAGGTACACTGTACGATTGCCAAAATTATAGCTAATGAGTTGCATAAAACTCGCCATTAATTAATTTCCGTATATAAGTTTTTGTTGGTGTTTACACCTTCCCAACTGGCGAATAAGTTGCTGATGTGGAGGGCATTTCCATCATATCTACAGAATCTTTATATATAAGTAAATTTTTTTTCAAACTCTAGAAAATAAATATCTTTAATTTTCTCGGGAGTTGTTTCCTGTGAGGGCACCATAGTGGGGAACAAAAAATCGGAATCCCCTTTGGATTGTAATCTAAAAAACATAATCACATTTAATAACATTCAATAAATATATGTACAAAAAGAATTACATACCAGGAAAAAACAGCGATGGCAAAGAAAACCTTTTCAATAGTTGCCTTCGACTACTTCTACTATTAAAAAGCAGGCCTGGCCAAAATGACGAGGGCATATTCTCCAATGTTTTCGCCTCCAAAGATTGGTTTCCACTTCTTTCCAGCCAAACTGTACGTTCTTTTTCGAGACTGGGAAGTATAAGGCTGTATAAAAGAATAACTACTTCAATATTTTGTCACTTTTTAGTTAATGAAACATGTTTTATTTTATAAAAATATAAAGCTTACCGGGTACACCCCACATTACAGTCCTTCACTATACATTTTCTGTAAAGTCCACACTAAACAATAAAATAAACACACCCTGTCGACCTGAACAAAAAATATAAATATATTAAAGAAAAACAATTTTTTAAAACTGAACTAACCCAGAAATAAAACTAATCGTCGTAAACGTGGTTGTTATTAGGTTAAGTTATTAGTGGTGACATATGTGGAAAAATCTGGAATTACTACTAACGGCGTTACAGTTCTCATTAAATCCGCAATTTTAGAAGTGCTCTGGCTCTCCAGGTGGCAGTACCATCGCGCGATCAGAGTGCCCATACCCTGTATTTACCATACTGGAGCACAAAAATTTCTTTTTAATAACTAAACATTATTATACAGTAAGATATTTCATTATTGCCAATTTTCAATCTCTGAAAAAATTATATCAGATTTTAGAAAAATCATATACAGAGTGAAGTGTTGAATATGAAGCAGTCTCACAAATTTTCACGAAGACGGTCCTGGATTTTTTTCATTATGAATATGTCATTTAGTTGCCAGAAACCAATACACACTTTCACCAAAAAATGAGACAAATCGACTTAATCATTGAAAAGATATGACGAAACATTGTTTTGATGAAGATCCATAATTCACCCTGTATATTAATAATCAAAACAAGAAGACTTTTTTAATGCTCATTTGATAATCCCCTAACGTGCCTCTACTTATGGTAGAAGTATGTACAGTTCCTCGTAACTCACCCTGTATACCACTGAAGAGGTGCACATCTTTCTGGTGATAATTTTATTTAATAGGTTCAAATAGTTGATGACTCACTTTATTAAATTTGAAAAAAAATGTGACATTGAATGGATAACGCCCGTTGTTATCCTTACAAAATTATTGTTATTTGTTGTCTCTCTATCGTCTTCCAAGTTTTTGGTACGAAGTCCTGGGACAACCTGTATCAAAAATTAATTCGGATCAAAAGCAATAATTATAAAAGACTGTCAAAAATGGTCGATAATTGTTAAAAATTATCAAAGATTTGGAAAAATTGTCAAAAATGGTCAATAATTGTCAGAATCTGTCAAAAATTGTCAAATATTTTAAAAAATGGTCAAAAATAGTCAATAATTGTTAAAATTTTGAATGATGATCAAAAACTGTCAAAATTTTTGAAAGTTGTCAAAAATAGTCAATAATTGTCAGAAACCGTCAAAAATGGTCAATAATTTTAAAAATTTTGTAAAATGGTCGAAAATTGTTAAAATTTTGAAAAAATTGCCAATAATTATAAAAAAATGTCAAAAATGGTCAATAATTGTTGAAAAGTTGTCAAAAATGGTCAATAATTGTCAGAACCTGTCAAAAATGCTCAAAAATTGGCAAAAATGGTCAATGATTGTTAAAATTTGGAAAAATGGTCTAAAATGGTCAACATTTTTGAAAAATTGTCAAAATTGATCAACATTTTTTAAAAATTGTCAAAATTGATGAATAATTGTCAAAAATAGTCAATAATTGTTAAAATTTGAAAAAATAGTCAAAAATTGTCAATAATTGTCAAAATTTTGAAAAAATGGTCAATAATTATAAAAAACTGTCAAAAATGGTCAATAATTATAAAAAATTGTCAAAATTTTTGAAAAATGGTCAGTTTTTAAAAATGGTCAATAATTGTCAGAACCTGTCAAAAATGGTCAATAATTGTTAAAATTTGGAAAAATGATCTATAATTGTCAAAAATGGTCTATAAATGTCAAAAATGGTCTATAATTGTCAAAAATGATCAATAATTGTTAAAATTTAAAAAAATAGTCAAAAATTGTCAAAATTTTTGAAAAAATGGTCAATAATTGTCAAAAATTTTGAAAAATGGTCATTCTATTGTGCATAAGAAGCAAGCTTCTAACGGCGGTCCGACGACCGCTCACCTCTTCTTTTTGTTTTACTAACCATAAAAATAAATATTGAGTTACTTTACTTGTATTCTTTAAATTTGTGCAGTTGTAGAAAAAGTATAGTGTGCAAAATGTGGGGAAAGTACTTTTCTCACTCGTGTGTTTGCGGCACTCGCCCTTTGGGCTCGTGCCACAAACTTCCACACTCGTGAGAAAAGTTGAACTTTCCCCACTTGTTGCACAATATACTATTTCCCAGGTTGTGGGGGTGTTAGTAAAAGTGGCCAAGAGAAATTGCTGAAAATTATTTTCAACCTAAAAATTTCACTCCTAGGGGGCGTTACTGCTGTGTTCAAATCTAAAATTACTATTATCTCAGAAAATGGCAGCATGAGCTATAACTTTATTATCATCATTTGAAAGCACGACTAATACCAGATAATTTTCTATAGTGACATTTCTTTGTATCTGTCATAATAAGCGAGAAGGAATACTATCTATTTTTAGAGTTTAAATTTTAATATTTCGTTAACTATTCAACCTATCCGACTGTTTCTGGACTCATATGAAAGAGAGTTGTGTGGATTTTGAAGACCTTATCCATTACTTTAAAACAGATAAACTAGAGGTCGCTTTATGCAGCGATTACTTATTTTTACGATTTTATTAAAAAAAATGAATGAAACGTTACTATTCTAGTAACATATTCTGAAACAGCTTTAAATTTTTTATATTTTAGTGAAAAACGCATCTCTATTCGTTTTTGACTAACCGTAAAGAATGTCAAAAACGAACATGTAAATGATCAAAATTAGCAAATTAGCTAACCATAAGTAGGCTTTTGCTAATTACTATTTATTTATTCAAAGAAACACACTGTATTATACTTAATTTATATACACACTCTACTTAATGTCTACTAATTTATTTACACTCGGTATAATAGTTCTAATTTATTTTTACCACTTGAATATTACACTATTTATCTTCACTATTTCATTCACTGTCCGATTACTAAGAACTTCTGTGAACTAACTCTTTACTGTCCGTTTCTCTAATTGTTCACACAGTCAAAAACCCGCGTATATATAATCCTTGCCAACTCTTGAAAATTCCAGTACCTTCCGCGCTCGTCCTATGCACAAACAAAGCGTTTTACTCGAATGTTCTCGAAAGAGGCGCAGCCACCAAAATTTACAGTCGATGGACAGGGCCGGCTTTGAGTTGGTGACCTCGCAACAATAATTTTTCACATTTTTACGATAAGTCAAAAACGAATAGAGATATCAAGATGCGGTTTTCATTAAAATATAAAAAATTTAAAGCTATTTCAGAATATGTTACTAAAATAGTAAAGTTTCATTTACTTTTTTGATAAAATCGTAAAAACAAGTAATCCCTCCATACAACGACCTCTAGTTTATCTGTTTTAAAGTAATCGATAAGGAATAGTCTTCAAAATCCACACAACTCTCTTCCATATAAGTCCAGAAACAGTCCCAAAAAAAATTAATTTAGTATCGCCGGCTGCTAAAGCCGCCACCATCTACACTGTTAAAAAAATACAAAATATTAAATTTCACAAAATATATTGTAGATTCTATACACATCATAGAAATTTGATAAAACTTTTTCCGTGTACTCTAATAATCAAAACATTAATTCAGTATCGTCGGCTGCTAAAGCCGCCACCATCTACACTGTTGAAAAAAATACTAAAAATTAAATTACATAAAAAATGTTTTAGATTCTATAAGCATCATAGAAATTTGATGAAACTTTTTCTGTGTACTCTAATAATCAAAACAATCATTCAGTATCATTGGCTGATAAAGCCGGAACCATCTACACTGTTAAAAGAATACAAAATATTAAATTTCACAAAATATGTTGTAGAGTCTATACGCATCATAGAAATTTGATAAAACTTTTTCCGTGTACTCTAATAATCAAAACATTAATTCAGTATCGTCGGCTGCTAAAGCCGCCACCATCTACACTGTTGAAAAAAATACTAAAAATTAAATTTCATAAAAAATGTTTTAGATTCTATAAGCATAATAGAAATTTGATGAAACTTTTTCTGTGTACTCTAATAATCAAAACAATCATTCAGTATCATTGGCTGCTAAAGCCGGAACCATCTACACTGTTAAAAAAATACAAAATATTAAATTTCATAAAAAAATGTTTTAGATTCTATAAGCATCATAGAAATTTGATGAAACTTTTTCTGTGTGCTCTAATAATCAAAACAGTCATTCAGTGTCAATGGCTGATAAAGCCGGAACCATCTACACTGTTAAAAAAATACAAAATATTAAATTTCACAAAATATGTTGTAGATTCTATACGCATCATAGAAATTTGATAAAAGTTTTTCCGTGTACTCTAATAATCAAAACATTAATTCAGTATCGTCGGCTGCTAAAGCCGCCACCATCTACACTGTTGAAAAAAATACTAAAAATTAAATTTCATAAAAAATGTTTTAGATTCTATAAGCATAATAGAAATTTGATGAAACTTTTTCTGTGTACTCTAATAATCAAAACAATCATTCAGTATCATTGGCTGCTAAAGCCGGAACCATCTACACTGTTAAAAAAATACAAAATATAAAATTTCACAAAATATGTTGTAGAGTCTATACGCATAATAGAAATTTGGTAAAACTTTTTCTGTGTATTCTAATAATCAAAACATTAATTCAGTATCGTTGGCTGCTAAAGCCGCCACCATCTACACTGTTGAAAAAAATACTAAAAATTAAATTTCATAAAAAATGTTTTAGATTCTATAAGCATCATAGAAATTTGATGAAACTTTTTCTGTGTACTCTAATAATCAAAACAGTAATTCAGTATCATTGGCTGATAAAGCCGGAACCATCTACACTGTTAAAAAAATACAAAATATTAAATTTTGCAAAATATGTTGTAGATTCTATACGCATCATAGAAATTTGATAAAAGTTTTTCCGTGTACTCTAATAATCAAAACATTAATTCAGTATCGTCGGCTGCTAAAGCCGCCACCATCTACACTGTTGAAAAAAATACTAAAAATTAAATTTCATAAAAAATGTTTTAGATTCTATAAGCATAATAGAAATTTGATGAAACTTTTTCTGTGTACTCTAATAATCAAAACAATCATTCAGTATCATTGGCTGCTAAAGCCGGAACCATCTACACTGTTAAAAAAATACAAAATATTAAATTTCACAAAATATGTTGTAGAGTCTATACGCATCATAGAAATTTGATAAAACTTTTTCCGTGTACTCTAATAATCAAAACATTAATTCAGTATCTTCGGCTGCTAAAGCCGCCACCATCTACACTGTTGAAAAAAATACTAAAAATTAAATTTCATAAAAAATGTTTTAGAAATAGAAATAGAAATTTGATGAAACTTTTTATCATATAATATCATATAATAATCAAAACATTAATTCAGTATCGTCGGCTGCTAAAGCCGTCGCCATTTATGTATTAGATTTGAAATAGTATCTAAAAAATGTTGAACTGGAAAATTGGGACCGGCAAAAATTGCAAAATTTATAAACAATTTAGTAAACAAAAAGTAGTGAACATTTTTTGTCGACGGATATTGTTCATTCATGTGTCTAGGTAGTACCAAAATGTATTTATTCCTTAATATTCATATTTAATTGGTTAAAACAAATTTTTTTGAATGTTTTCACTAATAGTTTTTGAAATATTTTTTTAAATGTTCTGTTGAAAAAAATCAAAGATATTTGCATTGCAATTTAGTTTATTGAAAATCATTTAGTTGAAATTTTCCATTATAAATCTCCCAGATTGAACTAAAGTAAATTTGACGTAAACAATTTATGTTTGAAACGTTTATTGCTCAACTTCCCCAGTAAATTAATCATATTCCAATGAATTACATCGCCTCGGCAACCGATATCGATAAATTTGTCATCAAAGTTATGACTACCGATAATAAATCTTGTAAAAGTGCGAAAGGACTAACAAAATAATTACAAGATTTAGATTAGAGTGTATCAAGAGATGAAACGGCTTTATTTCGAATTCTAACTAAAAATAAAACACTACTAGTTTTAAGAATAGAACGACTTACGCTAATTTTAGAACCGAGGAAAATAGTTTGCAGGATTAACTGAAATACTGTTGGGATTGGCTAAATAGTTGAGTTGTCTTAACACCTTTCTTTGATCCTTTTATTGTATAATTATACAAAATTGGTGTTAATCTTTTAATACTAAATTTTGGGAAAATATTAAGTTTAAATAACTTGAGATATGGCAGAATAAATATATTATTCAAAGGATATACAACAGAGTTTTGAAAAATATTTTTCAAAAACAGTGACCGTTCAACTAAGAAGCAACAACTACTTCTCGGGCTATATGCCCAGACAGACATTGAATTACACTCCTAAGTCAAACGGGGTCGGTATGTTCTACAAGATATAACCAACCATTCTGGTTTGTAATTAGAGGACAACATAACTTGCAAACCAGTTTCGGCGTACTTGCGCCTCATCTGTACAAAATATATGTTCTCGTCCGAGAGCTAATCCCGGACTGAATCTGACAGTAAAATTACAATCAATACATGTCTTCCAGTAATGGAAGTGTTAAAGTTGTGACGATAGCGACATCTTCACCTCCAACCACAAACAAAAATTCGAATTTCATATCTTTACTAAATACGACAATTTTACAGGAAACTGTAATAATAGTTTTTTAAATAACTTGTTTATTTTTCGAAACATCAGTTTTTTTGGCATACTCTATATAAAATCAGTGTGAAACCCAAAAAAAAAATCAAAGAAAAATATATTTATGGCCATAAATATTTCTTTTATTCGGCATAAAGTCGTCGGAGAAATTTTTACAGGGAATAGGAGATTATTAACGAACCGGTAGGTTTGAAATTTTCCAATGATGCAAGATTAATCATGGAGAAAATCTTGAACGAATTAGCTAGAGTTTAAAAGTTTGCAATTGATATTAGACAAACTATGAACATTAGATGCATTTAGCTATAAGGTAACCTACAGAGTGTCATTTAAAATTGATGTGATATTTGAGATTCTTAGTTTAGGTTTAAGGTCGAAACACACCTCATAGAAATAGCGACTGATCATCACCGTCGAGTGGTCAACTCGACGGTCGAGTATGTGCTCACTAACGCATCGACACGGGATCAGCACCGCCGCGATACCCGACTATAGGCTTCATTTTATATTGTCTTATATTGGCACGACGTCCGCAAAATATTCTCTCTGAGAAATGTGTTGTGGTTGAGGCGTTGACGTGCCTTGTCGGTGCCATGCTGATGCTGTTAGGTATGCGCACTTACATTTAAATACACATAAGAAATAAAATCTGCTGGTGATGATCAGTCGCTGTTCCTATGAGGTGTTGATAGGTGTGTTTCGACCTTTACTCTTAAAAACATTTTTCTTAATGTGGCCATTTCTGGATTCCTGCGTTAAAAGTTGGGTTCTTCTGTAGGCATATAAAATTATTTACGTTTTGTTTTTGAATAATTCCTTAATACTGCGCAATATTACTAGCTTTTACAAGTTACGGTTCCGTTTGGTCAGATTTTGTAGGAATTATGGAAAATGTATTAATGATACTAATAAGGGGCGTCCATTAATTAGGTGAGGCATTTTTGAGGATTTTTTTGAACCCCTCCCCCCTTGGCGAGAGGTAGTGAGATTTTCCTCGACCCCCTCCCCCCTCCCCTAATCTTACGTGAGATTTTTCGAAATTTGTGTTTTGGATGTAAAAGCGTTATTTGAAAAAAAAATTTATATTTATATATATACATATACAGGGTGTTTCTAAATTCATGCGACAAAATTCAGGAGGTGATTGCTCGTATGAAATTAAGATGGGTCTTTCCTATTACAAAATTTCCTCAGCCCACCCCTTTCCGAGATATCACCCTTAAAAGGTGGTGACTAAAATTGAGTTTTTATTTTTTTTCCAAAATTTCAGTAAAGCTAGAAACGTGAAATTCTGTAATTTTCGTGCACTCGAAAAGGACTAACCACGGGAATTTTTTCAATATACGGGGGTGAAATTAGCAACCCTTACTTTATTTCATATAAAAACTTTTTCGAGAAAAAGTTTTATGAAATAAAATTTAACTTAAAATCCTTGTTTTATTTAAAAAATTTTTTCATTATTCATTTTTTTCCCCAAAACCAATAGCTGCAGAGAAAAAAAATAAACACCATAATTTATAATTTTTTTGATAAATTGAGTGGAAAACGGTAAAGATGTAAAATGTAATAAGAAATGCTGGAAATTACAAAATTTCAAGTTTCTAGCTTTACTGAAATTTTAGAAGAAAAAAATAAAAACCCAATTTTAGTTACTACCTTTTAAGGGTGATATCTCGGTAAGGGATGGGCCGAGGAAATTTTGTTATAGGAGAGATCCATCTTAATTTCATACCTCACCTCCTTAATTTTGTCGCATGAATTTAGAAACACCCTGTATATTTTGTGACGATATTTAATTTTTTATTCTTTTTTTTTTTCAATTTTATTTTATTTTAATTATAAATTTTTATTCAGATATTTTTTTATTTTAATATATTTCTTTAATTTTTTTTATGGGCTCCGGCTAACTAAATATATTCTTTGTTCTATTATTTTTTATTTGAAAATTTTGAACTTTATGAAAATTTAATTTAATCCTCAAGTAAATCAACTGCAGACTCTTGTGCGTCAGCACTCTGGGCATACGGATTCGATCTTTATGATTCAGAACTATGGTATTTATCACTTAACTATAAACACTATCTACTATGAAAACTCCTAATTTTATCAATATAAGTTTATTATGAAAAACAAATTTTTTTTGTTTTGACAAAAATAACTACTTATATCGTCAGCAAATTTAATGCCCCTTCTGACACCTCTTCTTTGTTAATTGAATTTGTTTCCCTTACATTTCTTTGTTATTTCGTCCACATAGGTAATGAATAAAGTTGGACTGGAAAACTGCCTCCTTCGGCTCTTGTGTTATCAGTTCCAAAATGATGTGGAAATACCTAGGCAAACTCAATGAACTAGGCAAGAACAATACTTACTGTGGATTCCAGGATACACTGGGATAGAAGGAAATGAAATAGCGGATGAACTAGCGAAGAGGGTGACTGGAACACCCTTTTGGGGGCCGGAACCCTTTTGCGGTATCACTCCAATAGAAGAAATAGGCAAAGCCGAAGAAAAGAGAAGATCTGACTATTAGAAAGATCTAGTAGGGTTTAGCCAATCAAAGATTCTTCTGGGTGATTACAACCTGTTGAGATCAACATAAGTCAAAGTAAAACTGCACTAAGAGTTTTAACAGGCATCCTTACGGGACATTGTCGCCTGAATGGGCACCTGAAAAAGCTCAAAATAGTGCAGGAAGAAGATTGTAGAGTCTGTGGCATGGAAGAAGAAACTTCCATCCACATACTTGCGAACTGCACAGCAATTCAGGATTCTAGGGCACACCACCTTGGAGATTACTGGATAGAAGAGGGACATTTACCTAAGATAAAGCCTGCAGATATCCTAAAATTCCTCTGGGAAATAGGACTAAAGGAGCTACTAGTATCTGAGACTTTCCTCAGGAACTAAGTGGAAGTAAGGGGGCACAATAGATCTGTGAATGTCACCCCAATTTACATACATACATAAACTGCCTCCTTGTCTTAACCGTTCTGTGAATTCGCTTAATTACTTTTATTTAATAATGTTGAGTCAGATTTTATTCAAGACACGTTTTTTATTTTAATTGAACTCAACCTCGACGCAATTTTACATCGTTTTCTGCTAGAAAAAATATGAAGTGATATTTACCAAGTCTCCCCCTCTCCCCCAAGTGAGATTTGGTAAGATTAGGCTCAATCCCCTCCTTCCTGAACACCTCACCTAATTAATGGACGCCCCCTTATGAGTATCCCCTGTACTTGAAAACATTAGCAACAAAGATAAAAAAAGATCAAATTTAATCACTTAATTGCAGTTACCTGTAAAAAATTGTCATATTTCAGTAAAGCGAGTTATCAATAGACGTCTAAGATATAATGCTTTAAAAAATTTGAAAAATATTTTTGTTTATATTACTTTTTTTATATAAGTACAGTGTTTTTGGACACCCTGTATAAAATACCAACCTTTACATTAATTTTCATTTAATTACGGTTTTCCAATATTCTCCATACCCATTTCGCATTTGTAAAATTATAGGTTTGTATATCTTTTTACTCTAATTCAAACACTATTGTTACATACTTTTGTAAATTCCTGATTTGCCCCGAAAACGTTTCATTTTTAATTTTATTCACACAAAAAAGAGCACCTGTTCTGGAAAATACAAACAAAGCGCGACTCCGGGGTTATTGTCCATAAACAATGTTGGTAATTGAAGCAAAAAAAAACAATTATGCTATAGGTAAACTCATTTTCTTGGTGTGAATAGTCGTAACAACAATAATTTATAATTTAAACAAGAATTTATCAAGTTGTAATGTAAAATATAAACCGTTCGGAGTCTACAATTCATTGAAGTTCAATGTCAATTTTCCACAATTAATGGAGATCATTAACACATTGGAATGTACTTTTTTGATTTTTATTAAATACAAGGTAACGGCCACCCAACTAACAATTTGCTATTTTATAATAGTCGTAGGAATGTTTTGGCGATAAATATTATGAAACAATGTTAGTCTCAGAAACGTTTTTAAAATGTTTAGAAAACATCTATAAACACAAAACGGACACAATTTATAAAACATTTTGTTTATATAATATATTTTATAAGTACTCCAGCGACTACTATATAACAGATATACAATGTTAATAAAAATAGAATAAAATTGTTTTATAAAAGTGCTTAATAAACGTGCTAGAAAATTTCTTAAATTTTTTTATGCGATACTTATATAATGGTTAAAAAATTATTATATAAGGATTATTTATATATGTTTCATAATTGAATTATATGCCACTTTATTGCTTATTGTATTAATAAATCAACTTTGTTTTATTAATATGTTTGTAAAAAGCTAAATTGTTTTCAAATAATTATATTTCAGAGTTGCTGGTGATAATATAAATGCAGCACCAACTTTAGAAAGAAAATAAATATGTCCGACACTTAATTTTGATTTTTGTGCATGTAGGTAGTTTCCGACAGAAGAAACATTTTGATGCAAAACAAATTTCATTGTGATTTATAGGGTATAAATGCAGTGAATTTTTCTTGCGTTCCAATTTTATCAATTTTAGAAGTTGAATAATAAAAAAAATCAAGTTTTGGTAGTAATATTTGAAACTACCAGTTGCATTCTTCTAAATTTGCTTATACTCACTGTTATTTTCACATAAAACTATTTGTAGAAGTGAAATATATTTTTATCTTTAGAGATATTATTAAAATTTTATCTATATCTGATTATTAACATGGCTGCCAGTAATATAACAGTTTAGTGGACAAAGTAGGTTTTATAAAATAATGTACCAACATTTGTGATAATTTTAAAACATTTATAAAATATACTTTATTTTCAAAAGAACCCAACAAAACAGGACCGTATTTTAAAAATATAATGAATAAAGGAATTGATAAACAAATTCAACACGATTATATTATTTATTGTCTAGTTTTCAACAATGTTCTAGGGTCTTGAGGCAGTATACTGGGTAACCTTTTATTGATATTTTGAAATTATACTCGCAAGGCCATTATGTGAGATATTGTAATGAACTGCCCATGATCTGATGTTTCTAAATTCAGAATTTCTCTTTAAATCTAACATCAACAGATCACATTCGTTGTCAGGCTCTAACTGTACTAACCAATTGTCTCTTACCAAGTCATTATTATCACTTGTACCAATAAAATTTGGCACTTCTAATGATAAGTTCTCATCTTTGGTTTCTTTTTCTGGCATAGTATCATTATTTGTAATTATTATTGAGTGATTTATCATTACTTCTTGTGGATGAATATCTGAACATGCAGGCGTATTATTAAAAATGTCTTTATTGCTAATCATAATACTTTCAAAGTTTTTCTTTATTTTTCTCCTTTTGATTTTCTTCCACTCCCTTAATTCCGAAATTTTACGCGGTTTGTTTTTCTAAAACTGCCAAGCCGAATCTAATATATTTATTAGTTATTTTATAAAAGCTTCCAATGTAATAATTATATAATTATTTTATAGCTGTGTCTGTAACTCCAATTTTCAATGGCAATAAAATTGCGGCATCTGCTTCTTTAATAAAATTATTTTATAAGCTGCTAAAAGTGTTTATAACAATAGTTTTATAATGTATTTATACCTGATTTATAAATGCTAACAACTAAATTTTATTAACAATAAATGTTTTATAAATCTCTTACATAAGACGTATAAAATTGCTTTATAAATATTATATAATTTTGTTGCCAAATTGTTTTTGTGATAAATTTATAAAACAATTTTGTTACTAAAAGCTAAACTTGCTCTTATGGAACCTTTATATAATAAGTTGCATTCTTAAAAGCAACAATAAATCAACATTAAAATATAATTGTTATATAAGCCAAAAATTATAAAACAACTTTGCTAGTTGGGCAGGGACGTACTCAAGTATAATTCATCGAACTTCACTATGACTCTAATTCTATTCTTCCGTCAACAGGTGCGGTATCCAACGAGAAACTATTTTTTTACAGATAATTTTTCATGTAAAATGTTTTTAATTGTTGTCCTTGAAATGTCAAATGATGCTCCAATTTCACGATATGTGACATGTCGATCTTCTTGGATCAGCTTTCGTACTGCATCGAAGTTTTCCTGGGTGACTGCCGTTGTTGGTGGATCGTCGCAAAGATTAATCCTTCAACGTTTAAATTCTACATCTACATCGACTGATGTGGTGCTTCATTGCCGAAAACTTAAACCAACTTGTCAAGGCGTTCTTGTTGAAAATTGTAAAAAATTATTGCGCGAAAATTTTCTCGGCTTAATTCCATTTTTCGATTGACTCGTCAACGTTAAAAATTCAATTTAGGTACAGCTTTAAACGAACGGGTCTGAAACTTTGGCGTTAATTTAAGTAAACACGACAGTTAATTTTGACCTTTGGGTACTACAAATTTTTTTTCGAAATATATTTACGATTCGATCTTGACGAGTTGTTTGGTTTGACTGGCCACTCCGTCCGTATTAACACACCACAAAGATCTTATTCATTTGTACGAATATACGATATTGGTTATTCGAATGCGACCTTCTCCGTAATTTCATCTCCTTATTAGGCGCAAACATTTTAACAGTTTATCAAGTAATTATATCAATGTTATTAAACAAGATTATTTACTTTTACCAAAACCATGTGCAAAATGTATGTCAATAATATTAAAAACAAGAACAGTCGGCTTCAATTTCTTAATATACAGTGTGGACACCACTTATAGAATAAAATTCTTTATGTCATTATTTTAGAGAATTATAAAAAATGCCGAGACACGTCAACTTTTGAATTGAATTGTGCGTTATGTAAACATAAATTTAAATGATTCACGCAAGTATGCCATAGTCGGTGTTTTTTTTTTAATGAAACACCCTGTATATTTTCATATTTTTGAAATCCCCTTAATGAACCGATTTCAACAAACTAAATAATGTATGGTCAATTATGAATTATACAGGGTGAAATTTTTATTTTTACAGTTATTAAACACATACATAAAATAGCTGACGTATTTGATTTTAATACATTAAAATAAATGCTCAAAATGTTCTCCACCTAGTTGTTGGCAATAGCACAGTCTCCTATAAAACTCCTCCTTAACTTTGTTTAAAGTTTGAGGTGAAATATTCCGTATTTCTGTAGTTATCCTGTCTTTGAGGTCTAAAATGCTAGTTGGTTGTGTTGCATATACTTTGTTCATGAGATAACCCCACAGAAAAAAATCTAACGGCGTAAGGTCTGGCGATCTAGCTGGCCACTCAATAGTACCTCTTCGTCCAATCCATCTATTGGGGAAGATTTCATCTAAATAAGTTCTTACCATTAAAGCATAATGGGGTGTTGCCCCGTCTTGCTGGAACCAAACATTTTCATTCGGTAAGCTAAGATCTATTGCGTTGGGATATAAGTTTGCCAACGCAGGAATAACTTCATTTCTAAGCATATTTAAATATTTTTCAGCTGTCAAATTTCCATATATAAATATAGGACCAATAATATGGTCGCCTATGATACCGGCCCAAACGTTCACCTTTTGAGGGTACTGAGTATGTGTCTCACGCATCCAATTAGGATTCTCTGCTGTCCAATATCTACAGTTCTGTCGGTTTACCTCTCCATTGAATGTGAATGTTGATTCGTCAGAAAAAAGAATGGTACCAAGAGCTATATCTCATTGATGTTCAGCTTATTCATCAATCTTTCGCAGAAATCCATTCTACGATCTGGATCGTCTTCTGTTAACTCCTGCACAAAAGTTAATTTGTAGGGATGAAGTTTTTCTTTATGAAGACATCTTAGAACAGTTGTATGACTAACATTATTTTCACGGGCAATTTGACGTGTACTTGAAGTTGGATTCTCTTCGACACTTAACAAAATATCCACTTTCACATCATCTTCAACGAAGTGTGGTTTTCTTTTCAATGGTTTGACATGTCCAAGTTCTCTGAATTGGGCATGAATTTTAGACACAATACTTTGTGAAATATTAGGCAATTCGGGATACCTGTGATTAAATAAGTTTGCCACTTCAACTTGACTTCTGCAGTTATCCCCGTACCCGATCATCATTAAAATCTCAATTCGGTGAGTCTCAGTTAAATATTTCATTGTTATGTTGACAAGGAAAGAGTGTTTGACAAAGATTTTACTTTTTCAGTATAAACTGTCAACACATCAACAACTGACAAAATAGAAAACAATCCACATTATTTACCGATTTTGTCTAATTATTGGCGTTTCTAGGCAATTTTTAGGTATTTATGATAAAATTCATGGGCGTAGCAGGTTTTGTTTTATATACAAATACGTCTAATAATTAGTTAGTTTAGATTTTTGATAAATCCATATTTAACTAATTTAAAAAAGTACCAATATTTCAAGTGAAATAAATTATTAATTTTAAAATTTCACCCTGTATAATTCATAATTGACCATACATTATTCAGTTTGTTGGAATCGGTTCATTAAGAGGATTTCAAAAATATGCAAATATACAGGGTGTTTCATTAAAAAACAACAACACCGACTATGGTATACTTGTGTGAATCACCCTGTACATTTAAATTTATGTTTACATAACGCACAACTCAATTCAAAAGTTGACGTGTCTCGGCATTTTTTATAATTTTCTAAAATAATGACATAAAGAATTTTATTCCATAAGTGGTTTCCACACTGTATATTTACTATCATAAAATTACATATCGAATAAATAGAATTATAAAATTGAATATAAAATCACAGGCATTTTTTTGGAACATTTTTGAGAAAAGCCGGTAAATGAAAAAGAGTTTTAACGTTATCACTCTTTAGTACTAATTAGCACACTACTCCAACCACAGAATACACCAACTAACAAGAAGCGAAGCCCGACGCATTTTCTTTGATGTTTTGGTAACCAAAATTGATGTCCTTGAGAGACCGACGTTGACAGATAACTTAGTAAATACACGAAGAAAATGATCAAATTTTTAAATAACGGCGATATAATTGGTCGACAAAGTGAAATATGACAAAGATCTTATTATAAAAATGGCGGTTTTCAGGCATGCGCATACAAAAAATGATCAGAAGCTTCGCTTCTTGTTAAGTGGTGCGGTGTTGCCACCTCTACCGATTTTTCGGTAGATCTACCGATTTTCTTCTCAATCTACCGATCTACCGAAAAAGCACATAAATCTACCGAAATTTGATGGAGTGAATGTATGTTCTGATATTCTAGGAAATCATGACTCTTACGATATTATTTTGAAGGTTTCCTTACCATAATATAATTGTGTTTATTTTTGTTTGCATATTTGTTGTTTTCAATAGGTGTTAATTTTTGGTATACCTATTTATTTTGTTAGAATATGTATTTTTTGTTCAAAAGCTTAGTTTTTCAAATATTAATTTTTTAAATAAATAAAATCTATTTTCAATTTTGCTTCAATCGTAATAACCTTCATGCCCAATATTTCGGATAAATGGTATTTAAACTTGAATAACCCATAAAATAGGTGAAAAGGTATGTATTTCAAAAATCTACCAATTTTTTCCGAACTTTCTACGGAAACTGTAGGTACGGAAGGTGGCAACACTGAAGTGGTGTATTCTTTGCTCCAACGGACGTTCAAAGGGTGGGTCATCCAAATGGCGCAGTTGCCACGTTGGTTTAATAAAAAGGGGATCTTGTTACAATACTTATTTGTAAAACATATTTAATTTTCACAAATAAAATAAATGATATACAAAAAATAGCGATGTAATAATTAAGAATCTAATACTTGCATTATAATATGAATTTATGATCAAATATTTTTCAAAATTTTCAACCAAAAACTTTCGTCTTCTATCAGTAAAAATGTGTTTGGACACAGAAAAACTTCTCTGTATATCTATAGACCTAATAGGGCAATATTTTAATTTAGGCAGTAAACTAATTTACCAAGTAAGACATACTTCAAACTTAGCTCAAATGAAAGGGCTTTTTATTTCAAATTCAACGGTGTATCACAGTGAGGGTACTCAAGTGGATACTTACACCAAATTTTTCAGTTTAATGTTTATTTGCAACAAGAACCAGAACATTTCGACTTTACAGTGATTTTATAAAAGATGTTCAAAATGGCCTCCATCTGCAACAACACAAGCATTGAACCGACTAAGTAGTTCACGAGTACATGCCGCATGTATCATCTCTTGCGTAAGGTTATTACAAGCTTGTCTAATTTTATTTTTTAAATCGTTCGTGTCTACAGGTTTTTCATTATAAACAAGCTCTTTTAAGTATTCCCATACAAAAAAATCTACCGCACCGGCGATCATGGAGGCCATTGAAATGGTCCAATCCATTTGTTTGGAAATCTAGCATTAAGATAATTTACTACAATACCGCTATTATGTGGGGGTGCGCCATCTTGCTGCCATATCATATCTCTTCTTTCATTCAAAGGAATATTCTCCAGTAACGCAGGTAGGTCATTTTCTAGAAAATTTAAATATAGATAGCCTTCAAAAAAAATATGGGCCTACTAACCGACCATTGAATAATCCACACCAAACATTAACTCCCCATCAGGTTTGAAAGCGAGTTTCCCTTACCCACCGCGGATTTTCCACTGACCAATAATGGGAGTTATGGCGGTTCACGACGCCATTATTATGGAAACGCGCTTCATCACTCCACAAAATTTTACTCAACACATTGGGAGTGTCTTGCATGATGGCGATAAAGGTTAATCTCCGATCCGGATCGGTGGGTTGCAACTCATGAGTCAAATGCAATTTAAATGTATGGTAATGGTGGGTTTTTAAAATTCTATGTACTGAACTTGAAGAAACACCAATTTCTGCAGCAATGGTTCGGATGGACACATGAGGATTAACTTTGAGTTTGGAAATGGACCTTGCCGCATCTTCTCTTCAACCATAGCAAAAGTCACATGAGAAGGATTTCTTATTTCGGGAAAACGCTCCTGGTATAAGGCCTGAGCATTTCGAGAATTTTTCCTACACTCACTATAGATTAGCAACATATCTACATATTCATTCGGTGTGAATAGGAATGGCATTTTAACTTCGGAGTTTTCACACTATGTATTGTTTTAAAATGGTACTAGGTATGAGTATTTAGAAAGTGACCACAATCAATGTGACATTAGATTTTACTAATATCAATCAAAAAGCGATTAAAGTAGAATTCCAACGCCAATTGTTTTCTTTAGCTTTAATAAAAACTAGTTAAAAAGTAAAAATAGGCCTATCTGCAGTGAATCCGGATAATTGCGGCATTTAAACGATCACTGGTTATTGTTGCAAATAAACAATAAATTGAAAATTTGGTACAATTATCCACAAAGAACAGGCAGACTTATTTAGCCAAAATCTATTGCCTGCTATTTCAAGAGAAAAGTATGAAGCTGATGATGAAATTTCATGGAATGGAGAAGTCAACAAAAAAAGAAGTCTTTCTCTGAAAATGTACTGATGGTGTATGTTGAAGGCTTATCTAACACTAGAAAAGCCTCCACCAAATGATCAATTTATTCAATGCTGAAGTCAACTATGAATATCAAACACGGTAGGTATAGACATTTCTACTTATCCAAAGCTTTGTGCTTTATTAAAAAGTCGAAAACTCTGATAGAAGCACCTGACAATGAATATTTATTAACAAAGGTAAATTTGTTGGTCGTATGAAAAATACAGTGTGCAAGACGTGCGCAAATGCTAATTTCTCACTCGTGTGAAATTAGCACTACCATTTATACACAATATACTATTTCTTGATTAGACAGAGAGTTATTGAGTGATGTGTTATTTATTGTATTTATTATACTATAATAATAAACAACAACATTTATATTTAAATTACTGTCAATATGTTACAAGCGTAGAAGAAGTTAACATGTAATAAAATTGTAAGTTTCCATTTATGAAAACCTTTAATCTAATAAATGTTTTCCGTAATTTTCGCTCGTTGAATTATAATATTTCTTGCAAATAATTAATTATATATACATGACTCAATCACCAAGATCGTATTAATCAAGAAATTAATTATAGATAATTTAATTTTTAGCGGCAAAACGCGATTGATGTGAAGTGTCGAAATGTATTAGGATTTTGAACTTCAACCTTTATATTTTGTTCGATTCAACAGTTCTGATAAATTACTTATTATTATGAATTATTATTTGTACATAAATTCACTACTCATTATTTACTTCTAGACAAGAGTTAAAAATTAAGTTTTCTCCTAAGGGAGCTAGAGCCCTTTGAAATGACGCTGTTTAGACAGTTTTTTAAGCACAACTAAAAAAAATGAGTGTGTTTTAGACCAACACAACTGAAGTGAAACTTCTTTCGATCCTTTTTCAAAAATTTCCTGAATTAAATTGTAGAAACGCGAGGCCGAAATACCGAAGAGTAACAAGAAGAAAGAGAGAGAGAGAGAGAGACAAGAAAAGGACAGAAAATCAAACGCGCCCCAATGAGGGGGAGAAAATAGACAAGGAAAAAGGAACGCTGCATATGACGCTACGACGCCAGCAACTAGTATGAGATACGCAATTACCTTCGTGATTCATTATCAGTTGATTGGGTCTCACTAGATTTAAAATATTGCCTTGAATATGTTGTCACACACTTTTTATGCAATTTCCGTACGTAATTTCTTCTTAGTTGATGGTCCTGTTCACATTCAGAGTCTGTGTCACTTTCTGCCATAATTTGTTATTATTCACCCGAAAATTAACAAAATATAAACTTTAAAATGAATTTACAATTTTATACACTTTAAACGTAAAATATTTAATGTATTGAACAAAATATTAATTTATAAAATTGTTCAAGAACGAAATAAGATTACAAAATTATCAATAAATCACCGTTCGCGTAACGCTAGCATGAGAGGAAGAGAGAAAGAAAATGTGCGCGCGCACTGCTTTCTCTTGCCCCTACAGTAATATACGAAACGTAACTCTCTCTCTCTCTCTTTCTATCTTCACTAACTCATATCTTCCTATCAACTTTCGTTCGCTTCGCCCGATCACACTTTTCGTAACGCTATAGTCACGCATTCACCAGCTTACTTTCCAAGTCAAGCGTGCGTAAGTTTTACTTCAAAAACCGATTATCAACAACAAGAGTAGTATTGATTTTTATAACATATTATGTTCTACTTGACGACCATTTGTTGCAAAACACTAATCCAATCGTTTTTGCAACGAATGCCTAACTCTTGAAAAAATTCTGGGATCATTTTGAAGTACATTACTCTATTCTCTCCCATAGCTGAATACGATTTTGTATTGGAACAGCTTAAACTAATGATTTTAAGTAGCCCACCCTG
This sequence comes from Lochmaea crataegi, assembly GCA_947563755.1. Taxonomy (NCBI): domain Eukaryota; kingdom Metazoa; phylum Arthropoda; class Insecta; order Coleoptera; family Chrysomelidae; genus Lochmaea; species Lochmaea crataegi. Next base: position 62,461,596 of record OX387424.1, read on the forward strand.
TAGATATAATTATGAAAAACCATCGTAATATCTCAATTAATATACATTAAAAAGTATTGAATATTTTTTAAGGAGGGAAGGGTGAATTCCATGATGTTTACATATTTGGCCCAACCCAACACTATATTTACTGTACAGGGTGTGGCGGTGAGGGCTGCAGAAGCAAAATGATTATTTTCCAAAATGTAGATCCGGAGCTATCGTTATCTAAATTACTTTATGTTGTTTAAATTACAAAAATTCCAATATAATTTGTTTTAAATGCACAAAAATATTTACAAAATGATTTTTAACGATCGAATGGTAAATTTACATTTTCTGAAAAAATTCCTTCCTTTCCATAAAATAATTATTATTCCATAGTTCTGTACAATGGGATCCATTAAAATTAAAAAAAAAAGCATTACTGTGATTAATTTCAAGTAGTCCCAAAAACAAAAATCGCATGGATTGAAATCGGGCGAACTTGCAGACCAATTGACTGGTCCTCCTCGTCCAATCCATACGTACTCGACTAAAATGAGCAGAACAACTATAGTGCATGAACCATAAATTTTGCCGTGTCATTAGGGGAACGTCGTCCTTATCATTGATTAGAATAGCTTTGACAGATCCTTTAGTTCTGTTAGCCAGCCACCGTCGTTGACTAACAAACAAAATCCGAGTTGATGGCTTGTTCGCTCGCCGATCCCACGTGGTCCGCCCCTATTTTCAGCCACGCGCTTTCTCCCGACTACAAAACGTCTTTCTCGTCCATCTGATCGCCATCCCACGATCAGTTCGAAACCTCTCGGTCTTACACAAAAAACGAGACGAGACGAGACTAGGGCTTCACACGAGAGCGAGATTTTTTTCGTCTCGTCTCGAAAAATTAGAAAAGGTCTATATAGAGAACAATACATTTTACAATATATAAAATTTGGTAACCATCTGTAAAATATTTTATTGTAAATTTAAAGTGGTGAGTCTTTTTTTCTATGTGGAATTAAATTATAAAACAGGTCGGTTTTACCAAAATTAAATCGACTCAAATACAATAGGGTCGTAAAATTCGGCACAATGGTTAAGCTTTAATTAGTATGATAAGCCTTTAAATTAAATCTTTTAGAAGCTCTTGAGATAAATAAAAAAAAATCTGGTAATCTTCTTAACGAACAAATAGATATCAACCATTCTCCCTTATTAAACTTATTTACCTAGAAGATAGGTCAGGAGTAGTTTATTGTTGTGAATGAATTTCCAGGTAAACTTGTTCAACAATTTTGTTAGTATTCGTTGAATTCCGTATTTAGGCACTTTTTGTACATTATTTCCATGTAAACATTTTGTAATAATTTGTCAATGTTCTTAAAATTCCGTATTTAAGTATGTACTGAATGAATTAAAAAACATCGTAACTTTAGACACAACCATATCACCTGCCAACCGCCAGAGGTGACATAGCAGAATATAACGATCACGGCATGATGGAATAACAAGTGTCAAATTATAATTAATTACTTTGAATAAAAGGTTAGTAGTAACGAAGTAGCTTTTATTAAATGGCGCAGCGAATCACGTAAATACAGTCTAAAAATATTTTCAAAATGAACAATTACAAGAAGCATGGGAGAATGTAGAGGAGTTGCACCAATGTCCATGGATGGTAGCGTCCCGGGATAGTGATAGTAGTGACTTAGATAATAGAGATGATGTTGGTAGTGACAATAATAGTTCCGAAACTGTTCATTCTAAGGATGACATTGAAAATCACAGTTATTCAAGTAGAGACAATACTAATACTCCAGTAACCGATACAGTATCTGAACCTACTTCCTTAAATTCAGAATCTATGTTTCTAAATGGTAAAAAAGTAACTTCTTCTGACAGAATTGTTAAAAACCTAATAAGCTAAATTTGTAACTCTTCCATAATTTAGAAAGGGAGATGAAGTATATAGATACCGTACCTACAGTTGTAACTTTAGACACAACCATATCACCTGTCAACCGCCAGAGGTGACAGAGAGGAATATAACGATCACGGCATGATGAATAATGTAAGGAGGGAAAAACTTGACTTGAGGAGAATGAGTGATTTGTAAAGATTGATATATTTAATTAGAATTTAACTTTTAATTACTTACTGTGTACTTACATTATATTGTTTATAATATAGATAATAAAACAAATCTAAATGTTGAAAATAACTATTTACAAGACACTGGACGTGATGCCTGGATTTAATTGAACAGTCCATGTGGACATGGTCCAAGTAGGTTGAACAACCGAGATGACGTACCTGGAATTAGATAGAAAAACACTCTGAGTATTCAATTTGCCATAAATAATGATTAATTATTGACCAACGATTAGTATAGTTGAAATCCCCAAAATTAATGAAAGTATTAATAATATACAAGGTGCATCTTATGTGTTTGAACTATGATTATGCATATCAGTACTAAAGTAAAGTTAAAACTTCACTTGATCAAAAATAAATGCCTAATAGTAAATATTTAGGGTTATTAGGAAAGGTGCAAGGGGCGCAAACTCTCCCCAATGCATGTAAGGAATATGTGGCACAAACTCTCCACAAACAATATTATAACTACTGTAAGTGGCGCTAACTCTCCACAGTACAGCAAAATAATATTACACTGCAAGTGGCACAAACTCTCCACAGTACAGCAAAAATAAGGTTACACTGCAAGTGGCTCAAACTCTCCACAATACAGGGGGGTGGAAGGAGATATGGGTGACGTGAGAAGTCACCCTGTATCAGGAATGGACAAACCGTAAGTGGCGCAAACTCTCCACAATACAGTATAGGTACGTGAGTTAAACTGCAAGTGGCACAAACTCTCCACAGTACAGCTAAATCAGGTTACACTGCAAGTGGCTCAAACTCTCCACAATACAGGGGGGTGGAAGGAGATATGGGTGACGTGAGAAGTCACCCTGTATCAGGAATGGACAAACCGCAAGTGGCGCAAACTCTCCACAGTACAGTATAGGTATGTGAGTTAAACTGCAAGTGGCACAAACTCTCCACAGTACAGTAGGATTGGATGAATAGGAAATGCAACAACAAATTAATGTTCTTAATAACGTTGAATATTAAAGAACTTTAAACAAAGTTATTATTAAAAATAAATAGCAAATATATATACTCTATGTGATAAAATATCTTTTAAATTCAAATATCAAATAACAGGCAAAACTGAATTACTCTGTGAGATAGACTCACCTATTTAACTCCTGATATGCACCACAATACACACTATATTTTAATAGATTTATTTGGCTCAAGTGAACACTTTAGTTATTTTCTAGAAACTAAATCTCAAATCGTTCTTAAAATTTTCTTTCCCCTTTCGTGGCCTCGAAGACTACGTGACATTTTGATACTTTACTTATCTGTTTCAGACAATTGGTTGTTTTGTCGAGAAATGCATTTCTGAAATATTAGGGTATACCCATGATTTAATTCATTTTACTTGGAACGAAAACCATTTTAAGAATAACAGGGTGAGAAAAAAAAATTGTCCTACAATAACAAGTGTCAAATTATAATTAATTACTCCCAAATGGAAATCTGGAAAAAGATATTTGTGCCCCATCTCTACTCCTACAACCGTTCACACAACACATTTGCGGCATTTTATTTTTAATAAATATCCCGTAATAATAATTGAAGACAGTCCAGCCTGTATACTACTAACTCCGCTCAAACTACAAAAGACACACTGTATCTGTCTATCGCTCGGTTGGAACTTAAAAATCCCGAAAAAGAGTAGCATCGGAGATAGATATTGCGCTGGGAGGAGCTTAGAGTGAACCTATTATTCATTGTTTATCTACGGTGGTCTCATTTACTAAATAAGAACATTCCTAAAATGACATGTTATTTATATTATGTTTAAAATAAAAAAAATCGAGGTTGCACGTATTGTTTTTTTTATGACTCTCAATCTATCAAAATAAACTAGTGTTTAACCATGGTTAGACATAATGATAAGTAGTGTCGATCAAATATAACACATGTTACATTCTTAAAGTTGGTTTGTGTTAATAAATTGCAAAATTGTCACCGAATAACCATAAAAGTATTTAATTTACTTAATCCAAATAAACTGTAGAAGCGATTATGTGCAACAGCTCGTTCGAATAAATGTTACGAAACGTTTAATTTTGCCTTTTACGGTACTAACGTCGCTTTAAATTCAATTACCTTAATTGCGTTGTTTTAAACATTATTATTAGTTAGACCTTAAAGACGAGATGTTCATAATTGGTCAGAGAAAACGCTAATGCGTGTGATAATTAAATTTAGTATTTTATCTCCCTAGAAACTTAGAAATTAAAAATATAGCCTTTACTGTAACTTTTTATTTAATTTATTTAAATAGAAATCCAAAGGTGACAAATCTGGTGATCGTACGGACCATAAGATACTTCCTCTACGCAGTTATTGTCTTTCTCTCACGTTTCCAGTTGGTCTTTATATACTGAGTAGCCGCGAAATGACACTTTCATTGACTTGGAAAACGTCCGCAACTTTTCTCTGAAGACTACCCGCCTCAATCATACCAATAGCCTTACTAGCTTCATTCGCACCAAGTTTGCGTTGTAACGGTAAGAGCTTGAAGGGCTCCGGCTAGAGACTCCTCTCAGGGGTGATTCGACCCCAAGTTTATGTCACACAAGTATAACAGAAGGTTTGTAAAAAATTAAGGGCGCCACTACCTTTTTGACGTCGATAAAAAATACCAAGGAATTAAAAAAACAGGCGGAAAAGGTAGAAACTTCTTGTAGGATTTAAATAAAAGTTAACCAGAAATCAAATAATAAAAAAGTTAGCCAATTTAAACAACGATTAAATAACAATGGAAGGCTCGTATCAAAGACAAAACAAAATGATTGAATAGAGATTTACCAGACCTTTTAAATGAGGTGTGACTTGATACCTAATGCCATTTGAAAAAATATAAGGCGTGTCTCCAGTAGGGAGGGGGTGAATCTGACGTTCATGACATTGGCGCCAAAAAGTTAAAAGTTGACGTGTTTCGGTATTTCCTTCTAATATGTCCCATTTCTGAAATATTAAGGGTGGGTCCTTTTCAAATGAACACAGTGTATATAGATTAAATGTAAGGCGTCAAATAACTAATTGTACTATTATCTATAAGTTATTACATAATGCAGTCGATTGCCCAAAGTTACTTGCCTTGATTTATTTTAACAGTAATATATACAACACTAGAAATAAAACTTTTTAACACGCTTATATTTCACTTGTATAACTCTCCTAGCAAGTGGCTTATTACTGTTAGTATATCCAAACAATTTAAGTTCCTACGTTCGTTGGCCGAGCGGGCTAAGGCGCGGGTATTCGATGTCGTCGGATTCACCGGTTGTGGGTTCTAATCCCGTCCATGGCTAAAAAAAGTTTTTTTTTTAATTAACACGCTTATATTAGTTTCACTTGTCTGTTTGTTTGTTCGTATGTAACTCTCCTTTGGACTAACTTGTTACTGTTAGTATATCCCTCCACTATACGTACGTTCGTTGGCCGAGCGGGCTACAGCTCTTCACTGACGTCGATTGACCGATTATTGGTTCCTAATCCCGTTCACGGCTGAAAATAAATATTTGTTTTTGCGTGTTGAAAAATATATAGGGTGTTTAATTTGTAAAGCAACCTTTAAACTCGATTTTTAGTCACTTTAAACGCTCAGATTAATTCGAAAATTTGCACACACGGCAAGCACCGATAACAATACAATATAGTAGTAAAATATAGGGTGTTTCATTTATAATGCAACCTTTAAACTCGATTTTTACCCACTTTAAACGCTCAGGTTAATTCGAAAGTTTTTTATATAGTACTAAAAAGTGTAAAATAAATTATAGTTAAAAAAAACTAAAAAACACGCTTTAGAGGTAATCGAACTAAAAAGTTGAAAATAATTCTTAATTTAAGAATAAAATGATTAACGAGAAAATTAATGTCATTGTGGTAATTTTGCTCAATATAAATTGTTACAATTTCTTACTAGTTCTATTCCGAAATGCAGAGTTATACTATATTCATAAAGAAGAGAGAATAATAAAAATGCAAATTTGGATAAATTTTGTACTGAGGGATCAATCACTTTTTCTTCTCTTTTAAAAATTTTCTAATGTACCTCAGGTAAAAATCCTTTATTTCTATATACCTCACCCTGTTCGACCGGAGAATACAATAGAACCCAAAACTAAGAACAATAGAAGGCAAGGGATAAACTATTCTCATAGGCGCCGCAATTGGGGAAAACTTACATTTCAAGTACAGTGGTATATAGGTATTAGTAAAGAAAATAGTAAATATGTAAAAAGTTCTAAAACTTAACCCTCACTTAAACTTAATCCTCTAATTATGCACCGGAAACGATTATAATGGCATTATCTGCAAACCTACGAATTATAGTGCAAAAACAGAACACGCATAATAAACAATTTCTTTATCAGGTTAAAATATAACATATATTTTTAACTGCTGTCTTTTTTCTATTTTTTTTAAATTTAAATGTTGGGAAAACACCTACGCCAATGGTACGCTCGAAAAAATGGGTTTTTCATCGTTTTATTACTCTCTCTTCTTTATGAATATAAATGTAGTACAAAGCACGCTATTACTACAATGACATTAATTTTCTAGTTAATCATTTTATTCTTAAATTAAGAATTATTTTTAACTTTTTAGTTCGATTACCTCTAGAGCGTGTTTTTTAGTTTTTTTGAACTATAATTTATTTATGTTTCTTTCCATAATACAAATTACGCTTACTACAGTCCTATATCTATTATCTAGAACGCTCCGCCTTTTAAATAGCACGAGCTCAGAAATTGAGATCTTTTTGCTACATCATTGAATGTTTTTAAGAAACAAATAATCAGTATTATCAAAGATTACAAAATATATATAAGATTGTTCACTCGTACGAATTCTATCGATCAAAGGATTCATACCGCTGGTTACTGTCTGGTGACTTATCGGTTGGCGCCATGCTACAGTATGTCGCTAAATCCTTACTTGCATTTAATTTTGCATATTATACGGGTTGTCGCCTATCGAGCGCTGGTATTTTAGAATTCGTTGTTCGTGTTTATGTTTTATAGATATTTTAAATTTATTAATTAATTATTGCAATAAGGAAAAAATAATATTCATATTTTCCTCTTCAATAGCAAAACTTATAAAATAAATATTTTGTGATATTTGTTAATAGTCTTAGTTGTATACATAATAAATGGTAGTTTATCACTTTCCCACGAATTCTGAATGCAGTCTTGATTTTAAGTATTTATAATGTAAACAATGATAAAAATATAGAGAAGCAATTAAGGGGCAGAAATGTGCCTACAATCTCTAGAAACTTTGTAGAAGTATTTCATTTAGTCTTTCGGGAAACGTTCCGCAAGTAAAATTTCTTGTTCGCATTATTTTAACTCCTGTCTTCCAAAAGTAACATTAATAATATTATAATTGTGGTTTTAAAATGCCTGTGTGTTGTGCTGTGATCGGTTGTTCCAGCAAGGTGGGAAAACCAGAAATATCCTTTTATCGTTGTCCCAAAGACGTTGAGAGGTGGGTATTAAATTAGTTATTATCAAATACGGAATTCAACTTTTTTTAAACTATTGTAACAAAGATATTTGATAATAAAAAATTAGTTAGTTATTTAGTACTTATAGGTACTGGGTATTCATAGAAATTTGAAAATTCACATATCTAATTTATTAATAAATATATCCTGCAGCTGCATAATATGTTTTTACTGTTTTAACCTTGTGAATCTAAAAAATACGGAGTGTCTAATTTAAAGATCAAAATTGTTTTAGTGGTCCTATTATTCTGGTGGCCAATAAGTATGTATAATTTAATTTGTGATATTCTGTATAAATAACCGCTAGATCATCAATAAGCATCACAAAATTACTAAAATGTTGAATAAAATCTGTCAATTGATTCATTTTAAAAATTTTAATGTATTTTTTACTTATACCTAAACTTTCCTTTTCAAATTCATATCCTGAACTTTTTTCGAAATAATTAACATTTAAAAACATTATATAAAAAAAACCTTTAATAAATCAACCCATTACTTTGAATATATATTTCTCAAGTTACCCCTGTAAAGCTTGGAATAAAATATACTCTTCTAATTCCCTGGTACCTAGCGGTGTCGTTATTTACAACGAAAGGGAGCCGTAAATATGATTTATGAGTGCGGCGATCGTTTAGAACATTAAGAAGAATCAGACCGCCTTCAAGTGAACTATCTTATATATATTTTGTAATCTTTGGTTGCGTAGACCGGCTTTGGTCTTTTTGTTCACTTACTTTTTTTTACATACTTCACACTCATTCGGCACATATTGTTTTATACGTTTTATATATTATATGTTTTTTATTATTGATGTAATTGACAACAATAATTGTGTTTTATATTGTACTTTTTTATATAAATGGAGGATCCGTTAATAAATAAATTAAAAAAAAATAAATAAATAAACCTAATAACTTGTATAAAATTCTTAAAAATACAAAAGAAAACAACTTGCCTTAAACTTATTAACTTGAAAACAAAAAAACTAGTCAGTGTTGATATAATTTTTAACAAAAAATCAAATATTTGTGAACTTCCCTGACTTCTGTGGAGCAGTTTATTGTTTATATTATTATTTATCCTAATTTTGGAAATTCTACCATAGTACGTAGCATGTAATTGAATGTATTACCTAATAATGAATAAATGCTAGCAAAAAATGCATCGATCTAGAACTATTTATGTTGTAATAACAGAAATACTACTATAATAATTACAATATACATATCGTTTGTATTAATAAATATCTACCGTAAAAAACGCATAAAATTTTTTTTTTTCATTTTGCATACCTTCATCTAACTAGACAAGGTCATGTATATAATTAATGAAAAGAAAGTAATTTGCACTTTTATTTCTAACAAAAATTACCACCTAACAATAACTGTTCGTTGAGAATTTTTGCAAGAGTGTAACTTCTATTACAACAGGGATAATAACGTGAATAAAAACCGTTTTTGACACCTTCGAATGTAATTGTTGCATCATATAGGGTGTTCCAAAATTCGAGTAAAAAACATCTTCACATTTATTATACACCCATTTCAAGAACAGTATTGTTACACATGAATGGATCTACAGTTTACAAAAAAAATAAAATGAGTAGTTCAAGAGGTAACCACTTTTGAAAATGCGTCAAATTTTTTTGGTTCCCGGATTTTTTGACAATCAGTGTGTTTTTAACAAGCCTCGTATATTTCAGACAGTGTCCCACTATAAAGTAACACATTTTGACGGCTTATTACTCGAGAATTGAAAAAGATATCAACGTGCAGTTTTCACTAAACTTCTTATATTTCCTTCAAGTTTTTTTTGACATAGTTGCCAAATGTATATTTTTTCCCAAAAGCGCGGAAAAAAATGAAGCGAAATTATCGGTTTATTTCAAATAAAACCCTATATTTTTTAATACCATCTGAAAGTCCCCTTCTTCCCCTTTCCAAAAATGTATACATTATCGTAATATACTTAAGTTTTTAAGGAAAGATTTAATTTTTTGTGAAACCATGTCAAGAACACATTTTAACAGCTTGGAAACATTATAACTCGAAAATGAGACAAGGGATTAATGAGCGACTTTCACTGAAATTCTTAGAAATGTTTAAATTTTTTCAACACCTTTGCCAAGTCTCAAAAGTTGTCTAAAATTTTGGTAAAAAAGTTACTTTTTGTTAATTTTTTACGAAAATGTGTTTTGGTAAAAATATACCTGCCATTAAGAAACGTCAAATTATTTATGGGAAGTATAAAAACGAACATAGTCAAATTTATTACTTTGATAGAAAAAGCGCGATGTATGCTGAGACAAAATCAATAACACTGGCCAAAAGGAGATTCAGAGCCATTTTTGACAGAAATCCGCCTATACACGAAAATCGATATTAACTTGGGTACAACAATTTACAGAATTTTGAAAACTAGAAAGAAAGAAAAAATTTAGAACAGAATCATTTTTATTTAGATATAAAAACAAGGAACCAAACAACTTCATAAAACACATCAAAACAAAACAAAAATATTTAATAAATAAGTTGTTGTATGTGACGTCTATCTGCATCGCTATATTATAATCTTAATCTCAGCCAAAAATTACTGAACGCATTTTGCAGCACTTCTGGTGTTTTGGTATTAAAAACATTTACTATGTTATTTCTTAACTCCTGAAGATTGGTAGGGATTGGGTTATAGCATCTCTCTTTTACATAACCCCATATGAAGAAGTCTGGTATGGTTAAGTCCGGGGAATACGAGGCCCACTCGATGGGACCAGCTCGACCTATCTATCTATTGCCGAAATGATCTGATAATGAAATTCGAGCAACTAAAGAGTAGGAAATGTGGAGGCGCGCCGTTTTGTTGAAAATATACAGTGTTTATAATTTCATCTTGTTGTAATTGGGGATACGAAAACTGATCTAACATGTCGGTGTAAGTGTTTCCGTTAACTGTTGCATTATGAAAAAAGAAGTAGCCGTAGATTTTAGTTAGACATTTACTTTAGGAGCATCCCTTTCAAATTCGTTGAACGTTTTTGATTTTTTTATCTCCCCAAATCCTGCAGTTATGCTTATTAACTCTTCCATTAATATGAAATGTGGTTTCGTCTGACATTATTAGGTTCAAATTCGGCTGAAGTGTTACCAGATCCAACAATGTTTCTGACATGAAAAATCTTTGTTCCAATGAATGATTCTCTATTTTTTGGAAAGTTTGAATTTTATATGCTTTAAATTTAATCATTTTTAGGAGCCGGTGGACCTTACTTTTTGAAAATTGTGTAATTTGGGATATTTTTATTACAGATATTCTATTATTAAGTGCTAGAATTTCCCTTATTTCTGGATTATCATTGAGCATATTGTCCTGAGCATTTTCAGATGTTCTGGTTTTCCTTTCTAGTTTTCCGGATTCTGTAAATTGCTGCAGCTGCCCAAGTTATTATCGATTTTCGTGTAGGCGGATTTCTGTCAAAAATGGCTCTGAATCTCCTTTGTCTGTGTTCGTTGTTATACTTCACATAAATAACTTTTTGACGTTTGTTAATGATTGCTTCAAAATTAACAAAAGTAACTTTCTTACGAAAATTTTAGACAACTTTTGAGACTTGGCAAATGTGTTAGAAAAAAATTTAAACATTTAAGAATTTCAGTGAAAGCCGCTCATTAATTACTTGTCTAATTTTCGAGTTATAATGTTACCAAGCTGATAAAATGTGATAATTTACCTTTGGAAGTTCTTGACATGGTTTCATAAAAAATTAAAGCTTTCCCTAAAAACTTGAGTATATTCCGATAATGTATACATTTTTGGAAAGGGGAAGAAAGGAAGAGGAAAGGGATTAAAAAATATAGGGTGTTGTATTTAAAATAAACCGATAATTTCGCTTCAAAAAACGTCATTTTTTCCGCACTTTCGGGAAAAAATATACATTTGGCAACTGTGTCAACAAAAATATAAGAAGTTTAGCGAAAACTGCACGTCGCTATTTTTTCCATTCTCGAGTAATAAGCCGTCAAAATGTGTTAGTTTATATTGTAAGAAAAATAGCTATTTGTGTTTTTCCGATTGGATTTTCCTATTCTACCATCACAATATGTTTTCCACGAACTGCTTGTCTAGAAAACGAGAACAACATCCGGTTGAAAATCATTAAGTATAAAATATATAAGAAACCTTATATAAGCAGTTTTCTAGACCGATGTATGTATTCAAATAAAGCTTTACTTTCATTAACTCTTATTTTAACCATATTTCTTGTACATTTGGAGGTCGATAGTAAAAAAAATCGCTCTGTACTTTTCACTTCACTGACTGTCTTAATTAAACCCAATTACCAAATAAATGGGACACGCGTTTTATCAAGATTAAAATATGTTTATTCGACATTAACTTGCATCTAATAAACCATTAATGACTGACGACTGGTGTGCACTTTGTAATAAATCAAAATTGAACTAATTGATACAGTGTGACCCATTAAGAATCACATTGAATAATTTCAGTGTATATTATAATACAGGGTGAATCTAAATTAATTTGAAATATTGTTGTGGGCGATTCAGCATTCAATTTTAAAACATAAACATGTTTGATAAGTTTTGTCGAGCTCTCAATAATTTTTCCTTAGTGACCCTACTGGTTTCAAAAACTAATAAGAAAGAACATGTTTATTCTCAGTGGCCTTTGGAATTTTGACAATTACTGCGTCATACCTGAAATCCAACGCAAAAACAAACAAGAATTATTTTTCATTCTAATTTTGCTTTTGTTTGTGTTTAGTTAATAACGATGCCTGTCTTTACTAATGCTGAAATAACCGTTTTCCAGACCGTTGGATAGGATGAGGATCTCCACACCCATGGCCCCCAAGGGCTCCTGAACACAATCCTGTAGGTTTTTTTGTGTGGAGATATTTAAAAACACTCGTTTATACAACCCCGATCTTAAATTTACAAGATCATCAAAATCGCATGATACGAGGCTGCCTGGCTTTTTCGAACATCTTCGGCAATCCATTTTGAACAAAAACGGTTCAAAAACTACCTTCTGGAAGGGGTGATAAAATTGATGTGACCAGACCATCCCTAATTCGAGTTTGCGCACTATACAGTACTCGAAACGATTCCACCGTTCCTTAGCGGCAGAGAAGGGGAAAGTGAGGGAAGCATGGCAGGAGAGATTGATGTGTAATGTGAAAGGGCCAGGAGAGTGGAAGAGGAGGGTAATTGGTAGGACGGTAGAGCAGTGTATGCAGTACGGTGCGGAGGTGTGGGATGAGAGAGCGAGGGTTAGGCCACTCCTGCGGGTGCAGAGAGGGATACGCTTGAGGGTGGTGCAGTGGTACAGGTCAGTGGGTGGACTGGCAGCAGCGGTGCTGGCAAGAATAAACGCTGGAGGGGTGCGACCAGAGAGGAAGTACAGGAATGGATGGAGGAGGAAATGGAGAGAAGGTGGGAGGAGTATGAGGGCGCGCTAAAAGGAGCAATTGGGAATAGGAGAGATTGGATGGACCGGAGGTGAACTACTTCTTGACACAGGTGCTCACTAGACATGGGTCGAGAGTAGGGTACCTCCACAAAATTGGGAAAAGAGAGACTGGAGTGTGCGTGAAGTGGAGGATGATGTGGGGCATGTGTTTAGATGCTGGAGGAACGAGGATGTGCTGAAGAAGTTTGAGAGGAAACTAGGAGAGGCGGCGTATTGGGAGAACATGGTGGAGATAATGTTGAGGGGGGAGTGGATATGGCATGAGAGGTATGAGTGATAGATAGGGAGAAGACGACGGTGTGAGCGGATAGTGTGCGAGAGACCGCCGCTCGTCTCGAAGTATGCTAGGATAGTGATTCCGAGGCGGGGGTAACGGCGAGTTTAAGGTGGGTTCGGTTGGTAGGCGTCCCCTTGGGGATGAGTACAACACTGTTAGGGTCCTGGACCCATTCGAACATGAGTTTCCTATCTCGACCCGAAAAAAAAAGAACGGTTCCTAAATGCCAGTTGGAACAAACTATTGTCGATATCTAAACCAAAGTGTTAGAAAATTTTAGAAACAATCCCTAAATTTTTTGACCGATTTGTTAAAAAAGATATATTTTTTTAAAGCTGTATGAGAGTGTATACAGATACATTCAAACACAAACGGAACATAGGGATTTTAAGCATTGTATCAGAACGGCTTATGAACTAGTCGACCAACATCCAGCTTCAACAAATTAAAAACACGATTATTACAATCGTTTATTTGGACACCTATAACATATCGTACAATTCCCACCACTCCGTATTCTCAACTGTGGGCGGTCCTTAATTAGCAGTCGGTAGGTAGAGTAGAATTTAAAGAATCTTATTTTGTTTTATTTTGAAAGCCGTTATTGCCAAAAGAAATCAAAACATATTATCTTAACTCGAAACATTAATTGTTAAAGAGAATTTAACAATTAATTTTCGATTTTAACAACATAAAACGTAAGCATATTGTTTCAATATGTAGCGACGTTTACTACCTCCATCAAATAATAATTCAATACTAAATCGCAGTTCGCACATAACTAACAAATTTTGGAAGGAGAATGGGCGGAGTTTCTCACATTGGTTCTGAATCCTGCTGTCCAGATCAATACTTGATATTCATTGAAGTGAACTTATAGAAATGTTCTGTTGGTGGACTATTTTGATCGGACAATACATTAAATCCCTATGTTCTGTTTGTGTTTGAATGTATCTGTATATAAGCTTACATATGTTGTGTGCAGTCTTCTAGAAAAATAATATTTCCAAGCATTGAGAACCGCTAACTTTTGGTACTTACTATAAGGCGATACTTTTGTCTCCGACTGTCGCGAGTGAACACCTTATGGTGCCTTTAGACCATAGGATTTTACATTTGATAAAACATCTGATTCTACATCTAAATATTACCGTTTTCATTTGTCTGATTTTCGATTCGATTTGGAAACTGTCAACTGTCATCCATGTCAATAGAAATAGAAAATGTAAGGTTATGATTTTGTTTTCACAAATTTTAAATTGTTTGCTTTTAGGTTGTGTTCAGAAGAAGAGATTTTGTAAGAATGGAGATATCTACTAACAATAACAAAAAAATAACCAAAAATTTTAATTATCTTCTTTTTTTTGTTCGTATCCTATAATAATGTAAACAACAACAAATAATGCGCATGATTAATCGCAAGAATAAGATGAAAAATCGAACCGAAATAGATATTTTGCAAAACTCAGACGGACCAAATCAAAATTGAAAATGTGAAAAAGTGACGGTTTCATCCGATTTGTTAAAATCAAATGAAAAATCCTATGGTCTAAAGGTACCTTTTTTAATAAAAACATTGAGCACCATGTCATTAGCGATAAAACTTATCACACATGTTTATAGGAACTTTTTGTCAACATTGAATGATGAATCGCCCACAACAATATTTCAGGTTACTTTGGAAACACCCTGTATATTACAAAGTGACGAAATTTTCAGTTGTATCATAATAATGGAAAGACATTATTGAAAATACGCGTACTGACATATATCAATCAAAGCTATAACTGATCATTTATGCATTATCTAATAAGATTTGATAAACAAACGTTCATTAACTTGGACGAACGGGAAAATGCGTAGGAAAATGTTTTTTTTATGAGGTCTAGATTTGTGTGCTTACACACAAGATTGTACAATTTTATGTGTTCTGAGGATGTGGGAAGTCGTGCTCATAAAAACGTTTTAAGGTATAATTAGATTGTTAGAGCAGCATAACGAACGCAAACTTCTTAAATTAACCTATTAACTATTAAAATAAATTGAAATTGAGTCGAATAAAAAATTTTATGTTGTGGTTTGTAGGTGGTAGTTTCGACAAACAAAAATGTTTTTTGTATTAGGCCGTAACATTTAGGTATAGAGAACAAAAGAAAAAGTATTTTAATAACGACATAAAATACGTATATTTGAAATAAGCGAAAATCCTTTGACCTTGAAAGATTAATTCTCAGTTGAAGGGTAGCGGGTGAAAGCCAGTAAGGTCCACACGACCAAGTTTTGAGTAATCGCAGTTTTTTTGTTGAAAAAACGTCGTAACTTCATTTTGTTAAAAGGCAATTAAAATATTTTTGTTTATATCACTGAAGAGTTAATAAAAATAAACTAAATATGGAACTTCTTTCAAAAAAAGCTGTATTATTTTATAGAGTAACGACTGCTTTGTTTGGGTGAAAATGGGGACTGTCCATTGTATGTGTCTGTAGTAGGGAAAAACAATCTTAGATTTATTTGTTTTTTCCGATTTCCTTCTTACCAAGTATGCAGAATTTTCCAATGGATTTATTTATTTATTGGATAAAGACTGGGACTGCCTGTAACAAGTAAAAGCAATCCTTTTTTTCACTGTTTTCCTTTTTTTCACTGTTTTTTTTTCTTACCTAAGAATGCAAAGTTTTTTGGTAGTGAGCTTCTTCTTGTATGTACATTTTCTTAGTTTTTTACTTGCACCAATTTCGTCTTTATTGCTAGAGAGACCTGCATGATCGACAGATTTTCTTGTATGTTCACAACTTGATCTTTCAGCATCTGGAAAAGGGGTACAAAGTTTTACATCCTGTTTGAAAGATGGGCCTGCACGATCGACATCAACATATCCTGATCTTTTTGTTAGTTTTCGACTTGGTTTTTCATCATCTGAAACATTGACACAAAGTTTGTCAGCATGTTCCTGCTTGATCAACAGCTTTTCTTATTCGTTTTTGACTTGATTTCTCAGCATAAAGTTGTTTCACTTCATCACACAGGCAAAATTTCAATAACGACATGGTGTTTTTTTGTATCTATAGGTATCAGTTCGAAATAAGATTGGGAAGGCAATTGAAATCCAAAACCTGTGCTGCCTGGGTTGATTTTGGGTATAATTTTAATACACTGTTCTGCAGAGAGAAGGGGAGATTCTAACATCGCTCCATTGTAGGAATCACGATGTGATATAAGTCGTACATGCCCATTAACCCGCCTACTCACAAGGCAATTTCCAGGGGACAATCTGTGCATAAATCGGGTGTAGCCTCTACACAGCACAATTTATTAGTAGTCGAGATATTTTCTGTGAAACAGCATGACTCCATCAAGGCGCCAAAAAATTGGTTTAGCTTTGGTGTTAGCTCTAACACAAGATAAAAAGAAAAAGAAAAGGAAATACTGGACATGGTTACTGAAAAGGAATGAATTTTGCCATTCAAACTTGATGAAGGAATTAGAACCAATGGTCTTATTGTGACCTACGAGGACCTGAAATTTAGTGCAGTTATATCACCACAGCTGTTATCCAAGATCATTCCAGAATTGACAACTTTTCAAGAAAATACATCAAAACAAACAAAGATCTGCATTCATCAACGAGCCAGAAGAATGTCTTGAAGGCAACGACAAGTCTACGCACAATACGATTCGCAGGTTATTAGAGAGGGGAGCAGAGCGATTGGAACCACTAAACAACCAACCAGCCGATATCGGGAAGTCGTTAAAAAATTGGGACAATTTGTCTACATAATCTGAAATCTGCAGATTGGCCCCTGCAAATTGCCATGTGAGTGGGCGTCTTTAGTCACCTCAAACTCTCTGATTTTTTGGATCGGGAATGGGAACTTTTTTGCATATTTTGTGTTCCACGTACACTGTAACTTTTCGGTAAGCTCTAAGTAAAAAAGATAATAATTCTAGTGTTACTTACGGTATTCCTTCGACTAAGCTCCAGGTAAAACAATGGGTCGTGAATTTTCGCCTAAATGTTGTATAACACTTAGATAATAAAAATTTGTCTGGCATATAAATTGTTTGAGCGCCACGTCATTTGTAATATGAAATAATATAATTTACCCTGATCAAATGACGAAAAACAGAGTATAAGGTCCTTTATAGGTACTTAGATGATCGTTAAATAAAAATCGGGAAAGTAACTTAACAATCTAATGAAGAATATCCTACTTAAAGTCGACTTTGGTCCCTACTATTTTACAAATATGGCCCTTGGCCGTCGTACATTAAATATACAGATTAATTAGGTTCCTAGGGAAATTAGTTCAATGCTAAAGGTTCTACCATGGTATGATTAATCAAATATTAGAAATATATATCGGCTTATGCATCTATAAATGGTTTTCGTATTCTCCCATGGAGAAGAGAAACGAGTTTTATGTCAATAAAGTACTGGACATAATATGATCCATACTTGTAAAAGCAAGTATAACGTAGTGTCGGAAGTAGATAATCGAACTGAATTGATTTTCAAATCAAGTTGCTAGTTGAATCAGATTGATTGTAGAATGTAAAATGTAGAACGTAGAGTTGTTGCAATCTAAAAAGACACCGGAATTTTTAGAAGCTTCTACAAGCAACAAGTGCTGTCGGCGAAAGCAATTACTTTAGAATGACAGAGTCATCCCACAAACATTTCAAAGATATATACACGACAATCATTAGTAATGTATGAAAAGGTATTGACTTACTTAGAATTTCCTTCGACACAACTCACATTATAATTGTCTTTCTTTTTAGACAATCAAGAGAACGCCGGTCAGGCTTGTCTCCAAAATGGTATCTAATTACCAACAAACTTTTCTGTGCACATCATTTCTGACAATTTTCGGATGTTTTAAATCTTTAACAGCGCCCTCTCAGAAAAGATATGAGAACATAAGTAAGGAATCTAACGTGCGTCGACATTATAATTAACTGTAGTTACATGCGTTCCTAGGCATTGCCGTTAGATGGCTCGAGAGGTACTAAAATAGGTAATATATAAGCGAAACGAATTATTTTGAGCAGAGAAACAGGATCTCCTGTTACAACACTACTCAGAAAGTAAATTTCTGTAGACATAATATAATAATCCCTGTTTTCTCCGTATATAGTATTTTTAAATAACGTTGTAGGACGTGACACTCCTCGTTTTCTTCTGATATGTTTAAGGCATGGGTAAATACGTAACTTTTGCTAATCGATGACACATCTAACTCATTCTAGGTAATAATTGGACATTCCTGGTTTTCACCTGACACCCTTCAGTTATTGATTTGAAATAAAACAGGGGGATTTTAAGTTAAAATGGCCACCTTTATTCAATACAATTATGACAAATTAAAACAGCATTTTAAACTTTGCCAGCAGCAGCTTTAATAAATCACCGTAAAATTGAATTAATTCAATCAGTTTTTGATAAAGTCGATCTAATTTTTTCTCTCTCATGTTTCAGACCTACTCGGGGCTTTTCTGTGTCGTGGTGAATCCCTACAAAAAACTACCGATTTACACAGAAAAAATCATGGAAAGGTATAAAGGAATCAAAAGACACGAAGTACCACCACATGTTTTCGCTATTACGGACACTGCTTATCGGTCGATGTTACAAGGTAATTAATCTTTTTATTTTAATCACTTATCTAGAGCTATTATTTTCTATAATCCATATTATTTACTTTGATAATTGCGTCATCACGATGATACGAAATATGTAGACAATCGTTTAAAAAAAATTACACAAAACAAGAGGTTAAAGACATTCGATAATTAAACAGAGTAAGTAGCAACAGTGTTTGGATTTTTTATCAACAATAATAAAATTTACAAAAACAGTAATATAGTTGTATTCAACAAAAAATTGCCTTATCAACCATCGAACTTGGTCCGTACCTCAAAAAGTTATCCATAAGACCAGACTATCCTTGTGGACATGTCGCAGGATCTGTGGAAAATCTTGATGCTTGGGACTCAAACAAATCCATTGGATAGGTATATGTGGTGATTGTTAGACCAATATTCACATATGGAGCTATTGTTTGGTGGTGAAATGCCTTACAGCGAACGGCCCAAGCAAAGCTTTCTGGTATACAGAGACAGGCTTGTCTGGCAATTACAGGTGCCATCTGTACCACACCGTCAGCAGACATGGAAATCCTTCTAGATCTACCTCCTCTCCATAAATTTCTGAACAACATATAGAATTGCACATATTTCTTCGAACTGGGTAAGAGACATTTGAAGACAGTGACTGGACACTGCACCTTGAGGAAACATCTGTACAATATGGGCAAAGTTAGTGAACCTATGTGCAGAAAATGTGAACTTGATGATGAAACACCTACTCACATACTCTGCTTCTGCGAGGACTTACAAGAACTTGGACGGAAGCACTTTGGAGAGGAAGTTATACAACCATCATAACTACTGAAAATCCCTCCAGCCAAACTAGTGACCTTTATAGAAGACACGAAGCTTCTGGAATGGAAGTAGATAACATGGGAAATGGTACAAAGATTCAGATCAAGTGCCTGGGCTGATGAACACAACCCAAATTTATGAATGAATGAATGAATGCACATATTTCTAAATACACAAAACAGCTTGCTTATACAAAGCAAAGCAGAAAATGCTAGTGGACACTGAAAGTCACAGTATTCTGGGAACGACCTGCCTTATACCGTCCTAATTCCAAATAGAGACGTAAGAATGAACTATTAAGTGCAGACAGATGTTGGTACATAGATGGATCAAAAACACCCTCAGGCTCTGGTGCAGGTGTATACGGGCGCAGACCTAGGACAGAAATTTCAACCTCTCTAGGATCCTATGCAACCGTATTTCAGGCGGAAATTTACGCCATTGCTTCAGGTGTGGAGAAATTGGTATTAGACTACCAAAAAAGACTCCTCAATAGGAAAACTGGATAAAGCATCGCTGGTCTGGATCCCTGGCCATTCTGGCATGGATGGCAATGAGAAGGCGGACTCTCTTGCAAGGGAGGGTCCAGCACACGTTTTTATCGGACCAGAACCTACAATTGGCATCGCAATAAGCTCTGCCAAACAAACACTAAATACCTGAACAGTGAACAGCAAGAAGAGCTTTAGACTTCTGGCATAATATACCAGGATTGGTTCATTCAAAGAATGTCTCCAAATAAATGTTATACTATAGCAGGCATGACCTACGTTGTCTAACAAGCCACTGTCATCTGAATCATCATTATGCTAAGACTTGGACTGTCGGAAGATCCGACTTGTCGTCTTTGTCTGGAAGATGATGAAACAGCAGAGCATATAATTTTTGCCTGCCCCGTCGCGGCTCGAATCAGGTTTCTGATGTTTGGCAGGGTCTCTCTCTCGCCCTCGGACCTAATCTAAACAATCTAATCGGCTTTGTTAAGAAGCTGAATTTGTTTGGTGAAACCTGAATAGGTATGAGCCACAATAGACTCTTGCGAGTCTTATAGACCCACTCACCACAAACCTAACCTAGTCCTTACCTGAGTTCACTTTTTCTGTATCCAACTTTAGAGCCCTACAGCGCGTTAACGAAGGGCGTAAGAACAAAATTTTATATAAACTATTTATTTTTAGTTTCTCTCCCAAGTTTTTGGTACCATGTCCTGTGACACCCTGTATAAATAAGCAAATGCCGATGCCAAAATAATCAATTGAAGCTTTTTATAACGAGCTTAATCTAGGCACTGGCACTTATTCCATTGTTATTATTATAAAAAAAAATTGTAAATTAATGTTGGACGAGTATACACCACTAGGAAAAATTAACAGCTGCAGCGAGTACTTACCGTGGCTTGGTAATATGTGGTATTATTTTGGTATAATTATACGTATTATTAATATAATGAAGTTGGTATTTATCACGTTTACCATTCAAAATTAACATTTATGTAGATGTAACTGGAGGTTTAATGAAAATTCAATCTGTTTTTCCAACCATAAAAAAACAAAATTAAGTCGAGTGATATAAGTGGAAACTTATTTTTCTACAGTCTCGCGTAAAATAACTAATTACTATATTCAAATGAAATCCTAAAGTCGACGAATGCCGAGGATTGTTACTTTACGCTCTAGAGCAAAAAAAGGAATCTGTTTCGTTCGCTTATTTCATCAAATTTGCTGGGATTAGCCATGACGACGAAAAACAATAAATAAACGTCAAGCTACCAGATAATGCTATACTTACCTTCTTTATCAACCATTTTAATCGGCTTTATTAATTTCTCACAACATTATAATAATTTTTATAACAATTTATATAATAATTTAAAAGAAATTAAAAGGTGAATTTCAAAAGACATTGTTATTGTTGATATCTCGGGCACGCCTCTACCTAGAGCGACGGCGAATTAAATGTCGACAGGGGAGGGAGGTATAAGCGCTCTGCAGATTCTGACAAGTCTGAACAATTCAGTAGATCTTTTTAACGCCATAAAGAGAAAGCATTCAAATACTCAAATTGAGTACCCACTTAAATAGATAATAAACCAGAAAAACACAAAAAGGTTATTACACGTTTTTATAACATTTGTGAATTTCATTTTCAATCTTCAGTAATGGAAGAAATTTCTTGCAATATATAATTGTAACAATTGTACTTTGACATTTAACATTAATAAATAATATGACAACTAAAATGTCAGAGTACTATCTTAAATCATAATCCACTCTTATTATAACCTAAAATAATATAAAAAACTGTTTTAATTATTAAAAGGGCGATTGTAGAAAAAATTTAGTGTGTTTTTCGAGCGTTAAGTAAAATCTTTACTTTACTTTACGCTCTAAATACACAAATAACTATTAGGCGCGTTGAGCACATTTTTTGGGTGAAGAAAAAACATGGATTTTTCGTCATTCGTCACGCTTTTATGCAACACACAATACTTTTGGTTATGCAACACAATTAACAATGAAGCGTATATAGTGTTTCATAAATCATCGTCTCGTTTCCACGAGCTATATGTATACTGTGTATGTATGTGTATTTTTTTTGTAAAAAATTCCATTTACGATGGGCTTACGATAAAACTTTTAAACGGGATTGATTTATTGGTGTTTTCACTTCTGTCGGCAGTCCGAAGACTGGACTATACGTTTTTTCTCTTTTAAAAATGGAAAGACTAATTAAAGATGTTTATTGTAGAAAGAGAAGATCAGTCAATTTTGTGTACGGGAGAATCTGGCGCAGGAAAGACGGAAAATACGAAAAAAGTTATCCAGTATTTGGCATACGTAGCTGCATCCAAATCACCTAAAGGAGCAGGAGCGGTAAGTCAACAACTATTTTTTACAGAAATAATATTAGTACTTTCTAATAATTATAGCACTTTTGTAAATACAAACGTTCACTTTTTTTATACAGCATGTTTTCCAAGCATATTATTTATTTCAATTATTATTTTTCTAAAAGGTGATTGTATTTATGTCATATATATATATTTTTTTGGTGTCTGCTGATTTCTAATTTAAATTTTCTTTGCATGGTCTCGTTTTTTGGGGATAAACAGCAGAAAGATCTTATCGTAAGTAGTACTTATTTTTTTTATATTATTTTTGCTAGAGCCCGGCAATTCGTTTGTTTATACACCTTTTGTACATATAGATATAAAGGCAAACAAATTGATTTACGAATGTGATAATATTGGCGTTTTTTTTGTTAATTCACTAGAAAACCTTCATAAAAATATACCCATTTAAATTCATCAATAGTCTCGGTAGAGTTACGTGTTGTGTCTAAATTTAATATAATTATTTTTTATTTAACGAAAAATTTATATAAAGTTGAATCGGAAACAACTACTCTTCGTGGTACTTGCTCCGTCAGGTACAATATATAAAACCAAAGAATACACCAACTAACAAGAAGCGAAGCCCGACGCAATCTCTTTGATGTTTTGGTAACAAAAATGTATGACCTTGAGATACGACGTTGGCATATAACTTAGTAAATACACTGAGAAAAATGATCAAGTTTTTAAATATTAGCGATTTATTTCGTCGACACGTTTATAAAAAGGCGCCTTTCAGACATACGCGTTCGCTTCTTGTTTGCTGGTGTATTCTTTGGTAAAACTAAGAAATGGCAGTGACTGTATCTAGAGTGCTAATCTTACATATTTCGAATAAAAAATTTTATAACGGAAATGGCCAATAAAAATTGCTGGAAATTATGCGTAAAACAACCGTTAGAGGGTGTAATCATATTGACGAAAAACTTTTTTCACTATACCTCATTCAAATCCTACTGCAAAGAATTCAATCCAATCAATTCCGTTATAACCGGGCGATTATCTTTCCTAATTGTTTCGTATCTGCATCAAGACAGCTGTCAATTATAGTCCACATGGACGATTTCCTTTTAATTTTGCCGCTATTGTGGAAAGTTATTTTATGGGTCTTGAATATTTCATTTGTTCGGCGTAAAACCGACAGAGACTAGACGATAATTAACGAACCGGTAGGTTTGTCATTTTCCAATAATGGAAGATGGAATAATCGAGAAAATCTTAAACGAACCCTGTAAGTTGCTGGAATTTAAAAGTTTGCAATTGATATTGGACATGAAAAGTATGGCATGACTTCCCATGTGTGACGTTGAGTAAAGATTACAAAACAATTATTTTTAAATACGTTTCTTGAACTAGTCCATTCGATTACACCCTCTAGCGGCAGTTCTACGTACTTTAATGTGATTTTCAACGATTTTTCTTGACCACTTCCGTCTTATTCGTAATATGTACGTTAATCGGTTCTTTAGACACTACTCTTTTTTTATGTAAAGGTTGTCCCCAAATTTATGCAACTTTATACAATTGAAAAGATGTTTTCTTATTTAATTCAAATCTTGTGTTCATTTTGGGTCACCCTTTATATTTCACTATGATTTAAATTAGCTGCCTTTGAGTTTTAACATAAAGTTAGTTAAAAACAACAAAAATTGGAATTGAACACGAAGAAATTTGATATCTCTGGAATAAAAATAAAAATGATTAAAGTTAAAATTAAAGTATTTGTAAATATTTGCTTAATTTTTTGTGCTAATAATGTAAAAGCTATTTCGCTTGTTACCTGGTATTTTATAGTAGATTGTAGATTTTCATAGTAATCCTTACTGCATACAGTTTATTTATAAAACGGAACGTATGATTTCAGGAGCGTCACTTTATTAGAAAAAAAAAGCGCAATTGGAAAAATTGAATTTACTATTTGGACCCTTACTTTGTGGAATCTACTCATATTACTATTTTAAATGAAACTAACTGTTTCTAATTAATTAATGATTATTGATAATACTTGATTAATTATTGATAATTATTTCGATATTTGCATATCGTCATCAGAATGACAGAAGTTACATTTTATGTAATGCCTACTTGATGTTTAGTATTTTGGATAGACCAAATAGTGACCTATCTTGTGATTGACTTGACTTAATTTATGAATAGAAAAAAGAAGAAGGTATGATATTACAAATATTAAATTTACTTAATTACAGTTACCTGTAAAAAATTGTCAAAAAAATCAACCATTCTGGTTTGTAATCAAAAGGAAAAACATCACTTGTAGACCGGTTTCGGCGTATTTGCGCCTCATCAGTATAAGGTAGATGCTATCTTGCAGATATACCAACCTCGTTTAACTTAGAAGTGTAATTCAATGTCTGATATAGCCCGAGAAGTAATTGTTGCTTCTTAGTGAAAAATATTTTTCAAAAACTTTGTAAGGCGTTATAATAGTATTAAACTAATATCTTTTACATCTACAAATATTAAAGCTTAGGTATTATTAGTCCTATGGGGATATCCTGGATATCTTTTCCCCAGTATAACTGTGCACTGATATAGGAAACCAAGGAAAACTATATCTGCTGATCTTACAATTGCTACTTAGTAAGACAATTTAATAGTAGAGAGCTCCCTAGATTTATCTGTTCATCGACAACTTCATATTATGGGTCTCTTAAGTGTGTTCTAATTTCTAATTCTTCAAGGAAATCTAGTTCTTGTTTCTTATCACAAATATGTAGTACTTCTAGTTCTGTGTTAGGTGTTAAAATGAAAGTGACACGTTTTGCGTAATGTGATTTATCTGGCTGTTTTAATCTGTATGCTCGTAAGTGTTCATTGTGTCTAATTTCAAAATTTCTACTGGTTTGACCAACATTTAAAATTTTTTTACTTACATTGCTTTCTGTTTTAAAAGAAATTGTTGTATTTGTTGAAGAAGATATTATCTTTGAAATATTAGAAATATTACCAGCATATGTGATGGTTTTGTAATTTTGTATTTCTTTAGTTGTAACATGCTGTTCGACTTGTTAGGTTTTTTTCGATGTAAAAATATTTTATTTTATTAATTTATGTGGCTCATTAGCCACTTCCTCCCAAATTTCTACTAAATTTCTAAACATGCCTTTTGATTGTAGCATTAGCCACTCCAAAATAAAACATTCATTTTTAGGATTCCCTTCCATACTTGTCTTTAGATCCTTTTTTTTTCTCTAACTGCCAATGATAAGGCAACATTGAAATATTTTTAAATTTATTGTTGCTGAACAATTTTATATAGTCTGGTTGCTCTCCAGCCGGCAAGTTTAAGACAATTTCAAGCCAAGTTTGGTTCCTGTTCCTGTCCTTTAAGATATGTTCCTTCGTCTTATCTTTAGCGTGTATAAGATTTGAATTTGGTGTGTTGATTTTTATAACTTGTTATTCTCCAAGTTTGTTTTTTTTGGAATGTTCTATATATATATATATATATATATATATATATATATATATAAAACCAGAAATATTGGGGAAACGGCAAGTTTATAAAAGTGAACTCTTCTTACTAATTTAACAAGCTTTCGGAAACTTTTATTTCCATTATCAAGTTACAGTAAATTGAGGATTGATATAAAATGGTAAATATATATTAAATGCTAAAATTGGTATTTGAATTTTTTTAAAAATATTGAAATATTGTCATTATGACAGATAAACAATTTCATTTTTTTCCTTCTAATAAGTTATAAAAATTATGTCAAAAAATGGAGAGTGTAGGTTATGATAATGTCAAATTATTATAAAAGTTTTTTTAAAAAAATTAATTTTTGATTAAGATATATATATATGAATTTTTGGATAATTAAATAAATATTTAATATCTTCAACTTTTGTATTGATTATTCAATATTTATTAAACTGGATACACGTGTTCGAGGATAATTAGTTAAAATTTGTATTTTTAAATTTCACAAGGTGTTTCCAGCTTCCCACATTTTGCTTTCGTTTCGAGATAGTTTAATTGGTGCCGAAATCCACTCCATGAGGTGGAGTGCTCTAGTCTGGGGCTTTTTATGTTACATAGTTTTTTCTGGAAATATTAGTTGTAATGCCACTTTTTTATTAATTAATTAATTTATTACATGCAATGGATAACCTTTGGATGTGGCTATTTGTTTAATTATATTAATTTCTCTATCAAAATTATATTTGTTCATAGGAACTGAAAATGCTCTATGTATCATTGAATTATATGCTGCTAATTTATTAGACATTGGATGATTAGAATTATATGGTGTAGTCATCAGTATGTGTTGGTTTTCATTTAAAAAAGTAACATGAGTAGATTCCACAAAGTAAGGATCCAAACAGTAAATTCAATTGAAAAATCTTCGAGAAAAGACTTGACCCGACTATACAAGAAGTAACTAGAAAAACTATACCTAAATGTTTTATGTGTCCTGGAAACGTACGTCTCCGAAATACAATAAAAATTTAAACGTTTTGACTGAAATATTTTTCTCTTCATATCTATCTCAGCGTTATTTTTCCTTATTTTACATGCGGTCAATGCCAGAGTCCTACAAGGGAATTCTCGGTATGTAAGTTTGATGTTTTGCGCAGTTTGGAAAAATCCGCTCCTCTCTTTATACATCAATCGCATGATTCCCACCTTTCTTCCAATTTTTATTTTTAACATGGGAAAGCACAGCTTCAAGATTAACAAACTTTATTTTATTATTTTGGTGAACATGTGTTGTAAAGTTAACAATATTCATTATAGAGTTATGTAATTATTATTTTTAAATAAAATACTTTTAGGACAGTATTGAATACTTGAATGGAGTAATTTGTGCTATTTTTAGACTTTTTGCTTAACGAATTCTACAAAATTTTCTTACCCGACTAGTTTAACAGTGTGTCAATTTTAAAACTTACATTGAACTTTATCTCGTGATATATTAGAGTGTTGTCATTTAAATTTTTTGTAGGTGTGGTAGTGCGGGATAGGGGAATGTTGGAGAGCATTATCTCATATGTCATTTTGGTTTCCTCTCTCTACCCTAGAAACAGTTTTGAGATTTTTTTGATATCTCTTTTCATTCACGAGATATAGTCCATTGTAAGTTTTAAAATTACCTTTGTTGAAACTTTTAAAAACATTCAGAATTTAATGAGACACCCAGTGTTTAATACAGTCATATAAAGAGGACCTTGGTAAAATCAAAGAAACGGTTACTGGTAAGGAAGAGGTAGAAGCTATAAGGAGTATTAGGTCTACGAAGGATGGTGAGCTCTTAATGGTCCTGGATAAGGATAATAACGCAATAATGAAAATACAGACCGCGTAAAAGATAGACTAATCTTCAAATCAGAAAACTCGGGGATAGAGACAACAGATGGGCCCTACATATTAAAGGAAAGGATCCGGATTTAACAAAAGACGACATTAAGGATGCAGTACAAAAAGAAATAGGAATCTGGAACGAGGATAATAGGATTAGTGTCTTAAGACCGCTTGGAAATGAGACTATGGCGGACACTCTCTCTCTCGAAGGAAGATGCGATAAACATATAGAGGAAGGAACATATTAAGATTGGTCTAGTGGGTTGTAGACTTGAAAAAAGAATACATGTCAGAAGATGTGGACTATGCTGGACTCATGACCATATTGCAGAATCCTGTACAGAAAACAACTGAAAAGGAGCATGTTTTAAATGCGGTTAAACTGGACACACCAACAAAGAATGCACCAATGATGACTACCATGAAATGTCCTGCATTTAAGAGTGCTTTGAAAATGCCCGTCAGGATGAAACAAAAATGGGAGGAAATACATCACATTCTAAATTGATTTCTATTTATTCATCCATTTTTTTGATAATTCGCTATGACCGCTTCAAATCTTTTCTTTTTTAGAGGTTAAGCTGTCATTTTGTAAACCACCAAATTTATCCACCACCTTGAAACAGCGGTGGAATGGTTTGCAATTTTGGTTGATGCAACATTAATAAATGAACGCGTCATTTCTTCAATCTGAAATCCACCAATGAATATAAAAACGCAGTTGGTGGATCTACCGGTGAATAAAAAAACATGCCTAAATATGTCTATTGAAATATTTGGATGTAAAGTCACATGATTAATTTTTTTTACCGGTGAATAAAAAAACATGCCTAAATATGTCGTTTGAAATATTTGGATGTAAAGTCACATGAGTAATTTTCGTTTCAAAGTATTAACACAGAGGGGGTGTCATGCGGGAATCATTATTCAGTACTATGTAAAGTGTATTGATAGCTATTCAGTCAAAATTATTTCTTTACATTTTAAAGAGGGGTTTCATTTTTCAATTATTTAAAAAATTATTTATAAATAACCTGCAGAACGCTAGAATCACCGAGGCTAATTCCATCTGTTGGTTAATTGGTCCATTTTCCTTTAAAAACTTTGAATTATAACATAAAAAAAATTACACTTTCAACCTGTAAATTTTTATTCGTTTCTAGATCAATTAGATATCATTCATGCATTCTGCTTTTTTCATAGATATTGGCTTTTAATAGTACCTGCTATATATGCAACCTTAATGTATATTCGTAAATATTTATATACAGGGTCTGGCACTGAAATGGGAATATTTAAAAAAACTCGAAAGTTTTAATTATTAATATTTATCAAACTTTTTTACACAAATGTAATCTAAATTAGTGGAAATTAATGAGGATATATGAAAATGTTCATTTTCTGAAAACTATATCTGTAACTTCGTTTCGAACACATTCTTGAAGTCTTTTGGTGAAGGATCCCATGACTCTGCGTAGCATATCCAATGGAATGTTGTTGATCTCTTGTTGGATTCGCTCCTTCAGTTCGTCCCTAGTTCTGGGTGGGTTTGATTCAAAAACCTTAAGCTTTAGATAACCCCACAGAAAAAAGTCAGGAGCCGCTAAGTCTGGTGAACAGGCAAGCCAAGGAATATTGCCATTCTTATTAATTAAGCGACCAGGAAACACCAATTTCAGCAAGTCCATCGTCATGTTAGCAGTGTGGCTAGTAGCACCATATTGCTGGAATAATGACCGATCATTCACATGTTGATCAAGAGCAGGAAATGCAAAGTTCACCAACATCTCGGCATACTTTTCACTGTTGCCGTTTTCACTTTCGAAAAACTACGAACCAACCACACCTAGAGAGGACATTGCGCACCTCACAGTTACCTTTTGTGAATGAAGAGGTGTTTCGTGAAGATCATGTGGGTTATTTTCACTTCAAAACCAAAAGTTTCGTTTATTGACATACCCACAAAGATTGAAGTGAGCCTCATCACTCATCCATAAATCATGGACCAGCAGTCCATCTTGATCAATTAAATTTAACAGCTGTTGACAAAAGCGTACTCGGCTAACGTAGTGTTGAGGTTTGAGAGCTTGGATTACCTGTATCTTAGATGGATGAAAGTGGAGATCATTCTTCAGGATCCTTCTTGTGGTTCGGTCACTAAGACCGAGGTCTATGCTGTGACGATTTCCATGGAGTTCTTGTTGAAGCGTCACGCACCCGATTAACATTCTCGGGAGTACGAGCCGTCCTTACACTGCCACCTCGTTTCTTCAAAATTTCTTACCCATAGGTTGATGGCGTTAGCTGAAGGTACAGGATCACATGGTAACGAATTGAACTCCCGACTGAAAGCACGTTGAGCACCAACAGCACTATCAGCATTTTTGTAAAATGCCTTTACGGCGAAATCACGCTCTCATTCGTCCAACGCAACATGGCGACTGAAAATACCGGGTGTCTGGACGCTCAAGGTCGAGTCCCTCACTCCTCTCGAGCCGTCTGGCGACTATCGCACAATATCTTAATCTTCCCGTTTCACTGCCGGACCCTGTACTTTTTTTGTACATCATAGAAAAACAAATTGAAATTTTGCCATCATTTAACATCCTATCTTAGTTAATTGTTTGTTTATATCAATTTTTATAATTTATACTCCTGATAATGCAAATTTTATTATTTGTGAAACCGGTTGAGCGATAGATTATTATGTTCTATTTTTGTTGTGGAATTTGTTAATTTAATAATTATAAGATTCCACGTAGTAAGGGTCGAAACAATTAATTTGTTATTATTTTCCTCAATTTAACCCCAAATTCACACTAATTATTATGTTTTGATTGTATAATAATTTAATTTCGTCATTTTGATCATGTGTATACTAAACACTCAAAAAACTTTTGTTTGTATCGATAGATAACTAACTAACTTTGTGTTTTTATTTTTATATTTAGTGCGAAATATGATTTAAATAAATTATTGATCTTTAGGGTGGATTAGAACAACAACTTCTGCAAGCAAATCCAATCTTAGAAGCTTTCGGTAATGCCAAGACTATTAAAAACGACAATTCATCGAGATTCGTAAGTTTTTTTTTCACCAATTATAAAATAAAAACGAGCGTGACTGTATTGTGAATATTTCTTTGCTTTTAGGGTAAATTTATTAGGATTAACTTCGATGCTTCCGGTTACATAGCTGGCGCCAACATAGAAACTTATTTATTAGAAAAATCACGTGCCATTCGACAAGCCAAATCCGAAAGAACCTTCCACATCTTCTATCAACTTCTCGCAGGTGCTTCAGACGCTCAAAGAAGTAAGTGTAAATATAATAAATAATAGTATTGGAATTGGAAGGCTAAAGTGAGTGACATAATTAACTTTGAATGTTGTTTAAACCAAATTCAATTTTATAGTTGATCTTATATTAATGTGTTTCTTATTTTTGTTTCCAGAGGAATTCATATTGGAAGATCCTAGATCATACAGCTTCCTCAGGGAAGACAATCACTTAGTTTCCGGTGTAGACGACGCCCAGGAATTTTTGGGTACAGTTAAAAGCATGAATATCATGGGAATGACGAGCGAGGACTTCAGTGCCATTTTTAGAGTCGTATCGGCTGTTATGTTATTCGGAAAAATGGAATTCAAACAAGATCGTAGTTCAGATCAAGCTACACTACCGGATAACACTGTCGCCCAAAAAATCGCTCATTTATTGGGTCTGTCTGTTACGGATATGACGAGAGCTTTCTTGAAACCTAGGATAAAAGTTGGTCGAGACTTTGTTACCAAAAGTCAAACTAAAGAGCAAGTTGAATTTGCTGTCGAAGCCGTATCTAAAGCGTGCTATGAACGTATGTTCAAATGGTTGGTGACGAGAATAAATCGGTCATTGGGTAGAACGAAGAGACAAGGAGCTAGTTTTATTGGTATTCTCGATATTGCTGGTTTTGAAATTTTCGATCTCAATTCATTCGAACAATTGTGTATAAATTACACAAATGAAAAACTGCAACAACTATTCAACCATACTATGTTTATCTTGGAACAAGAAGAATACCAACGTGAAGGTATCGAATGGAAATTTATCGATTTTGGTTTAGATTTACAACCTACAATTGACCTTATCGATAAACCTATGGGAATTATGGCTCTATTAGATGAAGAATGTCTTTTCCCTAAAGCCACCGATAAAACATTCGTTGACAAACTAGTTTCAGCGCATGCCGTTCATCCTAAATTTAAAAAAAGCGATTTTAGAGGTGTAGCCGATTTCTCCATAATTCATTATGCAGGAAAAGTTGATTATTGCGCCAATCAATGGTTAATGAAGAACATGGACCCACAAAACGAAAACGTTGTTTCTCTTTTACAAGGATCTCAAGATCCGTTCGTTGTACATATCTGGAAAGATGCTGAAAGCTTAGGAAGAGCTAAAGGAATGTTCCGAACAGTTTCCTATCTGTATAAAGATCAGCTGGCAAATTTGATGGTTACATTACGTAATACAAATCCCAACTTTGTCAGATGTATAATTCCGAATCATGATAAGAGAGCTGGAAAAATTGATGCTCCATTAGTTTTGGATCAGTTAAGATGTAATGGTGTTCTGGAAGGAATCCGTATTTGTAGACAAGGTTTCCCCAATAGGATTCCTTTCCAAGAATTTAGACAGAGATACGAACTTCTAACTCCAAATGTAATTAACAAAGGTTTTATGGATGGCAAGAAAGCTTGTGAGGCTATGATTAAATCTCTAGAATTGGATAAAAACTTATTTAGAGTCGGTCAATCTAAGATATTTTTCAGAGCTGGTGTTTTGGCTCATCTTGAAGAAGAAAGAGACTATAAAATAACTGATCTTATTGTTAACTTCCAAGCTTTCTGCAGAGGATTCTTATCCAGAAGAAATTATCAAAAGAGAGTGCAACAACTCAATGCTATTCGTATTATACAAAGAAACTGCTCTGCCTATCTTAAATTAAGAAATTGGCAATGGTGGAGACTGTATACAAAAGTTAAACCATTACTTGAAGTTACCAAGCAAGAAGAAAAACTTATGCAAAAAGAAGATGAACTCAAACAAGTTAAGGATAAATTAGATCATCACCTTAAAACCGCTGAAGAATTTGAGCAGAAATATCAACAAGCTCAAGAAGAAAAAGTTATTCTACAAGAACAACTACAAGCAGAAGTAGAATTATGTGCCGAAGCCGAAGAAATGAGAGCTAGATTAACAGCACGCAAACAAGAATTAGAAGAAATCTTACATGATCTCGAAGCTAGAATTGAAGAGGAAGAAGAAAGAACTTCTGTTTTAAACAGTGATAAAAAGAAATTACAACTCACGATTCAAGATTTAGAAGAACAGTTAGAGGAAGAAGAAGCTTCAAGACAAAAAATTCAGCTAGAAAAAGTACAGTGCGATAATAAAATAAAGAAGCTGGAAGAAGATTTGGCTTTAAGTGATGATACCAATCAAAAATTATTAAAAGAAAAGAAGGTTTTAGAAGAGCGTAGTAATGATTTAAGCCAAGCATTAGCTGAAGAAGAAGAAAAAGCAAAACATTTAGCCAAACTTAAAGCTAAACACGAATCAACAATCTCAGAGTTAGAAGAACGCCTTTTAAAAGATCATCAACAGCGACAAGAAACCGATAGATCGAAAAGAAAAGTTGAAACCGAAGTAAATGATTTAAAGGAGCAGTGTAACGAAAAACGTAATCAAATTGAAGAACTTCAACTGCAGTTGGGAAAAAGAGAAGAAGAACTAGCTCAAGCCATGGTTAAAGTAGATGATGAAAGTGCTCAAAAAGCTCAAGCACAAAAAGCGCTTAGAGAATTAGAAAGTCAGCTTACCGAGCTTCAAGAAGACTTGGAAGCTGAGAAAGCCGCTAGAAGTAAAGCGGAGAAAATGAAGAGAGATTTAAATGAAGAGTTAGAAGCTCTTAAAAATGAACTTTTAGATTCACTGGATACGACAGCAGCTCAACAGGAATTGAGATCGAAGCGAGAACAAGAATTGGCTACATTGAAGAAGACTCTAGAAGAAGATGCTCAACTTCATGAAGTAACTCAAGCTGATGTTCGCCACAAACATTCTCAAGAATTAGCTGCTTTAAATGAACAAATGGAGAATTTAAAAAAATTGAAAGCCAATCTAGAGAAATCTAAACAGAGTCTAGAAGCTGAAAATGCTGATCTCACAAGTGAACTTAGAAATGTAGGAGCTAGTAGACAGGAAGGTATGTGTTGAATTTTGTTATTAAATCCAAATACTTACTAAGATTACTTTTAGGTGAACGTCGTCGTAAACAAGCAGAAAGTCAATTAGCTGAACTTTCAGCAAAATTAGCTGAAGTGGAAAGATCCAAAACAGATCTTCAAGAAAAGACTACAAAATTACAGCAAGAGCTTGAAAATGTTGCTCAACAACTCGAAGGAGCTGAATTAAAGTAAAATTATTATTATTTTTTTAATTAGTCGGTATATTATTTATTATTTACAGAGCATCGGCTGCGTTTAAGAGTCAAGCAACAATAGAGTCCCAATTTGCAGAAGCGCAAGCTGCGCTAGAAGAAGAAACTAAGCAAAAATTGGCTTTAAGCTCTAAACTGAGACAGTTGGAATCTGATAAAGAAGCTCTACAAGAACAAATGGAAGAAGAGGAGGAAGCTAAAAAGAACATCGAAAAACAAGTATGAAGATTTTTACGTTTTAAAATTTACTGTTTGTATTAATAAAATGTATGTTTACAGTTTAATATATTAAGTGCACAACTGGCTGATGCTAAGAAAAAAGCTGAAGATGAAGCTGAACAAGCTGCCATATTAGAAGAAAGTAAGAAAAAACTAGCGAAAGATTTAGAAGCTCTACAAAGACAAGTAGAAGAACTAACAGTGGCTAATGATAAACTCGAAAGAAGTAAAAAGAAGATAGCCGCAGAATTAGAAGACGCTAACATCGATCTCGAAACGCAACGACAAAAAGTTTCCGAACTAGAGAAGAAACAAAAGAACTTCGATAAAGTATTAGCCGAAGAAAAAGCCGTAAGCGAGCAATTGGCAGCCGAAAAAGATATTGTAGAAAAAGAAGCCAGAGATAAGGAAACCCTCGTTTTATCTCTAAAACGTGAACTGGACGATTCCAACGTTAAAATCGAAGAACTAGAAAGAGTGCGAAGAACTCTACAAGGAGAACTTGATGAATTGGTGAACAATCAAGGAACTGCAGATAAGAATGTTCACGAATTAGAAAAAGCAAAGAGATCTCTTGAGAGTCAATTAGCTGAACTTAAAGCTCAAAATGAAGAATTAGAAGATGAACTTCAACTAACAGAAGATGCCAAACTTAGATTGGAAGTTAACATGCAAGCTCTTCGAGCGCAATTTGAACGAGATGTCCAAGCTAAAGAAGAACAAGCAGAAGAAAAACGAAGAGGCATTGTTAAACAACTCAGAGATCTTGAAGCTGAATTAGATGAAGAAAGAAAACAAAGAGCAGCTGCTGTGAGTGCCAGAAAGAAGCTCGAAGGTAAATAAAATAAATGTCTAATTATTTTAGTATTATTTTTTT
This sequence comes from Lochmaea crataegi, assembly GCA_947563755.1. NCBI lineage: Eukaryota > Metazoa > Arthropoda > Insecta > Coleoptera > Chrysomelidae > Lochmaea > Lochmaea crataegi. The sequence continues at coordinate 62,497,233 of OX387424.1, forward strand.
GTCATATTTTAGGTGATATTAAGGAATTAGAAAGTCAAATCGAGCTCCATTGTAAAGTCAAAGAAGATGCTTTGAAACAATTGAAAAAATCCCAACAACAATGCAAAGAAGCAATAAGAGATGCAGAGGAATGTAGAGCTGCAAGAGACGAATACGCCGCATCTAGTAAAGAAGCAGAAAGGAAAGTAAAGACTTTGGAAGCTGAAGTACTTCAGTTAACGGAAGATGTAGCTAATTCTGAAAAATCTAGACGGGGAGCCGAAGCTGAAAGAGATGAATTATTAGAAGAAATAAACAGTAGTAATAATAAAAGTAAGTATTGTTAAAAGTAATCTGCCAATAAGTTACAAAATTGATTTATTTTTGTTATTTAGGTAGTTTACTCGTTGATGAAAAACGTAGATTAGAAGCAAGAATAGCAACATTAGAAGAAGAAATCGAAGAAGAACAAAATACAAATGAAATTCTTCAAGATAGAACAAGAAAAGCTCAACTAAACATTGAACAATTAACTACGGAATTGTCCAATGAGAGATCAACATCGCAAAAACAAGAATCGCAAAGGCTATTATTAGAAAAACAAAATAAAGAACTTAAAGCCAAACTTGCGGAATTAGAAACTGCTCAAAGGACCAAGACAAAAGCTACAATTTCTGCATTGGAGAGTAAGATTTCCAACCTCGAAGAACAGTTAGAGGTAAATTTTTTTAAATTTTTGTTACTAGGAAGCTAATCCGTTACCTACTACATTATTTGCAATTTTAGGTTGAAGCCAAAGAACGTCTTTCTCAACAAAAAACCAATAGAAAATTGGACAAGAGAGTTAAAGAATTGGTTATGCAGTTGGACGACGAACGAAGACACGCCGATCAATATAAAGAACAAGTAGAAAAAGGCAACGCTCGTGTCAAAGCTCTTAAACGACAATTGGATGAAGCCGAAGAAGAAGTAACCAGAGAAAAGGCACAGAAACGAAAAGCGCAACGAGAATGTGAAGATATGTTGGAATCCCACGAATCTATGAACCGGGAAATCAATAATCTTAAGAGCAAACTGAGGTGAGTTGATTTTTTAATAAGCTGGGGGATGATTTGATAAATAAGAAGGTCTCCTGAACGAAGTATCGAAAATTGTATCTATTTGGGATGTCCTAGTATTCTTTAAGATTAAATTTATGTTGGGATTTGTCAATGCGAATGATATAAATTATTTTCTAGCCTCAAATGACCTACGAGGAAGTAAAATTTGGTATGTGATAAAGTGATCAAAATTGTTTGCTGGCGAAAACACTATGTCTCAAAACAATTGCTTATTTAACTTTTAATTGGCTGCGAAGTGTATATATATTAATCTTTTTTTTATATTCATTCATTCTTCATTAATTAGAAAAATATCGTTCACTGTTAATAAACATATTATGCTATTGTTGAGTTAGTTTCATTTTTATGCTTATATTTAGTTATACCGAGTGTCCATTAAATTGAAACTGAAATACGTTTAATCTACTTTTATGTATGTAATAAAAATAATGTGAATCATCATGCTGATTCTTAATATTTTATGTAGAAACGCTTGTTTCATAAATAATTTCTTTAATTCGTCGAAAGTTTTTCAAATTATAAAGGAACAACAGGACTCAATTTCTAACTCTTTGGTATTATTGGTCACTTTGTTGTACTTTGTATATCCATGGCCTTAATTAAAATAATTGTAATTTGGATATTGGTGAAAAAATTTCATCCCTGAATACCATTAAAAGTCATAAAATAAAGTAGGAAGATACAACTCCTTGAATGCACACCCCCTAATCTTAATCCCTCTGTGAAGTGCAGGATCTGTTAGAGTTCCAAAGCCAAACAGTAGATTTCCCACTCTTCTACTTGTGGTTGAACCGAGCGAAGAAGTAACTTCATTCAAACTGAGAATTCTTACTTAGCTTAACAGTGCCTTTGACCTCTTCTAATTGAAGTTCCTATAACATATTTTGGACTGGTTAGGTTAAACAAATTTCATCTCTGAATACCATTAAAAGTCATAAAGAAACCTAGGAAGCTACAACTCCTTGAATGAATGAATTAGGTGGGATGTTTTATCACAACAACCAAATTAGATCTATTGTCCCCCCCTTTTGTGCTCAGTTAAAGCACACCCCCTAATCCTAATCCATCTGTGAAGTGCAGGATCTGTTGGGGTTCCAAAGCCAAACAGTAGATTTCCCCCTCTTCTTCTTGTGGTTAAACTGAGCGAAGAAGTATCTTCATTCAACTGAGAATTCTTAGTTGGCTTAACAGTGCCTTTGACCTCTTCTGATTGAAGTTCCTATAAGATATTTTGGACTGGTTTAGTCCTGGAAAGCTTTTCCAGAGGTATGCTCTGGTTTCCTCAATTCCGCAGAACAGTTCAGGTCCTACTAAGGGAGTAGCTGGTGCCTTCCTGACTACCTACTTATTTGCTTGTTCACCAGCATGACCTAGTTCGTTAAGTTGGCCAACCCCTAGTTCCTGTTTTAAAAATTTGGGGGGCTAGAACTGTAGGGGTAAGTTTTGTCAAGGCAGGATCCAAAATGTTATATAAATTTACCACAATAATCGAGATACTGAATGTATTTATTCTATCTGGCAGTTTTACATTAATAAATCATTTTTAATCAATTAGTTTCAAAGATGTGGATATGCTGTATATAATACAACTTTAGTAGAATATATTAGTAAAACACAATTTGAATTTTATTATTTAGCATTTCTCAGATAACCACTTTACCTGCTTTTACAACAAATGAACAATTACAAACAAGTTTACCTGAAACGGTTAAGAAAATGTGGGGGGTCGCTTTTGAAATCAAGTGAGTTCGAGTGTCCCCCTTGCCTTTTGAACTGAATTAGCCATTCGTTCCAGATTAATTTTTAGATTTTTTACTAACATTTTTTAGTTAAATAGGTGAATGAGGAATGCATTTTTGCTAGTGTATTGTATGTTTGGGAAAAGTATTAATCTTTAATAGTCCAAGAAAATTCACCTTTAAATGCGAATATTGAGACAAGTACCGGAATTTTTTATATAAATTACTCTGAAGTATCAAGTGTTTTCTGTATGTTCCTTGTGGTGTATTCATTATTCTTTTTGTTATTTATTTTGGGAAATCAAACAATATTTTTTAATTCAACGTTTCGGTAGCGTTCCAGCTACCGTTTTCAAGAACAATTAAGTTTTTATAAAAAATTCTGATCCCTCTTCCTAATGTTATTGATTGTCTAGTTGTCGAATTTTTTCTTTAGTGTCAGATAGGGACCAGAATTTAAAAACTTAGCTGGAACGCTACCGAAACGTTGGATTAAAAATTATAAGAAAGATTGTGGTTGAATTCCAAAAATAAATAACAAAAAGAATATTTAGAGTGTTCTTTCTCAATTGGTTTTTGGATACTTCATCGGGTCACTTTATCAAAAATTTCGGAGCCTATCTCAAATTTCGCATTTAAAGTTCAATTTTCTTGGAGGGCTATAAAGTTGTTACTACATTTACATACTTTTTCCAAACTGACATTTTTTTCTTTAAAATACTGTCGCTCGTCAAAATTAGGTATTTGGTGACAATTATTGTGTTTTTTAAATACGAAAAAATAATTTTAAATAGTTTTGTTAAAATGTAGACAAATATTAAAAGATAATTTGAATTAATTGAAGCAAAATAGAAAAACAGTTTATGGAGTTTGAAAACAAAAAACTAACAAAAACATATTTACTATGGAAACGTACTTGAATTGTTTTAAACCCCCATTATTTTACAGATTGGTTCATTAATAAGTAACTATTTTAAATAGAAAATCCTTTTCCTAAAATATGAAGATTTAATCCAAAACACTTGGATAAAATATGGCCCCATTATGTCAAAATCTAAAAATTGTATAGAGAGCTACATTTTATGTAAGTGTTTTGGTTCAACTTTTCATATTTTAGACTAAGGGTTTCTGTGTAAAATATCAATGAATAATCCTGTATAAATATTTTCGGTCTTGCAATATTCACTTTTAATGTGTTTTGTGCATGCTGTGTTTGAAATAGATTTTTTTTATTAACGACCAAATGATAGTTGAAGAAAATGTAAATGAATCGATATATTTACAGGCGAGGAACAATGGGCATTTCTTCATCGAGACTGAGTTCAACGAAACGCGGCTCAATTCAAACCAGCGGAAACGGTTCAGGGGACGATTCCACCACGCAAGATGAAGCAATGGATGGTGATGACACCCCAAATTAAACGCGGCTCTTTTTTTGTTTATTGCTGAATTATCCTTTTTATTCGTAATTAACAAGCATTAACTGGCATTCACCTTGAAAAAAATACAATTGCTTTTTGTAAATAATTTTTTTTCTAGTACTTAGAGGCATATTTATAACTTGTCCTGTTTAGATTAAGGTTTATTTAATTTCGTAAAAAATTTATTAAGTTTATATTCAATTCAATTATGGTTAGTCTAGTTCGATATTAATTCTTATATAAAACAAAACAACTTTAAAAACTAGCAAAACTTTTATAAAATTTGATAACAAATGTAATTTTTTATCAATAGACAACTGTTTTTTTGACACTAATCTAAATACAAATTTCACGGAAAAATGACCTTGAAGCATTTAATATTAAGGCCTACCATATAATGGATTTTAAGTGAACAGGATTCGTTTGGATCAGTGTATTAAATTTTTACATTTCGATTTTTATAAGTTAAGCTTTTTATTTATATGAATTTCAACTTTATATTATTATGATTATGATTGCCGCCAATTTTTTTTACAGTTGAAAAAGTTTTTTTGTTTACCAGTTTTGCATTATTATTATTCACCGATATAAATATATAGTCATGAATGCTTATATATAATAATAATAATAGATTTAGAAAATTAACATTTTGATACACATTATATTTTGTAGAGTATATATTTTGTAAAGACAACTATTTTAGTCAAACATCATTTTGATATGCATGTTTTTGTATAAACAATTTCTTGCATTTTGTAAATATATTAAGTATAACTATGGGGGTTCAGGGCTCAATTCAATATTATTTGATGAGTTGAATAAAACTATATCTAAATCATTAATTTGCTGTTTTTTATTTCATTTCCTTCTAACTAAATAGGAATCTTTTAAACAGTATAAAATGCGCCAAAAGGCCATCAGTAGTGGAACTTAATATCAAAATTTTCAGGTGAGTCACCAATTATATTTCTACAAAAACATTTCTTTTAATGGTGGGACTGAAATGTTATTTTGCGGGGGGGGGGGGCAAACATTGGAAGTTCTGCCACTGGAAACCATGTTGTCTTCTAAATCTAAGCCAGTGAAGCATAAAATTACTGAACACTGTTTACACTACCACTAAACTAACACTTTACACTATCTTACGCGCGTTTCGATAACCAAGTTATCTTCTTCAGTCTCTAAACAGTGTTCAGTGTCGAGTATCGCCAACTGTTCCAAAATTACCAACTTAGAAGCATACAATTAAATATATGCAATTCAAAATGTCATAAAGGCAGCTCTTGTAATCAGTTTTCTTAAGCATCTATTTGTTTGTCTAATAATTCCTTAAAGGGGTCACGAAAATAATGGTACACTCTATTTTCTCTATCCGTCAGGATTTCAGAATCATTTACAATAGAACACACAACTGAACAAAAATAAGATTAAAATCGTAAACGAAGTTAAATATTCGAATGGTGCATACCCTGTCGACACCACATGTAAAACAAATCGTGCACAAAGCCTTCGAAAGTGATTCGAAAATACGGATAACCGATTTTCGTGCGAAGTTCATTCAATTTCGTCCACGAATTGTATTCGAATGTTCTCGAAAATACGGCCCCAGAACGGTATTGGTGCAATAGACAAGCTCCAAAAAGTAAAACAAGTGGTCGCCTCGTTTTGGTTGTTAGAATAACGTGTTCTGGTTAAATTAGTTCGAAAAAAAAAACTTCTACTTTATCGTGGGTAAATTGCATAGAGATGCAACAGATATAGAGGCCAGCTCGGAACCCGTCAGCATGTAGGTTAGGTTTGTGGTGAGTGGGTCTATAAGGCCCTCCACTGCGACTATTGTGGCTCATACCTATTCAGATTTCACCAAACAAATTCAACTTCTTAACAAAGCCGATTAGCTTGTTTGGTGAATGATATTTCAGCTCAGAGGGCGAGAAAGACCCTGCCAAACATCAGATAGCTGATTCGAGCCGCGGCGGGGCAAGCACAAATTATATGCTCTGCTGTTTCATCTTCCAGACAGAGACGACAAGTCGGATCTTCCGACAGTCCAAGTCATACCATAGGATGATTCAGATGACAGTGGCCTGTTAAAAGGCCTATTAGACAACGTAGGTCATGCATTTGTTTGGAGACATTCTTCGAAGGATGTATAAAAGCCTTTGAATGAACAAATCCTGGTATATTATGCCACTATGCCAGAAGTCTAAAGCTTTTCTTGCTGTCCAGGTATTTAGTGTTTGTTTGGCAAAGCTTATCGCGATGCCAATTGAAGGTTCTGATTGGATAAAAACGCGTGCGGCACCCTCCCTTGCAAGAAGGTCCGCCTTCTTCGTCAGCATGTAAGAGAGAGATACAACGTCAGAGGTTCAGGCTGTATTTCTCGAATGGCGCGCATGCTATAGACAAAGACAGAAAAACCTCTGATCGTCTGTCTCTTGATGCTTATACTTGCAGAATATAAAGGAAATCCTTCAACTCGCATTCATAATATTCCGAGTAAAACTTTATACTTGTAGAGTATGAGCATATCCTTCACAAAAAGTATTCGGTTATTTTTGGATTATTGTGATTATATGAAAATGAAAAACTGGTACTGGAATGATCTTTTAATGTAAAAAAATGACAACTATAAACTGTCTTATTTGACAACATGAAAATACAAGTGAATGTTACAAACTTAAACAAAACAATACCTGCAGACAACGCTTTACTAAATTCAATACTCCCACTTTTTGTTACAAGTCAATGTCAACATTCACTTTGACAATACATTCAACATTTGACAAAAATGTTGATGTTTCAATTTTGATAATGCCTTTGTCATGATATCGGCTGCCTGGTCATCTGTTTGAACATATTGTAATTCAAAAAATTCATCTTTGAATTTCTCTCGGATAAAATGGTAACGTACGTCAATATGCTTAGTTCTCTTATGAAACTCTGGATTCTTCACAAGTCGTATTGCGCTTTGATTATCCATAAATAAAACTGGTACATCCAATTTAACTTGTCGAAGATCACATAAGAGATTCTTCAACCAGACAAGTTCTTTTATAGCTTGTGACGCTGCCACATACTCGGATTCTGTTGTGGATAGTGCGACGGATTTTTGTCGTTCTGATCCCCAGCTAATTACACTTCCTCCAAGCATGAAAACATAACCTGATGTTGATCTTCGTGTTTGCGTGTCTCCAGCATAGTCGGCATCACTATACCCGCAAAAGTCTAAATTGTTTCCGCTTACGAAACGTATTCCTTTGTTCATCGTACCTTTGATATATTTCATAATGTGTTTTACTGCATTCACATGTGCAGTAGCTGGTTTTTACAAATATCGACTGACACTTCCAACTGCGAAACTAATATCTGGTCTGGTTGCAACGGCCAGATACATCAAGCTCCCGACTGCCTCTCGATAAGGAAAATCGATTTTTTTATCAGCTTCAAAATCTCCGAAGTTTTGTGAACTAGCTAATGGAGTTGTCACTGTCTTACAATATGTCATATCAAAACGATCAAGAACCTTTCTTGCATATCCTTGTTGATGAACATGAATCGATCCATCCAAAAGCTGATCAATTTCGAGTCCCAAAAAAAATTTCAGCTCAAAAATTTTGATCTCAAATTCTCTCTGTAAGTGTCTAATGACCGGCTTAATGGCTTCTTGTTTTTCTGCTGCAATCAATCCATCGTCAACGTAAATTGCCAAAATTAACATTCCATCTTTTCCGTTGCTAACAAAAACGCATGGATCGGATCCACTCTCTTTGAAACCAAAACTGTTAAGGAAAAAAGTAAGCTTCTTATTCCAACAGCGCGAAGCCTGCTTCAAACCATATAAACTTTTGTATAGTTTACACACTCGGCCACTGTTGTCATGATATCCAATTGGCTGGCTCATATAAACATTTTCTTCTAAATCGCCATTTAGAAAAGCCGTTTTCACATCAAACTGTTTTAGTGTCATACGCTTTGCCGCAGCCAATGCTAGGATCGCTCTGATTGATGTAAACTTCACCACTGGACTAAATGTTTCCTGGTAATCGATTCCGTACTCTTGTGTAAAGCCTCGTACTACCAATCGTGCCTTATACCGATTAACACTCCCATCCGGATTTTCTTTGACCTTGTAGACCCAGCGATTGTCAATCACTTTTTGATCAACTGGCGCATCGACCAAAATCCAAGTATGATTTTTCATAAGTGAATCGTACTCTTCATCCATTGCTCGCTCCCACTGCTTGTAATCAATCGACTGAATTGCCTGCTCATACGTTCTTGGCTCATCACTGACTGCCAACATTGCAGAATGTTCACCAGTTACCAGATGTGTTAATGTGTTACGATCACGTAGACGCCTATTGACAATATTTCTGCTATCAAGATCGCAGGTCATACCACGATTTTTCTGTTGATCTAGTGACGCACATTCATTTGTGTCCTTATCTTCGTCATTTTCATTTTCTGCACCTTTGTCAATACCATAATTGTCTTCGTTTTCGTTATTTTCATTCTTACTGACTACACTAGCATTTTCTTCAACACAAATATGGAGTGTTCCCATTGAATTTTCTAACAAAAAAACGACGTCTCGTGAGATCTCGATTTTACTAGTTTTCGAATTCCAAACTCGATATCCCTTTGAATTATTGTCATAACCAACAAACATACATTTTTCTGCCTTCGCGTCGAGCTTCTGACGTTTTTCTTTTGGAATGTGAATAAATACTTCCGAACCAAAAATCCGTAAATGGTCTAGCTTCGCCTCCTTGTTATGCCATAATTCATTCGGTGATTTGTTGTCAACTGTGCTTGTTCCAGTTTGATTTAGCACATGAACTGCTGTATTTACTGCTTCCGCCCAGAATTTCCTATCGATCTTCTTTGCCTCAAGCATTGTCCTTGCTGATTCAACGATAGTTCGTATTTCCCTTTCTGCACAACCATTCTGCTCTGGTGTATATGGCACAGTTCGTTGATGATGAATTCCAGCTGCTTCAAAGAAAACTTTCAGCTTTTCATTGACAAACTCTGTGCCGTTGTCAGATCTGATATTGCGAACACTGTGACCATGCTTCTTCTGAATCAGTTTAACACATTTTTCGATAATACTCGCTACTTCTGATTTTTGTTTCATGAAATATACGAAACGAAAATGAGAATGAAATCATCTTTGAGCAACAAAAAATATCTGGATCCACCAATTGAATTCGTCGGAAACGGACCACACACGTCAGTATGAATGATTTCGCCACACATCTTTGACTTTTCTTCGCGACTCTTCAAACTGCTTCGATGATGCTTTCCATAGACACAAGCTTCACATGCAAATTCCTCATCAATGAAATCTATACCCCGACTTAGTAGAAACTTCTTCACATGTGTCGAATTCTGATGTCCTAGACGTTCGTGCCATGAACGAAGTGTAGCGTTTTTGATTGCTACACTCGCTGTAGTTTCAATCTTTGATGGTTGTATTGTTCTGAACAGCATTTGGAACAAACTTTTTCTGCGAACTCCCACTGCAACAATGTTTCCATCTTTCAGCAATTTGCAACCTTCGTTGTTCATGTTCAATTGATGCCCGCGATCTGTCACCTTTCCCGATGAAAACAAATTTTTCTTCAGCTCCGGCACGAACAAGACTCCCATGACTCGTTTGCGAATCCATTCATCTCCATTAAAAGCAAAAATGTTGATATCGCCTTTGCCCAGAGCCATTATCTTGTCACCATTACCAACTGTAATTGGTTCAGCTATTTCCGTATAGTTTTCGAACCATTCTCGGCGATGACTCATGTGATCAGTTGCACCTGAGTCCAAAATCCAAGTATCTTGGTCTCTATTTGTTGTTTTGTAACAAATAAAAGCATCATTTGAATTTTCTTCTTTTCTCCCGTTGAAGTTAGTCTTCTTTTCCGAGCATTCCCTTTTCCAGTGGCCCTTTTTTCCACATTTCAAGCATTTGCCTTTCGGTTTGTCATTTTTATCTGTCGCTTTGTTATTATTCGATGAATTTCCTTTCTTGTAATTATTGATTTGTTTCTTCGAGAAGATTCTCTTAGCCATTAGTGCCTCTACTTCTTGAACTTGACCCTGCGACTTCAAACGAAGTTCTTCTGCCATCAAACGAGCCCGCAAATTTGCCAAAGTTTGACTATCTGCGTTTGCATATTCCCATATGCACTATGGAAATGATTAAACTCGGACGGTAGTGACATTAAAATCTTCGAAATTACCATGGACTCAGAAATAATTTCTTTTTGATCACGTAATTGCTGCACTATTTCCGTTAATTTTGATAAAAATGTCGCAATGTCATCTTCCGGTTGTTTTATGTAGCCATAATATTTTTGTTGTAAAAATAAAATATTTGCCTTTGATGTTTGCTCATACGTACTTTTGAGCGTCTCCCACATCTCTTGAGCTGTTTCACAATTCATAATCTGCAGTAATGCCTGTTTCATACAAGTCGTGGAAATTGCTCGTCTGGCCATAGCATCCGCCTTCTTCCAAGTCACAATTTCCTTCGCATAATTTGTACATTCAGATGTCGGTTTGACGTTTGTTCCATCGACGTAGTCAAAAAGTTCGTTAGCTTCTAAAATCTGACGCATTTGAAACTTCCATGTTAGCCAGTTGCTGCCGCTTTCCAGCTTTTCAATATTAACGCGATCGCCTTCCATTTATTTTGTCTTTTAATAATTATCGGCTTCAAAACTTCAAAAATAAATTGCTTTCCAATTTTCTTTTTTTTGAGTTCACAAATAATTCTTGCACAAAATAAATAACGATATTTACTGCAGTTAATCTTCCTTTACAATTTCACGTAATCTGGGCCCATAACCTTTTGGATTATTGTGATTATATGAAAATGAAAAACTGGTACTGGAATGATCTTTTAATGTAAAAAAATGACAACTATAAACTGTCTTATTTGACAACATGAAAATACAAGTGAATGTTACAAACTTAAACAAAACAATACCTGCAGACAACGCTTTACTAAATTCAATAGTTATTCATAAACGTTTCCTTTTACTCTAAATAAAAAGGATATCCTTCAATAATTTCGAGTGTGGTCAGTAGCAGACTCAGTCGTGTAGTGAACAGTTGTAGCGATGGCAGATGTGGAACTGAGAGATATTACAGTATAGCCCGTAATAAACAGTACTGAAACTGAAACATAGGTGTCTCTATGTGCGCGCTGTCATACCCAAGTTAACTCATATAGACCTGTCAAGTAAACCTGAAACAATTAATTAGTAGGGCCTAATTGTTAAAAATGGTGCTAAGTACAGAGGAGAAAGTGTTTCTGGTAGAGCATTATTTTTGCTCATACGGAATCGGCCGACGTAATGGTGCAAGTCTGCGATTCGTGTGTGATCAATTCACACAACGGTTTAATAAAGGTTATCCAAGTAATGCTGTAGTTTTGAAGGTTATTGAAAAGTTCAAAAATACGGGTAATGTATTTTGTGCCAACGAAAAGGAAACTCGGGGAGTCCCAGGACAGTTAACAACAACAATAACCATAAACGTGTTTTTGAGCGAATCTTAGAAAATCCGAAAGCCAACGAGACAAGGATAGTGTTGCATCTTGGCTTGAAAAGAACTTCCTTGCAAAGAATCCTGAAGGAGTTGGGTGCATTTTCGTATGTATTTCAGGTACATCAACAATTACATCCTCGGGATTATCGCAGTAGAGTGGAATATTGAGCCAGAATTCTTGCGTTACATTATGAAAATCCTGGATTTTTTAAAAACGTATGGTTTTCAGACGAAGACATCTTCATTTGTCGGGCCATCGTCGCACAAATCTATTTCTGGGTTTTGCCAGACCAGATGAGGTTCAAGAAGTTCCTTTACATAATGCAAAAGTGATTGTCTGGTGTGCAGTTTCGGGGCACGGAATCATTTTGTCCGTACTTTATCGAAGATCACACTTAATCAACCGAGGTACATACAAATTTTAACACGTTTTATCACTGATCTACGTCAATTCTGTCGTGCACGTAATTTGGCATTTCAAGACCAATTTTTCCAAAAGGAAGGGGCAACTTGCCATACTACTGCCGCAGTTCGTCAATTTCTTCAGGAACATTTTCCAAGCAGATTCATTTTACGATTTACTGACTTCCCTTATCCTTCACATTCTCCAGACGCGTAAATTTGGAGCATGGTTAAAACTGCCGTATTTAAACGGGCACCACAAACCGATGAATTAAAGGATGCCGTTAGAGCCTTCTTCGCGGAACTGAGACAACCCTTATTCCATAACAAGACGAGAAACTTGGAACATCGGTGAAGTCTGTCTTGAGCGAGGAGGAGCACATTTAGAACATGTAATAAAGTGTCAATAATATGTATTTCTTAAAACAATAGAATAATTACAAGTTCAGTACTGTTTATTTCGGGCTATACTGTATTACTATTTTAAATGAAACTATATTTAATGAAAAAGTGGAATTGATTAGAAACAGTTAGTTTCATTTAAAATAGTAATATGAGTAAAGTCCACAAAGTAAGCGGGGTCCAAACAGTAAATTCAATGAGATTAAACACTACAAGCAGCATTTTTCAACACCTGTTCGTGATTACAAAGAATTATAACGGTTTGAAAAGGAAAATGTGCAATGGCTTGCCAACAGATTTTTGGGAATAAATAATGCTGAAACTCGATGAGGAGCGTTATCGTCCGTCCTAAAAATGCAGATATGTTTACGCTATCTCAGTGACCCTGGTTATCAGAAAGGCATTGGTCAGGAACTGGGTGTAAGTCAAGCTACAGTATCTCGTACAGTGAGAGCCGTAATTGACAGCATAGTGGATAAAGTTTCCGTCTACCAACAATGAACTTATGGATGCGAAACAGTTTTGGTAAAGCAAGTAGTGTAGGTTTCCGACAGCAATTGACGTAGTTGACTGTACCCGCATAGGAATACTGAAACCAAATTGCCATGGTGATGAGTATGTCAACCGAAAACGTCATCCTACACTGAATGTGTAAGCCACTTGTGATGCAAGAGTAAAAAGCCTAACAAAATCGAGACACTGTTTAAATTGGCTGGACACGCAATCAAAAAGCCTAACTATGTCCGGCTTTATCCGGACGCCTGGCAACACAGTCACAAGCCAACAACCTTTTATTTATTCTTGCAAGAATAGGGAAATCATTATGGATACGAAAAAAGGAAATGCTTATACGCCCACCTTTTTCTTCAACTCAAAACCTTACCGAGTTTTATGAATACCGCTCCATGTGTCAATATGAAATAAACATTATTGTCTACATATACAGTGTGCATCTCAAGGAAGGGATAATGAAGGAATAAATAATGGATCTATTGCTTGAAATTTTTCATTAATACAAAATACATAGGTATATATAAAATTTATCTAATATAAAATATGGCAAAATAAATTTAAAAAAATTCAATTAAATTAATATTCTGGATATCCTGGCAGAGGAAATTGTTCACTGAATTTAGTAACTTGATCATTAAGAGCCGATATTTTGGCTTTAATATCGGAATTTTCATGTAAGACTTTTTTAAAGTCTACGAGTTTAGGTCCAGATATAGCACTGATTTCTTTTGCTAGTTTCAATCCTCGATCTACAAAATCTACTACTACGTCGATGTCTTTTTCTTTCAAGTTGCGAGTTGTTAGAGCTGGTGTACCTGAAAAAAAAAATATTACAAAAACAAGGAAAATGCCAAAACATTCATAGTTTTGTTCTACAAATATTTTTATTTGTCGAGTTGGTAGAAGTGACCTTATACTCCATTACAGGACAACACTTCTTTCTGGAAGCGAAGGAACTATTAACTATTAACACGTTAAGCCCCATGCACACCACAATGGCGCACAGCATATTTTCACCTCGGACCACGCGCACCAATTTATCCACAATATTATCGTGCTCAAGCGACTGTGGCCGTGCCAGGGACATAATTTCTGTGTTGTTATATGGTGATTTAGATAGTTTTGGTCTATATAAAAAAGAAATTTTTTTCTTTAGTCTGAGGAAACCGATATTCAATTTTTGTAGGTTAGGATATTTGTTGACGTCTGTATTTCGCGGGGTAAAAGTCGTGTGCAACAATTTTCAATTTTATTCATTTTTTGTGGTAGAAAAGTGTTGATAAGTTACAAAAATGCCCAAATGAGGGTTATCAAATGATGAACTTCATCGCGCCTTAAAAGAATCCGATTTTAGTGGAGATAATGTAACGGATTATGACTCTGATGCAGAATCTTAGTTCTTTAGTTTTGGTTATCGTTGTTAGAGTGTAATTTACATATGAAGCATTATAATATGTAATATTCGTTTCTTTGTTTTATACATTGAGGTGTGTGGGGGAACAATCTGGTGCACATGGTCTAAACGTAAACTAATAAGCAAAAATTTTTATAAAGACCGTGTGCACCTGGCGTGGCCGCACTGTTTTTTTCCTAAAAAATATGTCAGAACCTCAAATCATTATGTAGGTAGCAAAACTAATATAATTTTGATAACAAGATTTTTAAAAAAGGGTCTGCTACGAGATGAAAACGTATCACTGACTTTGTTAATAAAATCCACTAATAATCATAAAACGTAAAATCTTTCACTGGTTAAACATTTGATTGTTTCACTCACCTAGTCTAATGCCTGAAGGATTCAAAGCACTTTTATCTCCAGGAACAGTATTCTTGTTACAAGCGATATTAATTTCTTCCAGAACCAATTCTGCTTTAGCTCCTGTCAATCCAACAGATCTAAGATCAACTAATAACAAATGCAAATCAGTCCCACCAGTCACTATTTTATATCCTTTGGATTGTAGTCCGTCACTAAGTCGTTTGGCATTGCTAACAATTTGAGTGGCATATGTAACGAATTCTGGTGTATTGGCTTGTTTCATTGATGTGGCAATACCAGCAATTGCATGATTGTGAGGACCACCTAAATAAATAAAACATTTAATTTGAATTATAAAAAAATACTTTTAAAGGAAACAAAAGGTTGATTAAAGTCAAATGTTCAAGTAACCTTGTAAACCAGGAAATACTGCTTGGTTGATTCTGTTTTCAAAATCGTACATAATTTTTTCTCCTTTTCCATTTACAGATTTTACTCCCTTTCGGAAGAATATAACTCCAGCTCTGGGTCCACGGAGACTTTTATGAGTAGTTGTAGTTACTATATCACTATATTCAAATGGACTTGGAGTTACACCTGAAAAAATAAATTATGCGGTAACAACAATTTGAGATGTAAAGCTTTTTAGAGCTAAATGGTAATATTTTTTACCTGCTGCAACTAAACCGGAAATATGTGCCATATCTGAAAACAAATAAGCGCCTACTTCATCACAGATTTGTCTGAATTTCTTATAGTCAAGTGCGCGTGAATAACAGCTGGCACCAGCTATTATTACTTTTGGTTTAAACAGTCTTGCACAGTCTAAAAGTTTATTGTAGTCAATCAATCCACTCTCTGGGTCTACCTGAAAAAATATAAAAATTGATAAAATTTAAAGCCCAAATTCCTGTCTCGCGTCACATATTTTAAATGAATCTTGTTATGGCTAGAAATATGTTGCAGAAAAAGTTTTATAACCAAATAGGTAGGAGATTCTTGAAGTTACATTTATATTGTTTTTAAAATAAATATTTTTAACAAAATTTCAAGAAAAATATGAATGTCGGATTATAATTGTGCAAATCTAAATTTATAATTTTAATAAACAATTTTTTTCTAAATGCGTCAGCAGCAATCAATTTATGACCCCCGCTTGCCAAAGATGTCATAAGTACTTGTTATTTAAACAGTATCCAAGTTAGTAACATATCCGAAATATCGATTTGCAATCCTTATCATCTGTTAAAAATAATATTGGTAAACTGATTGTGTAATTATAACATAAAACAATCAGCAAATTATTGCATAGCTTTATTGGATTCATAACAATTGCTGTTGCCTGTCGTAATTAATGACCTCTAGGGGGCTGATATTACACTGAAAATAACAATTTACACACACATACATTTGTCACTATTTAAAGTAATAATTGTACTTTTTATATATAAATAGAAAAAGGATTTTATAATTTTACCTTGTATGGCATGGATTCGAAGAAAATGGAAGTTGCAGATATTTTTTTATTTCCAGTGAAGAAACCATGTGTTAAATGTCCGCCATCAGGCAAATCTAATCCCATGATTCTTCCATGGGGTTCCACAATACCTGTAAAAATGAACTTCCATGTGAATAAAAATTTAATTAAATTATGGTTTTATTTATTTTGACCTAGTTAACATTGATAAAAACCAATGTATTGTTCTACAGCAATGATTATTAAGATTGACTTTGATAGTTTAATTGCCATCTACTTTACAAAATATAATACAGTAATGTATGGATAAACCGAACAGAAAGTTGGCAGACCCTGTTCGAATTACCAGAACTTCCGGATTATAGAATTCATAATAAGTGATATCTATAATCAGAACTATAGTTCGGTTTATAGATACCTTTCTTAACCATACAAATATACATTTCCACCACAAAAGTAGTGGGCAATGGTTATAAAAGCCTTTACTGATTAGTTCGGATTACGGAATTCGGGTGTTCAGATTAAGGATATCATTTTACGCTATTGGAGCGTTCGGATTATAGAGTAGTTCGGATTATAGGGGGTTCGGATTATCCATACATACCTGTATGTATATAAGCCCTGTACTTTTATTAATTGAATGAGAAAATGATAGTTCTATATGAATATCCTTTGTCCATTGGACAGAAGAACCAATAATTGAAGATATTGTTTCATTAAAACTAATCTATGTTTTCAAAAACGAAACTATACATACTTTATTAGACATTTTAGTATTATTATAAATATTTTTTTCAATCATTCAGTGATGTAAATTACCTGTGTATACAGCAAAATTGGCAGGTGATCCTGAATATGGTTGAACATTCACTCCCCACTTTTCAGGATCCAGTTTATAAGCTTCCAAAGATCGCTTTTGTGCCAGAATTTCAATTTCATCAATAAACTCATTGCCCCCATAGTATCTATAATTAGAATGTTGACAATGATTTTGCTGTATTAATAAGTCATCTTGTTTTTATGTTAGTGTTACTTGTCATTATTGACAATATGTAAAATATTGTACTGTTTAGCACACAATTTTGACAAATGGAACATTTATCACAATTTACTTAAAGATATTCTCCTAAATAAAAGTAATAACTATGTGGGAGTATCAATTTCCATAAAATATGGAGGGTTAGAACAGTACAAAATAATCTTGAATTGAATCTTCCAAGGTCTATACCCAATTTTAGGTACGTTTACACCGGGCGTACCAAATTTTTAGTCCGAGGTCTAAATGACGTCACGTGTACTTTACTTTCGGTGTAAACACCCAAGGAGTAAAATTTGGTACTCAAATTTTATCCATCTCATCTAGGGTAGTTCAAATTCAATTTTTAACGGTGTAAACACGGCACATTAGTATTCGTGGACCAAAGTGAGAGTCCTGTACTGATTTAACATTATTATCCAATTTTCACAACTTCTAGGTTTCATCCATATTCTTTGATTGTTTAACAATCCCACAAAATTACTGCTACTTAAAAGCAAATAAGCTAAATTGCTTCTTAAATATGGAGACTTCGATAACTCTAATTTAAATCTTTGAATATTTTTTTCTTTTTCAGAAACTCTATTACCACTGCAACTATTTTTGTATCCATTTTCAAATAAAATCAAAATCTACCATCAAATTACCTAAAGATTTAAGGTTATGTCATTTTAATATGTCAATTTTGGTCCCAGGCTTTAAACCTGGACTATTTTAATCCAGCAAAACATTCAGTATAAACACTTATGTTCTAAGCTAAATAAGTCCACGATTTGGACCACAGACCAAATTGCTCCACACGGTGTAAACTAACCTGTTAGATTGGAAACCCGCTTGAACAAGCTCAGCTGCTTAATTTTCAAGTCTGCATTAATCAGTTCAAAGCTATGGACGAGTCTCGCCTGTCCAAACAATGTTTTTTGTGGCTGATGAATTTAAGTGAATGTAATATTAAATACATTTTAATAATCTTGCTGGTGGTGAGTCTGCATAGCTATCTTTTTTACAAAATAATTCTACATCATTATTGAACAGCATTGCACACTTATACACAATCCCTCTTTAATGAGATGTTCGAAGGATGGCCCAATCTTCACATCCTTTTGTTAATAAACATTTAACCACATTATGATGATTCTATCTAAATACTTTAGCTCCAATTTATATTTGCAGTGTAATTGCTCAATTGCGAAAGTGTAGTGAAGAATCGTTAAGAATAACCTCATGTGGAATTGTGTATTCCGTGTCAACTGTGTTTATCTGTACAATCTGCAATCTACAAGTTGCTCAATCTCTTACTCATATATTGCTTGAATGCCCAATATATAGTGGTATTTGGGACACGCAGTTGTTTTAAAATTTAAAGAATTTAAAAGATTTGGTGCTACTTTTGCATTCACATGATTTAAATAAACAAAAGAAACTTCTTTATAGTATTCTTAGTATGTTAAAATTGCGAGCTTTTATAATTAATGAATAATTTGCCTATTTTATAATAATTGTATAGCCGTACTTCTTGAGAAAAGATGTAATTTTTATACACAATAAATTTATCTATCTATCAGTACAAAATAATATCTCTTTTCAAACAAAATAGGCAACTTTTCAATATTGTTTATTATAGAATAACCAAAACCTCGTTGGCATCCTTGTATTTTGGATACTAAGGGATCAAAGAAAAAAATAGGCACTGAAGATTTGCTTCCAAATACAACAAAGGCTACTACCAGTTATTCTTATTTCATTCATTTAAAATTATTTGCAAAAAAAGTAATTCAACATAAAAGAAAGAATTATTGTTGAATCAGACAGCCATATTTCTGTTTTGAAACTATTAGAATTTTGTAACACTTACCGTTGCCCAGGAAGTCCTTCTGAATACTTATTATGGAGGCAGGAACTAAGACACTGTAATACAGGCATGGTGGTGAAGTTTTCAGAGGCAATCATTTCTAAACCAGTCACCTGACGCCTTTTTTCTTTTTTAATTAGATCCCATAGTTCAGGATCAGCATCCCAAAGATTTGCATTCAGTACTTTACTAATATCAGTCATCTTATTTGTAACGCTAAAAGGTCTTCTTAACTGAGAGATTAATACTTTTTGAGCCTGTGGTTGAAAAAAAGCCTTTAAACTTTTCATATTACTATGTTTAAAATCAATACCGAGTAAAAGTAAATCAACGTAGCTGTTGATTAGAACATGTTAAACGTTTATTAAAAACTGATAAATGAAATAAACCGCTTCATATAGGTTAGGATGCAAATTATATACTAACCTCAAATTAATAAATTTTGCCACTGAAAAATTATTTTAATTATTATGATGTTTACTATACACCAATACGAATTATATATCAAGAAACTCTCGATATAATTATATACGAGTTTGATAACCTCAACCTCTGTATAAAAACGACATGATAGGTCAAACGTAAAGATAATGGAGAAAGAGGTCAAAATTACTAAATTTTAACAATTAATGTAAAGAGTAAGAAAATAAACAGACGATTTTGTTGATGAACTATTAACAGAAACTAATAAAAGTATAATTTATAAACTTAAATTCTGCTTACCTGAAAAAGCTCAACAGGTTATTGATGTTGATATGTTTTTAGTATTCTGTATTAGAACTAGAGGGCGTAAAGGTAAAATTTGAAAAAAAACTTATAGTAAACTCAATTCTTGTATTATGTCTTAACACGTTCAGCCCCGGTATACAAAAAAAATCGTTCCTTCAGACCGGGAAGAATCTACAGCTGTCACCCCAAATCAATATTTTTCCGTGATTTGCAAATTTTTTTTTAATTATTCACAAAAAAAAACCGTGACATACACACGGTTGCGTTACATAGTACTCTGTGGACCGTGTCAAGTACCAAATTGGTACTTATATTATATTTGCAGAATAACAGTACCTATAGTTCATTTACGATAAGTTTGCAATTTTGACGTTTGTAGTAACAATTGCAGCCACTCAACAAAATTTAAATATCCAAAGTGTAAATGGAATAATTATATATATAACGGGGGAAATTACGGTCCAAAAGTTGGCTGCCGTGTTCGGGGTTGCAAGACTTATGTTGTCAAAATCAGACAATTTTATCAATTTCTTGTTTTGGTTTGTCGTTTTCATTCGCATTTTATAGTTTGTTATTCACTGTGTAAGATATAATCAGTTATTTTCATAACTATTTAAAAAAGAGTATCGAACACTGCGTCGCAATGCCTAAGTCTTTATCAAGTGACAACTTATCAACATAATTTTATGCCAACAACTGGAAAAAAATTACAACGTGGCAACGATGTAAAACATCTGTCATGTTTTGTTATTGCAAACTTATCGTAAATGAACTTTAATACATTACTTTCAGCTGTCAGTAATGTATGGCAATTTTTTTTAATTTTGCGCCCCCCCTTCAAGAAAATCCTGGGACCGCGCCTGGTACTTATTCATTTTTTTCTTATTAATAATAATAATATTAAACTATTATTTTTTGACGTCTTTCTTTGTCATTTTGTTTTTTAGAACATTATTATGCCTTTGTTCTACAAGAAATAAAAAACTTTTAATAAAATATATTTTTTTAGTAACGAGTATGGTGTCATAAAAATACGGTCCATAAAAATTGACAGTCTTGATATACCCAGCAGTGGCAGCTCGTGAACTTTTTAAGAGAGGAGGCTGGACATAAAACGTTTTTGAAAAATATACTCTGTTCGGCCAATTAATTTAACCTTCGCGCAGAGACCATAACAGCAACTTATTCAGTGACAAAATTAATGGTTGCCCAGCAAGAACCAACGTGGAGGTATAGAGTTTCTTTTACCAAAAAATTTTTTTGTTCGTTTTTTGTTTTTTATTTTGGATTTTTAATATTTTTTCTTTTTTTGGAATTTTGGCCCATTGTATTTCGCAGGTAAGTTTTAATTCGTTTGAGAGTAGAAAATGATCTCGCCACCGATGCCGACGTGACAGGAATGGTGACTGTCAAACAAAGTAGTTTATAAAACTGAGGTAAAACTTGTTGCAAATCATTGTTTATTATATATTTTATCTTTTATCATATCGGCGCGACTGTCGTATACTGACCTAAAATATCTTTATCCGCGTATACAACGCATAATATTCATTGTGCAGTGCTATTTTATCAAAAAATTTATATTTTAGGACTAAGTTATCTAAAAGTATATTGGGAAACTCTTTTGAAAAATATTCGAATATAAGCTTTTATTTGTCAAGTCGAAAAACTTCAATTCATGTAAATCGGAAAATCGAATCTCAATTTGACCTTTAATAGCAGTATCTAAAATTTCATAAAAAAGTTGTTTATAATGTAGTTTCTTGTCTACCAAATTATATGTTTTCCTCCTTTTCGCGGGAGGAGCCTCATCAGTTGAAAAATTTTGAAATAAAATATTAAAATGAAATTCTGTATTACGGAAACTTGAAATTTTATCAATGAGATGTTTCATGAATAAATTATATCAATGAACGTATGTTGTAAAATCTGAAAAATAAGATCAGTTTGTTCAAATATTAATTTAAAAGTATCAAGAAAAAACAAAAAAATTCTTCATTTTCTAAATAAGATTTTAAACCAACAGCAGCATTTAATGAAACCTGTTGAAAAATCATCACTGTTTAATATAAAATCAAATGTTTCAATTAATTTGTCTTTTATTTTTATGGATGGTAAACACTTCACGTAATGTAAAATTCCATCGAGTTGGAGCATTACAGGGAATTCTGTTTCCTACTATATTCGTTTGGTGGATTTGCTAAAAAATTTGAAAATGACGATAAGTTGGAAAAAAAAATTCTTATTCCTTAATGCATTACTTAAGACCAAATTCATGTTGTGAGCGTAACAATGGGTGAAAATAGCCTGAGGCGAAACTGATTTTCTTTTTGTTTGAAGACCGTTTAAATGTCCCGCCATTACAGATGCGCCGTCATAAGTCTGAGCAATTAATTTATTCGCAAAGTCAAATCGTTGAAATGTTTCCATAAAAAAATTAAATAAATTGATCGCTGATCTTCCCGAACTAACATCGTAAACCCCTAAAAATCTTTTCACTAGTTGTCCATTTTTTACAAATCGTCAACCTGCCACGAAAAAAAAGGGGCATCCAATCATTCATCCTCTATATAATTTCGGAGAACATAATTTATTGAATCAAGAAGTTCGTTTTGTATTGTTTTTGAGGTGCCTGCAAATACTGACGCGTTACTCATAAAATCGCGAAGCTTACTATCATATTTACAAAACAAATCTACCAATTCTCTGAAATTACCTTTATTAACGGAATTTTCGGTTTCATCATGTCCTCTAAAAGCCAAATCTTGGGATGATAAATACAACAAAAGAAATCAATGATTTTTTTAAAACTTCGTGGTTGTTTTTAACTATATGGTTATGATTTTCTATTTCGCGTGTACGAGCAGAATCAACCACATTAATAATATTTTGCTTACCGGTTAATTTAAACTTAATATTTGATGTAATATGTTCCTGTGATTTTTCATGTCTGTCTAGACCACGAGATAAATTTTTTTATCGATTTTGATACTTACCTTACAACACTAATCCCTTTAAATCCGGTAAAGGCCGTTTATTTAAAAAAAACACTTTTTTGTCATATTTTAATCCACTAAATGGATTTTCTAAAAAGTCAGCAGCTAAATCACTAGAACAAGAACTCATTTTAAATTTTAATAACTTACCAAACAAACTAATTCTAACCTCTATTTCGCGTGGCGTCACTTAAACAGTTATTCCCGATAAAACAAAACAAACCCACGTAACACGATGTATCGGTGTCCACTCGTATTCCGCTTGAAGCAAGCCTCCTGAGAGTGTTGCCATTTCAGCTATTTTTTACGGTATTAAGCAATTGGACTGGTCGAAAAAATGGCAACTGTGTTGAGCAGCACCTGCATGGTATCGAGAGAATCTAGCCTTCGGGCACTGTTGTCAAATTTGCTGGATAAATTAGTGAGGAGGCTGAGCCTCCTTCGAGGAGCCGCCACTGATACCCAGTCAGCTAATATCTTATGTTACCCTCAGTCAGCACACATTCGTTTTCCATAAGAATAGCAAAGTACTGTGCCTCTATACAATGTCACGCTGTCCGAGATAATTTCATGTACCGTGACGCAAATATGTTACTAGCTGTCAGATAGAATATAGAAATGTGACGTAAGTGTGAGTCACCCGGGGCTGAACGTGTTAAATAGATAAAATAGATTGACGCCTTAATTATCTAGATTTTAGATCTGTATCGACCAAAATAAGCCCCACAACTTTTTTCTTTCCAAAATGCTATTATACAGATTGCGAAAATCCCTTTCTTACTATGCGACTTATACAAGTACGACAAGGAAAATATGAGCAAAACTACGTGAAAGAGAGAGAAGACTTGTTAGCCCAGCGATCAGTCCCCTCTACCAAAACAGTTGGGCGTGTGTTCAGTCCCCTCCTATTTATTTTAACTGTTGTGTTGCCAAATGTACTTATCTGTAAGAAGTATTCATAATTTTTGTCTATCGTTGTTTTAAAATTTTCAACGGCTTTTCAAGCGGCAACAATGTTAAATACCAATAATTGTTAAATTGAAAGCAGTGTACGGATTTTTTTTATTGCAGATTGTAATTTGTCCAAATTTTTTCCTGAACTCCATTATTTTATTCTTATTTGTGTTGATCTGACTTATTTTTCAAAAGTCAATATTACCAATCTCGATTTTCTCCCACTAAATACACCGTTATCCGGTGTTAAAAGTCAAATGCAAAATAAGTTATTTATTACTTAGAAAGTACCAAACATTCTAAACTGGCAACGCTCTGCTATAACATCAGTGATTGACTTTCCCCACTCTGTGAGTAGGTTCACTCGTTCACTGTGGTTCAGGTACAGTACCAGACCACTTATCCTAACCTATGTGGTTTGTGGGCAACGATTTGGGTACAGTAGTTTCCCAACATGGAAGGAGTGAGGTTGTTAAAGAAATAAAAAAATACACTCGTTATTACGTAACCTGTACATCTTAAAATTCATTTTTGTCAACTTGATCGTTTCTAACCAAGCTGACAATTAGCTCGAAAAAAAGTTAACGATAACGAGACAAAAATATCATTTGTACAAATTAATCTGAGCTTCTGGCAACAGCGGTTGAAATAGTGGGGCGATGAACACACGCCCAACTGTTTTGGTAGAGGGGACTGATCGCTGGGCTAACAAGTCTTCTCTCTCTTTCACGTAGTTTTGCTCATATTTTCCTTGTCGTACTTGTATAAGTCGCATTGAAAGAAAGGGATTTTCGCAATCTGTATATATGTAGTTTCGTCTGAATACAGGTAGCATAAAGAATTTAAAAAATATTAGATATATAATTTAAAAAAGACTAATCATGGCTAATAACTTTTCTATGACTCCCAACAGAGGTTTTTGTTTTATTACTTTTATTTTTGAAATGTCTAAATTATAGGACACCCTATATATTCAGTTGATAGGTATTTTACAACTATTTTGGATAACGTTATCTCAACAACCCTTCTTATCAACTTAAAATTATAAACGAAATATACCAAAGGCATTTTTGTTATTATTTATTTATCTAATCCGGTCTGATTATAATTAGTAAGAATTTATGTCTACCGAGAAATTGGTTTATTTATGTAAGGATGAATAATAGATAGTTTAAAAAAGTAAAAAAACACTATTTTAAAGCAAATCGAACAAAAAATTAAAAAATAACTTATTACAAAAAGCGAGGGATGCTTTGTTATATATTTTTATACTACAAATGTTAAAAATATGTAGCTATACTAATGAAATAAATATCGAGAAACTCTATTTGTAAAATAAATTAAAAATTATTTTTTAGTGCGATCTGCTAGTACTATAGTGCAGTGATACTTAGCTTGTAAAATTCTATCATTATTTTAAAAGTATTTTATTGTTATTCATTTAAAAATTAATAATAATTTGGAGTTTTGCTTCATTTTTTCGAAGATTGAAATACAAAAGTCTTATTAATTTACATGCAGTGCGCGTAAGAATCCGAAAAAAGTGTCACTTCGCATATTGTTGTCAATGCGCAAACCTTGTCATTTTTTGACGGTTGTAGAAAAAATAACTATTTTTAACACTAGTGTTAAAAGAGACATAATCTATCATGGTCAGTTCCCAGGAAATGAGAATTATTGTTAAAACGTCAAAAAATAATTAACAGACAGTAGACGTCAAAATGTGATTTTCTTGAAATACTTTCATTTTATTATCAAAATAGGAGTTGTACAAAAAACTATGTATGATATTTGTGTTAAAAGTAAATTTTATTTTGTTCGTAAAATTGCTCCACTAGCTTCGCAAACTTTTTCACTCACAAAATAAAATGTTTATTAATTTAATTTAACTTTAAACTAATAAAATTAGGGCGGGGCGGCGGCGAATTTCCGGTCGGCAAAAGCCCACGCTACGACACTGATGCAGTCATACAATTGGCACGTTCGGGTTGTCGGTCAACCTTTTTGTAGGACACAATTTTTTCTACATTCTCCATCGACCTACCTTCCAGAGTTCAAAAAAATGCTTAGGTATATTCCAGAGTTTAAAAATAATGCTTTGAATATTTAAAACGGTGTGGAAGTTTATACGACATATTTAGAATTCCGCCGAAAATGTCTCAATTTCCGCAAGCACGGTGGACTTATTCACTATTATATGCTTTCCGCCCCCCAACGGCGCACAACTCATGTTTCATGATTAAATTCCGTTTAACGGCGGATTAAAGTTCATTTTTGTAAGAATTCGGTCCGCAATTTGGTTTAGTATTATTTCTTTATTTGACAATGTAGATTTTAATATACGCAAATGACACATTTGAAATATACTGTGTCGTCAAAATAACAATTGTATTTAATTTTGGGATGGATAGCATTCATCAGGCAAATATTTATTACAATAATTAGTAAAACTTTTCATCACAATACATTTTGAGGATTTTATCAAATTCCTTAAAGGAGTTAAAAGTATTCCCGACTTGAATGTTCATTGTGTTTTGTTTTTATTTCTCGACATAGTTTCATTTGGCATAAACTTCTATTCTAATTATAAATTCATAGTTCCGCCGGCGGACCTCTAGTCACACCGTATATTAAAACGTGTATATAAAGAGGATAAAAGAAAAAAAAACATTGAATTAAAAGCGCCAATTCAACATACATTCTTTTTATTTTATATTTTTAATCTGCTTACATATGTTTAACAAGAAAACTCAAAATAAAATTTTCATTATTTTTTTATTGCAGTACTTTTAAAATCTAAGCAAGTATTTTCATTGTAATTACGAAATATACAGAGTGGCAATAAATACAATTAATTAAATAGAAAATTTTGTACAAGCAAACAAAACTAAATCCGGAAACAATAAATTTTAAAAAAATATAAATTGGGATGAAAAAACAAGTATATATCTCATATTAATAATTTAATATTCGTGTTAGTAATGACAAAAGAAGTATAAAAACGGAAAATCCACAACAGTCATAGATTAAGCGCTGGCTTCAGCATAGCATAACATTTCACACATACCAACAATATCAAG
This sequence comes from Lochmaea crataegi, assembly GCA_947563755.1. NCBI lineage: Eukaryota > Metazoa > Arthropoda > Insecta > Coleoptera > Chrysomelidae > Lochmaea > Lochmaea crataegi. Next base: position 62,524,247 of record OX387424.1, read on the forward strand.
ATTTAAGAATTGTACCCTAAATTTAGTTGACATCCACATTAGGCAAAATTATCCCTTAACCTACAATGTAAAACAAAATACTTCGTAAGTACGCAGATTCTAGAACACTCAAATTTATTATATCTTCACCCAAATATGTCAACTTTCTTTAGCCACCCTTATAATATAAAAAGAGTAATTTATCAAAGTCAGCGTTTAATCGTTTTACATAAAAATAAAAATGTTGAATAATAAAAACGAAAAAAAGTTCGGGATAATTACAGTATATACAGGGTGTGCAGTTTATGAATAAGATCGAGCTTGTAACTTGAAAACGGCTGCAAGAAAAATATTATAATTTTTCTCGGTTGAATTTGAAAAAATTACAAATGCAACCAATAAGAAGAAACTGAACATTCTGTATTCTGTAAACGAAGAAGGATCAACCGATAAGGCAATTAAAGAATATAAGAATTATTAATTACTTTCAAAAAAAAAAATTAATAAGACTAGGTTATTCAAAATTTGGCGAAACAGGCATTTTTTTTCTTGATTATTTACAGAGTGCTGACGAGACAGAGCAATTTCATACAATAATATCACAATAACGTCAACACAACTGAAATAAATAGTTTACCAGTAAGAAATATTAGTAGGTACAGTTAACAAACTTGTAAAATGTTTTAAAAGATAATTAATAATAATTGATTACGTTTAATTCCTTTAATTGTATTACATCCTAATTATCATGATAATCATAAAAACATATTTTCCTTGAAAACGTTGTTTATTCATTCATTTGAAAAACATCTTCGGAGGTAGTTTAAATACGATTTAAAAAATGTCTTTTCAATACTTAAAACTGTGTTCATTTGAAAAGGATCCACCCTTCATATTTCAGAAATACATGTCAACTTTCAACTTGAGAGGAACACTTTTGGGGACTTTCTTTCTAACAGGATGAATTTCTGAAAGATTAAAGTTGGGTCATTTTCAAATTACTGTGGCTCTCATGAAAATTAATTCGCAAATCAATTTTGCAAATAGGAAGTTGATTTTTAATTCTCGTTATGGTAAAAAAAACAACCGAAATCTCGTGCATCTGTTCCAAAAGAATAAAGATGTTCATTTATACAGGGTGAGTTTTATGTATAACGCCTCAATTATTTTGGAAACGGCTCGTTTACGGTTTTGTGATATGGCAGATCTTATGGTGGTAGATTATTACTTTATATCTTAAAAAGGTGAGTTAATTGGTAAAAAAGTTCCAACAAAACTGATGTAGTGAATGATTTACCCATATCAGGGTATATCAAAAAATACACAAACTGACAAGAAGCGAAACTTCGGAAGCCATCTTTTAAATTAGTCGTCATTTCATGCGATGACATGTAGGCCTCTTGCTTATGGTCTTTACAAACCCAAATTAGATCAGAGTTTGCTTGTAGGTTGAAATTATTTTTTCAAATGATCTATTTCACGTCTATATTGTCAACGAAAATACTTTTTTCTACAACTGCTATGAAAAGTTACGTATTTCTCATACCTTACTTTATTTCAAAACCAAATATTGCCCATACTGTGAGAAATATTTGCTTGCCCACGCCAGTTACATTTATATGGAGAATCAAATAAAATCGACAAAAACTTAGTAGGCTACTGTCATCTTTAAATACCTACTTAGTTGTCACAAAACTGTCAGATTAATTAATATAACGGAGAATTTAGTGAAAATAAATGACGTTCCGGGTTTGACCATACAAAATTGTACAAATTTCACCATCAATTATAATTTTAAATAAAATTATTCAACAGTTTAGAGTTTAGTGTTATTTTCGTTTTACTAACCATAAAAATAAATATTAAGTATAATGTGCAACATGTGGGGAAAGTACTTTTCTCACTTGTTGCACATTATACTACTTCTCAGTGTGATTCGAGTAAAGCTGTAAGCATTTATTATGGCTCTCAGTGTACGCCAGAGTTAGCTGTCTCCTTCAAGGTTATTTATTTTTGCCCCTACAACATCAAAGGATTTTCGCTGGGCTTCACTTCTTCTTGTTGGGGTATACAAAAACTATAATGACAGAAAACAAGTCTTTGGATGTTTGTGTTATATTAAAAGAACAGCTATGTAACTTTAGAGAACACAGTAAAAGCTCAAAATGTCCATAAACACTTCAATAAAACATACATTTACCTATAACTCGGTACTTGTTTGACAATGTAAATATTACAACAAGATCAGCAATATCACAAAACCCCTTACAAACCAAAATTTAAGAAAATTATGTGAGCGATTTCTGTAAAAATTGAGCTTTCGCATATACGATCAAAATGGTAAATAATATCAACTTTTATATCTTCAGCAAGGATTTAATTCAAACGCGAACGTCTGTCAGATTTGAGAGGTGTTAAGTTTCGATAAATAATGTGAAAATGGTTTTTAGAGCCCTTTCAGTCGTAGATTTTGAATTCCTGATTCCCGAATGTGGCATCAGCAAATATATGCGTTCAAATTGAGCCTTTCACACGAAGCTTCGAGCCGCCTACTGTCCAGCGACAAATTTTACAATATGTTGTATGTGACACAGGGATAGTTTTGCATGTTTCTACAAGTCGAATCATAGGCGGGAACGGTATTGAGCCCAAAAACTGTTACAATAAGAAACAACAATGTTGGATGGTTGTGTGTGGGACTGTACAAGTACTTCACTTGAACTGACAAGCTATTTCAACAGAGAATCCGATAAAGTCGGCAAGATTTTGTACGCGAATGTAGACTACGAAATCCACGTTTGAAAGATGTTTAAATAATGCAAAACAATTTTCAGTATCACTGGTGTTTGTGTTAATAAAAATTAACAGGTTTAAATATGAATCCCGATATGTCCAAACCTTTTGTGTTTTTAAAAACCTCGAATAGTCTCAAATTCCATTTGTTCAATAAACTAGTCGGATTTTGAAATAAATAAAACTTATTTAAAGTAGCAACAATTACAACATAACTTGAAACGGAGTAAAATTACTATTTATTTATTCACAAATATATGCACCGGGTTAATTAGTTAAAATAGAACTGTCAAGGTCTACCTCCTTTTTTTGCAAATATAATATTTTGATAAATAAAATGAATTTCTTGAATCAGCACACTGTAAAAGTTCGATTATTACTAAAACCATAGTGCCATCATAAATATATTAAAAAATTAAAAAAATTAAAATTTCGTCAATAATCCTGAATAACCCGACTACAAAATATCAACATGTGAATACACCCTAAAAACAATAGACAGATTTATTTGTCAATTAAATAAATATTTACAAGTGTTATACATAGCTGATAAATTGCCGTTTTGAGTTATCTGAGATAATCTGAATGATAAGCATTTTAGTCGAGATGCCAACCACAAAGTTTCCTCTGTTTAATTTAAGAGGAGCAATTATTCTTTCAATTATTTGGTTAAAAGTAATATCAAACCAGTACCTTATTTTTATACAATGAAATTAAATTTCCAATATAGTCATCCAATAAAAAAGTGAGTAAGTTCTTCAACAACAAACATCGTTATCAAAAGCCAATCTACAGTTTTATACCCAAAAATAACTAAATTAACAAAAACATTCACTTAGCTATGTTCTAAATGATTAATGACATAACATACTTAAACGTAATGTTTAAAGAAAAGTTTAAAAGAATTTAAAAAAATTGTCCAGCCTGTTCAGTTAATAATGAACAAAAGACAGTATCTAATTGTTCCAATTCAGCATTAATGAACATATCCCTCCAATTGTCCTTCCTGCTCAGTTAATTAAGAATAAAAGACAGTAATTCATTACTAATGAATTAAGTATTAATAAAAGTATCGCTGGCAATTGTCCATTCTGCTCAGTTAATGATGAACAAAAGACAGTAAGTGATTGTTCTAAATATTAATAAACGTATCGCTGGCAATTGTCCAGTCCGCTCAGTTAATGATGAACAAAATACAGTAATTAATTGCTCTAATTTAAGATCAATGACAGTATCTCTGGCAATTGCCCAGCCTACTCAGATGATAATGAATGAAAGACAGTAATTAATTGTTTCAATTCAGTATCAATAAACGTATCTCTGGCAATTGTCAAACCAGCTCAGTTAATGATGAACAGTAGACATTAATTATTCTAATTCAGAATTAATGAACATATCCCTAGTAACTGTCTAGCCTGCTCGATTTAGGATGAACAGAAAACAGTAATTAATTGTCCTAACTCATTATTAATAAAACATATACCTCGCAGTACTCATTTATATTTTTGGATTTAATAAGTTTTTGAGCATATCCACACCTTTTATTTACCAGAATATTTAGTGATTGAAAAATTGATGCCAAAATTGAAAATCCGATATACCGTAGTAGCTCATTAGACATGATCACATAAAATTTATTATCCACTCGTTATTACTATTACCATAACAGCTAGATACTCTCTCTTGGATCAAATGTCATTTGTCAGAGATATATGTCTCTCTGGAGAAATAAAAACAGTTCAAAATTTTACTCTGAAAGTGGAAAGCTTTTCCATTAAAAAGATCTTAGAGATAGAGTATTTGGAAAATGAAGATGGGTATGTGAAGGTATTTATTATTAGTCACTTCACTTTATAGATGAGCAAAAAACTGTCAATAAAGTTTTAGAAGATTTATTACTCATTGAAAATGGTCCGAGTATAATGAGAGGTACGCAGTGGGACCAGGAGAAAATTTTATATACTCAATTCGATCAATTGTCAATTTGAAAGGAAGTTCTATGTTCTGATATATGTGTATCACTACCTTAATTTAAATAATTTTCAATAGAGAGATTTGTATTTCTTGATATAAAAATAAGGCATAGTAAAACATGGTTTTATATTACAAAAAACAAGAGCTAAAAGAAAAATCGCGTCAACCTAAACTACACAGGGAACTTTAAGTAAACTTCTAGACTATTTAGCGAGCTCATACCGTAATTAGTATAGTGACAATGTGCACACACACCTCGCTTTGGGTAAATTGTTGGGAGAGCGGGGATACAGGGTCGGCCATAACGCAATTGGTTGTAGGGTGGTGATAGAGATTTGTCACTAAATGTCCCTTCTGTCAGTCTCAGTTGTATATTTTGATGGCCTTCTCTAGGTAGTTGAATCGCGACCTCTTCGGGGTTTTATTCACATGGTCTAGTCCTAACCAAGGTCGAGGACTACCTGCTTAAAAATAAATTATTTACAATAGAAACACTATAAAATTAAATATACAAAGTATTGAAAAATCGCACTATATCTCGAAAATGAAACACCTCACTGAAGATCTGATTGAACCATGGCTTGTTAAACAAACAAATAAGTCATAATATGTCAACTACTTTTTTTATCTACTCTAATTTTCGAAATACCCTGCAAAACCATTCAATTTACGACATCCTGTACATATGAATTGATTGTTTTCTATTAAAATACTTACATTGATTAGGAACAGGTTTAAAATCAGCTAAATTCACTATATACTCATCCTCTTGAATAACTTGTGGCCTACCCATTGCCACAATTGCAAATTTGAATTTTTCCCACTCTTTTTCAGGCACAGCCAATCGCTTTTGTATTCTCTCTAAAAAAAAACATAGAAATAATGAGTAATAATAAGTTTAAATGTGGAGGATAAAAATGTAGGAATTTTAAGAATGGAATAAATCGAGATTTGAAAAAGTAAAAAGCAGCTTCATTGTTTTATTAAGGATTATAATCATGTTTTGTAACTATTTATTGTCAAATCTTTGGAAGTTCAGTTTATTTTTTGAGATTTACCTTTAACTTTACTGAAGGTTTCGCCCTGTTTGAGTTTTATAAGGAAGGGAATACCGAAAGTTGAAAAAACTTCCTTGTGAAAATGAGCACAAGAGACTAGCATTTCGTCTTCGCCGAGATGTAACTCATCCTGAGGTACTTCTTCGATCCTATAAACTTTCGTCGCTGTTGTTCCTAGCTGCTCTAATGGTGTATCTTCTTTTGGCCCCATTGATACTCTACTACTACTTACTTCCGTTAACCTAAAATATATTTTATCGATTTAAGATGATGAATTTGAATACAGTATAATATATTTTTTACTTACCTAAGTTTTCCTGTACTACCTTCCCCAAATTCTATTTGTTTTTTCGCTTCTTCCAATAAATCAGCTACAGTCCCACCTTTATTTGGATATAATATTAATTCTTTTTCGTCCTTCATTTTGGGACCCACATATACACATTTAAATTGCTTCTTATTCTCTAGTTCATTTACTCGAATACTAAGTTGTTGATAAAATATTTTTTTCGGTACTTTTGGCTTCGAATATACTAGTAAGTCTTTTAGAGTACCTTCAAAAGTACACCTCAACGGGTGACCAGGACTGTCTTTATAACTAAAAAAGAAAAATATATTATGCATCATTGAAACATTAAAAATTTTATTAATTACCTTTGACATTTGAAGAATTGTAACAAATATGGATCCGTACCGACCCTTAGCGCTACCGCCCTAGCAAACTGGTCGTATGTCATTCGCTGCGATAGCTCCATTGTGAATCCCTGATCGTTCGGTATACATTTGTCCACAAAAGTCACTTCAACACGACAAAACAAATCTTTGAAATAGTCTACACACGTTGGGAGGTCTGAAAGTTCTTCTCTTTCTTCCTTTTCAAATACTATTATATCACCATCCATTAATTCCTCCAATACCTAAAATAAAATTCAATATACAGTCTCCTGCCAAACGTAAACTACAATTTCAAATTTTCAACGTTTCTTCTTCCAATGCTTGGAACTATTCATTCAAAATTCACTTATAAATGTAAAATTTTCCCCTGAATCGATTAGTGGTCACTGTTCAATTAGTCGAATTATGAGTATATTTTGGATTGAGAAAGTGGATTTTACAATATTTTCACTACTTTTACTTTGATGATTCATAAAACAGAAACCCTCCAAGTAATGCGTTTTTTTTCCCAGTAGAGTGTATTCTCATAGAATTTCAGTTCATTATTCCTGATTTTGTGATATTTACAGACTTTTTGTTAAAAATGCGTTTTTTTTCGAAAATTTCATGACACTATTTGAAGGTGAACAAATGATTTTATCGAAAAACTAAGTCGACCAGTCGATTTAATGTCCCAAAATCCCCATTTCACTAATTTTTGGCATTAAAAATATCACAAAATAATTTTTGTTGTGTAAATTTTGAACTTAATACTTGGAAATATTGATTCAAAATCCACTCATATACGAAAAATTTTCCCCTCAATCATTGGTGAACATTAGAACGTTCTAACTTTCCTATTAGTAGAGTTGCGAGTATCTTTTGGTTTTAAAATGTGGATTTTCAAATATTTTCACTACTTTTACAATTATAAATCATAAAACGAAAACCCTTCAAGTTATGATCTTGTAAATTTTTTTCCAAGTAGACAGGTCTTTTGAGAACTTAATCTTAAAATTTCAGTTCAAAATCCATAATTTTGTGGTATTTACAAGACTTTTTATGTTGAAAATGCGTGTTTTCGAAAATTTATTGACACTATTTGAAGGTGAGCAAATAATTTTATCATAAAATTAGGGCGACCAGTCTTCCCAAAAAAACATGTTTTACTAAATTCGGGGCGATTTTGATATGAGAAATAAAAATGTTGAAAAGTCCAAGTCCAAATATTATTATTATCAAAACACATTACAATATAAACTCTTTCGAACTTGATACCGATACTAAATTTATTCAAACAATCCTACCTTTTCCAGCGGATCATTAAAATTGGTAATTTTTTCTATCATATTAGGACGAATTTCCTCGTATAGAAGTAACTCCGTATCAGGTGGAAAGCCAGCTCTTTCATTCAACAAAGGTATTATATCCACTAATTTGCTAGTCACTGGTAAATAACTATGACCGCAATAATGAATTTTCTTCTGTTTTGGATCATACATTTTGAAAAATAACAAAACATCAGTTTCCTTATCGAACGTTGGAAGTGTCGATTGCCCAGAATCCGGAGGAAGCAACTCCAAAAATATATTCCAAGGATTCATATTCTCTGCAGCGTCTGTAACTGCTTTATGGAGATCCGTCTCGAGATCCAATACGCTCGGTCGAATCGTCTGATTTGACCTAAAATAATGAATATAAAATATAAGGAGAGTATCTAACAAATTTCAAGATAATTATACAAACCTTTGACTAAATGGCCAAGGCCTTATCTGCTCTGGAGGATATTTAAAAGCGTCAGCTAACATTTCCATCATTTCAGCAACAGTTGCCATTTTTTTAATTTTAAGCACCCTGAAAAGGGCTCTTTCGGGATCGTATAAATCATTACCTTGATGACCATCAAACGAATCTTCCAATAAAACATTTATCGTCATATAAAGATGGGCTTCGTTACGTTCTTTACGACGCACCTGTTCCATTCGTTTTTCCTCCGCCAAACGATCGGCCAATTCGGTGGGAATATCTACATCCGTTACCTACAAAACATCACATTTAAATTATCAAAATACAAAAAATTTGTAAAATAAAATATCTTACATCTTGTAGAACTTTATACATTTCAGAATCTCTTATGTAGACCAACATGTATGCGTTAGTACAGTGTTTAACTGTCATATTCATGTCCTCGTCATGTCCTCCGTAATTATGTTCCAAAGCTTCTTGCTTTGTACACCTCGAAACAACGTCATCATCGAATTTACACCATTTACCATCACCTACAAATCAATCTTGGGGAGTTAACAAACGAATTCAAGAAATTTAACAACGTCCTTACCTTTAGGATTAATAAAAACAACATAATGTCCTCCGTGGTTATCTCCACTATGTACAAGAACAGCATGTAAGGTATAATTAGCTGGATTATTAGGATCGGGATCCTGGAGGTATGTATCTAAAGAGATCTTTTCGTAAAATTCGAACCTATCGTTGAATTTTACTGAGCTATCCGTCACGGGATCGTATTGGAATCGCATCAAATGCAAATGTAATACCGGTGGAAATTCTTTAAAAATAACACCTTTTTCGGCATCTTGCAAACCGTGTTCTCCAGCATCGTATTTATTATCACCGTCTAACGTTTCTTTGGCAATATAGTCTTTGAAAGATTCATCAACTAAAAATAATTCAAATTTATATAGCAAACTTTCATCTCTGAACAAGTATTATTCTCTGGTGATCTTAACCGCAGAAACAAAGCTAAGGGCTAAGGTCATGCGTATGCCTGTGAAATAAGGGTTATTTTCAAAAAGGAAAAGGACAGACTGGAAATATGGAAGAGGTGAAACAAGAGAATGAATGGCGAAGAATAACAAACAATGAATTGCTAGATTTAGGCAAAAAACCAACGATAACAAACATTATAAGAGCACAGAGGATTAAGGAGTTATATAGGGTGGAACAGGAAGCAAAAGAAGTAGGGGCAGACATAAAACAAAATAGTTGCATGATGTAAAAGATGATCTAAAAAAAATTGGGGTAGAGAGCTGGCAAGGTAAAACGTTTCAAGTCGTTGAAGTCAAATGCTTGCAAAGCTAATATACCTATTTATTATTAAAAAAAATTACTTACTATTCTTTTTTCCTTTAATATTCAACTGTATATCATAGAAAGTTTCTGATCTAGTACTTGAATAATCAACATTTTTACATCTTATATATGAAATCATTTTTCCTTCAAACAACTTAGGTACAGTCCCTTCTACACAAGTACCTTTCATTTTGCTTTCTAACTTATCTAATAGCACCTACAAATATAAAAATATTACACAGTTAGATCAATAATACCAATATAGTAACAACGGTGCTTATATTATGATCTTTTTTTATAAATAAAATAAATATAAAAGACTGTAATAAGTAAATTACGTACCCTCAAAAATTCTTGAACATCATGTTGCATAAAAGAATCTAATGTCTCCCAACCGAAACTTTTTGTGAGTTTCTTGGTACCAACAGGCTTATCACAGAATTGCAGTTCGTGAAAAACGCGTTGTAATGCCAAAGCAACAGATTTTGTAGAATCATCAGATTCTGTTGGCATTTTATAAACTGCCTTTCTCAATTGATTGGTAAAGTACAGAGTTTGAAGTAATGAATTCATATAGCATGTTGCACCCTGGTTTTTCAAGCCTACGTACCCTGAAAAATTAAACAGATATCAACATTTACCTTAAAAAAAAATTAAAATATGATGTAGGTAAATATGCTTGAAAGTTGTTTTGTATATACCTGTATGTTTTTTACTGTCCCAAGACACTCCATGAGGTGCATCTGCTACTACTTGTACTTCCAAAGTTATTGCATCATCTTTAATAAAACCTTTGTCTGGATCCAAGACATCATTCCAGGCCATAAAATGGGAAAAGCCCCAATCATTTTCCTAAATACCAAAATTTTTCATATTTACTTAAATGTAACCTTCAATATTTTTATTAAAATCTTTGTACTAAAATATATCTGGGCTACGATAAAAACTTAAATTAACATAATTATAAAAAAAGTAGAAAAAACCAAAAAATTTCACAAATTTTAACAAAGGGAAAGGATATAAAATGCAAATATGAACTATATCAATAAATAATGCTTAAAATACTGGGCGTAACAAAAATATTGGTCATATGGGTCAAAAGTAGGCCAATTGAACTTTTCTTAGCTATGTACAAAAGTGCACACCAAAAAAGTTATAAGGTATTAAAATTAACCGTTAACTTCATGTGCCCTAAAATGTAACTCAAGTACAAAAAATGGTTCCACAATACTTCCTTCATATACTACAATAATTACCAAGAGCCATCTTCTTGTTCTCCTGGACACGGAGAAAGCACCGCACATTTTATCCACTGTATCTACGCCACCTTTATTTGGGTTGTAGTCTAGAATAATATCTGGCTTATTAATTACGACATCTATGGAACCATCATCATGGATGGGAGAAAGTAAAATAACGGCTCTCTTCTTTTTAGGGACATAAGACACTACTGTGACATCCTGTTGGAAACCAATTACAGACGAACCTTCTAGTCTTGTTTTGCTAGGTATGAAGTCAGCTGGCAACTCTCTTTTAGTTACTAGGGTAACTCTATCTTTCAAAAGATATTTTGCCAACGGGTAGCTTATATACCAGTTATTTCATGTCAGATATTTATTTATTTATTTATTTACGGGCAAGCCCAATTACATATAAAAAATAAGTGAACATGAAAAATTTTGTTTTATAATTGAAATACCTACAAATGCAGTATAAAATACAGTAATACAAAAAATACAATTAATGATAAAAAAAATACAATACGATGATAAAAAAAATACAATACAATGATAAAAATGAATACAGAATTAAAAGGACAATTTAGCAAAAATGGTAAAATAAACAAAACAAAAACAAAAAATATATAAGAATTTTAAAAGCGTAACAAATGGTGGTAGGCACTACGATGAAGGGTTAGACGATACACGGGGCCGCTATCGAATTTTTTAGGAAAATAATATCGATTTAAGTAGAGCAGGTGCATTTTATACACTGGCGAGAGTAGCTAAAGGTTAAAAATTTGATTCAATTTTTTTATGCTGCTCTTAAACTAGTGAATATTTTTTCAAGAAATATAATTATGGGTCATTGGATTTCTCTAGGAAATAAAACCTGGTAGAAGCAATAGTTTTTTCTCTTTTTGTAGGTTTTTGCAGAGGGTCACCATTACTTATTGTAATCTAGCCTGCTATGAAAAAATTTATTGATTTAAATTTTTAACTTCAACACCTTATAACTTTTTTGTGTTCAATTTTTGACCCTAAATTAACTGGTATAATTTATGACCAAACTTTTTGTCACACCTTGTATAAAATTATTGTTTGTATTAACATATTTTCATATCAATCACTTCATTATCAATCAAGGTATTTTAATTACAAACGAAAACAAAATAATAAACAATTATGATATGAATGAATTCCATTCATGACTTTCATTTATTTAGTCTGTTTTAAGATACAGTATAAAATCGTACAATACAGAAACAATTTAGGAGTTCTGTTGTGTCTCAACAAAAAGTAGTAACATTAGATATAAAATAAATACTAATTATATATAGTTTTTGGACTAACCTTAGAATAAAACAAATGCTGAATTTTCCTGGTAAAGTTCTCGATGTCTGGTCTAACAGAAAGCATCCTTAATTCAGCAACAGCATAACAAGACCATGAACTGGATTCACTTTCACCATTACACTGCAAAAAGAATCCCAAAGACCTCTGAGATGGCCTGTCTGATCTGGCATCTTGGGTATGACTGTTGCGTGGCATCACCATTATCTTCCATGGTAAATTTCTTACAAAGCATGGTGGAGAAAGTACTGAATCCTGTTAAAAAATAATAGTATATAGTAGAATTAAATAATTTCAAGTATAGTGTAAAAATTTTTTTGAATACAATGTAAAAATGCTCTGGAAAGATCTATATCCCTTATAAACACACTTTCAACATTGCATATATTTTGGTACTTTTGGTACAATACTTTTTTGTTTATCTATGCAAGAAAAAATTGAAATTGCTTTTCTTATTTTTGTATTTCATTTGAAGCGACTTACCTTCAGTTTACTAAAATTCTGAACAGTGAACCGAAAGGTTGCCTCTGAGCGAGCCTCATCTTCTTCCATCTCAGTATCTTGAACAATTACATTGGGATCTGGCTGTGGACCAACGATGATCTCTCCATTTTGAGTCTGATCCATTTCTGCACCACCAGAATCTGTGATGTATTCCATTGTAGTCACTATATACAATATTTTATTATAAGATCCCGGCCACAAATTGTTTTACTAAATGAAGTTTATTTATTATTATAATTAGGTACATAAAGTTTTCTGTTTAATAAACAAATTGCACAGTGATCAAATTTTAAATTTAAAGTTTTGTTTTAAGACGCTTTCATCTATAATTGTAATTCATCAAAAATGTGTGTTTTATTTAAAACCATAATTTTAACACTACTAGACTTATTTGAACATACTGTTAAGAAAAAGTAGATCCAGCAGGGTAACGATACATTATTTTTGGGCTTTAATTCACTAAAAGCACTCATTTGAGAGCCAAAGCTATTTAAGAGTTGGGTTAATTTGAGTCAAGATACTCAAAACCATGAAGATGTCTTGCGGCTTATCCTATAGAAATAAATCCTTGCCTAACCAACAAAAGTAGGTTCAAAAGCAAGATTATACTTGTGAATTGAATGTTGTTTCAATTTTTTGGGCACAAAACTTTATTGAAAGTATCTATTATTAGCTAAAATATTAAAAATAGTCTACTCACCAAATATATTGTTTTCATTAGACAACTATTAAACTATATTGCCAATAAGCAGAGTAAAAAATAGCACATCCTTATTTCTTTGTATTAAAAGTCTTATATTTGTTGTTCTAGCCCTCCAACATTAACCAACAATAATAAACTTTTATTGGGGTTTAGTTGAATTTATGCAATTACAAAAAAAATAATTGTAGTTTTTAAGAGATATAATTTTAGGTCAATTAGTCACTAATATTTAAAATTAGTTATTTGGTTTATTTAAAATAGTATTTTCCATTGTTAATTAAGACAGGATTAGGAAAAGATAATAAATAAAAAAGAATATGTATCCTAGCAAAAGCTATTTTGAAACCATTTTCTTCAGATTGAAAATTAGGTAGGTGTTGCAGACAACTAAATATCAATAGATTGATATTTTTATATAGATGAAAGTCTCTTTGTGGAAATGTGAGTTCATTCTTCAGCAGCCAAGTTGCTTACCTCAGAACTTTAAAAATATCTTTGATCACCGATTCTTAAGAACTGTATAAACTTCACTTTAAGACATTTAGTAGCATAGCCTACCTTAGACTTGGATCTTGCAATTAATAGAGTGAGAATTTGTAAAAAAGCAGGCCATGACTCCACCAAATGTGAAACGAAATTTTGGTTGAAAACCTGCTGTCATGTGTCAGATGGAAAATAGAACTGTCATGGCTGCCGGGACTTTTAAAACAGTAATTTTTAAAAGAAAAAACTTACCTTCTTGAGTTTCCATATCTTCAATTTCATTAACGTTAGTATTTTGCGGATTGTCTTCGTTTCGGCGATAGTGGCCTGACACGTGGTTCATTATTGGGGGTGACGATAAAACGGGCACAGTTTTATCTCTTCCAACGGTGCCGAATACACTTTTACTCTTTTTTATGTGCAGAAAACCTTCTTTGTCTGTCACCACACCACGATGAAGAGAGTTATTGTTAGTTGGAGTATTTTGGGGATTGTTTTTAGTGCCCGACACAGTAGTCAATTTGACAAAGTGCTTACTCGCGATGCGCCCAATGTCTGCTATTTTTTAAACCCTCTGAACGAGGGAAACACACAAGGAACATATATACGACGATATTTTTCAACGTATTAGAATTTGTTGTTTATTTCACGTTCATTGGCTTTATTAAATAATAATTTACCGCAATGCCGACACTACACTTTTCACATAAGAAAATAAACAAAATGGAGGCATTTTCTGCGACCTTGCGCACAAATTTTTGGACAGGAATTTATTTGAACTGTCACTTTGAGAGTACCATCTAGCAGATATAAATCGAACTATTTTTTTTTGGCACTGTAGTAATCTACTCTTCGGAGAAGTAAAACGTACAGATCCGTAATAAAGATTTTCGCCAACACAATAATGGCGAAAGCTTGTAATTTAATATGAAAAGATTACTTAATATATTTATCTAAATAAATGAAGCAAATTTTGAGCTGAAATACCACTATGAAATCGTATCAATAATTATTTCACAACTTGACAATGCAGATTATTTCTTCTAAACAATTTGGTCGTGTTCGAGTATTGGATGAAGAAGTATCCATTGGTTGTGGCTTATATGAGTGTTTTGAAATGGTAGTATTTTTTTTGCAAATCTGTTTTGATTAAATGGCAAATTTTGCTGAACATTCTGAGGATTTTGTGGTCTAAATTTGAAGTTATTCTGGAAAGGTGGTCTAAAATTATTTTGGAAATTTGAGGGTGAAAATCTATTTTGGAAATTGGACATGGGTACACCTTGATATTGCGGTTGTCCATTTCTGGGGTTGAACGTGTTCATAGAGTTTGGATTGTAAGAATTATTAAAATTAGGTTGTGTACGCATTGGAAAGTATTGATAATTTGACTTTGATTGTGGGCGTATTTGAAAGTCGTAAATTGAGAGAATTGCTACGGTTTTGGCTGTACAAGAAGTTTTCTTCCTCCACAAATAATGACATTGCTTTTTCCAAGCTATCAGTATTTCGAAGTCTAATATTATTTTGTAAATGTCCTGTCAATCCGCGAATGAAAGTTTTCAAAAATAAACTTTTAAGTCGAATAACTTTTTCTTCCGGTGAAAAATTAAGACAATTGATTTTCGATACTATTAAACTACGCGCAACTTGGCATCTCATACCAAAATTGTACGGAGCTTCGTTTTTATGAGGACAAAGTGTAATTAAATCTTGAATCAAACAGTCTACAAAAATTCCTTTGATCGCCAAAGCATAATTGCAACGAATCTTTTATTGAAGCCCAGCTTCGTAACTCAATTCTAGAACCGACAAGTATTATAATAGACATGATGACTGATTTTGAAAAACTGCTCCACGATGTTTGCACGCATAAGCTTTATCCCAAAAAATTTTGTTTTTTGAAAAAATGAAGGTTTTAAAGGAAAAATTCACGTTTTAAAAACACAATTCAAATTTCGCGCCAAAACGTTAGAATAGTTATGGCGTCTCTATGACATCACTCATCTGTAAACACTTCAAAAATATTTCACAGTTTGCAAATTAAAAATTTATTTGATGACTAATTTTAATTATATAACGAGTAAATATCATTTAAACGATGCAAAACCAGAAAATACGATAAAAGTTTGAACGATTTACAAAAGGTTGACGTCACACGTTTGTGATCGGTGTTTTAGCTAAGATGGCGGATTGTCATATTTTGTATTCATATTTCTACTAAAATAAATATAATCAGAATTGTAATGTAAAAATAAGTGATTGCTATATAATCTTTGTAATCTATACAATGATCTCAAATCATTATTTCAGTTATTATTAGTGACTGTCATCATCCCTATGCTCTACCAGTTAGTTTACCAATTATTCTTGAAAATTATTTATTAAACTTTCGCAACTATCTATAAAAAGAGTGTATGATGAGGGTTGCCATCATACTGAGGAATAGCGTCTATGTTTAATTTTAAAAGTTGAATTTGAGCCATTTCTCTTTCTTATAAAACTATCCTATCTAAACTATCAGCTAAATCTTCTACGTTTGAATTAGTCATAAAAATATTTTTATTATTGATTTTTATTTATTATTGATTTTTACAAACTTTTATATTCCTTTTATAGGTATTTACAATATACCTGGATAAAATGTTAAATAGGAAAGGAATGCAAAATAAAATGACTTACAGTATAATCTTCAATAAGTTCATTGGAGTTAATTTTCTTAAAGTTATAGGTGGTTACCAATCAAACCGGAAAATCACGATTTTTGTTGTTTTTCCGTCAAACAATCCCACTGACTGCGCCAATTATTTTCGGATCGATAGCGAGAGTTTTTTTATAAAAATATTTATTTTTGAAAAGTACAATGTCAGATTATATGTGTTGCTTTTGAAGCTACTACAATAACTATTTCATTTTTTATTTTTAGACAAAGAAAAGGAAATGATAATATGTAAAACTGCAGTGTCCACACAATTCCTGGAAGTCCATGAACACGACACATCTGCAGTTCTTATCTTCTCATATGTGAATGTATTGTGAGAATACATAACTTACGCTTCATTGTTAATTGTGTTGCATAACCAGAAGTATTGTGTGTTGCATATAAGCGTGACGAATGACCAAAAGTTTAGTGTGTTGCATAAAAGCGTAACGATGACGAAAAATGCCTGTTTTTTCTTCACCCAAAAAAAGGGCTCAACGCACCTAAAGAAGTTTTCACATTAATATTATCCAATATTCTAACTATTTGTTAAAACGCTGCCCTCTATTTTTAGGGGAGTGTGAAATTTTTAAAGATATATCATTTTATACCTTTCATCCATTGTAAATACAACTCGTTCAAAATAATAGCATAATATAAAATAATATTTCACAAGTATTCCATGCCTCATTTTAAATAAAAAAATGTATAGATGCTGCTTCCATCTATCGTCGCAACAACTGTAATAAATGTTGCAGCCCACAATAATAGTATATTACGTAACAAGAGTTCCATTACGCACGAAGCCGCGTAGCGGCGAGTGCGTAATGGGATTATAACTCGTGTAACGTACTATACTTTTTCTACGCCCATCTTAGCTATTTTCTTCTATTAAATAAAGGAAATCGCAATTATTTAAACTTTATTATAATAGTTGTTTATAACAATTGAACAATTATTGTCGTTGGTGCCTTATTACTTAACGGTGATGAACGGTTATCTATAACTGTGTAGTACTGCACGATACATCAGAAGAAGATTGATAGTTGGTAATCGCTTCCGATATTCGTTTATATTTTTATGAGAGTAATTCACGTCCTTCCGCCACTGTAGAAGATACTATTTGTTACAAAAATTGACAGCATAAATGACGACGTTTATTTCTATATCATGCTAAAAAACGCGACTTATTTTTTGAGAAATTGTATAATGTGTTGCCGACATTTAGAGGCATTACTCTATTAATCTAAAATGTATTTCACTAATGCTAAAATAAAAGCTTTTATGTAAATAGACCAAATAAAGTAGTACGTAGATAAAAATTTGATTAAACAAGGAAATTTAAGTTATCTTATCTAAACGCACGTGTATGTTATGAGATCTCATTACGTGCATGTTATGTTAGAATAAATGTCACTTACAAGGAATGTTGACAGTGCGATTTTTGACGTTTACGGACTTGGGCGTAGGAATGGCGATTCTTTCTGAAAAAGATCGATTTTTAAATCGATTCGAATCGTAACCTGATGAATCGATACATAAATAAATCAAGGTCTAAAAGATCGATTTCAAAAAAATCGATTTTTTTCAAGTTTTTATTTTTTACAATGTAAATATAAATCGATCTTTTTTATTGAAAAATAACAAGAAAGTTACCCCTAAATAAACTATCTCTCTCCGAGATCTCTTATCAGTAAAATTGGGGATTTTTTTTTAAGTTCAGGGAATTCGATAATAATAACAATTATTTTTTTATTACCATATTATTATCACAAAGTATCGGATTAGGAATGTATGAGATTAATGAAGAAGAATCGTCGATAAAATAAAAATCGATTTTTCTTCATTCAAAATTAATGGGTTTGTCGAAAAAATCGATTTTAATAAAAAATTAATCGATTTCTGCGAAAAGATCGTTTATTTTTTTTTTGGATTGTTTTAAAAATGGACATGCTTTTCGTATATATTCCGATAATAAACCTAAGAGATTTATTCGTTAACGATATTTATCGGATTGAAAAAAAATCAAATAAAATTATATGAAAATTGTCAAAATTTTTGAAATATGGTCAGTAATTGTCAAAAACTGTTGAAAATTGTCAATAATTGTTGAAAAATGGTCAATAATTTTAAAAAAATGACAATTATTGTTGAAAAATTTAGAAAAATGGTCAGTAATTGCTGCAAAACTCAAAATTGGTCAATCATTTTTGAAAAATGGTCAATAATTATTGAAAAACTGTCAAAATTGGTCAATAATTGTTGAAAAATGGTCAATAATTTTTAAAAAATGATCAATAATTGTTAAAAATTTTGGAAAAATGGTCAATAATTGTTGCAAAACTGTCAAAATTGGTCAATAATTGTTAAACAAATGGTCAATAATTTTTAAAAAATGATCAGTTATCGTTGCAAAACTGTCAAAATTGGTCTATAATGGTCAAAAACTGTTAAAAATGGACAATTTTTGTCAAAAACTGTCAATAATTGTTAAAAATGGTCAATAATTCTCAATTATTGTCAAAAACTGCTGAAAATTGTCAATAATTGTCAAAAATTTTGAAAAGTGGTCGATAATTATCGAAAATTTTAAAACAAATTTGAAAAATGGTCATTAATTGTCAATTATTGTCAAAAACTGTTGAAAATTGTCAATAATTGTTAAAATTTGAAAAATGGTCAGTAATTGTTGCAAAACTGTCAAAATTGGTCAATAATTTAAAAAAAATGGTCAATAATTATTGTTGAAAAACTGTCAAAATTGGTCAATAATTGTGAAAAATGGTCAATAAGTTTTTAAAAATGGTCAATAACTGTTGAAAAACTGTCAAAATTGGTCAATAATTGTGAAAAATGGTCAATAATTTTTTAAAAATGGTCAATAATTGTTGAAAAACTGTCAAAATTGGCCAATAATTGTGAAAAATGGTCAATAATTTTTTAAAAATGGTCAATAATTGTTGAAAAACTGTCAAAATTGGCCAATTGTAAAAAATTGTCAATAATTTCAAAAAAATGGTCAAAAATTGTCAAAAAATTTGTAAAAACTGTCAAAATTGGTCAATAATTGTCAATTAATTGTTAAAAATGGACGATTTTTGTCAAAAACTGACGATAATTGTTGAAAACTGGTCAATAATTTTGAGAAATGGTCAATAATCGTCAAAAGGTGTCAACATTTTGAAAAATAGTCAATAAATAATACGAGAGCCGTTTTAGAAAATCCACTCCATAAACACACGTAATTTATACAAAATTGATTAATATTACTCGAAAAATCGATAATTAAAAATCGATTATAACAAAATAATAATCGATTTATATAAAAATCGTTTAATTTTTCAAACATCCCTACTTACATATAGAGTTCCCTATAAGCTTTTTTGAAAAAAAAAGCCACAGTGTCTGTCGAGTCTACTGAGATCCGAGCGGTTCCGCTCTCATCACTACTTGCGATGTTGCCGGGGCAATTGAAAAAAAAGCCGCTCTACCAAAAATACAAAAAAAAATCGAAAGTCGATTTTCAAGGGTGAAATATCGATTCACTGAATCGATTCAATACAACATATCGATTTATTCGGTCCGAGGAATCGATTATTCGATTAATCGATTTCAGATCGCCATCCCTACATGGGCGTAGAAAAACTTTATACGACATCCTATAAGGACATGTTACCTACTTATTTAACCATGATGTTACCTATGATAAGGACAAACTGACATTTTTAATTTGTTGGAAAGATATGTCCGAATTGACGTTTTCAACTTAAAAACCATGATGTCAATATCACCTACCTAGGTCAATATATTTTGATTTTTGATTAACATTATTTTTGGAAATCGCAATTCTACAAAAAATCTCATTAAACCATTAAACTGTAAAGTAGGTATCTACGTGAATAAAACGATGTTTACTGTTATTAAATTAACGTTTTGCTATTGAGAAAACATGTAAAATCATTGTTTACCTAAAAACGGAATTTTGTGATAATGGAATCATGTTATCGCAGCTTATAATTTTTAAAACAGTGAATAAATTTTGATTAAATGTAAAGATATTCATCTATGGTAAAGATGATTTTCCGTTCTGGCCTTAAATTGTCGCAGTCACTTATCAAAAACCATTTAAGAGTATGTGAGGTTAGATTTGAAAATTTTCACTTTTGCTTTTATTATTATTTTTAGAACAACAGTTGTGTTCGAATTGTTGAAGTAGGACCAAGAGATGGATTGCAAAACGAGCCAACTAAAGTACCAACTGATGTTAAAATTGAATTTATCAATAAATTATCTAAAACTGGACTTAAAAACATTGAAGCTACCAGGTGTGAATAAAAAATTGTTTAGTTTGAAAATGAATTTAACATAATAACTTTGTAGTTTTGTAAGTCCAAAATGGATACCACAGATGGCTGACAATACTGAAGTATTTTCAAAAATTGAGAAAGAACGAGGAGTTACATATCCCGTATTAGTGCCTAATGTCCAAGGACTAAAAACTGCTGTAAGATAATAATCATAAAATTGTTTGAACTAATTAATGGAATATATTCCTTTTAGTTGCAAGTTGGTGTAAAAGAGGTAGCGATATTTGTAGCAGCATCTGAAGGTTTTTCAAGGAAAAACACCAACTGTACAATCCAAGAAAGTCTTACACGAACCAAAGAAGTTATAGATTTAGCCAAGAAAAATGATGTCAAAGTAAGAGGATATATATCTTGTGTAGTAGGGTGTCCGTATGAAGGTAAAATAGCACCATCTGCTGTCACCAAGTTAACAGAATCTTTACTTGAAATGGGCTGCTACGAAATATCTTTATGTGATACAATAGGTGTAGGGACAAGGGAATCTATTGATAAAATGCTGAAAGACGTCTTAATAGCAACATCAGCAGATACATTGGCCATACATTGCCATGACACTTATGGTCAGGCTATATTAAACGTTTTTACAGCTTTAGAGAATGGCTTAAAAGTGGTAGATTCTTCAGTAGCCGGTCTGGGTGGATGCCCCTACGCTAAGGGAGCTACTGGTAATCTAGCAAGTGAAGATGTTGTGTATATGTTGCAAGGAATTGGAGTTGACACTGGAATTGATTTGAAAAAATTGGTTGAAGCTGGTAGATATATAAGTGATTTTATTAAAAAAATTCCCACTTCAAAGGTTAATAACGCTTTATATAACAAGTATATGATAAAATGAATGCATAATTGGTGATTGTTAATATATTTTTACACTATTATAATAAAAATATATCAAAAAGGTTTACTAGTTTTTTCAACCAATGCAAGTTATCGTACCAACCTAAATCAAGTTCAGTCTAAACTGTAGTCAGCGTGTGTCAACATGCCCGTTTCAAAATTTGCCAGAAGGCTTCTTCTCTGTGACAAATCTTATGTGAACTATGTTAATCTAAAAAATAAGAGGAGGTGGGTGCATACCTATAACTTGCACAGAGTCCACGGAGGAGAATTTCTGCGGGTTTACAAGATGCGAAATTTCCCCGAAAAGTTTTTTAATTATGCACGTATGAGTGTAGAGTCTTTCGATTTTTTGCTTAAAAGTTCATGACCAATTAGAAAGGACGTCTACAAACTTCAGAGAAGCAATTTCTGCAGAACAGCGGTTGTGCCTCACAATAAGGTGAGTTTTTTAAATGTACTTACCTATTTTTTTTATTATTATTATTATGTTCACTTCTATTTTATATGCATATGCAAAAATGTAATATTGGTACTCTATCGGGGGCATAAATGTTTTAAACGCATAAACTTTTATAAACTGCAAATATTTATAATAGTCTAAGATCCGAAGTAAGGTCGACCTTCACCGAGCTGATAATAGAATGAAACATGTTTTATAATAAATTCAGTATATTAGAAAATATATTTAAAATGGGTTGCCTTAAAAAATCCTGGACAGACTATTTTTAATTATTTAAAAAAAAATGAAAGTTCGGTATTTATACGACAGAGAATGACATTTTGGAGTAACTAATGACTTATATTATTACTATTGCATCCAAAACACGTGTTATTCTTTATCGTTGTGATAAAAAATGGCTAAAAAGTGTTTTTGTGTGGCTCCGACGATTTTTTAAATGATTTAACTGATGAAACTTTTAAAAATTGCTTTTCGTAAAAAAACTGTCCAGAATTTTTTAAGGCAACCCATTTTTAATATATTTTCTAATATACTAAATTTATTATAAAACATGTTTCATTCTATTATCAGCTCGGTGAAGGTCGACCTTACTTCGGATCATCTACTATAATATGAGTATTATGAATAGATAGAGAAATAATATTATTGTATTATTTGACATTATTTATAAAGATTTTGGTTTCATGGGTCGGTAAAGGTACGTCGTTGTGGAAGGAGATTGAGAGGATGAATCAAACTGAATACTTTGAGACAAACCATAAAATCCAGTTTTAAGATATGTCCCAAATTCGTTGGTATTGCTGACTCTGCTATTAGAATATTGCTGCATTGCCTCATGCTTATCGATAATCGAAGGATTAGACGAAATAAACTGGGTAGTGTGAGATAATTGAGAAGCTGAACGATGGGAATGATTTTCTTGAGGTGGAACATTTTCATCGGTAATGCTGTTTCCGTTATTCCTACCGAAACCTCATCAGTAAAGGTATTCCTCCTACTTCAGCCGAAGCCTTCCTGCACGATCTTATCAATGATCGAACGATTAGGCGAACCAAGCAGGGTAATGTGAGATCCTCGAGAAGTTGAACGATATAAGACTCATTTTCACAATAAGGTGTCACAGATTCATCGGTAATACTATTCCTACTACTTCTACCGAGATCTTGCTGCATGGCCTCGTGCTCTTTCAAAATTATATCTTGAATTTTTGCACGAAGCCGTAGTGTTTGAGTTGGTGTAAACGACTTCATAAACGGAAGCAAACTTTTAAAAAATAATAAATTGGGGTCTTCTTCTGCGTTCATTTCTTTTTCCAGTAGCTCCATTTTACGTGTTTCAATTTCGAGCACCTTAGCGGCTGTATATTGTCAGAACGACTCTCGCGAAGGTTTTTCCATTTTTTTTGGCATCATCCACTAAAACAAACAAAAAAGAAATGTAAAAGATAATCTGCTTATTTTTCCTTATTAATCAATGAATATAAGACTTAGTCGACCATTGCAATCAGTAATAGGCATTACGCGGAAGTGAACTCGTTGTTTGCTATGAACAGTTACTCTCTGATCGTTTCTGATTGCGGTTGGAACAGACCTATAGGCACTCCAGGAAGACAGAGTGATGCTGGAAATTTTAGAACCTCTCCGATGCTGTAAGGATTTTAACAATATCTATTTTGCCAAATGCAGAATTTTTCACCCAACTAGATCAACTATAAATGGTGTTATTTTTTTTAACCACTCTACAACACTAATTTATTGTATTAATTTCCTTGTTCCAACGTCCTACAAGATTAACTAATATGCTAAATCTTGATTTTTTCACCGTAATTTTCAAATAATTTCAATTTTTATGATCTTTAATTTGTGGTTCTGCATATAAATTTAGAAAATAGACTCGCAGATTCGAAGTTTCGTCAGTTACATCTAACGTTTAATCTTGCTTCGACCAAGGTTATTAAAACTTCAGCTTCAAAATCATCCATTCTTAATTCCACTTAAAACAATAAACACAAGCTGAACTGCAAATACGCAGTTCGACAAAAAACCTTCCAATGTGAAAGCATGCATTTAGGGCCAGTTTCATAATGCTCTTAAAGGAACCTTTAAGCATAAAAGGCCGTTTGTAGTGTGATAAGATAAAGGATCCTTTAGCCTCCATAGACTCATCTATGGAGGCTCCCCCCCTCAAGACTTTCTTGGCCGAAGAAAGGTCCAAACATGTTTCATAGGTAGGTAAACAATTTTGAGAAACAAATATCTAAATATGATAAAATATAACATTAAAGAATATTTTTCACCTTTCGTGGACACTTGTATATTCAAAAATAGTTTCCAAAACCTTTGTGTTTTTACCAGAACCAGAAGGGATTTTTACAATTATATTAGGAGCTCGAAAGAAAATAAAGTTGAAATTAAAGATAAATTTCAGTTCCATTTTAATATTTTTTGATTTATTATTCTATTATATTTTCAACTTATTCGTGTATTCTCCATCCAATAATGGATTTATTCCTAGATACTTACCAAAAGTAAATAATACCAATTTACATTAAAGCAATATTATATTTTGGGAAAATCTATTTAGGGTGAACAAGATGTTTAAATTTAAAACAGATGCACTTCTTTCCATTACAGTATTTTCAATGAGCTCACCACATTCCCATATTCGTATCTTCTATACGTTCCTTCTGTTATATTCATTTTGTTTGTTAATAATTACAATTTTAGCCACTATATTTAATTAAACGCAAATACGTACACAAACACTAGCGCACGATATACGTCGGTCCAGGTAGAAGATGCCCTGCCATTGGCCAAAAAGGACATCTTTCTGTCATACTTTTTGTTTAATATGAATTGTATACATCTGATGGAAATAATATCAGTTAAGACGACAGACAACTCAGCTTTTAAGCAATATTTAATCTCTCATAGAATATTTTTAATTACTTTTATCTAAAAGTGCTTTTATTTGTAATACTTATACTGTAATTTTTTTAATACAATAAAATATTAATATAAAAAAATGTTATGCACATTGTTATCTGATAAAGGTAAATTACCATTACATAATCTGTTTTCAATTTGTTTGTAGCTTTAATGGGATGTCCAATATAGCACAATAAATTAGAATAAATAACAACAATTGCTAATTTTGATTAACTTAAATAAATATATTAATTTAAGAGAACCAAATGGTTAACAATTGTATTTTACTAAATAGTTACATTTCCAAAGATTCCAAAGTGAAAATTAGTCCAAATTGTCGTGCTGTATTACTGATTTCTTCTTAGAAATTCCGGAAGTTGAAGCCTGAGGAGAATCATCATCACTGTCTTCGTCCAAGCCGCTAAGGAAATTTTCAAAAAAGTTTCCAAAGAAACTGTTACTGTGTTGTTGTGGAGGAGGTTTCAAGCCAAAGAAAATTTGACCTATTTTATCCAAATATTGTAAATAACATGGATCTCTTTTTAATGAGGGTTCATATTGTTCGCACAGTACAGCAAAGGTTTGCAATTTTTTGCTGTAAAAAAATATAAAATTAAAACTTGCATCTAGTATAAGAAATATTTACTTTTGCCTACATAGAAGTACTTCTTATTTAAATGTAAGTTGTCCAACATTCTAAAGAATTCTTTGCTTTATTCCACATATCCATTAGCTATAATATTCAACAAGTCCTTAGACCAAAGAATTTTTCCAGATTTCTGGAAACATAGCTTTCTGGCACCTGTATATTAAGAGGGACCTCGTAATCAAGTCGATAATTATAGTGCAGTATGTTTGCAATCCAAAATTCCTAAATTACTAGATTTTCTTGGGATTGTAAGCACATTATAAATGAAGAACAACATGGGTTCACGCAAGGTAAGTCAACTAGCACAAATTTAACATTATACCACAATTTTATTACATAAGCCTTGGAAAAGATAATACAAGTTGACTCTGTTTTTATGGATTTTTCTAAGGCATTCGATAGGGTAAACCAGAAGCTACTTAGGTATAGTAAAACTCAGTGCCCTTGGTGTTGATTCCCCTTTAATTGACTGGGTGAACAGTTATTTGACTGATATAATTCAATATGTCAAGTATTGAAATGCTGTTTCAAATTGCATTTAGGTCTCATCTGATGTTCCTCAAGGATCACGTATTGGCCCAAAACATTTTTGTTAATGGCATTTCAAATGTAATTTCCAACTAATGAAGTTATTCACAGTAATAACATCTCTTAATGATACTTTACTTCTCCAAAATGATTTAGATAATATAAACATAATGGTGTGAACAAAACCTACTGTATCTAAATGTTAGTAAATGTTGTGATTTACATATATCATATCAATAACAATCAATTAGAATTAAAACAAAATTGTAAGGATCTACGAGTTATATTTGATTGCAAGATGAAGTTTAATATACATATTAAAGATATTGCATTACAATCAGCTAAAATGTTGGGTTTTATTCAACGAACAGTATCTGAATTTCGTTGTATTAACAATGAATTCAAACTTTTATACTTTGCATTAGTTAGAACAATCCTAGACAATGGATCTACCATTTGGAGTCTAAATAGTCCAACTAGTATCGAGCATATAGAAAAAATTCAAAAGAGGTTCCAAGGAATTTGTGCTTTTAAATCGAACTTTAGATATGATAGTTATGATGACATTCTACATGTAATTAACATTTCCACTCTTGAACATAGATGCATGGAAAATGATCTATGTTTTTTCTCTAAAACTATTAATGGCTCTGGGCAGTGTCCTCAAATTTTTTAAATGATTGATCCCAATGTCAATGATAGAAGAACACGTAACACAAAACATTTTAAAATACCATATCATTATAGTAACTGAGGTTGGAATGAACTTATATATATAGTTTACAATTGAATCTTTTCAATCCTTCACTTCCACAATTTAAAACAATTTTATACACAATTGTTCATTTTTTTTTATATATAAAAATGGATATTTCCGTGAATAAATAAATCTAAATTCTATTGTAGCAACAGTTTGGGCTGTGTGTTGATATAAAGTAATTTTTGTGCATATCTAGATATGACTTACCTTTCTATAGCCTGTAATAAAAACCAAATAAAATTGAGCAATGGTAATAAATATGGTGGTCCTGATCTCAATATTCTGGGATGTTGTTCTGTATAGCTAGTAAATGTCTGATTAGCAGTACTTTTATTTTTTAAACATAAATATTGCAAAACTGTCTGTGCTATAAACAAATCGATTTCATCTTTGAATCCTTGACTGCATTGAATTTCTATAAGAAGTTTTGCACAGCTTTTCCCATCTTGTGAGTATATAAAGTGATGACGTGCCTGAACATAGGACTTTTCTTCCCAATAAACAATTGCTACATTCTAAAAATTCAGTCATTTTACATGTGAATGATTTTATTTTAGATTGCAAATAATAATATACCCTATGTAACAGTGGATGCCCATGTGCTGATCCTTTAGATGACCATCGTATTGCATGTGCTAAAAACGTATCTCGTTCTGAAGTGGAAGAATTTATTTGACGGAATATTTTTGTAAGTTTAGGAGACCACGATTCGCAATCTGTGTCATTTGATTTTTCCAGTACATCTACTAATAATATTCCCAAGTCAGAACCGCTTAGTTGCTAAAAAATGCGTAAAGCAGATTATATAAATAAAAACTGATGAATATAATACCTGATCACGTTCTAGGAATAAAATGGATCCATTATATAGCATATCTTTCAGTTCCTTATATTTTTTCTGTCCTAAATATCTGAAAATGTAAGGTTATGTTTAAAAATTTCGAGAGTATTAAGTTCGAACGATGAAAAATAGTAAAGTTGTACCTGAAATACAATGTCCTATACATTTGATGGGCTTCGTAAAAATTTCCATCTTTAACGGATTTCTCTAATTTTTCTAAAACTCTAGACACTCCACGAACTCCTTGTGTAGCCATATTTATTTACGTAAATGTCATGAACTGTCACTTGTACTTGTCAAATGTTATTTTGGAAAAATTTAGTATTTTTGTATTGGTGTAACTGAATTTTTCTTTTAAATTTAAAATTAAATACTTTTGCACAATAAAACATTTTTGTTAGAAATACCATTGTCTTTTTTAGACACACAAAATAAATTACCCTTATCTAGAATTTACAAGTAATCGGAGACACTTAAAACACATCAAACTTAAAACCAAAGAGATGAAGGGAAGGCTTGTTCCTAGAGCGATCACAAATGGTTGGAAACTGAACGACTCATGCGCAGAGCATCTCCGTGATCGGTTTTTATTCACTGCGCATGAGTGGTCCAGTTTCCAACCGTTTGTGATCGCTCTTCATTTTACTCTGTGTATATTACCTCTGACTTCACTATTTCAAACTATTCCATAATATTTACTATTTTAGTTGTCAATCAATATTTTATTTCTCTTTTAAAAAGTTTCCCAGACTCAATAGGTACCACTTATCGGTACTAATTCTGAAAATATGTAGTCTGTAGTTGTAAGCTCAGATTATTCTATAGAATTAGTGATGAGCGATATCGTAATTTTTTAATCACTGTGAAATGATATCGTGATTTTTTAATATTAGATATTTTAAAACGTGACGTGATCACGACATTTGATATTCTGTTTTGAATATACGATGGGAAAAATGAATCCATATATTCATCGGTATCAGTACAATATTTTATTGAATTCTCAAATTTCCCTACTAAGCTAAAAAATGTTTTAAAATTATGTTCGATTTCGAATATTTCAATTTATTCATTCAATTCATTGTCGTTTTAGCTGGATGTGATCAGTGTGATCATGTTATCACGTATCAATAAAATATCGTTCCCTTTCACGATTTCACGGTATCATAAATAGATATCCGAGTCACCATACCATAACAATATAGTGAATACAATATATTAGGATACCGTTCCTCGTTCTCGTTTCTAGAATAAAGAGCACATTCCCTTTATAATCTCACAGTAATGAATAAAACAAAATTCGATCTTGTTATTGATTCATTCATTTAATTAATTGTCGTTTTCGCTGGCTGTGATCACGTCACGCTTTATATTGGATAATAGAAACTGTGACTGACTGTGATTTGTTCGTATCAGTGAAAAAATAACAGTTTGTGAAATATCTCTCATCACTATATAGAATATTATTATTATATAGAATACATACATAATAGCGAGAGGTACAAACTTGATTAAAAAACTGGATTAATTTATGGAAATTATGTCCATTACTACAATATACAATACTGAATGTTTTAAGATTTAAGACTCCATTTATTCAAATTAAAGAAATTACAAAAACATTATCTAAAATTCCGACCATACTTCATCTATATAACAACTGGGTATTTTTGCTTATATGTAGTGATGAGAGATATTTCACGAACTGCTACTTTTTCACTGATACGAACAAATCACAGAAAGTGTCACTGTTCCTATAAGCAAATCTAAAGCGTGACGTGATCACAGCCAGCGAAAACCAAAGCGAAAACGACTATGAATCGAAATGTTCGAAATCGAACATAATATTGACCTCTTCATCGCTCTCATTTGACGAAAATTCGTCACAAAATATAGAAAAAATTTTCGAACGAAAATATTGAAAATGTTTCGAATTTTGACGTTCTTTCGGTAAAAAACTTTTTTGGGGGGTGGAAAAAGACATTATTGCGATTTCCGGCCAAAATTCAGGTTCTAGAGAAAAAAAATTGAATATAAAAGTTGTAGATCTTGGAAAAAACTACAACTTTTTCTTCAGTGACTTTTTCACATAACCTGAAAATTAGCTCGAAAAACGCAAAAAACTGCATTTTTCGTTTTTTATTTTTAGTTTCGTTAAAAAATGTTCGATTTTGATGAAAATTTGGTAGAAGGTAGTTTTCATAGTCACAAACTATGAAAAAAAATTCAAAATAAAATATTGGAAATTTTTCGAGTTATGACGTTTTTTCGGTAAAAAACACTTTTTTGGGGGGTGGAAAAAGACATTATTGCGATTTTCGGCCAAAGTTGAGTTCCTAGAAAAAAAAGTTCAATATAAAAGTGGTAGATCTTGGAAAAATGTACAACTTTTTCATTAGTGACTTTTTCACATAACTTCAAAATTAGCTCGAAAAACGCAAATAACTGCATTTTTCGTTTTTTATTTCTAGTTTCGTTAAAAAATGTTCGATTTTGATGAAAATTTGGTAGAAGGTAGTTTTCATAGACACAAACCATGAAAACAAAATTCAAATTAAAATATTGGAAATTTTTCGAGTTATTACGTTTTTTCGGTAAAAAACACTTTTTTGGGGGGGGGGGGGGTGGAAAAAGACATTATTGCGATTTCCTTCATCGCTCTCATTCGACTAGAATTTGTCAACAAGATCGAATTTTGTTTTATTCATTATCATAGGATTATAAAAAGACTGTGCAAATAGCAAAAAATAGATAATCTTACGAAATGAAAATAGATGCAATTTTTCCCATCGTATATTCAAAACCGAATATCAAAAATGTCGTGATTACGTCACGTTTTAAAACAACTGATATTAAAAAATTACGTTAACATTTCACAACCTCAATAAAAAATCACGATATCGCTCATCACTACTTATATGTCAAAAAATCATTCTCAATTCCAGGTTCGTATTAAGTACAGATTTTTAAGAACTTAAAATTTAATAACTCTAAATAAACTCGATTACAAGGAATTGATGTAACAAAATTAGTACCAGACATCAGCAAATTTGTCTTAATTTAATAATGGTGTTCATTAGTAATCAGCAAATTTGTATGGTCATATAAAAATTATTTGAATATTAAATTTTGGCTTCCTAGAAAGATGGCGCTCGTGTTTAAAAATTAAAACCGGGTCCGCCATTGTTACGTTAGGCTGCTTTTATGGCCGTGCCTGGAAAATTTTATGAAATATTTTGTAGTGGCCAGATAAATACAAAGTGTTTTTAAGGTGTGTGTAAATAATTGTGCTGTGTTTTTAATATAAATAAGCCTGTGTTATCTCCTGTGCACACTATTATGTACCGTGTTGTGTTATTTTTTTCAACATCGATTCATCATCGTAAATGGCTACAACTCGCATATTTTTTTGTACACATGCATTAAGTATTTTTTTAAATTTTTGTTGAACAAGACTTTAAATTATAAACAGTCAGAATTTAAAATTTGTACTAGGTTTTAAAATTCTTTAAATGTGTTGCGTCTCCAACAATTCATTTTTTTTTAAAAGTCTCAAGTGTAGTTTATATTTTTCTGATTGCTTAAATTGTCTTTTCCATATAAGTAAAGTAACACATCAGAAAAGAGATACAATTTATTAAATTAACATAAGTAAAATAATAGCATATTATGGAATTTACCTATAATATTGTAGGGTGTACCTATTGGAAATAAGCAATTAAAATATCAACTTTTTTGGTTTTTCCGAAATTAAAAGTTTATTTACAGCTGAATAATGTTATCACTTTTAAACTGTCAGGTTTTTTAAATTTAAAATGTCAATTCTGATAAAAATATGACTTTGAATTAAGTTTGTTCATAAACATTACAATTTTATGTCAACAACTCAGCTTCAAAGCAAATAACTGCTTCTAAATAATTTATTAATGTACTTATATAATAATTTAATGATTCATTTTATAGTTTTGTTATCAATATTTAGTTTTATCTTTTTTGTGCATACAGTTTCCCATAAGGGACTACTTAATATTCAGTCATAAAACATACTATATCAAAATTTAGTTTAAAAGCCAAATTATTAATTTGTGTAAATGAAAATTTGAATTGCCTTATTTTTAAGATATGCAACCTGATTAAATGATGGGTTTCTAAGGTGAATTTTAGT
The DNA here is from genome assembly GCA_947563755.1 of Lochmaea crataegi. Taxonomy (NCBI): domain Eukaryota; kingdom Metazoa; phylum Arthropoda; class Insecta; order Coleoptera; family Chrysomelidae; genus Lochmaea; species Lochmaea crataegi. The sequence goes on from OX387424.1 coordinate 62,556,293, forward strand.
TCCACTAATTTTTTCGACAAGATGTCAGGTGGTCCACCCCATCATCCACATAATCGGCAGGTTCCGACATCTAATCTTGCCAATACTGCTTGGAATCATTTGCAGGTATGTCTATATTGAATATTTATTTTGTGATGTAAATTTATAAATCAGAAATTTCTAATACTTCATTTGTATGATGGTAGTAAGTTTAGAATACATTTTGTATGATCAAACTTTCATGCTTTATGTGACAAAATTAATAACAAATGAATTGAAATGTTGATACAGGAAGTCTAAACAACCAAGTATATTTAATATTATTTTTGTTGGAAGTGGTCATATAATGATATTCTTTGAGGGTGAGAAACTGATTAATCTTTAATATACATGTAGGTAAATTCAATTACTACCATGGTAAAATTTGATAATAAACTATCACTTGAAATTTGTGATATAAATGTGAAAAATGATATTTTACAGGTACCAAATTTTTTTCCAAGACAGCCTCAAGTGGCGCACATGTCAAATGAGCATTCCTTACTTCATCAACCAACATGGCATACCCCAACAACTGAAGCCTTAAAAATTCATCCACATAGTCATGTTTTGAGTGAAATGTTCAAGAATGAATCTTTATTTCCAAGAGATAGAGACTGTGTAGATTTAAGTTTGGCAAGAAATGGAAATCAAAATCAAAATGGTGAACTGCCACCAGTTCCAATAAGTTTGAGTGTTAGAGACACAAATAAAATAAACAGTTTGCCACCTAGTGCTTTAGACATACAGGCTGTAGAACTTACAAAAAGTACCAGTCCAATTGCAAAAGTGGTTATTCCAGCAATACAGGCTCCTAGTCCAAATAGAAAGTCTCTAAGTCCTGGATTAAAATCCTCGAGTCCTGGACTTAGATCTATTCCAGCATATCCAAAAACTTCTAGCCCCGTCTTGATATCAACAACCTCGAGTATTTTTTCCCCTAGTTCCAGTATACTTTCAACTCCTAGAAATATTAATCAGAATCTAGTGACAAGTTCAGCATTGAAATCTGCTAGTCCTGTCCCAAAGTCTGTAAGTCCTGGACTCAAACCTTCTAGCCCGGGTATTAAACCAGCAAGTCCTGGCTTAAAGTATGCTCCCAACATACAGAGTTTATTTCCCTCTACTACTACAAGTGTAGATGTAGTTAAGACAATTCAAAAGAGATCTAATATTAGAGTAGATTCCATATTGGAAAGACTCAATCCTACTCCAGATAAAATAGTATCGGTTCAAGAAAATAAAGTTGAAGAAAAACCTAATAAACCTCAAGAAGTAGAATCCACTCATATAGATAAACCAATAAGTGTTATCGTTCAACCAACGGGCAATTTTGATGATAATAGTAACTCTAGCAGTATTAACAATATACCAGTGGTGTCTAGTGTCAAAGACGATGATACCATTTCTACTAATAGCAATGATGATAGTTTAGATAGTACAAAATCCCGAAGGAAACGCAAACCTAGTAAAACTATTAGAGTATCCAAAGATGAGGATAAAGTTGAAGAACCAGTAGATACAGGTAATTACCTTTCTTATAAAATTTGTAATACCTTAAAATAAAGAGTGACCTTGCTAAACTTAACTGTCTACGGGCTTTTGTTTACATCGGGCGTAAATGAAATCTGAACAGAGTATAGTCGAAAGTACACAATATGAAGATTTTATTGTCATGGCCTTAGTAGTGCAGGAAGAGATGCAATAATAATAATAAATTTTCTCCACAATCATCACAGAATTTGCCAATTCTGAAATCAGATTTGATTAGACAATGCTGGAATTCTCTCTCTTGAGATTGCAGAAGTATTCAGCAACACCTCTGCCCCCATGCAATTTAAATGAATTTACATTCTCTCTCTTATGATAGAATAATATTCTCACACTGGTTAGCAATAATAACATTAGCCTTGATGCAGTTGATTGTCATCGTAGTGGCAAAACTTGAGTAAATGTCAAAATTATTGAGTGTTTACCTAATATAATTATCTTTTGTTCATTTCCATTTAAAATCTTTGATCGTGGAGAAAGTATGGTCTGCTTCTCGGTTAGATTGAAAATTTGTGATGCTCGTGGTTCCTCACGCTCACCTTTGGCTTGCGCTCGGAACTTTCCACTCGCATCGAATTTTCATTCTAACCTTGTTACAGAATATACTATTATTCATACTCAAATAAATTGGCCACCTGAGTGGATGTATATGTCATATTAATATAGTAAAAACAATTTAAAAAAAAATAAAAAATAGTTACGATAAAATATTGAACACTTGATAGCAAGGCAGGCCTCCAAGTACTCAGTTGTATTATAAAATGCATTTTCAGCTAAATATTGCTTTAGTTGCTCTGAGGGGTAGATTCTTATATTTGTTAGGTAACTTATTAAAATAATTTCTTATAACAATCAGTTTCCCTTGAGAAAGTATATTTTTGTGTAATTTAATATTTTTTATTAAAATTCGGAAGTGCCAGGAGAACACATGACCTTGAAAACTTTCTCCTGCAGCGCTGAGTAGTTTAAGTAGTCAAGAGCTGCCACTGGCGTCTTTTATTTTTGATGAATTATTTTTCGGTAACTTGTTATCACTGTCATTAATCTTACTTACTTTATAATGATATTTTAATATATTTTTCATTGTAATGTCTCTTTCAACAAGAGAATTATTCTTGTATTTAAAAACATTAAACGTAATTGTTGAAGTATTTTTTTTTAAATTAAGTACATTTTTATTTTCAACCAATACAGTAGATGCACCAGTGAAAGATATCATTGAAGAAAAAGATCCAATAAGTATAATGGGTATGTTGGAAGACAGTAAAAATCCTGACAAAGAAGAATTACCAAGTGATCTGGAGGAACTAATTCCAGCCAAAGCTAGGCGTAAAACTTCTTCTGAATCTGAAACTATTGATGACATAGCAGCTATGGTACAAGAAGGGCTCAAAGAAAAAGAACAGAAACAGCAAAAGAGTTTAGAACAGACCGCAGAAGAACCAAAAGTAGAAATTGAGACCAAACCAATTTCAGTTAGCGTTATTAAAACAAAAGAAAATCTTACAGACGTTTTGTCTGATAATAGTGGTAGTATTCCTACATTACCTGTACCACCACCTGTTGCTACTCCAGCGGCAAAAAAAGCCAACACACACTTTGTAGAAGTAGAAAATAAATTGGAAGAAATGTTTGCAGGTTTGTATTAATTTATCCTCATATTATTTTGGATACTAAATCGTGAATTGTTTGGTTCAATAGGTATTGAAGATTCAAGTGATCCTGTCAAATCAACAACTCTCGATTTGGAAGATTCAAAAACCGATGATGCTTTATTGAAACTTGACGATCTCGCGCCTCCGAGTAACGATGAGGAGAGTGAAGAAATTAAACTCAAAGAAGATTTTCTTGTTAAACCTGAAGATAGATCGGAAAAATCCCTAGAAAACGAAGAACCTAACATTGAAGAAGAAAAGAAATCTCAACCAAAGAAAACGAAACGCAAAGCAGTTACTCCAAGTATTCAAAACTCAGAATCGACACCGAAGAAAAAGAAAGTGAGTAAATTGCCGAAGTCAAAGTGCCAGCCAAAAGTTGGAAGTAGTAATAACAAAAACGCAAAACAAAAAACAGCGGGAAAAATCGAAACTGCCATATCTAAGGATATATATGCTTATGATTCGGGTAGTAATACTAGTTCCACAAAATCCAGAGGACCTTTTATTCAAATAAAAGGTCCTAGAGATTCTCCTTTATCTGTGAATGTGATAAACTCTGCTACTAACGACGAAGATGGCGAAAGGAAATTACCGAAATCTAAGAAGTTCCATGATGATATCGAATACAGACACAAGGTACTTTTTATAATTAATTATATCTGTCTTTTAGATAGTCGTGAATTATATCTGTAGTGTTTATTGTTGAATGTGTTAAGAGCTAAATTTAATTTAAAAAAAAGAGCAAAAATCAATCAGTCAGGATTTTTTTAATACTTTTTGTTAAGGTTTGTATGGAAAAACACGAAACTCACTCAACTCAAAATTAATATAACAATCACAATCTCATTCTCCAGGAAAACTGTTATTAATGATTTAAGGAACTGTGACGTGAATTTCGCCCACCCTTTGGATCTTACCAACTGGGCATGTCACGTTGAACACCCCTGATGTAAAATCTTCTCAATGAAAGCTCGGGAGCCAGATTTTGTACGTGGTGTGCTCCACGGCCCATATTGACCCTTAGCGTCAATAGTTCCAGTTAGCCTTAGATGGAGGTTAAAGAAAATTCCAGGGGTCTAGTTGAATTCAACACTATAAAACTATTAACCCTCAGAAGGCTATGTGAAGAACGGTCGGACACTACAAATTCATTGAAACTTTGTTTAAATTAAAACATAATTCACTCGGAAAGAAGAAGAGACTTTCAAAAATAAGCGGTAGCAGATCCAAAAGACCGTTCGGTTTTCTAATTTTCAATCACATTCCCACCGATAAATTATTGTTTTCGTGGGGGTAGACAAAATCGTACTCACTCTCAAATCATTTACATAAATGGCAAAATGATATATACCGGACGGACTCTAATCTTTAAATTTTTGAAAATCGGATTCGAATTTGCATATCTTAAATTAATAATAAAATATAATATAGCGGTAATGAAAAAAATCAATGCGCTAGCAGAAAGGATCGGAAAGTAAATTATAGAGTTATATAAAACCTATGGGCGAAATAAAATATAGTAAGGAGAAAAACTAAAAATGAACTTCAAATCGGTGCCCCACAAAATAACTCGTTACAGAACAAACTTGAGCAAGAATATTATTCAGCTCTAATATATCCCATAGTCGTGATGCTATTTCTATCCTTCTTGTTTTTAAAATAGTTACAGACAGTTTCTTTAAAAAAAAAGTCTGACTCGTTTTAACACTGAGAAAACTATAGTTTTATCTTTCAGAGGAACTTTACAACTTCTTAAACTAAACAGTAACTACAAATCTACACATTCAATCAAGTTTTTTGATACTGTCGAAGTCCTTAAATAGTCTTTACATAAAGACACATAAGCAAACAAATTATCCTTTGCCTGTTTTGTCATTAAAACTGTTTCTAAACATTCTTCCACTGTTCCACTGCCTAATTAACTTCTTTCTGTTTACTATAATATACCTTTCTGGGGCTCTTATAGTTTGTACCTCTCCAATTTATCTGAGAGACCAATTCATAGTTAGCCTACAAGAAGATTATGATGTTTATTTAACAGCTTTTGTGGTACAATTAATACATTTATTTTAGTCAATTTTCAATTTTGGTTTTTGTAATCTTCTTCACAACCCACTCACAGATGTTTCTTATCTTTATGTCTACATTCTGTTTATTTCTTGAAGTAAAGGTAGTTGATTGATTGATTGATTCGTTTGGCATCACCAGTCAGAGGCTTAAAGACCTCGGCACCTGAGCCTTTAGGCTTTTTGTGCTCTTGGTTATACCGTTCGTGTGAAGAGACCAGTAGCCCTTATCAGGCTCAACAGTCTTTTCAGTAGGTCCTTCTTGGAGAAATCCTCCCTTGGATACTCTAGTCCTAGGAGTCTATATCTCCAATGAGACAGTGCTTCACATTCGATTATTATGTGAGAGGCTGTTTCCTCCCTATAAATGCCAATTGTATGCATGTGCTTCCATAGGGTACAGTGACTGGTGGGTAATCCCTTCACTTTCCTTATCTGGTCCCTGTTGAGGCTTAATATTTCGTTAGTCAGCGACTCCGATGGTTTTTTGACCAGGAGTTTGCTGAGTTCCTGTTTTGGCACGTGTCTCCAGTAAGTCTGATGTTTAGTTTGAATCACGTGCAGCAGATTTTGATATTTCAAATACTGGTTCAGGACCAGTGAATGCAGTTTCAGACCCTAGCTTTGCCTTTTCATTGCCCCTTGTGCTCCTATTGCCCCGGGACCCACTAAAGAGTTACTCTATTATGGTTTGCCAGCTTTTATAGGCAGTCCCAGACCAGTCTAGATCTGATCTGGGGACGTGCTAAAGATTTAGGTGCTGCCTGACTATCTGAGAGTATGAGGATCTTTTGGCCTCTATACCCCCTTTCGATGTTCATTTGCATACACGTGTCGATAGCGTAGATATCTGCCTGGAATACAGATGCAAACTTCCCCAACGATGCGTGGACTTTGCACCTGGGTCTGGCACCATGGACTCCAGATCCTGTTCCTTTGTCAGTTTCAGATCCGTCTGTGTACCACACAAACGTTCCTTCCTGACTGCATGCTTCCAACCCATCCCAGTTTAGGTGGTTAGTTCATTTAAGAAAGGTTTTTCTTTAATTTTCCAAAGTTGAAAATGAAATATTGATCAATAGTAACTAGCTTCTAACCTATACATCAGAGTACAAATATGAGTGGTTTTCTCAAACATACTATTGTTAAATATCGTGTTGTGTTTTTTTGTGTTACAAATGATTTTAAATTAATGGACCTTGTCACTCTACATTATTAAAATTATTATTTAAATTGGACATTCCATTAATTCTAGAATCGCTTTTTTTTGTTGATGATAATATTGTTAGGTTCGTTCCAAGGGGCTACATTCTAGCACGCTTAGCAACAAGTATGACGCGCAAACAAGAGATGCCACGTGGATATGTGCATTCTGTAAGAGAGGGCCGCACGCCAGTCAGCTCGCAGGACCTACATTTGACAGGAATATCGAGCCTCCCGGAGATCTTTTTGGCCCATACTTTATCACAACGCAATGTCCCGAATTTGAAAGGCGATTAGATGATCCTTATGATAGACAATTTAAAAGTAAAAAGGTAATAATAGACTTAAACATTAACATATTAATTACACAAATACGCTAAAGAACTTATCTTAAAGGGCTGGAAGCTTTGCAGCTCTAAGGGAGTGGGATCTTTGCAGCTCTTAGCGTGATGTTGCATCTTTTAATATAAATAAACGAATTGCAATTGTTATATACTCATGGAAATGTATGTTTTAGATAACGAAGGCTTTAGACGAAGCTGCAGTGGCAACCAAAGGTAAAAAATCCAAAAGGAAACATTCCGATAGTGACGGTATGTCGGAAAACGAATCGGATATCTACCTGGGAATCACGGAAGCAACAAATAAGACGTACGAAATTTGGGCTCATGAAGACTGTATCGTGTGGTCTAACGGTACTTACCTAATAGGACCTAAAATCGTTGGACTCGAAGCAGCCGTTTGGACTAGTTGTAACATATTGTGTAAGTCGTGTCATTTAAAAGGAGCCAATGTTTTGTGTTTTAGACGAGGGTGTTTGAACGCTATGCATATTTGTTGTGCCAGAAGTGATGGTTGGCAGTTTGTCGAGAGTAATTTCAAGGTGTACTGTCCCGAACATCGGGTTCCATGATAGAATAATGAAATGTAGGTGGTTTCTGGTGGAATTTCGAGGAGAAAAAATTTTAGTGAAACAAAATTTTTTATTACATTATTTAAAAGGGATACTTTCTAATGCATTATTGGTTTAATTGATCGTAACTTCTCAAAATGATTGGAGGTTTTTCTTTTCCTTACTTCTTGAAGGACAGTTTTATAAGTATTAGATATGCTTAAGATATCCTCGCCTTCTAATTCAATTTTGCAAAACTTATTTTATTCCAAAAGAAATGACATTAATTTTACTCCAAATGACACGTTCAGGTCTACAGTATAGGCATGTTTTTTTATTCATCGGTAGATCCACCAATTCACCAACTGCGTTTTTATATTCATTGGTGGATTTCAGATTAAAGAAATGACGCGTTCATTTATTACTGTTGCATCAACCAAAATTGCAAACCATTCCACCGCTGTTTCGAGGTGGTGGATAAATTTGGTTGTTTACAAAATGACAGCTTAACCTCAAAAAAGTAAAGATTTGAAGCAGTGCGATTATAGCGAATTTTTAAAGAAATGGACAAATAAATAGAAATCAATTTAGAATGTGATAATAAAGTATTAACAGCATTTAAAATTGAAGAAATTTCAAATAATTAAAATTTTGTTATACTGATTGTCCCATCCGAAGAGAAATTAAACATTCGATATTTTCAAATTATTAACAATCGAACAATCGATATTTTGAAATTATTAAAAATTTGATATACTGATTGTCCCAACGAAAGCAAAGTCGGACAATATTTTCAAATAATTGAAAATTTGTTATACCGATTGTCCCTTCCAAAGAGAAATTGAACATTCGATAATTCAAAATTATTAAAAGTTTGCTATGCTGATTGTCCCATCTAAAGAGAAACTGAACATTCGAAATTTTCAAATAAAAAATTTGCTATACTGATCGAAAGAAGTTTTAATTAAATAAAATACAATTTTCATTAATTTAATTGCGGCAAAAATATTGGCAATAATAATTATTATTATTTTATGTTTTACGTCTGCCGGGCGTCCCATGACGGTAAACTTTTTTATTACTATGCGGTCCAAGCTCTTTTTTTTGTTTTTCATAATAGTCGATAAATATACAGTGTCATCCCCAAAGTATGCTCCATTTGAGAAACATATTTACTAAGGGTTTTTAGTAGTGATGTAACGGAGGTCCGGCTCACCTACTGACTCCGGCCACATCCGGCCTGAAGCCGGAGTTCCTGACTTCGGCATTATTGGCACCGGAGATAGGCCGGAGGAATTATTTTTTAAACTTGAATAAAAAATAAGAAAAAATGTAAAAAAAAACGTTTTATTTTAAATCTGATTCAAAAAATGACAAAACTAAAATAGGTATATTCTCTAGTACTCAAAATTTAGACGGGGAAGATTATGGTGAATAAACAATAATTTCTCAGCATTTCGTGGAGTAAGTCTATTACGTTTATCTTCATATATGTTTCCCGCTTCCGAAAAACTTCGTTCTGAGTAAATACTGCTAGGTGGAGAGGATAAATATTTTATTGCCAATTTCACCAAATCAGGAAAAGCATGTTGGTTATCTTTCCAAAATGAAATGGGATTCGATTGTCTATCATTGAGTGGGAGTAATAGATAGGCAGAAATTTGCTTTGACAGATCCTTGTTTTTCTTTAACCTAGGTGTGGCTGCGCTTATATTGGTTTTGATTTTGATATTCGATGCAGATTGGGCAATTTCTTTGTAACAGTCAAAAATTGAATCACGTTTCCGCTTTGAAGAAGGGGGAGAATCCCCAATGCTGAGGCTGTTACTGGAAGATTCACTTGAATATCCATCATTATTAGATATTTCATCTTGTTGAAGTTTAAGTGCCTCCACTAATAACAACCGTTTAACATTTTCACCTCTTTCATCATCAGCACTATCTGCAGTAGAAAAAAAGGCCACTTTGTAGCGCGGATCTAAAATTGTTGCCAACGAACAGTTTTCGTTTTTCTCGTATTCTCCAAACCTTTTGTGAATTTCTTCCACTGAAGTTTGTAGTAAAGTGCCCAGACCAAATGGGTGAACTTTTGATAAATATTTATTGAGCATTACAATAGAAGGAATCACATCAGATAAATATGAGTCTGTACTGCTAAGCTGTCTTGTAAGTTCCTCGAATGGTGCCAACAAAGTTAGCAGAGAACCAATTAAATCCCATTGTGTTTTGGTCAAATTACCAATGTTATTTTCATTAGCATAAATTGATAAGCATCTTTTTTGTTCATAAAGGCGCTCTAGCATATAGAATGATGAATTCCATCTGGTTTGGACGTCTTGAATTAATTTTTTATTTGGTAGGTTAAGGTCATTTTGAATTTGTTTAAGTTTGTCACAGGCTAAAGACGAATGACAAAAATGACCCACAATTTTTCTAGCCACTGCCAACGTGTCAATGACTGCTCTTTGCGATTTTAAGGATGATATAACCACTAATTGTAAGGAATGTATAAAACATGAAAAATTTTCAACTCTTAATTAATTGCAACCTTTAACCATATTGGATCCCCCATCTCTAATTATAAGATGTATCTGAGACTTTGTTAAATTCCATGATCCTAGCAAATTTTCAAATTTGGCACAAATATTTACACCTGTGTGGGATCCAGAAAAATGTTCGCAATTCAAAACAGCATTGTATTTTATGAAGGAAATTGGATCTATCCAGTGACCAGTCAAACTTATAAAGCTTTCATTGTTTTCTTGGCAAGTCCAAATATCCGAGGTTAATGAAATGTGCTCAGCTTTTTCTAACAGTACACTTATTTTATTTCTCAAGCGGCCATAAATATCGGGAATTATGTTGTTGGAAAAATAAATTTTTGAAGGAAGGTTATACTGTGGTAAAGCATGAGACATTAGTCTTGTAAAACCCTCATTAGTAACAATTGAGTAGGGTTGATTATCTAAACATATCATTTCAGCTATTTTATATTGAACTTTAACTGCACGACTGTCCATAATGTCCCATATTTTTTTTTATCTATTACTTTTTCTAATGATAATTGAATTTTGCTTCCTTTTTGTTCATTGTTTTCAGTTTCTTTAACTTTGTCTTTTTCTTCAGTTAGATAAGTTAGATTATTAAATTCCTCTTGATGAATGCTTTTTAAATGTCCAAAAAGAGGTGTAGTAGAAGCTGCTTTGCCACTACCACCTCTTGAAATTAACTTTTTGCAATAATTGCACTCTGCTTTAGTTTTATCACTTTCACTGATTTTGAAATGTTTCCAGATCACACTATGTTTTTGTTTCGAGCGTTTCAACATTTTTAATCACTATTTTTACTAATTTTTAGTATTGTTATGTTATAGTTTTTTTATGTAAAAAATGTACTAATCTAATAAGCTAACAACACCGAAGTTTCAAACAAACAATATTAATTTGAACTTTTAAGGTTATGTTATTCACAGGGATGCAAGATGCAAGTTTGTTTTGCGCATGTTTTGTGATTTTTTGACAATTGACAACCTCCGGTAGTAACTCCGGCTAAATATTGCCGAAGTTACTGACTTCGGCCTTCGGCAAAATCTTACCTCCGTTACATCACTAGTTTTTAGACAAAAAGTTATTTTTGGTAAAAGTTTTTGCATCCCCTAATAAATAAGTTTCCCATATTTGGGGAATATTGAAAAATCAGGCTTGTGCTACAATTTTTACTTCACGAAATGTCCACTTTCCAGAAACCAAGTTATTGTGAACTCAAATTAAACTTGAGGTTAATTGTGATGGTATTTTGTATAATATAATTTAGACCAAGTCGGTTACTTTTTTAAGTCTTGTACTTTTGGAAATAGTGAATATTATGATGGAATTTTTTAATTATTGCCACTTTGTAATTCTATTTGGCCACTTTTTGGATGGTTTTATTATAATAAAGTTATTGTTCGGATGGAGTGGTTTTATGAATTTTCAAAACAATGTTAAAATTCAAGAACAGTGGAAACCAAATTTAAAAAAAAATCGGAAATATATGCAACATATTATAGTATTTTTAAGAAAATTTCATTTAATTTCTAATCAGGCCGATAGAAAAGTATCAAATTGTACCAAACAAAAACTAAAAAATATTCTTGCACATGAAATTTTATTATTTAATAAAAACGAGCGTAAAGACGTGCTTTTATGTTAGTACGATAATTTTATCGTTTATTTATCCAGTAAAAGTCGTTTCACACTAAGATGGAAGACGTGAAGCGAAAATCGGCGGAGCTCCTAAATGCTCTTACAAAAGAAGACTTCCAGCATTGCTTTGACCAATGGAAAGTCATAAACAATCTCGTTATTTAATAGCCAGATCTCATATATTGGGATCAAATATTTTAAACCAGAAACAACCATTCTCAACGAAACGTGATTCTTTTCCCAGCTGAAAAAAAAATGGTCACATTGTTCTTGGATTTAATTCAACGTTGTTATTTTTATATTACTTTATAAAATATGTTAACTTTCTTCCTAAAAAGTGTACAAATATACCGTGTGGATACCACTTATGGAATGAAATTATTTGCGTCCTTATTTTATATAATTATAAAAGACGCTTGGACACGTCAACTTTTGAATTCAATTGCAAGTTATCAGCACATTTCAAGAATATACAGGATGCTCCATTGAAAATAAAGAGTACCGACTTAGTGGTCATCCATAAATTATGTCACACGTTAAAGGGGGGAGGGTATCACCGGAATATGACATTGTGTGACAAGGGGCAGGGGATTTTCTTTTGATTATTTCTAAATGCATGCATAAAATTGAAAAATTAGGGTTTGAGGGGGTTCTAAAAATGAGGCAACCTGGGGGGGGTGAAAAGTACTAAAATTCGTGTGACTTAATTTATGGATGGCCCCTTACGTGAATATTCAATTGTCCCAGTGTTTTTTATGATTCTATAAAATAATAATTGAAATATTTTATTACAAACGTGATCTCCACCCTGTATATAAAAATTTTATTTATATTGCTTTATTAGATTAACTTTTATTCAATAAAAAAGTCGCATCACTAGTATTTTTAATTTTTAAAGCGTCAAAAACCAAATTTTAATTTAGGAATAAAAAAATTATCCTGGGTAATACGGGAGTTCATTAATTAAAAATGATATTCAATGTATCAGTTTGTAATAAACATTATTTATATTTGGGACTCCACTTATTCGGTTATATCAAGTGATTTTATGTTGACGATACAAAAATGACTAAAATTTTAAACTTATTAATAAGCATGATGACTGATTTTGAAAAACTGATCCACGATGTTTGCAAACATAAGCTTTATCCAAAATAAATGTTATTTCTGCAAAATATAAGGGCTTTAAAGGATAAACTTACTTTTTTTTTAATAATTTAATTTTAATGTAGCGGCAAAATGCTAAAATAGTAATGACGACTGTCTATGACATCACGCTTTTGTAAACACTTGACAGCTTACAAGTTTATTTTGATATATAATTTCAATTATTTATATATCCATGTTCCATAGCTAATATTTCTTTGTCATACTTTTGGTAAAACAAAAATGAGATTCTTATCACATAAACGATGCTAAACCAGGCAATATCATGAGAGCTCGTCAAATAACGTTTACAAAAGCGTGACGTCTGATCCATGTTTTACCACCTTTTTTATTTATATTTTTACTAAAATAAATATAATCACTCGTAATGTGAAAATAAGTGATTTATTTTAGAATCTCTGTATTCTATATAATTTCAATAATTCTTAGTAAACACCCTTTGTGACTTCGTACAAAAGGGTCTGAACTATACAAATAGCTGGTGCAGGCAAGTGGGACTTAACATCAACCCCACCAAAACCATCTTAATAGCCTTCACTAAGAAAAGAAAACAACCTCAAAACCATTCAACTTGATGGGAGCGAGGTTGAATGGAGACAAGAAGTCAAGTATGTATAGTAAAATTAATACCTATTTAGAGGTACCAGCCGTTTTAGTAACTTAACGTATGCGGCTTCTTGAACCATCTGAACCCGCATGAAAAAAATTAGGTTATGACCTTTGTCATGTCAAATGCTTGACATATTTCTTATTGCATTGGCGTAGTGACTTGAAATTTCATATTATCAGTGGCGGTTTGTAATAATACAAATTAATTTTATGAAATTCATAAAATTCTAAAGATGTTGACATAATAAAAGGATATAAAAGAAGCGCACTAATTTTAAAAACATTGTTTTATTAATTAGATACATAGTTTTCTTAAAAAAATATGGCAATTCAGAGTTCGATTAAGTACAAATTCTAGATCTTAAAAAAATGACAACGTGATCTTCAAGGCAAAGTTTAATTAGTTTCTAAATCAGAATAACTTTCAGAAAGTGATAGTTCATCATCGGATTCATTGGATACAGAGATCACCATAGGTTCGATGTTTAGTAGGTCCAGTTTGTTTTCTACTTCCCATGCTTCAGAAATAATTTTCTCTGTATGATTTATGTAATTCTGCCAGTGTTGCTCCGGTACATTTTTTACTACGTCATTCCATACTTTTAAGACTTCAGTAGGTGACCTTGCAGTTTTCGTAATAGCTTGGTCACAATGCCTTTTAGTTTCTGACCATACCATTTCGATGGCATTAAAATGGCAATGATAGGGTGGTAGCCTGAGAACACAATGACCATGCTCGGCAGCGTATTTGTCTAAATGATAATTTTTTTCTGACAAAACTTGCTTTTCAATTATATTCCAAACAGCATCCTTTAAAATGTGATCTGGAAAAGGAATATTCTTTTTTTTTTAGCCATTCTAACATGCGTGTTTTACTCCAACTTTTTCTTGGGATTTCTTCATCCAGGCGACTGTGATACGTTGCGTTATCCATTATAATTAACGATGGTTCTTCCAAGTTTACAATTAGTTGCTGTTTAAACCAATTTTCAAAATTTTCGGTGTTCATGTTATCATGGTAATCGCCTGTTTTTTTTATTGCATTTAAAAATAAGCGATGCATTTGCCACAAAACCTTTTTTATTACCGGCATGAACAATTACATATCGTGTCCCACTTCCAGTTATTTTTAAATCACTGTGTTTAGTACCATCTTGCCACATTCTTCTGTCCCCGCTTTTACTAAAAACCCATGTCTCATCCAGAAAAACAGGTGTAAAGAGCTTTTCGCTTTTAGCAGCATGGTGTTTGTTCAAAAATAATATTCTTTTTAATCTGACTGCAGGCATTTCCAATAAATGTTTTCTTCCATCCTGTTTTTTGAAATGAAAACCCATTTTTTAATTCCCAAATATAACGAACCTTTGGAAATCTTAGTTTCTGGAGACTCTTCGATAAATTGCCGTAAAATAGTTTCTACTGTGATTTTATCCTTTCGCGCATACATTTTATAAATTACTTCCCTCAAACAATGCAGGGTATTTTTTGTAATTCGGGTTTTGCTCCGGGAAACGCTTGCAGACATATTTCTTCTAAATTCGAAATCTGTAGCTCTGTTTGGTTTTTCAAGATTATATAATGTGCTTTCTGGAACTTTTAGTGCTTCGGACCCTTTTTGAATTGTCTTAAATCGAGATCCTAAATCGTTTTGAAAATAGTTTACTACATTAAGCATAAGTTTTTTGGATTCATCAGAATATCGCATTTTTATATCTTATTTTGCGTTATGACATTAACATGAAATCAAAATTTGACGTAACTTCAAAAACGTGACATCTAATAAATTAGTTACGACGTTCATTTTTGTTGGTAATTTTTTGTTTCAACCGATTTATCAATAATAAATAAGGATGGTCTTATTCTAAATGGGTATAAAATTTACTATATATCATTTCAGTAATTCTTAGTAACTACTGTCATCATGCCTATTCTATTCTATGTGAAATTTTATATTTATGATTTTTCTTTTTGTGTTTTCATTTAATGAACTCCGGTTTTATTTACAAGTTACGGCTGATAAAAGAGTAGTGGCAAGAATAGGGTGTGGGGTATTTAACTGTATTACTTGTATAAAGAATCAAGTTTTATTTGTACTTGCAACTACCTATATACAGTCTATAAATTAGTAATTAGCGATGTTTATATTTTTTTTATTTAGTAACAATATGTAAAAAAGTACGCTTATATTTTATGTAACATATTTTCAAGAACAAAAAATACTCTTAATAATTGTATACCTATCTTGTAAGTTTATCTTATATAGGTAGTTACCCGTTTCCAAAAATGATATATGTACATTATGTAAATACCTAAATTTATTATTTGGGCAGATTAATTAAATTAATAAACTGGATAAAAAGATGGTTTATTATTTACTCCTAATTTGTTCTGTGTGCAAGGAAAAAAGGTCAAGAAAAAGAGATATAGCAGAAGAAAAATGAGACCCTGGAAAACCATCGAACAAAGAATAGAAGATGTAGTAATGGAGAAAGCAAATAAATTAAGCTGTCAAGAAATGGAAATGATCTAATAATATTTCCAAAGAACATCTGGATATTTTTTTATTAATTATTTTCCTCCCATTATAATTGAATTTGGTCTGAGTATAATTTATAGTGGTGAGCTAGGAAATAAAAAAACTGATATTACAAAATATGTTTATCAAAGCATCATTTTGATAAAAGTAAAAATAAACTAATACAATAAATTTTCCTATAATAAAATATGTCATTTACCAACCTTGGTAATCATGTTTAAATATATTTATATACAATAATATGACAATCGGTAAGCTGGATGTTGATTATAATTCTCTCCACACAATTTCTTTCAATCCTATGCGAGTTTAATTTTCATTGATTTTATTTTGTACATTGTCATGTTCCACAATTTCACTAGTCTCCATTGGTTCAGATGGTACATCTTCATCATCAGAATCTTCATTTTTTTCAGAAGCTGACGACTCATTTTTTTGAACTTTGGCTGGCTTTAGCTTTCTGTTTTGCTTTTTCTTGAGCCTTTTTAATCTTTTCTTCTCAGTTCGTTGTTCCGCAAGTTTTTTATTCTCTTCAATTTTATTGTGATACTCATCATCTAATTGTTCCTGAAATGAAAAAAATTGTGTACATAAAATATGTAGAGTTGTTTTATATAAGACTGGACTTTATTTATTTACCACTTTGGCTTTTTCTTGCATATATTTTTGTCTAGCATATTCTTTTCTTCGAAGGTGTCTATAAACATGAAATTCTCCAGAACCAGCTCCTGCACTTGATCCCATTACATTTCTTACAAAATCTGGTACATTTGGAACGCCACGTTCTTTCGGTTTTTCTGGAATAATTATAGGTTTTTCCTAAAAATACAAGCATTACTGTAGGAATTTCTATTTTTTAATGTATTGTTATTACAGGATTTTTCATCAATTTTTCAAGTTTCAGTCTTTGCAAATCTGTACAATTCCTAACTATAACTGGTTTAGTTTCATCTGTATCATCTTTGTCCTCAGCCATCCTTGAAATTGGTATTGTATTTTATTATTTTCTCTCCTAATTTTCAAAAAGAGCATAAATAAATTATCAGCTGATAATAGGGATGGCGATCTGAATTCGAAGAATCGATTCATCGGACCAAATAAATCGATTTTTTAAATCGATATATTGTAATGAATCGATTCAGTGAATCGATATTTCACCCTGGAAAATCGACATTCGATTTTTTCTGGTTTGGTTTTGGGAACTATAAGCTATATTATCTACTTTCTTAACTTTTTAAAGTAGCAAATACATTTAGAAAATAAATGTCCTTTTTTATATCTGATCTGATACTTTGATATGGTAATAAAAATAATTGTTATTATCGAATTCCCTGAACTAAAAAATCCCTGATTTTACTGATAAGAGATCCCAGAGATTGTTTATTATGGTATTTTTCTTGTTTTTCGTAAAATGGATTTATATTTAGATAGTAAATACAAACTTGAAAAAAATCGATTTTTTGGAAATCGATCTTTTAGACCTCGATTTTTTTATGAATCGATTCATCAGGTTACGATTCGAATCGATTTAAAAATCGATCTTTTTTGGAAAGAATCGCCATCCCTAGCTGATAAGTCAAAGTCTTCTTCTTTATTAGTTAATGTATTTCATTAGTCTGTTTTGTGTTGATATTTAGCCACAGTAATATTTTAAATCATAAATACACTATCTTTTGTTTGGTTATGTTCAAATATATTCTACATAATAAAATAAATTGTGAAAAATTTAATATATATATATATATTCCTTGTTTTTTTTTTATAGTAGTAATAAAATACTTCAAACTCGCTAATAACTTCTCAACGGTGTTTTATACGATTCTTTATTATACAAATCAATTTTAATTCTTTTTGTAGGTGTATTTTCCACTTCATTTTGAATTAAAGTAAATATTGTATATAAATACTTATTGATTAAGGTAAATCTAGGGGAATTCAAATGTATGTTGGCATCAACTGAATGATTAGTCATTTAAAAAATGTTAAAATTTCATATTTCATGCGCATTGTATTCGTGTGGATTGTGGCAGTTGGTGGTGTTGGTGTTTCTCAAAATATTAATAAATTACGTACACTCTTTATTTGTGAAATTGTGCAAATTTGTAATTTCCTTTGGAGGAAGTGTAAGTACGGTTTTCTCTAATATTAATCTAATATTATATCAAATTAACACAATCTTGTCAGCATACTACAGCAAAATTTCAGCAAAATGGCCGATATCGATTTTATCTTTAAACATGAAAATTGTTTCAAATCTATTGTTAAACTTGGGAAAATCTCATGAATACAAAGAATAAAAGACCATTTGTTAACTGCTGTAAGATTATCTCTTGAAGATTCTAAACAGTTTTTAAATCTCGAGTAAAAAGATAATTTACTACGATTTGACAGTTACCTATCTGCCAACCTTCATAATAATATATTATATATTCTTATTTGTTGTTCTTTAACCTTTGAATAACTCTCCAAGTTTTAAATTATATCAAAATTTGTCATTAGCTGCATAATATAATTAGATATTTAAGTTGACATAATCGTTGGATGTAAATTTTATCTCCTGTTGATGTGGATTGATTTTTCAATTTATTCAAAATTGTCACATATTGATCCCCTGAATACCTTACAGATGTTAATCATCTATGATTAATAAAAGATAATTTGATCTTGAAAGATGGGTTCTAGAGATATCAAGGTTATAGGTAGCTAAAATCAGAGACATGACATTATTTGTTTTAATTTTACTTCCATTATATTAATAAAAACACAATGTTGAAAATATTAAGTTAAGTACAACTTCACTTCACTGCTCCAAAAATATAATTTAGGTTGTTAATTAAATAAGGGAATCACAAACCAAGATTGCATTTACTCATTTTCCAAAGATTGGTTAAAGTAAATTAACAATATTTTCCTTTTTTACAATTTTTTTTGGTTACAATTATAAGTATTTATAAAATTACCTCAGTAAGTACTTGTTTTAAATTTAATTTGTTGGAGATGTGTTGTAATTTAGGTTACAATTAAAACTGTTGAATCACTAAATTCACTCACTTTTTATATCACTTTCATTTGAATTGTGATTTTATATCATTTGTTACATAATATTCATTCATAGTATATATGTATTGTTTGTTAAACATTACATTGCAATACTAATTGTGCCAAGCCAATAGTTTGTTTTTTCTATTAATGAATGTAAAATAAAGATATTATTTTTAATAAAATAATTTATTTGAAGCTACAACCATTCACCAAATGTTTGGATGATTTCCAGTGCCAATATTGTATGCATCTTATAATCAACAACTGTACACTGTTATGAGTTTTAATATTATGCTTTGATTATATTCGAGTTTTAACCCATTGAAAACTCTGAATTGACTTACTCTCGACTGAAAGCTTTTTTCATTACAATTTGAACAATTTTTATGAATCATGTCGGTCACTACACTCATCAACACATCATATCTATTCAATTATTCTCCAGTAATTATTGATTTTCTTTTGGATATAAATATAATAAAGTTTTATATAAACAAGAGAATGTTTTTAAAATTATCATTTAAATTGATAATAATTATTTGGTGATAGTTACTTTATATGGTTGTCTAATGCTTATATGATTTTATAGACATGTAAAAAAAGTCAAGGCAAACTTCTTTTGTATTTTTACATTTCAAAATATGAATTTATTAAGCTATTCATTATAAAACTTTACAAGAACAATGTTGACCCTAAATGATACTGATAATTTTAAAGCTTTTTTAATAGTTTAAAAAGTATTCAAGAGATACCTTATAAGGACTCGTCTTCATAATAGGGTTTAAATAGTAATTATGCGCCAAGGTAGAAAAGTGAGGTATTATTGTAGAGGTCCATTAAATCTTTAATGGATCCGAGACATTAATACACTTTTCTACCGTGGCTCATATGGCTTTTTTTTCACTACTTCACTACTGGCATTTTATTTTTTTAAATATTAGTTTGTCGATTCCCATTTCACATGACATGACAGCTGTGCATAACGAAGGCATCCGAAGGCAACACATTTATCCAATAATTTTTGTTTTGATTTGATAATAAATATTGTTTGATAAAAATCGCTATGAAAACTGCATGGATAAATCAGTATTTTAAGCATATCTCATAAAAACTGCTAAAAAGCATTCAATGTGGTAGGGGCAACGGGTAATTTTTCGACAAATTAAACATTAAATTTGAGCTATTTTCCAAAAAAAGAAGTGTTCTTATTTGAATTGAATGAAGTTTAATATAGCTTCTAAATTATGTTGGTAATTTGGTAACTATTAATTAGGTTTTAAAAACACGGTAGATGTCAATAAAACGTGCTTTCTATTTTCACGACGAAAATCCGAAAATATTTATAAACGCAGCGACGCAAGACGAACGCATGTAAAGACATGTGACTATTTTAAAATCTCGTGTTAAGAGGGAGATACTTAAGTGCATCTAAAAAATAAAATGAATTTTGGCATCGATTCAACATGTCCAAAAATAAAAGAAGTGAATGCAGTCTAGAAGTCTGGTAAAAAGACAAAATGTATCTTCTTTCATGCAGATGGAATTATTCAGTTCAAATAACTTTTGACAGATTTCAACAAAAAAAATTGTATAAAAATTTACTTCTTTTTGTTTCAGGTAATGCTATAGAGAATTTTTAAGTCAGCTTCGGAACATTATCATGAAAATGGTCCTATCTCAACGCCAGCGAGAAGAGCTGTAAGTATTTTAGATTGAACTTTGGATACAATTAACTATTTCATACTAAAGTTTATGTGAAGACATGAGAAAAAAGCAAGGTTGTCAGATATATTTTCTAAGATTGCTAAGCTCACTACATACAAATGTCTTCCTTACTTTAGGAAACTATCTGACCTGCTTAGAAAGCCAACAATACAATAGTTCTCCAAGGGTAGTATAAAGCAGATTTGAAGAACTTGTTAATACAGTGTCGAGGAATATGTTTATCGTATAAACATACCAATATACACAAATAGTTCATTATTTACATTTACCCTCTGGTCGTAGCCAAACAATATTTTCTTTGTTATCAAGTAGAGCTCTGTTGATTACTCTCTCGAAAAATCTAGAGTTTGCGTTGCAAGAAGATATGTTAAGAAAATCTACATGTCTAAACTCCTGGACAAAATTAAGGCAACACTTAAAGTTTTGCTTATTTTTGATTTTGAATAACTCTTAATTTTCAACCGATTGAAATTATTTTTTTTGGCACATTGTAGGAAATTCATTGAAATTATCATATGCATTATGAATTTTGGCAAAAATAAACTTAACAATTTATTATACCGGGTGGAATCAAACAATATTTTTGTACCGTAAATTGTAAACACCCTGTCGTGTAAAGGTGGAGGCTACAATTATTTTCTTTGCAAATGATTAGAAAGTCTAATTAATTCTCGATATTTTGTTTTTTGATTCAGAGAAAACTACAATTTTTGCGACGTAAGTTAATATTCTAAGAAAAAACTAAAAAATTAATTATTCTTAATATCTACAGCATCAATTTATTAAATTTAAATTAAACATAATCAAGTAACAAATTAAAATCGCGCAATTCCTACTCCGGCTTTGGTGAAGCATTAAAATGCCCAAAAAGAATAGTAAATGTCAAGAGATCGTAACATCTTTGTTAAGTTATTTTGAACGAAAATACCAAAGTGGGGGCCCGCATCACCCGCATAATGCTGTAAGAGACGTAAGTTATACCATTTACATTCATTATTATTAATATTAATGTTATATTTAAAGATAGAAGATTGAAAATTTTTAAATTTTGGTTAGGTTGATGAAACTTGATACTCACTCCTAAAAATTGGCCACATAACGCATACTTCTTCCCTCTTGAATCCAAAAATCAAGTACATTTTGTTCCTCCATGCTTTTAGTGGTTGTGATACCACATCAGCATTCTTTCGAATGGGATAAACTAAGTTCGTTAAATTATTGAACGCTGAACAAAAGTTCAAAATCTCTCTGTATGGAGCCAAGAAGAAGGAGTCCGATTTCAATGTTTCGACGACGAAAAAAATCTTTCAGTCTCGCATCATTGCCTCCAACTTGTGAAGCAGCTCGTCAACATGCCTTGATTGGGGGTGGAAACGAACGATAAATGGCTTACTACCGATTACCACTACTAAAGAAACTATACCAATTGAATTGTTGAAAACAATTTGTTGCAAATGTCCGAAAGGGTGTACGGGGAATTGCAGCTGCAGGAAAGTCGGGTTATGCTGCTCCGTTATTTGTGAAAATTGCCAAGGACGAACGTGCAAAAATATTAATGATGATGTAGACATCGAAACAGATGTAGATGAAACGATTGACATCGATATGGAAAAATTTTCATCGGTGGGACTGGAAGTTTCCGATGACGAAAACGAAGCTGACTTGCTTACCGAATCGCAGGAATGTCTCTCACATGTTAAAAAAAACGACGAATGGATGATTGAATGGGAACTGATTGAAGCTTTTATATGTTTTGAAATAAAAAACTGGCAGGCTCTGCTTAAAGCTGTCAATAATCCAACAACTAGGTCTAGACTGGTGAAAAACTGCAAAAAATCCCTCAACAGGCTGGCAAGAGACAACAAAGTGTCTCTAATATGGGTGCCGGCACATGAGGGTATTGCAGGTAATGAAATGGCGGACCAGTTAGCTAAAGAAGGCTCTAAAGGAGACTTCATAGGTTCGGAACCGTTTTGTAGAATCACAAAAAATTGCATAAGAAGGGAAATCGGGAACTGGCTAGATAGGAAACACCAATTCAAATGGAGGGTGACACAAGGGCACCTTCATACAAAGATTTTACTGAACAAGGTAGACAAGAAACTCCCAACCAGGCTACTGAAACTGGGTAAGAGATTTTTGAAAACAGTTACCGACCTGGTGACTAGAAAGTGCACCTTCAGAAAACATCTGCACAAAATGGGCAAAGTTAGTGCAGAAAATGTGAACTTGATTATAAAACACCTACTTACATACTCTGCTTCTGCGAGAACTAACAAGAACTTAGACGAAAGCACTTTGGAGATGAATTAATATAACCATCACAACTACTGAAAATTCCTTCCAGTCAAACTAGTGGCCTTTTTAGAAGACACGAAGCTTCTGGAATGGAAGTAGATAAAATGGGAAATGGTACAAAGATTCAGTTCAAGTGCCTGGGCTGATGAGCACAACCCCAAATATATGAATGAAAAATGATCCTACTCGTAAATATACCTCCCTACTTGGTCGCTCGAACGAGGAAAAGCGTGAGTAAATTTTTTGCAGAGAACATGATAAGGAACAAAATAAAAAAGAACGAAATTGTTGTTCCCAAGATATTCACGAAAAACCATAACAAGTGTATGACACAGTCGCGGTTAATGGTAACTTATAATACCGATCCGAACATCGATAGGTAGGAACCGTCGTAGCGCTGGGCTTAGCGTAAGGGTAGCGTAACCGAGGGGTCCCGGGTTTGATTCCCCGATGGTTTCGCTTTTTCAATTTTCGGAATATGTATAATATATATCAGAAGTGGGATTTGATCTACGAAATGTCCATATGAGGCCATAATGTGATAGTGAGAGGGGGTGACTGGAATGGGCGTGCAGGCGTCAGGCTCGCCAGGAGAGCGAGATATGCGAAGGCAGGCAAGGCATCAGGCTCACGAACGAGTAGGTGAGATAGGAGTACGCACAAACGACAGGTCCAGCACTCTAGATACCTCGAGGACGAGGAGCGGAGCAGGATGGTCGAATGTAAGACGCAGTCGCGGTTAATGGTAACTTATAATACCGATCCGAATATCGATAGGTGGGAACCGTCGTAGCGCTGGGCTTAGCGTAAGGGCTTCTAACCGAGGGGTCCCGGGTTCGATTCCCCGATGGTTTCGCTTTTTCAATTTTCGGAATATGTAGCTTATACAAGTAACTTCTATTTGTTTAAACAATTAAAGCATTGCAAATTTCTGGGTTATTTTTTAGGATTAGTATATTGTAGCTCTTACACATTTGTCATGATACACCCTCAGTTTACCCTACAAGGTGTTTAGAATTTACGGTACATAAATATTGTTTAATTCCACCCGGTATAAAAAAAACATTGTCAAATTCATTTTTTAAAAATTTCAAATGCTTGTGATAATTTCAATGAATTTCCTACAATGTGCCAAAAGAAAAAAGATTTCTAAATCAAAAACAAGCAAAATTCTAAGTACAGCGTTAATTTTGTCCATGAGTTTAGGTCCATTTAAATATTCCTGATACTTATAAACGTTAATTTGAATCCCGTGCTGACGATTTTCATCAGATTGGTTAATTATTTTTCTTTTACTCTTCTTATATTTTACATTGTTTACTGATATCTGTAAATTGAGTAACTTTATGTATATTATTTATAAATAGTTTTGTGCAAATTGATTCAATTTAGAATAAATTCAAATAATTTCATTATCAATATAAAGTTACTCAATTTACAGATAAATTGAGTAACTTTATGTATATTATTTATAAATAGTTTTGTGCAAATTGATTCAATTTAGAATAAATTCAAATAATTTCATTATCAATATAAACCTTAACATTTGACCTGATGTGTCTGGAGGTTTTTAAAAACCAAAATATTTATTAAATAAAATCAATAAATAGCAAATTTCACGACAGAAATATAACATATATTACTCGACCGGTTTCACAAATAACATTTGCATTTTATTTAATAATTATGGAAAAATTCCACATAATAAGGGTTGAAACAATTAATTCACCAAAATAATCAACATATAATTTTGATTGAGTGAGTGGGACACCGAAATTACAATTTTGAAAAAAAAATTGTAACAGGTTAGTTTTTATCATAAAGGAGACATATGTCTTCCAAACGTGAAGAGGGTTCCTAATAAAGCGAAAATATTGAAATTTTGTGATAGATTATGCGTGAGGACATAAGTCCCCCCCACCCTGTAACTTTTGAACCGTTGGGTATATATTGATGAAATTTGGAACGATAATATGTTAGCTTATTCTGCTTATTCTTAACACATCAATGACAGCTCTGAATGTCAAAGTGACAGCTGGGCGGGCATTTGGAATATTTTTTTAAATGGAAATGGGGGTCGAGTAATACCTCATTTTGAAGGTCTTTTTATTCTCAATACATTCTTCGAAAAAGGATTTATGACAACAATTTTTCTTCAAAATACTTCAACCAATCCTGTAACTAAATATGTTCCTATTGTTTTTGAAACTAACTACATTTATTTGTGAATAAAATATTTTTTTAGAAGAAAATTTTGATGTAAACCAATTTGTAGTTAGATTTCACACTTCGGTATAATCGAATATGGAATATTTAATAGAAAACGATTCTGCGATGGTCGTATTGGAATCGATTACATGAAATTTTACCTATTATTATTAAGTACTTGCATAGCGAGCGACCATATGAATCACTATAGAACAAACACGTCGTCTCGCATTATGTCTTTGTTGAATTCTTTGCATACCTCCAAAAGGTGAATGCCAGATGACGTTCTACTATACAAAATACAGTTAAAAAATTATCTGTCATCATCTATACAGGGTGTACCACTTTTTCCAATCGATATGTCTATCATACAGGGCAGAATTATGAAATTTTGTATTAGGGGCTTTTTCGACATTGCGAATCTACCTAGAACATCGTTTCTCAAGCGGGGGGTCCCGACCCTTGAAGGGGGGGTCGAGTTTGTTTTTAAAGGGGGTCGCAGTGTGTTGAAAACTACATGTAGTAGGTACAAAAGATTCGTTTATTAAAGGAATTAATTTTAGTGTGAGTGAGATACGATAGTTGTGGTATGTACTAGTGATGAGAGATATTTCACGAACTGTTACTTTTTTACTGATACGAACAAATCACAGAAAGTGTCACTGTTCCTATAAGTAAATCTAAAGCGTAACGACAATGAATCGAATGAGTGAATCGAAATATAATAGAAATCGAACATAATATTGACCTCTTCATCGCTCTCATTCGACGAAAATTCATCACTAACTATGGAAAAAAATTTCAAATTGAAATATTGGAAATTTTTCAAATTTTGACGTTTTTCGGAAAAAAACACTTTTGGGGGTTGAAAAAAAGACATTATTGCGATTTCCGGCCAAAGTTAAGTTCCTAGAAACAAAAGTTGATTATAAAAGTTGTAGATCTTGGGAAAATCTACAAATTTTTCACATAACTTCAAAATTAGCTCGAAAAATGCAAAAAACTGCATTTTTCGTTTTTTATTTTTAGTTTCGTTAAAAAATGTTCGATTTTGATGAAAATTTGGTAGAAGGTAGTTTTCATAGTCACAAACTATGGAAACATTTTTCGAATGAAAATATTGGAAAATTTTCGAATTTTGAAGTTTTTTCGGTAAAAAACACTTTTTTTTGGGGGGGTGGAAAAAGACATTATTGCGATTTCCGGCCAAAGTTGAGTTGCTAGAAAAAAAAAGTTGTATATAAAAGATGTAGATCTCGGAAAAATCTACAACTTTTTTATTAGTCACTTTTTCACATAACTGCAAAATTAGCTCGAAAAACGCAAAAAACTACATTTTTCGTTTTTTATTTTTAATTTCGTTAAAAAATGTTTGATTTTGATGAAAATTTGTTAGAAGGTAGTTTTCATAGTCCTAAACCATGCAAAAAATTTTCGAATGAAAATATTGGAAATTTTTCGAGTTATAACGTTTTTTCGATAAAAAACATTTTTTTGAGGGGTGGAAAAAGAAGTTATTGCGATTTCCGGTCAAAGTTGAGTTCCTAGAAAAGAAATTTGTATATAAGAGTTGTAGATCTTGGAAAAATCTACAACTTTTTCATTTGTGACTTTTTTACATAACCTCAAAATTAGCTCGAAAAACGCAAAAAACTGCATTTTTCGTTTTTTCTTTTTAATTTCGTTAAAAAATGTTTGATTTTGATGAAAATTTGGTAGAAGGTAGTTTTCATAGTCACAAACTATGAAGAAAACATTCAAAATAAAATATTGGAAATTTTTCGAGTTATGACGTTTTTTCGGTAAAAAACACTTTTTTGGGGGGTGGAAAAAGACATAATTGCGATTTCCGGCCAAAGTTGAGTTCCTAGAAAAAAAAAGTTGTAGATCTTGGAAAAATCTACAACTTTTTTATTAGTCACTTTTTCACATAACTTCAAAATTAGCTCGAAAAACGCAAAAAACTGCATTTTTTGTTTTTTATTTTTAATTTCGTTAAAAAATGTTCGATTTTGATGAAAATTTGGTAGAAGGTAGTTTTCATAGTAGTCACAAACTATGAAGAAAAAATTCAAAATAAAATATTGGAAATTTTTCGAGTTATGACGTTTTTTCGGTAAAAAACACTTTTTTGGGGGGTGGAAAAAGACATAATTGCGATTTCCGGCCAAAGTTGAGTTCCTAGAAAAAAAAAGTTGTAGATCTTGGAAAAATCTACAACTTTTTTATTAGTCACTTTTTCACATAACTTCAAAATTAGCTCGAAAAACGCAAAAAACTGCATTTTTTGTTTTTTATTTTTAATTTCGTTAAAAAATGTTTGATTTTGATGAAAATTTGTTAGAAGGTAGTTTTCATAGTCATAAACCATGCAAAAAATTTTCGAATGAAAATATTGGAAAATTTTCGAGTTATAACGTGTTTTCGGTAAAAAACACTTTTTTGGGGGGTGGAAAAAGACATTGCGATTTTCGGCCAAAGTTGAGTTCCTATAAAAAAAAGTTCAATATAAAAGTGGTAGATCTTGGAAAAATGTACAACTTTTTCATTAGTGACTTTTTCACATAACATCAAAATTAGCTCGAAAAACGCAAATAACTGCATTTTTCGTTTTTTATTTTTAATTTCGTTAAAAAATGTTTGATTTTGATGAAAATGTGTTAGAAGGTAGTTTTCATAGTCATAAACCATGCAAAAAATTTTCGAATGAAAATATTGGAAAATTTTCGAGTTATAACGTGTTTTCGGTAAAAAACACTTTTTTGAGGGGTGGAAAAAGAAGTTATTGCGATTTCCGGTCAAAGTTGAGTTCCTAGAAAAAAAATTTGTATATAAGAGTTGTAGATCTTGGGAAAATTTACAACTTTTTCGTTTGTGACTTTTTAACATAACCTCAAAATTAGCTCGAAAAACGCAAAAAACTGCAATTTTTGTTTTTTATTTTTAGTTTCGTTAAAAAATGTTGGATTTTGATGAAAATTTGGTAGAACGTAGTTTTCATAGTAGTCACAAACCATGAAAAAAAATTTCAAATTAAAATATAGGAAATTTTTCGAGTTATGACGTTTTTTGGGGGGTTAAAAAAGACATTATTGCGATTTCTGTCCAAAGTTGAGTTCCTAGAAATAAAAGTTGTAGATCTTGGAAAAATGTACAACTTTTTCATTTGTGACTTTTTCACATAACCTCAGAATTAGCTCGAAAAACGCAAAAAACTGCATTTTTTTTAATTTTTAATTTCGTTAAAAAATGTTGGATTTTGATGAAAATCTGGTAGAAGGTAGTTTTCATAGTCAAAAACCATGAAAAAAATTTCGAATGAAAATATTGGAAATTTTTCGAGTTATAACCTGAATACCTTGTCAAAAATTCAGTAGAATTATTTTATAATATACAAATTTAAGGTAAGGATAATTATTAAATAAATCTATGACGCCAAAAAATTATGTATTTTTATACAAAAAAAGATTAATCTATTCCCAACAAAATAGTGACGGACGGGGGGGGAGGGGGGGGTCGCAAGACTTTTTACTCAACTTTTTGGCTTTTTCGTGGGTCGCCACATAAAAATGGTTGAGAAACAATATTATTATTTTGGCATCACTTCCGGTTATACCGAAAGTTGATATTTAATTTGTTATTTTAAATGGAACATCCTGTTTTATTTTCACATCACCACCCACAAATAAACATTTTTTGGATCAAATGGACGGTTCTCCATGCCATATTTACCATTTGGTTGGTGATTTATTATTAACAGAAATAATTCAAGATCGGTGGATTGCCAATAATGGACCTTTTCGATGACCCCCAAGAACCCCAGATGGTAATCCACTAGATTGTTTTCTTTGGGGGTACTTGAAAAACAATACAACATTATGCTGATCAAAGGAAAAGCTTAAGTTTCCGTTTTTGCAATTGATTTTAGACAAACAGATACTTGTAGTTATCTCTATCAGGAATTAGGAAGATATAAGTCGGGTCATAGTTTTATTTTTATTATTCAAATAGATTTGAGATTGTATATGACATATGACACAGAAAACCGTTTTTATATAGGTATCTTAGTATATATCGAAAGCTTGTATACACTTTTTACAAACATCATTTAGGATATTACTTATATAACGACCAGTTGTTGGAAGAGGGAAAAGTTCATTCAACTAGACAAGGTCTACTTCGTGAAATTCAATAATTAATTTGCATGCTTGTGTTGCATTTTAAGGGATTCCACTTCCCTACTAGCCCTACCCAAAAGGGAGAACGTTTCACGTAATTTGTTATTTTATGGATTCAAAATGACCGGTGTTTCGTAATCGTAACGATAATATGCTTGTTTTTATGATTATTTTTAACTCCCTTTGGTATAGATTGTATGACTTCCCTTTATCTATACAAAAATATCATTATTCTAAAAGGGGAAAAACAACAAGAAAGAATTAAAATAAATTAAAAAATACGAAGTGCGAACAAAAAGTTAGCAAACGTTGATTTGTGACTTCAGATCCAATTTTTTTTAAACTTTCTTTTGAAATTGAAGCAATTTATTTAAAAAAAAAGGGAATAGTGTATATTTTTAAAACAAATTTATACATATCTGGAAATGTTAATATCCTAATTTCACTATATTTAAGACAGGCTCGCTGTTAAGGGTATAACTTTTGTTACGTTAGTTTTAGTTTTATTTAGTTTTCCAAAGAGTTACATTAATGTTTAGTTTATCGTAGACGCCTTTATCTTCAGTAATGGATATAATACGAAAACCTATCGTTCAAAGAAAAAGACGAAGCGAATACACATTTTATTGCATTTCTTCTCTCTTCAAAACCAACGGTATCAATTTTAGGTTGCGCTGTTACAAATTTCACTAGTACTTCAAATCAGCTGTTCCAACTAGGGATGTGAGATTAATGGAAAATAATCGATTTGTCAAAAATCGACTTTAATAAAAAATAAATCGATTTCTGCGAAAAAATCGATTTTTTTGTATTATTTTAAAAAGTACATGCTTTTCATATTCCGATAATAAACCTAAGAGATTCATTCATAAACAATTTATCAGATAAAAAATCAAATAAAAGTATATGAAAATTGTCAAAAATTTTGAAATTTGGTTAAAAATGGTAAATAATTCTCGAAAATTGTCAATTATTGTCAAAAACTGTTAAAAATGGTCAATAATTGTCTATAATTGTCAAAAATTGTTAAAATTTTGAAAAATTGTCGATAATTGTCAAAAATTTTGAAAATGGTCAATAATTGCCAAAAATGGTCGATAATTGTCAAAAACTTTGAAATAATTTTGAAAAATGGTCAAAAATTTTCCAAAATGGTCAATAATTTTCAAAAATTTTAATAAACTGTCAAAAATTGTCAATAATTGTTAAAATTTTGAAAAATGGTCAATAATTGTCAAAAATGGCCAATAATTGTCAAAAACTATCAAAATTTGTCAAAAACTGTCAAAAATGGACAATTATTGTTAAAAATGGTCAAAATTTTGAAAAATAGTTGATAATTGTCAAAAATTGTTGGTTTTCGAAAAATTGTCAAAGTTTTTGGAATATGGTGGAAAATGGTCAATAATTATCAAAAATGGTCAAAAATTTGGAAAAATGGTCGATAATTGTCAACAATTATCAAAAATGGTCAATAATTTTGGAAAATGGTCTAAAATTCTGAAAAATTGTCAAAAATAATGGTCAATAATTTTGGAAAATGGTCTAAAATTCTGAAAAATTGTCAAAAATAATGGTCGATAATTGTCAAAAACTGTCAAAAATGGACAATTATTGTTAAAAATGGTCAAAATTTTGAAAAATAGTTGATAATTGTCAAAAATTGTTGGTTTTCGAAAAATTGTCAAAATTTTTGGAATATGGTGGAAAATTGTCAATAATTATCAAAAATGGTCAAAAATTTGGAAAAATGGTCGATAATTGTCAACAATTATCAAAAATGGTCAATAATTTTGGAAAATGGTCTAAAATTCTGAAAAATTGTCAAAAATGGCCAATAATTGTCAAAAACTATCAAAAATTGTCAAAAACTTTCAAAAATGGACAATTATAGTTAAAAATTGTCAAAATTTTGAAAAATAGTTGATAATTGTCAAAAATTGTTAGTTTTTGAAAAATTGTCAACATTTTTGGAACAGTGTGAAAAATGGTCAATAATTGTCAAAAATGGTCAAAAATTTGGAAAAATGGTCGATATATGTCAACTATTATCAGAAATGGTCAATAATTTTGAAAAACTATCAAAAATGGTTAAAAATTGTCAATTGTTGTTAAAAACTGTTGAAATTGGACAATTATTGTCAAAAACTGTTAAAAATTGACAATTATTGTCAAAAACTGTCCAAAATGGTTAAAAATTGTCATCATTTTGAGAAATGGTCAAAAATTTGGAAAAATGGTCAGAAAAACAGTCAAAATGGTCAATAATTGTCAAAAATGGTCGATAATTGTCAAAAATGGTCGATAATTGTCAACAATTATCAAAAATGGTCAATAATTTTGGAAAATGGTCTAAAATTCTGAAAAATTGTCAAAAATGGCCAATAATTGTCAAAAACTATCAAAAATTGTCAAAAACTTTCAAAAATGGACAATTATAGTTAAAAATTGTCAAAATTTTGAAAAATAGTTGATAATTGTCAAAAATTGTTAATTTTTGAAAAATTGTCAACATTTTTGGAACAGTGTGAAAATGGTCAATAATTGTCAAAAATGGTCGATAATTGTCAACAATTATCAGAAATGGTCAATAATTTTGAAAAACTATCAAAAATGGTTAAAATTTGTCAATTATTATTAAAAACTGTTGAAAATGGACAGTTATTGTCAAAAACTGTTAAAAATTGACAATTATTGTCAAAAACTGTCCAAAATGGTTAAAAATTGTCATCATTTTGAGAAATGGTCAAAAATTTGGAAAAATGGTCAGAAAAACAGTCAAAATGGTCAATAATTGTCAAAAATGGTCAATAATTGTTAGAATTTTAAAAAACTGTCAATAATTGTTAAAATTTTAAAGAATGGTCGATAATTGTCAAAATTTTGAGAAATGGTCAATAATCGTCAAAAGTTGTCAAAATTTTGAAAAATAGTCAATAAATAATACGAGCCGTTTCCGACAATCGATTTAAACACGTAATTTATAAAATCGAGTTCTAGTTCTAGTTCCAACAGAGCAGTTGCGGACTTGTTTCAGATTTCTCCTAATACGCACATACGCAAAAACAAATTTGAAATTAATCCGAAACGTTGGATCGAACCTTTAGTTAAATTCTAATAAGCCAGTGGCTTGGTATCAGGGACCCAATTCTTGAAATAAATCCGTATTCAGATTTGGCGATATTCGGGAAAAAAATTCGTATGAAATCGAGTATTTGCATTCTTGAAATCGGTATGCGACTTTTGTTATACGAATTTGACATCGAATGGATCAAGCTAGGCGAATTTGATTTTCCGTATACGAATTCAGATATTCTATAACCTCTAACCACACTTTTACAGATGTTTGTTTATTTTTATTATTTTTACACGCTTTCTTTTGTATACTGTTCGAGTTTTGGTAGGCATATATACTTGTGAAAAATTTACCTCGGTTTATGTGGAAAAATGGTTTTGGGATCAATATCAGTGAGCAGTGAATGAATACTTTCTTTTGGCAACGAACGACGAACTAAAATTTCATACTGTCTACTTGTGATTTATTGGTAGGTATTAAGGTTTGTTTATCTCTAAGTTGGAGGATTTGTCCCTTTTGGGGGGCGATTGGAACATTGGAAGAAGTCGAAATTGATGGCAATAGGGAAACACTTTTCTCTGGTCCTTGCTCATAGTTTTCTTAAGTGCACGATCCATGGTTAAACATATATCAAGTCTGTTTGAGTATAAAATAAAAAAGTAAATAAAATTAATATCGTGCTACGTTTAGGAAATAAATTTCGGTTTATTTTGTAAGCAGGCTCTTGTTTTTTTTTGACACATTTTACATTTGTTTCGGCACACGTACGAAAAAGTAGAAAATATGCGGAGAAAATTATCCGCCGGGATATTACCCAAAAAAGAAAATAGAAAAAAGAGATGTTTATTCGAATAAAACATCCGTATGCGGAAATTTTTCCGCATACTATCCAAGAATGAAGATTGACGTTCGTAATCGAATTTAATTCGTATGCTACTGACATCCGTATTGAGTTCGAATGCTTTACTAAATTTTCTACATGATTTTAAAAATTTTATTGCTATAAGAAAATATTTTACATTGTAAATTATTTTAAACAATAGCCATCTTATATGTGACGACATTTGTTCCCAGAATTGTTCTTGATATTTTCCTCTGCGTTACTTTGAAATCGTTTTTCTTCTTTTTGTCATTGTAGTTAGCGTAAGAGATCTTGTCTTCCTTTTTAGATAATGATCGGCTTCTACTATACGCTACCTTGTTGTTTAATTTTCGAGATATAGGGCGATTTTCCAAAATTGGCTATCTCAAGTATCTTCTTTATCTTACTAAATATGAAAAAACTGCAAAATAACATTTTTCGGAATAACCGAAGGAGAATACAGTGAAGTAGGCAATTTATTTTTAGGAGGTTCAGGTTAGTCGATATGACTAGGCATTTTTAAATGGGTCACCTGTATATTTTGAGTTTTTTGTTTCCTTTTTTAATCCTCTTCCACCTGATATGACATATTATAATTTCTACTACAGGGTGACGTGAAATGAAAGCTATCTCAATAAGTCTTTAAACATCGAACATCCCTTATATTTTAAGTTACCAAATAAAAAAAACAATTGTTTAATAAATATACAAACTTAATACGTAACGACTGTTGAAAGAACTTAAATTATTGGCTTTACATAAAAAAATACAACAATTTTAACATAATAACAACAAACTAACGACGATAAAAATATAGATTTTCCTCCCCAAACAAAAAAAAATATAGTAAATGTTCAAAATCCATTTTTATGGATGATTAATTGGACTATTTTACGTACAGATCATACAGCACTCGGTATTGTTATTTTCTGATCGATGGATCCGAACGAATTTTGGAAAACCGTGCTGTACCTCGAAAATGAAATAATTCACTGACTTGTGTGACTAATTGCACGTTTAATAAAAAAATAAGTCATGAGATCTCAACTACTTTTTTTTTCTGTCTCCTCTAATTTTCGAAATCCTTTCAATTTGGGACCCCTGTACATTATCTAATCCTATTAACAGTTATTTTGCTGGTAGGAAATATCTCCGAACAAACTATACCAGGATATATTACAAAAATACCTAAATTGGTGTAGATTGTATTGATATGGAAAGTGAAATCATACAACACATACACCAAACAAGGGTTATTTCAGTATAAAATCTAAATAAAATATAAACAAATCACCTGACAAATATTTACAACCCAAACTTTAAACGGGAATCTTTATAACTTTTCTCTAATTTATTGAAATCCTATCACATAGTTTCAGAATTTTCAAAAGCTTTGCAAAAGTTTCTTGGCTCATCATAAATCTAAAAAGAAAGAACCTGAAAATTAAAAATTATTAATTAGGTTATAAAATCTGACACTGGTAAAAATAGAAGAAGTACACTTATGAACATATCTAACAAAGTGTGAATCTAGATTTGTCAACTCGAACGGAAGAAAGGAGATGACAACTGAAATTAAAACAGATGTCAAATAATTTTAAAATTTTTTAACTAAAAGATAAAAACAATAATAAATAATTTGGAGACATTAAAAATCAACTTTCATATCAGAAAAATATCAAATTATAAAACAATCAAGTCAAATAACAGAAATCAAAAATTATTAAATGAATTTGATTGGTCAGCAAATATAGAAAAACTTTAAAATAAAGAGACATATGGATTTTGAAAAGATAGAAACATTTGATATTGGTTGCTATTGATTAGAAAACGGTTAGTTACGAAAAATATACAGAATTGAGAAGTATAAGCTTTTTCATGTTAAAAATTTATTTAAAATTAGACTACGTTGTGTTAAAAGTGAATTTGTGTTTCTAACCTTTCCTTATTAAGTTCCTGTTAAAAACAGAGGTTAAATAATCTCTTTAAATATAAAATTCCTTAAATAAATCCTGAGTGAAAATTCCAAGAGTAAACAAAACTGAAAATTTTCCCAAGCCGACCACGAAGCCACTTCTACGAGAGACTCCAAGGCCCAGAAAGGTCTAAAACATAGAAAATTTTAGAAAATAATACAAGATAAAAAGGTATTTCATAAACTATAAGTTAAATTATTAAACTTACGTGCGTGTGATTAAATCCAGAACTTAATATTTATTGATCTTCGTTACGATTACAATATCGTCAAATTTGTATATAAAATCTGTTAAAAACAGATGTTCTATTTTGTCTTTGGTTATTAGTGTTACATGTAAAAAGAGTTATATAATTTTCATATATTTATTAGATATAAGAACTTCATTTAGTGTGAACGTTGAGCGAAAGATCATTTAGATAAGTGTTTTGAATTGTTTCTTATGTATTTACTTATCAATTCTATATAAATACGCCGTTCATTAAAAAATAAATTAAATAATATTTCATAAATTTCTAATATAAAGAGTTTTCTTCCTATTAAGTTGGCAAAACTGCTTCACAGTTAAATAGTTCCTATTATTCAAGGGCAAGGACACAGGACCGGCCTGAGGATATATTAAATAATAAAATAAAAACTAAGTGAGCATTAGACCCATGAACCCAACCTGAGGTGAAGAGGTGAGTGATGTATGATATCACTAATATTTAAATCAAAATTCATATTAATTGGCGCCCTAATAAATATATTACAATAAATAAATTAAAACACATATTAACAATATAAATTAAAAATTCATATCAGTATATTTATATAATTTAGTTCAACTTTATTTGGTTATAAGTATCAGCCTGTTCTTATCAGTGTCTCATACATGATGTGTCATTACACGACGTTATTAAATTGTACAATCTTCGACATTAATCACAAAAGCGTGAAACTTTCACATTAAAACACGAAATCAAGATCGCCACAGGAAGTCTAAATACTCTTATTCACACTACTACGGTCAATGTTTCAACATTGTAATCACGTAACCGAGGGTGACTTTTTTTATACAAGGGGTAAACGAAAATTACACGTTATTACATTTTTTTGTTACCACCCTATACAACGTAAAGAGTGTGTCCTAAGGTGTGGTATAGTAGAGGAAACAAGAAATAAGGCTAGTCCTTTTATCTGATGATCATACTGTAAATATAGTTACATAACACTATTGTTTTTCAAAGTATTATCCACGAAGAGATATGTATTTTTGCACCAATTCTTGAAGCAGTTATTCCACTCACTGGTTGGTACATAGAAGGCGTTGACATTTTTCGACTGACTCATCAACTTTAAAAATTCAGTTTAAGTAAAGTACGACCAGAAATAGAAGATGCTCATAAATCACCAACTACTCGAGTTATCAGCAGGCGGTCGATTCTACGCATAGGTGTGTACCTGCCCTAGTCATTAAATTTTATTTTATAGGTAGGTATAAATTACTATCGAAGATCAGTTTCACTTTCACTATCGTCATCCAAATTGATAATAAACTTTTCTTTGGAAATTTTGTCTATATCCATGTATGACTTTTCCACCCTTTTAATATGGGAAACACACTTGGCCCAGCTGCTATCAGAAATTTTTGCAGTTTTTGTTTGAATAAGAGTTACTACAGTTGTACTTAAGGCAGGAGAAGTATTATTTCATCGAACTGCTGACTTAAGCTGATGTCATATGTTCAATTGGGTTAAACATACAGTGATAAATAGGAAGTCTGAGCACTGTATGTCCCAAACTTTCAGCCAGGAATATTTGGTATGAGTTTATTTTGGAACCAATCTTCAAACACAACGGAATATTAGGTAAGTAATGACTAAATGTTGTTGAACTTTCTCCTTGTCAACTGTCAACAAAAGCCAAAAATACTGGAGAGCCCACTATTAATAAAATGCCAAACTATTTCATGAGATATTTTAATCCGGACCTGGGAATCTTTCAAGGGACACACACTTTTATTGCTCATCTATATTTCGGACAGGTAATAATAGGGTCGTCGGCTGATATTGATCTTCTGACCTTCTTAGATTTCTGGTTTTACTTTAAGGTTTTAAGGCTATTCGTTTTACAAATGGCCTTGAAATTTCAGATTTCGAGCTTAGCTGTCAAGACAGGCAACAAGTACAATAAAATGCGGTTGCCCCTGTCAGTGGGTAATTTATGATCGAATTTATGAGTACCTACCGTTGTAAACCATTTGACCCGAAACATCTTTGAATTTTAACTGTTTTAAATAGAGTAGGTAGATAGCATATTTGTTTTCATGATAATACCATTTTTCACTGGAAAAGCAATTGTTTATTGATTCAATGTGAAGTTTTCTGTAATTTTATAACAATTTTTTTGAAAAATCTAGCATAGCGTAAGGCAGGCTTAAGATTAAAAAAAATACATTTTTCATAAGTAGGTAAATTTTTTAATTTTCGACATTATATATTTTTGAGTAATATTTTATAAGATATTTAGTATCTTCAAAGATTTTTTCCTGATGTTTAGCAGAACAGATACGAAAATATCTGATTATTTCTAAAGTATATTTTAATAGACCAGACAATATTGCTGATTTAAAAGTTAGGATAACGGAAGAAATTAACAAAATAACCCCCGAGGTCATACAAAATGTTGTAGGAGAATTCCAAAATCGCCTCGGTTATTGTCACGAAATGAATGGTGGTCATTTTTAACATTTAATTTAATTGTCAAGTACATTGAAAAATATATTCTAAGAGTGGCGCAGCGAGGGGGGAGTTTTAGGGGTTAAATCCCCCCCCCTGAGATGGACGCCTAACACAAATTAAAACTGTTGTCTTGGAAAAGATTAACAGATTTTCAAATATTTATCAGGAGACCAAAATGATTTGTGACGAGTTTGATATCACAATTTCACAACCGAGAACTATATACTCGGCAAACTAATAGAAATAGAAACATTAAAGAACTTTTGAATTCTATCCAACAACTTTTGGAATTTTATGAACTAGATGAGTCGGGTGCTATAGAAGGAGAAGTGACATTTTGGGGCCAGTTTATTAAAGATAAAACAGAAAAGCCACAAAATGCGATTGAAGCTTTGGAAAGATGCAATAAAAATTTGTTTCCCACAATTTATGAACTTTTAATCATAATGGCAACTTAATCAGTGACCACATGTTCTTGTGAAAGGTCATTTTCTTCCCTAAAATTTCTAAAAAAAATTTTGCGAAATTCTACTGGGGACAATAAATGAAGCGGCCTTGCTTTGATGTACTGTATTGATTTTTATCTTAATGGATATTATTTATATTCTTGACCCAGGCTGTTGACTTTAATCAGGTCGTGGTTCTATAGTTTTATTTTTTTTAAATAAAAATTGTCAAAAATATTCAATTTTATGGAATTATATTTTACAGTGATAAGTTATATTACATAAATTGAGTACTTAAATAAAAGTTATTTTATTTATGAAGAATTATTATTATGATTAATTTTGTATTTGTTCCAATTTATATTATTATTATTCTTATTCTGATTATTATTATAAATTAACACTTTCCCCTACAATAAACATCCGTTAATTTTGATATCTAAAATAATGTCCAATTTTATGAGTGATGAAAG
Source organism: Lochmaea crataegi (assembly GCA_947563755.1). Lineage (NCBI taxonomy): Eukaryota > Metazoa > Arthropoda > Insecta > Coleoptera > Chrysomelidae > Lochmaea > Lochmaea crataegi. The sequence goes on from OX387424.1 coordinate 62,595,183, forward strand.
ATTTAAGTAAATTTGAATTAATTGAAATTTACTTCCCTATTTCTTTCCTCCTTGTATAATTTTAATTCTCCATATCATAAGAAATTTCTTGTCGATTATCCTATTTTCATTTAAATTTAGTGAATATCTTCTAATATTTTGATTTATCCAAGCTAATTTTCATTCCCATTTATAAATCCATAATTCTATACTTCCATATTTAATTTCTATTTCTTTAATTCATATATTTTCTGTATATCCAACAAATTTTACCTTTTTTCTAAATTTTTCAAAAAAATTCCCCTTATTTATTTTAGCAACTCTCTTCTATTATTTTTTAGGTGACCCTTATTTTCAATTTAAATTTTTTTATTGGTTTATTTTAACTTAAGACCCAAATTATCATTTGAATGAGGCTTTATTCTTCTATTTATTTATAAAATAATTGACAAGAAACTTCATAAATGTGATGGCACATTTGATAGTTCAATTACCTACAAATTTTTAGGTTAATATATTAACACATTTTTACAAAAAAAATCAATCTTATCCTATTAATGAATATCTATACAGTACATACATCCAGATGTTCCGATTCTGGAAGAGGAAGCTCTTGATGTCTTATCTCTCCAATCTCGACTTATTGATATTTTACTATAATTTATGTAAATGTGTATATTAATTTTCAAATTATATCATTAATAATTAATGAACTTATTTTTAATTGTTCTTATAATGTTGCTTTGTTTTTAGTTGTCATGTTCGTTACGTTTTGTGTACTATCATAATATTATAGATTTTAAAATTCTTCCTAATTTCTTTTCAAACCCCCCCCCCCCTAATACAAGATTCTGGCTGCGCCGCTGCATTCTAAATATTATGCGACGTTATTATCTTCATTCTGCGTAAAGTTTTGTAATAAAGACATTATCAAAATATTATATCTTAAAAATTAATTTTCTCAGTTATGATTGCACCAAATTTAAAAAAAACTTTATATTGCTGAACAGAGGACTAAAATCCCTTTCCAACAAGGTGCCACACGACCCCCTTTCTTATTTAAAATTTGCGAGGGGGTGCTGGAGGGGGATAATATTTTCAATTGTTAATTTAAGAATAAAAATCGACCTGTTTCAGGTTTTTTTCACATAGTTAATAACGCTAAAATTGAATTTATTCCATACATATGGACCGCATTGTATAATAACGAAACAAAACTTCAACTAAACAGCTCAAGTACAAATGAAAGAATGGTTCACTAAAACAAACCGAAGGGATCTACTTCAAAAAATGTCATAGAAAACGTGATATATTGGAGAACCCGGTAAGAAACCATTTTCGATTTTCACGAATTTTGCGGTCACTTCTATCTTGTCCCCTACTGTCTTCACAAATTGTCACTCGTGAGGTTTAAATTATTTTCAATATTATGGCTAGCCACACATAATAAGTGACCTTAGTTTGACACCGTTGGCCATTTTACTTCAAATAATTTTCTTACCTGTAGATATAGCCCATTCAGTATTAAAACCGTTGCACGTCACATCTGCCAAGCCCTTGAAATAATATGAGAATCTAGTATATATGTCAAATGAAGTTTATCAAATATTCTAGGTTAGGTTTAGTTATTGATGGTTATTGCGTGCAAAGAAACTTCGACTTATTTCAGTTACATACAGAGATGTTACATATAAAACTTTAATTTGTATATTAACCGTACAGCACTAAGAAATTCTTATTTTAAAAACTATGGAATTATTTTTAGCACTAAAAAGGTATGTATGGAATAGTTAACACTTTTATTTGTATGTTTATACCACATACTTAATTAGTTAGAAGTTATGGAACTATTCCAGTATTTAAAATGCATGTATGTATAAATAGTATCAAGGAAAAAATATTATCTAATATAATTTTTAGGTTACAATTACCTAAGTACATGTTGGCTTCTAAAATGTTGTCACTACAATATGAAAGATTAATGTAAGGTTTACAGACAAATTATAAATAAAAAAGTTCTGATAACCTGGATCTACCTCCTTTTTGAAGGTAGGCAATTTTATTTTATATTTTGTTGAAATAAATCTTAAATTTTTTTTTAGAAAAGCCGGGATGTGAAGCTTTAGTGTGTAGGTCATTCTCAACAAGGAAAATCATCCTGAGATATATGATCATTGTACATAGCAAAAGAAAATTGTGCTGCAAGCACCACCACAGCTCAGAAAAGGAGAGCAAATCCATTCCATTCTCCGAGTGAAGGTATATGCAAATGATTGACTAAATCGTAGCACTGAAATCAATACATATTATAATTATCAGTATATTGGTGAATTATTTATCACTCCATCATCTTCTAATCAATCCAAATTTATATTTACCATTTTGTTTTAGCTCTCCAGCATCTACTGCAACTGAAAGTATTGCTAATAAATGATTGATCGAATCAGACCTTTCAATTCAATAAAAACTTTTAAATTAATTCTTTGTAGTTTTTATAAAACTTTGTGATATACACATGTACCTTTAGAAAATGCTGCCTGAATTACTTATTTTGAATATCATGATTAAAATAAAATAATAAATAATGCCACCCCAATTTTTATGGAATTGTTTTATTAAAAAGAAACATTGCAAATTTATAAATTAGTTACTACACCGAAAAGTTTGTAATACTATTTTTTTAAATAAGGTAGAACAATAATTGTCAAATAGAAATCTTTCAAATTTGAGAGGTTCACGGACAAACCAATTCCAACCCGCAACTTCTGGAATGCATCTATCGGCTTGCTTGGCAGTAGCCAGTATTAACTCAATAGGATTTTTAAAAAGATGGTAGGTAATACTTTGTGACTATACTGTCATATCCACAATGTATTTTGTTGGGGGGTTTGTTTCTGAAAAAAACATTTATTGAAAGGGCAGTATTCAAATAACCAATTCTTTTCTTTTCAAATATACCTATATTATTATTTTTGTAAAAATAAAAGTAAAACAGCATTTATTGTCTATTAGGTATAATTTGAAGTAAGAATTTTGAATGTATTAAACTAGTTGTGTAGTCTTCTGAATTCTAACATATAATTTGCTATATCACTGTTCAAATACAGTTTGTATCTACTTACTAGGCTGTAATATAAATAAGCTCAGCTTCAACATTTTTTGTTGATTGAATTCTATATTGTGTCATTAACCTAATATTATCGAAAAGCATTGTCCATAATAAGAAAGATTCAATAGTAAGTAATTGGTTTTCAAACCATTTAAAAACATGTTCTTCATTCATTTTCCCATGATAATAACTCAACTGAGATTCATTTAAAAATATACTTTCTGCTCCATCAATATAACCATTTTCATTCTCAGCATGTAATACAAAATATCTAGAATAAAAACAATTTTGCATTCTAAAATTTTACATTATCATTGTAACATACCTTTTGACATGAATGCAGCTTACAGCACCATTTTGGAAAATTCAGGATTCATTAATAAAAACAAATGTATACAGTGCTTTATTTTTGTTGAAAGTTCCATAAGTACTCTTTGTGGATGTGTATCATATTTTAGTAAACTACTCAGGAACATTCTACATTGAATAATTATTGTTCTTCCTCCAATTACTGCAGTAACATTCCTAAAGTGACATGATTATCTGTAAAAAAATGTCCATGTATAATTGCCAAGTATTAAGAATAATGTAACAGAATATAATAAATACAGTTGATTGGGTATAATATTGAACTTATACATACTGGCTTCATAAACGCTGTAAATAGTATCAGGAGTAAATGCATCAACTATTGCAGTATTATTAAGTTACATTTATTCGTTTTTTTGGATGTAACTTTAACTTTGATAACTCATTACTGCTTGTGAAAAATTACTCACAGTTCTTTGCAGTTTTTGTCACAACATAACCCCAAAAATGTCAAAACGTCAACTGAACCTGAAATAAACCATTTTAATCGCGGCAACAGCGCGCATTTTTGCCAACATAAAAAGTTTTTATTAAGACTGACGTTAGTTTGAGTTTAATATTTAATTAACCTCCGAGCTGTATTTGATATGAAATTAATTACGAAACCTTTCTTCGAGCATATATTTATATTTTTTGATAACATGCGACCTACAAATTTCAATATTTATTGAGTTTAGAGAGGCTTAACATAGTGATTGACAGATGATTGACAGCAGCAATCGAATGACATGATATAAACGAACGTCTCTTTTTCGACACTTTGATGACGTGCAACGGTTTTTGTACTGAACGGGCTATAGGTCACCTATTTGTAAACGAAATGTGTTTCAGAGACTAAACGAATAACTTTTTTGTAAGTACATTCTTGATTTTTAGTACCTAAGAATAATCTGTTCCCTATATAATCATGTGTATATATTCGGAACAGTTTAAAAAATAAAGTGTGTGCATCTATAATATCAAAAAGTTTAAAAATAAAAATAAATATTCACAACAGTAGAATGCTCTGTTAGTTTTCTTTTGAAGCAGGTACCTAGACAAAAGGACAATAAAATAGACCCTTCTTTATCACTCTGTAATCATGGTCATAAATCTAAGCTTGCGGTTACTTATTTCAAGAGGTTGTAAATTATAAACTTTAGAAAAATTTTTAATTCAGAATTAATGCGATCACATAATTTTTATTCGAATCGAGTTCTGATTTCGCTCATTATTATTTATTTTACTTTATCTTTAAATCATTTGTTACAAAAGTACATATTTATCTATAGATCCCGGTAAACTGAAAAGTCATGAAACTTTTTATGATTAAATTCAAATTAAATTGAAAAAATTCCCAAAATATGAGACGTACAATACATTAAGTAGACTCTTAAGATTTTAAATAATCAACAACTTTGTTGATATCTCTACTCAAGTTCGTGATATTTGAACGCACATTTGTATTGAATTCCCCATAACAGAATTCTGTAACGAATACCCTTAAACGAAAACTTTTGGTGTTAAGTCAACTATACAAATTGCTTAAACTTTTATGTATCCAATTGATAATGGTTCTTTTGCTACATCGTATATAAGGCATTTCTTCTCGTAACCGCTCACGATTTATTTCTTTTGTTTTCTTTGTAACGGTAAAGGCGCCAATTTGTAACGGTAAATGTTGCTTTTAGTTGGGCGCCAATTTGTAAATGCCTGTACCTCACAGGGCACCAGCTCGAAGGGCTCCGGCTAGAGACTCCTCTCAAGGGTGATTCGACCCCAAGTTTATGTCACACATGGATAACAGAAGGGTTGTAAAAATTGAGGGCGCCACTACCTTTTTGACGATAAAAATACTAAGAAAACTAAGGCGGAAAAGTAAAATTTAAATTTAAGTTAATAAAGAAAAGTGACCCCGTGGGGTATCTCCCTCAACTTTTATAGTTGAGGATTTCTAATAAAAAAGAATTAAAAACAAATTTACAATTTATTCTGCCACAGGAAATGAACAGGAATTTGTACTTTTATAGGTACTTAGCTCTTAGATGAAGTGGTTTCCTGGAGAAGAAGTCAGGTCTTGATCTGAACTGTTGTGTTCTGTTCTAAGGCGGAATTTTGGGGTTCTATCCTCGGGTTATATTCTAGGCTATATTCTTGGGGTTATATTCTAGCCTAGGGTTATATTCTTGGGTTTATATCCTCGCCTAGGGTTATATCCTCGGGTTGTATCCTAGCCTAGGGACTGTGCTTACCTAGAAGTACAAGTGGATCAGGGATATGTGGGAACTTGAATGTAATGGCACATTATGTTGGTCAGCTTTTCAGGGTAAACAAAAGGAAGGCAGTTATTTGAAAGTCAAAAAATTGAATTAATTTACTGAAAGCTTTCCAACATTATATGTTCCATGTTAAAACAGTAAAAATAGCAATTATCGGCTAAATTAAAAAAATATACTAATGATCCGAAAGAAACTAATCATAGCAAGAAGTTATTTATTTAGTTATATGAAAAAATATCGTGCTTAGGAAATATATGAAACCGGCACTGGCGTTACGAAAGAATATTTTATAGGTTAACGGTAATTTATAAAAATGTTATTTTATAATTAAAAGAGTTATTTCGCAACTGAAAAAGCTTGAAAATGTTTGTATAAAAGTAAAACAGTGAATTATAAAAGAATATTTGGCTTAAAACTACCATATTAGTATAAAAGAACAGTTTATGACCACGTGTTGAATTTAATTTCGTCTATCTCTGTAAAAAAATAAAGAATGCATACGAAAATTATATCAGACAGTACTTTAGAAGAATCTTATTAATTATAAATTATGATTTTGAACTTACCACAGCAAAATTCATAAGATAGGTACTTAAGATATGAAAGATAACGAAAAATGATCTGTCCCTTTAGGCGGTCGATAACAGAAAGGGGTGTTTCACGTGGCGTTGTGCAAAAAATGGAAGCGTCCGTTGGCAGACGTCAATTGTCTTACGGTCAGGGTAGAAGAGTTTGGGATCACAGAACTATAATTGGAAGTGGCTAGTGACGACGAGCGCTAATTAAAAGGATTTATTTTGTAAAATCGAAACAGGTCGATAGACATGTTACATCTTGAGACTAAACTGGAAAACGGGATAAACAGAAGATGACGTCAAAACAAAAATATGATGATATTTGTCCAAATTAATTAATGTGTAGAATATTTATGAAGAAAAAAATCCGCGAAAAAAGAACACGGCCTGTAATATTATAAATAAAGACGAAGAAATGTTACTCCGCAAAAAATGCACTGTATTGAGAGATTCAATATGTAAAACGTAAAACTTCACTACTACCGTTACTTTCATTTCAAATGGAACTCGACAAAGAGAACGGATTGCAATTTTGCTCTTGACACGAACTTGAATTGAACTATTGCCTAGGGATAAACACGAACAAGTGTACGGAATCTTTTCTATCAGATAAACTTCCCAAGATTTTATGTTTTTAATGATTTGGTGAATTATGCCATTGTATTTTCTAATTTTATGTTTAGAAAGTATCTTATATTTGTAAATAAAACAAACGACTTGTATTAATTTGATTGTTATAGTTTATTTAAGAAAGGTATAGAGTAATGAAACCTCATTAGGTATGCAAAGGCGAATATTTAAGCCACTTTCATAGTTTGGCGTTGATTTCATTGTAAAATTCTTTCTTTTTGTCAAGTGCAGGTAGTACCACCCGGGTTGGGGTCAATATATGGGTTTAGCCTATTGTTATCCATTCACAAACACTGAAAATAGTGTGCCAAAGGTAGGATACTCGTGAAAGGAAAGAATTTTATTTTAACAGAATAAAAATTGGGCATTATGTACATAGTATTAGGTACACTTATTTTTTATTGAACATTATACAAAAAATACATTATACAGAAACTAACTTATAAAAAATCATAATATTCTTCGTCATCTGAGGAACTGTCATCTCCTCTTGACGTTATAATTAACGGGTCGACGGTCCGATCGATCAAGTAGTCAAGATCCCACATTTTCTCCTCTTCTTTAATGACATGCTGGACTGCTTTTCGCCAGTTCTCTGGTGTCACCTCCTTAATGGCTTGATCAAACAGTAGCTTAACGTCTTTCATTTTGAATGTCGTGTTGTGTCTTGCTACAAATCCTTTCACTTGCGCCCATATAAGTTCTATAGGATTTAGTTCGCAATGATATGGCGGTGTGTGCAGCACAGTTACACTATGTTTTTCTGCTATATCTTCCACGGCGTATTTCATAAAACGATGTTTGTGTAAATTTGCTATAGCTAATAGTTCTTGTTTTATCAAATTATCTTCAAATTCAATACTTTTGGTGGTTAACCAGTCAATAATTTCTTGTTTTCTCCAAGATGAAGTTGGAGTCTTCTCTATGCGTCGAGAATGATAACTCGTGTTATCCATATCTACTACTGAATCAGCCGGAAGATATTTTATCATTTCACCAAAATAGTCTTCAAAAACATCCGAATCCATGTCCTCGTGGTAATCTCCCGTATGGCACGACTGAAAGGTTAGCAAACCTTCTTTTAAAAATCCCTCTTCGCTTCCAATATGGACGATTATTAGTCTTTTCCCTTTACCTGAAGGCACCTTAATACCCGTTGAAAGGCCTTCCATGGAAGCTTGGCGAGCACTGGTTATATTTTTGTCTTGATACTGTATAACCTTCATTGATCCACGTCTCATCAAGATAAAAGATTTTCTTCTGCTCTGTTCTGTACTGCTTTATACTTCTTAAGTATTTTCGTCGCCAGCAAACAATTTCATCGCTTTCCAGTAAAAGTGCTTTACGGTTATGCTTTTCCCAGGCAAAATCCATATTTCTCAAAGTGGTAAGGCACCTTGCGGCGCATGGTTGAGCCGAATCTGAAACAGGGTTGGAATTAGGCAGAGGCACTATTAGAAGGTTAAACGGTACCTGTTAAACGCAAAACGTAACTGTATAATCTACTACCTAAGTAATCCCTACACAATATTTCGATATTGACACTTCAGGCCAGAAAACATACTTTTCCTAATTCTTTTACGCAATAACTTGAAATTTTAATATTACAAACAATACTATTTCAAGACCTACGCCTATGGCCGACACCGAAATTGAGCCGAACTGGACGGAATTCCCCATTTTATTACTCTATACCTTTCTGAAATAGACTATAATTATTTTATCTCCGTTAAAAATAGGGGTATGGTTTAGTTCAAAATATTACATTGAATTTTAATATAATCATTATAAATTTTTAATATTTTATATGCCCCAGCTACTAACTATTCTCAAGTTGTGGTTCAAAAATTTAATCGACAATAATAAAAAAATCTATCACACCATTAGAAAAAATATTAAAAATTGTGAGTTATATCCGTCATAAAGAAGTTTTCATTTTAATTTGATTTTTCTAAACACACTGTACAAACAATCGGAGAAAAAATTATATGTTTCACACGGCAGAGAAGTAACAGATTTACTGCCTTGGCTAGTTTCATTGCCTCGGCTTCGCCTCGATAATGAAATGCTAGCCGCGGCAGTAAATCTGTTACTTCTCTGCCTAGTTAAACAAATAACTACAGCAAGCGCCAAACGTGATGGCGAGCCCCCCCCCCCCTTGCACACAAACTCATTTTCAATGTTACCTCCCACTACAGCTCTTGCAAGACATATAAATGCTCTGTACAGAGGCGTATCATTAGTTGTCCTCCAATTCTGTTGGCGTAATAAGCCCTCTCAGAATATGTCCTTGCTCTTTCAATACCTTCAAATCAGTTTTTGACAATTTTTGACCATCTTTGATAGTTTTTGACAATCATTGGCCATTTTTGAGAATTTTTCAAAATTTTTGACAATTTTTCAAAAATTTCAACAATTTTTCTAAATTTTTGACCATTTTTACAAAATTATTGACCATTTTTGATAGTTTTTGACAACTATCGACCATTTTCCAAAATTTTAACAATTATTGACAATTTTGGATAATTAATGACCATTTTTGGCAAAAATTGTCGATTTTTAACAGTTTTTGACAATAATTGACAATTATTGACCATTTTTGACCATATTTCAAAATTTTTGACAATTTTCATATAATTTTATTTGATTTTTAATCTAATAAATTGTTAATGAATGAATCTCTTGAGTTTATTATCGGAATATGAAAAGCATGTACTTTTTAAAATAATATAAAAAAAATCGATGTTTTCGCAGAAATCGATTTAAATCGATTAATTTTGAATAAAAAAAATCGATTTTTACTTAATCGATTCTTTTCCATTAATCTCAAATCCCTACTGGGGACTAAAGTGAAAAAATGGTTATAATTTAGATCTATGCTTACCTCAAATAGCCTTTGTCCAATATGTGACTACAAGAATGTATATATGTGCTCACAAGCCGTACGACTTTACACTAATACAATTAATTATATTTATTCTTATAGTAATTACATTAAAAACCCTGTGTATATTATCTCTGTTAAACAAATAACTACAGCAAGCTCCAAACGTGATGTCGAGCCCCCCCCCCCCCCATGCGCACAAACTCATTTTCAATCCCACTACAGCTCTTGCAAGACATATAAATGCTCTGTACAGAGGCGTATCATTAGTTGTCCTCCAATTCTGTTGGCGTAATAAGCCCTCTCAGAATATGTCCTTGCTAACTATGTCACTAACTATGAAAGTGACTTAAAATTTCGTTGGGTCACTCTGTGCTCCCTTTGCATACCTAATGAGGTTTTATTACTCTATACCTTTCTGAAATCTAGTATAATATTTTATATCTATTTCATAATATATCGTTGGCTTCAGGAGCATCTGTCCGTAGCTCTAGGCGCCGACGTTGCCAAATTTCAAGAAAGTGACATTAAAAAAATGTGGAGAATAAATTGAGGATAAGTGTTTGTTTTCCTATACCCTTCACCTTAATGAATCTTCAAGGGGAAAGGTTAATGGAATGGTTATTTTTCCTTCTCCTTCTTGAAAAAGTAAGAGCCACGAGCTGCGAGGAGCTAAGATATTATATAAAACGAAAATAAAACACTTAACCTCATTTTATTCTCTATATTTTTTAAATGTCACTTTCTTGAAATTTGGCAACGTCGGCGCCTAGAGCTACGGGCAGATGCTCCTCGTCGAGTTGTACTGTCCTATACACTCAAGCCTCATTGTGTACCATAAACTTGTCACCTTGTTTTATGTGCTCTATCATTGGAAATTGACAAGTTTATAAGTATACGGACTGTAGCTCATTTTTTTTTTATCTTAGACCGTTTGTTCTATTTAAATTCATTTATTTATTAAAAATGATGAAGTGAAAATTTGTAGTTGTCCGATTTCAAACAGCATTTTTCCTCTGAAATATCCGATGTAGGATTTCTATTTATGTTATTATCCTTATCCTTGGCAATGGAAAATGGGCGTTATCGGTCGCTGTGCCAACGGTATGACGTCGACGTTGTCGCCGGTTTTCGCCACTTTGACGCCCTTTATCGATTTCCATTCTTTTTGTCCTTCATTTTGAGCATGAATGAACGCGTGTCTATTTTAATGCCCACACGATTTAGTTACAAAAACACATACACTTATCTGTACTATAAAAATATCCTGTAAAGTTGGCATGTACAAGGTGAAAAGTGACCAGACAAAAACAAAATGTAGACATTTATTACCAAAATATGAGACAAAATCGAAAGTTATGACCAAAAGAACTTCACTTTTCGTTCTGTACACGAGGGTTGTTTTTTTATATTTTGCATATAGAAAAAAACAGTATAGATAACTTTTAAACACTATTGTTTTTCAAAGTATTCTCCACGTAGAGAAATGCATTTTTGCATCCTTTGGATCCAATTCTTTTTTTTTCGGGTCGAGATGGGAAACTCATTTTCGAATGGCTCCAGGACCCAAACAGTGTAGGACTCATCTCCAAGGGGATGCATACCAACCAAACCCACCTCAAACTCGGAATCACTACCCTAGCATACTTTGAGATTGGAACCAATTCTGGAAGCAGTTATTCCACTCGCTTGTTGGTACATTCAAAGAGTTTTTGAAGGCGTTGACTGCATCTTCTGGAACCTTTGACCATTCAGTTAGGACTTAGGTCGGGACTGCATGGAGGATGGTCCAACATTCCAATGTTTTCTTGCTTTAAAAACCCAATTGTTTTTCGAGTTGTGTGGGACCTTACATTGTCTTGGTGGAGGATCATTCGTCGTTGGGTGTTGGTTTTTCGAAACTAAGCATTTACTTCCGGCAAACAGATCGATATGTACCATCCAGCAGTAACAGTTCTTTGATATTGCAGAGGAATTGTTTCTACATGACCCACTTTTGAGGCAAATGTCGCCACCATCTTTTTGGAAACACTTCGAGAACGGATAACTTTCGTCGGCTTTCATCTTGGAACACCCAAACAGCCGATTGACGTTTATCTTCGGGTTCATACGAGTAAATCCAGGATCCATCACCACTGACAATACTGTATATATTTTTCAAGTTTCCTGCGTTAAACCGGTTTATAGTTTTTGACACCAATTGACTCTAATTGCTTTCTTCCGTCAACAGATGCGGTATCCAACGAGAAATTATCGACTGATGTGGTGCTTCATTCCCGAAAACAGAAACCATCTCGCCAAGGCATTCTTGTTGAAACAACTCAATAATTGTAAAAAATTGTTGCGCGAAAATTTTCTGGGCTTAATTCCATTTTTCGACTGACTCATCAACTTTAAAAATTCAGTTTAGGTACAACTTTAACCCCCCGTCGGGCGCATATGATCTCACAGATTCATACCGATGAAATTTTAAGTATTTCATCTAATACGCAGGCTAGCGGGCACTTACCCTAACGATGTGTGCATTCATCACTCACTATTGAGAGTGTTAAGGTGTACTTTGCAGTGTGTATTTTAATCTCACAGATTCATTGCGCCCGTTCGGTATATTTTCTGCAAGAAGTAGATATATGATACAGAGGTACATAATGTATTCATTTTTTTTATCCAAAATGTAGTATCATTGCTCCCACTTATGGTGTTCCTTACTAGAAACCTTGTGCAAGAATGGAGAGACGTCAAAGACTATACAATCCAGATGATTCCAAATTTTCTATCTGTTAATTAATATGCTTTTGTGTGTATTTTTGTAAAATGTTCTTAATTAAAACAATACATTATTCTTTAGTTCAGTTTTTTAGTCTAATTAAAGTGAAACGAATAAATCTCGCTCATGAATCTAAGAGAAGCATTGCGCCCGGACTCGGGAAATCTACTATTGCGCCCGACGGAGGGAACCTCAAACGAAGCGGTCTGAAACTAAACATGACAGTTAATTTTGACATTTGATAGGCGTCAACTATGCTGTTATATGCAAAACTTAAATGACAACTCTCGTACTAGTCAAAAATGGGAACACACTTTTAAATGGTCATCTTTATATTAACCCATAAAAGCCTAAATACGATGTAGGAATATGTACGGTTTCTCTATAAATTTTCGTTATTTCTTGCATAATCAGTTAAATCCATTCATGACAGTTTTATATTTATTTAAAACGTACGAATGTGAGATTTTTCTTATAGTGTTAATTGTTTGGTACTGAATTTCAAATGAATTATTATTCAAATCAGAAAGTATACCTACGTACGTAGTGAATAAAATGAAATAACAAATGTTTAAATGGCGAGGACACACGTGTAAAACTAATCCAGAAGATTTTAATCGTAAAATTCAGTGCAGTAAATTATAATTCTTCCTTGATGGGAATTATTGCAAACTAGAGTTTTTTCTCGTACGGTGGTAGAGTTTTGATGTAAACACTTTAGTTTTAGGGTCAACATGAGCGTACGAAATTTGTTTACAACTATTTACTTGATTACAGTTTCCTGTCAAAATTGTCATATTTTAGTAAAGCGTGTTATCAATAGATGTCGAGGATAATAGTTTAATACTATTAGAACGCCTTACAAAAGATACAGTACTGATGAGGCGCAAATACGCCGAAACCGGTCTACAAGTGATGTTGTTCCTTCTAATTACAAACCAGAATGGTTGGTTATATCTTGCAGATATACCAACCCCGTTTAACTTAGAGGTGTAATTCAATGTCTTTTGGGGCGTATAGCCCGAGAAGTAGTTGTTGCTTCTTAGTGTTTTTTGAAAAATATTTTTCAAAAACTTTGTAAGGTGTTATAATAGTTTAAATGTTTCATACATTTTATATGTAAATAATGAAGAAAGAAAAAAGGGCTTGGGATATTTTTCCGACTATAGTGGGTTTCCTTTCAACAAAAAATATAAAGGGTGTTACATTAAAAATAAGCAATCAAACAAAATTTGAAAAAAAGACCATTTTGCTTTTTGGTTAACCGGAAGTGGAAATAAATTATCACCGTGTCCAGGATTCGAACCCTACAATTTGTAATTTTCGCAAGCAAACCATTATACCGCTCGGCTATAAAGACATAATAATATTATGTGTATATTATGATGTATGTCAAAATTAAATAAGTGACGTTTAACGTAACGCCTCACTGTCGATTTTACGCATCATAAAATTTTCATAACATGGGCTAAAAATGAAAATCGTTTCTTAAGGAGGTAAACTCCAAAAAATTTGGTGAGTCCAAACAAAACTATCTATCTTTATTCCTTTAAAAGATATGAAGGTCTTGAAATAACGGAGAATATAATGGTGCACCCAGTATAATATTCCACATAATCTACACCTATGATATGAAGTTTCCGACGAACACACCTTCATTCATTGCGGATACAGGATACAGTTACATATCATCAGTTTCCATTCCATCGATCAATGATTTTCGATTATGAATGAAATGATAGAATTACATTAAATAACGACATCGCGATACGATTATTGACCGAGGCACGATGCGTACCATTAGAAAAGCCGAATCACTTTCTTCGACAAGGAGATATCTATATATGTCGATATCAGGTTTTGTGAGAATGTGTCTAAAATATTATTCGTTTTTTTTCTTCTTCCATTTCGTGATAAGTGCAATGCACCTGAAACGTTGATTCGAGGCGTGGTCGTTTAAATTTACTAATCAGACGTGTTTACGTTCGTAAGTGTTGTATGAAGACCGCTATAATACCAATTCGTCATGATCGTGTCACAGAAGCTTAGTTTTTTGAAAAAAAAGAAAGACTAGCGGTACAGGTTTTATTATGTCCCTGATTTGGTGGACAAATTTTCATTACCTCCGTCTCTCTATGTTTTATTATCTCTCTACCATCCATCCCTCTGTGTATTTGGCTCTTTCTTTCCTTTTCTCTTTCTGTCTCTCTCATCCCTATTCTTCTATACTTCTCTTTCTTCTCCTCCCTTTCTTTCCTTTTCTCTCTTACTTTCTCTGTTTGTTTCCTTCCTTCTTGACCAACCCTCTGTGTATTTGGCTCTTTCTTTCATTTTCTCTTTCATCCCTATGCTTCTATACTTCTCTTTTTGCCTCTCCCCTTCTTTTACTCTCTTTCTTTCTCAGTTTGTTCCCCTCCTTCTTGACCATCCCTCTGTGTATTTGGCTCTTTCTTTCCTTTTCTCTTTCTGTCTCTTTCATCCCTATTCTTCTATACTTCTCTTTCTTCTTCTCCCTTTTCTTTCCTTTTTTCTCTTACTTTCTCTGTTTGTTTCCTTCCTTCTTGACCAACCCTCTGTGTATTTGGCTCTTTCTTTCATTTTCTCTTTCATCCCTATGCTTCTATACTTCTCTTTTTGCCTCTCCCCTTCTTTTACTCTCTTTCTTTCTCAGTTTGTTCCCCTCCTTCTTGACCATCCCTCTGTGTATTTGGCTCTTTCTTTCCTTTTCTCTTTCTGTCTCTTTCATCCCTATTCTTCTATACTTCTCTTTCTGCTTCTACCTTTTTTCCTTTGCTCTCTTTCTTTCTCTGTTTGTTCCCCTCCTTCTTGCCTTCTCTCTTCTCTTTGTTTGTTGCTTTATTTTCTATGATTGTTCCTCCCTTCTCTTCGACCATTTCTCTCTTCTGTCTGATTGTTCCTCTCTTTTTTCCGGCTATTTCTCTCTTCTCTTTGTCTGTATTTCTTTTTTCTTTGACTGTGTCTCGATTGGGCCCTAAATACTAATTTTCGGTGGTCCGGTGTAAACCAGTCTATTAAGGCAATATCAGAAGTAATAATCAAGGGCTTTAATATTTCCTTGAAGAGATCATGAACTGTTCACAAAAAAACGAAAAGAAATTATTTCTGAGAGGGATAAACTTTGCTTTGTTTATAAACTCTGCCAGATGCAACAAAATTTCCGACTCTATAATAACTGTTTATCTTTTAAATAATTTCTGTTAATAATACTTATTATAAACATTATATTCTTGTATTGTTATAAAATAGCGGAAACAGGTTGATAAATACTGTAATAATGAATTATCTAATAAAGTTATAGGTAATAAATTATTATCAAGGTGAAGAATATTCGAAATCCGTGTGTTTTTATACAGGGTGTACCAATTTTACGACAAAGTTCGGTATATGGGTTATTTTAAGAGATATCAAGAAAATTAGTAGATGTCATTATTTTGAAATTATCTGGAACTGTACAGAGTGTTGAGTCACTCCTTTACTAACCAAACATATGATTTTTTTAAATGGGAACTCCTGTATATTATACTGAATTCGGACTCCTCACATTTTTTTGAAGCTTTTGATATAAGGTTTTGCTACGTTATACAGAGTCCTTTAAAAGGTATGGACACTTTTATGTGAAAATCGTAGGTAAATCAACGGTCTTTAGCTTCCTGTACGTTGAAGAAAAATATTTTATTTTGCCCAACAGAGTTTCGTATCTCTTAAAATAACCCATATACCGAACTTTGTCGTAAGATTGGTACACGCTGTATATGAAAACCGACTAATTCGACCCCGTAGATTACGAAAATACTCATTAAAAAGTCTGGGACTTTTGAATAAGTTTTTACGCATGCGATATGACACCCTTCCATACTTTTGACGATAACTGTATAACCATCAACCGCGTGATATTCTAGTCAACGTCAATCGACTCATCATGAAATTTACTATATTAAGAGGAATTTTCGTCTCTTAAATATGCGTACTTTTTATTTAAATAACGTTCGAAAATTACTATTTTTTATTTTTAGAGAATTTTTTTGGTACTTCCGCCTACCATCGTATAAAAAATATCGCAGATACTCTTGTTGTGAAATAGCTAGATTTAATTTTAGTCTAGGCTACTTTCCTAAATTCTTGAGATGATCCCGCTGAAGCTTGCGACGCAGCTTGGAGCACGTGAACTACAACAGTTTTCCGCCTATAACTTTTTTAGATTTGATCGCACAAAAAAACTGTGGGCATCAAAATTGTACCCTATAAGATAACAAAATGCAATGCAAAAAATTTTTCAACGCTTAATTTTCGAAAAATTTCGAAACTTTTGCAAAATGGTGTTTTAAGCGACAAACATAATTAAAATACTAACGGCTGCATAATATAGGGAAAATATATTAGTACGGCCCCTGGAAACGCAAATAGCAATAAAAAATTTATTTCCCCTATCACATAAAATGTGTGGAGTGGGTATATTTTACAGTAAAGCTAAATAAAATCGTTTAAAAACTACTGTTTGTTTTACCTTGTGTGTCGAAATAAATAAGTTGTAGCTTTTATTTTGAAAATAAAACTTCTATTAATTTTTCATTGGTTCAACTCAATTTAAAATTTTAAACTAATTTACTAAATTTCGAATTTCCTATTTACATAAAAATATAAAAGTGACTTGAATATTACTTACTTCGAGGGCTTCGTTGTATGCAGCTCTGTTGCTTGGATTTTCATCTGTTACATGATCGTCTCCTCCCAAATCCGAGCCGGAGCCGCTAGAGGCATTCAGATTTGAATTATCATTATTAAATATATTTTCCAACTCCTCCTATTTGGATATTGTTTGAAGAGCCCCTGAGCCCCATGAGGTATGTCGGAATCCATTATTCCATTTCGTAGAGGAATCCCAAACATTGCCTCATATGGATTTCTGATTATACCTCTATGAAAAGATTTTTTTTCAGATGGACAAATCGCAAAACATTAGACCAGTTAGAACTATTTTTATCTGCCATCCAAGAAACCAAAATGTCTCTTACATCCTGATTAACCCTTTCCACACTTCCATGGCTTACTATTTTATCGTCAAACTTATCTGCAAGTTCCTGTATAACAGCTGCTGTAAATTCTCTCCCATTATCACTTTGAAGGATGTAAGGGGCACCAATTATGCAAAAGATGTCTAGTAGCCTTTTCGACTTAAGCGGTTTCAAAAAAACAAATTTGGTGAGATGATCCTGGTAATTTAAAAAAAACTATTTTTCCCGTCCGGTTCTGTTTGCATATCGATAAGATCTACCTGTCCCCTTGAGTTCATGTAATTACTCAGAATTGGCCTTACAACTAGCCCCTTTCCTTTATGTTTTTTTAACTGGCATGGTCGACATATAATAAGCGTAAATAAATATTTTTCACTTCGCGCGTGATATTACAGTACTTCTTTTTGAGTTCTTTGTCCATGCACTGTCCAGTATCTATTAGGGCTTTATGAATGATTTCATACAACTCATCCGTATGACAAAAATATTTTATATCATCATCATTTGAAGATCTTTATTTTATTAGTTTTTTTACATCACCGATGGTTAGAATGTCATACCTTTTAATGCGTCGATAATCTAACGTTGTAAGCGGATCACCTTTTTTTTACACTGCGAAACTTTCACATCAGATTATACTTGGAAAAACTAAACAAAAATGTATTACTCGAATTGCTTCTTTCGATAAAGGCATCTAATTGTAACTTAAATGCGTCTTTACTTACGACAGACATCTTAAATCTTAAGAAATATACTATTACGCAGGAAACCTTCAAGACAATGTTTTGTGTTTTGACTAACATACGGCCGGCCTTGCAATCACAATAGAAGCTCATCCTCTCCCCCTTACAAAACATGCGAAATTCAGAATCAGAATAACCACTATTTCGGGCATTGCTCGTTTTGTAAGTGCATAAACCTAGGTTTGGCTATTTGAAAATGATCAGAGTGCGATATTGGATTAAACTTCGTGCTTTGGTCGTTTCAGATCGCTCAATCTCAGGTTTGTCCAAAAATTCGCACTTTGCGCCCAACATAGAGATTGCGAAAATCCCTTTGTTACGCTGCGACTTATACAAGTACGACAAGGAAAATATGAGCAAAACTACGGGAAAGAGAGAGAAGACTTGTTATCCCAGCGATCAGTCCCCTCTACCAAAACAGTTGGGCGTGTATTCAGTTCCCTCCTATTTATTTTAACTGTTGTGTTGCCAAATGTACTTATCTGTAAAAATTATTCCTAATTTTTGTCTATCGTTGTTTTAAAATTTTCAACGGCATTTCAAGCGGCAACAATGTTAAATACCAATAATTGTTAAATCGAAAGCAGTTTGCGGATTTTATTTATTGCAGATTGTAATTTGTCCAAATTTTTTCTTGAACTCCATTATTTTATTCTTATTTGTGTTGATCTCACTTATTTTTCAAAAGTCAATATTACCAATCTCGATTTTCTCCCACTAAATACACCGTTATGCAAAATAAGTTATTTATTACTTAGAAAGTACCAAACATTCTAAACTGGCAACGCTGCAGCAGAGACTGACTCCCCACTCTGTGAGTACGTTCACTCTGGTTCAGTATAGGGATGGCGATTCTTTCTAAAAAAGATCGATTTTTAAATCGATTCGAATCGTAACCTGATGAATCGATACATAAAAAATCGAGGTCTAAAAGATCGATTTCAAAAAAATCGATTTTTTTCAAGTTTGTATTTTTTACAATGTAAATATAAATCGATCTTTTTTATTGAAAAACAACAAGAAAGGTACCCCTAAATAAACAATCTCTTTCCGGAATCTCTTATCAGAAAAAATTGGGGATTTTTTTTAAGTTCAGGGAATTCGATAATAATAACAATTATTTTTTTATTACTATATTATTACCACAAAGTATCGGATTAGGAATGTGTGAGATTAATGGAAAATAATAATCGATAAAATAAAAATCGATTTTTCTTCATTCAAAATTAATGGATTTGTCGAAAAAATCGATTTTAATAAAAAATAAATCGATTTCTGCGAAAAGATCGTTGATTTTTTTTTGGATTGTTTTAAAAATGGACATGCTTTTCGTATATATTCCGATAATAAACCTAAGATTTATTCGTTAACTTTATTTATCGGAATGAAAAAAAATCAAATAAAATTATACGAAAATTGTCAAAAATTTTAAAATATGGTCAATTATTGTCAAAAACTGTTGAAAATTGTTAAAATTTGGAAAAATGGCCAAAAATTTTCAAAAATGGTCAAAAAATTTGGAAAAATGGACAATAATTGTTGAAAAACTGTCAAAATTGGTCAATAATTGTTGAAAAATGGTCAATAATTTTTAAAAAATGATCAATAATTGTTGAAAAATTTGGGAAAATGGTCAGTAATTGTTGCAAAACTGTCAAAATTGGTCAATAATTGTTGAAAAATGGTCAATAATTTTTTAAAAATGATCAATAGTTGTTGAAAAATTTGAAAAATGTCAAAATTGGTCAATAATGGCCAAAAACTGTCAATAATTATTAAAAAATGGTCAATAATTGTCAATTATTGTCAAAAACTGCTGAAAATTGTCAATTATTGTCAAAAACTGCTAAAAAGTGTCAATAATTGTCAAAAATTTTGAAAAGTGGTCGATAATTATCGAAAATTTTAAAAATGATCAATAATTGTCTATTATTGTCTAAAACTGTTAAAAAGTGTCAATAATTGTTAAAATTTTGAAAAATGATCAGTAATTGTTGAAAAACTGTCAAAATTGGTCAATAATTGTAAAAAATGGTCAATACTGGTTGAAAAACTCAAAATTGGCCAATAATTGTAAAAATGGTCAATAATTTCAAAAAAATGGTCAAAAATAGTAAAAAAGTTTGGGAAAATGGTAAATAATTGTTGAAAAACTGTCAAAATTGGTCAATACTTGTTAAAAAATGATCAGTAATTGTTGCAAAACTGTCAAAATTGGCCAATAATTTAAAAAAAAAGATCAGTAATTGTTGCAAAACTGTCAAAATTGGTCAATAATATTTTAAAAAATGGTCAATAATTTTTTAAAAAATGGTCAATAATTTTTTAAAAAATGGTCAATAATTGTTGAAAAACTGTCAAAATTGGTCAATAATTGTAAAAAATGGTCAATAATTGTTGAAAAACTGTCAAAATTGGCCAATAATTGTAAAAATGGTCAATAATTTCAAAAAAATGGTCAAAAATTGTCAAAAAGTTTGGAAAAATGGTCAATAATTGTTGAAAAACTGTCAAAATTGGTCAATAATTGTTAAAAAATGATCAGTAATTGTTGCAAAACTGTCAAAATTGGCCAATAATTAAAAAAAAAGATCAGTAATTGTTGAAAAACTGTCAAAATTGGTCGATAATTGTCAATTATTTGTTAATAATGGACGATTTTTGTCAAAAACTGTCAATAATTGTTAAAAAATGAATTTACTGTTTGGACCCTTACTTTGTGGTATCTACTCATGTTACTTTTCTAAATGAAACTAACTGTTTCTAATTAATTCCACTATTTAATGAAAAAATTATGAAAACTCTAAGATATTGATAATTAATGTTAAAAAATGGTCAATAATTTTGAGAAATGGTCAATAATCGTCAAAAGGTGTCAAAATTTTGAAAAATAGTCAATAAATAATACGATAGCCGTTTTCGAAAATCCACTCCTTAAACACACGTAATTTATACAAAATCGATTAATATTACTCGAAAAATCGATTATAACAAAATAATAATTGATTTATATAAAAATCGTTTAATTTTTCAAACATCCCTGCTTATAGAGTTCCCTATAAGCTTTTTTGAAAAAAAAAGCAACAGTGCCTGTCGAGTCTACTGGGATCCGAGCGGTTCCACACTCATAACTACTTGCGATGTTGCCGGAGCAATTGAAAAAAAAGCCGCTCTACCAAAAACACAAAAAAAAATAAAGTCGATTTTCAAGGGTGAAATATCGATTCAATACAACATATCGATTTAAAAAATCGATTTATTCGGTCCGAGGAATCGATTATTCGATTAATCGATTTCAGATCGCCATCCCTAGTTCAGTAGTTTCCCAACATGGAAGGAGTGAGGTTGTTAATGAAATAAAAAAATACACTCGTTATTACGAAACATGTACATCTTAAAATTCATTTTTGTCAACTTGATCGTTTCTGACCAAGCTGACAATTAATTTCTAATTACAATAGGATATTATTTTAGCCATTGTAATTTGAAAATAAAACATTTATTCTTGAGATAAAAATAATAAAGTAATTGGGTATAAAAAACTAATATCCATTAATAAATTGAATTGAAAAAATAAAATAAGTAGGTACTTATTCTAAACATAAAATTGAACTTGAAAAAATTAAACTAAAAACCCGTTCTAGAGGTAAACATAATTTTAATGAATTAAGTGCTCAAATAAACCACCTTGCTGTGCCAGGCAATAACCAAATCTGTCATAAAGATTTGATCTCATATCTCTAAGATTATTTGGCGTAATGCTGGCACAAACTTTCTGTATTTTCACCCTCAATTCATTTAAATTATTAGCTCTTTCAAATTCATGTTGATAAATGCTACTTTTCAAAAATCCCCAAAGAAAAAAATCATTTGGAGCTAGTTCAGGTGATCTTGGAGGCCATTTAATTGTACCATTAGTACTAATAATTCTGTCGGGGAATGTAAACCTTAAAAATTCCATTACTATACTTGAATTATGGACTGGACAACCATCTTGTTGAAACCAAATTCTGTTGAGATCAACATCGGGTATAAGGAGAACTGCAGGAATTACATGATTTTGTAATAAGTCTAAATATTTGGCGGAATTTAAGTTCCCCTCAATAAAAAAAGGACCTATAATGTGCTCACCTAAAATACCCGTCCAAACATTTAGCTTCTGCGGATACTGTGTTCGGATTGGAATGCTCAGATGTTTATTTTCCCGAGACCAATATCTTGTGACGGATGGATTGTGTTTTTGATGTAATGAAAAGGTTGACTCATCCATAAATAATAGCTTCTGGCAACAGCGGTTGAACTAGTGGGGCGATGAACACACGCCCAACTATTTTGGTAGAGGGGACTGATCACTGGGCTAACAAGTCTTCTCTCTCTTTCACGTAGTTTTGCTCATATTTTCCTTGTCGTACTTGTATAAGTCGCAGCATAAGAAAGGGATTTTCGCAATCTGTATATATATTTTTCGACCTCGCCTCATGAACATTAACGCTATCAATACGCGGTTTGTTGCAATCGATAGACAATAAGTTGTAATTTTATAAACAATAACAAAAGCATTGAAAAAAAAATTTACATTATTTTCTTTTATTTTTCTCTGTCAAAGAGGCTATCGATCTTTGAATACTGTTTTCTCCGCTTCTAATATTTTTCAACGTCAAATTTAATAAAAAAAAATTTTACAGTAAAACTTTTTTTTAATTTTCTTATTATTGTTTATAAAAATTCAACTTCTTATCATCTATCGATTGCAACAAACTGCGTATCGATAGCGTTAATGTTCAATAAATGAGGTGAGGTTGAAAAAAAAAAAATATATATATATATATATATATATATATTGAAATTTTGTGTGGCCACCTTTTTGAAATTTTGAAATCTGAAAACACCGATGTTTTCAGGGGCCGGACTACTATATTTTCCTATATTATGAAGTTGTTATTATTATTTTAATTATGTTTGTCGCTTGAAAAACCATTTTGCAATTTTTTTTTCAATTTTTCGAAAATTAAGCGTTGACAAATTTTTTTCCCAAAACATTGCATTATGTTATCTTATAGGGTATAAAATTCCCTACAATTTTGATGTCCACAATTTTTTTGTGTGATCAAATCTAAAAAAGTTATAGGCGGAAAACTGTTGCATTTCACGTGCTCCAAGCTGCGTTGCAAACTTCAGCGGGATCATCCCAAGAACTCAGGAAAGTAGTCTTTACCAGATATACAGGGTGTTTCTAAATTCATGCAACAAAATTCAGGAGGTGATTACTCGTATGAAATTAAGATGGATCTTTCCTATAGCAAAATTTCCTCAGCCCACCCCTTTCCGAGATATCACCCTTAAAAGGTGGTGACTAAAATTGAGTTTTTATTTCTTTTTTCTCAAATTTCAGTAAAGGTATAAACTTGAAATTCTATAATTTTCGTGCACTCGCAAAGGACTAACCACGGGTATTTTTTCAATACAAACACCCTGTACTTTCATTTAAAAAAATCAAATCCAGTTACCCAAAATTTTCCATTCAGTATTCATACTTCCCCGGACTATATCTAAAATTTCAGATGAAAATTCCAATTATTAATAGTAGAAAAAAAAAACATTTTTATATGTACTTTTTTTTGTAACTTGAACGTCGCATATTTCCGCACTTAATAACTCGTTAAAGTAAAGGGGTGTCTCGACGATGCCGACGTTCCGGATAATTTGTGACATACCTACTATTTAACCAAACGTTTCCAAGACGCTTTTATTACTTCTTTTGATGTTAATCCAGACGTAAATCGTAATCCTTTGATGACTTTACTTGTTGTCATTCAGAAATAGTCTCTTCAAAAATAAAACGGAGAATTTCCTTAATTGATATTTGGTAACTTATAATCGCCTCTCTTCGATAGTCTTAGCCTATGTCCCAATAATCATGCACCACCCTATATTTGGTGCACCTCATCGTTGAGACTAATAATATAACTGAATTATCCATGTTTTCCTCTTCAAAGAGACTTATGAACTCGCACCATACACGTTAAAATGCTACACAAATCTTGAAAGATAATTATAGGTCGTTGCACCTGTTATTAATATTAAAAAAAGAAAGTAATTTTAAAACATTCTCAGATGAACTGTTCATCAGCTTACGATTTCTCTGAAAACTATTATCGGTAAAAATTTGAAATTATTTTGATATTTACCGTGGAAATATTTTTCATACTGATATTAAAGAAAATCTGCCGCGGCATAAATCCACTGCAACTAAGGAAATGTGCTATAGTATGTATACTTAGATGCTGGGGTAATAAAATTTACATTTGCAAGTACCACAAAATGAGGTGGACAACTTAAAGGTTGAATTGTAATCCTACCCATAGTAGGGTCATCCTAATCTACAAATGATAGAAAGAGAGTAAGTTCGTTGAAAGTAGATCATCAAAGCTACTACGGGAGCGGAAATGAGCGTTCGTCGAAAGGGGGGCTTTGGAAATTGAGTAATAAATATAAACCCACGTATACTCAATCTTGACTAGTCACGGGCGCTATTTTTTTAAGTTAGTTTTCTTTGAAAAATGTGCAGTTTAAATCATGGATTATGAAACTAAACCAAATTAGGAACAGACTGGCGAAAACAGCGAAAGTCGACCAATGCCGGAAACCACTTATTGATTGATTGGTTCGGCACCACCAGTCAGAGGCTTAGAGAACTGGGCACTTCAGCCTTCAGGCTTTTTGTGCTCTTGGTTATACCGATTATGTGAAAAGACCAGTAGCCCTTATCAGGCTCAACAGTCTTTTCACTAGGTCCTTCTTGGATACTCTAGTCCATGGGAAGCCAGAGGACGAACCCTCGTCGTATAGACCTATCTGCCTACTTGACACCGTAAGAAAACTATTTGAGAGGATAGTGAAGAACAGACTCGAAGAGGAGCTCGAGAGAGCAGGAGGCCTGTCAGACAATTCGGCTTCAAGAGGGGCAAGTCTACCATCATGGCAGTAGAATGGCTGAAGGCCAAAAGACAAGGGACTCGTAAAAAGTGGGCGGCAGTAATTACTCTGGATATCAAGAACGCGTTCAACTCTGCGTGCTGGTCAAAGATTATGGAAGAGTTGAAGAAGAGAAATTTCTCGGCTTTCTCACTTAACATGATTGGTGACTACCTTTCAGACAGGTATGTAGAAATCTCGCCAGGAAATAAGATGGAAGTGACCACAGGGGTGCCTAAAGGCTCGATTCTGGGACCTTTGCTCTGGAACATCCTTTACGATGGCG
The DNA here is from genome assembly GCA_947563755.1 of Lochmaea crataegi. Classification (NCBI taxonomy): domain Eukaryota; kingdom Metazoa; phylum Arthropoda; class Insecta; order Coleoptera; family Chrysomelidae; genus Lochmaea; species Lochmaea crataegi. Next base: position 62,620,791 of record OX387424.1, read on the forward strand.
GCTTGAGGCTAGAGCTAGAAAAGAGGGTGCAACTACCTTGGTATTTGCTATCGATCTGGCCATATTCGTGGAAGCCAGAGATCCCAAGGAACTACAAGATATTGGTAACAACGGTAATAATTAAGGGACCTCTAAAGAGAGACAGCATCCGTTTCAAGGTACAGGGGACAGAGGTTATCCCCAAACTGACGATTAAGTAACTAGGAGTACATTTGGATGACAGGTGGAGGTTTAACAAACACATCCAAGAAGCGTGCGATAAAGCCAGCGAGCGAGCCAGCATACCCATGAGAATCCTGCCAAACATGGGTGGGCCCAGCACTGGGAAGAGGCGGATGTTACTTGGAGTGACAAACTCCATCCTGATGTATGCAGTACCGGTATGGGAGGAAGCATTCAGGTTCAGAGCAGAAAGAAAGAGGCTGTCCAGGACTCAGCGGAAAATGACCCTGAGGGTGTGTTGTGCCTACAAAACGGCACAGATAATAGCGGGAGCGGTCCCAGTGGAGCTACTTATAAAGGAGCGCGCGAGACTCCACGGACAAAAGGACAGCAATTGTTATCTCAGAAAAGCCACTGAAAGGCAAATTACACTAGAAATGTGGCAGGACCTATGGAACAAGGAGGAAAGAGTGGACTAAAAGACTAATCCATAATATAGAGCCCCGGATCAGCTGTACATTTAAACACACAAATTCTTTCCTAACTCAATTCTTGAGCGGACATGGGGCGTTTGGGAAATTCACCCACAAAATTAAGAAAACACCCAATGACATGTGCATGTACGATGATAGCATAGATGATGCTGTACACACAGTATTCTACTGCAAACGTTTCGAGGAGAAAAGGGAGAAATTGATGGACAACTCGGGAGAGCCACTTACGCCAGAAAATATCATCGGGTCCATGATTGGAAATGAGGTTTGCTTTAGGGAACTGTCTAGCATAATCACTGACATCATTAGAACTAAGGAGAAGGAAGAGAGGGAGTATCAGGAAATACATAGTAAGGTCAATGGGGAGAAACGAGAAACTAACGACCCTTTATCCCTGATGATATGTCTTCACAGCGGTGCCGGGGATATAGGCGAAGAGGTGGTTAGGGTTTAGCTGGTAGGCGGCTGATTGGTGGCAGCGAAAGCTGTGGAGTGACTCTCCCTGGCTAGCAGAGAGAGGACGCAACACCTCGACCGAATCCGCAAAAGTCCTAGGAGTCTATATCTCCAACGAGACAGTGCTTCACATTCGAAGATAATGAGAGAAACACAGCTGCACGTTGAAGAGGCTTGGCAGTTTTAGTCTCTCAAGTGTCCTTTTTCTAGTGAAGGGAATGAGCGCTGTTTTTGCAGGGTTCACCCTTAGGCATTCCCTCCCTACTCCATATATCCACCATTTATAGAGATATAACATTAGGGTATTTCCCCAGTACCAGTATTGTCAGATCATCTGCATACCCCTGGGGTGTATATCCCCTACCTGTTCGATTCCTCCAGGAGTTCGTCTATGACAAGGTCCCACAGCAAAGGTGATCAGACTCCTCCCTCCATTATCGATACTCCAAATAAGGTTGTCGTTCTGTCCTGTTGAAAAGCATGTTTTTCATCCATCGACATGTGGTGTCGTCTGCTCCACGCCTTGCAACAGCAGCTATCACTTAGTCAAAGAAGGTGTGGTCGAACGTTCCTTCTATATTTCTTGATTTCCTAGTGCATCCTCTATTTTCGACACCAGTTGGTGTAAGGCTGTTTCACAGAATTTTACTGATTGATAGGCATGTTGGTTATAATGTAGTGGCCTTTCAATGAGAAAGTTTTCCCTTACATGTCTATCAATAAGTTTCTCCATTATCTTCAACATGAAAGAAGTTATTGGCTTGAATGACTTTGCCCGGGAATAATCCTTACCTGGTTTGGGAATAAAGACGATTCGGGCTCTTTTCCAAGCAGTTGAATGTATCCAGTTGTTAGTGATAGTTTGAAGATATAGGTAACCACTTATTACAAATTTTCAGATTTTTGCCTTATCACCCTGTATATGCAGTAGAACGTAGGAATGTCTGTACAACAAAAAAAAACGCTATAGGATAGATATCTTCCTACATTCTCAACATGTAAAAACTAATAAGGCATCGTAAAATCAGCCTGCAATCAAGCGCATTTCTCATAAACATATAGAATGTCAGGAGATATCAGTAAGTATCCGTCTAAGAAGACGTAAAGGCATTTGCATTTATCTTGATTGGATTATTTCATCTAATTTCACATTTTCACGCTTCACGGACGATACAGCACTAAAGGCAGACTTGCACGCGAATTATTTCAAAAGGGAAAAAGTAGAGGGATATCAAACATGCAACAATAATAAAATAGAAACATGTGATTGGAATAGAAGAAAGAATGTGGGATGCTGATAACATACTAGAAAGCATTTCAGTGATGGTTGTAGACCCACTTATTATTTCTCTGGGCCACAACGTCGATAGTTCATCAGTAGATCAGCAAACCTACTACGGGAACGTTCGTTTGGAAATTGAGTAATATTCTCGCGTAGTTGTAAGTAAGCGCGAGAGTTCGTAAGGTACAGGACATTAACATTCAACTTTGCCATTAGTCTTTAGCATATTTTCATCATAATGTCGTTTATTCCATGCAAATCGGAACAATAATATTAAATGTCAAAATTAACTGTCATGTTTAGTTAAATTAACGTTATAGTAACCCAAGTAAAGGAAATGTTAAAAATGTGATAACAGCGACATCTCCTCATCTAACCACAAAACCAAAATTCTATATTGACAAAAAACCATCTCGGTTTTGTAGTTATTCACTTAATTACAGTGTAACATGTCTATCGACCTGTTTCGATTTTACAGAATAAATCCTTTTAATTAGCGCTCGTCGTCACTAGCCACTTCCAATTATAGTTCTGTGATCCCAAACTCTTCAACCCTGGCCGTAAGACAATTCAACGGACGCTTCCATTTTTTGCACAACGCCACGTGAAACACCCCTTTCTGTTATCGACCGCCTAAGGGGCCAGATCATCTTTCGCTATCTTTCATATCTTAAGTACCTATATTATGAATTTTGTTGTGGTAAGTTCAGGGCGCCAATTTGTAACTGTAAATGTGTGTACCTCACAGGGCACCAGCTCGAAGGGCTCCGGCTAGAGACTCCTCTCAAGGGTGATTCGACCCCAAGTTTATGTCACACAAGGATAACAGAAGGGTTGTAAAAGTTGAGGGCGCCACTACCTTTTTAACGATAAAAACTACAAAAAGCTAAGGCGGAAAAGGTAGAAACGCCTTGTAAAATTTAAATAAGTTAATAATAAAAAAGTTAATAAAAAATCACCCCGGGCGATATCTCCCTCAACTTTTATAGTTGAGGATTTAAAAAAATGAAAGATACGAGTTAAAACAAATTTATTCTGCCACAGGAAATGAACAACGGAATTTAATAGAGGAATTTGTACTTTTATAGGTACTTAGCTTAGATGAAGTGGTTTCCTGGAGAAGAAGTCAGGTCTTGATCTGAACTGATGTGTTCTGTTCTTCTAGGGCGGTATTTTGGGGTTCTATCCTTGGCTTTATATCCTCGGGTTGTATTCTTGGGTTTATATCCTAGCCTAGGGTTATATTATCGGCGTTAAATTCTTGCCTAGGGTTAAATTCTTGGGTTATATCCTAGCCTAGGGGCTGTGCTTACCTAGAAGTACAGGTGGATCAGGGATATGTAGGAACTTGAATGTAATGGCACATTATGTTGGTCAGCTTTTCAGGTTAAAGAAAAGGAAGGCAGTTATTTGAAAGTCAAAAAATGTATTTAATTTACTGAAAGCTTTCCAACATTATATGTTCCATGTTAAAACAGTAAAAATAGCAATTATCGGCTAAATTAAAAAAATATACTAATGATCCGAAAGAAACTAATCATAGCAAAAAGTTATTTATTTAGTTATATGAAAAAATATCGTGCTTAGGAAATATATGGAACCGTCACTGGCGTTACGAAAGAATATTTTAAAGGTTAACAGTAATTTATAAAAATGTTATTTTATAATTAAAAGAGTTATTTCGCAACTGAAAAAGCTTGAAAATGTTTGTATAAAAGTAAAACAGTGAATTATAAAAGAATATTTGGCTTAAAACTACCATATTAGTATAAAAGAACAGTTTATGACCACGTGTTGAATTTAATTTCGTCTATCTCTGTAAAAAAATAAAGAATGCATACGAAAATTATATCAGACAGTACTTTAGAAGAAGCTTATTAATGATAAATTATGATTTTGAACTTACCACAGCAAAATTCATAAGATAGGTACTTAAGATATGAAAGATAGCGAAAGATGATCTGTCCCCTTAGGCGGTCGATAACAGAAAGGGGTGTTTCACGTGGCGTTGTGCAAAAAATGGAAGCGTCCGTTGGCAGACGTCAATTGTCTAACGGCCAGGGTTGAAGAGTTTGGGATCAGAACTATAATTGGATGTGGCTAGTGACGACGAGCGCTAATTAAAAGGATTTATTCTGTAAAATCGAAACAGGTCGATAGACATGTTACAACAGTTTCCTGTAAAATTGTCATATTTTAGTTAAGCGTGTTACCAATAGATCAAAGATAATGTAATTATGTAATACTATTATAACGCCTTACAAAGTTTTCAAAAAAGAATGACCGTTCAACTAAGAAGGAACAACTACTTTTCGTGCTATATTTCCCGACAGACATTGAATGACACTAAAGCTAAACGGGGTTGGTATATCTGCAAGATATAACCAACCATTCTGGTTTGTAATTAGAAGGACAACATCACTTGTAGACCGGTTTCGGCGTATTTAGTACAAGGTAGATATCCTCCGTCCAAGAGCTCTGAGATCATAATCCTGGACTGGAGACAACGATGAAATCACACCAATATATTAACCCAAGTAACGGAAATGTCAAGCTTAGAAGTGTAATTCAATGTCTGTCGTCCATATAGCCCGAGAAGTAGTTGTTCCTTCTTAGTTGAACGGTCATTGTTTTTTGAAAAATATTTTTCAAAACTTTGTAAGGCGTCATAATAGTAATCATTCTATTATCTCCGATCTATTGGTAACACGCTTTACGAAAATATGACAATTTTACAGGAAATTGTAATTAAGTAAACGTTCTCGAAGCGTTTCCAGAAAGATGGTGGCGACATTTGGTAAATATCGCTTTTTAGCCGGAAGTAATTGCTGAGTTTCGAAAAACCAACCCTCAACGACGAATGATCCTTCACCAAGACAATGCAAGAAAACATCGAATTATTGGACCATCCTCCTAACGACTTTTTTTACTTTTCCAAAAATTAAGAATTAGCAGCGTGGTCAAAGTTTGAAGTCCTCAGAAGAAGCAGTCAACGCCTTCAAAAGCTCTATTTTGAATGTACCAACAAGCGAGTGGAATAACTGCTTCCAGAATTGGTTCCAACGGATGCAAAAATGCATTTCTCTTGGAGAAGAATCCTTTGAAAGAATAAAGTGTTAAAAAGTTATCTACTGTTTTTTTCTAGCTCTATATGAAAAATATTAAAGACAACCCTCGTATTTCCCTTAATTGAGTAAATTTTGTTAAATTAGGATTTTTTAAAATTCAATTACGATTTCTAGCGGTGGACCTACAAAAGTCTAAATAATTTTCAGATTTTTCTCCAAAAAATTATCAAATAGCCTTATTCTGTATATTATTGTGTTCCTGTATTTATTTGAAAATTAACCTTCGGCTCGTTCAATATTGTAAGAGTTTCGATTACGTTTGTAGTGTTTATTTATACACTTGTTGAACTTCATCCAAGGATTACCACATCAGGTAAGTGTATGATTCATGTGAACATTCCAACGGTAATAAAATTCATTCGTTAAACGTCTTTTGTGAAAGATGACTATTTCATTTTCATTTAAACTGTCTCCTACACACATTGTGGATGGAAACAAAAACAAATACATGTTTTAAATATAAACACGTATACATAATTGTAACTTCATATCGGGATACAAACATTCCAGATTTGATGCTTGCAATGATGTCAGATTTACCGTTTTTATAATACCATTCCTTTTTTTTAACCCTGCAGTGGTCGCGAAGTGGAGCAGTGGAGTCTCAACCCGGATTTAAAAAAAATATTGTTTGTGTAGTACCGCCACTGTTCCTAATGCCACTGAGCTAATGACTAGTGACAACTGCCTAGCGCCAGTGTTCCCAACTCTCAAAAAAATTTCTCCGCAAAGCTTAAATCAAATACCCCTAAAATCATAACATTTACATGAAAATACCCCTAAAAAAATAATATTATTATGAAAATCATAAATAATAAATTATTAATTATTATGAAACTGATATCAGCAGACAACTGAAAATTTTTAGAATTCTTTCCAGCAAATTATAGTCTATTTCAGAAAGGTATAGAGTAATAAAATGGGGAATTCCGTCCAGTTCGACTCAATTTCGGTGTCGGCCATAGGCGTAGGTCTTGAAATAGTATTGTTTGTAATATTAATAATAATATTAATAAGAATATTATGATTTTTTATAATTTAATTTCTGTATAATGTATTTTTTGTATAATGTTCAATAAAAAATAAGTGTAACTAATGCTATGTACATAATGCATAATTTTTATTCTGTTAAAATAAAATTCTTTCCTTTTTACGAGTATCCTACCGGCACGCCTTTGGCACACTATTTTCAGTGTTTGTAAATGGATAACAATAGGCTAAACCCATATATTGACCCCAACCCGGGTGGTACTACCTGCACTTGATAAAAAGAAAGAATTTTACAATGAAATCAATGCCAAATTATGAAAGTGGCTTAAATATTCGTTGGGTCACTCTGTGCTCCCTTTGCATACCTAATGAGGTTTTATTACTCTATACCTTTCTGAAATAAACTATAATTGTTATTAAGAAATTTAAAAAAAATGGCATCTATATTTTAGTGTTAACCCGCTAGGTCTGGCTAATTGGTTTTGCCAAAGTCATCTAACTGTACTAAAAAAACCCGCTAGGTCAACAAATAAATGTGATTGGCTAGATTAAATTACTCCAGGCCCTAATTTTTGTACCTTTATTTTTCTTAATAAAAATAAAAAATGTAAGAAGTCAAGAAATTCCTAAAAATATAACACCCCTAAAAAAATCCCATTTCACTTGTTTACTTTCTAAATTTGGGGGGGAAACCCCTAAGTTGGGAACACTGATCAGCACCATCTAGTAACCATCATTGACAGTAGTATCATTTGATCAATTCAAATTTTTTTATAAACTTTTATTGAATACAAGTATGGAGAGTAGTGCAATTAAAAAAAAACAAAAACAATTAAAATTTTATCCCTAAAAATACCCCCAAAAAATTCTTCCCCCTAAAAAACTCCCTGTATAAATTTTGTCTCCCTTAATTTAGGGATATATTTAGGCATCACTAACAAGCGACAGCGAATACGCAGTTATTCAATCAAACAATAACTTTTCTTATTTTCTTAACTTCCTCTGGATTTCTTACGTCAATTCTTCCCATAGATCTTCCAAAGCAGTGGTAGTTTATCTTAATTTTTAATAACTTTTACGATGTACATTAGATCCCTTGAATAAAATATTTAAACTAATAATTAAAATAAGCGGGGGAGGTGCAAATTTCCGGTCGGCCCCGGGCGGCAAAAACCCACGCTACGCCACTGTGCAAACTGAAAAGTTTTTTAAGTTTTCTCCTATTAAGGAGAAAAAATGAATAATTTTAATACTTTTTTTTACCTCATTAATTTTTTCGTAAAGCGAAATGAACTGTTGGTCCGGGGACTCACAAATGTTTTATTTTTTAGTAAACCTGTAAATTATTTCCGCCGCCAGATGGCGTAATTGAATAAAAAAAATTGTCGCTTTTATCATAGGTTTCTTTACAATGGATATCGAAGAATAAATATATATTATTCAACGCTTTACAACTAAGTTTTGAAAAATATTTTTCAAAAATAGTGACCGTTCAACTAAGAAGCAACAACTACATTGTTGTATATTTATTCTTCGACATCTATTGGTAACGCGCTTTACTAAATACGACAATTTTACAGGAAACTAATAATTCTTTGTTATTCTACAATCCTATCGTAAATTATGGCCGACTGCTGTTCTTATTTGCCCACCTGGTACAGAAAAAAAGTTAAAATTTGATTCAAACATTGTTTCAGTGTCGGAACATATTTTTTCCTCACCAAAGAATAATTATTAAATCCTAAAATTAATAAATTTTTAGCTTGTTTGATCTTCGATTACAGTTACCGGCGAGTTGCATCCCAAAAAGTAAAATTTTACCTGAACGAAAAAGGCAACCGTCGAATTGCATCCGTAATCCAAAAAGGTCTGTTCAATAATAATGGCCTGTCATGGTCAAATTTTACAGCAATGTTGCCGATACCTAACCTACATAATTGAATAATGTTTAAATAAAATTAATATATTCACTATATTGTTATAAAACTGTATTAGACGCCGTTTTGGAAATAAAATTTAGTATCAATTACGCTATCAGAATAAACATGACAACAATGGCCGCTTTTATTTAATTATCTACCAGTTTTAGACACGATATTAAATTTGTTGACGGGATGCAACTAAGCGGTTGGACGGATGCAAGTCAGCGGTCAAAAGTTTGGCCTGCTCAAATGGGATGCAACTCTCACCGGTCCCGGTTTTCAGACGATTTAGAAGAAATTCAAATTTTCAGTATTTTTTGTTTCACTGTAGGTATTTTTTTTTATAATTGTAATAAATTCTAATATAGAAATTCTCAATATAAGTAGACTCCGTTTCACGTAAGAAGAAGCCACTTGAAGTTGCAGTCGTATGCGCGAACTTGTCAAAACCAGCGCCATATTGTAAATATGACATTCGATATTTTTTTTATTGTTTGTCTGCAAGAAAAGGACAAATTACAGTATTCAAAATTGTTAAATATTCATTGGCACAATTTTTAAAGCTAACTGTAACGGTAAGTGGCCAATTTGTAACTTTACAGGGCGCGAATTTGTAACTTTAAACGATCCAGCTTGAAGGGCTCCGGCTAGAGACTCCTCTCAAAGGTGATTCGACCCCAAGTTTATGTCGCACGAGGATAACAGAAAGGTCGTAAAAATTGAGGACGCCACTACCTTTTTGACGTCGATAAAAAATACGAATGAATTTAAAAAAACTAAGGCGGAAAAAGTAGAAACGCCTTGTAGAATTTAAATTAAAGAAATCAAATAGAAAAATTACTTAAAAAACAGAAAATTTTACAACGGGCGATATCTCCCTCAAGGGAGGATTTAGAAAAAAATGAAAAAATAGATTTTCATTTATTCTTCTGCCACAGGAAATGGAAGAAATGTGAAGAGAATTTGTACTTTTATAGGTACTTGGCTTATGAAGTGGTTGTTTCCGTAAAAGGTGATGGTTGGAGAATGTAGGTAGGTCTTGCTTCTACGAAGTCTTGAGAAGATGGAGACTAGATCTCGAAGAAGATAGGTAGATAGAGATGTCTTGATTAGAACGGTACCCTAGCAGCTGTGTCCTGGTCTAGGGCGGTATCCTGGTCTAGGTGTTGTGCTTACCACAGAAAAATTAATTATAAATAGGAAAGGTATAAAAGCGATAAAAAAATGGAGGTCGTTCCTCGAAGAGAGTCGATAGCGGAAAGGGCTGTCCCTCGTGGCGCTGAAAAAATGGTAGCGACTGTTGGCAGACGTCAATTGTCTTATGGTCGGGGTTGAAGAAAGGGGTGGCTAATGAGACGACGAGCGGTAATTAAAAGGATTTATTCTATAAAATCTAAACAGGTCGATAGACATGTTACATAACATAAAAAATGTAAAATTCGAACCAAGAATCAACTCAATTTAAAAAAAAAATTATTGCTTATTATTGTCCGGTAAAATTTGAAGGAGATTAATCCCCCCCAAAAAAATCACAATTTTCGATAAATTTATTTATTATTAAACTTTACAGATAATTTACAATGCGGAAATCTTCTGTCAATGTTTTCTTTCCACTTGCAAAGGATATATTCACCGAACAGGAAGTATAGAATCCTTGCAATTTACCTTTATATCATTTTAATGTTCTTAACATTGGACTAATTTTCATAAATATTCAAAGATACTTATACTAGATGATATATGAATAAGATACGTTTCAATATTTATCAATTATTACATCATTCCTACATTTAAATTGTAGTGATCACTTTTATGTATCTACCAGCGACCCGCCCCTGCTTCGCACAAATAAATAGAAAGAAAGATAATTTATTAGTATTTTAATGTTATAAATGAAACTAACTGTTTCTAATTAATTCCACTATTTAATTAAAAAATTTATGAAAATTATTAAAGGATATTGATAATTATTTCGATATTGACATATCATCGTCAGAATGACAGAAGTTCTGTTCTGACAGTACATTCATTTTATTAGTATTTTATTTTTATAAAATTAAATTAATTTATTATCTAATATCATGGGCGTACGACAAAAATTTAAAAGGGTGTTATTTCACTTCAAAAACTTTCCTTCTATCATGGGGTACGATAAAATGTTTAAAAGGGGTTGAATTATTTGTAGAAATTTCTAAAAGGAGTTGAATTATTTTTTAAAATTTCCATTTACCATAGGCGTACGATACAAATTTTAAAAGGGATTATTTTATTTGAAAAAAATTTCGGTCTACCATAGGCGTACGATAAATTTATTGAAAGGGTTTGAATTATTTGTAAATATTTCCATACATGATAAGCGTACGAAAAACTGGTTCATTTAATTTATTTTCATAAAGATGAACTAATTGATATGTGAAATCTTCCCTATCATAGGCGTACGACAAAATTTTTTTAGTGGGGTTATTTCATTTGAAAAAAATTATGGAGGTACTGTAAAATTTTCAAAAGGGGTTTAATTATTTGTAAAAATTTCTAAAAGGGGGTGAGTTTCTATTTACCATAGGCGTACGATAAAAATTTTAAAAGGGATTATTTTATTTGAAAAAATGTATGGGGTACGGTGAAGTTTTCAAAAGTGGTTGAATTATTAGTAATAAAGAAAATGAAAGAAAACAGATGGGGCGGTTACGATATAAATAAAAAGAGGATTTTTAAAAATTTAAATTGAAGGAAGGTAAATTTTTTTTATAATTTAATAAAATCATATTAAACCATAATTTGAAGAAGTTAACAAGGGTTATCACTAAACCAAAACCTGAGGGGGCGTCCATTAATTACATGAGGTATTTTTGAGGATTTTTTTTACCCCTCTCCCCCTTTAGTGAGATGTAGTAAGATTTTATTCTCGTCACCCTCCCCCCTCCCCTAATCTTACGTGAGATTTTTCAAACTTTGTATTTTGGGTGTTAAAGCGTTGCATTTATTAAAAAAACAATTTGCTGGATTACTTTCATTTAAGACTAGCAAAGACTAGTATTTGGGAATATTACCGTAATCTAAAATCTAGGCACGTTTTTTATTTGATTGAACTTAACTTTGACTGTTTCGTTTTCTGCTAGAAAAAAATTACACTTGACATTTGCCAAGGCCCCTCCTCTCCCCCAAGTAATATTTGGGAAGATTCGGCTCGATCCCTCCCTCCTCCCCTCTGAACACCTCATGTATATAATGGATGCCCCCCTGAAGAGTTATAGCTGGGGTACTAAAACATAAAAATAAAATGATAAATTTAGATTATAAAAATGAAAATAATACATACTACAAAGCACAATTTTTAATTTACTGTCTTAATATTTATGTAGAACTTTATACAGTGTGTACAAGCCAGATGGAATAAATTCATTATTTCGGTTACTGTATACATATTTATAAAAAATCCCGAAACACGTCAAATTTAAATTATAAATTGACATTCTTCAACGTGAAAATGCGATCCCCACCTTCAACCCCCTTCGAATGACCCAATTCTTTTAATGGGACGAATAGGCTTGTGATATATCGTTTGAAAGGTCTCTTCAGTCTCTATTTAAAAATGTTATCGTTTTCAAGTTTATTGCAACAATTAAGATAAAATAAAATACCGAAATTCGCTATAATATACTCAAAACTTATTACAATATATCTAAAACTTATTTCCTGTTTAGGTCTTGATAATAAGAAAGTAGGCAAAAACCATAGCAATGTGTCTTTTAGATGGTATTCATGGAAAATACTTCAAACAGTTTCCGTGGCAACTTTAGTTGGTTTAAAACCCCTCAGCAAATTGTTTTGTAATTATACATTTAACTTGTCAGTATCAGGGTTTTTTTTTTCGGGTCGAGATGGGAAACTCATGTTCGAATGGGTTCAGGACCCAAACAGTGCTGGACTCAGCCCTAAGGGGATGCCTACCAGCCATACCCACCTCAAACTCGCCGTTACCCCCGTCTCGGAATCACAACTAGGGATGGCGATTCTTTCTAAAAAATATCAATTTTTAAATCGATTCGAATCGTAACCTGATGAATCGATACATAAAAAAATCGAGGTCTAAAAGATCGATTTCAAAAAAATCGATTTTTTTCAAATTTGTATTTTTTACAATGTAAATATAAATCGATGTTTTTCATTGAAAAACAACAAGAAAGGTACCCCTAAAGAAACAATCTCTCTCCGGGATCTCTTATCGGAAAAATTGGAGATTTTTTTTAAGTTCAGGGAATTCGATAATAATAACAATTATTTTTTTATTACTATATTATTATCACAAAGTATCGGATTAGGAATATGTGAGATTAATGGAAAATAATCATCGATAAAATAAAAATCGATTTTTCTTTATTCAAAATTAATGGGTTTGTCGAAAAAATCGATTTTAATAAAAAATAAATCGATTTCTGCGAAAAGATTGTTGATTTTTTTTGGATTGTTTTAAAAATGGACATGCTTTTCGTATATATTCCGATAATAAACCTAAGAGATTTATTCGCTTACGATATTTATCTGATTGAAAAAAAATCAAATAAAATTATATGAAAATTGTCAAAAATTTTGAAATATGGTCAATAATTGTCAAAAACTTGAAAATTGTCAATAATTGTTAGAATTTTCAAAAACGGTCAAAAAATTTGGAAAAATGGTCAATAATTTAAAAAAATATATTGTTGAAACATTTGAAAAAATGGTCAGTAATTGTTGCAGAACTGTCAAAATTGGTCAATAATTGTAAAAAATGATCAATAATTGTAAAAAATGGTACATATTTTTTAAAAAATGATCAGTAATTGTTAAAAAATTTGGAAAAATGGTCAATAATTGTTGCAAAACTGTCAAAATTGGTCAATAATTGTTAAAAAAAATGGACAATTATTAAAAAAAATGATCAGTAATCGTTGAAAAACTGGCAAAATTGGTCAATAATTGTAAAAAATGGTCAATAATTTTCAAAAAATGATCAATAATTGTTAAAAAATTTGGAAAAATGAACAATAATTGTTGCAAAACTGTCAATAATTTTTAAAAAATGATCAATTATTGTCAAAATTGGTCAATAATGGCCAAAAACTGTCAATAATTATTAAAAAATGGTCAATAATTGTCAAAAACTGCTGAAAATTGTTAATAATTGTCAAAAACTGCTAAAAATTGTCAATAATTCTCAAAAATTTTGAAAAGTGGTCGATAATTATCGAAAATTAAAAATGGTCAATAATTGTCTATTATTGTCTAAAACTGTTAAAAAGTGTCAATAATTGTTAAAATTTTGAAAAATGATCAATAATTATTGAAAAACTGTCAAGATTGGTCAATAATTGTAAAAAATGGTCAATATTTTTTAAAAGATGATCAATAATTGTTAAAAAATTTGGAAAAATGGTCAATAATTGTTGCAAAACTGTTAAAATTGGTCAATAATTGTTAAAAAAAATGGACAATAATTTAAAAAAATGATCAGTAATTGTTGAAAAACTGGCAAAATTGGTCAATTATTGTAAAAAACTGTCAATAATTGTTAACAAATAGTTATTAATTGTCAATTATTGTCAAAAACTGCTGAAAATTGTCAATAATTGTCAAAAAATTTTAAAAGTGGTCGATAATTATCGAAAATTAAAAAAAAAATTTGAAAAATGGTCAATAATTGCCAATTATTGTCAAAAACTGTTGAAAATTGTCAATAATTGTTAAAATTTTGAAAAATGGTTAGTAATTGTTGCAAAACTGTCAAAATTGGTCAATAATCGTAAAAAATGGTCAATATTTAAAAAAAAAGGTCAATAATTGTTGAAAAACTGTCAAAATTGGTCAAAAAGTTTGGAAAAATGGTCAATAATTGTTGAAAAACTGTCAAAATTGGTCAATAATTGTTAAAAATGGACGATTTCTGTCAAAAACTGTCAATAATTGTTAAAAAATGGTCAATAATCGTCAAAAGGTGTCAACATTTTGAAAAATAGTCAATAAATAATACGCCGTTTTCAAAAATACACTCCTTAAACACACATAATTTATACAAAATCGATTAATATCACTCGAAAAATCGATAATTAAAAATTGATTATAACAAAATAATAATCGATTTATATAAAAATCGTTTAATTTTTCAAACATCCCTACTTATAGAGTTCCCTATAAGCTTTTTTGAAAAAAAAACAACAGTGTCTGTCGAGTCTACTGGGATCCGAGCGGTTCCACTCTCATCACTACTTGCGATGTTGCCTGGGCAATTAAAAAAAAAGCCGCTCTACCAAAGACACAAACAAAATCGAAAGTCGATTTTCAAGGGTGAAATATCGATTCACTGAATCGATTCAATACATCATATCGATTTAAAAAATCGATATATTCAGTCCGAGGAATCGATTATTCGATTAATCGATTTCAGATCGCCATCCCTAATCACAACCCTAGCATACTTCGAGGCGGGCGTTCCTGTAGTGTTCGGGTTTTATCTCCGTAACCAATCATTTGTAAAACTGTTATTTTATGCATTTCCGTTAATCTAACCATTTTTCAAAATTGAAGTTAACGAATTTCAAACTAAAATTATAATACTGACAAGTTAAATGACAACTTTTGTATAATTACAAAACAATTTGCTAAGGGGTTTTAAACCAACTAAAGTTGCCACGGAAACTCTTTAAAGTATTTTTCAAGGATACCCTCTAAAAAGCACATTGCTATGGTTTTTGCTTACTTTCTTATTATCAAGACCTAAACGGGAAATAAGTTTTGAGTATATTATAGCGAATTTCGGTAACCGCATGATTTTATTTTATTATATCTTAATTGTTGCAATAAACTTGAAAACGATAATATTTTTGAATAGAGAATGAAGAGACCTTTCAAACGATATATCACGAGCCTATACTTTCCATTTAAAAAATTGGAGGCTGCACCTGTCATTCGAAGGGGGTTGAAGAATGTCAATTTATAATTCAAATTTGACATGTTTCGGGATTTTTTTAATAAATATGTACAGTAACCGAAATAATGAATTTATTCCGTTTGGCTTTTACACACTGTATAATGATAATAATAAACGTTTCTGTAAATAGATGTCGAAGAATAAAAATATATTATTCTACGCTTCACAACTAGTTTTGAAAAATATTTTTCAAAAACAGTGACCGTTCAGTGTTTTTGAAAAATATTTTTCAAAACTAGTTGAGAAGCGTAGAATAATATATTTTTATTCTTCGACATCTGTTGTTAAAACGCTTTACTAAATACGACAATTTTACAGGAAACTGTATTAATTCAGTTTCTGTAAATCTAAACAGTTTTAAAATCCGATTGTGTGCCATCTTACATGAAAAACGATTTATACTGTTAGAAATCCATGCGAGTAGAATACCATCTACGTATGCATATTAATTTAATTGCTTTGAATGCTGCATATTGAACGATAAAGATACCGGAACAAATTATTCGCGTTCAATGAAATATGAACATAAATAGAATCATTTATCTTATTATTTTTTTTTAATTTTTAATAGTATTAAGACAATGGAAATGGTCGCTAGTAATCAGACGCTTGAGTAGTTAAGCGATCGTTGTCATTTTACAACCTGTAATTGGAGATGCTGCAA
Organism: Lochmaea crataegi; assembly: GCA_947563755.1. Taxonomy (NCBI): domain Eukaryota; kingdom Metazoa; phylum Arthropoda; class Insecta; order Coleoptera; family Chrysomelidae; genus Lochmaea; species Lochmaea crataegi. The sequence continues at coordinate 62,636,856 of OX387424.1, forward strand.
ATTTTATACGGTCGGTAACTTCCCATGGTAATAAAATATTTAATGGACAACATTTTATCAGATCTTTTTCCAAATGAGATGGAAATATCCACTGCACAGGATGAACAACTACAGAAAAACGCCGATTGTATCTATAGTCTGTATACTTTTGAATTGGAGTAATAATTCTATCAGAACCTTCCACGGGTGCGCTATTTGTAAACAATGGTGAAGTTTGTCCAAAATCACCGTTTATATACAATTAATACTAGGTTCACTCTAAGCTCCTCCCAGCGCAATGTCTATCTCACTTATGACAATAATAGTCTATGCTTTCTTTTGGTTTTGAAGATAATAGCTCCAAGATTTTACCCTACCTTATTTTATAAAGAAAGGGTAATTGAAAAAAAATCAGTTTCTAATCTTGAAACATGTGGGTGGAACGTATTGAAATACATTATTTACAATCATTAAACAGTTCCCAGAGCACACCCAATGTTACTTCTTAAATGTCAGCGTAAATTAAAGATTTTCTGCTTTTACATTTTTATTGTCTGTTCTTTTATCGAATTGAAACACGAAACGCTCGATATTACATAACAATATTGAACTTCCTTTCTCCTAGAAGTGTAGAAACAATAAAATCAATATTTCTTTTGTTCATCAATTCCGTTAGGCATAATTTCAAAACAATAGTAATAGACCGATAGCCCATGACACATGTAGGCTTCATTATTTCGAATGGAAGCCGTTTTCACCATCGAGTTTCATGTGAAAAACAAGTAGAATAAAGCTATTCCTCAAGACCCAAACTTGATAATCGACGCTACAGTAGACATTGAAAATCTTATCATAAATAATAATAAATTTCAATAAATTATTTATTCCAAACAAAACAAGTCACTAAAAGTATAATCCTAACCGTAATAATAAGCTAAATGTTCAAAGTGTTCACCGTTAACATCATTGCAATGCTGCAGTCTAAGTTCAAATGATTGATTAACATTTGTCAGCATATTAACGTTAATAGATCGAAATGCCGCTCTGATTCTATCTTTCATGTTCTATCCAGTTGTCAGGGGAGTTTTATGAACCTCATTTTTTATAAAACACCAAAAAAAGAAATCAACTTTTATTAATGAATGAAACTAACTGTTTCTAATTAATTATACTATTTAATTAAAAAATTTATGAAAATTATTAAAGGATATTGATAATTATTTCGATATTGACATATCATCGTCAGAATGACAGAAGTTACATTTTATGTGATGATATGTCAATATCGAAATAATTATCAATATCCTTTAATAATTTTCATAAATTTTTCAATTAAATAGTGGAATTAATTAGAAACATTTAGTTTCATTTATAACATTAATATGAGTAGATTCCACAAAGTAAGGGTCCAAACAGTAAATTCAACTTTTGTTAAATTTGTTTCCGAATTCGGTATTGAGATGATCTCGTATAGAAGCAATATTATGAACAGGTGTACCATCATGCAAATACCAAATATTAAGTGGAACTTCTTCTAATGGAAAAATAAAAATTTACACTATTCATCTTAAATACTTCTTACTTAATTTTAGAAAACTAAAATGCATCATAAAAAATATATGTTTGGTTTGAAACGGAGTGATTCAACACTCTGTATTGTTCGAGATATTTTCAAAATATGCAGTATGAGTCTTTTTATGGAACTGGTGCTAAAGCATATTGTGTTAAATTATCAGAACGATTCAACAAGTCTGATATTTTGAAGAAGGCTAAAGGTATTTCTAAACATATAATTCAAACTCAACTCCATCTTAATGACTATAAAGAAATCGTTGAAACTGGTGGGATTGCATATAGAAAAATGTATGTTTTCATTTCCAATATGCATGCCATTCACACAGAATTAAAAAACAAGGTGGCTCTTTCTTCAAAGAATGATAAGAGGTATGTAATAACTCATGACACAAATACTCTAGCATGGGGTGTTTTCTCCTAAATCCATCTTCCAATTCAGGCACATTAGATGATCTTATCCAAGCATTAGAAGAAGAAGAAGCAGTGGAGAATTTTTTCAGTGATGTAAATATATAGAAGAATACTTAGATTCTACAGATTTTGATTTAAATGTAAAGTTTTAACAAAAAATAAATGTTATTTATATACTTATATCTTTTATTTAAACAAACAAAGGGTACTTCTGTAAAATATTTACCAGTCACAATAGTAGAACATCAAAACATACAAACACTTCTCTAATATTATACGGGTGCTGTATTAAAAGATAGTTACCAATAATAGCTTGCAATATTATAAACGTTGTAGTCAACATATCGACTAATACTGAATAAATGATATATCCAATCTTTTATATGATTTATATTTTAGACGTTTCACATTTATGTATATTACATTCCTATTATTATTTCGGGTGGTGGTGACAAACAAGCCTTTTTTTCTAATCGGACAGTGTTGGATAATGGCAAGGACTAAATATTGTTGTATCAATCAACCCCTCTCCTACTAAGTCACCAGAGTCATCCTCTTGCACATCACTATTTTTTACGATTTGCACATTTAACAGGCTATACAAATCACAGGGAATTACAAATTCATAGATAGTATCATGTTTGAAATATCTATAGCATATTCTAATGTTCTTATTATTTACGTCTTTGATACACCAATATACCGCATTTGCAGCGATACTTGCTAATCTTGGAGCACTATAGTATACACAGTCTGCATTTAAACTAATCTCTGGTGCCACACACCATTCTCTACTCTTCAATACCTAATAATTTAATTTTCATTCTGCTCTCTATATACCCCACTCCTATTATATAAAAGTTCAACTGCAGTCATTACCCTTTCCCATTTTGAACTCATTAAAGAACATTCATAGTAATTTAATAACATTTATTCTCTCCAATTAAATTTTTATTCTGCCCCGTATAATATATTTTCAATGAGCACCTACTTTCGCTACACTCTGTATAATTAATGTTTCATATACATTTCCCGTGTACTACATACTAACTTCCGCTGCTCTCTGTATATTATGATCCTCCTAGGTCAACTGCGTTCATTAATCCTGCTCATTTTGCTCATTTAGGATCCCCATTTAATATCTACTTTAAAGACGTCTAAGGACTGATTTTCTTAATAAATTTTTTGTTATCTCAAAATAACCCGCATATACCGAACTTTTTCGTATAATAGCATGGTACACCCTGTATATACGGTACCAAAAAAAAGTAAACTTGACAACTATTTTTCATCTGTACTTCCTTTCTTTTGGTAAATGTTGAAAAACGTTTTTAATTTTCCGTTATCGAAATTTTTCTTTAACGTTTCTTCCTTACCGGACCACCTTCAATTTTTGTTTTTGTTTCAGTAATAAAGCCATCGCTGATTACCTCAGCAGTAATGGGTATTCCGATGCTCTGGAAGCCTTCAAGAAAGAGGCCGACATGCCTGGCGAAGTCGAAAGAAAATTCGGCGGACTTCTCGAAAAGAAATGGACGTCTGTCATTAGGTTGCAAAAGAAAGTAATGGAGTTGGAATCGAAATTGAACGAAGCCGAAAAAGAATACATTGAAGGCGCACCGACACGAAATAAACGAACTCCTTCGGAATGGATACCTCGACCGCCGGAAAAATTCTGTCTCACAGGTACGATAACGATTTATTTAATAATATTCGAGTTTTAAAATAATTTTAATTTTTCAGGTCATCGAGCGCCTGTGACTCGAGTAATTTTTCACCCTGTATTCAGCTTGATGGTTTCGGCGAGCGAAGATGCCACCATCAAGGTTTGGGACTTCGAAACCGGTGAATTTGAACGTACTCTTAAAGGTCACACGGATTGCGTCCAAGATATAGCTTTCGATACTTCAGGTAAATATTATTTATTTATTTATATCCATTTAAAATATCCTTATAGGGCGTCGACCCAGCACTGTAGTGGAACGTCTCTGATGCGATAATTACAGTGAAGCAGAGTCGAACGCGGTTAGTACTTGGATGGGTACCCGTACATCCTGCAGCGAAACACCTTAGATTACTAGGATCAGTAGCATACAGTTGATCCGGTGAATCTTTTCCCATGCGTCATCATTCATATACAAACGCAATAAATCAATACATTAAGTAAAACGTAGGTCGTAGATTGATGGTTTAATTAGGATGTGGCTAAAATGACGGTGAACGTTATTTATTATTGTATTGAAGCTGGTGTAATAGATATTTGTAAATATTTTACAGCCATTTAGCAATATGCTACCTAATCATTTAATTTGAAAAAACTGTTAGTATTCCAGAGTTTTATGGGGCTATTCTGCAAACTTGCTTTTAAGGAAATTTACTTGCATAAGAGTTAGTATTAATAACAACTTCCTCAGTAGAAACTTTGCAAATCAGTATTGCCCTGTTAGGGTTATGGCTGGCAAACATTACTATTGGGCCGTCCCACCCATACAGTTCAACAATGAAAAATAAAAATCTTTTGGGTTGTAAAAATAAATAATTAATATTTCAAATATGTATATTTAAGACTCATATATATATACAATAGATTTTATTTAATTTTCCTCATAGTGAGAATCAGTATTTATATCTATTGTAATTGGTTGAATATCAACTATATTCTGCTCTCGGGCATACCACTTTTGAATAATTTCATGGGTATGCCTAACATATTTTTCACATTTAACAAAGTGCTCAGAGATGTTTTGCCAATAGATACAATTTCGCTTTCCCTCAATTAACAATTTAATGTAGTCAAAGTAACATGCTTCTTTAAAACAAAAACAAAAATTATAGTACAGATTCAATTTGAACAAATACTATATTTTTAATGATATTATGTTTGTTCATTTCATTAATGTTTTAACCTTGACTGTTCAAAAATAAGGTAAATTCAATAGTTGAATTAAATTGTAATGTAGTCACAAAACTACTAAAATCTATATAAATACCTTCCTAAATTTTTCTTGAATATACCATGATTTGAATACTCATTACAAAATACCTACACCTACATTTTACCAAAAAATTCTAATTAAATAGTTTGATATTTACTCTTTTGGTACATATCATATAATGTGTTCCGTACTGCCATCTTAGCTCCCTCGGGTAGATCAGTTGTTTTAGTTTTAGAACGAGTTCTGCTTTTGCCTGGGCTTGAAAGAATTGGATTATTTTCTTTTCTTTTTTTTTAGAGCATTGTTCGTCGAGATATTTTCAAAGTAGCAGCTACCCTCTAACATAAAAAAAATGATTAATAATAAGTATATTGCTAAACAAGCATGCACTTAAATTTACTTAATTACAGTTAACTGTAAATAATTGTCATATTAGTAAAGCATGATATATAGACGTCAAAAAATAATAGTTCAATACCAACCCCTTTTACTTTAGAAGTGTAATTCAGTGTCTGTTGGGGCATATAGCTCGAGAAGTAGTTGTTGCTTCTTAGTAGACGGTCTGCTCTTTGGAAATTAATTTTTCTAATTTTGTAAGGCGTTTAATAGTATTGAACTATTATTTTTTGACGTCTATGCACTTAAATATTTATGTTACCTCTTGAACACATGAAAGTGGTTCCAAAGGTCCTCCATTTCTTTTTTCTAACTCAAAATACTCCAACACATTCAGGACCAGCCCCTGTGTTTGCGAATTCAACGTTTTTCCAGGCATATTCTAAAAATAAAAACCATTCATAAATAGTTCTGGTCTTTCGGAAAATGAGGTCAATATTTTCTACATTGGTGGCAGCAAAATATGTTTCATATATTTCAGTTTGATGGAGTTCTATCCAGAATCATAATGAAATGTCAATTTAAGGTTAGTTTTCATTACGAAGTAAATAAATAAAAAGTAGATAAATAATATTTACTTACCACAATAATTCGAACACTCAGGTATAAGTTAGTCGTTATAACAACTGTTTTTGAAATAAATGTATATGCAAGGGGCAAAAAAATGGACAAAAATGTAAAATAAAAATGTAAACAAAGTCTTTGGTCTGTCAATATACAAATTCGCGGTTAAACCACAGAACTTCTGTTGTGTGGGTTACACCTAATCACGCACATTCATCATATGGCTAACTCTGTCTGTTATATTATGTTGTAATGGAACAAACGGTTTCATTTCGTGGGTTTAGATTCTGTGAGTAGAAAAGAGACGTACTACAAAAAGTAGTATGTGAATAATTTCATACATGGGAAAAGATTCAGCGGACCAACTGTATCACAGCTCGCAGGCATTCTACCAATGAGCACGAGGTATAATGTAGATATGCCGTCTTTCTGATGAGACTTAAAACCGAGGTCCCGAGTCCATGGATGTTGGGCTCGATAAAGATCTCTACCTCTGGTTGGAACACTAGTGGCAAATTTTCCGGTTGACAGCAGCAAACGAATGACATAATACAAGCGAACGTCTCTGATAACGACACTTTGGTCACGTGGAACGGGATTTATAATGTACGAACTATAGTTGTTTGATTTTTTTTTAAATCATATTTTTCTACTGAAACATTTCTTATTTTAGGCAAATTATTGGTATCGTGTAGCGCTGATATGAGTATAAAACTGTGGGATTTCCAACAGACGTACGAATGCGTACGCACTATGCTGGGTCACGATCACAACGTTTCGAGCGTATCCTTCATGCCGGCGGGTGATTTCGTTATTTCCTCCAGTAGAGATAAAACCATCAAGATGTGGGAAGTATCGACGGGATATTGTGTCAAGACATATTCGGGTCATCGGGATTGGGTAAGATTTGATTTGATTTTTTTTTAATATCCATTAAATTATCGACCAAATGTTTGAATAATATTGTAAAAATATCTTAGTCTAATCCACAGTTTGCTTTATACACTTAGGTAAGAATGGTACGAGCATCGTCAGATGGAACGTTATTAGCGAGTTGCTCTAACGATCAGAGCGTTAGGATTTGGGTAGCGTCTTCGAAAGAATGTAGAACCGAACTAAGGGCGCACGATCACGTCGTCGAGTGTATATGTTGGGCGCCAGATTCGGCAGCTGGGCCAATCAACGAAGCTGCTGGAGCCGATAATAGAAAAGGAGCTCACAATGGACCCTTTCTCGCTTCGGCATCTAGAGATAAAACAATTAGGTGAGTTTAACATTATATTGTAATTTAATTCATGGTTTAATATACCACCATGTTGCGGTGGTGAAATCTGCCGAAAATAGGTTTGAGGTAGAAAAGTAGGTAACCAGAAAGTGTTATTAGTGTGCCGCCACCCACATTTCACTCACTTAATAATATCAATGTTTCTGGTTACCTATTTTTCTACCTCAGACCTACTTTCGACACGCGCCGCCAGATCGCACTACATTTAGCCTGTTTCCTCTGATGATTTGAAAAAGATTCACCAGATGCAGCACTAGTGGGGGCTACACATGTTTTGATTTGAAATTAATGGAAGATGATGTACCTGGAGCAAAATTGAAGTTTTGCCAAAGTTCAAGACCATCTTGACAAACGATGGCTTGCATGCCGTGGTTTACCTGTTTCAGGTAATAAAAATGTAATCATAGTAAGGTTAGTTGTCGTTGACAGTACATTTTATATTTTGTCAAAGGATTAAATATTTTTATCATTGTCATTCTCGATACATTCTTCAATTCTTAAATATAAAAAAAGGAAACATTAACAAACGTATTTAAATCTTTGACAAAATATAAAATGAACTGTCAACGACAACTAACTTTTCTAAGTGTACATTTTTATTACCCGAAATAGGTAAACCACGTCATGCGAGCCATCATATTAAGTCCCGGACAAGATGGTCTTGAACTTTGGCAAATTTCAATTTTGCTCCAGGTACAACGACTTAATTCCATTTTTTTAAGTACGTTTAACGTTGCTGTCAATAGAGAAATCAAAATATGTGTACCCCCCACTAGTGCTACCTCTGGTGGATCTTTTGTAAATCATCAGAGAAAACAGGCTTATACGTTCCACCGCAACTTGGAGGTATGTAAAACTGTTTTTTAGTTAATTGTTGTCTCGACAGGGTGCGGCAGATAAACCGTTGATTAGAAAGTTATTTAAAAATTCGTTCTTTTTAATGGAGCACTTCATATATTTTTTTATTTTAGGAATTTCTACGTTATTGTCAATTTTTTAATTCATTACTTTTTGTCAATTTCCTATTTATGATAAAAATAATAATTCCACTTTGTAAACTATATAGCAATATGTGGTTCATGATATCTAAAAAAATTGAGCTTTTATCCAAATTTCATTTTAGGTTTTGAATTTATGTATCTATAGAGTGTCTCAAGTTGGATGATTTTGTAGGGTACTCTGAAAATTAGAATGGAAAAAAAGTTGTTAAGATATCATGACTTATTTTTTTTGTAAAACAAGCCAAGGGCCAACCAGTTCTTCGGTAGCTTGTTTAATTTTCGAGATATAGAACGATTTTCCAAAACTGCTATCTTAAATATCTTCTTCAACTTACTAAAATGTGAACGTGAACTTCCTAAAAATAAATTGCCTACTTCACTGAACTCTCCTCCTTCAGTTGTTTCATCAAAAGTTCTTCTATATCTCAAAAATCTGGTTGGATCATGGCAAATAAGTTATGGCATGTTAACTACTATTCTATATATCTTCCAATTTTCAAAATACTCTGCAAAACCACCATCCAATTCGGGACACCCTCTATATAGTGGAAATTAATAGTTTTCAAAAAAAAATTAATTCAAGAACGGTTTAAGATAGGATAAAGGAAGCTATGTACAAAATAACACAAATATTCCGAAAATCAAAATATATACAGAGTGTCCTATTGAAGAAAATGGAATTATATTCACCCTTTCTTTTTGATCTGCCATACCCGGTATAGTTACACTACTGAAAACAATGCCAGGAAAAAAATATCTTCTGTCTGCTACTTCTACATTTTCATGTTTTGTATGTATATTTTCAGGATATGGGATGTAGGAGCTGGCATTGCTCTATTTGTATTAACAGGACACGACAATTGGGTTAGAGGAGTAGTATTTCATCCAGGTGGTAAATTTTTGGTATCTGCTAGCGATGACAAAACGCTTAGGGTTTGGGACTTGAGGAATAAACGCTGCATGAAGACACTAGAGGCACACAAACATTTTTGCACATCTTTGGGTAAGTTCTAACATCTTTCTTATTTAATTTTTTTCTTGGAATTAAAATTGCTGCTAAAACAAAAGAAGAATTAGAGTGACTCAATTACTGTATTTTACATTGACACCCACTAAGTCGGTTAGTTATTTATGGAGTCCACTGTGTCGTTGATTCGATTTATAACATTATTTATTATTACTATCCACCCTATATATAGTAAATTTTATACCCATTTAGAATAAGACTATCCTTATTTATTATTAATAAATCGGTTGAAACAAAAAATTACCAACAAAAATGAACGTCGTAACTAATTTATTAGATGTCACGTTTTTGAAGTTACGTCAAATTTTGATTTCATGTTAATGTCATAACGCAAAATAAGATATAAAAATGCGATATTCTGATGAATCCAAAAAACTTATGCTTAATGTAGTAAAATATTTTCAAAACGATTTAGGATCTCGATTTAAGGCAATTCAAAAAGCGTCCGAAGCACTAAAAGTTCCAGAAAGCACATTATATAATCTTGAAAAACCAAACAGAGCTACAGATTTCGAATTTAGAAGAAATATGTCTGCAAGCGTTTCCCGGAGCAAAACCCGAATTACAAAAAATACCCTGCATTGTTTGAGGGAAGTAATTTATAAAATGTATGCGCGAAAGGATAAAATCACAGTAGAAACTATTTTACGGCAATTTATCGAAGAGTCTCCAGAAACTAAGATTTCCAAAGGTTCGTTATATTTGAGAATTAAAAAAATGGGTTTTCATTTCAAAAAACAGGATGGAAGAAAACATTTATTGGAAATGCCTGCAGTCAGATTAAAAAGAATATTATTTTTGAACAAATACCATGCTGCTAAAAGCGAAAAGCTCTTTACACCTGTTTTTCTGGATGAGACATGGGTTTTTAGTAAAAGCGGGGACAGAAGAATGTGGCAAGATGGTACTAAACACTGTGATTTAAAAATAACTGAAGTCTTAAAAGTATGGAATGACGTTGTAAAAAATGTACCGGAGCAACACTGGCAGAATTACATAAATCATACAGAGAAAATTATTTCTGAAGCATGGGAAGTAGAAAACAAACTGGACCTACTAAACATCGAACCTATGGTGATCTCTGTATCCAATGAATCCGATGATGAACTATCACTTTCCGAAAGTTATTCTGATTTAGAAACTGATTAAACTTTGCCTTGAAGATCACGTTGTCATTTTTTTAAAATCTAGAATTTGTACTTAATCGAACTCTGAATTGCCATATTTTTTTAAGAAAACTATGTATCTAGTTAATAACAATGTTTTTAAAATTAGTGCGCTTCTTTTATATTCTTTTATTATGTCAACATCTTTAGAATTTTATGAATTTCATAAAATTAATTTGTATTATTACAAACCGCCACTGATAATATGAAATTTCAAGTCACTACGCCAATGCAATAAGAAATATGTCAAGCATTTGACATGACAAAGGTCATAACCTAATTTTTTTCATGCGGGTTCAGATGGTTCAAGAAGCCGCATACGTTAAGTTACTAAAACGGCTGGTACCTCTAAATAGGTATTAATTTTACTATATATGTACTCATTATAATATTAATCTGCTCCTCCTTATGGTCAACCCCACATTTTCTTAATGGAACATTCTGTATATTTTAATGCCAATCCTTGAGATGTATATAGGGTGGATAGTTTTGATTTAAATGCTGTGTATATACATTTGAACTAAATTTTGAAGTATTATATTTGTGTTGCAGATTTCCACAAGGCTCACCCATACGTCATCTCGGGCAGTGTAGATCAATCAGTGAAAGTGTGGGAATGTCGTTAAATCCTACAAAGTGTCTGAATTTTAAATTTTGTTTTCCAAGCGGGTCGGAACAAGAATGTTCTGAAAAAAAATGACAGTAGTTCTTTTAATATCAGCCAGTGCGTGCAAGTAGAACATTTTGATTTAACTCATAATTTTAGTGCCTGGTTTCAAATCCGTTGATACAATCACTTCGACCCAGGTATAGGTTCCCCTCTCCCCTTTTCATTTCTTTTTTAAAAAATAAAGTTTATTTAACAATTTATTTAAGAAATAACTTATATATATTTTTTTTGTTAATTTTAATCCACAGCTCTAGAAGTTTCACGTGTAGTTTTTACTATGTTGAATGTTTTTTTTTAATGGATACGATATTTGTATAATTCTTATGTTTCTATGTGATATTCTGGTGGAATTTTTAGAGCGCAACTTAGCGTATATTTAAATATAGATGCTTTTTAGAATAACTCGCAAAATTCATGAGTAGCTAATTCAATAATTATTTAGATAGCAGAAATGTGGTTTTTTTTCAGCACTGGTTACAAAACCACGGATAAAAATCCGTACACTTAGATCACAATAATTAAAAAAAATATATATAACTATAATCATATTTCTGCTTAATAGTATTTTTACGGCCACTGTTCAATTTAAAGTAAAAAAAAAATCAACCTTAACTTCGTTTATTATTATCATTGAGAGACGCTCTTCGACAAATGGAGTCCCGATCTACAAATATTCTTAAAATACGCAAATTATGAGATACATTTTCAACAGGTTCGTTCCAACTAATCCAAAACTATCAGCGATTGTTATGAACATGCGCAATTGTATTTTTGCGTACCGACAACAATCTATTTCACGTATCATATCGAAGGGTGCTCCGGAGTGGAACAAAGAGACAGAAAAACGTTCTTATTACAATAATCCATGTCTTTTTTATCTTATTAAATAATCAACAAACAAATGTAAGGTTATGGGACTTGCTGCGCTGTGACAAACTTCACTAGTACCACAGAATAACCTACTCACACAGAAGTGACACCTTTTGACATGTCTATAAGATATACATTAGGCGATTTTTAGCGTGTGACTGGTAATAAAAGGTTAAAACTGTTTTGGCTCCAAATGGTAACTACTAAAATGTAAATCAGTAACCCCGGTAAAAACTTCGGTTACCCTGGTCAAAAGGTGGGTAACTGGCAATGGTTCCAACTCTCTCACTTATTTTGAAGCGTAAATGTCTCAACTGTTCTATCTACAGAAATGCAGTCGTCGTGAATTGACATTTGATTCTCTCGGATATAATAATGGAGCTGGAGAAAATTCAAATGGTGAATATTAGCTTGAATTATGAAGGTTCCGATGTTCTTCTTTGGGTGGATGAGGCCATTGACAACCAATTATCGTAACCGCTTTATTTTAGCGAATAAATAAACGTCTATTACCGCAAATTGGGTTATAACCAGCGGCTCGCTAAAAATCGCCTATTTTTGCTACCGTAAGCGATAATTTGACATTGATGACAGAATCAGCACCTAACATGCACTGGAGTTGTCTACTTTTCATATAACATCGCGTGGACAATAAAATGACAGTATCATCGAATAGTATTGGACGCTGTTTTTAATAAAAAGGAAGGTGTCGCTTCTGTATGAGTAGGTTATTCTGTGCTAGTACTACAGATTACCTAGAACTAGTTTCAGATTTCACCAAATGCGCGCATGAGAAACAAATTTGAGAATAATCCGGAACGCATCCCTGATTGTCTGTTGGAACGCTTGTTTTAGGACGTGATGTTTCACTTGACACATTTTCGACAAAATAATCCAAGGTCAAGAAAATAACTGTCAAATTTGTTCCACTTATGCCCGAATTTTAACTTAAACTGTATAAGAGAGGAAGCATAAGACCCGATTAACAGACTCGTTTCCACTGTGCAAATTGGAACAGCTGGTGCATGCACAACCATGCGGACGAAGATAAGCTCACTTTTAGGGAGAGTAAATTCGAATACTTTCCCGTTCAGTTGGAGAAATTGGAATCCTGTAGAAGTTTTGTACGAGATTGTTTTCTGTCCTCCCAACAGGCTCATCAAATAATATCTTCGTTGCCGCGCAATTTGCTCCTCTAGCGGATGCACCCACACCCTTTCTCGCTGAGACTGCCTTTTTCTTGTAAATATGGTAGACTACGACAGTCTTTAACCGTTTTTACTTTGACAGTCTGATTAACTAATAAATTTTTAAAATCCAACGCGCATCCGCCTGTCTCGGGATCAGTACCAGTACGTTGATAGAATAGATTCTAATAGATATTGAATTGATGAAGAATCTCATTATTTTATTTACTTAATTACAGTTTCCTGTAAAAATTGTCATATTTTAGTAAAGATAATAGTTTAATACTATTAGTTACTAAGTTACTTCTTAGTGAATGGTCTCTGTTCTTTGAAAAATATTTTTCAAAAACTTTGTAAGGCGTTATAATAGTATTAAACTATTATCTTCGACATCTACACATTATTTTACATTTCACTCAGGTTTTATTATATTAATACTTCATTTCTATTATTACCTTTTAGGGGGGGTTATTGTTATAAATCTTTGGATTTGATCTATTTTACTTCCAAAAATAAACTCCAGGATACTTTACATCGTACTGTATAGTTTAACCTATCCAATTTACCGGTTATAAAATGTATCAACTGCTCTAGTTAAAACAATAGTTGAACTGTCTGCTCCATCATTTTGAGTCGGAAGTCGTATTTTAGCGCCATTCAGTTGAAACTACTCTTATGGAATTTTTAACTCCCTATGCATATTTAACCCTCAACGGGGGTTCTCAAGTTAGTTTAATTGCATTGTGGATCGAGTAAATAAGTAATTACAATCTTTGAACTGGACTAAGCCGGCGACGCAAGCGGCCTTGTCACTGGCATAAATATCAGACGCAGCGCTGCGGAAATAAATTCGACTATACAAAGCTGCTTGTTCAGTTCGTCGCTGACAGGCACAAACGTAGAGTCTCTTCAACTACACATAATTAACTAATTTCAATAAAATTTTGTCAGTGTGTCTACTACCCGCTATGCCGCGGAAATTGCTTTGATCATTACCGACATTGGCCGCTGGCAAAAACAGTTGGCCAGCCCGGACAAATATTTTATTTTAAAACTTCCAGCGGCAAAAGCTGGCTGGCCATGACCAGTGGTTATTTGAAGCAGCAAAAAACTTTCTACAATAATAAAACTCGAGAAATCCAAGGGTGACTCAGAATATGGGTTAAACAGGTCATGAAAATATTGCTATGGAACATTTTTAAAAGGTCCTTAAAATTCTACTCAATCTCAAGGCCATTAATATATTTTGGAGTGAATTACACCCGTTGTTGAAAATTAGTATCCCGCTCATTAATAAGTTCGCACTTCCTGACGGATTTTCCATTTTTTTCTGGTCACCCTGTATATTATCAGATATTGTTAGTTAGGATGCAAATTGTAGTCGCATTTATACTAAGTACTAGATATTTCAAGAATATGTTGTTGAAAGTTAAAGTTGATTTCATAATTCACAAAATATTACACAATTTATGTAGTAAAAGTTGGCACAGCTAAAATTTAGCATACGCTAGTTTTTATCAGTTGATAAATTCAATTATGTGACATTCTAAATAAAATTGCATTTTTGTTTAAAAACTGTCTCATTTCATGAACTGTTCTTCTTTTAAATTTGATCTTAGTCTTAAATGATATCTTTCAAACTTCAGTCATCTAATGTTAATTGTCGATTCGAGTTTTAAATTTCTTATGATCTTCTCGCTAAGCAAAAATAAATATCCAAGTTTTTGTCAATCTTTTGAGGGTTTAGTACTTGGGAGTATTTCACAAAAATAACTTGAAACAATACTCCAGGTAGTTGGCTCAAAAGGGGGACAAGGTTTCTCTGCTTGCTTGAATCTGCATGTTGCACAACTGTTTATGTAACCATTCATGTACTTTACATGCATATATTATTGTACTCTTTAATAGAAGTGAATAAATACTTGTCTGTATATATTTAAGAATAAAGTATCTTCCCAATGAGTACTTTTTTTTATTTACTTACCCTACATGGTGTCAAGAACGAGGGCCTAGCTGCAGAAAGGCTCCCACCAATCAGAGTGTATATATTTTGAGCAATGTAAATTGCATAAATCAAGAAGTAAAAATATGGTATAATTTGTATTCCACATGAAGCTTTCCAAAAAGGGGAATTTTTGGAAATTCTTTGATATTTTTTCGATAAGGGAAAGGGAATAATTACATTGCACAAATTATATACAATGATTGGTGGGAGTCTTTCTGCAGCTAGGCCCTCGTGTGTCAAGATGAAATAATTCGAATGGTTTTGAAAAGATGACGCTAGTTATAGTATACCATGATTGTATTCACTGCAGGTCACTGAAGAA
Organism: Lochmaea crataegi; assembly: GCA_947563755.1. Taxonomy (NCBI): domain Eukaryota; kingdom Metazoa; phylum Arthropoda; class Insecta; order Coleoptera; family Chrysomelidae; genus Lochmaea; species Lochmaea crataegi. The sequence goes on from OX387424.1 coordinate 62,652,250, forward strand.
AGTGTCCAGTTAAGGGAGAGGAAGGTAGGATTGGACCACCGTTTTCTTGCGTGAATTTACGAATTTTCAAGATAAAATAATTGGAAGAAAATAGTTCTTGATATTTTGAATAGATGGCGCTAGTTATATTATACCGTCATTGTACTCACTGCAGAGTACTAATGAAAGTGTCCAGATAAGGGAGTGAGCGGGGGGATTATTAGGAGCACCGTTTTCTTGCGTGAATTTCTGAATTTTTAAGATGAAATAATTAGAAGAAAATAGTTTCAATTGAATAGATGGCGCTAGTTAAAATACCATCATTGTACTCACTGCAGAGAATCAAAAACCCTTCGAATGAGGTGTACTCGACCTATAGTGACATTTAGGATTATAAAGGCATTTAAGGAAAAGGTGGCTGTTCAAGTGAATCTGTATTTAACGCTAAAAATGGCTAAAATGATTCCCCCCTCGAAAACAAAATTGACGTATCGCGGCAATTCTAATATTTTGGAACGTAGTTCAAAATAAGCCGGGTGTAAAGTTTCAATGAAAAAAAAAACGTAAGAGTCCAGTCATGGGACTGCCAGAAGTGAAAACACCAAAAATGAATCCCTTTTAAAAATTTCATCGTAAGCCAATCGTAATTAAATGAAATTTCTTACAAATAAATTAACCCTCTTAAAATTCTATCGTTCGCCCATGGTAGATGTAAATTTTTACAAATAAATTATTCTCTTTTAAAAAGTTTTCTGTACGCCTATGGTAGAAGGAAATTTTTACAATTAAATTATTAACCCCTTATAAAAAAAGTACAGATATGTACACAATAAACATATAGCTCATGGGCTACGTTCATAAACTTATTCAGAGTAAGGATAGTTTACTCCGAAGCGTTCATAAATTTACTCTACCAGTATAGAGTATGCTTTTATAAACGTTCAGAAACCTACCCGGAGTAAACTCTGCATACTCCGCTTTTTAATGGAGTATTATATACTCTGACAGTTATGACAGTTTGGCTTATACAGTAGTTCAGTTCAGATTACTGCCAGGTTATTTTTATTGATAAATTGATATTATTTGATTATTAATATTCAACTCATCCATGGACAATTAATTTCTATTTTCGAAATGAACAATATAACCCCAAATTCATACACAACACAATGACATTTGATTTGCCTTCGACCGGTGAAGCCTCTGAACGGTTACTCCGAGTAACCATCAAACATACTTTTCTAATCACGTGATCATATTCTTCTCTACTCACTGGAGTAAGTTTATGAACGCAGCAATGGAAAGCGTGACGATGATTTACGCAACACTTCATTGTTAATTGTGTTGCATAACCAAAAGTATTGTGTAATGTGTGTTGCAGACAACGAAAAATCCAAGTTTTTTTCCACCAAAAAAGTGCTCAACGCGCCTAAAGAAGTTTTCACTTCAAAAAAACAAAAAGTAAGTTCAAGAGATCCCCAACATAGATAACTAAAATATTTTGGTAATATTAATTTGTTGTTGGATGCATTGTCCTTGTTGTATAGAAAATAGAACTCTCCTGCTGTTTTTAGTTCAAAACAGAAATCACTGATAATAAAATTGCACATCACACATCTCTAGTATAGTTTGACATATTGACATTAGGCAATACAATAATTTGAGAATTTGAGGTTATTTTTGAGAGAACGGAGATCAATGGAGTAATCTTTAATTTTTTATTAAAACTTTATACAATAACTTTATTCTTCCACCATGTCCGTTGAAACAAAATTGAAGCAAGGTCCAAGAGAAGGAGTTACTTACCCTTTGCACCTAGTTTATTGTGGTAATTGTTCTATGCCGATAGAGGTATGTGGCAGATATATATTTTTTTAGATTATCTCAAAATGATATTTAATTGTATGATTTTCTGTAGTATTGCGAGTACTATCCAGAATATGAAAAATGTAAACAGTGGTTAGAAGTTAATTTGCCATCAGAATTCGAGAAAGTGAAAATTGGTGATGACAATCCAGTTGAGGAGGAAAAGAAAAGACAAAAACGCGGCGGCAAGGGTATGATTAAAACGAAGAAAAAGGAAGATGGTCCCAAACAAGTTTGTGTATCTAGGGCCCCAAGAGGCAAGAAGAAGTCAGTTACGGTAGTCACTGGTTTAAGTAGTTTTGGTAAGAATTTGATGTTTTAGAACAAATGTATAGTAAATTTTATACACATTTAGAATAAGACCATCCTTATTTATTATTAATAAATCGGTTGAAACAAAAAATTACCAACAAAAATGAACGTCGTAACTAATTTATTAGATGTCACGTTTTTGAAGTTACGTCAAATTTTGATTTCATGTTAATGTCAGATGGTTCAAGAAGCCGCATACATTAAGTTACTAAAACGACTGGTACCTCTGAATAGGTATTAATTTTACTATATAATACTGTTTGTAGGAACAAAAACCGATAATTTTATAATTTAATTACAGATATTGATCTGAAAGTTGCTGCCAAGTTCTTTGGAACCAGGTTTGCATGTGGTTCTTCTGTAACAGGTGATGATGAAATTGTTATTCAAGGAGATGTCAAAGATGATTTATTTGATGTTATTCCAGAAAAATGGCCAGAGGTAACAATATTTTTAATAATTTTAACCTTTAAAAATAAATTACATTCTTTTGTTTTAGATTGATGAAGATTTCATAGAAGATTTAGGTGACCAAAAAAGATAATTTATGAAAATTATAGTTTCTTAAGATCATTAATCATTTGTAAAATTAAATTTTATTTGCTACTTCCATGTTTTGTTACAAATTGCTATCCCAAATGTACCATTTACCTGATGAATCAGTGCAGCATTCATGGAAAATCTGAAATAGGTTTATACTTATACAGATCTCACTACCGCAAGAAAAGTGAGACTACTCGAAAAAGCAGTGTTTGAGAAATAGTAAATGATATGATATATGTATTTTTGGAAGTACATTATTTGATACACTATACCTTGTTTTTAAACTAGGAGGAGCATTTTAGGAAACCTCAAACACACCACTAAAAGTAACTAGATTGGGAGAGTGTTCCGAAAGGGTCGTGTTCAGACTTTTTGAATTAATTGACAATTACGTGAAATATGTTTTGTACTGCTGGTAGTTGTCGTAGCCAATGAGGGATCAAGGCATGACAGACATCGAATAATCATTGGCCACAGGCCATAGCGAAAGTAGTGAGCAAATGACACATTACTGGGAAAAAATGTATGGTTATAATAGGTATTTTTTGTAAAATTTGTTAATAATTTAAGGATAAATAAGTACGTAGAAAATGCAATTGTATGTTTCAATTATTCTTTATTTACTTTGGAAGCTTAGGTATAGCACAAACTAAAAGTAAACAGAGGTTTTGATATCGAAAAATGCGATAATATTGTACTGCAATGTATGTAAACCTTGATGTAAAAATATTTAGAAAAATAAGATTTTACTTGGAAACTTATATTATTAACAAGAAAGAACGAGCATGGATTTTGTTCATCAAACTGAATAAATAATAAAAATAGCACTTAACTTGGTTGGAATATAATACTTTGTTAAAAACCAAACAAACGCAAAAAAGGGGTACAGTTAGATTGAACTAATGAATATTTTCATATAAATAAACACAAAACTGACAAATGTCGTTGTCAGTTGCATCAAAAGAGCTGTGTGAAACGGGCTGCAATCTGACCAATCACTAGGCAGCAGAAATGACAACTTAAATTCAAATCGCTCCTCTTAGTTTAAAAACAAGGTATACCTATTAATTATATTATGAATCTGTAAATCAGTTTTTGTTAAAAATGTGGTGCAAACAGGTGACGTTTCCGAGTTGTGTCACTTTTCTTGCTTTTTTAACACAACTGTCCCCTGTGGATAAATTTTGAGTTAGAGATGTGAACATCACATTTTTCACAGTCATGAACCCAAAATTGGCATTTTTTTAATTGTCACTTTTCTTGCCAAGGTTATAAATAATTTTTTTTGATCTCTTCAATATTACTGGTGAAACTCATTCTAGGTGACCATCTACACCATAGTGGTTTCGATTAGTTATCTGCTTTCAATTAAATTTGTCCAACCTTGAATTTTTATATTACGAAAGTGGGTTCTTGTGGTATCTTGGCTGCAGCAGTAATATTTTTTTATTAATAAAATAACACTTAACATTTATATGTATCTAAATATTATTCACTCCGGTTCTTCTTCATTATCTTCCTCCAATTTTTCTTTGATAATATGAGGAAAATGTTTTGCAACTATTTCTAAAATTTCTTGGACTTGTTCTTCTGTTAACCTCTCTTCACTTTCTTCTACCATCTGCAAAAAATTATGCAACAATAAAAAAAATCAGATACATTCGCCATTTGACCACAAACAAAAAGAAGTTGCTGTTGGCATTTTTACTGAAAAGTACCAAAACCTTCACAGATTTACACACTGTCAAAGATTAAATTACTTATTTATACTATAAGGGATGTAAGTAACATTTAGTAGTCGAGAAAGATTTTGCGCTCGAGCGACAGCGAGGGATGGCTGACAATAAAGACTAGTAAATATACTTACATCCCGTAAAGTATATAAGATTTTTTCTCCTACACTCAGAATTTATTTTTGGATTTTTATTAATTTAATTCGATCAACAACGTCAAGCTGACAGTTTATTATCAAAAGTTGACATAAATTGAAATTATTGATTTGTATAACAGCCAAATGGATATTGAAGAATCAGTAAATATCATTTGTCTGTTGCTGCCAGAAAAATCAAGGGAGAGGTATGAAGCAACGTATCGATACTTCAAGAAATGGTGCCAAACAAAGACTGCATAAATTATTACCACCCGAGGGTGGTAAGTTGACTTACAACCCATCGTCAAAGGCAATTGTTACTTACATCCTTCAAAACAGTGTCAAAATGCGTTGTTTGCAATAAAGGGAGGAGAAAAATATTGTTTTTATACCTACACTCATCTGAATGATATTATGTTGGATACAATTTGTGTGTTTATATTCTAGTAGATTTTTGTACAGGGCACTTACCAATTGTATTTCTAAAGCTGTTGTTGGAGGTGAATTTATAATCATTAGTAGTTCAGTCTTATTAAGATTAAAAGCTGCTAGATCTTTCATACAACTTCTTATGTTGTCAGAGTTTTGATCATTAGAATGGGTATTTTCTAAGTATCTAATCGTCTACAAATTAAAGAAACATTAACTACTATAATATTTTTTTTACAATCGAGATGTGTAGTTTACCTCGTACGTAATTGTTGCAAGCTGTCCTTTATGTTTCTTTTTGCCATCTTTAATTTTTTGTAGATGTTTAAATACTTCGTAGTTACTTAAGGATGCACAGTTACTGTTGACTCTGAAAAATATCGAGTATTAAAGTAATCTTTATTTTTTAATAAGAATGTTACATTTCCATAATCAGTAAATATAATCATTAAAATTTCAAAATTAAGACGATCAACAAATGATGAAAACATGGAATAATATAGGTTATATTCTTCTTTAAAAAATCAAGGACCGTGGTAGCCCATTATGTTGATATGGTTGAAAATTTCACATTGTTGTTTTTACTATTTTCTAACATTTTCTTAGAAGCTTGGTTTACTTATTCAAATCCACGAAAATAAAAATAATACTAGCTATTTTTAACGTTAGAAACTTCTAAAAAAATTGGACTGAAAACTAAATGTAATTATTTTTCCAATAGGCAACCAATTTTACAAGCAGTATTAAGTATTGCCTAAAACAGCACTGAAATTAGCGTTACATAATAAATGTTTATGTAATTCATTGAAGCAGGACATTTTCTTTCTCGATCACGTGTTTGCTATTGACTTAGCGATGAGGGATTTAATCATCTAATTCATTACAGATAAAAAAACGTAGAGTCCAGTCATGGGACTACCGACACAAGGGAAAACACCAATAGATGAATCCCTTTAAAAAAGTACACATATGGAGAGCGTGTCGATGATTTATGCAATACTATATACGTTTCACTGTTAATTGTGTTGCATAACCGAAAGTTCACCCAAAAAAAGTACTCAACGCGCCTAAAGTTTTCACTTCAAAAATGGATCAACGTGTTACTGAATACAACTGAGAAAGTATCCATTTTATTGTCTTATCACTTCATCTGCATTTGCAAAATCGGTTGTTTCCATCGCTCGCCGTGTTTTCCAAGCTGCTGGCGATTCTTTATTCACAGTTGTTCCCGAGTAACTAATTTATCTAGGTTTTGGTTATGTCGTTCGTTGTTGGCGATATTGAAATTTGATTGGCTATAAAGATGACTTTGACAAGTCAATGATCACGTAGAGCTAACTCCAGTTTTCATTGGCCGAACTGCAATAACGAAAAGCAGAGTTTCTTAATCTGGCTTTAATTACCAAATTGATTAAAATTATTTATTTTTTGTGTATATTAATTATATTCGTCTAATTTTATTTTGGATGATATCCAATACTTCCTACTTATATGTAGGCAGAAAACTATATGGTATATTTCACCTGTATAACATAAATGATCTCAGATCAATAAAAAAATCTAATTACTCACTGTTGCAATAAAACTCGAATACATAAAATAAAAAATGTAATAAAGCTTATACAAGCCATTTAACTATATAATAATTTCTCTTCCCAACTCTAAGTAATGTTGAATTATTTTTAAGCCTATGGACATCTAAATTTATAACTTCACTGGGATTATTAACTCTTTGTTGATTCATATAAAATCCTCCTGCTGTGATTATCCTAAGAGCATCATCTACAAAAAAAAACTCAATGCAAATACACGAAAAAAACTGATTACAACAATATCTTACCTTTTGATGGAAAACACCCAGCTTTTAATGACAAATCTAATACGCTCTGGCCCGCTTCTGATAATACTTCAACAATTGTTGCCCCACTGAACAATTGAGCTACCTCTTCAGAATTCATTTCACCTAATGCTGCAATACTTCCCTCATATAATGCTTTACTTGCTTTTTTGGCTCTTTCTAAACCTTCTTCACCATGTACCAAAAGAGTTACCTACAACATTCCGCAATATTTAAAAACTTTCGATACATGTAAAATAAATAATATATTTACTTGTTCGGCAAGTCTTCTTTGTGGTAACCTTTTCTCAGGCTTTTCTTTATGTTGTCTCATTAAATCTGTTATAGTCCCGATTGGATCAAAAGTAAATAATTTAAGAAACTTTTCAACTTCAGAATCAGGCTGTCTCATCCAGAATTGATAGAATGTAAAGGGAGATGTTTTTTCATTAGAAAGCCAAACTGCATTACCAGCGGATTTTCCAAATTTATCACCAATTTCAGTTGTTATCAAAGGAAGTGTCAAGCCTACAAGAATGAATTTTCAACTTGAAAAAAAAAAACGGTTTTGATTCATTTATTTCTCATACCATATACTGCCTTTTTACATGCTTTGCTTATTAACTCATGTCCTGACATAATATTTCCCATTTGATCATTACCTCCAATCTAAAATAAAAAAATTCTGATTGTAAGTATAGTAAAATTAATACCTATTTAGAGGTACCAGCCGTTTTAGTAACTTAACGTATGCGGCTTCTTGAACGTTATGACATTAACATGAAATCAAAATTTGACGTAACTTCAAAAACGTGACATCTAATAAATTAGTTACGACGTTCATTTTTGTTGGTAATTTTTTGTTTCAACCGATTTATTAATAATAAATAAGGATGGTCTTATTCTAAATGGGTATAAAATTTACTATATATGAGTGAATTGTTATTTTATGGTTATGAATTCCTAGCATTCCTATTATTTATAACAATAGAAATATATCACAAAATCAAGGATCTACACATATGTAATTTATTTTATACACATGTGCTTCATCAAAATGATATCTTATTACTTGAACTTTACCTGAAACAAGCAGTCATATGTTTTAAATAAATGCAACCAATCATATGCTTGGAACAACTGATAACTAAACTCTGTAAAACTCATTCCTGTTGGAGACTGCAGTCTTGTTTGAACACTTGTTCTTGATAACAATGTACCCATCCTTAGAAATCTCCCTGCTCCTCCAATGAGATCTACTGGATCCATTACTTGGTACCAGCTAGCATTATTAAGTAACCTTTAAAAAATTGTTGTTATACTTAAGTAACATTTAGAAGTGGTGAATACCTAACAGGTTTTAAGGGATCCTTATCTTTCCATAAATATTTTTCATGATTTGTAAATACTGTACTAATATTTTTAGAAAGTCCATTAATGTTGTCGTTTATAAATCCTTTCGACAACTCTTCTCGTTCTGTGTTTCTTCCACTAGGGTCACCTATTTTACCAGTAGCACCTCCTATCTAAAGAAATTTAGCTAGTTAAAGCCTTTGTGGTGACCTATTTGATAGCTTACCAAGGCAATAGTTTCATGGCCTCCCCTTTGCCAATGTAATAAATTAACTAAAACCAATAAGTTTCCAACATGTAAGCTGTTTGCTGTTGGATCAAAACCTGCGTACACTCTTTGTGATCGTGAATTCAGTAGATCTGTGACAATATTTCTACAAGAGAACTTCAATTTAATAATAATAAAATAAATAATTAGTGAACTTACGCTGCATTGTCAGGAAAAATATCTTCAAACATACCGCGATCCTTTAGTTTCATTATATTTCGATTTGAGTAATGTCTGTGGCAACATGTTATGTTAGTTTTTCCATAATTAAATAAAAATTTTACAAACATTATGAACTTTTCAAACTTTATTGGTTAATTTGATAGGTTATCTTCTTCTTCTTGGATAATAACCCCCGGGGATAATTTGCCTAGTATTTCATAGGTTATGATCACAGTAAATGAGAAGAATCTAGATTGTTTAAAAAAAAAGAATAATATATTCTCGAATGTAGGAATTGAATACGATATTTCGAGAATAAAATCTCATGTTAATGTGTATATTATAATGATTATAATAAATAATTATAAATCCTTTGTCCTTTTTCAAGGAATTCAAGAAATATATTGATGAACATAATATTTTTAATAAATGTCCATGCAGCTGATTTATTTCCTTAAGTTGGTAGATAGAGAAATAAAATTGTTCTGTATTGGTTGGTATTATACGATTTCGTCAAATCATCCTTTCAAATTTAAAATTATTAAATTTTCAATCGGCGATTATTCTCAAGTTTCTAGTTTTATTATTTAAATAGTCGATTGATGTTTAAGAAAAATATATGGAATATTAACTAAAAATCTAATTTTCATTTCATATTAGGTTTCGGTAACTAGACAGTGAGGACTAAAGAAATGGCGGTAGCATCATTAACAGCTCCCAGAGCTGTTGTGAAGGAAGATGAGGTATGTAAAATGTTAATATACATAGCTTTTCAACTCATTAAATATGTCGTATTTCTTTTAGTCTGATGAAGACAAAGAACTACAGAGTGAATTAAAACTTCTCGTCGACAAAATAACTGTAAGTAAACGAAAGTAATTCTATAACAATGTATTAGATTTGATCAATTACTGTTTAGGGAACTGATCCACAGTTAATACCGTCAGCGATAGAAATGATGAAGTATTTAATTCGCACCTCTACTACTTCAATGACTTCTGTTCCGAAGCCGCTTAAATATTTAGCTCCTTATTATGACTTGCTGAAGATCACCCATGGAAAAATTCAAAATGGAGATTTGGCGAAAAGTGTTGCTGATATAATATCTTTACTCGCTATGGGTACAGCCGGTGGGGAGGAAGCAAAAGCTAATAGAGATTGCTTAAAGTACTGCATTCAAGGTAATTATAATAATAAAAAGTTCCCTCTCTAGTTCTATATAAATATGGTATTATAGGTACAATGAAAAACATTGGAGATTGGGGACATGAGTACATTCGGCAACTAGAAAAAGAAATCGTACAGCAATGGAATTTCAGCTGCGAAAAAAGTTGTAAAATGTTAATGCCTCTTATTCACGACATCATGACGTTTAATTTTACGCATAACGCAGAAATCCAAGGCTGCGATCTTTTGATGGAAATTGATCTTTTAAATATTTTCTTACCGAACTACATGAGCAAACATAATTATCAAAGGATTTGCATGTATCTTTATTCGTGCGCTAAATACGTAGATGATATTGAAAGGTCTAAAATAATGAAAATAATAAGTGATGAGTATATGAGATTCGAAGAATATGTTAAAGCGTTGATTGCTGCTATTCAAATTGATGATTGTGCTTTGGTTAAAAAAATACTAACTATTTGCAGTGACAGGTAAGTTATTTATTGACTTATACTTAAGCTAGGCGGATTCATTCAACCTTTATTAATAATTACATTTTAATTATATTGTAATTACATTCCAATTTTCCTTCTTATTTTAAATATATGCCGCCGATTTGACAGCATGACTTCAGCAAAGCGCAAACTCAAAAGTGCACTAACTAATTATATATATATATATATATATATATATATACAGGGTGTCATAGAATAACTATTCCTAATTTTCCGAAATGACAGAGGGCACTTGAATAAACATTTTTTATGAATAAACTAGTGCATGTCCGGTAATTTTTCAGTTATTTCGAAGAATTCGGCAGTCTACACATCGTTATAACTTGAGTATCGAAAATGGTGGTCGTAACTTCGAACAATTTTTATAAAGTTTGATCCTTGATTATATACTATACTCAAAGGGTTTGATGCAGTATTATTTCTAACATAACGTTTCTTAACTTAATTGCTTCAATTTAGTGAGTAACTACTCTTTCCTGATGTAATTGTTTTTAAAGATTTCTAGTTTATCATGACAACGAGAAATTTCCGAACACCAGTTTATTAATAAAAAATGTTTATTTAAGTGCCCTCTGTCATTTCTGAAAATTAGGAATAGTTATCCTGTGACACCCCGTATATAACTCTGATTATATATTGTGGCTTTTTGGCTTTATACAGAAAAATACCTATTTTCAAAGTAGGTACACACTTTATTTTATTGAGCTTTCGTTGCACTTCGTCAACTTCATCGTAACAAAATTCGTGATTAAAAAATAATATCAAAAATCTCCATTATATAAAAAAATACAGAATAATTTCGTGAAAAACACGTTCAAATTTTGATTATTTTATCAAACTAACGTTAAAAATTGAAAGTGACAAATGAAAAGTTTAAAAATTCGTGTTGGTAAATAGCAATTTCAAAGGTGGTATTTAATAATCAAAATTTGAACGTGTTTTTCATGAAATTATTTTGTATTTTTTTATATAATGGAGATTTTTGATATTATTTTTTAATCACGAATTTTGTTCCGATGAAGTTGACGAAGTGCAACGAAAGCTCAACAAAATAAAGTGTGTACTTTGAAAATAGGTATTTTTCTCTAAAAAGCCACAATTTATAATCAGAGTTATTATATGACTAGAAATGAACAATACAATTTATATATATGTGGTTACAACAAGATTTTTTTCAGAGTTGTTCTCTATCAACTAGCCTTCATATGTGCTCGTCATAATTATAATGTCGATATTGAACCAAACTGTAACTATTACGAAGAACTTATTGGCATTTTAAGTAACAGCCATTTGAGCAATTATTTTTTAACATTTGCTCGAGAGGTATGTATAAAGTGTAGACATTATAAGAGAAAGCATTATACCGGAAAACTTTTTGTTTTTAGTTAGATATTCTTGAACCGAAAACACCAGAAGATGTGTATAAGACGTGGTTAGAGCCAGTTCATCCTCGCATAACTATATTGGGTGTCAATGTGGACAGTGCCAAACAAAATTTGGCTTCTTCTTTTGTGAATGGTTTTGTTAACGCTGGCTTCGGTAGCGACAAACTTCTTACGGTAGAATCAGGTAACTATAAACTCTTTTAAAAACTTTGAACTCATATCTGATGTCGTTATATTTCAAAGGGAATAGATGGATCTATCGAAATAAAGAACATGGAATGTTAAGTGCAACAGCTTCTCTGGGTCTTCTTCATTTATGGGACGTCGATGGTGGACTAACACCCATCGATAGATATTTATATTCTACCGATGGTTACATCAAATCTGGTGCTTTACTCGCGCTGGGTATTGTTAACTGTAGAGTTCGAAATGAATGCGATCCGGCATTAGCTTTGCTCGGAGATTATGTGGCTGCAGATAATGAAACTATTCAAATTGGTGCACTCATGGGAATAGCGATAGCGTATGCAGGTAATATTATATATAATTTAAAGTAGTTTTTCTGTTGTGAGTTTATTAAAAATCCTTAGTCCTATCTTAACCCTAATAAGTTAAATGATATAGGTTACGTTATGTTGTTTATAAAAGTCGCTAGTCCGTAACTTTTACTTTTTCGGACCAAGATAATGCGCACGAACTTTTAGTCACTGTTAATTTTAGGTTCGCATCGAAAAGATGTAATAGAGCTGTTGTTACCCCTAGTCTTCACTGCCAAGTCTCAGGAAGTTCTTGGAATTGCTTGTCTAGCATTAGGATTTGTCTCTATTGGTAAATCGGATAACGAGATACCCTCTGCGATTCTACTCAACATTATTGAGATGAATAATACAGATCTATTGAAATCGGCATTTATGAGATTAGTTGGATTGGGTTTGGCGTTGTGTTATTTCGGAGCCAGGGAAGGAATTGAAGTAACTGCCGAAGCTTTGAAAGTTATAGAAGAACCTTTTAAAACTTGCGTACAATCCATGCTATTGATGTGTGCTTATGCTGGTAGCGGTAATGTACTAATTATACAAGAATTGCTGCATATTGTTGGTAAGTGTAAACCAATATACACTTTTTCTCCATTTGTATAAAACTTTTTGCGTCACACTGTATAAGTTTTTAATTGTTTTACAGCCGTATTCATTATAGTCTGTAGTTATTTACCTGTCAGACTATTCAAACAGTCAGTCTCTGACGAATAAGCACCTTAAGCGAGTGATTTTCAACCTTACGAACACTCAAAACTTGAAGTGCGCATGCTAATATGTCAAGTCAATACAGAGTCTACAGACATACATGAATTTAATTCTGTGGTATTCACAAACACATAACCAAATTCTCTTAATTTTCAAGTATTTTGAAATATTCTTATTACAGGAGAAAAGGTAGACATACCGGCGAAAGAGAAAAATGAAAAGATCGAGAAGAAAGATAAAAAAGAAATGAAAAATAGTTTTACTAAAATAAAACCTCCGAAAAAAACCGAATGGGATTACGCTATGGGACAAGCAATGGCTAGTTTAGCTGTAGCTGTTGTTGCTATGGGAGAAGATATTGGTAAGATTGTCAATTAGGCGTATATTTATTGAATACACCATATTTACAATTCAATAAAATTATAACATATTCATTTTCATAGCTCATCAGGAAGCCAATGGTGTGTTTAACCTTTTTTAGAATCTTAATAAATAACGTTGTGTGCAGTTATTTATGCCATATGCATTATGAAGTTGATCCTTGATCGGCATCGATAATAATAATTTTATTCTTTATTGAATAACAATATCTTGCACTAGCATTCTTTGGCATCGATAATAATAGTTTTATTTTGTCTGATATACCTTCTTCAGCTATTAAATTTGACGTATCTGTAATAGGCGAGCGGTGCACCCCTAAAAAGATGCACAAAAAAGCGAGTTGACCGACCACTACAAAACGCAAGGAAAAAACCAATTGGGATCGATTAATTATATTATTAGCAACAAAAAACCTCAATAACATTTTTTTGTCCCGATGGTCAGTCATTTGTTATTAACCAAAAACTTGCAAAATTACGGAAAATGAAAAAATCGTTACGCTAATCATTTTTTAAGGTAAAATGGATAAAAATAAACACTTTTTGACTCTTGATATTTTTTCGAAAAATGCTTTGTTTTCAAGTTATCGGCAATTCAAACTCAAAAATCGACCGAAAAATGGATTTTTCGAAAAATTTTTTCTCGGCTTCTACCACAGCTTTTTCAAATTTTCAAAATGCAAATTACTCGTGAAAACATATACTATTAGATGGTATTTTTTATTTTCTTGCTACATTCATTTACCTTGTCGAATTCGTCATACCAAATTCGCGAAATTTACGGATTCCAAGGCGGATTTGCCGTGACGGAGTGCGTAACGTGTACTGATTTGCGGAACTATTTTTCGATTAATAATGTTAATTATAATACGTTTTTTCTTTTGCTATCGTTAATTTTTGTTTACACTGTCTACTGTTTAAAAAAAGCTTTTCTCAAATAAAAAATTCTTCCATCTACATTTTCGATCAATTAGCAATATTTTATACAAAGATAAATTAATAAAAAATATTTAGACAGAAATCTATTTACATCATCTATTTACATAATCTAATATAAACATTACTTTATAAACAAATATTCCGATTGCATTCAAACTAACCGCGTCTTTGCTCGTCTTGTTTTGTGATTTTCACTTGTTTAAACTTGCACAAACACGCATAGCTGTTTACATGGCAAAACCCGAGATTTTGTCAATCGTACGTATTACTTTATAATAGCGTTTTCAAGTGTCTACGGTGGAAAGTTTATAGTTGTTGTTTAACAAAAGTGTATAATAAATATATTTCTACTTCTGCGAAAGTGTCGTAACTAATTTTTTGTGAAATGCGTTATACCGAGTATGTAAACATCGATTACTTGACAATTTGCAGGTTAGAAAACGAATGTATATAATTTGTTCAATATTTAATTCAGAGCTGGCTATACAATAATTATTCTTTCTCATGGATAGCAAAGGACAAAATGTTATCTCATAATGGATAAAAGAGATTTACTCGATAGAAAAAGAAATGTTGGAAATTCGACGAAAGATCACATTCCGAAGAAGATACTTCGATCGACGTTAGCGGAATTCGACTGGCAATCGTTGTGTTTTTTCTGCGGCTGCAAGAAAAAAAAAGGAAATTCCGTTCTGCATTGCATATCTTCTACTGAAAATGTGAAAAATTCGATTCTATAAGTTGCAGTAAGGAAAAATGACGTAGAATTACAAAATCGTTTGGCACTTCTTGGTGAGTTTGATTTAGCGACAGTGGGAGGCTGTTTATCATAAAAATCCATGTTATATAGTTTTTTGGCTACCAAAAAAAAAGAAGACTCAAATGTACAAATTGAAGATTCACGAGCATCAACATCAAACTCTCACAACTATGAAACAATTAATGATAATAGCAATTCACACGATCACAGCAATATCAGTGATATTTTTGAATTGGAAGAAAATGACGTTTCCGTTTTGGCCGTCGAAAATGATTCTCGTTATTCTTATAGTGATATAATGATTATCACACTTGATACGTTAAAGGAAAGATTTGATAATTTTGAAATATTAGCACTTACAGATATTTGCTCTATTTTCAAAAAAGTTCTATTTGAACAGTGCGGGAAAGAATCAGCAGTACGTTCAACTTATCTAAAATCAATCATTTCACATTTTGCCAACGATTACAATATTGTCTTCTATAGTGAAGAAGGCTTACCTGATTTAGTTTGTTTAAACAATATTCCCACTCATTATTTTGTCAGAAAAATTTATAACTTATCGTCTCAAAAAGAAAAAATTAAAAGTGAACTCGATGATGAAAAATTTCGCGAATTTGGTATGACGAATTCGACAAGGTAAATGAATGTAGCAAGAAAATAAAAAATACCATCTAATAGTATATGTTTTCACGAGTAATTTGCATTTTGAAAATTTGAAAAAGCTGTGGTAGAAGCCGAGAAATTTTTTTTCGAAAAATCCATTTTTCGGTCGATTTTTGAGTTTGAATTGCCGATAACTTGAAAACAAAGCATTTTTCGAAAAAATATCAAGAGTCAAAAAGTGTTTATTTTTATCCATTTTACCTTAAAAAATGATTAGCGTAACGATTTTTTCATTTTCCGTAATTTTGCAAGTTTTTGGTTAATAACAAATGACTGACCATCGGGACAAAAAAATGTTATTGAGGTTTTTTGTTGCTAATAATATAATTAATCGATCCCAATTGGTTTTTTCCTTGCGTTTTGTAGTGGTCGGTCAACTCGCTTTTTTGTGCATCTTTTTAAGGGTGCACGGCTCGCCTATAATGCGGGATGTTTTTTATGCTTTTTAGGTGTCGAAATGATCCACAGAACATTCGGCCAAGTTGCCCGCTACGGTGAACCTTCGGTTCGAAAAGCAGTTTCTTTAGCATTGTCCCTATCGTCCGTATCAAATCCCCAGCTGAATATAATCGATGTATTGACAAAATATTCTCACGATGCAGATGAAGATGTAGCAGTCAATTCTATTTTCGGCTTAGGTATTATCGGAGCCGGCACGAATAACGCCCGTTTGGCAGCGAGTTTGAGACAACTCGCCGTTTTCCATAATAAGAATCCTTCGGAATTATTCATGGTGCGTGTTGCTCAAGGTTTAATACACATGGGTAAAGGCACGCTGACGTTCGATCCGTTACACACCGATAGAATGTTGATCGATCCTGTAGCGCTAGGAGGTGAGCTGTTAATTCTTTTGGTTACTTTGTTTTTGAAACTGAATATTTGTATCTATTTCAGGTCTTATGGCAGTAATGGTGGCGTTATTAGAACCTCAAAGTTTAATACTTAGTAAATCTCACTATTTGATTTACCTGTTATCAGCCGCCATCCAACCTAGATGGTTACTAACTCTTGGGGAGGACTTAAACACTGTACCGGTAACTGTGCGAGTAGGACAAGCTGTGGATATAGTTGGAAAAGCTGGTACGCCTAAAACGATTGCTGGTATTCATACTCATACCACACCGGTATTATTAGCAACTGCTGAAAGGGCGGAGTTAGCTACTGAAGAATATGAAATGGTTTCTCCTACTTTAGATGGAATTTGTGTTTTGAGAAAAGTTGAAGAAACGACTTGAGTGTTTCAAAAGCGAAACACAAGGAATTCTTAAGGGCATGTTATATAATTTATTGTGAATGTTTCAGTATTAATGTTTTGGAATTAGTAATAACAAAATAAATTTTTTTGTTGTAACTTTTTGTTTCTATAAATTATTCCAGAACACCTGAATTGGACAGGTCGGCCATATTGTTCTACAGGACAATCGATCAGTTGGTTGACAGACAGACTTTGTAGAACAATGTCATATATATTTTATTTAAATAATAAAAACTTAACAAACAACACATGGCGCAGTCAATAAACTGACTGAATTGAATTAAATAATAATTAAAATGTCAGACGACGAGAAAAGCAATCAACAGAGGAGTTTGGCGATTCCAACGAAAGTTAACGGCAACAGATTCAAGTGCAAACCCTTATTTTTAAATATAATAGCTACCTCTATTGCACCTTTTTTCCGTTTTATTTTTTAAAATCTCTCATATCTTGAAGCTGCAGTCTCGTCTGGCTTACTATTGAATTTAGTAAAGCGTTGTCTGCAGGTATTGTTTTGTTTAAGTTTGTAACATTCACTTGTATTTTCATGTTGTCAAATAAGACAGTTATATAGTTGTCATTTTTACATTAAAAGATCATTCCAGTACCAGTTTTTCATTTTCATATAATCACAATAATTCAAAAGGTTATGGGCCCAGATTACGTGAAATTGTAAAGGAAGATTAACTGCAGTAAATATCGTTATTTATTTTGTGCAAGAATTATTTGTGAACTCAAAAAAAAGAAAATTGGAAAGCAATTTATTTTTGAAGTTTTGAAGCCGATAATTATTAAAAGACAAAATAAATGGAAGGCGATCGCGTTAATATTGAAAAGCTGGAAAGCGGCAGCAACTGGCTAACATGGAAGTTTCAAATGCGTCAGATTTTAGAAGCTAACGATCTTTTTGACTACGTCGATGGAACAAACGTCAAACCGACATCTGAATGTACAAATTATGCGAAGGAAATTGTGACTTGGAAGAAGGCGGATGCTATGGCCAGACGAGCAATTTCCACGACTTGTATGAAACAGGCATTACTGCAGATTATGAATTGTGAAACAGCTCAAGAGATGTGGGAGACGCTCAAAAGTACGTATGAGCAAACATCAAAGGCAAATATTTTATTTTTACAACAAAAATATTATGGCTACACAAAACAACCGGAAGATGACATTGCGACATTTTTATCAAAATTAATGGAAATAGTGCAGCAATTACATGATCAAAAAGAAATTATTTCTGAGTCCATGGTAATTTCGAAGATTTTAATGTCACTACCGTCCGAGTTTAATCATTTCCATAGTGCATGGGAATCTGCAAACGCAGATAGTCAAACTTTGGCAAATTTGCGGGCTCGTTTGATGGCAGAAGAACTTCGTTTGAAGTCGCAGGGTCAAGTTCAAGAAGTAGAGGCGCTAATGGCTAAGAGAATCTTCTCGAAGAAACAAATCAATAATTACAAGAAAGGAAATTCATCGAATAATAACAAAGCGACAGATAAAAATGACAAACCGAAAGGCAAATGCTTCAAATGTGGAAAAAAGGGCCACTGGAAAAGGGAATGCTCGGAAAAGAAGACTAACTTCAACGGGAGAAAAGAAGAAAATTCAAATGATGCTTTTATTTGTTACAAAACAACAAATAGAGACCAAGATACTTGGATTTTGGACTCAGGTGCAACTGATCACATGAGTCATCGCCGAGAATGGTTCGAAAACTATACGGAAATAGCTGAACCAATTACAGTTGGTAATGGTGACAAGATCATGGCTCTGGGCAAAGGCGATATCAACATTTTTGCTTTTAATGGAGATGAATGGATTCGCAAACGAGTCATGGGAGTCTTGTTCGTGCCGGAACATAAGAAAAATTTGTTTTCATTGGGAAAGGTGTTAGATCGCGGGCATCAATTGAACATGAACAACGAAGGTTGCAAATTGCTGAAAGATGGAAACATTGTTGCAGTGGGAGTTCGCAGAAAAAGTTTGTTCCAAATGCTGTTCAGAACAATACAACCATCAAAGATTGAAACTACAGCGAGTGTAGCAATCAAAAACGCTACACTTCGTTCATGGCACGAACGTCTAGGACATCAGAATTCGACACACGTGAAAAAGTTCCTACTAAGTCGGGGTATAGATTTCATTGATGAGGAATTTGCATGTGAAGCTTGTGTCTATGGAAAGCATCATCGAAGCAGTTTCAAGAGTCGCGAAGAAAAGTCAAAGATGTGTGGCGAAATCATTCATACTGACGTGTGTGGTCCGTTTCAGACGAATTCAATTGGTGGATCCAGATATTTTTTGTTGCTCAAAGATGATTATTCTCATTTTCGTTTCGTATATTTCATGAAACAAAAATCAGAAGTAGCGAGTATTATCGAAAAATGTGTTAAACTGATTCAGAAGAAGCATGGTCACAGTGTTCGCAATATCAGATCTGACAACGGCACAGAGTTTGTCAATGAAAAGCTGAAAGTTTTCTTTGAAGCAGCTGGAATTCATCATCAACGAACTGTGCCATATACACCAGAGCAGAATGGTTGTGCAGAAAGGGAAATACGAACCATCGTTGAATCAGCAAGGACAATGAATGAGGCAAAGAAGATTGATAGGAAATTCTGGGCGGAAGCAGTAAATACAGCAGTTCATGAAATTCTGGGCGGAAGCAGTAAATACAGCAGTTCATGTGCTAAATCAAACTGGAACAAGCACAGTTGACAACAAATCACCGTATGAATTATGGCATAACAAGGAGGCGAAGCTAGACCATTTACGGATTTTTGGTTCGGAAGTATTTATTCACATTCCAAAAGAAAAACGTCAGAAGCTCGACGCGAAGGCAGAAAAATGTATGTTTGTTGGTTATGACAATAATTCAAAGGGATATCGAGTTTGGAATTCGAAAACTAGTAAAATCGAGATCTCACGAGACGTCGTTTTTTTGTTAGAAAATTCAATGGGAACACTCGATATTTGTGTTGAAGAAAATGCTAGTGTAGTCAGTAAGAATGAAAATAACGAAAACGAAGACAATTATGGTATTGACAAAGGTGCAGAAAATGAAAATGACGAAGATAAGGACACAAATGAATGTGCGTCACTAGATCAACAGAAAAATCGTGGTATGACCTGCGATCTTGATAGCAGAAATATTGTCAATAGGCGTCTACGTGATCGTAACACATTAACACATCTGGTAACTGGTGAACATTCTGCAATGTTGGCAGTCAGTGATGAGCCAAGAACGTATGAGCAGGCAATTCAGTCGATTGATTACAAGCAGTGGGAGCGAGCAATGGATGAAGAGTACGATTCACTTATGAAAAATCATACTTGGATTTTGGTCGATGCGCTAGTTGATCAAAAAGTGATTGACAATCGCTGGGTCTACAAGGTCAAAGAAAATCCGGATGGGAGTGTTAATCGGTATAAGGCACGATTGGTAGTACGAGGCTTTACACAAGAGTACGGAATCGATTATCAGGAAACATTTAGTCCAGTGGTGAAGTTTACATCAATCAGAGCGATCCTAGCATTGGCAGCGGCAAAGCGTATGACACTAAAACAGTTTGATGTGAAAACGGCTTTTCTAAATGGCGATTTAGAAGAAAATGTTTATATGAGCCAGCCAATTGGATATAATGACAACAGTGGCCGAGTGTGTAAACTATACAAAAGTTTATATGGTTTGAAGCAGGCTTCGCGCTGTTGGAATAAGAAGCTTACTTCTTTCCTTAACAGTTTTGGTTTCAAAGAGAGTGGATCCGATCCATGCGTTTTTGTTAGCAACGGAAAAGATGGAATGTTAATTTTGGCAATTTACGTTGACGATGGATTGATTGCAGCAGAAGAACAAGAAGCCATTAAGCCGGTCATTAGACACTTACAGAGAAAATTTGAGATCAAAATTTTTGAGCTGAAATGTTTTTTGGGACTCGAAATTGATCAGCTTTTGGATGGATCGATTCATGTTCATCAACAAGGATATGCAAGAAAGGTTCTATCGTTTTGATATGACATATTGTAAGACAGTGACAACTCCATTAGCTGGTTCACAAAACCTCGGAGATTTTGAAGCTGATAAAAAAATCGATTTTCCTTATCGAGAGGCAGTCGGGAGCTTGATGTATCTGGCCGTTGCAACCAGACCAGATATTAGTTTCGCAGTTGGAAGTGTCAGTCGATATTTGGAAAAACCAGCTACTGCACATGTGAATGCAGTAAAACACATTATGAAATATATCAAAGGTACGATGAACAAAGGAATACGTTTCGTAAGCGGAAACAATTTAGACTTTTGCGGGTATAGTGATGCCGACTATGCTGGAGACACGCAAACACGAAGATCAACATCAGGTTATGTTTTCATGCTTGGAGGAAGTGTAATTAGCTGGGGATCAGAACGACAAAAATCCGTCGCACTATCCACAACAGAATCCGAGTATGTGGCAGCGTCACAAGCTATAAAAGAACTTGTCTGGTTGAAGAATCTCTTATGTGATCTTCGGCAAGTTAAATTGGATGTACCAGTTTTATTTATGGATAATCAAAGCGCAATACGACTTGTGAAGAATCCAGAGTTTCATAAGAGAATTAAGCATATTGACGTACGTTACCATTTTATCCGAGAGAAATTCAAAGATGAATTTTTTGAATTACAATATGTTCAAACAGATGACCAGGCAGCCGATATCATGACAAAGGCATTATCAAAATTGAAACATCAACATTTTTGTCAAATGTTGAATGTATTGTCAAAGTGAATGTTGACATTGACTTGTAACAAAAAGTGGGAGTATTGAATTTAGTAAAGCGTTGTCTGCAGGTATTGTTTTGTTTAAGTTTGTAACATTCACTTGTATTTTCATGTTGTCAAATAAGACAGTTATATAGTTGTCATTTTTACATTAAAAGATCATTCCAGTACCAGTTTTTCATTTTCATATAATCACAATAATTCAAAACTTACCTCTAGTGGTATAGCCCATATTTTGGGTAGGAATCAGTCAGGATGGATGTTTTCCTCTAAGGCACTAATTAACCTTCGATAAAATGTCGAGAACACACATGCCAAGTTTTAAGTTGTGATTCACTGAGGGAGCCCCATTTTAAAGCACCAATCCCCAAGTATAGCGGCGTTGATCAGAGAGATCAATTAAATAGTCACCTCGTTTCGTTAAAACGACCGGAAACCGAAAAAAGATACCTCATCTCTTGCTCCCCGCATTGCACATTACAAAACGATGGCATTTTAGATAATTTTAAGAACTTATTACTAATTAAAGTCTAACTATAATTAATTTAAATCTTGTCTTCAGTAGAAATGAATATTTACGGTCATGTGAAAAATAACAAAACTGCTCTTTGTGCAAGACAAATATATTAGATTCAAATCAATGGTACATAATAAATAAATTTATCTAAATATGACTAAAATTGAATCACTTTTCATCATCAATTTAGTTGATTCAACTATTATTTTTTTTTATAAAAAAATTCTTCAAGATCAGCGTTTCAATAGAAAATCCTTAGTTTTCCAGATACAGAGCATTATAGTTTTCTGTAGTGAAAAAAAGTAACCTTGAGTTGGTCTTTTTTTAACTTCTGTGAAAAACATTCAGCATTTTCAGATTAAAAAGCATCATTACCTAACAATTTTATATGGAATATCACTGGGAAAAGTTTCTGAAAAATAGCATCTTCAGTCCAGTTGAAAAATTATTTAAAAAAAGTTACAGCGAAAAGGTTTTCTTTTTGGTTGAATCACTTCAACTTTTTTTTAAACAAATATTTTTTCAGCAAAAGTCAATGTCATTAAACAATTAAACTATACATTTGTAGTTCGTTCATTAGAACAAAAAATCTATTCTTATAAAACTCAAAAATTGGATAACTTTTTTAAAAATCAAAGTAGAATTATTTTCTACGACACATATTACTAAAATCACAGTTATTAATACTTGAAAAATAATAATCCCTAACAGTTTTTAAATCGCACAGATCAGTGTCTGGACATGCAGGTAACCTTACAATATTTTCTTGGTGCATAGTAAGAAGTTTAGTATCTCGTCCACATCTAAAACAAAAATCACATAATTTATAAAAATTCACTTCTTAGTGCTGGTTTTATAAAAGTGTTGGTAGAGCTTTAGTTTATCAATAGTTGAATGCAAACTGGCAGTTAACTATAAGTGCGTTTTACAATCATCAATCCGATAGCAGTTAGTTAATTCGCAGTTGGCAACGACAATGTTGGAAAAGATGAACGTCAAACAATAACCAATGAGAATGCTTACATTCCATGACACAACATGGTGTCAATTGTCAAACTGGTTCTATCCAGTGTACTTACTCAAACGCGGTAAACGCTAAATTGGTTCCAAAAGCATCGATAAGACTTGTTTTGAATTTCCTTCCAGAGGCAGTGTCAAAATTTTTGGCCGTCAAATGCTCTTCATCCTTATATAAACCCAGATAAGCCAACAATTTTAATATGGTTCCGGAATGAGTGAAGTAAGCATTTACTCTTGGGAAACGATTTTTACTAAAAATAATAACACATTATTCGTGATTATCAATAGAATTTGTCATGATCAAATATACACTTTCTACGCAACACTTATTTGTTTTATTTTACAATAATTATAATATACTCAAGTAGAATAAAGTTTTTTTAATGAATAAAAAAAAACAAGAGTATTAGACAGTACTGAGGGTTGGAGAAATCAACTTACGATTCCACAAAGTTAAGCATATCTTTAAATGCTGGACATGCCTGTTTGTAATTTAGTTCATGTCCATATCCATCTTGCCAATAACTTTTCAAATCTTGACCATATTCAAGTACCTAAAAATTAGATAAATATTTTAACACCGAACTGCTTTAAAAAAACATAAAAATTCCCTTCAAATTGTGCAAAGCTGAAATATGAACACAATAAATTCCCATACTACCTCATTGGAATGTCTTATAGGGAAATTAATGGTTTCAACCCTTACTATGTGGACTCTAAAATTAGTAACTAACAAATTCCATAAATATAACATAAATTACCCAACCGGTTTCCCAAATTACAAGATTTGCATTATCAGTGTGTAATTTATAAAAAAATTAGATTTTACGTTTAAAGGAAGATTCCCTGTAAACCGTGACGGGTCCGAACCGTGTATTAGTGAAGGCATGGTCAATCTTTGTTTTGTCTCGTAACAGAAATGCCGTGTACATTTTTTTCCGCCCCGCCCCGTTGCGGCAAGCATGAATATGCTCGTCCGGCGCCCCGCCCCCGACTGCAGTAAGTAGTGAGCCTATAACAGTGATAGTTGACGCCAGAGAACACGATCCTCGATGCCCGGTTCGGACACGGTCCGGTTTAGCGTGAATCATCCTTAAGACATATCAAATGTCAAGCACAATAATCAACTGACTATTGACAATCCCAGGCGGCCAGGCCAAAAGTAAAAGGGTGTTCAACATCAAATTTTGACCCCATGTTTTATTAGGTAAGTAATATTAATAAGTGACAAATGGGATATTCAAAAATGAAATTATTTTAAATTTAGTCTTTAGATTAACAGCAAAAAAAAAGAAAACAAAAATTTACTAAAACTATGCAACTTATAATGCAGACGTCACTAGTTTAAATGTGAAATTGTTGATAGTCTTCATTAGCTGTTCTATGTTTCAAGTTCTTCTTCTTTTTCCTTCATTGGGATGGTTGAGCTTGTTCAGGACAAAAATGTTGACATCTGACATTATTAATAAAAGGTATAAAGCTAATCAAAAATTCAAATTCGAATGCAAACAACTCTCCCTGTCATCTAAACTTCTTCTTTTCTTCTTCAATTTGGGCAACTACCCTCTCTCACTGATTATTTTGTTCCATGTCAAAATATGTGACTAACTTCAACTTATACTAGTGACGTCAAAATCTGAAAGGCGGATTTTACGAAATTTTTAAAATAGAATTTTCTAAACCGGGGATAAAAACAAAACAACACTATTAAATTTGATAAAATACGGTGGGACGTAATTTGTTCCCTTAGAATTAACGATCTGCTAATCATTCAGAAGAGTTTATTTTTACCTTCAAATTGTCTGAACTGAAGAATGCACACCATGGTGATTTACTCTTCTTATTCCATGCAGTTTCAAAGGCACACATTTTATAAATTAGAATTACATCCTCTGGAACAAATAAATAATAATAATAATAAATAAAACAGAGAAATATAGTGTTATAAGGAGAGTCATTTTTATAATTAATTTTTTCTTGTTTTTGTATAAATTTTTTAAAACTTTTAATCATCGTCGATTCGATTGGGAGATTTGGTGTAATACTATTTTAAAATAGCGGAGCAAATATGGACAATTTAAAAAGCTTTTACAATCCAACAATGGGGAATTCTTTGACTATAAAGAATATTTAAAACTTGTAAAATCAGCTCATGTAAACAATATCATAATCTAAATTATTTAAATTTTGATTGCTTGGTTTTTTTTACGAACCTCTACAGTATATTACAGGGTTTTATGTTTGTAGTTTCAGTTTTAAATTCATTTAAGTTAAAATTTTTGCTTGCATGAATCCTTATACTTATGCAACTTTAACAATTTAACAAATTGAAGACAATATGCACAAACTAATTTATTATGAGGCTATTTATTATGTAAATATTTTACCTGTGTTTAATGGATTATCATCAATTTGTAATCTTTGATTAACTTTCTTAACTAACAAATTTAATTCATCACCATTTTCAAATATTGTAACTTCCCTTAAAGCTGCAGGATTGTTTTTAATTTCAAATTTCCATCTATCACATAATTTATAAAACTGAAATAACAATATAATTACACATATATATTATATAACTATATATTTCATTCGTACTGAATCAAAGTGTGTTTATCAATATTTTCTGTTCTAAATTTTATATACTTACTCTCAAAATTGGATCCTTTTTCAAAGGTTCTGGGAACCAAACATCTTTGGCAGTAGCTTTACCAAACAAACCAGCTACAAAATAATAAGCGCTTCTTTGTGTTCTTTGTGAATAAGTGTATTTAAACTGAAATTTAAAAAAAAAAACAAGTAAATAATTATGTCTACTCAATAAAGTAAGGACATTTATTGCACAAACTACTATACTGCGAGAAAGAAAAGTTCATAAATCACAAATATGTTAAATCTATTGAACAAAAGATTAGCTAAAATTTAACAAGCAGCCAATTTAAACACTAAATTGTTTCAATATGTGACAGAGAATCCAAATAATAGGATATTACAAAATCGCACTGTATACTACAATACAAAACCGTTTCAAAATATCATCTGTCTGTGTATAGATGGTATTATTGTTGACAATCAGATCTTTAGATATTGATTTAATTGCTAACCACAAAGTATAGAACCTAAAAATATTGTGGTAAACAGTACTATCATGTGTATATTACAAATCAGATCAAATTTCAAGAGTCTTATATAATTATTTACTCAACTTTCTCACCTTTTTTTAATTCAATTTATTAAAAACATCAAGATCTTAAGCAGTGCAAAGTAGAACAACTGAAGTGAGTTATTTCGGAAAGCTGCAGTTGAAATATATACAAAGAAGAATACTGTAGTACTGTACAACCTTATAAGAAGTGTTACTGTAGACTTCGTCAAACAGGGTAGGAAATCTGCTTTGCATTCTTTCAGCTAATATCAACATTTCTTCTTCTCCTTCGTGAGTTAATTTATTTTTTTCGTCGGGATCTAAAGTAGTTTTCCATTTGCGGAGTAAATCCAAATCTCTATTTTTCACATACTCTAAAAAAAATCCTTATATATAAGATGGGCATATTTGGGTGTTTTAGTTATAGGCCATCTTTTCACATAGTTCATTTTTTAACGTTGCTTAAAGGATTGCCCAATATAATTTTTAAATGGCTTAAAACTGTAATAAAAGTTGTGTTAGTTACCATTGGGTAAAGCTGTGTTCTCAAGGACAAAGTCTCTAATCTCAGGTAAACGGTTATTCATCTGCTCTATAAGAGAGTATTTTGGATTTCTTGTTCCATGTCTAGCTACCAACCAAATTTTCTTTGGAGTACAACCTATAGTAGAGAGAGGTATATAAGTTACCATTATAGATAATTTTCAGTTCATTATTACTATGAATTATTATGCTTATATTGTTTTCGAAACTGGTAGGTAGATCCTGTCCAGGCATATAGCACGGAAAGTAGTTATTTCTTCCTATTAAAATGATCATTTGTTTGAAAATTACTTTTAAAACTATGTATGATATTGAGAAAAATATTTAAACTATTCTTTTGATAATTTGTTTATTAAATCATTATTTTATTTACCTAAAACTATGACAATATCTAATATCTATTACTAAAGCAGATATCCGAAGGAATTATTTAAAAATAAAATGATACTTTAACAACAGAGAATCAAAGTAACAAGAGATGAAGTAAAAAATACCAAGTTAAAACTTTGTACCTCTTAAAATAATTTATTCAACAGGTGTTGATTGCTTAATTTATTGAGTGTACAATTTTTAGATAATAAGAGAAAGTTACATGTAAATTCACTGATTAGGGACACTTGTAAGTTTTTATTAGATATATTCAATATTTTTTATCATGTAGGTACACTTTTTGTTACCATAGAATTAGATTCAATAGTAGTTTCGGTAATCTTCATTAGGTTATTTTGTTATAGGTAGTTACTGGACAATAATCCATTTCAAGGTAAAAAATAATAGATTTTGGTCTCTCACACAGAAATAAATATAGCTTGAAAAAACATTCTCATGGTAACCATACTCATCATTAAACATAATTTGTAGAAATTGTTCATTCTATACAACTCAACTACATTTGATTTACATTTAATGGACTTGAACGATATAATTTTTAGCAATTATTTAAAAAAAATACATGTATAGTAAAATTAATACCTATTTAGAAGTACCAGCCGTTTTAGTAACTTAACGTATGCTGCTTCTTGAACCATCTGAACCCGCATGAAAAAAATTAGGTTATGACCTTTGTCATGTCAAATGCTTGACATATTTCTTATTGCATTGGCGTAGTGACTTGAAATTTCATATTATCAGTGGCGGTTTGTAATAATACAAATTAATTTTATGAAATTCATAAAATTCTAAAGATGTTGACATAATAAAAGAATATAAAAGAAGCGCACTAATTTTAAAAACATTGTTTTATTAACTAGATACATAGTTTTCTTAAAAAAATATGGCAATTCAGAGTTCGATTAAGTACAAATTCTAGATTTAAAAAAAATGACAACGTGATCTTCAAGGCAAAGTTTAATTAGTTTCTAAATCAGAATCACTTTCGGAAAGTGATAGTTCATCATCGGATTCATTGGATACAGGGATCACCATAGGTTCGATGTTCAGTAGGTCCAGTTTGTTTTCTACTTCCCATGCTTCAGAAATAATTTTCTCTGTATGATTTAAGTAATTCTGCCAGTGTTGCTCCGGTACATTTTTTACAACGTCATTCCATACTTTTTAGACTTCAGTAGGTGACCTTGCAGTTTTCGTAATAGCTTGGTCATAATGCCTTTTAGTTTCTGACCATACCATTTCGATGGCATTAAAATGGCAATGATAGGGTGGTAGCCTGAGAACACAATGACCATGCTCGGCAGCGTATTTGTCTAAATGATAATTTTTTTCTGGCAAAACTTGCTTTTCAATTATATTCCAAACAGCATCCTTTAAAATGTGATCTGGAAAAGGAATATTCTTTTTTTTGAGCCATTCTAACATGCGTGTTTTACTCCAACTTTTTCTTGGGATTTCTTCATCCAGGCGACTGTGATACGTTGCGTTATCCATTATAATTAACGATGGTTCTTCCAAGTTTACAATTATTTGCTGTTTAAACCAATTTTCAAAATTTTCGGTGTTCATGTTATCATGGTAATCGCCTGTTTTTTTATTGCATTTAAAAATAAGCGATGCATTTGCCACAAAACCTTTTTTATTACCGGCATGAACAATTACATATCGTGTCCCACTTCCAGTTATTTTTAAATCACTGTGTTTAGTACCATCTTGCCACATTCTTCTGTCCCCGCTTTTACTAAAAACCCATGTCTCATCCAGAAAAACAGGTGTAAAGAGCTTTTCGCTTTTAGCAGCATGGTATTTGTTCAAAAATAATATTCTTTTTAATCTGACTGCAGGCATTTCCAATAAATGTTTTCTTCCATCCTGTTTTTTGAAATGAAAACCCATTTTTTTAATTCCCAAATATAACGAACCTTTGGAAATCTTAGTTTCTGGAGACTCTTCGATAAATTGCCGTAAAATAGTTTCTACTGTGATTTTATCCTTTCGCGCATACATTTTATAAATTACTTCCCTCAAACAATGCAGGGTATTTTTTGTAATTCGGGTTTTGCTCCGGGAAACGCTTGCAGACATATTTCTTCTAAATTCGAAATCTGTAGCTCTGTTTGGTTTTTCAAGATTATATAATGTGCTTTCTGGAACTTTTAGTGCTTCGGACGCTTTTTGAATTGCCTTAAATCGAGATCCTAAATCGTTTTGAAAATAGTTTACTACGTTAAGCATAAGTTTTTTGGATTCATCAGAATATCGCATTTTTATATCTTATTTTGCGTTATGACATTAACATGAAATCAAAATTTGACTTAACTTCAAAAACGTGACATCTAATAAATTAGTTACGACGTTCATTTTTGTTGGTAATTTTTTGTTTCAAACGATTTATTAATAATAAATAAGGATGGTCTTATTCTAAATGGGTATAAAATTTACTATAGTTAGGTACTTTTGTTTTGAAAACTATTAATATTATACACTTACCTCGATAATCTATTCTCTCAAAACTTTTGTTAGACACTATCCTATAGGGAGTCATCTTTCCAAGATTATTTTCAAAAGGATATCCATAGTTAGTACACTCTGTTGAAAAGTGTATAAGAAAGCATATTAATAATGAAACTGTAAATTGCAGTGTACCGCCCATGATTCTGTTTTAAATGAAACTGTAAATTTGCAGTTTATACATTACTTATACCTTTTTCAAGTGATAAATTTCAATAATATTAACGGGGTTTGACCGAATTCTAAAAGAGGTTAACTAACTGTAAACCCGCATCAGCTTGGGTACGATTTGTAATAAAATGAACCAGTATAATATTTATTGCACAACAATTTTGAAACTTTTTAAATAACGGAATAAACAACAATCATATTTAATCGGAGTGACAATTTATTTTGTATTTTGATTCACTGGAACAGAACCATATTGGAACTAATTTTAATCAAAAACCAAGGTCATGAATGACACTAATGACAGTAGTTCAAATGAAATGTGCATACGAGGGTTATGAGATAAATAGTGTTTCGAAATAGTTCAGGAGCAGATATTGTTTTTATTTAAATTTAAAATCATGCTGGTAGATTGCTTGATACCTAATATAATTCTAAAACTGTTAAAATAAATGGCAAAAAACCATCGTAATGTATTTTTTACAAGGGGTATCTTGTCTATTGTTCAAGTAGCAGTATGAGCCTATAGATCTTTAAGCGTTACGGATATTGAGAACTGCAAAATAGTGGGTTATATTTGTCTTTGGGTTTCTTTTACGTTTATTTATAAAAATTGCGTTAACTAGTTTAGAAATAAAAATACACAATTATTTTAGAGTCTGAAATGATCAAACTACAATAAATAGTAGGTACATATTTATTATGAATGTATATTGTAAGCATACCTACGTTCTAATTGGTATTCAAAATATATTTCGACATCTTTGGATAAAAATAAAAATGGTGCGTTAAACCCTATTAAACCGATATCCGGCTTTTGGTATTCAATTAAAGTACTTATATTATTAGTCATGGACGTACTCAAGGAGGGGCAGGGGAGGGGCAGGGGAGGGCAGCTGCCCCCCCTGGAAATTTTTAATGTTTAAGAAGAAGTTTGTCGAAATTGTGGGAGGTTTGGAAAAGCTTTCTCTAGGAGAGAATTCTTGGACAAGAATACAATTCGCTGCAGCAACCCGTCGCAAACACATTGTAGTCTAAAACCTTGGACGTAATTGATTATGTAGTACTCATTCAAACCATAACAGCAGTTACAGAACACAGGTATTTTGCCGAAGAAGGGAGTGAATAATTATTAAAATCAGCTAATGAAATTGCTGAGCCTTCGAATTCCAAGGATATCAAGCCGCCAATAATATAGGGCAAATCATCCAGCTGGTTTGTTAAGCGAGTAAATTCGCCGTTCGCTGTACGTCCCCTATTTGGATTCATTATTATCCTCATTAGAGGCAAGATTCGGTAAAGACGTTGATTGAGTATAATTTATTCATTCAACGGTAAAGACCAATCACTAGCGGTTGTTCTTTTATTGCTACACTTTTCTCAAATGGTAAAACTTATAGCTCCAAAATTGAGAAAATGTATGGACGTAGTATCCAAATTTTATGAATTAGAATGGATAGCTGATCTATGGCGCACTCTTTGGATAAATAAGCAGGAAGACTTCAAAGATTTGGAGGTAACAAAATTAAAACAACAAGCAGAAGAGGAAACAGCACTAGAAATTTACTGGCTTGGTCCACGCCTACAATTAAGAGGTTATTCAGAACACTCAGACAGGTAAAAACATGGCTGAGATCAATAATGGTCCAAGACAGGTTAAATGGGCTTTGTATCCTTAGTGTACATGAGAAACTTGCAGCAGTATGGGCGATTTTTCCACAGGAGACGTCATAAACCATTTTACTGAAGATCCTCGAAAGTTATTTTCAAAATAAAATTCGAATTAAAATTTATGTTTATTTATTTGACTACCTCTTCACGCAATATACCTTATGTAAAGGTGTCTTCGTAGAGTGTATATGACAGAACAAGCGCAGGGGTCCGTTAATGAAAAAATCTGACTTTCCCCTCCCTTGGCCAGAAGCTGGGTACGCCCATGTTATTAGTACTACTTTGCAAAAATTAATTTAAAAATTTTTTAAACCGAATATTTTATAGGAAACTGGAAATTAAGAATTCCTACAAACACGTCACAAAACTAAAGATGAAGTTAGCAGAGCTTTCTGATTAGATGTTTTATGAACTAATAGCCAGTTACAAAAAGGCCGTTTGAATTTGAAGTTTGAAGAACTGTCAAAGTCTATAAATAATATACAGGGTGTTTCCTAAGTAATCTAAAATATTGTAGTGGGCGCTTCGTCACTCCATTTTAAGACGAAAAGTTCTTATATTATACATGTGTGATAAGTCTTGTCGTTATTGAGATACAGGGTGTTGAATTGTTTGTAATAAATGAGCTCTGACTGTAAGTGAAATTTATTTTTCCTGGTGACACTACTGGTTTTTTGAAGTAATACGAAAGAACATGCTTATTCTAAGTGGCCTTTGGAATATGTTGACAAATACTGTGTCAAACCTAAAAACCAACGCAAAAAACGAATAAGAAATTTGTGTTTACTAATGGTGAAATGGCTAATATGCAATTTTTGTATGGATTAGCGAATAGTAATGCCTTAGAGGCTAGACGTATGTATGCCCAGAGTTATCCAAATAATCGTTTACCATGTTCTGATATGTTTACTAAGATATTACATATTCGTTTACAAGAAACTGGAACTTTTTCTAAATCAAAGAATATTATTGGACGACCCCGAAATGTGAGAACTCCACAATTGGAAAACATCCAGAAACGAGTACCACAAAAATTGCTGATGAAGTGAATTTGTTTGGAATATTCTAAAAGATAATTTATTGTATCCATATCACGTTCAACGTGCTCAACATTTGCTACCTACTGACTATCCGCTCCGTATACAATATTACCAATGGATTTTAAATAAAATCGCAAACAATCCAAATTTTGCTGCCAAAATTCTGTTTACGGATGAAGCCAACTTTTCAAGACATGTCATTATGAATTTTCATAATGACCACATATGTGCAGATGTAAATCCACATGCCATACGTGTACTTAAAACTATTCCAACAAACATTTTTGGTCAATGTTTGGCTTGGCATCATCGAAGATTACTTAATAGGACATTTTTCCTTCCTGCACGGTTGACCGATGAGACATATTATCTTCATTTTCTAGAAAATGAACTTCCAGTTCTTTTGGGAGATGTACCTCTTATTATTAGAAGGCACATGTGGTTCATGCATGACGGTGCTCCTCCACATTTTGCAGTGATTGTACGCGAGTTTTTAATCAACGTTTTTCCAGACCATTGGCTCGGACGAGGAACTCCTCACCCGTGGCCCTCTAGGTCACCTGGACACAATCCTCTGGATTTTTGTGTGTGGGGATATCTAAAATCGCTCATTCACACAACCCCGATATTAAACTTAGGAGATCTTCAAAATCGTATCATACAAGGCTGTAATGTTATTCGTAACAATCCAGGGGGTCAATTCTCGACATCGTTCGTTCGTTAAACGTATACGCTCGTGACGTCATGAGCGTAGATTTCTAGAAACTGCAATTCTCAGGGAACGAATCCATGAGCTAATCGTTCCTAATCGTCGCTCAAATGTTCGATCGACAACGAGTGCGTGGAGCTAAGCGGATAGTTTTGACTATGGAGGGTAGAAGGAAGGAGCACCATCTTGTATGGGTGACAAGTTGAAAAAGTGTCCACCTGTAAACAGCAAATTATAATTCGAAGATTCACCGAAATGGCGCTCGTGTAGCTAATGGAAATGATGTGAATTTAGGGTTATAAACCGAGTGAAGTGTGCTGGGTTGAAAAATTTAGTATTTTTCGTGACTTGTGTAATTGAGAAATATACAGTATTTAAAATCTTAATTATTTACGTTATTATTTATTTCAATTTTGAATCTTACTCTAATAATTCATGGCGCTGTTTTTAGAATCTTTCCACTTGCTACTATGGCGCCACCTTAATTTGCTTCCTTTCAATGGACACTTTTTAATACATTCAGATGGTGCTCCTTCCTTCTGCCCTCCCTAGTTTTGACCAGAGATACTGTTTTGAATGTCTTTTTTTTGGGTTATGTGTATGTTTATATTGAAATTTATAATTGTTTAATTGTGCATTGTGTTGAGAATGAACGTAGAAGATCTCTTGTTAGATAATATGAATAATATTGTGGGCGAAGCTGAAATTTTAGTACAAGAACTATGGAGGGTAGAAGGAAGGAGCACCATCTGAATGTATTAAAAAGTGTCCATCTAAAGGAAGCAAATTAAGATGGCGCCATAGTAGCAAGTGGAAGGATTTTAAAAACAGCGCCATGAATTATTAGAGTAAGATACAAACTTAAAAAAGGAAATACTACGTAAATAATTGAGATCTTAAATATTGCATATTTCTCAACTACACAAGTCACGAAAAATACTAAATTTTTCAACCCAGCACACTTCACTCGGTTTATAACCCTAAATTCACATCATTTCCATTAGCTACACGAGCGCCATTTCGGTGAATCTTCGAATTATAATTTGCTGTTTACAGGTGGGCACTTTTTCAACTTGTCCCCCATACAAGATGGTGCTCCTTCCTTCTACCCTCCATAACAAGAACGTAATGAGAGACAATTTTATGAGACATTTAGGCTAAATCCATTTGATCATTTATCATTTATTAAATTATTCTCTTGTTCCACCGACATTGGCTTATTTCTTTCATTCTTGTTCGACATATTCACAACTACAACAAATCTGAAGAATCTTGGAGAGAATTTTACAGGTTAGAAAATTTTCAAAACAAATTCGATCAAACAACACAGAACCAAGTATTCTTTGACAGAACGATGCCAAGTTTATTCTTGCTTAGAAATGAGCCAATACTTTCGTTGGAACGAGTAGCTGGAGATATGCTCGAGAATTGACCGCACCTTGTACTATACGTTCAACTTTACTCGTTCACGAGCGTATCCGTTTAACGAACGAACGATGTCGAGAATTGACCTCCTAAGTCATTCACTATAAAAAATAACATAAACATAACCTATACTTCATCACGATTTTAAAAAAGAAGACGACAGAATTGTGTTCCTACGTCAAGCCTTATGTAGCTAACTTCTCTTTTAGGTAATATAGGTCACGGCATAAAAATGGCGAACTATTTAAATCATCCAAAAGCTGAATTTTCAAATCGACATAAAAACCTTGTGAGAATAAAATTATTAAAAATAATTGATTCCCCATTATTATGATTTTGTCCACCACTAACTATTAACATTGAGAAAACATCTTATTTTTGTTAAGTTTAACACCCCATTCTGTCATCTAAGATTTAAATTATTTTCTTGTGGTGAACAGTGAGGGAAAATCTTCAAACAAGGCTGACAAAAAATATTGATCTTTTCAGTTTATCAAAAGTACCTACATTGAAAATCATGGTTTCACTAACTCCACCTCAATCACGATTTTTAAAAAAATATACCCATTTATGTTGCATTTTATACTCCATTAAAATCAAGGTTGTATATGGTATTCGTAATTATTCAAAAATGTATGTGTATATGTGTACCTACCTACGGTATGAAGTCTAACGAATCCTCATTTATAAAATAAGTTTAATCATGTTTTATGCAGCGGTATTGCATAAATATATTATATAAATTCGATAAGTTGGCGATATTATTAGCTTCCGACGAGGAAGCCGTAAAGTGAGTGCTTTTTTTTAAATAAAATTATACTGGTAATAAGATTATATACCTAGTTATTAGGTATTTAAAATGAAATAAGAATGAGCATATTTATTACGTATTTCATACAATTTTCTATGTGTGTGTTTTTTTAATAAACAAATACAAATAACTGCTGTTAGCAATTTTAAAGAAAGTATGATGTAGGTACGAATATTGTATTATAATATATTAAATTTGTATATTATATAATTATTATATGTTTTGTATTATTAATATAGTATACATAGTCAGTATTTTTATTTTTTTTATTATTTTGTTGTGAATTTTTATTTTTATATTTTATCCATTTTAAAATTATGTCGCATTGTCCATAAAATTGTAAAAATTTTAATGACAATAAAGCTTATCTCTCTCATCTCTCATAACACAAAGGAGACATTTTCAAATAAAAAGTTATCATATAGTATATGGTTATCTAAATCAAACCAAAATAAAAAAAATATGACAAAAGCATTTTTTTAAACTTCCATATTTATTTTCCAAATTTTATCTTTTGCTTTTAACATTCAAATTTCGCTTGTTGTGGGTAGATAAGTACCATATATAAGTACCATAAAAGGCGCCTTATAATAAATGCCCTTTTCCCTTTCGGTGTTAAAAAATGCTGACATCCGCAACATGGATGCTACATCTTTTAACCAAACAATGAGATGTTATAAAAAACGTCAACGTCGATATGAGTTTGACGTTTCTTTAGTTTACATCGTTGAATATTATTTTACATTGTGCCAGGATGGATACTTTATATATCAATACCAACATTTTACATCATAGGGTTTATATCTCTGTAGCAGAATAGCATCAGTCAAAATAGCGCTAGGTTAAAATGGCGTCAGTCAAAATAGCGCAGCACAAAAATAACGCAGAACAAAATAGCTTATTCCCTTCCCCTTTTTGGAAAACTTCATGTGGAATAAAAATTCTTTGATGTATTTTCGAGAAGGAGAAGGAATAAGCTATTTTGTCTGCCTCTGTTTTTGTTCTGAGTTATTATTGTGCGGCGCTATTTTGATTGACGCTATTTCAACCTAGCGCTATTTTGTCTAGCGCTTTTTTGACTGACGCTATTCTGCTACAGAGGCATAGCGGACATTATTCAAATATTTTGTAATTAACGTCAACTTTACAACAATAATCAAAATTATCAAAGGTAATATCACGAGTGCTTCAAATTTTATCGATAATTTTTTCTTTTCCACGAAAACTTGTTTATTTGGCAAAAATATGAAAACAAACCGATTGATAAAATCACGAGTCCGTCAGGACGAGTGATTTTATCTAAATTCGGTTTGTTTGAATGTTTTTGCCTCAAATAAACAAGTTTGAATGATGAAAATAAAAAATTATGTGATAAAATTTGAAGAACGAGTTGTATTTGGGAAGATTATTTTTTTCAACAATTTAAAAGGAATTTTGTATTAAATGTTCAATATTCTCTTGGGTGATGGCACTGAATCGGTTTGTGTTCATTTTTCAATTAACTTCGAAGCACTTTTAGTTGTCAATAATGACAAATTCAAAGTAAAATTTTGACGTTTCAATGTAAACAAGGTATTATCGATGAGGAAGCAGAATTATAAGTATAATTCCGAATGATTGGCTAGAATAATGTATTGCTATTGGTTAAAACCACCAAAACGTCATATTTTGACGTATGAAAAAAATAATCAAAGGTAATACCACGAGTGCTTCAAATTTTATCGATAATTTTTTCTTTTCCACGAAAACTTGTTTATTTGGCAAAAATATGAAAACAAACCGATTGATAAAATCACGAGTCCGTTAGGACGAGTGATTTTATCTAAATTCGGTTTGTTTGAATGTTTTTGCCTCAAATAAACAAGTTTGAGTGATGAAAATAAAAAATTATGTGATAAAATTTGAAGAACGAGTTGTATTTGGGAAGATTATTTTTTTCAACAATTTAAAAGGATTTTGTATTAAATGTTCAATATTCTCTTGGGTGATGGCACTGAATCGGTTTGTGTTCATTTTTCAATAAACTTCGAAGCACTTTTAGTTGTTAATAATGACAAATTCAAAGTAAAATTTTGACGTTTCAATGTAAACAAGGTATTATCGATGAGGAAGCAGTATTATCGGTATAATACCGAATGATTGGCTAGAATAATGTATTGCTATTGGTTAAAACCACCAAAATGTCACATTTTGACAAGTGAAAAAAATAATCAACGTAAGACGCTGAACTACAAATTTCTATCTATTGTTTTGTTCCATTGAAACACATTTTTGCGATTTGATTATATATTTCATTTAATAGTATATTACATAACAAGAGTTGTAATAAGCTTACAGCTCAAGTTGTGTACTATACTTTTACTACGATTATTTTCATTTATAAAAATAAAAAGCCTAACAAGTAACTTTTATTTATTATATTATATATATTAAACATTTATTTATAATAATTAATTGTAAAATTTTCGCAATTATTTATAATTATACTCTCATCCGTGTTTGGTGGCTGTTCAATAATACGCGGTGAATGGTGGGATGACTTCAGGGCCGGACCGCGACCTTTGGGGGCCCTGTGGGCTAAAGATATCCAGGTTACCCACGAAATAATTAAAATAATTGCCATTTTCCTAAAGAAAAAAGGATTATGCGGGAAAATTAAACATACGAAAGGTTTTTTTTATTTCAAAGGACTATTTCCCTCGTCTTAATTTCCACCAATCACAAACGCGCAATTTTGAATTATAAATGCTTTCTAGATGAAAAAACTGTATGACAGCACCTGTCAACTCTGGGTCTAGGTACAGATATATTATGTACTCGATTATATATTAGGTACAATAATATCGTACAAATCGGGCAACATTAGTCTAGAGTTCGGTTCGAACAGGAAATTTCTTGTTTTTGTACCACGTGCATCTCGTAAACACGCATTTAAAAGTAATTGTACTTGTAATTGGAAATAGTAATTGTAATTGGAAAAGTAATTGTACTTATGAGAAGTAATTGTATTTAGATAATTCAAATAATATAATTACAAAGTACAATTCCTCCACAGGTTTTGCTGCAATTACAATTCCAAATTACTTTAAGGAAAAAAAGTACTTAAGTATCTACAATTACAAATTACACGAAAAAAAGTAATTGTAATTATTAATTACTTTTTAACTAGGAATTACCCACCACTGGATGCAGAATAATCTGTTACTCATGAAATAGTCTTGTCAAATACCACTCGGGTATCTAATTTATGCTTTGAAAAAAATCGAAAAAACACACACACAGTTCAAAGTAATATTTTTTGAACAAAATGCATTCGTGCATCCTCGCCATCGACTCGGATTTTTGTTGCCACCACCACTCATGCTTCTTGTTAAAATATTACTTAGCAACGTGTTTTTTCGGAAAAATTAGATGCCCTTATGATATTACTTATGAAAATACATTATAAACTTAGGTCAAAGTAGATAAAATAAGCAGGTACCTCCTTTATCTTTGGTAAACAAAAAATTAAAGCCACAAATTTTTAACAAACATAATTTAAATGAAAGAGGATTAATAAATGAGCATAATAAATAACAATAATACATAATTCTTTTCTATTTTTTTTAGTGGTTTATTATTTTATTATTCGGGGCCCCTGGAACCCACACGTAGATCCGGCCCTGGATGACATAAACGGTACGGAGTGTCCAGTAGATAACATTCAATATTCATCAAGCGAAGGCTGCTTTCAGGATCTCTTATTTTATATTAACTTTTTTATTTCATACTGTGCTGTAATAATGCTATTTCCTGGACTCATTTAAGAAATTTTTACTTCCCGGACTGCTTTAAAAAAACACAATATTCACATTTTAAAAAGATTAAACTAATTATAATTAGGTAATATTAACAGTAACTGTGCAATGTGAATTTCCTTGCAGGCTGAATGCAGGAATACCTTTAGAGACATAACCTCACTATGAAGAACCTGTATAAAATGTTCTCCATTTTGAATCAACCTTGCTACACAGTATGAAATAAAACATTGTACGATACACGACCGTGAACTGTCATTAAAGTACTCGTCTAGAAATTCCAGACTCGGCTCCTTCGTCGCCTCGTCCGTAAACATCTAGACTTGTACTTTAATAAGCCATTTCCCGGACTTGTAACGTAAATTACTATTACAGGTTTTCCTGTCGAAAGAATGCTTTTCCACTTCAGTTATTGCATTCTGAACCTTCAAGCCTTAGCTCTTTAAAAAGTCCACAATTTATTCGTCTACTGTCTTCCAAATCTTCTTGGTAAGTATGGACAATATTGGTAATGAGTAATGAAAATACATAAAAAATCATTAAAATTTAATATCTGCTCGCCCTATCTAAGGATTACGACAGGGGCAAAAACAAACCATTTTTGTTTATTTTTGCTCTTCAAGATAGATTAGCTTGATTTTGAGATTACATTGTTAAAGTTGTTGTGTTTTAAAGTGTATTCAAGATAAAAAATAAATCCTATTATGAAACGTACTTTCAAGATAATCTGAAAGATTTGACAACACACTCCTCGATATTTTGCAAAATCTTGCCTTAAAAAAATAGGGGATTTACATAAGTATTGGAAAAAACAAATTTTATGAAATGACAATTTCGCCAGTGGCGTAGAATGTAGGAAGGAAAAGAAAAAATCCCCCCTTGTTCCTGTCGTACACTCCATTGGTAGGGGGCAGATACTATATCTTATAATGAATTTGAACGGTATTTTCAGCCTTGGTCCCTAGGCACCATCAAATTTTCGGGCCCTGTCTTGCTCCGTATATTGGAATGTAACCAATAGGCTTAAAGATGTAAAAAAAACAAAATAAAATAAAAAAATATATATTTAGATACATAAAACAAATAACAAAAGAAAAATTTTCATTCAAACATTGAGCATGACTAATAAGAAATAAAGGAACCCGAGTTCCCGAGTATTTATGATTTAATAACCTTATTAATAACTAGCTATGCAATTGTCTAAATCTTCTTCCCCACTTTTATTTCGGAGAATTTATTGATTATCCCATCTATGTTTAATTTTTCCAAAATATCGCTTTGGACATTTAAAACAGCTAAGGATGCAAGATTCTCTTGATTTAATTTTTTCGCTAAGCTGTTCGGATAATATAAAAAGGCGAACTTTGACTTCAATTGGGGGTCAGCTGTCGAGCCTATTTGATATGTTTTATAGCTTCTTGTATTGCCAAATGAAAATTCCCATGAAAAAACCGATAAGGTACACGTGAAAAACTTTTTTCCTTACATTCTTTGGGCCGCAAGGAAGAGCGGTGCGATAGTGGCAGAAAAGTAGCAGGTCGGAAAACCCTCGGCAGAAGAAACTGGCAGAATAGCCATTTCGCGATGGGTTAATGTTTTTACAATCATTTATTAACTTAACCTTATCGATACTGTTTTATGTAGCCAGCTCTCCGACTATTATGCCTCAAACTCCAGCCAGTTTTACGCTC
Source organism: Lochmaea crataegi (assembly GCA_947563755.1). Taxonomy (NCBI): domain Eukaryota; kingdom Metazoa; phylum Arthropoda; class Insecta; order Coleoptera; family Chrysomelidae; genus Lochmaea; species Lochmaea crataegi. The sequence goes on from OX387424.1 coordinate 62,693,380, forward strand.
TTCATCGTCTCTTTGTAATATTTTTTTTAATACAACTGTATCCCTGCAAACTGTGACAAAAATCTGTTTTCACCATACCCTTTAAATTAGATACCTCCCTTTTCATATTATTCAGAAACTGGTATTACATTTTTTAATTAAATTTAATGCCTATGAATATTTATAAGGAAACATTGTATGTTTACAATACCTACTGCATAATGATGCCCTATATGAAAAAGAAAAAAAAAGTATAATAAATGTTTGAAATAATCGCATTGAATACCAATATAATTTGCAAATTTCAAACACTGTAGTTCATTAAAATGTGGATATGTTTTGAATATATTTTCCGCCTTTTGTACCTACCTTGATCTAAATATCTAACATTTTACTGATATAATTAAGTATGTATCAGTATATATAAATATTTCCATTTGTTTAGGTAATTGATAATTAGGTATTATCATATTATTGTATATTTAGTGTTCTTTGTGTCTTGCCCATTGTGACAATTTTTCCTAAATATCCTACGAAGCTTTCTTTATGAAAGAATAAGTGGTTCAGAGAAAACCACACCTCCCTATCGCTTCTGAGTTTTGAGATATTTGCAGTAAAAATGAGTGAGAAACTCCTGGGACATCCGGTACTATAATTATCCTTTTCACCCTTTATGCACTAATCAAATAGGTATGTGTGGATACACATTCATCTTTTTGTAGTCTCATTATTCTTTTTATAGCATATAATCCTTTTAGTTGCGCAAGTGAGACACATTCGTGTTTGAAGTTTGTTTCGTGTCGCTTACAATCAATTGAAGCTTGTAATTTTTTAATAAAAAGTATATCCTGATTTTAAACGATCTTTTCATTGAGTTTAATAAAATAATTTTTAGCACATCAAATCGGCAAAATATACGTATTGAGAATACTCCATCTTTTAATGGAATCATTGTTCCAAATTCCGTGTGGAAATTCCTGAAACTGAAGATATAAGAAGGTACTACATTTTTCGAATTCTGTTATATTGGAATACCTAAAAACAGTCAGGTAAGATATTTTTTTTTATTATAAATTTGTTAACTCGTTGACTCGTTACTTGTACGTCCCGAGTCTATTCGAAACCAGCATAAAAAGCTCTCATGACTTATTTCAATAACAATTCTAATCGAAATATTTTTTTTTATATTCTAATCAATATGGTTACTTTGTCTCGTTTATACCTATTTTTAATCATTTTTCACGTAACCAAACCAAGGAACCAAAAATGTTTCAGATTTATTGCGCAGTCCGTTAGTTTAATGTTTATAATACAGTGATCGGCAGAAGAAGCGAATAAATAAATTTTCGGCGTTATTGTTAATTTTTTATAAAAATGCCAAGACTGGACAATGTTTTTTGTTTTGCGCTATAGCGGAATGTGGCGGTGCGCCATACCAAACCAAGAAACCAAAAATGTTTCAGATTTATTGCGCAGTCCGTTAGTTTAGTGCTTATAATACAGTGATCGGCAGAAGTAGCGAATAAATAAATTTTTGGCGTTATTATTAATTTTTTATAAATATGCCAAGTATGGACAATGTTTTTTGTTTTGCGCTATAGCGGAATGTGGCGGTGCGCCATACCAAACCAAGAAACCAAAAATGTTTCAGATTTATTGCGCAGTCCGTTAGTTTAATGCTTATAATACAGTGATCGGCAGAAGTAGCGAATAAATAAATTTTCGGCGTTATTATTAATTTTTTATAAAAATGCCAAGACTGGACAATGTTTTTTGTTTTGCGCTTTAGTGGAATGAGGCGGTGCACCATACCAAACCAAGGAACCAAAAATGTTTCCGATGTATTGCGCAGTCCGTTAGTTTAATGCTTATAATACAGTGATCGGCAGAAGTAGCGAATAAATAAGTTTTCGTCGTTATTATTAATTTTTTATAAAAATGCCAAGACTGGACAATGTTTTTTGTTTTGCGCTATAGCGGAATGTGGCGGTGCGCCATACCAAACCAAGGAACCAAAAATGTTTCCGATGTATTGCGCAGTCCGTTAGTTTAATGCTTATAATACAGTGATCGGCAGAAGTAGCGAATAAATAAGTTTTCGGCGTTATTATTAATTTTTTATAAAAATGCCAAGACTGGACAATGTTTTTTGTTTTGCGCTATAGCGGAATGTGGCGGTGCGCCATACCAAACCAAGGAACCAAAAATGTTTCCGATGTTTTGGGCAGTCCGTTAGTTTAATGCTTATAATACAGTGATCGGCAGAAGTAGAGAATAAATAAATTTTCGGAGTTATTATTAATTTTTTATAAAAATGCCAAGATTGGACAATGTTTTTTGTTTTGCGCTATAGCGGAATGTGGCGGTGCGCCATACCAAACCAAGGAACGAAAAATGTTTCAGATTTATTGCGCAGTCCGTTAGTTTAATGCTTATAATACAGTGATCGGCAGAAGTAGAGAATAAATAAATTTTCGGCGTTATTATTAATTGTTTTATAAAAATGCGAAGACTGGACAATGTTTTTTGTTTTGCGCTATAGCGGAATGTGGCGGTGCGCCATACCAAACCAAGGAACCAAAAATGTTTCAGATGTATTGCGCAGTCCGTTAGTTTAATGCTTATAATACAGTGATCGGTAGAAGTAGAGAATAAATAAATTTTCGGCGTTATTATTAATTTTTTATAAAAATGCCAAGACTGGACAATGTTTTTTGTTTTGCGCTATAGCGGAATGTGGCGGTGCACCATACCAAACCAAGGAACCAAAAATGTTTCCGATGTATTGCGCAGTCCGTTAGTTTAATGTTTATAATACAGTGATCGGCAGAAGTAGCGAATAAATAAATTTTCGGCGTCATTATTAATTTTTTATAAAAATGCCAAGACTGGACAATGTTTTTTGTTTTGCGCTTTAGTGGAATGAGGCGGTGCACCATACCAAACCAAGGAACCAAAAATGTTTCCGATGTATTGCGCAGTCCGTTAGTTTAATGCTTATAATACAGTGATCGGCAGAAGTAGCGAATAAATAAGTTTTCGTCGTTATTATTAATTTTTTATAAAAATGCCAAGACTGGACAATGTTTTTTGTTTTGCGCTATAGCGGAATGTGGCGGTGCGCCATACCAAACCAAGGAACCAAAAATGTTTCCGATGTATTGCGCAGTCCGTTAGTTTAATGCTTATAATACAGTGATCGGCAGAAGTAGCGAATAAATAAGTTTTCGGCGTTATTATTAATTTTTTATAAAAATGCCAAGACTGGACAATGTTTTTTGTTTTGCGCTATAGCGGAATGTGGCGGTGCGCCATACCAAACCAAGGAACCAAAAATGTTTCCGATGTTTTGGGCAGTCCGTTAGTTTAATGCTTATAATACAGTGATCGGCAGAAGTAGAGAATAAATAAATTTTCGGAGTTATTATTAATTTTTTATAAAAATGCCAAGATTGGACAATGTTTTTTGTTTTGCGCTATAGCGGAATGTGGCGGTGCGCCATACCAAACCAAGGAACGAAAAATGTTTCAGATTTATTGCGCAGTCCGTTAGTTTAATGCTTATAATACAGTGATCGGCAGAAGTAGAGAATAAATAAATTTTCGGCGTTATTATTAATTGTTTTATAAAAATGCGAAGACTGGACAATGTTTTTTGTTTTGCGCTATAGCGGAATGTGGCGGTGCGCCATACCAAACCAAGGAACCAAAAATGTTTCAGATGTATTGCGCAGTCCGTTAGTTTAATGCTTATAATACAGTGATCGGCAGAAGTAGCGAATAAATAAATTTTCGGCGTTATTATTAATTTTTTAAAAAATGCCAAGACTGGACAATGTTTTTTGTTTTGCGCTATAGCGGAATGTGGCGGTGCGCCATACCAAACCAAGGAACCAAAAATGTTTCAGATGTATTGCGCAGTCCGTTAGTTTAATGCTTATAATACAGTGATCGGCAGAAGTAGCGAATAAATAAATTTTCGGCGTTATTATTAATTTTTTAAAAAATGCCAAGACTGGACAATGTTTTTTGTTTTGCGCTATAGCGGAATGTGGCGGTGCGCCATACCAAACCAAGGAACCAAAAATGTTTCAGATGTATTGCGCAGTCCGTTGGTTTAATGCTTATAATACAGTGATCAGCAGAAGTAGCGAATAAATAAGTTTTCGGCGTTATTATTAATTTTTTAAAAAATGCCAAGACTGGACAATGTTTTTTGTTTTGCGCTATAGCGGAATGTGGCGGTGCGCCATACCAAACCAAGGAACCAAAAATGTTTCAGATGTATTGCGCAGTCCGTTAGTTTAATGCTTATAATACAGTGATCGGCAGAAGTAGCGAATAAATAAATTTTCGGCGTTATTATTAATTTTTTATAAAAATGCCAAGAGTGGACAATGTTTTTTGTTTTGCGCTATAGCGGAATGTGGCGATGCGCCATACCAAACCAAGGAACGAAAAATGTTTCAGATTTATTGCGCAGTCCGTTAGTTTAATGCTTATAATACAGTGATCGGCAGAAGTAGAGAATAAATAAATTTTCGGCGTTATTATTAATTGTTTTATAAAAATGCGAAGACTGGACAATGTTTTTTGTTTTGCGCTATAGCGGAATGTGGCGGTGTGCCATACCAAACCAAGGAACCAAAAATGTTTCAGATGTATTGCGCAGTCCGTTAGTTTAATGCTTATAATACAGTGATCGGCAGAAGTAGCGAATAAATAAATTTTCGGCGTTATTATTAATTTTTTATAAAAATGCCAAGACTGGACAATGTTTTTTGTTTTGCGCTATAGCGGAATGTGGCGGTGCGCCATACCAAACCAAGGAACCAAAAATGTTTCAGATTTATTGCGCAGTCCGTTAGTTTAATGCTTATAATACAGTGATCGGCAGAAGGAGCGAATAAATAAATTTTCGGCGTTATTATTAATTTTCTATAAAAATGCCAAGATTGGACAATGTTTTTTGTTTTGCGCTATAGCGGAATGTGGCGGTGCGCCATACCAAACCAAGGAACCAAAAATGTTTCAGATTTATTGCGCAGTCCGTTAGTTTAATGCTTATAATACAGTGATCGGCAGAAGTAGAGAATAAATAAATTTTCGGCGTTATTATTAATTTTTTTATAAAAACGCGAAGACTGGACAATGTTTTTTGTTTTGCGCTATAGCGGAATGTGGCGGTGCGCCATACCAAACCAAGGAACCAAAAATGTTTCAGATTTATTGCGCAGTCCGTTAGTTTAATGCTTATAATACAGTGATCTGCAGAAGTAGCGAATAAATAAATTTTCGGAGTTATTATTAATTTTTTATAAAAATGCCAAGATTGGACAATGTTTTTTGTTTTGCGCTATAGCGGAATGTGGCGGTGCGCCATACCAAACCAAGGAACCAAAAATGTTTCAGATTTATTGCGCAGTCCGTTAGTTTAATGCTTATAATACAGTGATCGGCAGAAGTAGAGAATAAATAAATTTTCGGCGTTATTATTAATTGTTTTATAAAAATGCCAAGACTGGACAATGTTTTTTGTTTTGCGCTATAGCGGAATGTGGCGGTGCGCCATACCAAACCAAGGAACCAAAAATGTTTCAGATGTATTGCGCAGTCCGTTAGTTTAATGCTTATAATACAGTGATCGGCAGAAGTAGAGAATAAATAAAATTTCGGCGTTATTATTAATTTTTTATAAAAATGCCAAGACTGGACAATGTTTTTTGTTTTGCGCTATAGCGGAATGTGGCGGTGCGCCATACCAAACCAAGGAACCAAAAATGTTTCCGATGTATTGCGCAGTCCGTTAGTTTAATGTTTATAATACAGTGATCGGCAGAAGTAGCGAATAAATAAATTTTCGGCGTTATTATTAATTTTTTATAAAAATGCCAAGACTGGACAATGTTTTTTGTTTTGCGCTATAGCGGAATGTGGCGGTGCGCCATACCAAACCAAGGAACCAAAAATGTTTCAGATTTATTGCGCAGTCCGTTAGTTTAATGCTTATAATACAGTGATCGGCAGAAGTAGCGAATAAATAAATTTTCGGCGTTATTATTAATTTTTTATAAAAATGCCAAGACTGGACAATGTTTTTTGTTTTGCGCTATAGCGGAATGTGGCGGTGCGCCATACCAAACCAAGGAACCAAAAATGTTTCCGATGTATTGCGCAGTCCGTTAGTTTAATGTTTATAATACAGTGATCGGCAGAAGTAGCGAATAAATAAATTTTCGGCGTTATTATTAATTTTTTATAAAAATGCCAAGACTGGACAATGTTTTTTGTTTTGCGCTATAGCGGAATGTGGCGGTGCGCCATACCAAACCAAGGAACCAAAAATGTTTCAGATTTATTGCGCAGTCCGTTAGTTTAATGCTTATAATACAGTGATCGGCAGAAGTAGAGAATAAATAAATTTTCGGCGTTATTATTAATTTTTTATAAAAATGCCAAGACTGGACAATGTTTTTTGTTTTGCGCTATAGCGGAATGTGGCGGTGCGCCATACCAAACCAAGGAACCAAAAATGTTTCCGATGTATTGCGCAGTCCGTTAGTTTAATGTTTATAATACAGTGATCGGCAGAAGTAGCGAATAAATAAATTTTCGGCGTTATTATTAATTTTTTATAAAAATGCCAAGACTGGACAATGTTTTTTGTTTTGCGCTATAGCGGAATGTGGCGGTGCGCCATACCAAACCAAGGAACCAAAAATGTTTCAGATTTATTGCGCAGTCCGTTAGTTTAATGCTTATAATACAGTGATCGGCAGAAGTAGCGAATAAATAAATTTTCGGCGTTATTATTAATTTTTTATAAAAATGCCAAGACTGGACAATGTTTTTTGTTTTGCGCTATAGCGGAATGTGGCGGTGCGCCATACCAAACCAAGGAACCAAAAATGTTTCCGATGTTTTGGGCAGTCCGTTAGTTTAATACTTATAATACAGTGATCGGCAGAAGTAGAGAATAAATAAATTTTCGGCGTTATTATTAATTTTTTATAAAAATGCCAAGACTGGACAATTTTTTTTGTTTTGCGCTATAGCGGAATGTGGCGGTGCGCCATACCAAACCAAGGAACCAAAAATGTTTCAGATGTATTGCGCAGTCCGTTGGTTTAATGCTTATAATAAAGTGATCAGCAGAAGTAGCGAATAAATAAGTTTTCGGCGTTATTATTAATTTTTTAAAAAATGCCAAGACTGGACAATGTTTTTTGTTTTGCGCTATAGCGGAATGTGGCGGTGCGCCATACCAAACCAAGGAACCAAAAATGTTTCAGATGTATTGCGCAGTCCGTTAGTTTAATGCTTATAATACAGTGATCGGCAGAAGTAGCGAATAAATAAATTTTCGGCGTCATTATTAATTTTTTATAAAAATGCCAAGACTGGACAATGTTTTTTGTTTTGCGCTATAGCGGAATGTGGCGGTGCGCCATACCAAACCAAGGAACCAAAAATGTTTCAGATTTATTGCGCAGTCAGTTAGTTTATGCTTATAATACAGTGATCGGCAGAAGTAGCGAATAAATAAATTTTCGGCGTTATTATTAATTTTTTATAAAAATGCCAAGACTGGACAATGTTTTTTGTTTTGCGCTTTAGTGGAATGAGGCGGTGCACCATACCAAACCAAGGAACCAAAAATGTTTCAGATTTATTGCGCAGTCCGTTAGTTTAGTGCTTATAATACAGTGATCGGCAGAAGTAGAGAATAAATAAATTTTCGGCGTTATTATTAATTTTTTATAAAAATGCCAAGACTGGACAATTTTTTTTGTTTTGCGCTATAGCGGAATGTGGCGGTGCGCCATACCAAACCAAGGAACCAAAAATGTTTCCGATGTATTGCGCAGTCCGTTAGTTTAATGCTTATAATACAGTGATCGGCAGAAGTAGCGAATAAATAAATTTTCGGCGTTATTATTAAGTTTTTATAAAAATGCCAAGACTGGACAATGTTTTTTGTTTTGCGCTATAGCGGAATGTGGAGGTGCGCCATACCAAACCAAGGAACCAAAAATGTTTCCGATGTATTGCGCAGTCCGTTAGTTTAATGCTTATAATACAGTGATGGGCAGAAGTAGCGAATAAATAAATTTTCGGAGTTATTATTAATTTTCTATAAATATGCCAAGATTGGACAATTTTTGTTTTGCGCTATAGCGGAATGTGGCGGTGCGCCATACCATTAAAAACATATTCTGCGAATTTAGATATCAGGGAAAAGCATTCAGTGTAGATCTACCTTGCTTTGGTATATCCCTAACTTTGTCCTGCTTCTCTGTATTTCCTTTCAACTCTGTTACGTTAACGATCTGGATGCATTTCATGGAATAATTTGCATACCTCTTGTTAAGCTCAATAGGGAACTTTCCAATTTTTTTTATTCAATAATAAAATTAAGTGGCTTGGTTAGGTTAGGACGCCTAAAGGGGCGTCTAAAAATCCTCTGAAACGACCTCTAGCGCGCCAAATCGAGTGACGTAGGACAGTAGTATGGCCATTGTATAACTTTATACAATGTTATGGCCATCTATGTAACCAGTGTATCGATCGCCGGCCAATTGATGCCAATTCGAGGGATTTTCGGGTATTCTTAGGAACAATTTTTGGAAGGATTTTTTAAACTGCATTATAAAATTATAGACATTTTTATCTATCACCAATGATTTTATGTGTTTTATTTGGAATAATTTACACCAAAATAATAAAACATGTCTCAATTATCCTGTGCCACAAAATCTATTGAAACTACACACATATTTTAAATTTTGTATATTTATGAGAAGTTTCTTTAAATATCCAATTATTTTCTTTACTACAGCATAATATACATAATTATGAAGCATTATTGTTCGAAACTGGAGGGATTATACTTATGTGATTTTGATAAAATTCATAATCATTTCAACATAAGGCAGATTGTCAGTCATGTTAAAAATATTATGGACACAAACAAAATTTCACAAAGTCTAATGAATCAAAATGAACCGAAAATACAAAAAACGTGGAATCACTCGAGTAAACAAACCAGTAAACAAAGCAATAATGGCTGTTTTAATCAATATATGTACGTTCATTCCTTGTCGCATGGAGGTCCAAAAGCTTCAAATAATTTGAATTTTTCGGCATTTTAAATTCGTTAATTATAGTGGTTGTTTGTGACAAAAAATGGTTTTTTTCATGACAGTCGTTTTCACGCAATGAATTCTTATGATTTATAGCACATTTTTGCTAATTAAAATTTAAGTCAAGCTCCAACAAAACAGTTTAATATGATTTGATAAATTAAATTAACAAGAAATAGTTTTAAGTTGAAGATAGATAGACACAAATGATAAAATATCAAACTAATTTTAAGTTTTTGTCCACCGTGTACTAACTTTTGATGCATTTTGGAATCAGTTCATCAAGGGAAATCCGCATAATGAACAAAAAGGGGAGTTTCATTTAAAAATCTGGTGCTGGACGCTCAAAGGTTATTCACCCTGTATGATGAAGTATTCATTTAAAAAATAATAAACAAATAAAAAATCGACCTGTCTCGGGATTTTTTTCATATTACTAGTTATTTAGCTAATAATGAATTAATGCTTTACTTTATGGACGCACTGTATTTAAAATTTACATAATTTATATGGCTCTGTGACTAACTATGATCATGCTAGTCCTCTGTCGGATTGTTGACGAACTTTTTTTCAATCTGGTGAATCTGTCATCTATTCTGTGGAAACATAAATAAACAAAATTGACGTTTGCATGTTGTTTGCCAGGCGTACACCTTATTCTATGGCAAGTGCTTAAAATAAGTATTTTTGTTTATTCAGGTTCTTGGTCAGTATGATTATAAATGCATCATTAAAATAATGAATATTATGTTACTTATGAAATTTCTATACTTCCCAAAACACAGTTCAAAAGCCTATTCATACATTGTTTATGAAAATTAGTTTATTTCATTAATAAACAATAGATTTTTAAATTTTTAGGTATGCTAAGCAGTACAGTTTTGAAACAGTACCTTTTGTATATTAATAGAAATACCTATTTACAAAAATTAAAGTGGTGAGTATTTTTTATCTTATAAGTAATTATTTTGCTTATATGTAACAGTTATTGTTTCATTATTTAATAAATTATCACAATATGAAAAGAAGAAACTCAATAAGATGTACATGAACAATATAGTGTTTAATTACTTGATACATTTTAATTTTCAGTATACAATGGATGAACAAAAAAGCACTTGCCAAAGAAGCATACTGCCCTACCACTGTGGAACATGTTGCAAACATAATTACTCATGGTATCTGGATAATTCCTAGTATTTTAGCTGCACTTGAATTAATTAATAGATCTGAAGATGGTGATCAAATGCTCTCTGCTCTAATTTATGGAGCCACCTTAATATTTTTATTTTTAGTTTCCACATCATTCCATTGTGTATTCTATTATAATAAACACAGGTAAATTAAATTGCAGGTTTTCATGTACTATAGGAAAAAGTAATAGTTAAGGAATATCAACATTTCAGGCAACTTAAAGATGTCCTCCATCGATGTGATAGAGCTATGATATATGTATTCATTGCTGGATCATATTTTCCATGGCTCACTCTTGAAAAACTTCCGCATGAGGGATGGGCTTCCCATATGAGATGGGCAGTATGGTTTTTAGCTGTAGTTGGTATTGCTTATCAACAAATCTTCCATGAAAAGTACAAAATGCTTGAGACTATCTTTTATCTCATTATGGGTGTTGGGCCTTTTTTTCCTATTATTTGTGAGGTAAGTCCAAAAGAATGTAATGTAATTTATTATTAGAGAATTGTCTCGTTTGTTGATATCTCATAATAAATGAAAATTATTTTTCAGCATACTTTTTTGGGGTTGACAGAATTATTCATTGGTGGAGTGATATACATGCTAGGCATAGTATTCTTCAAAAGCGATGGCGTTATACCTTTTGCTCATGCAATATGGCATTTGCTAGTGGTCCTTGCTGCGTATTTCCATTATTATGCTGTTCTCAATTATTTGTTTCCTTCACATAAAATAGATTGATCTGACTGCCAACAAAAAAATTTTTTCTACCAAAATTGTGAGTAGATTAGGGCACAGTAGAGTTTATTATGAAAAAGTAAGAAATAATTTTAAATATCATTGATACAATATTTAATTTTCAAAGTGTATTACTCAACTTAATATCTTTTCATTTATATGGATGAACATTTTAATAAACTACACAAATATTTGAAATATTTTAAAATAAATACTACACTTATGTTCATTTAAGGCTTTGAAAATTGAATTATTTGCAAACAAATGTTTACGATGTCTTCCTAGTTAATATAATTTGAGTCAAACTCACAAACAGGTTTTTATTAATTTACAAAGACATTTAGATAGTTGTGGCTTCCACCAAACTTTGTAAAACGTATTAGGGCCACACTATTGTAAATAATATTGTATTTTTTTTAATTGACACTTTCAAAGAACCAACTTAACTGTGACCTATATAGTTATAGATAGAAGAATTTAATAAATTGAGTATATACATGAAAACAACTATGTTTAATGGACCTAGACATTTTTACTAAAACTTTGGCCATTTTATTTTATTATAGCGTTTTTAATATCAACTAATTCCAAACTCTGAACAAAGAGGAACCAAGTAGAGTCTAAGAAGTCTATAAAAAGTACTCAAACTTACAAATGTTTGCAATTAGGTCCTAACTTCTATTATAATTAGTTTAATATAGAGTGATATTTGTTCAGTCTTGGTTTTTTAAAAATATCTATGGCTATTTTTTTATATAAATCTACTTTACATAAATTGTACTGAATTTATTGTTGTGTAATTAGGAATATTTATAAAGCCAAAGAATTCTCAACTATCAGAGTTATTTGTAATTATTTTAAAAACAATATGACATTTTGTCAATTAGTATTTATACTTGGGTTAATGTTTACATAAGATGTATGACAGACTTTTATATTTGGGCCTGTTAATGCTAAGATTTAAGATGTAACAGAACACCAATAAAAAAAAAAGGTTTGAACATGCCTGTTTTTGATGTATTCGATTGACAGATGGCATGTTTAAATGTTTCGGGTATTAGTTTTGCTTGGTGTATGTTTTGTTGTTTATATTTAATTTGTTTTTTGCATCGTGTTAATTAAAAATTATGGATGTCTTTGATGTCATAATTTTTTAAGTGTACTGGTCAAAATAAATGATAAACGATGAAATAAAACAATTACTGTGATAGCGAAACGCGTCACAATTTTAAATTGAACGTTACTTCTAATATGAAGATTTAAACAAATTTAATTGTTTTATTTCATCGCTTCATATGGATCTTCATCAAGTAAAAGCCTCATCTATTCAAAATAAATGATTCCCCTCTGATATTTCATAAACCAGTTAATTTTAATAACCAATGATGATATCCAGTTTATTATATTTCCAAGAAAATAACATTTGCTTACTGATATTCATGTATGGTATTAAAATTCAACACGAATATTAGACATTTCTGTTCCATTAGATTAATCTTGTTTTGAACATCTTAACCAGGTATAATAAGTGCCAAACAATTTTTGAAATCTTCCTTGAATCAATATTTTTCAGCTAATCGACATGATTTTCGTGAATAATAATATAATATACATTGCTCAAAATGGTCTAGGTACACGTGGATCAATTGAACTACATTGGAATAGTGTTCTCTTCATGAGTCTAAGTTTGGATTTCGTGCAGATAGCAGAAGAGTAATGGTGGAAAGGGTGTAATGGAGAGGATCGGGCACTTTCTGTATAGATGAAACACTGTCATTATTTGGGGCTGTATCATTCTCTAAGTTCCTTGAACCATTCTGAGCAGTGCATATAACTCCTTAATAAAATATAGTATTCTACTCGCGTATAATGGCTAATATTCACGTGAATAATATCCATCATTATATGCTTGTTGAATAATATACTATTATACAATATTTATATACAAATATTTCATTCTATTTTTCTTATTAAAGTAAAACACTTTTGATCCTGAGTATTATCAAACCATGGGTATTTATATAATTTTTGATTTTATTTGGATTAAAGAGACAAGTGTACTTTAATGATTGTATTTGGTGTGTTAAGTTTAAAGTAAGGTATGTTACTGTCTCTACTGTTGAAATAATTAAGTGGGAACAAATTAGATCTATTGTGTCCCCTTCTATACTCGGTTAAAGCACACCCCATAATCTTATTTCTTCTATGAAGTGCAGGATCGTTTGGGATTTCAAGCAGGAGATTTTCCACTCTTCTACTTGTGGTTAGCCCAGGTGGAGAAGTATTTTCAGTGAGTTTACTGTTGATAGAAACATGCAAAATAAACTTTCTCTATTACATTTAAGTTATATTATGTCAAAATTTATGTTTTTTTCAAGTGAAATATGTAGAATAATAATTATTGTACTAATTTATTGAAAAAAGTAGTTTGAATGATTTTAGTTTAGGCAAACATGTTATGCTTTCTTAAAAAAAATTATTTAGATCAGTTCCCGATTATTACTAGACTTAAATATATTTTTTAGTGAAATCTATTCATATTTATTATAGTTCGTTTCATTGACAATTTATATCCATTTTTTTGACAGATATTATTTATGTTTATTTAAAAAAAATTATGTTGTGCATGTTTGTAACCTTTTTGTATTTTTTTTAAGTATTCTAAATCAAATGGTATTGTGATTTTGTATGTGATATACTCATAATTGTATTGAATCGAATTTATATTTCCGCTCAAAATTTTTAGTTATTAATAATTTTATGTTTTATAATTTAATCTTTAAAAATCAAATTTGTCCTGCCTATTTATTATTATATAGGAATTTATTTTTTAAAACCACTTTTTATTTTCGTATAAAAGGCTGTTATTTTTATCTGATTTTGATTTTTTTACTTTATATTTTGTATATATATGATCAATATATGTGTATATTTCGGTATAAAAAATATATTTTTATTATTTGAACGAGTTTTATTTACAACTAACAATAAAAAAATCTAACAACATTATACTTTTATCTTAATCTTGAATTTCATTAACCATTGCATTAACCATTTCTGTGATTTTTGAAATCAATGCATTCAAATGGTCTATATGAATTTTGGAACCATCACATAAATCTTCCAGTATATTGTCTACGTTTAAAGTATTCTTGTAGGAAGTAATTTTAAAAACGTAAATTAATATTCCTATTGGGATGTAAAATCTATTTTGAATGAGTTTTTTAAATACCCCCAGTGATTCGTTGTTCGTTGTGTACATATTTTTAAGTGAATAAAACCACTTAATTCTTGTTAAATACATAACTTCAAGAATTTCACAACAAAGGGAGATAATTGACACTTTAATACGGCTTTGTCTTTCAAATTTTGCTATAAAGGTTTTTAAATCATCGACATTGTTATTAATAGGTAAAGTATGGTCTAACGTTGTGAGAATTTCCACTTCCTTCAACTTTATTATGTCAATCTCGTAAATTTTACCTGTTATTTTCTTTAAAACAGTTTGGAATAATTTTAATTTTATATCTTGATCACCCACGAATTTAATACAAATGAATATTGTAACCACAAGCGTTAATGCTGGGTCATTTATTTCCTCTTCTCTGATGGATTTTCTTCTGATATATTCTTCTAAAATGTCTACTGAAAAAGCAAAGACATGGATATCCTTTTTCAATATATTACACACATCTTTCACTAAAATTGTCGATTGTGTATCTAATACAGGTTCTAAATATCTCTTCTCATTCATTAACATTTCACTTAACCATTCTGTTATCAACTCGTATTCAGATATACTTAAATTCATTTTAAATCGTATTTAATAATTGTAAAAACTATTTGAATTATTCAAAATATGGGGATATTTGTTGTTGTTTCTGGTAGTGTGGCTAAATTAAGAATAATGACATTTGGATACCTGACAGGGTTTACTCACATAGGAAACGTCGTTCTGTAATAAATGTATGACGTCATATTCAAATGATCTGGTTGTGCATGGGTGTTTGTATTTTAATTGTGATTTAACTAACAAGACAAGTGTGTTAATAGTCGGCTTATTAATACACGTGTTAGTTACATAATTTTTCCATCCCAAGCAGCATTATTATGACTTCCAACATAATGTTTACTTAAATTTAGACAATGCTTAAATCAACGTTGGTTTTGGGTATTATTTCGTTAAGTATTATTACAGTTTCCTGTAAAATTGTCGTATTTAGTAAAGCGTATTATAGCTATCTATTGGTGACACGCTTTACTAAATACGACAATTTTACAGGAAACTGTAATAATACTTGATTGTTTCAAGCTATCGGTTTGTTGTTAAATTTCCGAATTTTGGTTTGTAGTTGGAGGCGAAGATGCTGCTATGGTCACAACTTTTTTATTTCCGTTACTGGAAGCCATGTATTAATTGTGATTTTAGGGTCATATTCAGTCCGGGATTAACTCTCGGACGAGAACATATACCTTCTACTGATGAGGCGCAATGAGGCCAGAATGGTTGGTTAAATCTTGTAGATCATACCGACCCCGTTTGACTTAGAAGTGTAATTCAATATCTATCGGGGCATATAGCCCGGGAAGTAGTTGTTGCTTCTTAGTTGAACGGTCACTCTGATTTTGAAAAATATTTTTCAAAACTTTGTTGTAAAGCGTTTAAATAATATATTAATTCTTCGATATCTATTATTTCGTTGTTTACATTAACTTTCACCGACAACGTCAGTTCATAACTTAATCTGACGTTGGAACTTCGAAGTCAATCGGACCAATGACTACTTCACGTCAGTAAGTCGAACTTTATTTTTAGTTAGACAGTCAACGTTCATTATTACCTTTTTGGTGTCTTTGGATTAATCTGGAGCAAGACGACGTTCTAAGAACGCTTAGAATCACATGCTACAGTTTTGGTCATAAAAACACGCCTAAGACTTTTTGTTTTTACTATTTGACCTACGGGCGGACGTTTAAAAATAGTTCAAATTTTTGCACAATCCAATGACATATATCAATAGCACAATCTTAACTTATTGCGAAGAAATTATACCTCAATTTCGTTTAATTCTATAACAGACCATTCCAGAATGACGTCACTGCTGACAGGTCGGCCATATTGTGCTGGATGGCTGGTTCACTGGTAAACAACGGATAATAGAGTTTTTAAAGGTATCTGTAATACCATCGTTTTGTAGAGTTGTCAAGTGTGGAATGCGGGGGGAAAGAGATGAGGTATATATTTTTTTGATTTCCGACTGTTTTAACGAAGCGAGAGGTGACTATTTAATTGATCTCTCTGATCAACGCCGCGGTGCCTGGAGATTAGTGCTTCAAAACGGGGCCCCTCAGTGAATCAAATCTTTAAACTTGGCGTGTGTATTCTCGACATTTCATCAAAGGTTAGTTAGTGTAACTGGTAAACAACGGATAGTAGAGTTTTTAAAGGTATCTGTAATACCATCGTTTTGTACAGTTGTCAAGTGTGGAATGCGGGGGGAAAGAGATAAGGTATATATTTTTTTGATTTCCGACTGTTTTAACGAAGCGAGAGGTGACTATTTAATTGATCTCTCTGATCAACGCCGTGGTGCCAGGAGATTAGTGCTTCAAAACGGGGCCCCTCAGTGAATCAAATCTTTAAACTCGGCGTGTGTGTTCTCGACATTTCATCAAAGGTTAGTTAGTGTAACTATCAGTCAATTTTTGTTCATAAAACACAAACACACAAGGTTCACCTCCAACTAATCGATTCGGTTGCCCTCCAGAACAATATGGCCGACTTGTCAAAGTCATGTGTTCTGGAAAAAATGACCCATTTTTAGGTTACGATGGTGCTAGGACGTTAGGACTTTAAAAATAACAGGTCGTCTTTTCGTCGCTTTAGGCACGGTCCGCAAGGTTGGCCTTGTGGTAGTTGGACTATTTAGTCAATGGGCCGTCGAGCCAACTTTCAACAGACGTTAGATTCGCATACCGTCATTTGAACGTTTAGTAAAATCGTATAACGAAAAGAATAGTCGGGAAAGGTCGTAATTAGGTGTGGAAAAAAGGCGTTCCTGTCCAAATAGCTAGTATTTGATGGGATTAGATTAGATCGCTTAACAAAGTTCACCATGTTTGCATGTAACTGATTTGGCCGCCATTGTTTGACTCACGAATTTATTAAAAAAAAAACATTAACGTTTTGTGACCAGCATTTGTGTTGCTGGAAACTATTGGAATACTATTTTTCAATATAAATTCAGACATTAAAAAATAATAATAATTGGCAGCATTTTTTTCCGCTTCTTTCTAAAAATTTTTAAGGCGCGTTTGTTTTTTGCCACAATATTGGCCATGGTTTATCAAAAAACTGAACTTCGCGTTGAAGATTTTTGTTTTGCTTGTAATAAAAATGTTACTGTTCATAATTTGCATGACTCAAATTCATCCATTGCATCCATCTTTGGTCGAGTTTCAAAGACTTCCACATTTCTTCCAAATTAAATGACTTAAGTTATACTATTAGTTGTGGACAGTCACAATTTCAATACTTAAAACGACATTGGAGACATACAAAGTCAGTGCCGACGTCGTAACGACTCGAATTTATATTCCCCATTTAGGTGCAAATTTGGGTCGTCACATAAGGTCACTACAACGTTGAGTGCTAACGTTGGGTTGTCTAGCTCAACGTTATATAACTATCTCGCAACGTCCAAATGCTGCTTGGGATCGACTGTACAGGGTATCTCATTGATTAAAAGAAAATCATTCATTATTAGGGCCCGGCTTCGCCTCACATGGGAAATTGACTGAAATAAACATAAACGGTTTCAGGACCAGACTGTGTTAAAAATTAATTTTCTAAACTTCCATGTGATCAGGGCTTCTTCCTAGTTCTGTATCTGTATAGTCCGGTCAAAGTAGTCATCTCATTAATGATCAATTTTGACAATTATTGACCATTTTTGACAATTATTGATAAATTTTGAATATTTTTGACAATTATTGATCAATTTTGAGAATTTTTGACAATTTTCACAAAATTATTGACAATATTTGAACATTTTTCAAAACAATGACAATTTTTAACCATTTTTGGACAGTTTTTGACAATAAATGTCCATTTTTAACAGTATTTAACAATAATTGACAATTTTTAACAATTTTTGCTAATTTTTGACCATTTTTTCAAAATTTTTGACAATTATTGACAATTATAGACCATTTTTCCAAATTTTTGACCATTTTTTCAAAAAACTTAACAATTTTCGACAATTATCAACTATTTTTCAGAATTTTGAGAATTTTTGACAATTTTTCAAATATTTTGACAGTTTTTAACGATTTTTGTCAATTATTGACCATTTTTCGACAATTATTGACCATTTTTGACAATTATTGATCAATTTTGACAATTTTTCCAAAATTATTGACGATATTTGACCATTTTTCAAAATAATGACAATTTTTAACCATTTTTGGACAGTTTTTGACAATAAATGTCCATTTTTAACAGTTTTTACCAATAATTGACAATTTTTAACAATTTTTGCTAATTTTTGACCATTTTTTCAAAATTTTTGACAATTATTGACAATTATAGACCATTTTCCCAATTTTTTGACCATTTTTTCAAAATTTTTGAAAATTTTTCAAAAAACTTAACAATTTTTGACAATTATCAACTATTTTTCAGAATTTTGAGAATTTTTGACAATTTTTCAAATATTTTGACAGTTTTTAACGATTTTTGTCAATTATTGACCATTTTTCGACAATTATTGACCATTTTGACAATTATTGATCAATTTTGACAATTTTTCCAAAATTATTGACGATATTTGACCAATTGTCAAAAATTCTCAAAAATTCTCAAAATTGATCAATAATTGTTAAAAATGGTCAATAATTGCCAAAACTTTTAGAAAAACTGTCAAAAATTTCGAAAAATGGTCAATAATTGTCAAAAATGATCAATAATTCTCAAAATTGAGCAATAATTGTCAAAAATGGTCGATAATTCTCAAAATTGATCAATAATTGTCAAAAAAGGTCAATAATTATCAAAACTTTTAGAAAAATTGTCAAAAATTTCGAAAAATGGTCAATAATTGTCAAAAATCGTTAAAAACTATCAAAATATTTGAAAAATTGTCAAAAATTCTCAAAATTGAATAATAATTGTCAAAAATGGTTAATAATTGTCAAAACTTTTAGAAAAGTAAAATGATATTTTTACTAAAAATAATTCATAGATATCTAAACTTCTGTCCAGAGGCTACTTTTAACATCAGATAATGAAAGTTTGGATCCCTACCCCTCCCCCCGGGGGGGGGGGCGATGTGGACAAAAATCAACCTTTTAAGGATTTCAGATTCCGTCTAGACAAAAACATTAAAAATAACACACAAAAATCAAAGTAGTGCTATATATTTTTAATTTGGCAAACAGTCTCTCATTGGCACAATATTGAAGAAAACAGACAATTAAGAAAATAACGTCAATTTGAGACCAACAGCGACCTTCTAACGCTCTCTTGTGAATGGTTACATCGATTAAACGGTTAAAAACGTTTTTTTTTAGATTATTGGCTAAGAAAATTAGGCGTAAGGCGTAAGAGGTCGCTATTGCTCTTAAAGTGAAAATTGGTACTCTTATGGCTAACTGCACCGATGCTACTTAAGCATTTTAGTAAGACTTAGGTTATGTCTCGGCAGACCAAATTATCAAAATATGGAGAGGCTAGTTTATAAAATCAAACAAATTGGTATTAATAATGAATATAGATATTTTTGAGTTTTTTAGGTTAGGATAAAAAATTGAAAAAATCGTAAGAAATTAGGTTTAGGTTAGGTTAAAAAATTGAAAAAATCGAAAAAAATCGAAAAAAATGGAAAAACTTGAAAAGATGTGCATTTGTATAATTCGTAAAGATATCTTGAAAGAAATGATGGAGGAAGACAACAAATTTGTCGAGATATAGAGGTTGAAAGATTGAAAAATCCAAAAAATGTCCAAGGGAATCGAGATCGTTGAAAACACCCAAAAATGAAAATCCGTCAAAGAAAACGCGAAAAAAACGATGTCGAAAAAAATTTAAAACCAAACGAACTGGAGTAAGATCGTCTAGCACATTCCAGAAGCAATGCCAGGCCTCCTTTAAAATTTACGTTACAGAAGATGGTAAAAGTTTATTTATTTCAACAATTAATTTAATACACAATCACCAAACAAGTAAAGAACTCTACGAGCATCTTCGTCAAGTAAAAAGAATGACGCCGGAAGTAAAAAATCAAGTAAGAGAACTACTGAAATTAAAAGCAAATGAAAATAATATTAAGAATCTAATTGAAAAAGAAACGGAAAAAATAGTATTACTTAAACATATATACATAATTTAAATTACGACGGGGAAGACAAAAATAATTTGGAAGCATAAATAAGTCGTACTATTACTGGACGAATAAAATAAATAAGTCGTCGGAAGAGTGGTCGAGTAAAAAAAAATTATTCGCCCGATTAGCGGTCGACTAGCAGCGCCCATAATTTTTTAAGGTCTCTTTGTTTCAGCATTAGCATTGAACTCTCTTGTTATTTTATCCCACGCAGCATCTTTTTTTGCCCACGTTATCCCATCTGTTTTCTTACCCCATCTTTTGGTTTCAGAAAGTGGATTTTCGAATATTTTTACTACTTTTACATTGATGATTCATGAAACGAAAACCCTCCAAGCATTGCTTTTGTAATTTTTTTCCCAGTAGAGAGTAACTCTCTCAAAATTTCAGTTAATATTCATAGTTTTGTGGTATTTACAAGACTTTTTATGTTGAACATGCGTTTTTTTCGAGAATTTTACATAATGGTCACTCTTGAACGGAACCTGTTGATTCTCAATGGAAAGTTTTGGAGTTTGCGCGAATTTTCTTCGAAGAAAATTCAGTGGAAAATAATATTACGAATTTCAGTTGCGGTGTTGATGTTTAACGATTCGCTATAAGAGTAACTAAAAACTTTTTTTCGAGCGTGAAAATTACGTTAATTTTGTGTCGGTTTTTATAAAGTTCTGTGGATATATAGATGTTATTAACTAAAACAATCCCGTCAAAATAGACATTTCAATTTGCAAAAATTTCGATAAAACTGAATATTGGTGGTGGTATTGGGTATACTATTATCTTTTGACTGGAATACAAATATCAAATGACGAATAAAAAGAATCAAGAAGAATCTTGAAACTAAAACTAGACAACTATAAAACAGAAAGATTAAGATTAAAATTCTTGATAACTATACTAAGTTAAAATGAACATAAATTATACAACTATAGAGGCAAAAGCAGGTTACAAATTTTATAAAATTTTATAACTTTGAATTTAATTTTGTGTAGGTATTTTCCAAAAAGTTGTTGACTGATTTTCATTAGTAAATATGGTAATTAAAATCGTGTTTTTACATTAGAGAAAAGTTCAATTCTCCACTACAGCAACTTGCGGCTAACTCTACTTGTTTATATTTATATAACCCTGAGACACACAGTTTTAAAGCACGTGCAATATTATTACTAAATCGTAAGTAAATAATTATATAGTTTCATTTAAACAAAAATAAGATATTTGACATTTTTTAAGTAGAACTTTTCATCACTTTTTTACGAACTCTGTATAGAATAAAGCAGTTTTCAACATGTATCTAATTTTACTACTAATGTAAAGATCTGTACAATGAGAAAATTTAGGATCTTCTGTATGTTCCTTGTGGTATATTTATTAAATTACAATTTTTTTATATTTTTATTTCAACGTTTCGGTATTATGCAACATCGCAGCATGCCATTGATGGGATACTACACTCCGGGATAATTAATCTAGACATCATTTGCAACGGCACGTGTATGCATGTCTGTGATTGGTCTATTTGTGGACATTCTATTTCTTTATGAAAATTCACATTTTAATATTTATGAACGCAAAAATATTCAATAACATTGCAGATAGGTGTAATAAATGTCAGTATTGACAAAATGAAATAAACAATAAAATTTTAGCTTCATAATTGACTGTCAGACAAATGCATCTACCGAAAAGTTTCTGTAATCTAGGGAATATATAAAATAAATATATAAAATAAAAAAATTAATCGACTTACCTTGAGGAAGATTAACTGTAATTTTCCGAGCTTTTCTTTATAGGCTAAACAAAAAAGCTATGATACACTGCTTCTTATCGTATACTAATTACTGGTGCAACTTCATTCCGTTGAGTGCGAGTTACGAAAATCACCTAATATCTGGGAACTAAAAATGTATCAACATATATTCTAGGGAGGGATGGGAAATAATTGAATCGCTTATTTGAGAAAGGGCTTAACTAACATTTTGTTACTTTTAAGAAAATCAACAAAAACTTATTGGTAGTTTAAAAAAAATATGATAACGATATTTTTTGGCATAATTTAGTTTAAGACCCAGTAGCTTAGATGGTTTCAATATTAAAATGAGTATTTTTTTGATAATGAGGGGAAAAATGGAATTAGAAAAAAATGCTGACGGTACCTTTTTCAAATTAATGTTTTTTTTCCAAGAAACCAATTGAATTTATTTTTGAAACATCAAATAAGAGTTGTTTTTCTAAGAATCACCTAAATAACAACAATAATAATATTTTAAGCATTAAATATTTATTTAAAAATTTAACAAAATTAAACCTCCCTCTTTTTGGAAATTTTTTTTGGCCAAGCCAAAATTTCTTGATAGAATGGGTGATACGCCTCTGGAACGTAGGACATCGCTTTACCGATATTTGTTATTTTTGTTTCCAATACTGGAACTTTTTCTTGACGAGGCTTTTTTTCAGGCATTCTAAGAGTAACTCTTCTTGGCATATGGATTTGAAAAGTATGTCTGGTCAAACCTCGAATGTACTCTGAGCACACAACATATCCAGGTGATTCTGAGTTATGTATCATTTGGTAAAATTGGGATATAGAAAAGGCTTGCTTTTGTGCTCTGGGAATTTTTGTGTGTGAAGTCTCCATAGATATGACATTTTTTTATAAAATTTTGGCCACCAATTTTTAAAATCTGCTATGATGTCTTTTCCTGAAACCTCCATAACAGTAAACTTGTTTTAGGCACTTGAAGCTATTATCATTTGGGTGTATTCGTGAACAGAAAATATGCGATCAGATTTCTTCAAACGCCGTTTAATGACACCAAAATCTCGGTAATTAGGCAAGAAGGAATGCCCTCTGATAGGAAAAAATTGTTCAACTTTTTTGAATCTTTTCGTCTCAACTAATGCTGCACTCATACGTACCATGGTATGATTTTTGTTTTGTCCAGGACAATTATCACTATAAAGACGTATTTCTTGTACATTTTCTGGAATTTCTCGTTGAATGTAATCCCACAGAAACGAGCATACTTCGTTGGGTCCCTCACTGGCAATACCTTCATGGTAAACATAAAAGAATGCCTTGTCTGTCTTACATTTGTGTATACCAAAAATATTGACCGTTAGCTGTGTTAAATAAAATAAGTCTTGGACTGGAACTTCAGGTAAGTGGAAATTCTGCTTGTAGTCAAAAGTTATTACTGCCAAGTCGTCACGAATCTTGCACTTTTCAGTAGATTCCTTTAGTGACCAATAAAACTTTTTTGCTCTTCGTTTATGAACGGCTAGTTCGGCAGCTGCTACTTTTTTAGATGCATCTCCAAGCGAAGGACTTTTTATTTTAAGATCAAGTTCTTTATTGACTGCAAACTTACCGACATCCGTCTCCAAGCTGTCTTGCTGCATTTCCCTTGTAATGAACGTAAGCCTTCCCCTGTAATCTGGACTTCCTAATAACATTCCTTTGGTAATTTTCGTCATTTCTAACACCTCTTTTCCTTTTCCTTGCAGCCTCTTCTACTGAGCTTTCTGACTGGCTGTTGTCGGTATCGCTCATGATTATTATTTATTTAATAAATAAAACCACTTTACAATATACGCTTTGAAACAACAATATTATGACAACGGTTCGATATAAACTGATGTCACTTGGTACCTTTCCCAAATAAACGCCGAGAACTAGATCGAATTTACGGACATTGTACTTATGGAAGATGGTTCTTTTCTGCATTAAAAGATGCGTTTACCTTATAAAAATACGATTAGCTAAAAATCGCAAAATGACCGAAAATGTTAGTTAGTCCCTTTCTCAAATTAGCGATTCAATTATATCTACGGACAAGCTCTGAAAATAACAATGAATCTTCCTCAAGGAAAGTCGATTAATTTTTAAATTTTCCTTCGTTTGTCCTTGATATAATTATTACATTGTACCTATATGTTCAGAGTAAAAAAGGTGATTTTCTAAATAGTTTTATTATTTATATTAACAATATGATCATAATTAAGTAATCGAAGAAACAATATATTTTCAATAATATCTAATTCTATAACAAGTTAGTAGCTAAAAGAAAAAGAGAATAACTAAGTTTCAAAATAAATAATAGTGTTAGCGAATATGTCATTGGGTTCTTTTATAGGTCTATTATAATATTTAAAAAATGTATTAGAAGAAGATGTCCATCCTGTTGTGTTTCTTATCTGCTCAATACTAACACCTGCCTTAAAGCAGCAGATGTTGGTGCGTGGCGTACACTGTGAGCAGAGAATATAGATGTGTCTATTCCTTCCTCATGCAACGTTTTTTTAATCCAGCGACTGATCGTCTGTGAAGACGCGTCATGGATTGGTTTCTTATGTGTCTGTATAAGATGTTCCTCATTATTACGAGATAATTTAGTTTCTTTGATATATGCCTTGATAGTTGACGCCAGACACAATTGTGGTCTACTTTTAAAGTAAGGAAAAATTAAAAGACTGATGAAATAAAACTCAAAATTAAAAGAGGTTGATTTTTACCCAAGGCAGTTGTCTTCATTCTACCAGGGATTTTAATTTCTATCCTTTCTACTGATACATTGATATTTAGAAGTTTAATCAAGCAAAGAGTCTGTACTCTGCCGGCTGATGTTAAAGCCATAAGAGTAACAAGTATCATTTTTCAAGGTGTCTTCAAACAGGATCCGGACTCCAGGTTGAAGAGTATTTCGGCCCTGATGGGCGAATGTTGGACACCCCCTTCAAAAATATATTTATTATCTTCTCATCATTGGGATTTAGTGGTTTAAATATTAATTAATAAATTTAGCGCTGACCTACACGAATTCACAACTGAAAACGATCTTCCATCCTTAATACTATTTAACAGAAAATTCAAATATGTTTGTAAATTATATACAATGGGGTTTTGTTGCATACTTATGCAAAAATTCCAATATTTAGCTAGCATTATTTCGACTGCACCATCAGGAACGCTTTTTTTTTATACGAGACCTCCGAACAATTTCCCTGCTATCAGGGAAATCTTGCTGTGTAGTGGATTACTCTCCCTAAAAGGGAAGATAAGCAAATATTTTTCTGCTTTGAAATTAAGAGGATCCTCAGTTAATAATCTATTAAATACCGGAAACCACGGATGTGTTGCTCAGTAAGGAACAACTAAGATTCCCGAAGCCTTTTCTCTAAAACTCTTGTGATAATTGCGAAAGGAGGAAAAGCATAAAAGTAATATCTTGACCAGTCTAGGGTGAATGCATCCACTGAAAAGGACTCTGGGTCTGTAAACCACGAAAGAAATTTTGGACATTTCCTATTTATTCTTGTGGCAATAGGTCTATTTCTGGATAGCCAAACCTTTTTACAATATCCTTAAATACTTCGCCGTTTAGTTGATATTCTGTGTCTATGACCATTGACCTAGATTCCCTGTCTGCATTTGTGTTTGCAGTCGAAGATATATAACTGGCAAAAATCAAAATATGTCTTACCTCGCACCATTTCCATAACTTTTTCACAACATTATTCAAATATAAATATTTAATGCTGCCACCCCGATTTATACAAGAAATGGCTGTCTGGTTGTCTATTCTTAGTAATATTCGAATATACGTTTCGTCTTTAGCAAGAGATTTTAAAGCATAATATGCAGCCTTGATTTCTAAGAAGTTAATGTGCATTTTTGATTCTTGGTTGTCCCAAAACCCATGACATTTAAATCCATTGCAAAATGCACCTCAATCTGTCTGTGAAGCATCCGAAAATATCTCCTTCGAGAACGGCTTAGGTTTTATAGCTTGGCTTAACCCAACATTTTCTTGATCTTGTAGATGGATGCGAACTAAGCAACAAAATTATTATGACGAATATAGAAGAGTAAGAAAAGAGAGTGCAAAGTTGATAAAAACAAAAAGAATAAAATGGTTGAATGATAGTATGGACATATTAGAGAATGATAATAATAATAATGTAAAATTGTATCAATATATAAAGAAACAAAGCAGAAAACAAACTAAAATAAACATCAAAGAAAAAGAGTGGAGCCAGCATTTCAAAAATGTATTAACGGAAGAAGATGGGGAGCATGAAGAAGATGAAATGAGTGATATAGATACAGGGTTAGAAAATGAAGAAAAACCGACCAAAGAGGAATGTAACGACATAATTAACAAATTGAAACACAACAAAGCAGGAGGGACAGATGAAATAGTAAATGAGCTAATAAAATATGGAGGAGATGATCTAAGGCATAAAATATTTAAAATCATAGAGAGAATATGGGAATCAGAAACAATGCCGTATGAATGGTCTAGTGGAATTATTATACCAATATTGAAGAAAGGAAATCCTAATATTTGTAGCAATTATAGAGGAATTAGTTTACTCAATTCCGCATATAAAATATTAACAATGATAATAAATGAAAGATTAAAAAAGATAATGGAATCAGAAATAGGGGAATATCAAAAAGGTTTTCGAGAAGGAAAATCAACAGTAGATGCCATACATACTATAAATCAAGTAATAGAAAAATGTTATGAACACAATATTGGAGTCCAAATGCTATTTATTGACTTTAAGCAGGCTTTTGACAGCCTGAAACGGAGAACAATTATAAAAGATATGGAGCAGCTAAATGTACCACGAAAGATAATACGGTTGGTAAAAATGACGATGAAAAAATCTAGAGCAAGAGTAATGACTAGGGAAGGTCCATCGGAGGAATTTGAAATAAATGCTGGTGTAAGGCAAGGAGATGGGCTATCAGCGGTATTGTTTAATATAGCAGTGGAAGGCATAATTAGGACTTGTAATATCAAAGGAAGCATAATTAATAAGTCAAAACAAATAATAGCATATGCTGATGACTTAACCATAATAGCGAGAGACCGAAGGAGTCTTGAGGAAACACTAGAGAAAATTGTAAAAGAGGCGGCAAAAAGAGAACTAAGAATAAATCAGGAAAAAACAAAATATATGGAAATGAAAAGAGAAAAGGAAGTCTATCAACCAGAAGCAGTGAAGTTGAATGAATTCAGTTTTGAAGTGGTTAACACCTTTAAGTATCTGGTAACAATTATCAGTAACAAAAATGACACAAAAAGCGAGATAAGGCAAAGAATTCAATCAGGGTATAGAGCATATAATAAATTTAAAAATATCATGCAGAGTAAAAGAATAAGCCGAGCAACAAAGTTAAGAGTCTACAGGACTGCGATAAAACCGGTAGTAACCTATGCGGCAGAAACTATGAGACTTACAAATGAGGACGAAGAGCAACTAAGGATATATGAAAGGAGAATAATTAGAAAAATTTATGGACCAGTGAAACTAGGGAATAACGAGTACCGAAGACTTATAAATTATTAAATTAGGAATAAATTATAAAATGAGGATATAGTAAACTTTATTAAATCGAAAAGGATACGTTGGTATGGACATGTTAAAAGAATGGAGAAAGCACAGGAGGTAAGGAGAATTACAGAATGGAGACCTAATGAGGAAAGATTACCAGGAAGACCAAAAGCTAGATGGGAAGATCAGGTCGTGGAGGATATACAAATTTTGGGAGTACAAGGCGGGATGAGACATATGCAGGACAGAAGGGCGTGGAGAGCAATTGTTGAAACTGCAAAAACATCTAGTAAATTGTAGATATGCAGCAAGAAAAAGTGGGCTGACCCCCCACAAGATACAAGGTCAAAATAGCTCAAACTGAGCGGCTACAACTCCAACTGGAGTGTATAGCCTCGTATATATATATATATATACATATATATATATATATATATATATATATATATATATATATATATATATATATATATATATATATATATATATATATATATATATATATATATATATATATATATATATTCAAACCCAATGTTAAGCTATTAAATTGAAATAAAATATTTTTAAACCTAAATCTATATATATATTTTTTATATTTCTCTTTTACTGGGACTAGAAAAATAAGCGTCCTTTAGATCAATATTTGTAAGGTAATAATCCCTATTCAAAAGCTTAAGAACTGTTCTGTAGTCCTACAATGTAAAATGAGGAGCATGAATATAGGCATTAAGTTTTTTCAAGTTCAATATGAATCTGTAGCTTCCATTTGCTTTCTTAGTTAAAAAATAAGATGATATAACATGTCCCTTTACTGGACAACATTCTTCAATAGCGCCAAAACTTATTAAATTTTGTACTGAATGTTTATCATTTTTAATTTGATTTCTTGCAATTTTCACAGATGGTTCAATAGTTTGTATGGGGTTTAAACAAAAACGGAATTGATATTCCTTCAGCCCACCCTAAAACCGCTTGGTCCTGTGTAATATTTTTCCAATAGTGTAAGAAACCTGAAAAACGCTCGATAGTAGTATCCCCTGGTCTCTGTCTTTTGCTTGGAGTAACGGTCTGATGGCCTCCTCTCTTTTTTCTTGTCCTTCATTCTCCACTTGTTCTGTTGGCGCTGATAGTTTAAATGATAGCTTGGCTTATTACCTGAAGATCCTGGTAGGCTGAAAGATGGTTGCCAAATTCTTCTTTTTAAAATCCGCGCTTGCCTTTTTAATGGACTGTTCGTTTTTTACAGCCTCAGCAAATTTTTTGCTGAATAAAAATTCATCCATATTCAGAGTTTTTGCGACGCTTTTACAATCGGCGTTTAGGTGTGGGATTATTTTAAATATTCTCTGAGCTGATATAACATGATGATGAACAATGGTAAATAATTGACAGGCGTCTGCCAAAATTTTGAGATTGTCTGAATGTTCCGGACTAGGTAACATATTTTCAATAACCATTCCCTCTGCTGGTGTGCTAGTTGTTGTTGCATTGCCATCATAAACTTGTCCTGTTCCTACGCTGGTTTTGATAAGCAGGCTTGAATTTCGTTGTTTACATGGGGCGGGAGTAGATTTTTGCAGTTTGCTGGTATTTTGTTATTATTGAAAACTCCTTCCGCTGTTCTTTTGACAAATATGAATTCCAACGAACAACAATTTCTTCATGAAAAGGCTTTCCTTCTATTTCGCTACAGTCTGGTTTTTCGCCCAAAACAGTAATGTTCTGTTCTGGCAAATCATTGCTCGGTTGACTATTACCTCCGGTAATCGTTATATAACTGGTTTTAAATGCGTCTGAGTTTCAATTTGTACCGGTGCTTGTGGTAGATTGAAGTTTCTAGAAACCTAATCCTGCGATGCGTTGTTTTGAAGAATCCGTAAAGAAAACCTTCATAGGTATTGCTTTGAAATAACGCTCATGTTTTCAATAGGAAAAACATCACTGTACATTATTTTTATATCGAAATACCGAAACAAAAAAATCGCACGATTTTATTTCAGTGAGTATTCCTAGAAGGGATAACGAACGTTCTTCCCTGTATAAATCCAAAAAACCAGAAACATCATCAAAAATCGCCCGATCTCTAGGCAAAAATAACGAACGTCTACTCTGATTGTTCAAACAGCAAGATTATATATAAGACAAAGTATTATTTCGACTCCATTAAATCGCTCGATTTTCCCTCTAAAAATACCGCTCAGTACTTTAAGAGGTAAATTAGGGATGGCGATCTGAAATCGATTAATCGAATAATCGATTCCTCGGTCCGAGTGAATCGATTTTTTAAATCGATATGTTGTATTGAATCGATTCAGTGAATCGATATTTCACCCTTGAAAATCGACTTTCGATTTTTTTTTGTGTTTTTAGTAGAGCGGCTTTTTTTTCAATTGCCCCGGCAACATCGCAAGTAGTGATGAGAGCGGAATCGGATCCCAGTTGACTCGACAGACACTGTTGCTTTTTTATTTTCAAAAAAGCTTATAGGGAACTCTATAAGAGGGATGTTTGAAAAATTAAACGATTTTTATATAAATCGATTATTATTTTGTTATAATCGATTTTTAATTATCGATTTTTCGAGTAATATTAATCAATTTTGTATAAATTACGTGTGTTTAAGGAGTAGATTTTCGAAAATGGCTCTCGTATTATTTATTGACTATTTTTCAAAATGTTGACACCTTTTGACGATTATTGACCATTTCTCAAAATTATTGACCATTTTTCAACAATTATCGTCAGTTTTTGACAAAAATCGTCCATTTTTAACAATTAATTGACAATTATTGACCAATTTTGACAGTTTTTCCAAATTTTTTGACAATTTTTGACCATTGTTTTGAAATTATTGACCATTTTTTACAATTATTGGCCAATTTTGACAGTTTTTCAACAATTATTGACCATTTTAAAAAAATTATTGACCATTTTTCACAATTATTGACCAATTTGACAGTTTTTTAACAATTATTGACCATTTTTTTAAAATTATTTACCAATTTTGACAGTTTTGCAACAATTACTGACCATTTTTCAAATTTTAACAATTATTGAAAATTTTCAACAGTTTTTGACAATAATTGAGAATTATTGACCATTTTTAACAATTATTGACAGTTTTTGACAAAAATTGTCCATTTTTAACAGTTTTTGACCATTATAGACCAATTTTGACAGTTTTGCAACAATAACTGATCATTTTTAAAAAATTATTGACCATTTTTTTAACAATTATTGACCAATTTTGACAGTTTTGCAACAATTACTGACCATTTTTCAAATTTTAACAATTATTGACAATTTTCAACAGTTTTTGACAATAATTGACAATTAATGACCATTTTTCAAATTTGTTTTAAAATTTTCGATAATTATCGACCACGTTTCAAAATTTTTGACAATTATTGACAATTTTCAGCAGTTTTTGACAATAATTGAGAATTATTGACCATTTTTAACAATTATTGACAGTTTTTGACAAAAATTGTCCATTTTTAACAGTTTTTGACCATTATAGACCAATTTGACAGTTTTGCAACAATAACTGATCATTTTTAAAAAACTATTCACCATTTTTTTAACAATTATTGACCAATTTTGACAGTTTTGCAACAATTATTGACCATTTTTCCAAATTTTTTAACAATTATTGATCATTTTAAAAAAATT
Organism: Lochmaea crataegi; assembly: GCA_947563755.1. Lineage (NCBI taxonomy): Eukaryota > Metazoa > Arthropoda > Insecta > Coleoptera > Chrysomelidae > Lochmaea > Lochmaea crataegi. The sequence goes on from OX387424.1 coordinate 62,724,839, forward strand.
ATTGACCATTTTTCAACAATTATTGACCAATTTTGACAGTTTTTCAATAATTATTGACCATTTTTCAAAAATGATTGACCAATTTTGAGTTTTGCAGCAATTACTGACCATTTTTCTAAATTTTTCAACAATAACTGATAATTTTTTAAAAATTATTGACCATTTTTCAACAATTATTGACCAATTTTGACAGTTTTTCAACAATTATTGACCATTTTTCCAAATTTTTTGACCATTTTTGATCATTTTTCAAAATTTTAACAATTATTGACAATTTTCAACAGTTTTTGACAATAATTGACAATTACTGACCATATTTCAAAATTTTTGACAATTTTCATATAATTTTATTTGATTTTTTTTCAATCTGATAAATATCGTTAACGAATAAATCTCTTAGGTTTATTATCGGAATATATACGAAAAGCATGTCCATTTTTAAAACAATCCAAAAAAAAATAAGCGATCTTTTCGCAGAAATCGATTAATTTTTTATTAAAATCGATTTTTTCGACAAACCCATTAATTTTGAATAAAGAAAATTCGATTTTTATTTTATCCATTAATCTCACACATTTCTAATTCGATACGTTGTGATAATAATATGGTAATAAAAAAATAATTGTTATTATTATCGAATTCCCTGAACTTGAAAAAAATCCCCAATTTTACTGATAAGAGATCCCGGAGAGAGATTGTTTATTTAGGGGTACCTTTCTTGTTGTTTTTCAATAAAAAAGATCGATTTATATTTACATTGTAAAAAATACAAACTTGAAAAAAATCGATTTTTTCAAAATCGATCTTTTAGACCTCGATTTTTTTATGTATCGATTCATCAAGTTACGATTCGAATCGATTTAAAAATCGATTTTTTTTAGAAAGAATCGCCATCCCTAAGGTAAATGTATTTTTTTAAATCAAAATACTGGACAAAAAATCGCAATCCAGTGATTATTCATAGAAGGGATAACGCACGTTCTTCCCCGTAACTATTCAATATCAATAAAAAGCTATAAAAACGGCCTACCTGTTGATTCATCGCTAGAGCTAGAAGATGACTCACTTTTCTGCATTTTGTTTATTTGTTGTTGCATTTGACGTAATTGCCTTTTGAACTTTTTTATCTCACTATTTTTAATATTTTCATCCCGGTCTGGAAAAAAATGCGCTCGTTTTGGCATTTTTAAATCACTATTTACTTTCAAATACAATTCAATCCTATGCTGACGAGCACGAAAAACGGAATGAAGTTACACAAGTAATTAGTATACGGTAAGAAGCAGGGAATCATAGCATTTTTTGTTTAGCCTATAAAAAATCGTGCTGATGGGTATGTTTCACGGAATCTACAATGTAATAATTATATCAAGAACAAGCGAAGGAAAACTATAAACAAACTCTTTCCCCCGTACTATATTCTTCTATTTAATTCGATTAAGATGAATGTACTTGAAAATTAAATATGACTAGTTCTTGCAAACGAGATACTTCATAAATCTAATTTATATTTGCTCTAATTTGTAAATATCACAATTGTAATAAATAGGTCATATTTTAAGGCTGAATTATATAGTCTACGAAGGAAGTAAAACTTTGTTAATTAATATTATTGATGCCTATAATTTTGTTTATTATTCTCACTTCGCTGTACTTACCTACCAACCGAATATATTATCAAACTTTCTTATCATTAACTGCGTTGAATACTCCTTTGATTGTTCACGAGCAAACACGTTCTGTCATCATATCCAGATTTCTAGAGCATTCGAAATTGGAGTCTTTTACACTGATAGATTTTTCGACCTTACTTTCCCGGAATATTATTAAAATAATCTAAGTAGGTATTTTCATATAAACCCATTACCAAGTAGGTATGATATAAGAATATCTAAGAGGCGTAAAGCAACTGACAGATTTTCTCATAAAGCACCCTGTATCTCAGAATAAAAGTATATTTTATCTAAGTGTTTTGTTTTAAATCTTCTTATTTGAGGCTTGGAATTTTCTGTGAAACTTATCAATGAATCACCCTGTATATACTACAAGCTACAAAATAAAATTTTATTTATCCTTTCTCTTCTTGAAAAATATCCAATATCTACAATACTTTGTAAGCTCTATTTATAGGTATTCTGTGAAGAGCAAGGAAAAATAAAAATCACAACATTTTCCTTACTTCTCCTTGAAAAGTATCCTGATTCTATAAGGTTTGATCCGAGTTGATTCCCATCTATTTTATTTATATTTATTTTGAAAAATAACAGCAGCCAACGCACTTGTGTATCAATTCATTCAAATTTTCCTTTATTTTCGTTAAAATAATTTAAAAGGAAATACAGTTTTCTTTCAATAAACAACTCTAGTGCAATCCAATGTCTGTCGGGGCATATTATAGCCCGAGAAGTAGTTGTTGCTTCTTAGTGAACGGTCTCTGTTCTTTAAAAAATATTTTTCAAAAACATTGTTATAATAGTATTAAACTATTATCTTTGACATCTATTGATATCACGCTTTACTAAAATATGATAATATTTTACAGGTTACTGTAATTAAGTAAATAAATTCTCTAGAATATAAAAACACTTCTTTAAGGAGAGAGAATTTTCGCAAGTAGGGTTATAGTTATTTGTGTATTTAGAGCGTAAAGTAACGGATTGCCGCTTGAGAAAGAATGTTGCCGCGCGACGCGCAGCGGACCATCTTTTGAAAGCGGCAATTTTACTTTACGCTCGAAAAACACACATAATCTTTTCTACAGTCGCACTTTTAATAATTAAAACAGTCTTTTATATTATTTTAGGTGGATTATGATTTAAGATCGTACTCTGACTTTATTAATATTAAATGAGAAAGTACAATTGTTAAAATTATTTATTGAAATTTTTGATTCAGAAGAATCTTCCATTACTGAAGATTGAAAATTCGATGTAGATGTAGATATAGATGGACACGATGAACCCAAAATCTTCTGGGCTATGTCAATTTTGTTACTAATAGCGTCTTCTATCATATCCTTCTGCGACAATTGAGCTCTTCCAGCCTCCATGTCGTTTCAATTGGATCAAATTGGCGTCTGAAATATGCTTTTCTGGAATTTTTACAATAAGCATCGAGTCTTTATCCTCAATATCGTCTACAGTCATTTTAACAAGTTCGTCTCGACGACAGCCTCCAGCAATTCCGAAAATTAGAACAATTTTTCTCAGCAGATAATAGGTTCTCATCAGATGCTTCAATTAAGAATTTCTTTATGTTTTCTTGAGTGAAAATTTTAGGTTTTTTGACTTTGTAGCCATCATTCTGCCGTTTTAAACATGCAAAAAGTTTCTAATATTCTTTGATATCGACATTATCATGTATGTAAATTGTCGTTTTTAGCATTGAATAAATAGACCAAAGTGTAGGTGGCTTCATTACCTTTGCTTTTTCTGACAAATACGCTAGTAAGATATTTTCAGAAAGTCTCGTCACAGTTTTCTCATTGCACCAAGTTTTAAATAGGCGGTATTGTTTTTCATATATACTTGCTGACTTTTCTGGAAGTAAATTTAAAGTTGCGGATTGGGCTGCTTCAGAAATATCAGGGGGAGTGCTGGAATAATCGTCATCATCATGATTAACCTTAAAAAAATCTACTGACTTTTTCCTTTTTTGCGCTAGAGCGTAAAGCAACAATCCTCGGCATTTGTCGACTTTACGATTTCATTTGAATATAATAATTAGTCATTTTACGCGCGACTGTAGAAAAAATGTTTTGTGTTGTTTCGTTGCGACCACGGCTATCCTCTGAACATCACTCTGTCCAATCTAGCCAGTAGTAAAAAGTCAGTTGGTTGTGAGAAAGACTTGATATTACTTCATGTCGATAATGTCGATGTAATTATATATTTTATTAAAAATAATAAAAACTAACAATAATACATGGCGCAGTCAGTAGGATATCTCTGACTGTAATTTAATAATGATTAAAATCTCAGAGTGGCAGCAGGAGTTGCATGCATAATACATAGAAACTTAGAAGAACAAATTACTGGATGGAGGGGATGGTCGGAAAGATTATTGGTGATGGAAATGAAAGATAAAAATATGAACACAATAACTATAATAATTGTATATGGACCAAATGAAGACGATACAGTAGGAAATGAAGATAGGTTTTGGGAAGATCTAACTATGGCTACAGAAAATGCAAAAGGAAAAATAATTATACTTGGAGGTTTGAATAGCAGAGTGGGAACAAAAGATGACATTTATAGAGCAGTAATAGGAAAACATGGTGAAACATTTAGGAATAATAATGGAGAACGGCTGCTGGATTTTTGCATATTACACAATTTTATTGTAACTAATACATTTTTCCAACATAAAGACATACATAAATATACACGTGTGATGGAAAGCAGAAATGAAAGGTCAATAATAGATTATATATTAGTGGAAAAGAGAAATAGAAAGGAAGTATTGGATACCAAAGTTAGAAGAGGACCAGAAATAGGAAGTGACCACTATTTACTTGTAACAAAAATAAGAGAACAAGTAGAAATTACAAACCATAATAGACAAAAATTAGAAAAAACAATAGAATATGAATCGGTCAGATCATACAAACTACAAAACAAAGATATGGCAGAAAAATACAAAATAGCATTATCAGGAAAGTTCTTAAATAATTGTGATATAATGAAAAATGGTAATTTAGAAGAAATGTGGGATTATTCCAAAAAAACCGTATTGGAAACCGCTAAAGAAATATGTGGTTGTAGCAAGAAAACTAATAAGAAAAAACAAACAGCTTGGTGGACGGACGAAATTAAAATAAAAGTAAAATTAAAAAAAGAAGCGTGGAAAATGTATATAAATAACAAAATAACGGAAAACTATGAAATGTACAAAGAGAAGAGGAAAAATGTAAAAGAGATGGTAGCAGTAGCTAAAAGAAATCAGTGGAAAGAATTTGGCGAAAAAATGGAAAGCAATAGTAAATCAAATCAAAAACTGTTTTACAAAACATTGAAGTCATTAAGAAAGGAAAAAACACAAGAAATAACCTGGATAAAAAATAAAAAAGGAGATATACTAAGAAATGAAAACGAAGTAATTGATAGATGGAAAGAGTATTTTGAGGAATTACTAGGAGCAGACAACAAAGTTCAGGAGATTAACAGAAAAAAGGATGCAATAATAGAAAATAAAGACATTGTAACACTAAAAGAATTACAGGAAATAATAGATGAATTGAAAAATGGAAAATCTCCAGGAATTGATAAATTAACATCAGAAATGTTCAAGAATTTAGGAGAAACAGGAACAAAAATATCATTGAAAATATACAACACTGCTTGGAGTGAAGAACAGATACAAGAAGATTGGAAGACAGCCTTAATAGTTCCAATATATAAAAAGGGGGATAGACAAGACTGCAATAATTATAGAGGAATAAATCTACTTAGTACAGCTATGAAAGTCTACGAGAATATTATAGACAGTAAGCTAAGACCACTGATAGAAAATACTCTCGAAGAATCGCAAAGTGGATTTAGAAGAGGGCGAAGCATACAAGACCACATATTTACGGTGAAACAGATAATTGATAAGTTCTCACAACAAGAAAAAGAGGTATATATGGGATTTATAGATATGGAAAAAGCTTTTGACAAAGTACCAAGGGAGAAGTTATGGAAAGTACTAGAAGGAAGGGGGGTAAACTACAAAATAATAGACATAATCAAAAACATTTACAAAAATAATAGAAATTGTGTAATATACAAAAATAAAGCATCAGAATCATTTTCAACACAAGAAGGATTAAGGCAAGGAGGGGGACTAAGTCCATTATTATTTACAATTTTTATTGATGAAATAATTAAAAAATCGTCAATCAAAATGGCAAAACTACACGTTGGATACAGACATTTAGGAAGAGTGGATATATCAGAAGCAGCTTTTGCAGATGATTTAATAATTATGGCAGGGAAAGAGAAGGATTTACAAAAGAATATGGATATATGGAGCACGGTATCTGAAGAATTTGGAATGACAGTTAATCAAAGCAAAACCAAAGTTATGGTTATAGGACCGCAACAAAAACATTTGAATATACAATTAGATGGAATAAAAATTGAGCAAGTTAGAAGATATAAATACTTGGGAGTAGAAATAGAAGAAAATGGAACGCAGGAAGTCGAAATTACCAATAGAGTACAAAAAACGATGAATATTTATCACACGATGAATTCGACATTTATAAATAAAAAAGAAATTTCCAAGAAAACGAAGTTAAATGTATTTAAAACAATTTACCGGCTAATATTAACATTCGGATGTGAATCTTGGGTATTAACAAAGAGACAAAAGAGTCGAATACAAGCAGTTGAGATGAAGTATCTTAGGCGAGTTAAAGGAGTCACAAAGAAAGACAAACTAAGAAATACGAAAATAAGAGAAGACCTTGACATAGAATCAACACTTAAATTTATTGAAAAGAGACAATTAAGCTGGTGGGGACATTTACAAAGAATGAATGATACAAGACCAGTTAAAAAAGTATGACAATCAAAAATACAAAAAAGAACGAAAAAGGGAAGACCAAAACAAACATGGGATGGTGTTATGGTAGGCATACTGCAAGAAAAAGGAAAAACATGGACAGAGGCAAAAACAATGGCAAAAGATAAAAAACAATGGGCTAAATTTGTACATGAATAAAATTCTATCTGGACCAAAGCATCGATGAAAAAATGGATATATGTCTTAAGCATAATACGATGTAGTTGAAACAAGTATAATTGTAAAAGTATACCCTACACCATACACTATGGTAATTGGGTTTTTGATAATATATATATAAAATCTCAGATGACGAAAAAAGCACTCAGAGTTATGAAATTCCAACGAAAAGTCAAGGACATCAAATTCAGGTGCATGCAAACACCAAACTAAGTTATGCTGTGCCGCCCACACCGCTGCAAATGGATGTAAGTATGGCGGAAAATTGAGGTTTCTTTCGCCAAAAGTTCGAAATTTACATGCATGCAAGTGGAGCGATAAATCAAACAGATGAGAAAAAGAGGTAAAGACTTATAAATTACTTTGGAGATGCAGCGCTCAAAATATACAATACCTTAACATTTGACAATAATGGAGACAAAATTCGATAACAGAAAATCATGGAAAAGTTCGGACCTACCAAAAATCCAACTTATGAAAAACATAAATTTTTTACAAGGAAGATGCAAAAATAATCTTTTAATGAAAAAATCACTGAGTTAAGACACTTAGCCAGTACCTGTGAATTTAGAAATTTAACTGATAACCTGATCATTGGAATCGCAGACAATGCACCCAAGGAAAGACTACTCAGAAAAACAACTCTCAACCTGGATCGAGCAATTGAAATCTGTAGAATTGCTCAGATAACGGCTAAGCAAATGCAGTACCATGGAAATAAATGCAGTAAATGAAAAGAATAAACCAAGTAATGTGAAGAAAGCACTTTATCAACAAGAACCATCATCATCGAAGAAGCAAGAAAAGATAAGGAAAAAAAAAGACTAGAAACTAAAACACTTTGTTAATGGCTATCGTTGTGGTTACACTCAAAATTTTAACAAATGTCCAGTTTATGGTCAAAAATGTTCTTTTTGTAATAAGTTAAATCACTGTAAAATGAAAGGTCAGGTAGCTATTGTACAACATATAGATGTCTACATGTGTCTTCTAGGATTGATGAATACTCCAATCTCAACAAACATTCCAAGTCCAGCGCAAATTCTCTACAATAGGAGTTTAAGATCAACCGATTCTGAGAAATTGATGAAAACAGAAATTCGGTCAAAAAAGAGGAACAAGTGAAAATGAAAGAGCAGTTTGATAGAGGGAAAGAGAATTGAGAAGATTGGAAATAGATGAAAGGATGAAGGTGAAAGATTTTAAGAGTGACAAGTTGTAGAAGTAAAATCATAACCGAGATCGTAGAAGGTAAAAATTTCGGGTACCAACCAACAAATTGTCCGGAATAGAAAACACCTAATGAGCCGCAGAAACAACGACAGTCAACCAAAACATAAAAACAAGATTGGAGAAGAAATGATTGAAATACATGAACAATATAACGACCAGCCAAAGAAAGTTGTTGAAACAAATCCCGAGGTGGTAACTCATCCTGTACATCTCGACTTACAAATACCAATACAGACACAAACACAAAATCTAGAAAACGCAACAAATGCAGACGTTACAATTACAGAACAAAGGACAAGGTATGGCAGAGCAATAAAGGCACCTGACAAGTTAAATTTATAAAGTGCTGATGGCACATATCCTTGTTACAGCATAGTGTTTTTGTTCAGTCTTGATTTGTTACAGGGTTTCAAAGTTTTAAATTACTTTTATATTGCAAGTTTGTTGGGTTCTTCCTGTTAGTTTTTTCATTGATTCAATTACTGATTAGTTAGAATTAGTTTATAATTATTTAATTTTTTTTTTCAAAGTATTTAATTTGGTAGAATGTTTCCACTATAAGTTAGACAGAAAAAAATGTATAAAAAAAGGGGGATGTAATGTATTTTTTAAAATCTAGCTAGTAGTAAAAAGTCAGTTGGTTGTGAGACATACTTAAAATAATAATGTCAATGTAATTATATATTTTATTAAAACCGTAAGGCGTGTGCCGAGTCGCCACTGATGGTAATTTAACAATACTTGGATGGATAGAAGGGCGCGGACGTGATTTTATATATCGTTTTTTTTTTCATAATTACATCAATTCACCCTCTGCAACATTGAAAATAAATGGAATCGAAGTACGCCAACATACACGTTAAGGAAATTTTGTCCGTCCATTTTATAAAATAAATCATAAGTTCGTTAAAATACTCGCAAATGAATTTTTGTTTTGCCAATTTGTGCTTTTTAATGTGGTCTATAGGATCTATATACCACCCGATTTTGTCGGGTGAATTTTAACCCTCCACAACCCCTTTCAATTATTTAATAAAGTAAATCATATGTTCGTGGTAACAATCGTGAATGAAATATTTTTCTCTGTAGATATATGTTCTTTAATGTACTCTATAAGACCTATATACCACCCGATTTTGTCGGGCAGGTATTCACCCTCTGCAACCCCTTTCAATTATTTAATAAAATAAATCACAAGTTCGTAAAAATAATCGTAAATGAAATTTTTTCTCTGTAGATATATGTTCTTTAATGTTCTTTTTAAGACCTATATATCACCGGATTTTGTCGGGCAAGTTTTTACCCTCCACAACCCCTTTCAATTATTTAATAAGTTGGGTGAAAACTTGCCCGACAAAATCCGGTGATATATAGGTCTTAAAAAAAACATTAAAGAACATATATCTACAGAGAAAAAATTTCATTTACGATTATTTTTACGAACTTGTGCTTTATTTTATTAAATAATTGAAAGGGTTGTGGAGGGTGAAAACTTGCCCGACAAAATCGGGTGGGGGTGTATATAGGTCCTACAGAGCACATTACAAAGCACATATATGCAGAAAAATTTTTTAATTCATGAGTGTTTTCACGAACTTGTGCTTTATTTTATTAAATAATTGAAAGGGTTGTGGAGGGTGAAAACTTGCCCGACAAAATCGGGTGGGGGTGTATATAGGTCCTACAGAGCACATTACAAAGCACATATATGCAGAAAAATTTTTTAATTCATGAGTGTTTTCACGAACTTGTGCTTTATTTTATTAAATAATTGAAAGGGTTGTGGAGGGTGAAAACTTGCCCGACAAAATCGGGTGGGGGTGTATATAGGTCCTACAGAGCACATTACAAAGCACATATATGCAGAAAAATTTTTTAATTCATGAGTGTTTTCACGAACTTGTGCTTTATTTTATTAAATAATTGAAAGGGTTGTGGAGGGTGAAAACTTGCCCGACAAAATCGGGTGGGGGTGTATATAGGTCCTACAGAGCACATTACAAAGCACATATATGCAGAAAAATTTTTTAATTCATGAGTGTTTTCACGAACTTGTGCTTTATTTTATTAAATAATTGAAAGGGTTGTGGAGGGTGAAAACTTGCCCGACAAAATCGGGTGGGGGTGTATATAGGTCCTACAGAGCACATTACAAAGCACATATATGCAGAAAAATTTTTTAATTCATGAGTGTTTTCACGAACTTGTGCTTTATTTTATTAAATAATTGAAAGGGTTGTGGAGGGTGAAAACTTGCCCGACAAAATCGGGTGGGGGTGTATATAGGTCCTACAGAGCACATTACAAAGCACATATATGCAGAAAAATTTTTTAATTCATGAGTGTTTTCACGAACTTGTGCTTTATTTTATTAAATAATTGAAAGGGTTGTGGAGGGTGAAAACTTGCCCGACAAAATCGGGTGGGGGTGTATATAGGTCCTACAGAGCACATTACAAAGCACATATATGCAGAAAATTTTTTTAATTCATGAGTGTTTTCACGAACTTGTGCTTTATTTTATTAAATAATTGAAAGGGTTGTGGAGGGTGAAAACTTGCCCGACAAAATCGGGTGGGGGTGTATATAGGTCCTACAGAGCACATTACAAAGCACATATATGCAGAAAATTTTTTTAATTCATGAGTGTTTTCACGAACTTATGATTTATTTTATTAAATAATTGAAAAGGGTTGTGGAGGGTGAAAACTTACCCGACAAAATAGGGTGGTATATAGGTCTTATAGAGTACATTAAAGAACATATATTTACTGAGAAAAAATTTCATGTACGAGTATTCTTACGAACATATGATTTATTTTATTAAATAATTGAAATGGATTGTGGAGGGTGAAAACTTACAAAAAAATGTTGTAGATTCTATATGAATGATAGAAATTTGATAAAACTTTTTCTGAGCACTCTAATAGCCAAAACAAAGATTCAGTATAAACAGCTGCTAAAGCCGCCACCATCTACACTGTTAAAAGAAAACGAAATATTAAATTTAAAAAATAGGTTGTAGATTCTTTACGCATCATAAGAATTTGATAAAACTGTTTCTGAGTACTCTAATAACCAAAAAAATCATTCAGTATCAACTGCAGCTAAAGCCGCCGCCATCTACACTGTTAAAAAAAATAACAATAATAAAATTCACAAAAAAGGTTTTAGATTCTATACGCATGATAGAAATTTGATAAAACTTTTTTTGATCATTCTAATAGCCAAAACAAAGATTCAGTATAAACAGCTGCTAAAGCCGCCACCATCTACACTGTTAAAAAAAACGAAATATTAAATTTAAAAAATAGGTTGTAGATTCTTTACGCATCATAAGAATTTGATAAAACTTTTTCTGAGTACTCTAATAACCAAAAAAATCATTCAGTATCAACTGCTGCTAAAGCCGCCATCATCTACACTATTAAAAAAATTACGAAATATTAAATTTCACAAAAAATGTTGTAGAATCTATACGCATGATAGAAATTTGACAAAACTTTTTTTTCTGAGTACTCTAATAGCCAAAACAAAGATTCAGTATAAACAGCTGCTAAAGCCGCCACCATCTACACTGTTAAAAAAAACGAAATATTAAATTTAAAAAATAGGTTGTAGATTCTTTACGCATCATAAGAATTTGATAAAACTGTTTCTGAGTACTCTAATAACCAAAAAAATCATTCAGTATCAACTGCAGCTAAAGCCGCCGCCATCTACACTGTTAAAAAAATTACGAAATATTAAATTTCACAAAAAATGTTGTAGAATCTATACGCATGATAGAAATTTGACAAAACTTTTTTTTCTGAGTACTCTTATAGCCAAAACAAATATTCAGTATAAACAGCTGCTAAAGCCGCCACCATCTACACTATTAAAAAAAATAACGAAATATTAAATTTCACAAAAAATGTTGTAGAATCTATACGCATTATAGAAATTTGATAAAACTATTTTTCTGAGTACTCTAATAGCCAAAACAAATATTCTGTATCAACTGCTGCTAAAGCCGCCACCATCTACACTATTAAAAAAAATAACGAAATATTAAATTTCACAAAAAATGTTGTAGAATCTATACGCATGATATAAATTTGACAAAACTTTTTTTTCTGAGTACTCTTATAGCCAAAACAAATATTCAGTATAAAAGGCTGCTAATGCCTCCGCCATCTACACTGTTAAAAAAAAAAACGAAATATTAGATTTAATAAATAGGTTGTAGATTCTTTACGCATCATAAGAATTTGATAAAACTTTTTCTGAGTACTCTAATAACCGAAAAAATCATTCAGTATCAACTGCTGCTAAAGCCGCCACCATCTACACTATTAAAAAAAATAACGAAATATTAAATTTCACAAAAAATGTTGTAGAATCTATACGCATTATAGAAATTTGATAAAACTATTTTTCTGAGTACTCTAATAGCCAAAACAAATATTCTGTATCAACTGCTGCTAAAGCCGCCACCATCTACACTATTAAAAAAAATAACGAAATATTAAATTTCACAAAAAATGTTGTAGAATCTATACGCATGATATAAATTTGACAAAACTTTTTTTTCTGAGTACTCTTATAGCCAAAACAAATATTCAGTATAAAAGGCTGCTAATGCCTCCGCCATCTACACTGTTAAAAAAAAACGAAATATTAGATTTAATAAATAGGTTGTAGATTCTTTACGCATCATAAGAATTTGATAAAACTTTTTCTGAGTACTCTAATAACCGAAAAAATCATTCAGTATCAACTGCTGCTAAAGCCGCCACCATCTACACTATTAAAAAAAATAACGAAATATTAAATTTCACAAAAAATGTTGTAGAATCTATACGCATTATAGAAATTTGATAAAACTATTTTTCTGAGTACTCTAATAGCCAAAACAAATATTCTGTATCAACTGCTGCTAAAGCCGCCACCATCTACACTATTAAAAAAAATAACGAAATATTAAATTTCACAAAAAATGTTGTAGAATCTATACGCATGATATAAATTTGACAAAACTTTTTTTTCTGAGTACTCTTATAGCCAAAACAAATATTCAGTATAAAAGGCTGCTAATGCCTCCGCCATCTACACTGTTAAAAAAAACGAAATATTAGATTTAATAAATAGGTTGTAGATTCTTTACGCATCATAAGAATTTGATAAAACTTTTTCTGAGTACTCTAATAACCGAAAAAATCATTCAGTATCAACTGCTGCTAAAGCCGCCACCATCTACACTATTAAAAAAAATAACGAAATATTAAATTTCACAAAAAATGTTGTAGAATCTATACGCATTATAGAAATTTGATAAAACTATTTTTCTGAGTACTCTAATAGCCAAAACAAATATTCTGTATCAACTGCTGCTAAAGCCGCCACCATCTACACTATTAAAAAAAATAACGAAATATTAAATTTCACAAAAAATGTTGTAGAATCTATACGCATGATATAAATTTGACAAAACTTTTTTTTCTGAGTACTCTTATAGCCAAAACAAATATTCAGTATAAAAGGCTGCTAATGCCTCCGCCATCTACACTGTTAAAAAAAAACGAAATATTAGATTTAAAAAATAGGTTGTAGATTCTTTACGCATCATAAGAATTTGATAAAACTTTTTCTGAGTACTCTAATAACCGAAAAAATCATTCAGTATCAACTGCTGCTAAAGCTGCCACCATCTACACTATTAAAAAAAATAACGAAATATTAAATTTCACAAAAAATGTTGTAGATTCTATACGCATGATAGAAATTTGATAAAACTATTTTTCAGAGTACTCTAATAGCCAAAACAAATATTCTGTATAAACGGCTGCTAAAGCCTCCGCCATCTACACTGTTAAAAAAAATAACGAAATATTAAATTTCACAAAAAATGTTGTAGAATCTATACGCATGATAGAAATTTGATAAAACTTTTTTTCCTGAGTACTCTAATAGCCAAAACAAATATTCAGTATAAACGGCTGCTAAAGCCTCCGCCATCTACACTGTTAAAAAAAACGAAATATTAGATTTAAAAAATAGGTTGTAGATTCTTTACGCATCATAAGAATTTGATGAAACTTTTTCTGAGTACTCTAATAACCAAAAAAATCATTCAGAATCAACTGCTGCTAAAGCCGCCACCAACTACACTATTAAAAAAAATAACGAAATATTAAATTTTACAAAAAATGTTGTAGATTCTATACGCATGATAGAAATTTGATAAAACTTTTTCTGAGCACTCTAATAGCCAAAACAAAGATTCAGTATAATCAGCTGCTAAAGCCGCCACCAATTACACTGTTAAAAAAACGAATTATTAAATTTCAAAAATAAGTTGTAGATTCTTTACGCATCATAAGAATTTGATAAAACTTTTTCTGAGTACTATAATAACCAAATAATCATTCAGTATCAACTGCTGCTAAAGCCGCCACCATCTACACTATTAAAAAAAATAACAAAATATTAAATTTCACAAAAAATGTAGAATCTATACGCATGATATAAATTTGATAAAACTTTTTTTTCTGAGTATTCTAATAGCCAAAACAAAGATTCAGTATAAACAGCTGCTAAAGCCGCCATCATCTACACTGTTAAAAAAAACGAAATATTAGATTTAAAATATAGGTTGTAGATTCTTTACGCATCATAAGAATTTGATAAAACTTTTTCTGAGTGCTCTAATAACCGAAAAAATCATTCAGTATCAACTGCTGCTAAAGCCGCCACCATCTACACTATTAAAAAAAAATAACGAAATATTAAATTTCACAAAAAATGTTGTAGATTCTATACGCATGATAGAAATTTGATAAAACTATTTTTCAGAGTACTCTAATAGCCAAAACAAATATTCTGTATAAACGGCTGCTAAAGCCTCCGCCATCTACACTGTTAAAAAAAATAACGAAATATTAAATTTCACAAAAAATGTTGTAGAATCTATACGCATGATAGAAATTTGATAAAACTTTTTTTCCTGAGTACTCTAATAGCCAAAACAAATATTCAGTATAAACGGCTGCTAAAGCCTCCGCCATCTACACTGTTAAAAAAAACGAAATATTAGATTTAAAAAATAGGTTGTAGATTCTTTACGCATCATAAGAATTTGATGAAACTTTTTCTGAGTACTCTAATAACCAAAAAAATCATTCAGAATCAACTGCTGCTAAAGCCGCCACCAACTACACTATTAAAAAAAATAACGAAATATTAAATTTTACAAAAAATGTTGTAGATTCTATACGCATGATAGAAATTTGATAAAACTTTTTCTGAGCACTCTAATAGCCAAAACAAAGATTCAGTATAATCAGCTGCTAAAGCCGCCACCAATTACACTGTTAAAAAAACGAATTATTAAATTTCAAAAATAGGTTGTAGATTCTTTACGCATCATAAGAATTTGATAAAACTTTTTCTGAGTACTCTAATAACCAAATAATCATTCAGTATCAACTGCTGCTAAAGCCGCCACCATCTACACTATTAAAAAAAATAACAAAATATTAAATTTCACAAAAAATGTAGAATCTATACGCATGATATAAATTTGATAAAACTTTTTTTTCTGAGTATTCTAATAGCCAAAACAAAGATTCAGTATAAACAGCTGCTAAAGCCGCCATCATCTACACTGTTAAAAAAAACGAAATATTAGATTTAAAATATAGGTTGTAGATTCTTTACGCATCATAAGAATTTGATAAAACTTTTTCTGAGTGCTCTAATAACCAAAAAAATCATCCAGTATCAGCTGCTGCTAAAGCCGCCACCATCTACACTATTAAAAAAAAAATAACGAAATATTCAATTTCACAAAAAATGTTGTAGATTCTATACGCATGATAGAAATTTGATAAAACTTTTTTTTCTGAGTACTCTAATAGCCAAAACAAATATTCAGTATAAACGGCTGCTAAAGCCTCCGCCATCTACACTGTTGAAAAAATCACAAATTATTAAATTTTACAAAAAATGTTGTAGATTCTTTACGCATCAAAAAAATTTGATGAAACTTTTTCTGAGTACTCTAATAACCAAAACAATCATTCGGTATCAACGGCTGCTAAAGCCGCCGCCATCTTATTTTTAATAGTTGTCCAACCTGTTTTATGGGACCTATAATAGTAAATTTACATTTAAAGACATTCCTTTACAGACTTTAACTAATTTTCATCATATTACAGAGTGAACCATCATGTGTGATTTAAATTATAATTAAAATGACAAAGCAAACTTTAAATTGTTTGGTCAGAATAATTGTGTTGTCGGTAATGATTTTTAAAGTTACACTTGCTTTCGACAATAGGAGTTTAGTGAATGAAGTTATGTGTACAGGTTCAACAGGACGAGCAAAAGGAAATGAAAGTGTATCGAATTATTCGGTGTTGTATGAATATCTTACAGGAACTGGAGCGCATAATTTTAATGATTCAGTTACGATAGGATTCCTAGGGGTATACAGACAGGCCCGGGTGGTTCTTGGAGCTCTACCGCTGGCAGTTGAAGCAGTTAATGAAGACAAAGGTAAGTGTAGGGGCAAATAACGTTATTGTTTTAAAAAAATTTAGGACAAATACAGGGTGATTAATTGGGAAAGGGACTAACTTTAACTGTGATGTGTGAAAATTAATTCAAATAAATATAAATCTATTTCTCGTTTTTTACACGAGTGCATAGTTTCCAGTTACATACATATCTTTATACAGGGTGTTCTAAATATTTGAAACATATTGAATGAGTATGTTTTTTGTAGGGCCCTGTAATGACATTTTTTAGTGGACTGTACACGTAAACATACAAACTCAATTGAATTTGTAGGATGCTTCTCAAAATACATTGAGTATATTTAATTTCAAGCTAAAAAATAAAAAAAGACTCGGATAAAACATACTTAACTTTGACGGAAAAAATTTTGATAGTATTGACTGCGGAAAACTTAAAAGAAGATGAATAGATTTCATTTTTTATGCTCTTTCCAATTATACAGAGCAATTAAAAAAATATATATACAGGGTTTCCAGGTGTACCAATATTCAAAATAATAAACAGGGTAATTCGAAGTTATGAGGTCAAATTTCACCCTAAAGTTATAAACTGTAGAATTCACATTGAAATAAGTTTTTTGGAGCCAGTGATGTCCATCTTTGGTTGAACTTGGGCTCTTTCCCAATTAATGATATTTCGAATTCCAATTTAATGTTATTTAAAGTATTTTTGTTAAATTGAAATATAATTCGTTACTTTAAGATTTGTTTCTCATTATGATGAATATCTTTTGCGAAAAATAGGAATTTTCAATTCCTGGCATCGACTACTTAAGCTGTTGTAGTTGAGTGCCTTGAGAGCGGAAAGCATACTGCTATTCTATGTGATCTTTCTAAGGCGTTTGACTGTGTTTCCCACAGTATATTGCTTTGTAAACTTAACTACTATGGCATTAGAGGTGTGCAACTCCAGCTAATTGAGTCGTATCTAAGTAATCGTTATCAGGCTGTATCATGTAATAATTCTTTATCCGATTTTAAACCGGTTGTTCATGGCGTTCCTCAAGGGTCAGTTCTTGGACCTTTGCTATTTATTATTTATATAAATGACCTACCCAAATTCATTTGAACTTATAAATCTGTTTTATTTGCCGATTTACCACTTTTATTTGTTCCGATAATAACTATGAAAGCTTTAAGTTAATTTCGGATGATATAGAAAACAAATCTGAACTATGGTTTTTGTCCAATAAACTTGAATTAAATTCGGAAAAGACACAAAATCTCTACTTTTCTTCTTCTAACCAAAAAACTGAAAGTGTAAAATTGTTGGGACCATTTTTAGATAGATCTCTGTCGTGGCATTTTCACGTAGACTATTTAAGAAACAAATTATCAAGCTCATTTTTTTTTACTTCGACAACTTAAACGAGTTGTTAGCTTTAGAACGGCTTACTTTTCCCTTGTACATTCCCATATTAACTATGGAGTTGTGCTTTGGGGAAATTCGTCGTCGGCCAAAAATATATTTGTAATTCAAAAGAGAGCAATTAGGATTTTAAGTGTTTCCGTGAGCACTGTAGGACGTTATTTGTTCATCTAAGGATAATGGCTCTCCCGACCTTATTTATTTTTAACACCCTTATTGAGATCCACAAAAGTCTTGATTCCTTAACAAAAAATTCAGACATCCATAATTACAATACTAGACAAGCATGTAATATTCGTACAGATCGTTTTCATCTGACAAGGTCCAAGAAGAATTCAATCAAATATTCTATTTATAGACGTCAAAAAATAATAGTTCAATACTATTAAACGCTTTACAAAATTAGAAAAATTAATTTCCAAAGAGCAGACCGTCCACTAAGAAGCAACAACTACTTCTCGGGCTATATGCCCCGACAGACATTGAATTACACTTCTAAAGAAAACGGGGTTGGTATATCTGTTAAGATAGAACCAACCATTCTGGTTTGCGATCAGAAGGAATAACATCACTTGTATATTATTATTTTTTGACGTCTTTAGATCACGCTTTACTTATATGACAATTATTTACAGGTAACTGTAATTAAGTAAATACCTACAAAACCGAGATGGTTTTTTGTCGATATAGAATTTTGGTTTGTGATTAGATGTAGAGATGTCGCCGATGTCGCACTCTTAACATTTCCTTTACTAAGGCTAATGTATTAGTGTGGTATCGACGTAGTCTTTAGTCCAGGATTATGCTCTCAGAGCTCTTGGACGAGTGGCATCTACCTTGTGCTGATGAGGCGCAAAAACGCCGAAACCGGTCCACAAGTGATGTTATTCCTTCTGATCGCAAACCAGAATGGTTGGTTCTATCTTAACAGATATACCAACCCCGTTTACTTTAGAAGTGTAACTCAATGTCTGTCGGGGCATATAGCCCGAGAAGTAGTTGTTGCTTCTTAGTGGACGGTCTGCTCTTTGGAAATTAATTTTTCTAATTTTGTAAAGCGTTTAATAGTATTGAACTATTATTTTTTGACGTCTTTAGATCACGCTTTACTTATATGACAATTATTTACAGGTTACTGTAATTAAGTAAATTCTATTTATATCTTACCAGCAGAAATGAAAGTTTTGAGTTTGAATAAATTTAAAAATGTATTTACTTAAATTTTGTTATTTTGTGCGAGCTCTTTCCCTTCCTTCCTGTTCTTGTTATTTTTTTCCATTATACCAGCTATTACATCATCCCATTTTCTTCTAGGCCTGCCTCTAGATCTTCTGTTGAAGGATTTGGTTTGCCATATCAACTTGACTTGTCTCGAGTTGTCCATTCTTACCATATGTCCAAACCACTTTAGTTGTTGACGTTTTTTACCGTCTATGATCGGCTCGACCTCTAACTCCTTTCTAACTTCATCATTTCTCACTCTATCTTTTTTGTGATCCAAGATACGAACTTTAATGAATCACTCGGTATATTTCTTAATCTCCCATGTTATTGCGTCTATCATTACTGTTTTTAAAACTTTATTTTGTGTCTTTGATATCTGCAATTTCTCAATGTCAAATATTTTTGTGGTAACTCTAAAATGTAATTATTTTCTTTTTCTTTATATATGTTTTGCAGACAATAGAAACGTGGAAAAAAGCGTGTTGTTTTTTTATTATTCAATCCAATAAAATAAAGTACGGCGAATTCCCCGAATAAGATGGTTTTTACAAATCTTCTAGACATTTGAGTGTGGACTTTGTGTACCTAAGGGATATTTTTTTCGCATAAGTCGTAGTTTGAACACATCTTAAAACATCTGCAACTACACGCTAAAAATATCGTTTAAAATATATAACTTTGCTTTTGACTCTTCTTAAAAGTTTATCAGTGTATAGCGTCTTTTAATTTAAAATATTGAACTCGATTATTGCCTAACTGCGAATCCGCATTCACGGATTTTTCTGTCCAAAAACTATTACTTCGAAACAGAACATTTAATATTTTTCTGATCAAAGTACCTAATTGGAATACACATTGACTTGTCTGTGTCGAAGAGACAATGATTCACTTCAACAAGCAGAAATTCATTTAAACTTATTCGGATTTAATTGAGTTCTAACATTCTAACATTCTTTGTGTATGAGTAGAGAACAATAATGAATTGGAAATCTATCCAATAGCTACAGATTTTTATTGAAAGTTTTCACCATCAAAGCCTTAACTTTAATTTCCAATCATCATGACAATGTACTCCCTCTAAGCAGTAATTTATTTTTGTTTCATTGTATATTTTCTGACACTACTGCTCTAATTCACTTTTTTATGGTCCCAGAAACTACAAGTCATTGCTTCATTTCGACGGCTATTGGTTGAGCATATTCTAGAAAACGTCCAACCAGTGTAAAATACTCAGTAGCGTGCAAGCTGTATTCGTGTTAGAGAGTTTATAAGATGTATGATCAAAGTAGAAATTATTATTTAAATCAGGAAACAAGTCTGGAGATTATAACGAAGAGGTGAATTCTCAAAATTATAGGAAATGGGTAGAAGAAAAACTTATACCAATATTACCTGCAAATATTTAATCTGTTTTACCTAGACATGCAATTACATTTTAGCTTAGTAACAAGGTATAAGCAATAGCAAACTAGGTACTCTTAGAAAATTTTTACAACATGAATATTACACTATTTATCTTAAATAATTCACTATTTCATTCACTGTCTGATTATTAAAAACTTTCTGTGAACTCACTCTGTACTAACTTTTTTTCACTGACTCAAAAACTCGCGTATATAATATATTATACAGTCTTTCTCAATTCTCGAAGATTCTTGAATTTACCACGCTCATCGTATGCGCAAACACTGCCGTACCAGAAGACTCTAGAAAACATCAGTTCGAGAACAGACGCTTCGAATTCGCCAAAAATTTAAAGTTTAGTGACAAGGTCGGCTTTGAGTTGGTGACTTCGTAACAATACTAACTAAATACGCTTTTCCAATGTAAAAATGCGTAGATTCTCTTCACTTATTTGAAATACACAGAGGCTTATTTCAGATTACAATGATATGTTGTGCTATCAATGCCAAAAAAAAAGTATAATTCAGTCAAACCCAGGTAATATCTCAGAACGAAGCGCCAATGATTATCACTTTCTCGAGCGTAGCCATGATTAACCATCTCTTCGTAATTAAAGTGTTTTAAGTTCAAAATCTTATTACCAGACAATGCAAAAAAGTATAAAGTTAAACAAATTTTAATTTCGTCTGAAGTTGCTCGAGGTTATTATATTATGTTGAAAGTTTATTACATTATTGCTCTATATTGTTTGCTCTGGGATTTTGATCAATTAGATGATAAAATATAAATCTTAACTTCAGCATTATATTATATAGGCCAGCACTCCTGTTGTCGGAGTATAGGCCGCTCTTTGTAAGCTCTTTTGATCCCTTTTGTATGGATCAATCCGTGTGTTATCTTCTGTTTGCAATTTTTTTTCATTCCTTCTTCCTTCCTATCCCCTATTCTTTTACCCCAGTTACGGATTCCTATTTTCTTAAGGTCATCAATCACTTGATCTTCCCATCTAAGTTTGGGACGTCCTCTGGATCTGGGGTTTGCAGGCTTCCAATCAGAGATTTTCCTTATTGGATCATCCTTATTCCTTCTTCGAAGATGCCCGTACGCATTTTCGGAAATCGCCGACACACTAGCCGCTCGGAACAACTCGGGTGATTCATAAAGGGCCGGTTGTACAGTCTCGGTTCAAGCAGAGCTCAAGGTTGAACCTGGTTCAGTTGGACAAAGCTAGTTCAAGGCAAAGCTTGGTTCACTGGCTGTCATTTTGTAAAGTTCAACTGAGCTGCCGAATTTGGGCGCTTAAACCAAGTTCTATCATAACATAACCTAAACTTTTGTACCATTTTTGTCCTAATCGTTGTGGTATTAGTATTTAACGATTGCATTTGTGTGCTTAATAATAATAATGGCTCTCCAACTACCTGAAAATATTATGGAACTAACATATGATGAAGACTTTGTCGAAGCAGTAGAAATATTAATAAACGCTAGAAGACGTCCAAAGATAGAATGTATCATTTTCTAGAATGGAATGATGAAGAATTTGTGCAAAGATTTCGCTTTGTTATCAACCAGGTTGAAGCACAAATATCGTCTCTTACAGATTGCTGAGTGCGTTTAGTTCGTTTTGTTATCTATTTGTAACTGATTTCTTTTTAGGAATCATGCTGTAACTACTGAACAAATGGTGCTAGTAACTTTGAGATATTTTGCAACTGGAAACTTTCTCAAGACAGTTGGGGTTTTTGTTGGTATAGAGAAAGGAACAGCAAGTCGTATTGTTTGGAAGGTAACCAGAGCTTTAGCAGGACTTTATCACCAGTACATTCGAATGCCTGAAACACAACCTGAACTTAGAAGTACCTCTCAAAAGTTTTATAGTGTGGCACGATTTCCCAAGTGTATTGGAGCTATTGACTGCACACATGTCAAAATTATATCACCTGGAGGAAATTATGCAGAAATATTCAGGAATAGAAAAGGATTCTTTTCCATTCATGTTCAAGCCTGGCTTAACCCATGACTCGCAAATATTTGCCAATTCAAACATCAGAGCTAGATTTGAACGAGGAGACTTCGAGGAATACACTCTAGTTGGTGATAGTGGCTATGCAATTAAAAATTTCCTGATAACACCCCTTGCTAATCCTGTGACAAGGCAAGAACAACTTTTCAATGAATCTCAGATCAGAACTAGGGATTGCATAGAAAGAAAATTTGGACAATGGCAAAGAACACTTTATCCACAATTAACTAAATTTACATTTTTCATTTTCTTACTTGTATTGAGAATCTTAGACTTTGGTGTTTTTAAATTTTCCACAGTATTCACAGTCCAGTTTGTTTTGTTTTTCGTGAACTCTAAAAAAAGAAACATTTTGGTTCAAAAATTGAATAGATGAGGCTTTTACTTGATGAAGATCCATACTAATGATGAAATAAAACAATTTAATTTGTTTAAATCTTCATTAAACAAATTAAATTGTATTATTTCATCATCATTTTGGTTCAGTTCTCTTTTAATTAAATTCATTGGGTATGCTTCAATTATAAATAAATATTTATAAAGAGGTGTCAGAGATACCTCTTTTTAGACTTATAAACATCATGTTATTCCATGCAAATAAGAACAATTCAAAAATGATTAGGTAGTAAATTGAAATAAAAACATTGATGTACATACATGGACAAAAAATCGTACAGGGCAGGGGCAGTCAAAATTATGTTACATGTATTTTATACGGTCTGTGGATTTAAGACTTAATTACCTACCTGTACAATTTTTTTTCCCATACCTGTACATTTCTGGAATACTTTATTTCCAAGCACCCTAGGTAGTTTTGAAAGACTTTTGTCGGAGATCTATATGAAATTTACTGTGGGTGATTTATTATCATTGTTATAATTAAAATATTCTATCTAAACCTTTCACCCATCTAGTGAGAAATACATAAGTACTGCCTTTTTCGTTATTAAAGATGTTACTTATTTCTTCCTGCCTTTCATCCACAAATGTTTTGTCCATATTATCATCAGGCATGTTTATGATCGTAATTATCTCTGAAAATAATGTATAATGTAACAAACGTTAATAATAAAAATGTATTGCTAACCTGCATCCTCCCCAAATTCGCTTGGAAAGCCATCAATTCGCTCTGCCAATATTTCTTTAATTTGCATATCAGTATCAGTAATTTCTGAGGGATTCTTTGAAGGTCCACCTCCAGTTCCTAATGCATATCACTTTTCATCGGCAAATTTCTTTTTTGTTCTCTTCTTCAGGTTTTCATATTTCTTCCACAAGATCAAAGTATCTCGAAAGATATGTCCACTGTCATTGTTAAATTCAGTTTCAATTTGTTTCCATCATTCTAGCTTATGTTTGTTGATTTTACTATCGGTCTTTTTATTTTCCAGTATATCTTTATACTTTTTTACCAAGCAAAGTAATATTGTTTCTTCTGTGGAAGTAAAATTAGCCGATCTTTAGCCTCAGCCATATCCTCCTAAAAAGTTGTTAAACTTTATTTTATTAGCTATTTGTTAAACTTACAGTATATTCTTACGTCTTCTTGTGTAGGTATGTTATGTTGAAAAAAATCTTGGATTGATGTTTTTTATTCGGCCGTCTTCACACTCATTACAACTCTTGAGTTCACAACAAACTCTTTAAATGAAATCTCAAATTCTTGAAATATGATTTTTGACGGAAAGAACCAACTGCGCATGTGCAAACGCTACCAACATAACATATCTTTCCTTGAACTAAGTTTTGTAGAGCTGGGCTCAAATATGACCTGTACAATGGAAATATATTTTTGAACCGGGTTCATCCTAGAACTAAGTTCAGTAGAATCAAGCCTTGAACCGTAGTTGAACAACTGGGCCTAAGTCCCGACGTATTAGAATAATACGTCAGCGATTTACGTATTAAATTGTACATCGCAAACTAAGCATAGGTGTTCGTTGTGAATCAAATTGGTGTAAATTGGGGACAATTTTACATATTTGAGTGAATTTTGAGTCGATATTTCCAAGTATTAAGGGAGTTAGAAAAAAGCAATTTGTTTCGCAAAATATTTCCATACCTACCCCTTTGTTCTAAATTTTCGAGGGGTTTTTTTGGACCGAAAAATCAACTGGCACAATCAGTTTTTTGATTAAATCATTATTTCGCCTTAAAATAGAGTCATGAAATTTTCGAAAATCCACTTTTCAAAACAAAAAATACTCATAACTCGACCAATAGGAAAAATAGAACGTTCTGGTCTTCACCAATCGATAGAGGGGACAATTTTACATATTTGAGACGATATTTCCAAGTATTAGGGGAGTTAGAAAAAAGCAATTTGTTTCGCAAAATATTTCCATACCTACCCCTTTGTTCTAAATTTTCGACAAAAAAAAATTTAAAAATGCTAAAAATTCGTGCAGAGTGGTTTTTTGGGCCGAAAAATCAACTGGCACAAACAGTTTTTTGATAAAATTATTATTTCGCCTTCAAATAGAGTCATGAAATTTTCGAAAATCCACTTTTCGAAACAAAAAATACTCATAACTCGACTAATAGGAAAGATAGAACGTTCTACTCTTCACCAATCGACAGAGGGGACAATTTTACATACTTTTTTGATCTGTTAAAAACATTAATTTCCAAGTAAAAATAATTAAAATTGAATTAATAAAATGGATCCAAAGACATTGCCAAAAGTGTGTTACATAGATACATCCTCTAATACTATAAGGTTGCAAATAAGTGATAGAGACGAGTTTGAGGTACGTGAGTTTTTAGTATTTTTAGGTTAGGTTTATGTCGGTTATGTTAAATTTGCGAACGTGTCTGCTCGACCGCAGCCGTCGAAAGTACGATCGAATAATTTACTCACGTCCAGCCTCACCGTTTAATTTTGTAGCCCGCATGCGCATTTTATGATCAGTTTACCTCCTAATTTATCGAGAAGGGCTAGGAAAATCATTGACAAAGCTATACAGAAGGGACAGGGTGAATGGAATGGTTATTTTTCCTTCCCCTTCTTCAAAAATTAACCAATGATCTGTTTTAACCAAAAAAATTATGAAAGTTTCTTTACAAAATTTTAATTCTGCTATGAATATTGGTGCTGATAAAGATGATATTGATGACATCATCACATACGAAAATCATGATATTGCCGAAATAAAAGAAAAATGGAAAGAGCACTCAGAAAAAATCATGGGGCATTTGGAAAAAAACCCATCAATATTTTATTCTGCCATTAAAGCATATTTAAGCAATTATGAAAAACATGCTAACTCAGAGCAGACTTTATTATCTGGTTTACATAAAACTTTCAAATACAATGGCGTAGTGTGTAAAAAGGAACGACCGCAAGCTATACAAAAAAGGGTAAGCATATGTCTGTACAGCCTACATCAATTGGTCGTAGAAAGACGGCAATGGGAGGAAAGAAAGCAATGTGAAGTGGAAGAAAGTCAGATAAAATTAAAAGAACAGCTAGAAAAGCACCACACTCATTAGGGGCATGTGTTGAAAATAATGTGGGTTTGGGGGGGAATAAAGCCAAAAAATAAAAATACCATTACTGTATTACCTAACTAAATTGGGAATTCTGGAACCGTTGACGATACTTGACACTGAACACTGTTTACACTACCACTACCACTACACCAACACTTACACTTTACACTATCTTACGCGCGTTTCGATAACCAAGTTATCTTCTTCAGAGACTGAAGGTAAACTGCTGTTGTAGTGTAGTGGTAGTGTAAACAGTGTTCAGTGTATTACCTAATATTTTGTACTGTTCCAGATTTATTTAGTTAATAAATGTTGCCACGGCTTTTTCTGTTTATTTTTACTAATACATATAATATTTTGTATATTAGCCCATACTAAAACACATTGGGTTAATATTTAATAATATACTGCACTTAAACTTTTCAGGTACTAAAAGAAGAATTTAGTATTGAATGTCTGTTTCAGTGTATATCTGTTCAGTCGTGTTCCTCGTGTCTATCCCTATATGTTACATATTTCACCTTCTATCCGTTGCCCGTTTTGTGTGTTGTAAAGTCGCTATGAAAGGTACCTTAGCGTGAAAAGTACCCCTGTGTAATCCTGTTGTAATGTATCCACTGCGAAGTACCCATCATTTAAGTTGATTAGGGCCGTGAATGGAGAGTACTTGCTCTGTCAATGTAGTGTTTACAATATACTTTTACAATATATCTATATACTATGCCTATCCTCCTAGGCTAACTATTGGAAAAAGCAGTATAATAAATTCGTGGCTGAATGGATCAAGCTATCCAAAGCCATTAAAAAAACTTTTCAGGTATTTCGTAAATCCACGAAGCAGTAAGTCTAATACGTCGGGAAAATGCTGCCCGTACCAAAGAATACACCACTTAACAAGAAGCGAAGCTTCCGATCATTGTTTGTATGCGCATGTCTGAAAATCGCCATTTTTATAATAATATACTTGTCATTCTCCACTTTGTCGACCAATTATATCGCCGATATTTGAAAATTTTATCATTTTCTCATAGTATTTAATCATTTTCTCAGTGTATTTACCAAGTTATCTGTCAACATAGGTCTCTCAAGGTAATAAATTTTGGTTACCAAAACATCAAAGAAAATCCTATTATTGGTGTGAAGCAGTGGCTAATCATTCCTTTTATGTCTATTGCTTTAATCACCCCATCTAGTGTTATGTTAAAAAGAGTTGTAGACAGATTATCTCCTTGCGGTACACCTACTTCAATGTTAATGTCTCCTGTATTCCCGTCTCTGGTTATCACCTTTGCAGTCGAGTCATTTTCACTAGTCTTATTAGCTTTTCTGAAATTCCTATGTTCCACATATCAGATAATAGCCGTTCTCTGATGACTGAATCAAACGCTTGCTGAAAGTCAATGAATATTTCATGTAGATCTATGTCATGCTTATAGCACTTTTAGATTGACTATGTAAATAGGAGTACGGCATCTACCGTTGATCTTCCTTTTCTGAATCCCTGTTGATATTGACCTAATTTGGATTCAACCTGTTTATTTAGTTCTTTTTTTATTAGATTGGTTAATATCTTGTATGTAGAGTTAACTTCAGCATTATCATAAATAAAATACTTCGAAGTTGCTAAATTTAAAAACATACCAGCAAAACTGTACAAAGCGTGGATATAATTTTTTTTTTAGACGACGCCATCTGAAAGTTGCTCGTTCTGTATTCATTTACTTACCGAAAGCTGCGTTTTGAGTGTTCAATGTAGTGAAAGTGACAGTTCAGTACTGCAAAACACTTTCGGGGCGCTCTGGAGTAGACAACTTTAACTTCCTTAAATGTGACTCTAGCCACTTCAATATTGACAGTTGACAGTTTCACTTCGATGATTTTGCATAACCTTAAATTTTTAATTTTCTGAAATTATTTGTTTTGTCTAAATTAATGAATAACAATGAATGATGACGAAAAAGAAAACATCAGCGCTGAAGAGTTACTCGAATCCACGCCACCTGATCTCACCGAAGAAAGCAAATTCTCTATTATTTATTTTCTTTCCTCAGTGTAATTGAAAAAGTTTTGGATCTTATGCGTCGTCTAAAAAATGTTGTGTACGCCGCGGCTGAAATACTTCTTTGTTGGACTCGTCTGTTGCTCGCCTCGCAATTTTCAGACTCGTCCAACAAAGTAGCACTTTCAGTCCTTGGCATACAAATAACTATTGTAACATCTACTTAAATATTATTGAATTATTACAGTTTCCTGTAAAATTGTCGTATACGACAATTTTACAGGAAACTGTAATAATTCATTTTTGTTCCAAGTCCACGTGGCTTGTTGTCTCATTCGAATTTTGGTTTGTGACTTAGAGGTGAGATGTCGCTATTTTCGCAACCAAAATATTTCCGTAACTGGACAATATGTATCGTTGTTGATTATAGTCACATTTCAGTCCGGGATTAACTCTCGGACGATAACATATACCTTGTACTGATGAGGCGCAATACGCCGAAACCGGTCTACAAGTTATGTTGTCCCTTCTAGTTGCAAACCAGAATGGTTGGTTTAAATCTTGTATATTTACCAACCCCGTTTGACTTAGAAGTGTAATTCAATGTCTGTCGGGGCATGTAGCCCGGGAAGTAGTTGTTTCTTCTTCGTTGAACGGTCACTGTTTTTGGAAAAATTATTTTTCAAAACTTTGTCAAAGCGTTAGAATAATATATTTTTATTCTTCGACATCTATTAAATATTTTTGTTAATCAATATTTGTTTGTGTCTATCAATGTCCGTTGTTTATTTTCCAGATCTCCTGCCTGGCCGTCGCTTAAGTTATGTAGCAGCCGACATTGGCACTAATGCACCCGAGCTGGGTCTCTATTTCCGAAAATCGTCTTTAGCGGCACAAGCTATTAGAGTCATGACTGAAATGAGGGATAATGGGACGGTGGCATTTATAGGACCTGACGATACTTGTTCATCTGAAGCTTTGGTTGCTGCAGCTTGGAACTTGCCGATGATTTCTTACGTATGTATTTCCATAAAATAATTTATTGCTGTAAGGGGAAAAAAGACGATTTCAGGCAAGGGTGAGGTCACTTAACTTAAAGTTAATTTCTTACAAGCTCTCCGGCTTCCCACTTTTTGCTTTTTTATTTTCGTTTCGATTAAAAGCTAGAGGGGGGTACAATTTAATATTAAATAGAGACTTTCAATTGGATCCGAATTCCATACTTTATCAGTTTGGCGCCCAACGTGGGACCGAGGCTAGAATGTTTCCCCTGTATAAGCTCGGAAAATTACTCAATTAAAGGTAATATGCATTCATACCCATATACAGGCAAAGCTATTAACAAAAATTTCTTTTTAATCTTTTTACAACAAATATTCTCCGAGTCTTCCGTTCAAAATTCTAACTACGCTTCATTTCTATCGAACGACCTTCTAGCTTCCCTCCAAATTGACTGTTTATACATTGAGTTTGATTTTTAGCACTTTATAGTGTTTTGCAGTCTAGAAATATTTCAAGTATTATTCATCAGCTTTTGGACTTGTTTGCAAAAAGTCAGTAAGTTAATTAAAGATTAGACAATGAGAGAATAAGTCTTTACAAAGGATTAAGCACTGTAAAAAGCGTTAAATGTGTAAAAATGGGATGCTGTTTCTCAATTACTTTGTTGTTTGTGTTCGTGATGTTCATGTCATTTCGAGCGTTAAAATCTAATGGAAATAAAAGTTGTAAATCTCCAATAAAGTGTATCAACGTAATTCAAAAACCAACTTTCGTTTAACAGCAAAAAATAATAATAAACAAACATATACCGGGTCTTTTTTTCACTATTGTTTAAGTTTTTTCCAAATAAAGAAATCATAATTTATTTTGTCTTCACCATTTCGATCTAACTGAATTCACTTTCATCTAAAAGCTCCCGCGCCCTTTGAAGATGTCGCTGGTTAAGTCGGTTTTTTATGGATTTCTCAAAAATCCGCTACCTACAAACTGCAAACTTGGTAGATTGAAGATCCGGAGCGACATTAAAAAATATTTTTAAAAACATATCATTTACGCATCCTTATAAAAATTTTCACTTGTAATCTCCCTAGTGCTTGAATTATTGCTGGAAATTTTTTGAACAAATTTACCGCAATTAATTCAAGCGCTGGGGGATTCGGAAAGAAAATTTTATACCAGAATTATTTAAAAGGAAAACATTAGACAAATAAGTAGGAGCCTGTGTGTAACGCGAGTTTTGACGTTTTTCGTTATGTAAACTGTCATTAACCCTGTGTGGGTTTTTTGCTTTGAAAAGAAATATCGGAGATGATATAGCTGTCATGAGTCGGGAAATTTCCACTTATTAATTTCACGTCTACATGCTTATGTGGATGAAAAATTTTCAGATAATTTGCTGGTTACCTTTGTATGTATGTATGTTGTTATGGTATGAATAGTTACTCAATAATAAATTTAAATAATTAATAATCATATAATTTAATTGATATTTGTACAACCAACTCTATCATTTGATATTCAGAATCATTTATTTTCCATAGTAGAAGAATATAAAATATTGAATAAGTCCGTCACAAGCCTAAAATAAACATACATATAAAAGTTAGAAACATTTAGAAAGAAAAAGAATAATATGTAAAATTAGTTTCGATACACCCTGTATACTGAATAATTAAAGTCAACAAACAGTAAAACATCAACACAAACTTTGAAATAAAAGATTAACAGAGTACCAACTTAAAAAGTGATTATTGTAAAATTGAAATATAAATAAAATGACCACCATAATATAGAAAATTATAAACTGAAATTGAACTATAGATAAAATAAAATTATTCATATAACTTAACATAAATAAACTATCAATATAATTAAAAATAGCAATAATAATTTAGTAACTAAATTTTTCAAAGACAGTCATTGGTAGAAATAATTTTAAAAATAAAATCTAAGAGTGTTTGTTGAAAAAAACAAAGAAAAAAATCAACAACGGGTTGAGGTTTTGAGAAGGAAGGAGGGTTATTCAAAGTAAGAAATTAAAAAATTAAATTTATGCAGAAATATTCAAAAAGAAATAAAAATTTGTAAATATATTGTTAACTAAACTAATATAAAGTGAATATAAAAATAAATAAGTAAGTGAAGGCTAATACTATAAAATATTTGTTAATAAGTGAACACGGGTATAAGCCATACAATATTCCTATATCCAAGACATATTTTTAATAAATCAAAAGTGGAAAGCAGAAAAATATTGAAATCGTTTATCCAGAACAGAAAAAACTTTCCAAGTGACCCAGAATTTATATCCAGGGCTACCGAACATTGAACTTCAGTGTGACCTTTAAGAGAAGAAAAGAAATGAATACTTTAATTACGAAAGACAATCAGGTATCATTTGTCCATATAATATAATGTTGAATATATTAATGTATAAAATTTAAATTGTTTAAATTTAAAAGGTATTACATAAGATTATAATTTCTTCACATATAAAATTAATCTTCTTCTTTATAGTTTTTTAAAATCATAGAAATATAAAACCATAGACTCTGATAAGTATAATCTTAATTTTGTTGTGAATGAGAGAGTGAGTGAGATTTAGATAAGAAATAATTAGTGTTAATGATTTTTGGATATTTTTGAAGTTAATTAAACCGTTAAGCAGAGTTAAACAATAAATTAAACGTTTCTTTTGTTGAACATTTATTTAAATTCAATGTGTTTGTTTTCATTTATATCTATGATATATTCTACAATCAACACATGTTATCAACGTTGTAACTTTTTGAAGGTCAAAGGACAGAGTTAGCCTCACAAAATTGTTTGAACTCACAAAAAAAAAAATATAATTTCCCTGAGATATTTTGAATAAATTAAAAAAATAATAGTGAAATAATATAATAGAGTCTCATAATAATCGTATTAAAAAATATATAATAAAATAATAAAATAAATATTTTGATAATTTCCGACTGAGCTAGTTTGATAAATAAAGATAAGTCTTAAAACTAAAATAATATATAATTAATTTATAAAAAGGTATGGAATTGATTGAGACATAATCACAAACACACCATATCAATGTATATATATTGGGGTGTCATTCACCGAGACCTAAAAGATCTATTGTGTCCCCTTACTTCTACTTAGTTTCTGAGGAAAGTCTCAGAGACTAGTAGCTCCTTTAGTCCTATTTCCCGGAGGAATTTTAGGATATCTGCAGGCTTTAACTTAGGTAAATGTCCCTCTTCTATCCAGTAATCTCCGAGGTGTTGTGCCCTAGGATTCTGAATTGCTGTGCAATTCGCAAGTATGTGGATGGAGGTTTCTTCTTCCATGCCACAGAATCTACATTCTTCTTCCTCCACTATTTTGAGCTTTTTTCAGGTGCCCATTAAGGCGACAATATCCCGTTAGGATCCCTGTTAAAACACTTAGTGTTGTTTTACTTCGACTCAACAAGCCCTACTAGATTTTTCCAATGGTCAGATCTTCTCTTTTTTCGGCTTTGCCTATTTCTTCCAATATTACATTGGAGCTGATACCGCAAAAGAGTTCCGGACCCCAAAAGAATGTGTCAGTCCCCCTCTTTGCTATTTCATCTGCTATTTCATTTCCTTCTATTCAAGTGTGTTCTCGCCTAGTTCATTGAGTTTGCATAGGCATTCCCACACCATTTTGGAACTGATAACACAAGAGCTCAGTGCTTTAATGGCTGCTTGACTATCCGACATTATGATAATCCTTTGCAGCAATGTCGGAATAAATAATCTTATTGGTATAATGATAATGATGGTATAAAATTTTCTTTTTATACAAGAGTGCGTTTATATTACACAAAAAATTCTCAAATCGCGACATGAAAATTAAAAAATCTCATAAATCTAATACAAAATTATAAATATTACAAAATTTGCAATCATTGCTCATTGTTTTGCTTTATAAGTTTGGTTCAGGATTTCATTTTTTTACAAAATGCAATTATTCAGTATTGTGTAAAAACATATGCAAAACGAATTCTAAGGTATGTTATAGAAGCTGGTTGTTCATGTTTACTACTTTTATATTGTAAGAGATACATGAGGGGGTTAAAAGCAAAACGGATAAAGTCCATTTTTGTGAAAAATGCAGCATTCCGTGGAATAAATTGTTCAAATAGTAATGTATTAGTTCAACAAATCAAGAACTGGCAGAAGAGGTAGAATCCACTACATTTTAGCGCTGGAAATTACAGTTTGGAAGCAAAAACAATAAAGTTCACCGCACTTAAAAATCAAAGAAGGTAAAGTCCACCGAATTACAAAGCTTGCTTCTAACACGTAACGCGATGTGTCTGGCATGATAAATTAAACCACCACGTGTCATTTTGGTTAGTTAAGGCTAACACTTATGTTTTGTTGGTTTTGGCTTACTGTAAAGAGTAGTAAATAGTGACTATTAATATTAAAATAGTGTAAAATAATAATAAAACTATGATAGTTATGTTACAACGGTGGCTGATGTTAGCTCCCAAGAACGTTGAAGAAGTGGAGTTGATTTTTCCGGTACGAGGACACTCCTCTATTCCCCCTGACCCTTTTATTCGGTCTATGTGAGAAAGTGTTTAAAAATTTAGAAGTTATTGATAATCCCCAGGGCTACATAAACATTATCGAAAAATATGCAAGCACTAGAGAACCAGGAATCAATCTACAGATTTTAGAGTGGAAGCAAGAAGCAAAGCAAACCATCTTAAGCCACTTTCGCAATGGCATTTCAAATTCAAACTCTGTAAGAGATACATCTTCAAGCATTCAACAATCTCACGTCAGATGATTCTTGTCCAAGGAGAAGAGTTTTATTACCACGGCTGTGGAAATTTCAAATCTCTTATGAAAGGTGTCCATCATCAACCCTTCAGTGATTGTCAAAGACAACACTGCTGTAAATAATAAGAAAGTGTCTGATGTCAAAAAACTTCTTATATTGCATTTTGGATCCGAGTGGCAATCAAACCCTTCCTTAAAATTTTATGTAGACTTTCTCGCTTCATGTGAAGGTCGTCCTGTTGACCCTGAACCTCAAAACATGACCGAATATACAGGGTTGGGATAAAGTATGAAACCAAGTAAATATCTTTTAAACGAAAAGAACGATATTTATGAAAATTTGCAGGTAAGTGCAATGGAACAAAATGTATCTGATGTATATTTTTTTGTTAATAATATACTTCCGGTTTAACCGGAAATGCCATCAATTTCTTTAATTTAAATGGGACACCATATATATTTTTACAGATTTTGAAAGAGCTTGTTATTTTGAATTCATACATACTGAGTTTAGTGTAAAAAAATTTGTAAAAACGAGGAATAACTAACTGTTAGTTGAACAATGGGTGTACATTTCATTATTTGAGAATAATGAGAAACAAAATTACTTCAAATGTTCAAAATGCTCGCCGTTTACTTGCTGACAATATGCCATCCTATTAACAAATTCTTGAGTCACTCTTTCCAAGACTTCACCACGTATTAGCTCACATTCATCAATAATTCTTTGTCTCAGTTCCTGTAAGTTTGTTGGTCGTCTAACGTAAACACGTGATTTTAGATAACCCCAAAGAAAAAAATCTAACGGGCTAAGATCCGGAGAACGAGCAGGCCACTCTATGAATCCTCTACGTCCAATCCATCGATTTGGAAAATTCGCATCCAGAAAATCCCTAACCCGTCTATCATAGTGGGGAGGTGCTCCATCTTGTTGAAACCAAACATTTTGTGGTAATTGCCCATTCTGTTGAAGTGCAGGAATAATTTCGTTATTTAGTAGATCCAAATACTTGTCACCATTCAAGTTTCCGTCGATGAAAAATGGGCCTATAAGCCTATTTTTGACAATTCCCATCCAAACATTTAACTTCTGTGGATGCTGGGTATGTGCTTCATGAATCCAATGAGGATTCTCATTTGACCAATACCTTGAGTTATGGCGATTAACTGTTCCATTTAAACAAAAAGTTGCCTCATCGGAAAAAACTATGTTAGAAGCAAAATTATCGTCGACATTACAGATGTCCATTGGCCGTTCGAAAAATTCTAGCCGTCGGTCAAAATCATCGTCTGACAATTCTTGAACCAACTGTACCTTATACGGATGATACTTTTCACTTTTTAATATCTTTCCTATAGAACGTCGTCTGATACCATGGTTTAGTGCCAAATTTGTGGTGGAAGTTTGAGGTGATTCTTCTGAATCGATTGCAATATTTTGTTTAACAGTTTCGTTCGCGGTCTTCCAAGTTTTAGCAAATTTTCTACCATCCCAGTTGTATTAAAACGTTGTAATGTTTTAGTTACTGTTGAGCGTAATATAGGATTTCTCTCCGGATGCAAATTATTAAAAATATGACACACTTCTTCATGAGTTCTAACACGATCACCATAACCGATCATCATTAAAATTTCAATACGCTCTTTTTCACCTAATTGAACCATTCTAAATTGTAAAATTTATTTCCGTCAATTAGAATTTGACACGTGGAGAACAAAAGACGTACTAAACAGTACTCGTTTATTTATTACTATGCATACAAACAACATCAATTAATTTATCTAAATAGTTTTTTGCTCTAATGCAAAAAACTCAAAGGAGGTTGATTAAAGTGCTATATTCCTCGTTTTTACAAATTTTTTTACACTAAACTGAGTATGTATGAATTCAAAATAACAAGCTCTTTCAAAATCTGTAAAAATATATAGGGTGTCCCATTTAAATTAAATAAGTTGATGGCATTTCCGGTTAAACCGGAAGAATATTATTAACAAAAAAATGTATATTAGATGCATTTTGTTCCATTGCACTTACCTGCAAATTTTCATAAATATCGTTCTTTTCGTTTAAAAGATATTTGCTTGGTTCCTGGTTCCATACTCTATCCCAACCTTGTATGTGTGGCCCGACTGAAGAAGCGCCAGAATTATGTGTGTTAACCTGTTTTATATTGTAATGCTTTTCAACAGAAATAAATTATATTATTTAGAAAACTGTTTCTATGACAGAGGCAATCAAAACAAACAAAATTCATATAATTCCTATGCAAAAGAAATAAAGTCCAGATTTTTGACGCAAAACCGAAAAAATCCTGTAAAAGCTGTTCCGATATGATTGCAAACTTGTGTATTTAAAGCAATAATTTATTTATCGTCCTAAACATAATTTGCAAGTGATAATGCTTAATATAAAGCGCCAGTAGTTTTTTACCCTTTTCTCGGACCTTACATAAATGGACTTTACCCGTTTTGTTTTTAACCCCCTCTCATGTGGATTTGTTAATAATCAATGACTCTAGTTTATATCTTATAATTTGATGTTCCCAATTAAATACTAGAACGTACCGTACATATCAAAACAACATCGTTTTCTGAAATTTTCTAACAACGTACATTTTTATCAGCCTCCGTACCTCCATCTATAAATCAACAAGCTATGAAGGTAGTAATTCGCGCAACCCCTGTATATACGACGCACGTGTGTTTTATCAACGCTACATGAAAGTGCCGACGACGAGTGAACCTACTATTCATTGTTTATGTACGGTGGTATAATCCTGCTGTGATAAATTGTTGACAAATTCTTTGACTGGAAATAATCAGAAAGCTACATCAAGACGTTTTCAGAGGAACTTTTTATTTTTGAAACCAAGTCAATCAAATGCCTCAATAAACAATGAATATCATCGTGCTTAAGCTTAGAACAACAAAATACTCTACCGAAGAAAAACTGGTGAACACAATTTCAACTTAATTAAGAACGTTTCTCATTAGATTCACAGCTCTCTATTGGTAGTTATTTGAGGGCTTTAAGATTAATATTATGTTTTAATACCTCAAGGGAATTTCGCGGAACACTTTCATCTAAAAGAATTAGTACGGTTGAGTTGAAACAACAGGAAGTAAAGACAATTTAAAGAAAGCAAACAATAAATTAATATTTAGCATTTTCGCAAGTAGTATTTTCATAATTATAATAAATCAAAGAATATCGTTTTTAGTGGGAACTTCAATTTTTTTGGTCGCAAGGAACAAACGACACTCTTGATGGAATTAAGAGCAAAAAACACGAAGCGGTAGCACCTGGTCTGATAAAAAATATACTTACATGAAAAATCCGCTCCCTCGACATCTCGGGATAAAAAGAAAACGATGATATTATATTATGTAGAAACAAGCAGCTTTCCAGCTGCCTCATATTTACCGTATACTTTATGTTTTATTCAAAAAACACTTCAAATCTTCGTTATGCTAAACCAGTTTTGAAAATCTGAATTTCGTCGCTTTAATGGCACATTTTCGCTTTCTCAATACGTTAACTCAATTAACTTTTAGTCCCGAAAAAAATGAAATTTGGTTAAGTTGAAATTCATTAGATCAACGTAGTAACATTATGTAAATTTTATAATCAATTTCCATTAATTATAAAGGAGTCTCTGACAAGTGTTCGTCATTTAGGATAATATAATGGTGTATCAGCCAGTCTGGAATATTTCAGCGATTGAATTTCTATCCCAGTTGATATTTGTTTGACAATAATTAATGGGAGTCATTTAGTTTTTTGAAATTTACCGAGTGTTCTATTTCAACTGCAAATTTATCTAAACTTAAAAGTGTAACGTAATATGTATTTGGGCGTTAATTTGCGATATTAAAATAAAAATATTTCTACCGTATTCCCAAAAATCGACAAAAAATGTGAAGATTAGATCTAACTATGGAAATTTCCAACCACTTTTCGAAAAAAAAAAGGTTAGAATTGATTGGTTAATAAGGTTAATAAGGTTAATTATTTAATTGATTGTACTGTGAGTGGATGTCAAAAAAGTAAAGTTGGCAAATCAGAAAAGTGATTCCATCCAACTTTACTTTTTTGAAATCTACTCACAGCACAAGAAACCAATCAATTCTCACTTATTTTATTTAGAAAACTTCCCAATCGGGGTGGTAAAATATAAAAAGAAAAATAGTATATTTTCTTATGTTGTATTTATCCAACTATATAATTATTGCACTATTAATTATTATTAATATTTAATTAAAATTAAACATTAATAACGTAAATTAACTCCTACAATGATAATCACAAAATAGTCATAATTTTAATGGGAGGGATGAACTTGATGGATTGACAGCAAATTATCAATATTTAGCTTCAGTTTTGTTAGGAATAACCGTTCTGTGATATCCAATCTTCTCATTTTTTCTACAATATATGACGAGGGAAACGCTATCAAAAGCTTTCTCGCAATTTCCCACAGTCCAGGATATTTTTCGGGTATTTCTGCTTGCAGCTAAAATGTTTGATACCCACTTTTAAATTTCACCTTCAGCTCCTCATTAGTGCTAAGCTCGAGTAGCTTCTCTTGTAATATCACATTCTCCACTTCCGTTTCATCAAATGGATTTATGATCCATGGTGGTATTTCCATCGACAGAATATCTTCAAATCTGATTTTCAAGTCATCATGCAGGGCAATTAAATACTGAAAGTATGTCTGAATATCGTCATCAAAGCATTCTACCTGTGACAAGTTTGAAAACTGGGAAAATTCGCGCCGACCAATATTTTGCTACATAAATTTCAATTTTCCAAGAAAAGCTGAAATTACTCTTACTCTTTCTTTTTATTAAATTGAGGCTTTCCCCTTGTAATTGTAAGTTATGTCATTGAATTTTTAAAAAAAATCTGTCAAATACGCGATGTCTGCTTTCAAATTGATCAGGTTTCCTTTTAAATCTGGATCTTTACTTTCCAGAAACTGTAAAACTGATTCAAATAGTCAGTAGAATGTAAGAGGAAGTCTTTTTCATCGCACAATTGTGCAAATAAACGCGTATTCAATGCATTGCTTCTTATTTTGTTAACTGCATTAATCACAAATTGATTCTTAAATTATTATCTGCCTACATTGATAGGTGAAGTCAAGCCAACGTTTTAGTTCTTCACTATCGAAGCCAGGTACATTTTCGTGGACCCCCGCTTTTGAATTTTGAACCCCAATTTTTTTGTCTCGCCAACGTATACCCCCGTCGAGTCTCCCGTAGATCCCTGGTGGACCACTTTGGGAATCAATGCGTTAAATGAAAAAACAGATAAGGTGAGAAAGGTAGAAAAACCTTTTAGAAGTAAAGTGAAGATATCTCCTGATGAATTTTTGTAAAAACCTTTATTTTGGTATTACAAATGTTGTCTCAAAAGTCACATATTATGCAAACGTGTGAGCATTCTTAGATATTCAAGGTCAAATGTCGCAAAAATCAGTTTTTTGAGAATAACTCGTTTTCTCTGCGTCCATTTATTATAAAAATTGTAAAGGATGAAATTATCTAAAAATTTCGTTGGAAGCCTTTTTTAAACGTCGAACCGCTTTAGAGATAGAGGGCGCAGAGTGTGGAGCGCTCAACCATACGTAGCCAAGTTTGGTGAAGCCTCGCCCTTATATTCACATAGCTGCTTGTCATTTGAGTTATGCTTATAATAGATACATAAATATTTTTGTTACAGAGATGTAGTGAAACAAAAGTATCGAATAAAAGAATTTTTTTCACGTTTGCCAGAACTTTACCTCCATCTAGTAAAGTATCAAAAAGCGTCGTTGCCTTGTTACGAGCATTTAACTGGCACACGTTTGTAGTGGTTTCTGGAGCACATCCAACTTCTGGCAGTGAGGTCCAGGAGGCCATAAAAGTAAGTTCATAATAATTAGGTATTTTCATTAAACCTAAGACTTAAAGTATGCTGGACACCCTGTACCAATACACTAAACACTTGAACTGTAAGAATACTGGAGATTAGCCGAAATTAAATGCATCTGGAATAGAAACATTTAAGCATTTTCAGGTTAAGCGGTTTTCAATGTAATATCTGTTCGTTTGTAAAATTTGGAATTATTTTCAGGAACAATCCCAATTCCATGGACTCACAATTACGGATACAAAACGATACTCTGATTATATTCCAGAGTATATTGAACAGATGGACAGAATTGTGGCGGAAACTTATAAAAAAACTAGAGGTAAATATTTTAATCTTCTTTTAGATCGTACCTACATTTGGCGTAGCAAAACAATATCGTTTTTTTGAAATAGTTTTCTTTTATCAGCCCCCGTACCAAACACTTCATCGATAAATCAACAAGCTATGAACGTAATAATTCGCGCGACCCATGTATATACGACGCACGTGTGTTTTAACGATCGTTTGTCGGCATGTCTTTATCAGCGCTACATGAAAGTGCCGACGACGAGTGAACCTGCTATTCTTGTCTATGTACAGTGTCCAAGCTATCGGAGTGTTTAGTTTCTGGCCCGTACACTCCTATCCCAGTCCCTTCTATTGCTTTTGAGCCGTTGACGTAAGTGAGAGACGAAAAACTCTTATTGGCCGATTTGAAAAAATGTCATTCTTTGCGGTATGTGGAAGAGCCAAAAACATCGAATGCTGCAAGTGGCCTTGTTAATTTGCTTATATTTTGGGAAAAAGGAAGATTAGGAACAATTTATAAAACTAACAAACTATGATATTCTATCCTTACACTATCTGACATCTAAGTACGACCCTGGTATTACCAAATTCAAAGTTGAATGGTACAATCAAAGACATCACAACAAAAAACCTCTACAGCGAAAATTAAAATAACCATAAAATTCGATGTTTTATGAATTCTGCCCGTTCCTCTGTCAATTACCCTAAAATATCCTCCGAATTTTCGTTCTAAATGATGTTGACAGGATTTTTTTGGAAGAAGCATTGAAATAGAGATAATGAGATAACATCTAAAGCCAATTTTTAAAAACAAGACAAGAAGTAATATAAAGCTGTGGAAGAGTAGTCAAAATAATTGTACACGATAAAAAAGTTTGATGAAAACAGAGATATCTCTAACCCAGACGAGTAAAAGTTGAAACAATTTTTTTTTAAAGTTTAAGTTTACTTTTGATGGAAATGAAGATTGATTTACAGATAAAATAAAATACCGTGAACATAAAATATTACAGCACTGAAACATTGAGGTTATAAAAAAGGTAATGTTTGTTCGCAGATATTTCGTACGTTTATAATCGTTTTCTTAGAAAAACCGTCCATTTGTGAAACAAATCCGACTATCTTCGTTCTAATACTACCCAAACGTCTCAATACATGATCAGTCATTTTTAGAACACAAAAATAATGTCGAAAACCAAATTAGCACTGACAACGACAATCCTTTGAACAATCCAATTAGAACAGACGAACTAGATGAGGCACTCAGAGGAGTCAAAAATTCCAGTCCAGGGCCAGATGAAATCCCATTCGCCTTCCTAACTAATCTCCCATTAAATACTAAGAATTATTTCCTCGACCTATACAATTTCCTTTTCTCCACTAAACAATTTCCTAAATCGTGGAGCACAGCAATCATAATCCCACTACCCAAACCCAACAAATGTTAAAGTGACCCAGAATCATTAACC
Source organism: Lochmaea crataegi (assembly GCA_947563755.1). Lineage (NCBI taxonomy): Eukaryota > Metazoa > Arthropoda > Insecta > Coleoptera > Chrysomelidae > Lochmaea > Lochmaea crataegi. The sequence goes on from OX387424.1 coordinate 62,766,366, forward strand.
TCAACGTTATGCAAATTATTGGAAAAGATCTTGAACAATCGTCTAGAAGCAAATAACTTTATCAGTATGCATCAAAGCGGATTCAGGAAACCATCACATATCGGAATTTTCGGCAATGAGAAAGCCGACCAGATGGCCAAAGAAGCATGTACAACAGACAATCTGCAGATACAACCTACTTCAATTCCTTACTGCGACCTCTTAAACTGCATAAGCAAGCACTCTAGAGAGATGTAGATTGAACGATGGAAAAATGTGAAGAACAAGCTGCAAAAACTTAACTCAGATTTAATACCAAACGAGGCAAACCCAGCAGGTCGGCGCAACCAAGTACTCCTTCACCGTCTAAGAATAGGACATACGAAATTAACTCACGAGCATTTGTTGAAAAAGGAACCAGAGAGAACCTGTTACGTCTGTGACCTGCCCAATGACCGTCGAACATATAATTGTTGAGTGTCCACTGTTTCAAGCAGAACGAGAAGTCTACAAAGTGTCAAGTGAGCTGAAGTGTGCGTTTTTTTTTCGGACCGATATGGGAAACTCATGTTCGAATAGGTCCAGGACCCAAACAGCGTTGGACTCATCCCCAAGGAGATGCCTACCAACCAAACCCACCTCAAACTCGCCGTTACCCCCGCCTCGGAATCACTACCCTAGCATACTTCGAGACGGGCGGCGGTCCCTCGCACACTCTCCGCTCATATCGTCGTCTTCTCTCTAACTTCCACTCCTACCTCTCATGCCACATCGAGTCGTTCTCTCCCCCTGACCATGCTCTCTACTACGCCACTTACCTCCATCCATTCCTCCTCCCCCCTCAACATTATCTCCACTATATTCTCCCCGCCTCCCCTAGTTTCCTCTCCAACTTCTTCAGCACTTCCTCGTTCCTCCACATGCCCCACATCATCCTCCACTCCACACCTCTCACACACTCCAGTCTCTCTTTTTCCAATCTTGTGGAGGTACCCTACTCTCGACCCATGTCCAGTGAACACATGTGTCAAGAAGTAGTTCACCTCCCCGAATTTCCGATCCATCCAATCTCTCCTATTCCCAATCGCTCCTTTTAGCGCACCCTCATACTCCTCCCACCTTCTCTCCATTTCCTCCTCCATCCATTCCTGTACTTCCTCTCTGGTCGCACTCCTCCAGCGTTTATTTCTGGCTCTAGCCATCACCGCTGCTGCCAGTCCACCCACTGTCCTGTACCCCTGCACTACCCTCAGCAATATACCTCTCTGCAGCCGCAGGAGTGGCCTAACCCCGCTCTTTCACCCCACACCTCCGCACCGTACAGCATACTCTGCTCTACCGTCCTACCAATGATCCTCCTCTTCCACTCTCCCGGCCCCTTCACATTACTCATCAATCTCCCCAGCCATGCTGCCCTCACTTTCCCCTTCTCTGCCGCCTTCAACATGTGTGTTCGGAAGGATAACTGACTATCCAACCACACCCCTAGGTATTTCACACACTCCTCCATGCGAATTCTCCTTCCCTTCACCATCACCCCCACTTCCCTCGTCTTGCTCCGTCCCTTCACTAGCAACCCCACCGTCTTATCTTCCGCCACTTCTAGTCTGCACCGCTCTATCTTCTCCACAATGTTCCTACACATTCTCTCCGCCTTTCTTTCTATCTCCGCCTCTCCTTTTGCCGTACATACCAGACACACATCGTCCGCATACACCGTAATCTCACATCTCTCTTCACATACTATCCCACAAACCTCATCAAACACACACTTCCATAGCGTCGGTCCAAGAACCGAGCACTGGGGCACTCCAGCCTCCGTATCATACCTCCTCCCTCTAGTGTCTACTATCACACGTCCCGTTAGGTAGTCCTCCACTAGGTTAACCAAACCCTCCCCCACTCTTAGCCTCAGCAACGCGCTCAACACTGCCCGTTTGCTGACACTGTTGAACGCGTTCTCGACGTCGAAGAACACGAGTAGGGCCATTTTCTTGTTCCTCCCTAGCCCTTTCCACCAAGCCCATCTGCCCAGCGCCGAGATGCATGATTTTCCCTTCGCAAATCCGTGCTGGTTTTCCCTAAAACCCCCATTCCTACCAACTTCCTCCTCAATCCTATCCTTTATTATCCCCACCATCAATTTACCCATACCACACAGCAGACTGATAGGCCTGTAGTCCCCCGCCCGCTTCCCCTCTCTACCCGCCTTCTTGAGTAGTATCACCCTAGCTACTCCATCCTTCTGGAAACTCTTCCTCCCTTAGCACCCTGTTGAAAAGCTCGCAGAAGTACTCCCCATTGTCATCCAACAGCCTCTTCATCATATCTCCACTCAGGCCATCTATCCCTGGGGCTTTCCTTACTTTAATGTTCCTTCCCGCCCTCCTGTACTTCCCACTTCTCTACCGGCCTTATCCCCCTCATTTTCCCTACCCCCCTTCTCGAATCCTGCCTCCAACTGTGCGTTAGGCAAGAAAAACTATACCGGAACAATCAATTTTTTTAAAGCGATAGAATTTAACTATTTCTCTAGTGTTATACAAATTTTAACATTTATCATACTGTAAACCAATCAATAACCAAAAAAATACTATACCATCGCTAATAACCTATCATGGTTGATGCGGGTAAGTGAAATAAAAAAAAATCCGACTAGATGGTTTATTATCTCTTTGGATCAGGAACAGATTTATATCTACATAATATTATTTGTTAAAAAAAAATTTGAGGCACAATATTTAACAGTGTAAGTATACAGTGCTTGAATTAGAGTTTTACTTGTTGCAGTGTACGTGTTTGTCGGAGAACATATTGCGTTGATTGATTTCGTAAAATGCCTACAGAGAAGAAAGCTGTTGGAATCTGGAGACTACGTTGTCATATCTGTTGACGATGAAATATATGATCCGAATAGACGGATAGAATTAATGCGGAGGAGTAAGTAAATTTTGGCTTTTCTTTAAAAATGTTTCATATAATTATTAAAAAAAAAACAGGAATTAACAAATTCCACTACAGAAATATAACAAATCAACAAGTAACTATAAGATACATAGGATCTGTTGTAACGGTAAATGTCTGTACCTCACAGGGCACCAGCTCGAAGGGCTCCGGCTAGAGACTCCTCTCAAGGGTGATTCGACCCCAAGTTTATGTCACACAAGGATAACAGAAGGGTTGTAAAAGTTGAGGGCGCCACTACCTTTTTAACGATAAAAACTACAAAAAACTAAGGCGGAAAAGGTAGAAACGCCTTGTAAAATTTAAATAAGTTAATAATAAAAAAGTTACTAAAAATCACCCGGGCGATATCTCCCTCAACTTTTATAGTTGAGGATTTTAAAAAAATGAAAGATAGAGTTAAAACAAACTTTTTAATTGATTCTGCCACAGGAAACAAATAGAGGAATTTGTACTTTTATCGGTACTTAGCTTGGATGAAGTGGTTTCCTGGAGAAGAAGTCAGGTCTTGATCCGAACTGATGAGTTCTGTTCTAGGGCGGTAGTTTGAGCTAGGGCTGAATCCTTGGCTATATTCTTGGGGTTATATTCTCGGGGTTATATTCTCCGGTTAAATTCTTCGGTTATATCCTAGCCTAGGGTTATATCCTAGCCCAGGGTTATATTCTCGGGTCATATCCTAGCCTAGGGTTATATTCTTGGGTTTATATCCTCGGCGTTATATTCTAGCCTAGGGGATGTGCTTACCTAGAAGTACAAGTGGATCAGGGATATGTAGGAACTTGAATGTTATGGCACATTATGTTGGTCAGCTTTTCAGGTTAAACAAAAGGAAGGCAGTTATTTGAAAGTCAAAAAATTGAATTAATTTACTGAAAGCTTTCCAACATTATATGTTCCATGTTAAAACAGTAAAAATAGCAATTATCGGCTAAATTTGAAAAATATACTAATGATCCGAAAGAAACTAATAATAGCAAAAAGTTATTTATTTAGTTATTTGAAAAAATATCGTGCTTAGGAAATATATGGAACCGGCACTGGCGTTAAGAAAGAATATTTTATAGGTTAACAGTAATTTATAAAAATGTTATTTTATAATTAAAAGAGTTATTTCGCAACTGAAAAAGCTTGAAAATGTTTGTATAAAAGTAAAACAGTGAATTATAAAAGAATATTTGGTTTAAAACTACTATATTAGTATAAAAGAACAGTTTATGACCACGTGTTGAATTTAATTTCGTCTATCTCTGTAAAAAAATAAAGAATGCATACGAAAATTATATCAGACAGTACTTTAGAAGAAGCTTATTAATTATAAATTATGATTTTGAACTTACCACAGCAAAATTCATAAGATAGGTACTTAAGAGATGAAAGATAGCGAAAGATGATGTTTCTCCTTAGACGGTCGATAACAAAAAGGGGTGTTTCACGTGGCGTTGTGCAAAAAATGGAAGCGTCCGTTGGCAGACGTCAATTGTCTAACGGTCAGGGTTGAAGAGTTTGGGATCACAGAACTATAATTGGATGTGGCTAGTGACGACGAGCGCTAATTAAAAGGATTTTTTCTGTAAAATCGAAACAGGTCGATAGACATGCTACAATGTCATATTGAGGGTATTTCATGATCTAAGATGTCACTTTAGGTAGAAAAATAAACGTTCGGAAGGCGAAAGTTACCCTTTGGAAATACAATTTAAATTTCGCGCTAAAACACTAGAACAGTAATGGTGTCTGTCTTTGACACTTGACAACTTGTAAGTTATAAGTTTATCTATTGATTTAACACGCACAAAATATTTTAACACGTTACTTACCAATGACGCGAATTCACGTCATTTGCAATGTGTCATACACTCCAAGGACGTGAATTCGAGTCATTGTATACGGTATATACGTGGATCTAATATTTGTATGGCGTATTCCTACGACTGCAGGTAACATCGTGGTGGCCAGGTGGCCTTGGTTTTTCAGTTGAGGTTTTAAAATCTGTGTGTATACTATAGTTCATTTAAAAACCAGGATGAGTAATTTGAATTTAAGTTGGCAATTCTGTAGATCTCTGATTGGTCAGATTGCACCCAGTTTCAAACAGCACTTTTTAGCATTGACATCTCGTAATAATTGACAGTTCTGGCCTGACATATAATATATTTGTTTTCATCATCGCCTTCGTTCCCTTGTTATTTCATCATTTTTACTTAGTTTTCCACTCTATTTCGTTAAAATAGTTCTTTTCAGAACTCCTGTTTGCTGAATTTCTGCGATTGTTTAGATCTCATCTCAACCCGACATCTTAAGAATCATTTTAAGTAAATAAGGGCTATCTATGATTGACTAGTTTCCGCGTCAAGTCAATCAAGGCATATTTCATAGATTTTTTCTACTCCTATACTATAAGTTGTTAATTAAATGCCAATTTTCAGTTTCATAATGATACTCATTATAACATTGGTTTTCATTATGAAACTGAAAAATTGACCAATAGAAATCTAGATTTTTAAATAACCAAGTAGGCAGACCCAATATTTTCTATATAAATGTTTGATAGTTTTATGACAGTTTCAATCTTTTGCGTTAGTCAAAAAGGTAGATACCTTCTGTGTTATTTAATTTAAATATGTTGCTTTCTTTTATGTAGGATGCAATTATTGGATGCATTTCAATAATTGTTACGATGAACCAGGATTATTTAGGTTACCATTGAAACATGTAGTCATCAAAACCATCTTTATTTAGTACTGTCAATTGTCATATCAAAATGTCAGTGATCATCTTACATACAGTAGTTACATTTGACATACAGGATACATCTAACACCTTCCACTTTTTAAAATAAATGTCGAGCGACGAAGAGTTTTCATACACACCATCTGAAATCGCTGAAAAGGCGAAAAATGTATCCAATAGTTTATTACCTGCAAAATCAAAAAAGGTATATGATAAATTTTTTGGTCAATTTATGGATTGGAGGGTAACAAGAGAAGTATAAAAAAAGCAATGTTCTTGAATGCAAATAAAATTTCTTCTTCGTAGAAAAAATAGTGTATGCAACTCTCATGTAATGGTTATTAATACATGATCGTTGCATAGAGACAAAGAAAGAGACGGCTAAGTACATGAGCATTATTGTTTGATTGACGAATAAAATGCTCCTGCTAGCTCTATCCTTGTTCAGCTTATAAGTTTAGGACATATCACATCTTTGTCCTATCTTCGCAAAGTAAGCGCAGATGGCAGTAGGAGCATGGTATTTTTGACATAACGGAAAACCTTAGAACATGAAGTTTGTTTGATGTTCTAAGCGGTGAACGTGAACGTGACGTGCTAAAGTCTTCAGCCGCCATTATTGTTTTGATGTGTTTGCTTAACTTTGTTTTATTTGTAGTGTTTTACTAAATCTAGTATAGTTTTACCAATTAACGTACTTATTTATAAACTGTGCAACAGTGGGTTGTTTTACAATTATTTTAGACGTTTGTTTGGGGATTAGTTTGTGTTTGTTTTTTCTATCGCTATCGATAGCTATTGAAGTTAAAGACGCGGTTACATTTTTATTTTTTAATTATTTTTATTCGGTATGGTAATGATGAGAGGTAAGTTTTTAACATATTAAAGTCATTTTTATCTGGCTCCTACATATTGTACATATTGCAGATGAAGCAGTTCTAGTTGATGACCCACCTACTCCTAGTTGCTCCAAGCAACATAATCAAGAGCTTCCTGGACCTCAATAATGTTTATATAATAACTTTTTAGCAGTATTTTGTTTAGCTCATATCCACTTTTTGTATTTTTCAATAAACTATGTTTTTTAAGTTTTGTGTTTTTTTTAATGAAAGAAATGAAACAATAAAACAAAAATAAATAAATAAACTGAGAATCGCGAGCGCCATCTCCACTCACTGTATAGACCAGTGGAACAATTCATTACTGTAAGAACAAAAACTTCACTGTACTTGGCCGTCTCTGGTTGTCTCTGGTTCGGATCTGCTCCATTAGACCAACCCGCCGGATCTGATCCAATGGATCAGTTCCAGTACAGGTTAGCCATCCCTAGTGTACATATGGCTGGCGCTCGGTAGTAGTGGCGTTTAGAGGGCAGCAAGGAACGTTTTAATTACTATTTCCTGAATGTGAAACTACAAAAATACACATAAGAAAAAGTCACATGTCTTTATTTCTGGCAATCAATTATTTCATCTACTGTATTGTGTATTCAAGAAATTGGTGACCATTTTGAACAATTCATAAATGAATTTCTACTCTTCAGTTAATCTCGATTGTGCCTCCAGATAACTTAAATTGTTTATCGACAACTTATTATTATGTTTTCGAGTATCAGCCAAATTCAATTAGCTCCAAATCAATATGTTATCAATACATTTGAAAGTGTCGGTCTTTGTTCGATGTGTCGCGCAAGAATTTTAATTAATATCCCAAATAGAACTTTCCATCTGAAACTTTTGCTATTCCTAGAAGTTGGTAATAATTAGGGTACGTATAATTAGCTTTGGGTTATTATACCTAAATGACCGTCTCAAAGGAATCTAGAAGGTGATTATTATGAAGTTTATGAAATTAGGCGTGCAATACTTTTGGTTACCCATGAGAATAAATCTACAAAAACTATTGTAATGCTTTAATTATTTATTTAAACAGTTTTTAACGGTGGGATAAAATTATATACACTATGGCTAATTACTATCTATTTATTTAAAGAAACACACACACTATATTGAACTTAATTTTTATACACACTATACTCAACGTCTACTTTTTTATTTACACTCGGTATATTAGCTCTAATTTATTTTCACCACTTGGGTATTACCCTATTTATCTGCACTATTTAATTCACTAATTCTTCCGAACTGTACTGTACTGTTTCACTGATTATTTCGAACTAGCTAACTAACTCTTCACTATCCGTTCACTAATTTCGAACTAGCTAACTAACTAACTAACTGCTACGCACTCGAAAACCCGCGTATATATAGTCCTTATCGGTTCTGGAACACTCTAGTGCCTTCGGCGCTAGGGCTACGCGCGAACGAAACCGTTCCAGATTGTTCGAGTACATTTTAACGCAAAAGTGAAATATTTTAAAATTAAATGAACATTGCTCTCAAGAATATATAAGATTCCTTCGGAAACACTCTGTACTATGACTAAAGTAGCTTTAGATAATCCATTTTTTGCTGTATATGATTTGATATATATGAAATGCTTTTTTTTTATATATCAGATCGAATTTTCTGTAGGCTCAGTCAGTGATTGAAAAATCTGTGCGGCTTATTCGATGATCTGTATTATATCGGTCTTCGTAGATTGCAGAAAGCGTAAAAAAACTTGTTTACCAAAACGTGGGGGCCTAAACGCTTACAGCGATGAATAACAAAGTGATGGAGGGTTTTCCATACGAAAGTAGCTTGAAAACGTACTAGAGACTAAACACAGGATGTGGCTTTAAACCAGAGATTTTAAATAATTGATGATTAACTAAAAAAGCGAGCAAGCCCTAAGCTTAATACTCACTTAGGCGAAATTCGCGTTTTTTTGACATAATGTATCAATTCCATATTTAAAAATATTCGCGGAGGGAAATTTTAACTTTTCTGCGATTTTACAAGTATCGTTTGTCATAAATGAAGGGAAATAACATAACCTAGAATTTTTATTATGATTTGTTGGTGTTGGTGCAATTTTTATAAAAAGAAAATAGTTTGGTTTAATACAGACAAATAAAATTAATTAAGTCACTCATAGTGTATTATGTACACAAAACAAAATATCTCTCAAGAGCCGATTTATGACTTTGCACAAAACCATCAGAAAATGACACTAAAAATGACAGTAATGACAGAAATTCGCAAAATGGTTAAAATCATTTCAACTTTTTTGCGATTTATCCGCACTTTCGCGTAGGCAAATTTCGCATTTGTGAATATGGATGAAATACGCGAATGTGCGACAACAATCTGGATTTGACACATTATGTCAAAAAAACGCGAATTTCGCCTAAGTGAGTATTAAGATTTAGAGTAGTCGCATATGATGTCTGACATCTGACATCTCACCTTGGTAATAAGTAATAAACAACATTAAAATCAAATCTTGAAAAAAATGGTTCAGGTATTATTTGAAATAATTTTTGCTAACGAAGAATCATTTTTAATGATAATTGTATTTTATTTAATTAAAACTAGGTGTAATACAATTTTTTATTAAATACATTTTTTATTTTTGTTCAATTTAGGGGGAAAGCGGAGACAATAAACTTATTATAACTAAAATATGATACGTATACTTGTGATTTCAAAGTATTTAAAATTCGTTGAAAAACTCAAGCAATAACAGTACCACTGTTAGTTGAAAGATTTCGATCCCTGTTCATTTCGAGCTTGAGTTCATCATTTAAAAAAATACGGTATTTTCTCCAAAAAACAGTGACAGAAATTAACCTCAAAATTTAATAAAGCTAAATAATTAAATATTTATTCGAATAATTATTAATTATTCATTCACTTGTATTTTTTATGAATGATCTGCACTTATTAACAACAGTAAATCAAATTATTAAAATAGTTTACGCATATAAATTAGTTCATATAACAACAAACTTTATACACAACACTGTAGCTTAAGTGCTCAGCTGATGCATACACTGTTGGCTGACAATACAGACCTCTTGGTAAATTCGTTGCTACCATCTGACAGCAAAATTTACCACCGCTCGCGCTCATTGGTCAAATCAAATAGCCTGCGCCAGTGGCTTCCAGTTACACACTTCCGTCCCATTTTACGAAATCACTGCCACAAATTGCAGGGAACCGAGCGGAAAGATGTTACACATCAAAAATGGTAGCCAGGCGGCCATTCGTAAGAAGATTTTATATTATTTTACAAAAGGGTGACCATTTCAGGACAAAAAACTTCCCTCCGGTATATATGACCCGACGAGCATTGAATTACATTTATCGGAATACGGGATTCTGCTGTCTCGTTTAGTTTGGAATTAGGGTATCATCACGTATTTGCGTATTTGCGCAATCATCAATGCGGGAATCATCTAATGACATACACTGGAGTTTCTGATTATTTATCAATATAATATCGTATTCGTATATGCCAAGCTAAATTTCAATTCACTTTTTATCCATAAATCAATTATTTTCCAATTTATTTATATATTTTCTGAAACCTTTTAAATGACAAAAGATGTGTACCCGTCCAGATTCAATTCAAAGCTGTAAAATATATAAAGAAAGAAAACCTATTAAAAAGAAGCCTCCCAAAATCTTGATGTCGTTATTTTGACGCAAATATTTGCCAAGAAAAAAAAACAGTGTTTATTTTGGAAAGTTCACGTGCATATAGAGTGCGTATTACGCCCGTTCAAGTTTTTATTTTCAATATCGTATCAAAAAAAAAGTCAAATTTAAACCGAAGACCAAATATATTTTTTAAACTGAAGAACGGATTTTGGATAATAGGTCATTCGATAACAATAGAGATGGGTTTCTCGCCCTACTAGTGGTCTCAATTCTGTTATTTTTGAAAATATAATCAACATACAAGTGAAAATTATTTTTATTTGCAGACTACTTAGATCCATTTCTGAACCACGAAGGGTGGGGAAATGTAAGTGACGTGATGGGATTTCGATCTGTATTAAAATTAACACCTTCACATACCAGAAATCCAAATTATAAGTAAGTAAATACATGATTTATGATAGTTGTTAAACGAGGGAGCTCCCTATTTCTTAAATTTACTTTAAATATGTTTGAAATTTCATGTTGATTTACAGATATATCTGCGAACAAATAAAATCAACTTCTGCCAAGCCTCCATTTTGCGTTCCTTATCACCATAAAATATTTGATAGTATTTCTGTAAGTATTAGATAATTGATTTATTGAAATGCTATTATTTAGTTAATTATAGTTAATAGTCAAACAAAAACATAGCAAAATAATTGCAGTTACATGTGGCCATATTATAAAACACACAGTATGTCCCAAAAAGTTTTATACGAATGGAAAAAAACATTGTTGACAAAAAGCTCTGCATGGCTCATACTGGCAGTAGTGAAATATACAGTTTTATCAGAGTGTATTATAAAATATTTTGGGGCTCTCTTACCCCCTTTCATTTGTAATAAGAAAGGGTCCCATCACAGACCGGCTTCGGCGTAGTTGCGTCATCATTAGAGTAAGGTTGATGATTTATGTTCAGCATCTCTAAGCTAGAATGAAGTAAGATATAAGGTCGACTATTAGAACTACATCAGTACCCTGTAAAGTAAGTACTTTCAACGGTCGGTTGGGTATCCAGAAGCTGTCGTTGATAAAACTGAAGGTTTTTAACCGGAGGCAGAAAACTCAACCGCAAGCTAGCCAACCGGCAGGTTACTACTACCTTTTAAAACCACTCAGAATTTAAATGAAGGTTGAAAGTACTCTCAACTGTCGGTTGGGTAACGAGGAGTTAACTAGCGTCGATAAAACTGAATGCTGTTAACCGGAGGCAGAAAACTCAACCGCAAGCTAGCCAACCTACAGTTTACTACTACCTTTATAAAACCAGTCAGAATTTAAATGAAGGTTGAAAGCACTTTCAGCTGTCGGTTGGGTAACCAGGAGTTAACTAGCGTTGATAAAACTGAAGGTTTTTAACCGGAGGCAGAAAACTTAACCGCAAGCTAGCCAACCGGCAGGTTACTACTACCTTTATAAAACCAATCAGAGTTTAAATGAAGGTTGAAAGTACTTTCAACTGTCGGTTGGGTAACCAGGAGTTAACTAGCCTCGATAAAACTGAATGCTGTTAACCGGAGGCAGAAAACTCAACCGCAAGCTAGCCAACCTACAGTTTACTACTACCTTTATAAAACCAGTCAGAATTTAAATGAAGGTTGAAAGCACTTTCAGCTGTCGGTTGGGTAACCAGAAGTTAACTAGCGTTGATAAAACTGAAGGTTTTTAACCGGAGGCAGAAAACTCAACCGCAAGCTAGCCAACCGGCAGGTTACTACTACCTTTATAAAACCAGTCAGAGTTTAAATGAAGGTTGAAAGTACTTTCAACTGTCGTCTGGGTAACCAGGAGTTAACTAGCCTCGATAAAACTGAATGCTGTTAACCGGAGGCAGAAAACTCAACCGCAAGCTAGCCAACCTACAGTTTACTACTACCTTTATAAAACCAGTCAGAATTTAAATGAAGGTTGAAAGCACTTTCAGCTGTCGGTTGGGTAACCAGAAGTTAACTAGCGTTGATAAAACTGAAGGTTTTTAACCGGAGGCAGAAAACTCAACCGCAAGCTAGCCAACCGGCAGGTTACTACTACCTTTATAAAACCAGTCAGAGTTTAAATGAAGGTTGAAAGTACTTTCAACTGTCGTCTGGGTAACCAGGAGTTAACTAGCCTCGATAAAACTGAATGCTGTTAACCGGAGGCAGAAAACTCAACCGCAAGCTAGCCAACCTACAGTTTACTACTACCTTTATAAAACCAGTCAGAATTTAAATGAAGGTTGAAAGCACTTTCAGCTGTCGGTTGGGTAACCAGGAGTTAACTAGCGTTGATAAAACTGAAGGCTATTAACCGGAGGCAGAAAACTCAACCGCAAGCTATCCAACCTACAGTTTACTACTACCTTTATAAAACCAGTCAGAATTTAAATGAAGGTTGAAAGCACTTTCAGCTGTCGGTTGGGTAACCAGGAGTTAACTAGCGTTGATACAACTGAAGGCTGTTAACCGGAGGCAGAAAACTCAACCGCAAGCTAGCCAACCTACAGTTTACTACTACCTTTATAAAACCAATCAGAGTTTAAATGAAGGTTGAAAGTACTCTCAACTGTCGGTTGGGTAACGAGGAGTTAACTAGCGTCGATAAAACTGAATGCTGTTAACCGGAGGCAGAAAACTCAACCGCAAGCTAGCCAACCTACAGTTTACTACTACCTTTATAAAACCAGTCAGAATTTAAATGAAGGTTGAAAGCACTTTCAGCTGTCGGTTGGGTAACCAGAAGTTAACTAGCGTTGATAAAACTGAAGGTTTTTAACCGGAGGCAGAAAACTCAACCGCAAGCTAGCCAACCGGCAGGTTACTACTACCTTTATAAAACCAGTCAGAGTTTAAATGAAGGTTGAAAGTACTTTCAACTGTCGTCTGGGTAACCAGGAGTTAACTAGCCTCGATAAAACTGAATGCTGTTAACCGGAGGCAGAAAACTCAACCGCAAGCTAGCCAACCTACAGTTTACTACTACCTTTATAAAACCAGTCAGAATTTAAATGAAGGTTGAAAGCACTTTCAGCTGTCGGTTGGGTAACCAGGAGTTAACTAGCGTTGATAAAACTGAAGGCTATTAACCGGAGGCAGAAAACTCAACCGCAAGCTATCCAACCTACAGTTTACTACTACCTTTATAAAACCAGTCAGAATTTAAATGAAGGTTGAAAGCACTTTCAGCTGTCGGTTGGGTAACCAGGAGTTAACTAGCGTTGATACAACTGAAGGCTGTTAACCGGAGGCAGAAAACTCAACCGCAAGCTAGCCAACCTACAGTTTACTACTACCTTTATAAAACCAATCAGAGTTTAAATGAAGGTTGAAAGTACTCTCAACTGTCGGTTGGGTAACGAGGAGTTAACTAGCGTCGATAAAACTGAATGCTGTTAACCGGAGGCAGAAAACTCAACCGCAAGCTAGCCAACCTACAGTTTACTACTACCTTTATAAAACCAGTCAGAATTTAAATGAAGGTTGAAAGCACTTTCAGCTGTCGGTTGGGTAACCAGGAGTTAACTAGCGTTGATAAAACTGAAGGTTTTTAACCGGAGGCAGAAAACTTAACCGCAAGCTAGCCAACCTACAGTTTACTACTACCTTTATAAAACCAGTCAGAATTTAAATGAAGGTTGAAAGCACTTTCAGCTGTCGGTTGGGTAACCAGGAGTTAACTAGCGTTGATAAAACTGAAGGCTATTAACCGGAGGCAGAAAACTCAACCGCAAGCTATCCAACCTACAGTTTACTACTACCTTTATAAAACCAGTCAGAATTTAAATGAAGGTTGAAAGCACTTTCAGCTGTCGGTTGGGTAACCAGGAGTTAACTAGCGTTGATACAACTGAAGGCTGTTAACCGGAGGCAGAAAACTCAACCGCAACCTAGCCAACCTACAGTTTACTACTACCTTTATAAAACCAATCAGAGTTTAAATGAAGGTTGAAAGTACTCTCAACTGTCGGTTGGGTAACGAGGAGTTAACTAGCGTCGATAAAACTGAATGCTGTTAACCGGAGGCAGAAAACTCAACCGCAAGCTAGCCAACCTACAGTTTACTACTACCTTTATAAAACCAGTCAGAATTTAAATGAAGGTTGAAAGCACTTTCAGCTGTCGGTTGGGTAACCAGGAGTTAACTAGCGTTGATAAAACTGAAGGTTTTTAACCGGAGGCAGAAAACTTAACCGCAAGCTAGCCAACCGGCAGGTTACTACTACCTTTATAAAACCAGTCAGAGTTTAAATGAAGGTTGAAAGTACTTTCAACTGTCGGTTGGGTAACCAGGAGTTAACTAGCCTCGATAAAACTGAATGCTGTTAACCGGAGGCAGAAAACTCAACCGCAAGCTAGCCAACCTACAGTTTACTACTACCTTTATAAAACCAGTCAGAATTTAAATGAAGGTTGAAAGCACTTTCAGCTGGCGGTTGGGTAACCAGGAGTTAACTAGCGTTGATACAACTGAAGGCTGTTAACCGGAGGCAGAAAACTCAACCGCAAGCTAGCCAACCTACAGTTTACTACTACCTTTATAAAACCAATCAGAGTTTAAATGAAGGTTGAAAGTACTTTCAACTGTCGGTTGGGTAACCAGGAGTTAACTAGCGTCGATAAAACTGAATGCTAAAACTCAACCGCAAGCTAGCCAACCTACAGTTTACTACTACCTTTATAAAACCAGTCAGAATTTAAATGAAGGTTGAAAGCACTTTCAGCTGTCGGTTGGGTAACCAGGAGTTAACTAGCGTTGATACAACTGAAGGCTGTTAACCGGAGGCAGAAAACTCAACCGCAAGCTAGCCAACCTACAGTTTACTACTACCTTTATAAAACCAGTCAGAATTTAAATGAAGGTTGAAAGTACTTTCAACTGTCGGTTTGGTAACCAGGAGCTGACTAGCGTTTATAAAACTGAATGCTGTTAACTGGAGGCAGAAAACTCAACCGCAAGTTAGCCAACCGGCAGTTTACTACGACTTTTATAAAACTGGGCATTAGTCAGAATTTAAATGTAGGTTGAAAATACTTTCAACTGTCGGTTCAGTAACCAAAAGCAGGCTAGCGTTTATAAAACTGAAGGCTGTTAACCGGAGGCAGACAATTCAACCGCAAGTTAGCCAACCGGCAGTTTACTACTACCTTTATGAAACCGGGCCTTAGTCAGAATTTAAATGAAGGTTGAAAATACTTTCAACTGTCGGTTGGGTAACCAGAAGCTGGCTAGCGTATATAAAACTGTAGGATGTTAATCGGAGGCGCAGAAAACTCAACCGCAAGTTAGTCAACCGGCAGTTTACTACTACCTTTATAAAACCGGGCCTTAGTCAGAATTTAAATGTAGGTTGAAAGTACTTTCAACTGTCGGTTGGGTAACCAGAAGGTGGCTAGCGTTTATAAAACTGATGGTGGCCAACCGGAGGCTGAATAATTAACCGCTAGCTAGCCAACCGGCAGTTAACTACTACCTTTATAAAACCGTGCCTTTTTTATACTTTATATTTTATGTAATCTCAGTCATCTATTCATATTTTCATTGGCTCCAGTTTGTTTTTATAGTCGTTGCGGTTGTCATGTTCCCGAAGAGAGCTTCAAACATGCTATTTA
The DNA here is from genome assembly GCA_947563755.1 of Lochmaea crataegi. NCBI lineage: Eukaryota > Metazoa > Arthropoda > Insecta > Coleoptera > Chrysomelidae > Lochmaea > Lochmaea crataegi. The sequence goes on from OX387424.1 coordinate 62,782,222, forward strand.
TTAATATGATCTGATAGTTAGAGTAATGTACCGAGTAAGTAAGTTCAATATCCTCTGTAATGTGGATGGAACAGGGAACTTTCCCATTTTTTATATCAATAATAGTAGTTAAACTAGGCCGTTTCTGGGACACATACCGGTTTGTAGACCTATTGAATTTTTTATCGCCTGATTTGTCGTCACGGCAAACGGCACGACCATCTGATGCCATGAGATTTTAAGTCCAGAAGGAAAATTTTTTACATGTTTTGACATTTTTGAAGAGAAACATGAAAGATCACTAAGGAATCGGGAAGGGTGAAAAACCACCCCCCCCCCCAAAAGTGGTTTTTTACACGAAATTGACCGTTTTGTGGTGTTTTGGGATTTGAACCCCAAAAAACCGTTGCGGTGAGCGTCCGAACTACTCTTCTTAACTATTCGTGGAGAAACGGCCTTTAACAAGTATAAATAAATTTGATTATCGATTTCTGATAACAGTCTGGTGTTTTCTTCTTTTATAGGCTGTAAAAGCATGAGTTATTCTTGTTTTTATTTGCAATCAAAGACGCTTCTGTTCTGTACGGGACTACGTTTTAAAATATAAACTACTCTATTTAGGATTAGCGCGAACCAAAAAAACAAAAACAAGAAAATCTCATGCAGCTTGACAAAAAAAAAACATTTTAGGTGCCGATTCATGCGGCGTATTTATATGACGCTGTTATGATTTATGCTCGAGCTCTCACAGAAGTTTTTAAAAACAACGAAGATCCAAGAAACGGTACAGCTATTTTACACAGGATCATTAACAGATCCTATCATTCTATTCAAGGATATGATGTAAGTATTTCTAGTTATGATATGAAGATTGTTCAATGTAAGTACCTAAAACAAATCTATTGAAATCTTTTAATTAAGCCTTTATTTTGGTATTACAAATGGTGTCTCAAAAGTCACATATGCCAACGTGTGAGCATCCTTAGATATTCAAGGTCAAAGGTCGCACAAATCAGCTTTTTGAGAATATCTCGTTTTCTCTGCCTACAATCTTATTTACTCTATTGAATTTTATTCGAAACCTTTTTTATACGTCTAACCGTTATTGAAATAGAGGGCGCAGAGTGTGGAGTGTTCAGTTATCACGTCTACCACCAACAATTGCAGCAGTTCACCAACGTATCAATCGAGTCTACTACCAAATTCAAACTTGGTTAGGCAATGATTTAGAACCCCAGGAATGTGGTTGCGTGCTGCAAAATGAAGCCCTAGAGCCAGTAACAACACTTTTACCACCTGCACCAGAGTAACTGCTTACTTCAATATTCTGCAGCTGCAAGTATGGTTATGGTTCGCACTGTGGATGCCAGAAGTCAGGGATTCAATGTTCTTTAGCCAATGCAATGGACATGCATGCCTCAATGTCCATCACATTTGTCAATGAAGACAATGCATATGACCCTGAAATTTTCCAAGAAATGGCAATTAATGTCAATGATAACGAGGAGGGTGATGATGAGAATTAGTCTGAAATTGCTGGTCGATCGGAAGAAGAAAACGACAACGGAGGAGATGAAGATTAATAATATTTACATTTAATAACATTGATATGTGTGCTTTATTAGTGCTTTAATTAGTCAAATATTGTGAAATTTTGCTTTTTCAATTTTTATTATTCAATACGCCTTCTAGCGGTGAACCAACAAGTCCGTAAATAGTTTCAACGTTTTTATCGAGGCCACTTTTGACAAAACAATTTTTGTATCGAAGGTGAAATATACACGGTTCCTGAGATATGACCGAGAGCATTCTTACTTATTGGAACACCCGGTACGCCACTGTCAAATAACTATTTGTTCTATTTTACAAATTCCACATCCAATGTAACATGAATTTTACTTCCTCTACAGAAACATTTAATAATTCTCTTTTCGAGTTAGGTAGATTGCGATTTTTATTATATCAGTTCAAATCATTTGCAGGTTTTTATTGATGGAAATGGTGATGCAGAAGGAAATTTTACAGTTGTAGCACTGATGGACGACAAAGAGATGAATGGCACGATTCGGATGAGTATGCAACCAGTTGGATACTTCCAATATAAAGCTAACGGAAGTAATACAATGTTCGCACTACCCGTGAGTAATGCACTTTTTTTTAAGGAATACCGCAAGTTTTTTTGTAAAATTTCTAATACATGAAAAGTTTATGTCATAGAATTAGTATTATCCTTTAAACTGTTAGCTACAGTTCGTCGTAAAACATCCTGTTCTATGTCAACTTTGACTAAGCTAAAAATTTTGGAACCGATACTAGAATACTAGACTCTGAACACAATTCACACTGCCACTACACCAACAATTTACACTATCTTTACCTCTGTCCGAAGAAGATAACTTTGTTATCGAAACTGTTGAATCAAAAACTGAACAAGGTTTTGCTTGCGCAGTATACTCCAATTCTTTAAACCTCAACATAAATATGGGCAAATATGACAACGTAGTACAAACTGAACTGAATGGCATCTACATAGCTGCAAAAGAGTTTTCTTGTAGAAACATCTCGGGAAAAAACATGTGCATCTATACAGATAGCAGACTAGCACTACTCACCATGCCTTGGTTGAGGGGACAAACAATAATGTAGTCATTCTGTCGTGGACCGAAGGACATGGTAAGTCTAAAGGTAACAAGGCTGATACCCTGGCTAGCCCAAAAACTTTTTGATCCTGCCTGCTCAGTCAATTCAACAGTTTCAGTAGTAGCAAGCCTAGTGCGTGAACGTACTCACAATAAGTTCAATAAAAGGTGCGATGAAACAAAATACTGCAAATTAGTTAAGGAATTACTTCACTATCCTGACAGTTAGCAGCAAAAATATTCTTGAGGATAACCCAGAGGATATTGTCAACTGAACAAACATCTTCATAGAATGAGCCTATCAGACACATCCTTACATACGAAGGCAGAAAACTCAACAGCAAGCTAGCCAACCGACAGTTTAATACTACCTTTATAAAACTTGGCCTTAGTCAGAATTGAAATGGAGGTTGAATGTACTTTCAACTGTCGGTTTGGTAACCAGGAGCTGGACCGAAGGACACGGTAAGTCTAAAGGTAACCACGCTGATGCCCTGGCTAGCACAAAAACTTTTTGATCCTGCCTTCTCAGCCAACAGTTTCAGTAGCAGCAAGCCTAGTGCGTGAACATACTACAATAAGTTCAATAAAAGATGCGATGAAACAAAGTACTGCAAATTAGTTACGGAATTACTTTACTATCCTGACAGTTAGCAGCAAAAATATTCTTGAGGATAACCCAGAGGATATTGTCAACTGAACAAACATCTTCATAGAATGAGCCTATCAGACACATCCTTACATACGAAGGCAGAAAACTTAACAGCAAGCTAGCCAACCGATAGTTTCATACTACCTTTATAAAACTTGGCCTTAGTCAGAATTGAAATGGAGGTTGTATGTACTTTCAACTGTCGGTTTGGTAACCAGGAGCTGGACCGAAAGACACGGTAAGTCTAAATGTAACCACGCTGATGCCCTGGCTAGCACAAAAACTTTTTGATCCTGCCTTCTCAGCCAACAGTTTCAGTAGTAGCAAGCCTAGTGCGTGAACTTACTACAATAAGTTCAATAAAAGGTGCGATGAAACAAAATACTGCAAATTAGTTAAGGAATTACTTCACTATCCTGACAGTTAGCAGCAAAAATATTCTTGAGGATAACCCAGAGGATATTGTCAACTGAACAAACATCTTCATAGAATGAGCCTATCAGACACATCCGTTTGTCGACTCTCTGAACAGGAAGATGAGAAGGTAGAGATTATCCTCTTTGATTACTCGGCTCTATCACCCATTCGTAAAGTCATGTTTGGCGAGTTTTGGCTAACGCCAGCCATGCTTAGAGAAGTTCCTATTGGAGACGTTATCAAGTATGTTATAACCATAGGTTGGTTGACTGAGAGGTACTTCCAGGAGGATGCAGAAAGAGCCTAGTGAGGGATAGCCCTACACTCTCAGCTTATCAGATCAAATCAGAGCCTGTTTGACAAACACACACGCAGTTTGCCAGTTGTACCATGTTATGTAAGCGTTCTATTGTTTGTCGTTGGTGCGTCTTCAACTGACAGTTAACCAACTGCTATTGAATTAATGTTTATAAAACGCATTTATAGCGAACTGCCTGTTATGCATTTGATTGGAGCTTAACTAGCACTTTAATACAACCGGTCTTGAATATTCCGAGTACATTTACGCTAAAAAATATCTAACTTATAAAATTAGAGTGAAACTGAATCAAACACGATTTTCAAATAAATTTCCAGCACTCTTTCTGTGTCATCTCAGATATTCATTTTATCAATGCAGAAATGGTCGTTCAAATTTCCGACCAATTTCCATTTTCGGAAGTAAAGTGCTATTTTAGTATTCCTTATAAATGCCAGTATTCTCATAAGAAATATATAGTAGTTGAGAAAAGTCCTTGAAGAATAATTAATAATATTTTAAGTTCTCTAAATAATAATTTGTTGTTTCCAGGAATTCAAATATTTCGATTTAGACCGTCCTATACAATGGGTTGGTGGGAAATTACCTCGCGCAGAACCAAAATGTGGTTTTTTCGGAGAAAAATGTATCTATAAGATCGATTGGAGGTTAATAGCAACCATGGCTCTGGTATCCACTATTGTAATAATAGCAATTTTGTTTGCAGTAAGGTAAGTTATATTTTTTACAGATTTCAAAGATTGGCACAGTACCTTAACACCGCAAGTATGAACATGTCCAATCGCCAACGCCCATCAATCGAAACTGACCTTTAGTTTATTTATATACGTCATTGGTACTTTGTCGCTACCTATTACCTAATTGGTAACGGAAAAGTTGAACATCGATTCCAGTGACGTATATAAATAGAGGTCAATCACCTACTAAAAAAAAATTTTAACAGGCTCTACAAATTGTGTTATAGAAACTGCCTAGTTTAACTACTAATATTAACATTAAGGGGCGTAGATCGTTTATGTACGTTCGTAAAATATGTGTTCTAGTTTTGTTGCCCTTAGTTGAGTTCAGTTTGAACTTTGTGAAAAAATGTACATGATCTGTAAATATTTCTCAAGGCATCGTATAAAGTTAAAAATGTGGAGACTGCATGTTTTTCGTACGACAATTCCTTATTTCTTGTGTTGTATTAAGTGGTTATCCCGGCTGACGTTGAATGAACAACCAAAAGCAATTAAAAACGTAATCGAAGAAATCGTAGACGAGCTTCTTAATATTGAATTTCACATCGGTTTTCATTTAGGTATTGGCGTAAATTACAATGTCAAAATCTTAATGAGATATTGTGATAGACTTGATTATATTTTGGATGCTGGCGGGATATTAATTATTTTATAATTTGTTCTTATATTTCCAGTAGCGATGTTTGGTTTTAAAACAATAAACCGTAATCCTATAAAGTTGTTTCATATTTTAATGAGAAAATTAAAATGTAATTGTTGTACAAATCCAACGATATATTTTGAACTTAAAGCTATACTCGATTACGGATCTACAAGTCATGTAGATATTTTTATCAATAATTTTCATTTGTAAAACTTGGGTGATGAAAGAGAAAAAATAATATGTCAATTCTTTATATGTTTTTTTTATTGGCGTCCCCGATATAAAATCAATATTTTTGAAAAATTGTCAAAAACTCAAAAGTTTTAGAAATTTGTCAAATATGGTCAATAATTATCAAAAATTGTCGAAAACTTTTGTTAAAAATGGTTAATAATTGTCAAAAATGGTCAATAATTGTCAAAACTTTTAGAAAAATGTCAAAAATTAGTCAATGATTGTCAAAAATGGTCAATCATTGTTAAAAAATATTAAAAATTTTGAAATATCGTCAATAATTGTTAAAAACTGTCAAAATTTTGAATAAATGGTTAATAATTGTTAAATATTTTCAAAAACTGTAAAAATATTTGAAAAATTGTTTAAATTCTGAAAAAATGGTGAAAAATTGTAAAAATTTCGAAAAAATTGTCAAAAATTGTCAACATTTTTGAAAAATGGTAAAAAATTGTCCAATTTTTGTAAAAATATTGTCAAAAACTTTAAAAAATGGACAATTATTGTCAAAATTCTGAAAAATAGTTGATAATTGTCAAAAATTGTAAAGTTTTTTGAAAAATTGTCAAAAACTTTGTAAAAATGGTCAATAATTGTCAATTATTGTCAATTGTTGTCAATTATTGTCAATTATTGTCAATTGTCAATTATTGTCAATTATTGTCAATTATTGTCAATTATTGTCAATTATTGTCAATTATTGTCAATTATTGTCAATTATTGTCAATTATTGTCAATTATTGTCAATTATTGTCAATTATTGTCAATTATTGTCAATTATTGTCAATTATTGTCAATTATTGTCAATTATTGTCAATTATTGTCAATTATTGTCAATTATTGTCAATTATTGTCAATTATTGTCAATTATTGTCAATTATTGTCAATTATTGTCAATTATTGTCAATTATTGTCAATTATTGTCAATTATTGTCAATTATTGTCAATTATTGTCAATTATTGTCAATTATTGTCAATTATTGTCAATTATTGTCAATTATTGTCAATTATTGTCAATTATTGTCAATTATTGTCAATTATTGTCAATTATTGTCAATTATTGTCAATTATTGTCAATTATTGTCAATTATTGTCAATCATTGTCAATTATTGTCAAAATTTTTGAAAAAATGGTCATAAATTATCATAAATTGTTAGAAATTTTCAATCATTGTTAAAAACTGTCAAAAATAGACATTTATTGTCAAAAACTTTCCAAAAAAGGGTTAAAAATTGTCACTAATTTTGAAAAACAGTCAAAATGGTCAATAATTGTCAAAATTTTGAAAAAATGGTTAATAATTGTTAAATATTTTCAAAAACTGTCAAAATATTTGAAAAATTGTCAAAATTTTGAAAAAATGGTGAAAAATTGTAAAAATTTCGAAAAAATGGTAAAAAATTGTCCAATTTTTGTAAAAATGGTCAATTGTCAAAATTTTTAAAAAATGGTCAAAATTTTTGAAAAATTGTCAAAAACTTTAAAAAATGGACAATTATTGTCAAAATTCTGAAAAATAGTTGATAATTGTCAAAAATTGTTAAGTTTTTTGAAAAATTGTCAAAAATTTTGTAAAAATGGTCAAAAATAGTCAAAAATTTGAAAAAATGGTCTATAATTAACAATTATTGTCAAAAATTTTGAAAAAATGGTCATAAATTATCATAAATTGTTAGAAATTTTCAATTATTCTTAAAAACTGTTAAAAATAGACATTTATTGTCAAAAACTGTCCAAAAAGGGTTAAAAATTGTCACTAATTTTGAAAAACAGTCAAAATGGTCAATAATTGTTAAAATTTTGAAAAATGGTCAAATATGGTCAACATTTCTTAAAAATCGTTAAAAACTGTCTAAATATTTGAAAACTTGTCAAAAATATTCAAAAATTCTCAAAATTGATCAATAATTGTCAAAAATGGTCAATAATTGTCAAAAAATGGTCAATCATTCTCAAAACTCTTAGAAAAATTGTCAAAAATTTCGAATTTTTTTATACCGCATGTATAAAACTTATCGTATCCGAAGCGAGCTGCAATTTAACTTTCTTCCAATTCTACCTGTAAAAATACAGCTTTAGGAATCGGTCCCTCAGATGATTCTCCTCTATCGATTGCGTGTTTTATATTTTCTTTGTTTTCTTTCAACGATTTCGCTAATTCTATTGATAATTTACATAATTGTAAAGCAATACCTCTTTTGCTATAATTTGGTAAAGTGGATAAATACATTATTTCTAGAAGGCAGTCCACTTTGCAAACATTAAAAATGTTGATTTTTGCATCTACTTTATGCATAAAATCAATTACTTCCTTTGTTGCTATTTGGTTACAGGCTTTGGAAAAATTGTGGAAATCTGATTCTTCTTCGGTATTTTTATGTTTCTGAAATTTAATTAAAATTATCTGTTTCTATTGAATGGAATTTTGGAAGTCAAAGAATACCAGAAATGTATGCTGATGCGTTAGGGATATCATCAAAAACTGTATGGAGAACAAAAAAAAAGAAGAGTCTTAATGATGCCAAATTCAAAAGTCATACATTTGGCACTCTTATATATCTTAATTACAAACGGGAACCAGTGGCGGCTCGTGAAGTTTTTAAGAGAGGAGGCTGGACATAAAAATTGTTGAAAATTGTCAAAAATTTTCAAAATTTTGAAAAAATGGTCAATAATTATGAAAAAACTGTCAAAAATGGTCAATAATTGTTGAAAATTGTCAAATTTTTTGAAAAATGGTCAAAATTTTTGAAAAATTGTCAAAAACTCAAAAGTTTTAGAAAATTGTCAAATATGGTCAATAATTATCAAAAATTGTCGAAAACTTTTGTTAAAAATGGTTAATAATTGTCAAAAATGGTCAATAATTGTCAAAACTTTTAGAAAAATGTCAAAAATTAGTCAATGATTGTCGAAAATGGTCAAACGTTGTTAAAAAATATTAAAAATTTTGAAATATGGTAAATAATTGTTAAAAACTGTCAAAATTTTGAAAAAATGGTTAATAATTGTTAAATATTTTCAAAAACTGTCAAAATATTTGAAAAATTGTCAAAATTTTGACAAAATAGTGAAAAATTGTAAAAATTTCGAAAAAATTGTCAAAAATTGTCAACATTTTTGAAAAATGGTAAAAAATTGTCCAATTTTTGTAAAAATGGTCAATTGTCAAAATTTTGAAAAAATGGTCAAAATTTTTGAAAAATTGTCAAAAACTTTAAAAAATGGACAATTATTGTCAAAATTCTGAAAAATAGTTGAGAATTGTCAAAAATTGTTAAGTTTTTTGAAAAATTGTCAAAAACTTTAAAAAATGGACAATTATTGTCAAAATTCTGAAAAATAGTTGATAATTGTCAAAAATTGTTAAGTTTTTTGAAAAATTGTCAAAAATTTGGAAAAATGGCCTATAATTGTCAATTATTGTCAATTATTGTCAATTATTGTCAATTATTGTCAATTATTGTCAATTATTGTCAATTATTGTCAATTATTTTCAATTATTGTCAATTATTGTCAATTATTGTCAATTATTGTCAATTATTGTCAATTATTGTCAATTATTGTCAATTATTGTCAATTATTGTCAATTATTGTCAATTATTGTCAATCATTGTCAATTATTGTCAATTATTGTCAATTATTGTCAATTATTGTCAATTATTGTCAATCATTGTCAATTATTGTCAATTATTGTCAATTATTGTCAATTATTGTCAAAATTTTTGAAAAAATGGTCATAAATTATCATAAATTGTTAGACATTTTCAATTATTTTTAAAAACTGTCAAAAATAGACATTTATTGTCAAAAACTGTCCAAAAAGGGTTAAAAATTGTCAATAATTTTGAAAAACAGTCAAAATGGTCAATAATTGTTAAAATTTTGAAAAATGGTCAAATATGGTCAACATTTTTTAAAAATCGTTAAAAACTGTCTAAATATTTGAAAACTTTTCAAAAATGGTCAAAAATTCTCAAAATTGATCAATAATTGTCAAAAATGGTCAATAATTGGCAAAAAATGGTCAAACATTGTCAAAACTTTTAGAAAAATTGTCAAAAATTTCGAAAAACGGTCGATAATTGACAAAAATCGTTAAAAACTGTCAAAAAATTTGAAAATTGTCAAAAATGTTCAAAAATTCTCAAAATTCTGAAAAATAGTTGATTATTGTTAAAAATTGTTGTTTTTTGAAAAATTTGGAAAAATAGTCTATACTTGTCAATAATTGTCAAAAATGGTCAGTAATTGTCAAAAATTTGGAAAAATTGTCAATTATTGTTAAAAACTGTCGCAAATGTACATTTATTGTCAAAAACTGTCCAAAAATGGTTAAAAATTGCCATTATTTTGAAAAATGGTCAAATATTGTCAATAATTTTGGGAAAATTGTCAAAAATTCTCAAAATTGATCAATAATTGTCAAAATTGATCAGTAATTGCTATTTGCTGAATAAATTGGTGAGGAGGCCAAGCCTCCTTAGCCTCCTTCGAGGAGCCGCCTCTGACGGGAACGTTTGTGAGGATGTATGGATGGATAGAATTTTTGGATGAAATGTGGTTGTAGACGATCCGGTATTAAATTTTCAGACGAAAAGTTCCTATAAACATATGTGATAAGTTTTGTCGTTGAGATAGAGGGTGCTCAATGTTTTGATTATTTAATTTATGTCATTGTTCCTCTGATAATACTAATGATATTTTCCGCTGATATTTTATTCCAGACATTACCGTTATGAACAAAAACTGGCTTGTTTACTTTGGAAAATAGATATGAGAGATATAACAATCATCCCAATTGATACAACAGAAATCGAAAGTCAAAATATGAAAATGGTGAGTACAAATTTGTATTATTAACAACTATCTACCTACGGAGTGTTTATGAAATGAAGTATACAGTTCGCGACTTCCTTATGTAGTGTCCTCGTATAATTAGAGTAAAAGTAGGTTATTAATGAAATACTAGAGTCAGCTATTACTTACGAAACAGTTTTATAATATTAAATAGATATGCTTATCAACAAACATATAAAAGTATTCGTAAGCATACAATATATTTAGTTTTGATACTGATGATATTACATGACAATTATTAGAAAAATGAAGTGAACTCCAATAAGGACAGCCGGAGTTAAATATATATATGTGAAGTAAACGAGTTTAAGTAATCAACCTCAACCTAAAACTTTACACTTACTTTCTTTTTCAGTGAATATTTTTTAACATCGCCTCAAAATTTTTCGTCCATCTATCGCATGTCGCTTTTCGACTTACATCATACGGTCTATATACAAAATAAAAATATGTCTTCGTAGTCGAGCGGTATAGAGGTTTGGATGCCGAAAATTATGAATTGTGGCATTAGAGGTTCGAAATCTGGACACGGTTATAATTTTTTATTTGTTATATCGTGACATTTGTATATGAATAACTTTCAATATAGTTCCTATTAACACATTGCGTGCCACGTCAATCATATATGCCTGACACTGATGTTTCCGTCCAGGCCGCGTCGGGCATATATGATTGACGTGCATTGTTTCCTACCAGGCCATGTCAATCATCGATGACTGACGATAAGTGTATTTCCTTAAGGGATCTCAAAGAGTGGCCTGTGGGGAACATTTCGGCATACTTGGTTTGGACAAATTCGGATTTTTACTACTTTTGCGGTGCTGATCCCGTGTCGATGCGTTAGGTGTGCCACTCGACGGTGATGATCAGTCGCTGTCCCGTTGAGGTGCTGATAGGTGTGTATCGACCTTTGAGGTATAATAATTTTATTCTGCTTTGCGCTCACTCATTTTTAGCGCTCAGTCACTTACTAATAGTTTCTAGTCACTAACTAACACGTTTTAGCCAATGTAACGTTAATTTCGTTCACTTTACTTTCCTCTAGTTAATTAATAATAAATTATCGTATGGGCGGCGAATAGCCAGTCCTTTCTCATACCCAACACCGAGAAATGTTTCAAGGCTGAATATATTTACTGTCGACGAGAGTCGAAATCAACGTTTCTATACGGGCCGATCGAGTTCCGTCTGTCATGAAAATATCTACTGCTATTTGCTATTCCCACTTCGACCTCGTTTTTAATCTCTTCTTCTACCACTTATTAATTAAATATGAATTAAGAATACACCATTGAAATGTAAATTCCTTTCCTGGTCAAAGCGTCTGAGCTTGACATGAACATGAGACGTAAGTCTGTTATCTTTCATATGATTTCCTGTATTTAAACAGTGGCGAAGAGGTTTCATTCTTCTTTCCTGTGAACATGTGCTATTGAAGCAAACATATCTTATCTTGAAAAAGTGCATTTATGTGAATGGTAAGTTATTTCGCTTAAATGTATGTTAACTATTCTTTCTTAGCAGTTTTCCGCTTTCATATTTTTATTATGTAGCAATGTTGTTCCAGTGCCAGGAATATATATCGATATGATTTTTGTTTTTTTTTGGTTCTTTCATATTTCTTTTCAGATTCTCTTTGAATATATTTGAAGATATTTTAAACCTATTTAAAATATATACATATTTAATATATTTACCGTTATAGAATCAAGTATTCGATTTTATTGTTTTTTTATTTGATTTCTTTGATTATTTTTTTTTATCAAAATACAGGATGTATGAGTCACGTTTTTAAATAATTTTCTTTAACATTGTTATCAAATTCATACTTCAGACATCCTGGATTTTGTAAAGTTGGGTAAATTTGTTCTTGATACTATTATTGCTCCTAGCATTTTACCTGGGACAAGAACTTTACTTGGGACACTTTACTTGGGACACTTTACTTGGGACACTTTACCTGGAACTGTAACCAGGACTGACTCCATCTGAAGCCAGAACCTCATCTATACCTTCATTAAGAACTTTAGCCAGGACTCCATCTGAACCAGGACCGTATCCAGGATATCACTACCTATATCTGGAATATTACCAGGACTTTATCTGGAACCATGGGAAGTAACATATATATATATATATGTCAAACTTTTATTGTGGGGGATGCGGCAATGTGAAAAAGTGAACTCTTTTTAGTTTGTTCTGAGCTTTCGGTAATTTATTATCACTATTATCAAAGAACTACAAAAGATACATTTATAGATATTTCAAACTAGTATCGGCAACGAACTATTTCCTATATATATATATATATATATATCAACGATCGTTTAATTGTTTTTCTAAAAGTCAATATACAACTTGTAAATTTAATAACGTTGTTCATAAAGTTTATTTTCCCTTTCAATATTCCAGGATTTGTCGCTATAATGCTGATGTGAGTAACAAACAGACTAGTATTATTCAGGGTGGCGCCCACTTACATTTCTTAACTTTCATAATTTTTATTAATTATTAAATTACTTCAGTACCCTAAATTAAAATAAATTTCTGAATTTGTACTAACTGTGAACTAACTCTTTACTGTCCGTTGCACTAATTAATTCTTCGCGCACTCAAAAACCCGCGTATATATAGTCTTTATCGGTTCTGGAAAGTTCTAGTATTTTATGACGCTCCTCATATGCGAAAATACTGCAGTAACCAGAAAGTTCTAGAAAGCGCATTCACCAAAATTTATAATCGAGAGACAGGGCCGGCTTTGAGTTGGTGACCGCGCAACATTTCAAATAAAAAAAGAATCATCAAAATAGGTTCACCCAGTCTAAAGTTCTGAGGTAACAAACATAAAAAAAAATAAATAAAAATACAGGCGAATTGAGAACTTCCTTCTTTTTTGAAGTCGGTTAAAAAATTGACTAAAATTATTGGTAACGCAATTTGTTTTCAATTATAGGCGGCCTTGGTAACATACAAACTATAAAATAATACGTCTTAAGGTACATTATATAAATATTTTCCAATTGAGTGAGCCTTGAAAGATTTATTATTGTCGGGTTAATGTAAATACGGCATGTTTATTTATGAGATAATATAATTTGATTAGCAAAGGGTTTACAAATTCGGGAACAAACAAGAAAACTCATATCATGGGCATACGATAAAATTTTAAAATGGATTTATTAATTTCAAAAATTGCCATTTACCATGGAAGTACGATAAAATCTTTAAAAGGGGTTATTAAATTTGAATGAATTTTCAACTACCATGGGCGTACGATAAAATTTTTATACAGGGTTAATTTATCTAAGTATACTAATATTACCTATACAATTAAATGAACCCTTTTTAAAAAGGACTATGCTTCCATCTTATGGAAAATAAAAGACCACTCAAATGCGGATATTTTGATACCAACTTATTCGTCATTTGACAACATTGCGCCAATGTTGTAATTTAATTAATAAACCCTCAATTAATGATATTATTTTTAAAATCGCTTACGGAGATTGTATGAGTAAGACAGAGGGAAAATACGTAAATAGACATGTATTGCAGATTCCACGAAGTAAGGATATCAGCGGTGATAAGAAATGAATAAATAAAACCAGACAGGGTTGAACTGACCTAATTTTATCAGTTAATTTTTATATTTTGTTTTTTCTTTGTAGTATTTTGTAGTGTATTTGTTGGCATCGGTAACTCTTTAAAAAAATAGGATAGGGATGCGGAAAAGATTTTTTTATATGCAAGATGTTAAATGTCTATTAACTGTTAATACAAAAATGCTTGTGAAATGTGTGTAGGTAATGAACCCGACGTAAAGGGTGATACTAAAAGATAATGTATAATTCTTAGAGTATCCCCTTTTACGCGCTCCACCTTCCCCCCACTGGCAGTGCCGGAGGACCTCATTACCTTCTATCCGCGAAGTGTAGCTGAAAAAAAATTTTTATTGGCCTAAGCCGGTTTTTATATTTTTTTGGTAGCTAAAGTCGCCTTTTTGCTTTATTAAATTTTTTTGATGGCCGAAGCCGGGTTTTGTTTAATTTTTGTATTTTTTTGATAGCCGAAGCCGGGTTTTGTTAAATTTTTGTATTTTTTTGATAGCCGAAGCCGGTTTTTGTGTTATATATATTTTGATGGCGATGAGTGTTTTCCCTTGCGTGACATAAAAAGCCCTGTTAACTGAAATCTAATTTTCATCATTATATTTCTTCATGATTAGGTATAGTTCGATCAGCAGCTTCAACTACAGTCAACCAGTCTACCTGTTCCATAATTAGGATACGTTAAGCCGTCACTCGAGTTCCCGTCAGGGTGAAAACTGACCTGTCTAAAAGGTGTTTATGGTAATTACTATTAATTAAGTAATTAATATAAGTGAACAGTAAAAGTTTTAAGGGAGGTCCGTTTTCAGATGTATGAAATAAGAAATAGTTATAAATGTCTTATGTTTGGCACTATTACACGATATTATTTTATATGATATCATTATTGGAATAAAATACGGAATTTTAATTCTACAATTTTATTGCGTACTACTACTGAACTGAGTCATAAATACATACATGTAAAGAAGCTAACCTAACCTAACCTAACATATAACCTAACCAGAAAGGGTTTACCCTTTTCACTTAGTATTACTTCAAGCATTTTGTGTATCACTATAGCGTACGACAACAAACGTTCGGAAATATGTATATTAATAAACTGCCGTTTCGAAAATGACAACTTAATATAATAGAAAATGTAATAGCAACATATATTCATAGCAATTAGTACTGACAGACCCCCTAGCCACCCCAATAGGTTATTCAACTTTTTCATTAGAATTCAGGATTACGAATAGGTATTACGATTTACTGGAATTTTCAAAACTATTTAGTTTACCTGTAAGCGGATTAAATAAACTGGACGGCAATTCGAGTGCGGGATTAATATACCTGCAAGTGTCGGACGGGAAACTCATGTGTATTTTATAGTCATTAGGAATCCTGACGGGAATTCGTTTGTACCGGAATTGTTTACGAAATACGTGTCGGTCAGTGTTATTAAATGTACCTATTATAATTTTACTATTATAATATAGAAAACGTTATAATAAACTGCTATTACAAAATGACAAACTTGTGTAAAGATGTTAGATTGTCAATTGAGAGATGTACCTTTTTTACATAATTTGATTGCAATCTATCATATCTTTATACCTACAACTGAAAAATATAATGCTATTATTTTGTTTCAACGAAACTGGTATTCATCGTATGTACAACTATATTCACAAGTCCGACTCTGTTTCACCGCAGCAGGTGGAGTCCTATTGAATGGTTAGATTTTGTAATCGAATCGAAAATTTCTGACAAATGAACTGATTTTGTGGGTTTATTAATTAAATTACAACATTGGCGCAATGTTATCAAATGTTCTATTTTTCAAGACGAATAAGTTGGTATCAAAATATCCGCATTTGAGTGGTCTTTTATTTTCCATAAGATGGAAGCATAGTCCTTTATCTTATGATTATGATTAGCGAAAATTTTTATCGTGCGCCTATCATAGATGGAAATTTTTACATACAATTCAATCCCTTCATATAATTTTATCGTACGCCCATGGTGAATGGAAATTTTTAAAAATAATTTAAAAATTTTATCGTACTTCCATGATAAATGGAATTTTTTTAAAATCAATTGCTCCCCCTTTAAAAATTTTTATCGTACGCCTAAGCTATAGAAGGTTTCATAAATAAATCATTATATCTTTATGAAGATGAAATGCTAATTGTGCGAAGGAGTGGCGGGTTGCTAGCTTACAATATTAATAATGAATATGAATGTATTGGAAAATCTTTTTAATTATTTACTTCATTCTTTATTGTTCATCGTTATTATTTTTTCTCTTTATAGATACGAGTTTGCAGACACAGTATATTTCAACCTTCACCTAACACAGATATGGAGGATGTGGCTGAACAATCTACAAAAAGAGCGCATACCACTATTGGCCTCTATAAAGGAAACATCGTAGCGATTAAATATTTGCACAAGCGATCCGTTGATTTAACTAGATCTATCAGAAAAGAGTTAAAGCAGGTAACATAATTCAAAAAAATATTAGTAAATTTGTAATTAATTTTTGGATATATGCTCCCATAGATCTCATAACTTTTCTTCGAAATGGTATAGATTAGCTTTTGTCCCATTCGAATATCTCTATTTGTTTATGAGATAGAGTCTGGCGGAATAACTTCGACACCTTACATTATTGAAAAATGAATTTTTCCAAAACTTTGATCGCTAACTAAGAAGAAACAACCACTTTCCGGGCTATATACGACGAAGAACATTGAATTACATCTGAAGTTAAATGGGATGGTAGATATGATCTACTACAAGATTTAACCAACTCATTTGGTTTGTAATTAGAATCTACACCTTTACACTGTAAGCGCGACATCTTCACTTCGGGGCGTCGGTGCATATATCCAGAAAAGTAGTTGTGTCCTCTTAGTTAAGCGGGCATTATTTTGGAAAAAATATTTTTCCAAAAAATGTAATATTAATAGTATAGTATACCTAGGAGGTAAAGGGGCATTTTTCAGGCCGAAAGAAGATATGGCGCAGCCGAGCCTGGCCACTTCTTGAGGCCTGAAAAAAGCACTTTACTGCCGTGGTTTACACATAATTTTTTATCCTACACAATAATTGTTGGTATTATTTTATATAAAAATTTTATTTATAAAATGAAATTCATTACTGTGAGGTATTTTTTAAAGTGATATTAAAAATCGGATGTATAGTAGAGTTAACAAAAGAGATTCCTTGCAAATATATTTCATCAGGAGCTAAACAGAGAAATTTATCAATTTCTTGCTGTTCAGATATTCTTGATTTTTTTGGGAATGTGCCCGACTGACTGGTTTTTTGTTGGAAATTTTGAACAAAGGGGTAGGTGGGTATGGAAATATTTCGTGACATAAATTGCTTTTTGCTAACTCCCTTAGTGCTTGGAAATATCGACGGAAAATCCACTAGCGTATGTAAAATTTTCCACTGAATCGAATGGCGCAGACTAGAACGTTCTATCTCCTCAATTAGTCGAGTTATGAGCATCTTTTGTTTTGAAAAGTGGATTTTCGAAAATTTCAAGACTCTATTTGAAGGCGAAAGAATGATTTCATACAAAAACTGATTATGCCAGACGATTTCTCGTCCTAAAAAACCATGAATTACAAATTTTGAGCATTTTCCACGTCAAAAAAAATTTTTTTTGTTGGAAATTTGAACAAAGGGGAAATATTTCGTGATATAAATTGCTTTTTGCTAACTCCTTGAATGCTTGGAAATATCGACTGAAAATTCACTAGCGTATGTAAAATTTTCCACTGAATCGAATGGCGCAGACAAGAACGTTCTATCTCTTCAATTAGTCGACTTATGAGCATCTTTTTTTTGAAAAGTGGATTTTGGAAAATTTCATGACTCTATTTGAAGGCGAAAAAATGATTTTATCCAAAAACTGATTATTCCAGTCGATTTCTCGTCCCAAAAAACCCCTAGTTACGAATTTTGAGCATTTTCCACGTCGAAAAAAATTTTTTTGTTGGGAATTTTTAACAAAGGGAAATATTTCGTGATATAAATTGCTTTTTGCTAACTCCCTCAATGCTTTGGAAATATCGACTGAAAATTCACCAGCATATGTAAAATTTTCCACTGAATCGAATGGCGCAGACTAGAACGTTCTATCTCTTCAATTAGTTGAGTTATGAGCATCTTTTGTATTGAAAAGTGGATTTTTGAAAAATTCATGACTCTATTTGAAGGCGAAAAACTGATTTGATCCAAAAACTGATTATGCCAGTCGATTTATCGTCCCAAAAAACCATGAATTACAAATTTTGAGCATTTTCCACGTCAAAAAAATTTTTTTTTGTTGGAAATTTTGAACAAAGGGGAAATATTTCGTGATATAAATTGCTTTTTGCTAACTCCTTGAATGCTTGGAAATATCGACTGAAAATTCACTAGCATATGTAAAATTTTCCACTGAATCGAATGGCGCCGACTAGAACGTTCTATCTCTTCAATTAGTCGACTTATGAGCATCTTTTTTTTGAAAAGTGGATTTTGGAAAATTTCATGACTCTATTTGAAGGCGAAAAAATGATTTTATTCAAAAACTGATTATGCCAGTCGATTTCTCGTCCCAAAAAACCCCTAATTACGCATTTTGAGCATTTTCCACGTCGAAAAAAATTTTTTTGTTGGGAATTTTTAACAAAGGGGTAAGGTATGGAAATATTTCGTGATATAAATTGCTTTTTGCTAACTCCCTCAATGCTTTGGAAATATCGACTGAAAATTCACCAGCATATGTAAAATTTTCCACTGAATCGAATGGCGCAGACTAGAACGTTCTATCTCTTCAATTAGTCGACTTATGAGCATTTTTTTTTTGAAAAGTGGATTTTGTAAAATTTCATGACTCTATTTGAAGGCGAAAGAATGATTTCATACAAAAACTGATTATGCCAGACGATTTCTCGTCCCAAAAAACCATGAATTACAAATTTTGAGCATTTTCCCCGTCAAAAAAATTTTTTTTTGTTGGAAATTTTGAACAAAGGGGAAATATTTCGTGATATAAATTGCTTTTTGCTAACTCCTTGAATGCTTGGACATATCGACTGAAAATTCACTAGCATATGTAAAATTTTCCACTGAATCGAATGGCGCCGACTAGAACGTTCTATCTCTTCAATTAGTCGACTTATGAGCATCTTTTTTTTGAAAAGTGGATTTTGGAAAATTTCATGACTCTATTTGAAGGCGAAAAAATGATTTTATTCAAAAACTGATTATGCCAGTCGATTTCTCGTCCCAAAAAACCCCTAATTACGCATTTTGAGCATTTTCCACGTCGAAAAAAATTTTTTTGTTGGGAATTTTTAACAAAGGGGTAGGTATGGAAATATTTCGTGATATAAATTGCTTTTTGCTAACTCCCTCAATGCTTTGGAAATATCGACTGAAAATTCACCAGCATATGTAAAATTTTCAACTGAATCGAATGGCGCAGACTAGAACGTTCTATCTCTTCAATTAGTCGACTTATGAGCATTTTTTTTTTGAAAAGTGGATTTTGTAAAATTTCATGACTCTATTTGAAGGCGAAAGAATGATTTCATACAAAAACTGATTATGCCAGACGATTTCTCGTCCCAAAAAACCATGAATTACAAATTTTGAGCATTTTCCCCGTCAAAAAAATTTTTTTTTGTTGGAAATTTTGAACAAAGGGGAAATATTTCGTGATATAAATTGCTTTTTGCTAACTCCTTGAATGCTTGGAAATATCGACTGAAAATTCACTAGCGTATGTAAAATTTTCCACTGAATCGAATGGCGCAGACAAGAACGTTCTATCTCTTCAATTAGTCGACTTATGAGCATCTTTTTTTTGAAAAGTGGATTTTGGAAAATTTCATGACTCTATTTGAAGGCGAAAAACTGATTTGATCCAAAAACTGATTATGCCAGTCGATTTCTCGTCCCAAAAAACCATGAATTACAAATTTTGAGCATTTTCCACGTCAAAAAAAATTTTTTTTGTTGGAAATTTTGAACAAAGGGGAAATATTTCGTGATATAAATTGCTTTTTGCTAACTCCTTGAATGCTTGGAAATATCGACTGAAAATTCACTAGCATATGTAAAATTTTCCACTGAATCGAATGGCGCCGACTAGAACGTTCTATCTCTTCAATTAGTCGACTTATGAGCATCTTTTTTTTGAAAAGTGGATTTTGGAAAATTTCATGACTCTATTTGAAGGCGAAAAACTGATTTGATCCAAAAACTGATTATGCCAGTCGATTTCTCGTCCCAAAAAACCATGAATTACAAATTTTGAGCATTTTCCACGTCAAAAAAAATTTTTTTTGTTGGAAATTTTGAACAAAGGGGAAATATTTCGTGATATAAATTGCTTTTTGCTAACTCCTTGAATGCTTGGAAATATCGACTGAAAATTCACTAGCATATGTAAAATTTTCCACTGAATCGAATGGCGCCGACTAGAACGTTCTATCTCTTCAATTAGTCGACTTATGAGCATCTTTTTTTTGAAAAGTGGATTTTGGAAAATTTCATGACTCTATTTGAAGGCGAAAAAATGATTTTATTCAAAAACTGATTATGCCATTCGATTTCTCGTCCCAAAAAACCCCTAATTACGCATTTTGAGCATTTTCCACGTCGAAAAAAATTTTTTTGTTGGGAATTTTTACAAAGGGGTAGGTATGGAAATATTTCGTGATATAAATTGCTTTTTGCTAACTCCCTTAATGCTTGAAAATATCGACTGAAAATTCACTAGCATATGTATACTTTCCAATATTAACATTATCTTTCACTAGTAATGTAGATTTTAGCATAGAATGTATTGACGATTTGTATTTTTTTGATAATTCGGACAAATACATTAAAATTACATTTTCGCTATATTTTTTTACTTGCTTGGAGGCACACCAGTTTATAAATAGCTTGTATTGGAGGTTGTATTTCGCTTTCGATTTTTCCGGTAATAAGTCAATCGTGACCTGGTTAGCTTTATCTGTTATTTCAGGCGGAGTGAGGTACATTATTTCATCTGATTCAGGCTCCATAACTGACAAGTTAACTTCAAACAAACATCAAAATACTACAACTTATAATTGAATTTGCAGACATTGATAACTGCCCCTGCAATTGCTAACAATTTATTTTTATACTGACGTTTAATGGCGTTGTTAATTTGTCAATTGGGGCGCCAGCTAGCGTGGAAACGTAAAATTTATTTTCTCGGCTAGCCGTAGAAAAGGTAACTTTCTCGTCTCCGTAAAGCTGGTAAAATTCAACTTTCTCATAGTGTAGGATAAAAAATTGTTTTTTGATTCAACTTATTATTTTACTATTTTGTATTCTAGATAAGAGAAGCTAGACATGAAAATCTAATTCCTTTCATTGGTGCCTGTGTAGATCACGGTAATGTAGCCATTATAACTGCATATTCAGCAAGAGGAAGTTTAGAAGACGTTCTTAAGAACAAAGATTTAAATTTAGATTACATGTTTATATCATCTTTAGTATCGGATATTTTGAAGGTGAAAACTGTCTAACTTATGGAAGATTTTAAATAAGATTTAACGTATTTAATTACAGGGAATGATTTATCTTCATGACAGCGAAATAATATCCCACGGAAATTTGAAGTCTAGTAACTGTTTGATAGATAGCCGATGGGTTTTACAAATATCTGATTTTGGATTGCACGAATTAACCGGTATGGTGACTAAAGGTCTAAACACACCTCATAGGAACAACGATTTTATTTCTTATGTGTATTTAAATGTAAGCGCGCATACCTAACAGCATCAGCACAGCACCGACAAGGCACGTCTACGCCTCAACCACAACATATTTCTCAGAGAGAATATTTTGCGGATGGCGTACCAATATATGACAATTAAAATGAAGCCTATAGTCGGGTATCGCAGCGGTGCTGATCTCGTGTCGATGCGTTAAGTGAGCCCATACACAACCGTCGACGGTGATGATCAGTCGCTGTTCCTATGAGGTGCTGATAGGTGTATTTCGACCCTTATTGAATTTATAAACAGACGATATGGAATCTTTTCCGAGACTTTTGAATTCTATAAGCTAATTTCCACTACTTACAGAAATTTTTTCTCAATTGAAGCTAATCAAGATGATCCAAATTTTACCGAAAAGGAATTGAGGCGGTTGATTTATCGAGCACCAGAATTGCTAAGACAAAATTCGCCACCTACAAGAGGAACACAAAAGGGTGATGTCTACTCGTTTTCAATTTTATTGTATGAAATTATTGGTAGAGAAGGGCCTTGGGGGAAAAACAACGCGGATCTTCGAGGTAAGTTGAATTGTATTGATAATTTTGAAATTAAAACTTCATTAGCCACGATGAGCAATTTTTGGTAAGGGCAAAACTACTGCCTTATGGGTTTATGATGTCACCACATAACCGTCACCGTTATCGAGTACCACGGGCGTACGATAACATATTTAATGGAAGTAAATTTATTTGTAGAAATGTCCATTCACTATGCACGTACGATGAAATTTTTTATGAGGGTCAATTTATTAGCGAAAATTTTCATCTAGCATGGGCGTACGATACAATTTTTTAATGGATCAATTCGTTTATGGAATTTTCCATATCATGGACGTACAATAGATTTTTTAAAGGAGGTTAATTTGTAACAATTTTCATTTAGCATGGGAGTACGATAGAACTTTTAAAAGGGATTATTTGTGTTTTCACTTCAGTCGGCAGTCCCCGCTACTGCATTTGTTTTTTTTTATACATAACATTTTAAACATAAACTGATTTGCTACAAATAAAGAGTGTTGCAGTTTAACATTGAAGGAAATTAAAAATATGGAGGTTCATGTAGGATAGAAAAAATTAGGAAAAAACAGCAGTTAAACACTATAAAGAATAAAGTTAAGCCAATTTAGGCCAGTTTTAAAGTTCTCGTGGTAGAGTATCTTCTAGTAATATTGCGATCAAATTAGTGATGTGCCGAATCGTTAGAAATGTATATCCGCGGATACGGATCCGAATACGGATATTTGGTGTCAAGATCCGCCGATACGGATCTTAATTTTCATACTCCATCGGCGAGACCTTGAATTGAATTTAATAGTTTTTATTGCTACCTTATCACCTATATATAGAATTTCATCTATGAATTGAAAACTAATAAGGTAAAAGTTACGGATATACTATATTGAATTTAATTTAGTCAATATGATTAGTTTTAGTTTAAGTATTTTATGTGCAACCTCCAGATAGACTAGATATATAATAAACATTTTCAAAAAATATTTT
Source organism: Lochmaea crataegi (assembly GCA_947563755.1). Taxonomy (NCBI): domain Eukaryota; kingdom Metazoa; phylum Arthropoda; class Insecta; order Coleoptera; family Chrysomelidae; genus Lochmaea; species Lochmaea crataegi. The sequence goes on from OX387424.1 coordinate 62,805,621, forward strand.
TCTTGACACTATTAAAATCCCGACAAACGATTGTTATTAACGTTGGGCGCCAAATTATATTGAATTTAGTTTAGTCAATATTTTTAGTTTTAGTAATTTATGTGCCCCAGCTACTAACTCCTTTCAGGTTGTGGTTCAAAAGTGTTTTCCTAATTTTTTTAATAAAATTGCCCAGAAAGATTTTTTTTATGGAATTATATTTATACAATAAATACACTGTGTTCATTTGAAAAGGACCCACCCTTAATATTTAAGAAATGCGACATATTAGAAGAAAATGCCGAAACACGTCAACTTTTAACTTGAGGGGGATACTTTTTAGTGCTTTGTCATATACATCAGATTCCCCCCTCCCTACTGGAGATACCCCTTAAATTTATTCAAATTACATACGAAAAGTTGCAAGAGAGCCAATTTTAAACAATGATTAAATATCAATGGAAGGCTGGTATCAAAGGCAAAACAAAATGATTGAATAGAGATTTACCAGACCTTTTTAAAGAGGTATGAGTTGATTCCTGATGCCATTTGAAAAAAATTAAGGGGTATCTCCAGTAGGGAGGGGTGAATCTGACGTTCATGACATTAGCGCTAAAAAGTGTCCCCCTCAAGTTAAAAGTTGACATGTTGCGGCATATCTTTCTAGTATGTCGCATTTCTGAAATATTGAGGGTAGGTCCTTTTCAAATGAACACAGTGTATATTATAATACATGGTATTTATATTTATATAAAATATCTACTCAAATTTTGATATGAAGAATAGAATTATTATTGTTCAATTATTTTTATTATTATTACATTATATCCCCCCACAATAGTTATTATTTTAATTTTAATTTTCAAAAATGTCCAAAATATTATTAATTTTCTGTGAATTTGTTCCGGAATCAGATTAATTTAGATTTAAATTAATTAAAATTTACTTCACTTTTTCTTCTTCCTCTCTCCACAATTTTAAATCTTCATACCATGAAGCTCCTTGTCAATTGGTCTAATTAAAATATTTAAAAATTGAATTGGGTTTCTACCACTTTATATTCTCCATATTGCTGATTCTATTTATAATTTTTATTTATTTAATTTATATTTTTGTTAGAAAAATTTTTCTTAGTTCTCTCAAAATATTTAAAAATCAACAATGAATTTTTGTTAGAAAAATTTTTCTTAGTTCCCTCAAAATATTTAAAAAATCAACAACCTTATTTATCTCGCAGAGCCCCTCAATTTTTTTTAGATAACCCTTCTTTTCAAATTTAAATTTTTCAATTGATTTGACATGCGTTAACATTTGGACTTAACTTTATCTTCTTTTTTAGAGAATTGACAAAAAACTTCATTATCTATCTTATCTAATAGATATTTATTTTATTATAGTGACACATTGATATACAAAAAAGTCATGGGACTGCCGACAGAAGTGAAAACACCAATAAGTAAATCCCTTTTAAAAATTTTATCGTAAGCCCATCGTGAATGGATTTTTTTACAAAAAAAGTACACATATATACACAGTATACACATAGCTCATGGAAAGCGTGAGGATGATTTATGCAACAGTATATACGCTCCATTGTTAATTGTGTTGCATAACCAAAAGTATTGTGTGTTGCATAAAAGCGTGACGATGACGAAAAATCCATGTTTTTCCTTCACCCAAAAAAACTGCTCAACGCGCCTAAAGAATTTTTCACTTCAAAAATTTTTATTCTAAAATTTCATATCTATACAATACTTACCAATACGGCACTTCACTAGTTCATATCTCGGTGGAAGCCCATTGAAATGTTTTCTAATGCTTTACAATAAATGCGTCTGTCTCGAAAATGCTAAATGGTTTTTTTAAAAATGTATTCTAATGACTAATGATTTTTACATTCATATTTAAGAAATTATAAAATTGGTAAAGGCTGAAAAACAGGAAGTTCCTTACAGACCACCCATGGAGAATGTAGAAGCAGCAGATTATATAAAAAAATGTATTAAAGCATGTTGGCATGAGGATCCGGAACAACGTCCTGACATTAGATATGTGAGAGTTAGACTCAAAGAGATGCAGGTAATTAAGAATTAATGAAATATGTTAATTTTATATGAAAAATTGAACAAATTTCAATATTTTATACTTATGTGTTTTTTATTTTAACAATTCTTATCAAAACACTTAATTTCAATGTGAAAATTGTGTGTCCCCAAAAAACATTTATTTAAAAATTGTAGGCTGGATTGAAATCGAATATATTCGACAATATGTTAGCGATTATGGAAAAATATGCTTATAATTTGGAAGGATTGGTGCAAGAACGAACGAATCAATTGACTGAAGAAAAAAAGAAGACTGACGCACTTCTCCACAGAATGTTACCAAAGTAGGTATAAAATTAAATTATTATTGTCTGTTTTTTACGAAAATTTCTTTAAATCCACAGTTTAAATTGAGGTTATGTTTAAATTTTTTAATTCAAACTAAATTTGGTTGAATTTCCATTTTTTACTGTACATTTGATTTAAATTTCAGCTTTTAATCTAAATTTGGTTCAATTTCCGGCCCAAGTTGTTGATTTCGTTGAATTCCCATTTTAAACTGTGAATTTTGTTACAGTCCCAGCTTGAACTTGTTAAAATTCCAGTTTTTATCCTCAATTTTAATAATAACTCTCTATATAAACAATTTTTATTTTGACTATTTCACTAGAGTGTTTTTCACTGGTAAAATCATAGAGATACTGCAGATAGAGGCAATAATCCAGCTCGGAACCCGTCAGAGTATAAGAGAGAGATAGAAAGTCAGATGTTGAGGCTGCCTTTCTCTAATGGCACGCATGCTATAGACGAGAGACAAAAACAGAAAAACCTCTGACGTCTATCTTTTTCTCTCTCACCGGAGTTCAGACGGACATTCCCACTTACACAGCGTCCTATGGCTTGTTGCCTATATCTGTAGTATCTCTATGGGTAAAATACCATTGCAACGACATCTTTTCTACTGACCTACAATTACCTTGACAAAATACACAAGTGATTTTTACAGCGACAAAATGTTAAATTTGAGGTTGCGTTGATCAAAGCAAATTTTGTTACCAGGGTTCTGATATTTATTTAGAATGTCATTTTGTTATTTTTTGTTAGAAAACGTCAGATTAGATCAGTTCAAAAATGATTGTTTCTGAAGAAAAAAAAACAGAGAAAAAGGCAGTGTCGGAGAATATCTTTCCAAATACTTGTGTCTCCAAAGCTTTTTGTTGGCGATAGTTTTTATTGATAAGAGATTATAAGCTTGAAAAGCATACTCTAGCCGAAGAATTAGCAAAAATTGTCGAAGATTACGCTTATGAAAAAAAAAAACGGAGAGTACTACAAAGAGTCAAGTATCAAAAGAATATGGAACACCACGGCGCAGATGCTACAAGAAAAGTACTATCAAGAATTTTATATAAAAATAGACCCATTCAAGTACCGACATTGTTTTTAAATCAGCCCGTTTGGCAAAGGACTCAAAACGAAAACAATTTCAAGGCAACCAAGAGAAAAGAAAGTTTGAAAGCCCTTACAACACAAGAATTATTGGAAATGATAAAAATTCATGACGAAGACACCCCAGACGACCTACAGAAAAAAACATTTCACTTATTCTCTTTTGAACTAGCCTGGCAAGGCAAAGAAGCAGTGAACTGCAAAGTACATTATTTCCAACAAGAATTAGTCCTAAAAGGAGACGTATATACAATCCCATATTTTCAAAGACCACACAAGGAGGTGCAAAAGCCTTGGCCAGTAGTAAATGGTTGGTAAGAAACAACACTTACAAAGTTCTTTGTCCTACTCGTCTATTTTTAAGATTATTGGAAAAAGAAATACCAATCCAGAAATCATAAGTGACAGGCGTAAATACCAAAAACTGTAAAGTAACAACTTCTTCCAGTATTTCTGCCCTTGCAAAAAAAGGTGTTGGTGAGCAAGATGTGATCAAATTAATTCTGTGAAACCTAATTTGCAGTTGGACTCTGAACATCATTCAAAATTAATTGAAAACTCAGAGAAAAAGCACCAGAGTAAATTTTCCTAGTACGAGTTCAAACATACCACAAGTACATGTTCTACAATCACATCATAACTATAACTTTTATATAAATAAATTGTTAAATAAAAGTTCTCTAATTTTATTGTTTTTTGTCTTTTTCTCGTGAAATAGTCATGTCGAATGCCACTCGAGAAAAAATTGTGTATGCAAAATTGTTCTCAAGATTTTATTCAAGTTTGTTGCTTTTCGGCAATTTCGCTCATGAAATTTTCAAAAAAGCCTCGCGGATCGTGATTTTGTTAAAAATGTCATTCGCGAACTTGCCAAGCAACAAACTTTCATACCGAAAATTTTGCCGACAAAATTTTTTTCTCTTGTGATCTTATACAGATACATTCAAACACAAACGGAACATAGGGATTTTAAGCATTGTATCAGAACTGCTTTTGAACTAGTCGACCAACATCCAGCTTCAACAGATTAAAAACACGATTATTAGTAATAATTACATAATTTATTCTCAACTGTGGGCGGTCCTTAATTAGCGTCAGACAATCAGTCGATCGGTGAGAGTGTCCAAGCCCATAACTTTCTTTCAATTTAAAGAATCCTATTTTGTTTTATTTACGAATTTATTTTTGTTTTGAAAGCCGTTATGGCCAAAAGAAATCAAAACATATTATCTTAACTCGAAACATTAATTGTTAAAGAGAATTTAACAATTAATTTTCGATTTTAACAACATAAAACGTAAGCATATTGTTTCAATATGTAGCGACGTTTACTTCCACCATCAAATAATTATTCAATACTAAATCGCAGTTCGCACACATCCCACATAACTAACAAATTTTGGAGGGAGAAGGGGCGGGCTTTTTTACAGTGATTTTGAATCCAGGTGTCCAGATCAATACTTGATATTCATTGAAGTGAACTTATATAGAAATGTTTTGTTGGTGGACTATTTAGATCGGCGAATACAGTAAATTCCTATGTTCCGTTTGTATTTGAATGTATCTGTATAAACAGAAAACTGATTTTATATCTTTTACCGTAAATGTATGAATCAGACAATTTTGTTTGTTTAAGGTCTGTAGCTGATTCTTTGAAAAAAGGAGAAAAAGTTGAAGCGGAATATTTTGATTGCGTTACGATATATTTTAGCGATGTTGTAGGATTTACGGAAATGTCAGCAGTTAGTACCCCGTTACAAGTTATCGAATTGCTCAATGATCTATATACTCTATTTGACTCAATTATATCACATTACGATGTATACAAGGTAAAAAATAGTATATTACGTAACAAGAGTTATAAGTAACCCATTACGCACGAAGCCGCGTAGCGGCGAGTGCGTAATGGGATTACAACTCGTGTAACGTACTATACTTTTTCTACGCCCATCTATTTTCTTCTATGAAATAAAGGAAATCGCAATTATTTAAACTTTATTATAATGATTGTAAGTCGTTGGTGTTTTATTAATTGACGGTGATGAACGGTTATCTATAACTGTAGTACTGCACGATACATCAGAAGATGAAGATTGATAATTGGTCATTTATATTTTTATGAGAGTGATTCACATAGCCTCCCGCCACTGTAGAAGATACTATATTTTTTCACAAAAATTGACAGCATAAATGACATGACGTTTATTTCCATATCATGCTAAAAAACGCGACTTATTTTTTGAGAAATTGTATAATGAGTTGTCGACATTTAGGGGCATTACTCTTTTAATTTAAAATGTATTTCACTAATGCTAAAAGTTTTTATGTTTTCCAATTGACTAAATATTAAAATACTGAAGACCTCCCAAAATAACATGAAACGTATAAAAACAATCTATCAGCTGTATCCTACCCTATAGGTTCATTTTCACTTAACGTAAAGTCTTTATTTTATGCCAGAAGCGAAGCAGTGGCGGCTCGTGGTAAAAATTTTAAGGTGTTATGCAATTTTTGTAAGGGGGTTGTCTCCCATCGATTTTATCGTCCTTTCTCCGCCTTCAGTGTTGAAATATTGGAACGATTGTCAATTGCCACACAAGAAAAATAAGAGTCACGCACTAAGCAATACTTCGCTAACAAAAAATTATTTCTTTTTTCTACGTTCTTTTCGTTTCGCAAATGCTGTTATCACTTTGTCATTAAAATTGTCTATTTCGGAGATACATTTTTTTACAATAGCCATGCTATCTATTGAGCTGTTAAACGATCTTCGGTCATTGAATTTCTAAGAAATGTTTTAATTCGTACCGTACCGTACCGTATGCCTCGCTGCGCTGGACTAAGTGCAGCGATTTTAAGAGGGAAAATCACGCATGATCACTGAAATAAACACAGACAGATAGAGAGAGCTGATAGCGTCACAAAGGTGCTAGTCGTTAATTGCACCTTGACGATTTAAAGATAAACATTTTGCATATTTAAATGGATACCTAAGTAAGTTTAAAATGACATTTTACGGCACAGGTAGAAACAATTGGAGATGCCTACATGGTGGTAAGCGGTCTTCCGATAAGAAACGGCGACAGACACGCTGGTGAAATTGCTTCAATGGCTCTACATTTACTCAGTAAAATTAAAAAATTTGAAATTAAGCACAGACCCGAAGAACTTCTGCAACTTAGAATTGGAATACATTCAGGTAAATCAGTGATTTTGCTAAATCTACTTTTCACTGGACATTTAATCATAGATAATATTACCATTTCACTTCTAATGTTTTTTACTCTAAATTATCCTCAAAGACAAGATAATTTTATCAAGGGAAATCAACCTCGAAAGGATTAGAGATATGTCGCAACTCCCTTTCCTAACAACTACTACGTTTTCATGGAGTATTGAATTAGTTTTGAATCGAATACCGATCTCTTTTTTCATGATAGGGATTCAATCACGATTCAATTACACTTCAAATCGTCGTATTTTTGATTGATTTCTGGGATTTTTTTAGTAGTCATAATGATCAATAATCAAAACGTCAAAAAATTTCCCTTTTAACTGTAACTTTTGGTTTAATTGCCTCATTGGTTTTTTTTTTCTATGAAGAGGAGGCTGCATACATAAAGCGATAAAATGATGAATAAGATTCATGCACCAAATCAATTTGAGCTCTGTGAATTTTATGAAAAATAATGGACGGATTATTAGATCATACAGAAAGAAACGTTGTTGGCGCAAAGAAAGGAGTCTTGACTGGTGCGAGAGAATTGTGAAATTACTACCGAAGAAGATTTCATCAGTAATTTTCGTTTATCTAAAACATCATTTAATTTGATATGTTTTCGACTGAAAAAGTATTTATGTTCAGAATTGAACATCGTTAGAGAACCTTTAACTTTGGAGAAAAAATATGCTATAGCATTGTATACTTTAGCATCATGTGCTGAGTACAGGGTTATCGCTAACCAGTTTGGTACACATAAGTGCATAGTGCAGAAATGTCTATAATATGCGTTTTGTGATCGTACCTCAAAAATCTTTTTTTTTGGTTTTTTTGACAATTATTTTTTCATATTCTTTATCAGAGCTACTTGAAGAACCTCGTGGTCTTGTGTGAGATGAAGAACGAACAGATTGAACCATATAAGTGCTCATTGTAGGAAAGGGGGTTCTGAAAATATTTTCCACTGTACTTGAAAATGTTTGTAAAATATTGTTTAAATCATCAGATCTAGCTTTTGCTGCCTTTTTCTGGGATTTCTCTTGCATTTAAAAAACTCTGTCATTAGGGACATTTGTTTATCAAAAAAATCATTTTCTTTACCATTGCTTCTGCTAGAGTTGTAAGTTTTTTCAATTGGGGCTCTTGATCTACTTGGATGTGGTGTTTCTTCGATCTGTATTTCAGAATCAGATTCTGATGACTGTAAAAAATCGCTCAGTCCCTTTATATATATGTCTTCTTCCACTTGTACAATTATATCTGCATCTATACCTTCAAGAGCCAATGCAGGACGACCTCCTAATATTTCCTCCAGTAGCACAAAATAGTCGCATTCATTTCTATACATACCACTTTTAGCGTTGTTTTTAATACAATTATTGCATTGAGTCTTTAAAGCTTTCCATTTATTTTTTATTTGCTCAATATTTTTAGTTACATAGCCTCTTTCTATCATTTTTTGTTCGACCATTTTGTAAATTTCAGCGTTTATGTATCGCTTTCCATCGAACAACTTCAAAACATATTCTTCCTGGAATATTTCCAGCAAGCACTTCACTTCTGCATCTTTCCACACATTTCTAGAAGATGACGAGCACTACATATTAAAAGAACTTTCCATAACAAAATATCAAAAAACCTTTATTTCCACAAAACGTTACAAGAAAGCTAGAGTAAACTTTTATGTTTTGAGTGGTTTTAAGGTTATATGGCTTACAGCTGGCATAAATTTGACATCGAATGTCACAGAATGCGCATGTTTCAATACGATCTCGGTTTTCATGTCGTATTTCGATTTTTCGATGTCGATATGATCCCAAAAAAAGCAGTATCGACCTTGAAACTCAATTCGATTTCAATACCTGTTTTCATGGGGTTTTCAATACGGACAGTGTATTCAATTCGAATTGAATTCTGCATGAAAACGTAGTAAATGATAGGGATTCAATCACGATTCAATTACACTTCAAATCGTTTTGAGATTTGACATTTTATCTGTCAATAGTGTCAAATGCCGTCGTGCTTTTGATTGATTTCTGGGATTTTTTTAGTAGTCATTATGATCAATAATCAAAACGTCAAAAAAGTTGCCCTTTCTTTTGGTTTAATTGCATCATTGGTGTCTTTCCACAAAATGTTACAAGAAAGCTAAAGTAAACTTTTATGTTTTGTGTGGTTTTAAGGTTATATGGCTTACAGCTGGCCTTTGAATATAAAGCAGAATTTGACAGCGAATGTCACAGAATGCGCATGTTTCAATACGATCTCGGTTTTCATGTCGTAGACTCCGTTTCACATAAGAAGAAGCCACGTGAAGTTTGCCAACTAACTTGCGCAGAAACCAAAATCGGTCTTGTTTATCTATGTCGCCTCGTAACGACCGTTTCATACCATTGGCGTTACAAACAATTTTCATGCCGACAGCCATTTTATTATTGACATTTGAGGTTGTGTTTGAAGCAATCATTTACTGTCGAATATTTTTGATTTTTAAATATTTTAAGACGTTTAGCTAGTTTATCTGTAAGTGTTGTGTGTTTCATTTGATCTAAAGCCATGCCTCCTAAAAAACTTGTTGGTGTTAAAGGAAAAATTATCCACATTATTCTAATTTTATGTTAACCTACAAAATGTGAAGACGTTACGCTACTGATTTGAAGTCGAATATCATTTTTACAATATGGCGCATACAACTGCAACTTCAAGTGGGTTCTTCTTACGTGAAACGGAGTCTATTACGATTTTTCGATCCCGATACGATCCCAAAAAAAGCAGTATCGACCTTGAAACTCAATTCGATTTCAATACCTGTTTTCATGAGGTTTTTAATACGGAAAGTGTATTCAATTCGAATTGAATTCTGTATGAAAACCTAGTAAACTTGGCCAACAGTGTTGACCAATACACTTATCAAGTTACGGCCACATTAGCGTTTTTTCACGCTGCGTTTCAAAACGCAACCAAAATAGGAAGACTGAAGAAGCACGTAGCTGGCCATGAGCGGCGTGCTCAAGTTCTCCCTCTGCCGGCTACAAAGCGAACGCTCTCGGATTTATATTTGGAGCTGGTTTTCACACTAGCTGGCAAAGTGAAAATAATAGATTGTTGTTAGGTGAAAACTGTAATTTTCCACGCAGGGAGTTAATATTTTAAGCAGCAGGAAAGAGGCAAGTGTTCTGTTCTTTCATCTGTTCTCCAAATCGTTGTTGGTGCTGGTTAAATATAGCCTTGCTAGTAGGTAGGTGGTAGGCTAGAGGTGGTATCACGGGAAGATGTAGTTGATGATCAATGATTACTCTCGATGCTCTACATACTTGAGTCTAAATAAATATTTTTGGGTTTAAGGTCACGTTGTTGCTGGAGTAGTTGGTTTAAAAATGCCTAGGTACTGTCTTTTTGGAGATACAGTCAATACTGCTTCAAGAATGGAAAGTTCAGGTGAAGCATTTAAAATACACATATCGAATGCTACTTTTCTGTTACTACATCGTTTGGGAGGGTACTGTTGTGAAGAAAGAGGAGTTATTCCAATAAAGGTGAATATATCAAGTATTTATTTGCATGGGAGCGATTATTGTCAATCAAACAATTGAAAATAAACAAGGAGAAGTTGGCTCACTGAGCTTTATATAGGAGAAAGGAGTGAAAGAAATTATAGCGAATTGAGTACATTTTGTATTATTCTAAAAATTTCATTTTTATCTAGGGTAAAGGTAACATGAAGACCTATTGGCTCAAAGGTGATGATCCCGCTCAAAGGTTGGCAAGAATCAGGGAAGATATTGTTGGTTCTTCGTTATTCAGCAGTTTAAGTTCTGAAAGTGAGTCTGTATATATTTATTATTTTCATTGTTTTTAACAATATTTATAGAAAGTCCTTTAGGTTCCTTCAAATTTTATAGATTATCTAGGCGAATCTTAGGTATTATCATAAGGATATGCGTCAACAGGTAACGGTAGTGGGTGTTATCGATAAATAGAAACTCTTATTCAAAGTCACTTGTCTTTAATATTTCCACTCAATGCATTATTTATATTACAATGACTCTGGTCAGCACAAACTGGCCTTCATCGAGTTTTATTATGATTAAATAACTGTAAAATATACAGCCTAGTTGACTGTTAATGTATTGACTGTATTATGAATAAATTTGTGTTTAGGGTTAAGCAGTAAAACCCCAGACCTATTAAAAAGAACTGGAGTTAATTTGGAAAGTGACGCTCATCTCTATGAAAATTGTCAAACTTGTTTGTCACAATCTACATGTCCGGTAGTCCAACTTCATCAAAGAGCAAGGCGAGCATTCAATCCTACAGAAAGCCAGGTAACTTGTAATTTTGTAAAAGCCAGTCTTCTTTCCTAATCCAATTCTTCTCTTGTTGGGTTACTATCTTCCGTAATTATCTTTCCAAAGTTTCTCCTGGCGATCAAATAGTATGTTTGCTGTACTATGAATATAGACGACTGAAATGACCACGCGAAATTCAACTTTTTGTTTTACAGGAAACTATAGATGGCAGCTTTGATATGCTCTGTCCAGAGATGTACAAATATCATACGACCAGACTGAATTACAAATGTACACATCGAAATCCCCGATCTGCACCAACTATTACTTTTGTTCAACGGAACGAAGAGTTCATATAATCTAAATGTAACTAAATCCATCCATTTAAAGTGTTTTTGTTAATTACTCCATTTTGAAAAATTTAGGTAATTTATTCATGAAGACTTTATTATACACTGTGTCCGTAAAGTATGGAACAAATTCATTTTTAGCTAAACAGACCATTTTAAGAAATAATCCTGAAACACGTCGATTTTTGATTTTAATTTACCGTATTTTAAAATAATAATCTTATATACAGGGTGAATTACTTTCGAGTAATGACGTCACCGTTATTTTTTTTAAATGGAACACCCCCATTTTGTCTCAATTTTCGGATTACTCTAGCTGAGCTGATTCCAAAAATGTATCACATGTTGATTCCAATTGGTACAGGGTGGACAAAAATACAATAGTTTTGTGTGTGCTCATAAAGTAACGCGTAACATTCTTTATTAGTTAAATTAACAATATTATCAAAAATACTTACTGTCTAGCGGCAATTGGTTTAAATGTAACACCCTGTAGTTTGTTACATTTTTAGATTAATAAAAATTAGCTGTTTCCAAACATGTTTGGTACTTGTGGTCTAGCAGACAGAATATGAAAGAAATTATTTCTTATCAATTTAAAAAAAACATAATCGTCTAATTTTTTGTGAAATGTCATTATTTGTTTAGTAATTTATTGATGTTCAGTGACAGTTAAGTACTACAATATTTTTGGTATTCGTGAATGTTTCAATTATTGCTTAGATTTAATTAGAAGTAGAAATGGAGTTAAGTGTAAAACAAAAAATTGAAATACTTATGATGATTGGGTATGGAGACAGATCGCGAACTCAGATGGAAGTGTGCAATTTGTTTAATGGTAAATATCCAGAAAGACCTATAACGCGTTCAACAGTCAGTAAGATTGGAAAGAAATTTCGAGAAACTGGTACGGTTGAAAATGTACGCAAATCAGGTCGTCCCTCTGCAAATGCTGATACAGCATTAGAAGTTTTACTTAGTTTTGAAGAAGATGCACACACTTCTGTGCGTAAAGTTAGTCGCGATATCGGTGTTAGCAAAACAACGGTACACAAACTATTAAAGCTTGAAAAATGGCATCCTTATAAAATCAAACTTGTGCAGGTATTAAACGAAGATGATCCCGATAGAAGAATCCAATTTTGAGAAAAAATGATGGATAAATGTCACCGAGACCCTCTCTTGATACAAAACATTATTTTTTCTGATGAGGCCACTTTCACGTTAAATGGCGAGGTTAACCGTCAGAATTGTAGATACTGGGCAAAAGAAAACCTCCAATGGATGCGTGAGCATCATAGACAATACCCGCAAAGGTAAATGTATGGGCTGGAATTGTAAGAAATCGAATCATCGGACCCTACTTTATCGAAGGTAATTTAAACGGGGCAACGTACCTTGAGTTTTTAAGGGGGTATTCGTACCTACTTTACGTAATTTGTTTCCCAGCAGACGTAATCCTGGAGGTTTTGATGAAAGTTTATGGTTTCAACAGGATGGTGCACCTCCACATTATGCTGTAGATGTTAGAAGGTACCTAGATGAAATTTTTCCGAACAGGTGGATTGGTAGACGTGAACCTATTGAATGGCCAGCGAGGTCACCAGATTTCAATCCTTTGGATTATTTTATGTGGGGCCATCTGAAGAATGTTGTGTATCAAACGAAACCAGCAAATATTCAAGAATTAAAAGAGAGAATTCGGACAGCAATAAACAATATTTCTCAAGACACAATAAACAAGGTTCAACAAGAATTTGTACACCGTTTGGGTTACTGTCAAATACAGCAAGGGCTGCAGTTCGAACATTTATAAAGTCATGTATTTCATAAGTATTTTTGATAATATTGTTAATTTAACTAATAAAGAATGTTACGCGTTACTTTATGAGCACACACAAAACTATTGTATTTTTGTCCACCCTGTACCAATTGGAATCAACATGTGATACATTTTTGGAATCAGCTCAGCTAGAGTAATCCGAAAATTGAGACAAAATGGGGGTGTTCCATTTAAAAAAAACAACGGTGACGTCATTACTCGAAAGTAATTCACCCTGTATATAAGATTATTATTTTAAAATACGGTAAATTAAAATCAAAAATCGACGTGTTTCAGGATTATTTCTTAAAATGGTCTGTTTAGCTAAAAATGAATTTGTTCCATACTTTACGGACACAGTGTATATAGTCTCCATGAATTTATTGATGAAATATGTCTAAATATGTGTTTGTGTATATGACATTGAGTTAAATATATTAAAATTGCCAGAAATAAAATTGATTACTTAACTATAAAATCGAAAACTGACCGATAATTTTTTACAAATCCAATCTGTATTTAAGAATTTTTTCATTACATATATAACCAAATACCACAAAATAATATTTTACACTGTCTAATTTATTATATAGGGTGTCCCGTTAATAAGTACCGTAAATTAGAGGACTGGTAAATCGTTGACATAAGTTGAAAATACCTAGAAATAATTTTATTTCTCATCTTAGTTTGTGATAAAGGCTGATAAAAGGTGCGAGCGTTTAAGAGAAACTGGAAGTTTTGATGCGCGTTAAAAACTGGATTTTCCAGAATGTCAACATGGAGTTTTAAGAGAAATTTAGTAGCACTCTTATCATTTGCAAAAGGTTAAAGATTTTTTAAGTACTAATTATGAATTCTATGAATGGTTTCTTCGACAAAAAAGAAGGGATAGGTATTTTTGTCTTATTTAAGGGACACCCTGTGTAAACAGTGCTGAAAGGTTTTCAGTTATATTTAAAATCATCTAGTCAAATTGATAAAATGCCGCATAACTTAATAATCTGTCAATTTTCGTAATACACAAGTAAATGGGCGCGTTCAGCCACGCTAGTGCAAAATTAGCACTGGCAGCGGCGCTCTGTGAAAGCCCTTGAAGGTGGCTGAACGTCTATGCTTTGATGCTCTGTGAATTTATTTTTTAAATATAAAGCGCCTTCAATGGAAAACCTTATAAATTCCTTAATCTTGGAAGAACCTGCGGATGAAAATAATATTGTGGAATTGATTCCACCTGTAATTGAAAGACAAGAAGAATATGTAGAAATATTAGCATTAGGAGAAGAAGAAAATCCTATAAGAAATTGAAATTATTTCGAGGAAGTAATTCACTAATAAAAACTAAATAACACAGAAATTTTAACTTAGAGGTTAGAATTGTTGTTGTGGAGATAACGAACCGCTGACCAACTTAGCGGAAAATAAATTCGCTGGAAAAACGGCGTCCGTTAGAGCTAGCGCTGTCATTTAGCGGTTAAATTCGACCTCCGCTTACCCAGCGCTTACCCAGCGCTTGCCTAGCGCTAGCACAGCTGAACGCGCCCAATGTTTGTTAAGTGCTTTACACTTGTTTTGAATGATTCAATTCAATTCAATTTGAAAAAAGGTCCGTATATACCTAAATGTTATTTATTGACCTACGTAAACTTGAAATATATAAAATGTTATTTATTTTAATAAATGTATACAAAAATAAGATCCTATGTTTTATTTAAACCTTCCTAAAATCCGACTTATTTTTGTTAAAATATTTTACTCTACAAACGAATATTAGATGGCTAGGAACTATGGCACACACAGGGCAAGCTCCATAATTTTGCGCCCCCTATATTTTTGATTAATAATTATACTGGTTTCAATAATCAGTTTATAATATACCTACTTAAAAGTGATAAAAAAATCTTTTATTGCACATAAATATTTATTTCACAAATTGCAAACAGGAATATAAACATAATTAATTTTTATAATTTCAGTGTATTGTGCAAGATAAAACTAGAACAGAACTTTTCGTGATTTTTCCGCAGAAAATTTTTCGATAATATGGTCGTAGTTAGTTTTTTCTGCAGTTTCATATTCATGGCTAAATTTGTTAGGCGCTGTTGTCCTATTTCGGATCTCAAGTAATTTTTGACAAGGATCTCTCGCAAGACGCGGACACGTTATGATGGTAGCGTTAGTGCTAAGGGGAGACATATTTCTATATTGGGATAATTCGACGATAACTCATATTATAAAATTTAACACATCTATCAAATTAGCCTTTTTCAGGTTCGGTATTAAAGAACATGTAGTTCTAGAGTCAAGTGGTTTGCCTGATTTGTCAGCCTGTGATTTCGCGCCCCTGGCGTGGGCCCCGGTTGCCCTGCCCTAGCTACGATACTGCTAGATGGCGCTATTAATATTTGATGTTTCTATTATTGTACTGAGACCAATAAAAGATGTTGAGCGTCAAAATATGAGACCATAGAAGATTGACCATTGGGTGCCAAAAATATGAGACAATAAAATAGTATATTTCATTACGAGTCCAGAAAATAGGCTTTTCCCGTGTGCGCGCGACGGGTTCCCGGGAAGTCGTGCAAGCACGGGAAAAGCATTTATAGATGAGTAATGAACTATACTTTTCATTATTCCTTTCTGAAACCAAAAACTAGTGAGTATTTACTATACTATACTATAATTCAAGACACTGACATCTGCTTTCAAAACACTGACATCTGCTGTCATAATACAATTGTTGTATAGTGTTGCCAAGGGAACTGAACAATAACGCATCTTAGCGCACAGGAATAGTATATTACGTAACAAGTCCGGAAAATCCTGCTTTTTTGGACGAGTAGACAAGATTCCAGGACGAGCCGTAGACGAGTCCTGGATGTCTACGAGTCCGAAAATACAGTTTTCGGGCGTGTTGCGTACATGTTTTTTTCGGCAACTGTGTGGTAGGTATAACAAATCAATAAAACACGTTTCTTTGTAATATCTAAATGGACTAAAAATGGCGTCGATTTGAATGTTTATGTTTGTCATGATGACAAAACGCTAAAAAAAACTAATTTTCCTACGATCACTACTCAAAGTAGGCTTTTGCACACTCAAATCTAACCGCAAAGTTGATGTTTTCCGCGAGCTGTCATAATTTGACATTATTGGCGCTCTTAAGCAGAAAGTAACTTTGGCGCACGCCTAATTTTATTTATAGATAAAAGAGAGCTAGTAGATATTTTAATATAAACTGTAGAATAAATAAATATTTTAGTTGATTTTCTAATATGTTAAAGCATCCAACAGTATTTTCCGTAATAATATAATGAGAAATAGGGAAATCTAAAAGATATCTGACATTAAAGTAATAAATATCTGACATTAATGTGATAAGTGTTGCCTACGTACATAGGTACACGAAACTGCTAAGAACAAACAATGGCAATAGGTAGGCAACACAACATACTTGCAATCACCAGAAAGATTTGACATTTTCTAACCTTTCAGAGACATCTACCTCAGGCATAAACATAAAAAATTGCCAAAATTGTATCTTTAATTTTAATTTAGTTAATAAGTAAAAGGTATGTTTGTTTATTATCGTTCTGTATTCCGTTCAAATAAAATTTAAAAAAGTTGTAATTTATTTAATGAACTATAATATTCATACAACCATAAAATCATAAATCTTTAAATCATAAAGTCTATTGTCATAAGTAGGCAACACAACATACACAATTAATCTTTTGTCTTCGAATAGTAGGCTTAATATGTCAAATAAACTTCCAATATTGTGATGAAAGTAACACGTTTTTAATAAAAAATTAATTTTATTTTGGTGTGATCGTAGAAAAAATCTTGTGTGTATTTCGAGCAGAAAGTCCTTTGGTAGTCTCGACAGATTGCCGCGCTCCGCTGACGCGTCGCGCGGCAACTTTCTGTCTCGACTGCCAAAGTACTACTTTCTGCTCTTGATACACAAATAGCTATTTTAGAACAAAATTGGGAACATTCTAATTGAATTTACTATTTGAACCCTTACTTTGTGGAATCCACTCATATTACTAACATTCTAATTCTTGTTTTTATCAATATTTATATTGAAATTCGAACAATTGCTAATATTAGAGGGATTCAGTTTGTTTGAATGACAGCAACGATGTAATTCTTCCCGGCCTAGTCCGGGAAATATGTACTTTCCGGACTAGGCCGGAAAAGTGCTACTTTATCACAGAAAAAGCGTCCGGGAAGTAGGTACTTTCCGGACGGTTGCCGAAAAAACTTTTTCCCGAGCGCCCTCGCGGGAAAAGGTCATTTTCGGTACTCTTAATAGGCATGTTACGATAGCGTTTTCGGTGAGGTATAATGAAGAATATATTTATTCACTTCTCCGGGTTAGCTTTATGAACGTGGGTTCTTATGAACCCAGAGTAAATTGTAGAGAATAGTCTAATCGGATAACATGATTTAGAGCTATTGTAATAATAATACCTTGTAAGGAAAGACCATGGGCGCCATAAACTTTCCTCAAAAACTTTGAAAAGACCTACAAAGACTCTAGGTAGTAGCTATTTTGAAGTTTATTTAGTTACTGCAGGTAGGTAGTTGAAGTTAAGTCTAATGAAAATCTGTGATGAATAGTTATACAAAAAATACAGTCTTGACTGCTTTTAGTTAGTGTTAGTTAAGTTAGTGTTATTTAATACTAGGGAAGGTATAAGAACAATAAGAATGCCGTACAAAAAAACTATCCGCTCTTAAGCTACTTATCTGTAGAGATTCTTATGATTGAGCTCCCTCGATGGATGGTGAGTAACCTGTAGGTATATAAGTCTTCTGATAAGTTAGAAAAATCTTCCGATGAGTCCCGATGAGTTCCGATCTTCGGGTAAGTTCAGGCAAGCTGTGAACTAAGTTTCACAAACCTCACAGAAAACCTCATATAAAACCTCATAGAAAACTTCATAGGAAACTTCATAGAAAACCGTATAAGCCCAAAAGATATAAAAAAAAACAACAGTTTCCATCATTTCACAATTTGTTAAACCCCCCAAGAAAATAATAATTTTACAATTACATGATTTACATCAAAAAGGTCTTTACAATTAAATGTTTTACGTTGTATTTAAAGGAAGAAAAAGGTTTTCACAATTAAATGTTTTACATTTCTCACTAAAGAAAAAGTGAACAGACCTGCCCCTTGAAAGTTTTTTTGTTTTATAAATTTGGTTATCCTTGAATTCTGTACAAATATGTTAGATAATAGAAATATGAGAATTTAGGAACTAAACAAGTAAGTGAATAGTATTGTAATAAATACCAAATAAAGAAATATAGGGAATATCACCATGTCTAATAAATTACATTTAATTTATAATAGATCAAACATGCTGATATGCAAAAATACAAAGGTCAAAAAAATAAACAGTACATATTGAAAAGATATAGGTAGACGGCAAGCAAATTGCAAAATAACGATTTCGCTGAGCCCGAAAAAAAACACGCGCTTGGGAAAAAATACCTGATTTAGCGATTCCGCGGAAAGGGGTAGACCAATCACAAAGCAACATGTGAACGAAAGCAAAAAAAGCTGACTTTGCGAAATTGCTCAGCCAAGGAAAGAAGAAAAAACTTTCGGCAGTTGAACGGAAGTCACGGTTGCCTCTGGTTGCGAGTTCGGGTGCGCGGATAGCGGTTTAATTTTGGGTTCTCTAAGTTTTGAATAATTTTTATACTATAAAGTAGTGTATTAACTTAAAAGTAGTGTATTAACTTAAAAAGATTTTGTCAAATTTTAAAGCAATTTCTCAAGGGAGCGTCTACTGAAGCGCTCTACGGTGTTTCTCGATAATCAGGGTTGGTGATACGGGATAATAGGGTTCGCTAGAAGCGAACCGGTTTCGACTAAACCTTAGTCCGATCGGTGATCGGGTATTGGAGCCAACGAGCCCCGCCCAGGTTAGGCAGTCTTCCAGGCAGCACTGATTCATTTCTGAATTCGGGAAGGCCTTAGTACAAGTTGGCCGAGCCGGCTCGGCCAGCTCGTTTTGACAGATTTGCATGGCGGTTTTGATAGCTTATAATAAAATATTAATAAAATACACGGGGTATTTATTCAGGAGATGATAGAAAAGTGAATGATAGTGCCCAGCAACAGTATTAAATAAACGATTTCTTTATTTTAGGTTGCTTTAATTTTTTGTAAAGTGGGAGCATGTAGAAGTGATGAGCTGTACCGAATGGAAAAAGCTCAAATTGAAGATATGGGAGAAAATTATTTATAACTCTTCCTGACACGAAGACAAAAAAATTACGCTTGGAGATCATCAACAATAGCCGAAGGTTATATTGAAGACTCTATAGCTGCAAAAACAAATATTAGTGAAATACTTTTTTCGGATCTCGAAGAACAAAATATCGTCGGTTGTAGCACTAGTTCACAAATAAATAAAAATAAATATAACATGTTTACAAAAGGCAAAACGGATTATCAAGCCAGTGGAGTAATGTTGCAAAATTGTTCGCAAATTACTATAAATATTCACAACAATCATTAATATACAGTGTGGAAACCACTTATGGAATAAAATTCTTTATGTCATTATTTTAGAAAATTATAAACGTCAACTTTTGAATTGAGTTGTGCGTTATGTAAACATAAATTTAAATGTACAGGGTGATTCACGCAAGTATGCCATAGTCGGTGTTGTTTTTTTTTTAATGAAACAACCTGTATATTTGCATATTTTTGAAATCCTCTTAATTAACCGATTCCAACAAACTGAATAATGTATGGTCAATTATGAATTATACAAAGTCATTATTATTTTTCTGAATCAGATTTGGGAATGTATAAGGTGTTCTAAACGACAAGCGATATTAAGCTGATAAAAATAGATTTTATTCATTGATCTGTGTTAAAGGTCTCGAGAAGAGGATTAAACTCAACTTTTACATTGTTTATATTTTAAGGTTTCTATATTAATAAAACGTTAACAAATTAAATAAGAGAAATTTTCATTTTTAGATTGAGTCGAAATTTGGAAAACGAAAGAATAATCGTGGACGAATTATGGAGGGTCATTGGGTTTTGGGAATGATCGCTCAAAACTCAGAAGATCTGAGGCTAGTTGTTTGTCCGCAAAATATAAGAGATGCTGCTACCCTTATAGAAATTATTAAAAATCATGTGGCAGTGGGATCTATTATTCATACGGATGATTGGAATTATGGTTATATTCATCATACAGTTAATGATAGCGTGGAATTTAAGGCGGATGATGGGACACACACTAAGAGGATCGAATCTCAATGGAATGCAGCAGAAAGGTATTTGAGAGGTCAGCATATTCCTGAAGATGAGTTTCCAGATAAACTTTGTGAATACCTTTGGATGCGGTATTAGTAAGATACATAGGTTAGGTCCAAAGGTTGAACTATTAAATTCAATTAGAATGGAGTATTTCCGCAAGGCAAAGGTATTGTAGAAACTTTGTTCGTTTATATAAATATAAAGTAAAAAAAAGAAAAAAGTTTTCATGTAACTGGTTTCAGATATTCTAAAGTCGGGAAAATGATGCATTTCCGCAGAAACTTTTTGTGTTTGGGGAGGCATATATACTAAACATTTTTTTGAAACTGGCTTCAGCTAAAAAAAATTTCACCTCTAAAATATTATGAAAAGCAGCTTACGTACTAAAATAGTAATCATCTGTTGATGTCAATATTCTACATTTCAATATTTCATACAGAGTAAGTCAAAACGTGTAGATATTTCAGGACAATTGACTATGATCCATTCAAAAGATATACCTATGACTCGACCCTCATATACAGAATGATACAAAAAATAGGGAATGGTAAATATTGCGAAAATGCGAGTTTTTTATAAATCACCCAAACATTTTTTTTGGCAAAATTTTAGGCAACCAGTTTTACGCAAATAACCGGTTTTGCATTATTGATTGAACAATAATGCGAAGAAACCTGTGATTTAATGATGTTTAGGTATAAAATTCTCACAAAGATGGCGTTACTTTAATGTCGGGCTTCCTTAAAATGAAGGTTTTTCCAAACGCCTTTAAAACACTCTGATACTCAAGTCTTACATCTTCTCTCATCGCATCGTTTTTAGTCTAAACTGCTTTTTTAAAAATATATTATTGTGGACATATTGATTTCTCTTACTAAGTTTTTGTTGTATTCTGTTGCTCTACATACTTATAAAGAAAAGTTAAGTGTGTTAAAAAGATAAAATGTATTGGATGTCAAAATGGATAATATTAAAAACGTTTACAAAAAATATAGATAAAATCAAAATAATAATTCAAAGGCTATTATACTCAAATCGAGTAGGTAGTCTAGGGTAACAAGCACCTTCGCATTCAAAGACTAATTCGAAATATTTCGACATCGCTTTATCTTCTTTATCTTCTTTATCTTCTAAATTTCGGAGAGCAGATTGGTCTATTTTTTCAAGAAACTTCAGAGGAGCATGTCTTAAA
Organism: Lochmaea crataegi; assembly: GCA_947563755.1. Classification (NCBI taxonomy): domain Eukaryota; kingdom Metazoa; phylum Arthropoda; class Insecta; order Coleoptera; family Chrysomelidae; genus Lochmaea; species Lochmaea crataegi. Next base: position 62,827,264 of record OX387424.1, read on the forward strand.
GGACATTGTATTTTAACATGTACACTAAAGCCAAGGAGCGGGATTCTGTAAAAAAGGTCTTCTTCAGAATTTCTTGGAAGTATGTCTTGGTTAGGAACGTCTTCGTCGCTATCTACGTCATCTTCTTCGTCACCTAAATTAAATTTTTGTCTATAAGCACCTGTAAATTAATATATAGTTAACGGTACTTTAGAATATCGAATCGATTTACCATCATTCATAACGCCGTAATAGTAGAAAACGTTTCCGACATCTCCATATCCAGTATAAACATTATTTCCAGGTCTCTTAGGGCGATTAAAGACAGGTTCAGGTCTAAGTTGTTCTTCCCTTTCATAATGATGTTGTTGTAAAAACATATCTGTATGAGCGAGTACTACCCTTCTAAGGCGCATGTACATAAAACGTTGTTTTTGATGCGCTTCCATGCTTTTGGATGATGTTATGGGAAGAGCCACAAACCAAGAATTACGAAAGAAGTATTCATACTAAAAATAATACAAATATTGATAGAGAATGGTGGGAAGAAATAAAATAGAATTCACTGCATGCTAAAATGTCTAAACTGAAATAATTATATATAACCTTAAAATTATAATGACAGGACACCATTCCATCAGTTATGACACATTCTGTCCTTTTTCTTCAAATGAAAAACTGATGAGACAAAGAAGAATTGAAAAACGCAACCAGTTTGCTTATGTTTAGAGATTACCTACATTATAATTTGCGAGTAGCTAACATCGATTTCTGTATTCGTGTGCTATATTTTTGATTTTCAACGATATGTAAACTAAGGCGATTTCGAATGATGTTGGTTCTTGGTTGGTTCATAGATCCGTCATATTTGGACCAGCCGCATTCGAATGACAAATTGATGACGTCATAAATCGTCTGGTTCAAGATGTTCAAGATTGGTTAACCGAAACTTGAGCCGTGCTCTCGAGCCATCTGGTTATTTGTTCTATCTCTTTCTAGTCTCCGATACTCCCAGCATTACTGTTTTGTTTACATTTGTTCTGAGGTTAAAGTTTTGTGTGTTCGCGTTTTTTTTTAAATGATGACGGGCTTGTGGGCTTCAAATTAATAAAAAATTAATTCATTTTATGAGTAATGAAGTAACTTTAAAGTGATGATGAATTTACCTTTGATCACATTACAAGAACAGCACTTGGTGGAAAATTATCTGCTTATGGAATAACTCCATCAAATGCAAAACAAATGAAAATGTCAAGACTTCCAGTTCAAGAACACCAAATTTATCTACTAATCAGAGGGCTGCAATTGATGATTTGCGTTTTAGCATTATAAGAAAATTTGTCCACTTTATACAAAACCAAACTGAATTACACTTGCATTATTGTGAAATGACGTACGTCAATTTTTACTTGACAGCCGATTAACCAACAGTTTCGTTTACGAAGAATTCGAATGGGTCGGAACCAATCGAGGGTCTGACGTCATCGTTCATGAACCAACCGGTTAACCATTAACAAACCAAAAAAGCCATTCGAAATCGCCAATAATTAAAAAGATGTCCGACCTAAAAATATCCTTATTCTGAAACGGTCTATTCCTGCCATTCGTAAATTAAACCAATGACGTATACGTCATTGGATTAGATCTTAGTGCCATGAAATTCACAACAAGATGTAATAAATGTCAAAATGACGTTGTTAGTTATATTGTTAACAATTACAATGATTAAATGCGCAATATCTACTATTGATCTCAATGCAGCCGAACTACAGTATATCGCTGATCATCTGTCACCAGACGAATGCAGAGAACTTATAGCTGCAGCTCATTTTGAAAGCTATGAAAAACCAAATGCTCTCGATCAAGCAGAGAGAAAAATATCCAAAGATTTAACTTGTATTCAATTGCTCCATCACTGGAATTCGGAACCGAATGAAGGTAAAGGAGAAACTCATGAAGCATTAGAACATAGGTTACGGCAAATGGGTAAATTAGACCTCGCCGATTGGTTAGTACAAACAACTTAGTTATTATCTACCCCTCTTTTTTGTGTGACCAGAAACTTTAGAATCGATATTTTTGTAGGTTAGGAAGAACTGTATTTCATGAATTAGCTGTGGACCTGAATAGGAGTTTAGAAGAAGGTTTAAAAGATCTTGCTTCTGGAAAATCCACTTCGGACTTAGGTTTTGGACCCACATTAATACCTGTGGTACAAAATTCTGATCCTGCTGAATACTCATTCGTGGATAATTTACTCTATGCTGTCATATTAGGGTTAGTAGTAACTGGCATTGCTGTATTTCTTAATTTTATGTTATTAAAGTTGAAGGGATGTTTAAAAAATAATCAAAAGAAAAAAAGAATGAGGGGATATGATGTAATAGAAGATGTTTCAGCATCCTCGGAGTCTGAAGATATATTTGATGTTAGAGAGTATACAGGGGGTAATAATAGCAATTAATTGTATATAAAAAAAGTTATAAATAAAAAAAATTTGTTGTTGTCCAACTGAATTTGTACAAAATATACTTACTTCTGCAGTAAAGTAAATACCATCAACTTTTTCCGATATCACAGATCTTATTGAAAAATGTGCGCAATTTAAAAGATCTATAATTTTACATCCACTGCAAATTTTACATTCGGATATTGGCTCTTCGATAAGTTTGTCGAAATGTATGCAAAAACTTTTTGTCATTTGTATTATCTCCGTAACTTCAGGAGGTAGAACCTGAAAATAACCACCAGTATATTAAACAAAAATTAAAAAAAGACAGTCATCAGAATTACCGCGACAGAAGCGAAAACACAATGGAATGATCTCCTTTTAAAAATTGTATCGTACGCCTTTGATAAAAGGATATATTTTTAAATAAACTAAATTAAGAAAAGGATTCGTTTATGAAATGAGTGTAAATTCGATACAACACTGTTTCAAAACAAGTAATGAGTATGAGAGAGAAGGACTTATTTTAGGTAATTTTCTGATCGGCAATTTCGAATGATGTTGTTTCCTGGTTGGTTCATAAATTGCAACGAATATGTAGGTACACAATTGTGTGTGTACATAATCGTTGCATAGATTGGTCCGTCATATTTGGACCAACCTCATTCGAATGACAAATTGATGACGTCATAAATCGTCTGGTTCAAGGTTGGTTAACCGAAACTTGAACCGTGCTCTCGAGCATGGTGCGCTCAAGTGCAGTGGGCTTCGAAATTAATGAAAAAGTAATTCATTTTATGGGTGCGATGAAGCAACTTTGAAATTATTAAATATTCGATTAATCACCAAATTAATATACTAATTAGATTAGATTAGATTAGATTAAAATTGGAGTGGCTCTTTATCCTATCCCATTGCGACCTTTGCAAATCTATTGTGGTCCTCCCCCATATTTAGAGCTCGATATCTAGCTTTATTCTTTTTATTAGACCTATTAGCCTGGATACCGCCTCTTTTGCGTAGCTCTCTGCCCTCGGTTTTTCTTCTCCGAATAGGTGAAACCGCACCCTTGCTAGGCCTTCGCACTCACAGAGTAAGTGCTCCGCGGTTTCGTCTTCTTCCTGGCATAACCTACATAGGCTGTCATCTGCTAGGCCAATTGTGTGCATATGCTTCCTTAGCCTACAATGCCCTGTCAGCATTCCCACCATCATCCTCGTCGTTTCTCGACTTTGACATAGTAGGTCGCGTGACAGTCTGACCGAAGGGCTTTTAAGGAATAGCTTAGCGTGCCTTTGCCCCGGAGTTTCATGCCATCAGCGCAACGCCTGGTTGTTTATCCATTGGTGGATGTTCTCCTTGGTGAGGCATTTAGCAATTCCGCAGGAAGGTTCTGGCCCTATCATGACCTCAGTCGCTCCCTGCTTGGCTAATTCATCGGCCTTTTCATTGCCTTTTATTCCTTGATGGCCTGGCACCCAGGCTAGGGTCACTCTATTATGACTACCTAGTCTGTTGAGGGCCTTGCGACACTCCCTCACCAGATTTGTCGTTGTCCGATATGAGCTTATCGCTTTTAGTGCTGCTTGGCTATCGGAGTAGATGACGATTCTTTGGCTATCTACCTCCCGTCTCATCAACTCTTCTGCACAGCATTGCACCGCCATTACCTCTGCCTGAAAGACAGTGGCATGATTCACAAGGCTTAGAGAGATCGTGATCTTCTCTTGTACCACATATATTCCGGCTCCTACTCCAGAGTCTGTTTTAGAGCCATCAGTGTACCAGTTGAGATTTGCTATTATAGGAGGCCCTGTATCCCAGCCCTTTCTCTCTGGAATTATTACTGTGTATTCATTTTTAAAACTATATTGTGGGGCAGTCTGATCCATTTGGGTGCGCTCTGATATCGTGTTTGGAAACCGTCCTCTTATGACAACAGCAAGATCGTCCGCGTACCCTAGGCACTGAATACCTTCATCGGACAGCCGTACTAGAAGAGTATCTACAAGAATCGCCCACAAAAGGGGCGATAACACGCCTCCCTGAGGGCAACCCGTCCCCACCCCCGCCGTGATGGTTGCCTCTCCCAGGGTGGATGTGATTATCCTATTCCCTAGATTGACTGCAAGCCACCTGCAGATGATGGGTTCGATCCCTCTTCTTTCCATACACCTGGTTATAGATATTGGAGACGCATTATTGAATGCTCCCTCTATATCCAGAAAAGTAGCTACTGCTATTTCCTTGTCGTCAATCGACTTGGAAAGTAGCCTGTCATCCAGAGCCATGTCTGTTGAGTTGCCTTGTTGGTAGGCATACTGACATATACTAATAAGAGTGCTGCAACTGTTTTGCGTTTTAGCATTTTATGAAAATTTGGCTTCCTCTTTATACAAAAACGAACTGAATTACACTTGCAAACAAATTGCTGTGAAATAACGTACGTCAATTTTTACTTGACCGCCGTTTAACCAGCCGTGTCGTTTACGAAGAATTCGAATGGGTCGGAACCAATCGAGGGTTTGACGTCATCGTTTATGAACCGACCGGTTAACCATTAACCAACCAAAAAAGCCATTCGAAATCGCCAATTGTAAATTAGTTCGTGATCTGCACATAAAATAGGGTCGATTTCGCTAAACAATAAAATCTGGGCTGAATACCTATAATGATTATGAAAAACGCTGCCACTGGGTCCTCTATAACACTCTTACCTCACCGATGAATAGTTAAGTCCGGAAAAAAAAGATCTACTTTTCCACAAACTACACAATCACGAACCATAATTGTTCAATAACTAGAAGCCGTTAAAGTTTATCCAAAATCAATTGCAAAAGCGGCGAACATGTCGGCCGACTTTTTAATTTGATTAGGCATACACAGATCAAAGGAAAAAGTCGGCACATGTGTTTGTCGCTTCTGCAATTGATTTTAGACAAACTTTAACTGCAGCCTAATCAATACTTCGATCATAGCTCGGATTTTATAGTATTTTTTAAAAAGTCTGACAAATGTCACTACAAAATGTCAAAACTACCATTACCCCCAAAACGATAGTTATTTTAAGTATGTTTTCTGATATTTACTTTCCGACAACATCGCGAATAATTAATAATTTAATAATCAAAATCAACAAATGTGTATAGTTGTAAGCGATGTTGCGAGTGCTCATATTTTACTATGAGAGAAATTTTTTAATTGTGTGATATATTTTTTTATTGGATAGGGGCATGTGATAAGAAAATAGCAAATTAATTTCACATTTTCTATGAATTAAATCGGGTATTTTGTAATAAGTTTGCTTAAATATGGCCACAAGGTGTTTATGAAAGAAAAAAGACGTAAAAGAAAGATGGAGCGATGTTTGCTAACCCTGAAAATGTAAACAGTGGGAAAGAGATGGAATCCTTTCAAATCTATTTTAATCAATGAATAATGATATTGGTTCAGTGTGCAGTATCAAAATCGTATTTTTGTAATCAACATATTTATTCAAAACTGAAAAATGTCGGAAACAAGTGGGCGGTGCTATGACGCACTAATCCCTAACATCATCTGTAGTGCAGTGCTGTCAAAGTTACTCATCATTGGCTTTTGTATATCTGAGCTGTTTTTTCCCTACAACTTAATCAACTAATGATACAAATATTGGAATGCTTATATTTTCTTCGTATTCTTCTTTATCTCGAGAACAAGTTTGGCCATTTTAGTGCGGCAACACTGTTGGTGATGGAATATGACATTTGTCCACAGAAACACTCTCATCGTGATTGGCGTTTTGTTCTGTGATCTTTGACCTTAGTCGTCTTTGGCTGTTCATCTTGTTTGTTTTGTCCGTTTGTCGTCTGTTTGTAAGGTTATTGTTGCCGATTTTGTGTCGTATTTTCCATTTTTTTTTCAAAAACTTTAAAACAGCAAACGAATACAATGAAGTATAACCTCAAATTTATTTTACTGTTGTTTTGTCATACACGGAACCACAGGTTCACGGATTTACTATGATTGGTCGTCTTAAGGTCGATAGGCGTGTAGGGGATAGTACGTCATACTGCATTACACCAATCAGATCAGCCTTTACAAAATTGTATGTTTGAAATGAAAATTATGTAATTTATTGTATCATTCATATTATAAAACAAATAAAAATATATTATTACTCCGTACAGTAGTTTTTAGACGTGAAGATGACGATTATACTGTTTTTGAAAATTAGTGGTCTTTCCAAATAAATAAACCCCTTTTAAAATTGTTATTGTTATCCGTCTAAAGAATCCGTATGTCACAGCATGTCGGTGACGGGGTGACTCTGACGGTAACTTCAACAACCAAAAATCACTAAATGCCGCTTAAACAGGTTTTACTTCAAAAATTTGTATTATTTCTTATACACTCGTTATGAGAGGTGGTCTATCTAAGAAGCGACACTGTGTATAATGCACAATTTGCAAATTATATTCTTAGATTGTAATTCATAGTTGTCACTTGAGCCAAACTTGTTACAAACTCAACTTAGTACTAGTTTAACTTGAGGCTATTTTCGAATTCAGTGTCTGTACTTAGGAAACACTTTAACTCAAGCAGAGGAAATTTGGCTATAACGCAATTATTAGGAACTTTTTACTAGAGGAGCATATTCCGTCATCTGCGCATGCGAATTCATGTGGAATACAAATTATTTGATATTTTTTCGAGAAGGGGAAGTGGAATATACCATTAGTGGCATTAAGATTTAGAATATTATTCAAAACAAAACCGAATTTAAAATTTAAAGTTAGGTTATGCTATTATTTATCTACATGCGCAGATGACGGAATATACTCCTTTAGTTATCGCCTCCTCTTTTTACAACTAATTAAGGTAACACTGGTATCCTAAGCATAACTGACAATTTTAATTATTTTCAAATTCACTTTTGTGAGAAAGCGAGACTTGAAACGTAAAAACGTCAAAATTCTCATGTATCAAAAAGCGCATGCGTGGATATGTATTGTAGATACTTACGTATTCCCTAATGACGGCACCTGCATAAAGTATATTTGGACAGTGTAAAAATGTATAAATAAAATTGAAAAGAGCATCAATTAATTGACCTGCATAAATGCACGATCTAGGACCTTTATAATAATCGTGGTAAATATATCTCCACACAGTTGCAAAAACAACTGACATCTGAAACAAAAAATAAAATAAAAGTTATTGGTAGGTTGGAAAAAATCCTGTCAACATTCATCGCTAAGCGTATGGTTTCCTTTTAGGATGAAATACTTCATGATCGCGGGTAGTTTACATCCAATGTTATCCACCTTGTTTCTTCATATCATTCGTATGGCCAGTTCTGAATACGAGTACACCAATTATGCTCTCAAGAAGACTGCCATCAGATGGAGTACAGAAAAACAGCTGAGCTAAAGGGAAACTTACCCAGCATCTTTCAGGTGACAATTCCCGCAATAGAAAGGTTTGCAATTCAATTTGGATAGGAACTATTATGGACAGAATATCGCAATTTTTTCAGAATTTTCTCATATTGTATCAGCTCGAAGATGGTTTGGAACTGCCTAGGCAAACTTAATGAACTAGGGAAATATGTCACACTATCCTTACTGTGGATGCCCATGCTGGTGAACAAGGAAGTTAAATAGCAGATGAGCTAGTCAGCAAAGCAGTGGTCAATCCTGTGGGATTGGTCCTAATAACTTCAAGGAGTAATTAAAAAGGAAGGGAGAAAAATGCTGAGCATATTTCTGGAAAGGTCTTCCATGATTGAACCAGTCAAAAATAACTCAATCAACACCTACGCAGCATGAAGTTGAAGGCGTCGAATGATGTCAGTATGAAAATTCTGCCAGGAACTGCGCTTACTGACAGTATAATATCTTCAAGTCTGGTGTTAGTAAATCTACTCTATTGTAACACTTAATTGGTTAATTCTTTGACATACGGAGTGTTACAACAGGATACGACCGTGTCTCACTGAAACTTCTCCACCTGGGCAAATCCAAAGAAGAAGAGACTTCATAGAAGGAAGGGTGTTGGTAATTTGGTTCGCGCCAGGTAAGTGATTAGATATCAATTTAAGATGCCTGCCAATAATATGTAATTTGGTTCCCAGACCCAAAAGGGTCATTGGTAATTTGGTTCTTGGACATTCCTGTATTGGAGGCACTACCTGCGTAATACCTCGTTTATTTTGTTATAGTTTCTTGCAAAGTAATGATGTACTTGTTCTACGAATTTTACTTTTATTTAGGGTTGTACTTCATCTGTGACGTTGTTATCTTTTGAATTGTTCTTTCTCATTCATTTTCTTTGAAGTTATGTTAAATTCTCCCCAAAAATCCCGAAATAATTTTGAGTGGGCGAGGAAAACTGTTAATAATGATAAAAATGAAATTATTCAGTCTCCAGCACAGCAGCCCAACATATTGACGCATGGCTTTGCGGATGACATAGTAATTGTCACCAAAGGGAAATTCCCAGAGGTAGTTATGAATGTCCTACAAGAAGCACTACGAATTGTGGAGGAATACTGCCTTAAAGAGGACCTTTCAGTTAATAAAAAAAAACAACCAAACTAGTTGCTTTTACGAATAGAAGAGCTCTCCCGCAGAGTAGAGTACTGATGTTCGAAGAAACATATATCCAAAGAAGTTAAATATCTGTGTGCGACCCTTGATTCCAAACTGAATTGGAAGGCACACCTGGAAAAAATTACTTCCAGGGCGACTAGGCTTTTCTGGCAATGTTGTGGAGTTATGGGCAAAACCGGTTCACTGATTTTACACAACTGTGATAAGGCCAACGATCACCTATGGCACAATAATCTGGTAGAGGAGGACAGAAGTGTCCTCTGCAGTTAATATATTAACTACAATCCAAAGTCAAGCACTTCTTGGTATTACCGGGGCAATGAACATGAAATCGGGAGTCTTATGCTCCCCGAACAATGTTCGAGAAGAACACAGTGATACAACTGGGACAATACTAGATGAACCCATATTTCACATGAGTTTTGATAGCATTTGTCATGCTATCAACACCGGAGAATATATTCTCTGAGCGAGTGTACATCATCATCCCATCTAGGGAACAGGCGATGCACCCAGGTAATTCTGGAGAAATCATCTTGTTCACCGATGGTTCCAAAACAAACCATGGTAGTGGGGCTGGCATAAAAGGACGTAGAAAGAGAATGTTATTTAGCCCTTTAGTCGATATATGACCTGTATTGATGAAAACATCAGAAGAGGATATACCGGACAAAAATTAAAATATTCACTGACAGCCAGGCTTTGCTTAAAGCTATCAGTAATCCAACAGCTAGGTCTAGAATGGTAAAAAACTGCAAGGCTGGCAAAGGGACAACAAAGTGTCTCTAATATGGGTTCCGGCACATGAGGGGATTGCTAGGTAATTGCTGTTAGCTAAAAAAGGCTGTAAAGGAGACTTCATAGGTCCGGAACTGGCTAGATAGAGAACACCAACTCAAATGGAGATTGGCACAAGGGCACCTCCATACAAAGAGTTTACTGAACAAGGTAGACAAAGATCCCGGCTATTGAAACTGGGTAAGAGACATTTGAAGACAGTTACCGACCTGGTGACTGGACACTGCACCCTGAGGAAACATCTGCACAAAATGGGCAAAGTTAGTTAACCTATGTGCAGAAAATGTGAACTCTATGATGAAATACCCACGCACATGTTCATTATAGAAGACACGAAGCTTCTGGAATGGAAATAGATAACATGGGAAATGGCACAAAGATGCAGTTCAAGTGCCTGGGCTGTTGAGCACAACCCCAACGAATGAATGAATGAATGAATGAGCCCAACATATTTTTTAAATGACATCGAGCAATTAACATACTTACCTGAAATTCTAAAATTTCTAGCATGTTTAGCAATATAACCAAACATTTAATTTCCATGTCATCATTTGTATATTGTGTCCATTGATCTGTATTTGAGATTAAATTATTCAAATTTTTTATTATTTGTTTAAAAGAGCGATTTAAAATATCCTCAGCAATAATTTTGAACCTATGGTTGACCAGCCGGACGGTCTCACCTAAAAATATGTAAAAGAAATATAGTAAACTGTATGGTAAACTATAACATACAGGAATAAAAAGTTAAAATTTTGCTTTCCGATACAGAGTCAGATTCAGAAAACCTACAACAGTTTAGTTCAATGAGGATGGAGTCAGTAGTGGTCGAACGCCGTACACCTAGTTATATTATGCCTTTTTGGTCACTGAAAATTCAGGCTTCTATCTTCATCCACAACACACAACATAGGGGTCGAAAAGATCCTGAATGGCTTCGAGATAAAGATAGTACGGTGGTCCATTGCTCTGCTCAACTTTCTGCATTTACTGTTTTTACGTCTCCCCATCAGTTTACTAGTGTTTGGGAATATAAGACGTCACAGCGGTCTTTTGATAAGTATTCGCGATTTCGCGCGAAATTTGGAACGGAAATTGAAATACATGATTTTTAATGATTTCGTTATAGATATTTAAAATAATAAACATAAATATTTGCGGATATATTGGGAACTAAATTTCACCTGCTATAAACCATCGCATGTATCGCAGTATGCTCTTTATTTATTGTATGCCGTGACATTTTTGATCGAAATGAAATCACAAAAGCTCTTCAAGTACAAAGTAAACCTTTCACAATTTCACGGAATCATCGAAAACACAAGTTCCTGTACAACAGCTTGAGCCGTGTCGGAGGGGATAAACTCCTTTTTAGAACTTCGGTTGGTTGCACAGTACAGTGGCAATTAAATCAAACAAAGCTGGGTGCACTGTTGATCGTGTTACATTGTAGGCTCATTTATGTAAAGTTTCTATCTACCTCTACCTACATATTAAAAAAAAGCAACAATAATTATAGAGATATAAACATACTTAATTCCTTATGAGATATGTGTTTAAAAACAGCCTGCAAGACCTCCATAGGTAGATACTTAATAGGGTTTTTTCTTTTTCTTTCATTACAATGAGAAATCGCTGTAAATGTCTCACCATCTTTTTCAAGCTTTCTTCTTTTAGATCTCGTGTAATACCCTATACATTCATCCACATGATTACTTTCTTCATTGGTTTCCTCTGAGTTGTTCATTATTCCGCTGAATGTACAAATTGAATAAAAATAATTTAAATCGTTTTCATTTTAATTTTAGTCGTTTCTTTATTTGACAGTTTAATGTTTCCGTCAATTTTGATAGAGCAAATGAATAACACAGTATTCAATCTGACTGGTGTTCGAATGCATTATTCTTAATGGAATTATTAAGTGTAGGTTTATTAATCTCTAGTTAACTGCTGGTTGAGTTTCAACCGACAGTTAACTGGTATTTTGCGTTTTATAATGTCCGGTTTGAGTTTATACCTCCGGTCGACTGAAGGTTGAGATAATAGCTAGTTGAAGTAGTAGTTAACCGAGAGTCTAATCTGTCACATGAAAATCATAACATAACTTCAGTTTCGCACAATTGACCTTTTCCAAGTACGTCATCGTGACGAATTTCTGTCACTGGATAACCTTCAGATTAAATTCTAATATAATCTCAAACCGAATAATACAACACGATAAAACTCATAACACTTGCTTTTCTACACTTTTAAATTATTGTAGTATCCAACACACTAGTACACAAATTTGCCAAAACCAATTAACTTTTGTTCTCGATTTATAATTAAATCAGTAAAAAATGCTATTTCCATCCATCTTTCTGAACGTGATCAGCTGACAACATGGCGCGGGATGACGTCACTTGGAAACGCTCTATGTTTTGCACTTTGTTTCACTATTTTGCACTATCATAAATTCATTGATAGAACCAACCTTCTAATAATCGTGCAACCGGCGTACTTCAATTCCGGATGCTCGCTCCGGCGTAATTCTAATTCAAAATATTGGCTGGAAATGCCCTCCCGCACCGGTCAGAAATTTTCTGCTACTGGCCTAAATAAGTTCATAAATTCGGAGATTGTGCTTTAACAAATTTCGATTTTTGGTCAGCAAGTGATAAATACTTACATAAGTCTATGGAACAACCGAAAAAAAGTTCAAAAGCCCGTTTGAAGGCCAACTTGAAGCACCGATAAGTGGTAGGTACTTTGAATTTTTGTTTGTTCCATAGACTGATGTAGGCACTTATAAGTCTATGTGCTGTTCAAACTGCCTTCGTACAAACTATACGAACAAAATTATCTATTTTAACTTACTTTGTAAAATGTCATCAATTACGGATTATAATTGAAATTTTAATCTTTGTTAATTAATTAAACAGGGTTAAATGATATTGTTTTTTCATATTCCCATTACAGATCACATTAATCCAATTGCAAATAATCCCTTAATGACATACAACACGAATATCTAAAGTAATTTCCTTTGCTATCGTCGTATATATTTGATAAAACCGCAACCTATCAAAATTTCAATTTCCTTCTCATGTCCCTCTCCTGGAGTTTTGTCGATCATCATAGTAAGACGGGTTATCACACGTAAAGTAGGGCTGTATTTGGTGTAATCGTTTTTATCTATCTCTTGTTCAAACTTATTTAATTTATTATAAAACCTTCACCCAAGTAACTACTATTCTCAATCACCCCGGATCCTTTCTGTCATTGGTCTACTAAAATAAATATTATTGTTGTCTTATTTAAAATATTGTAGCGAATAATTATCCATTTCGTTTATGTCAAAATATAATTACAATTCTCTTAGATTTTTCTTTAAAATTTATAATTTCATTGAAAAATATTAATTAGTAAAATTACAAAATTCGTTCAACTTCAAGAAAATACACCCTATCTGACAACACGGCTAAAACTATCACCTATAGTCTATTTCAGAAAGGTATAGAGTAATAAAATGGGGAATTCCGTCCAGTTCGGCTCAATTTCGGTGTCGGCAATAGGCGTAGGTCTTGAAATGGTTTTGTTTGTAATATTAAAATTTCAAGTAATTGCGTAAGAGAATTAGGAAAAGTATGTTTTCTGGCCTGAAGTATCAATATCGAAATATTTTGTAGGGATTACTTAGGTAGTAGATTATACAGTTACGTTTTGCGTTTAACCTTCTATTAGTGCCTCTGCCTAATTCCAACCCTGTTTCAGATTCGGCTCAACCATGCGCCGCAAGGTGCCTTACCCAAAATTTTTAGACCTTTATAAGTATATTTGTTTAGTTTAACGCATCAGTATTTGCTGCTAAGCCGTAAATAGTGTTCACAGTATTATAAGATTAGTAATAAAATGGCGACATTTACACCAACGAAAAGATGTTCCAATAATTCTCCACTATCAGTGAATGAAAAACTTATTATTTTAAATGTACACGATTGCATAAAATACGATTACCCGAAATTTACTGTACAAGAAACTGTCGACCGATGTTCCCGAATGACTGGAGTTGGAAAGTCCACCGTTTTTAAATTATTGCGGGGGAGAAAGATAGCAGGCCAAGTGGAGCCTCCCAAGAAAAGTCCAGACAGACCAGTAAAAGTCCTTGATGAAGACACCAAAAGTTTAATTCGAAGAAAAGTTCACTATTTAAAAAAAGAAATACCCACCCTAGATAAGATTTTAATGGAGCTTGGCCAGGATGACAGTATTCCGTTGATAACCAAAAAACTTTTATGGGCCACTTTGAGAAATATGGATTTTGCCTGGGAAAAGCATAACCGTAAAGCACTTTTACTGGAAAGCGCTGAAATTGTTTGCTGGCTAAGAAGTATAAAGCAGTACAGAACAGAGCAGAAGAAAATCTTTTATCTTGATGAGACGTGGATCAATGAAGGTTATACAGTACCAAAAATGTGGTAAGACAAAAATATAACCAGTGCTCGCCAAGCTTTCATGGAAGGCCTGTCAACGGGTATTAAGGTGCCTTCAGGTAAAGGGAAAAGACTAATAATCGTCCATATTGGAAGCGAAGAAGGTTTGCTAACCTTTCAGTCGTACCATAAGGAAGATTACCACGAAGACACGGATTCGGATGTATTTGAAGACTATTTCGGTGAAATGATAAAATATTTTCCGGCTGATTCAGTAGTAGTTATGGATAACGCGAGTTATCATTCTCGACGCATAGAGAAGACTCCAACTTCATCTTGGAGAAAATAAGAAATTATTGACTGGTTAACCACCAAAAGTATTTCATTTGAAGATAATTTGATAAAAAAAGAACTATTAGCTATAGCAAATTTACTCAAACATCGTTTTATGAAATACGCCGTGGAAGATATAGCAGAAAAACATAGTGTACCTAACTGTGCTGCGCACACCGCCATATCATTGCGAACTAATCCTATAGAACTTATATGGACGCAAGTGAAAGGATTTGTAGCAAGACACAACACGACATTCAAAATGAAACACGTTAAGCTACTGTTTGATCAAGGCATTAAGGAACCAGAGAACTGGCGAAAAGCAGTCCAGCATGTCATTAAAGAAGAGGAGAAAATGTGGGATCTTGACTATTTGATCGATCGAACCGCCGACCCGTTAATTATAACGTCAAGAGGAGATGACAGTTCCTCAGATGACGAAGCATATTATGATTTTTTATTATTTAATTTCTGTATAATGTATTTTTTGTATAATGTTCAATAAAAAATAAGTGTACCTAATACTATGCACATAATGCCTAATTTTTATTCTGTTAAAATAAAATTCTTTCCTTTTTACGAGTATCCTACCGGCACGCCTTTGGCACACTATTTTCAGTGTTTGTGAATGGATAACAATAGGCTAAACCCATATATTGACCCCAACCCGGGTGGTACTACTTGATAAAAAGATAGAATTTCACAATGAAATCAATGCCAAACTATGAAAGTGGCTTAAATATTCGTTGGGTCACGCTGTGCTCCCTTTGCATACCTATTGAGGTTTTATTACTCTATACCTTTCTGAAATAAACCATAATCACACCACAATCCTAATTTGTGGCCTTAGTTATCTAGACATGTTTCTAGCATTCGCGAAAACAAGCAAAGGGTGCGACACCTACCGTTAAAATTTTATAACCTTGGAATGGGGAAATCAAACCAAATCGCCATTAGAGTACGTGTATAGTGAGCAAAGTATTAATATCTTTTTCTTGATTTCTAGAAGAGTTTGGAGACGTTTGTTGTATCAGAATACTTATTTAGACTCTAATAATGACCAGCAAGTGCAAGAATATAAAGATGCAAATGCAGACCCAAAATTATGCCAAGTGTGGCAACCTATTTCCAAATACATGTCAGTGTGTATCAGGCACTTCTTAGAAACAGATTAAAAAGGTATTTTCACTCATTTCAATAAAATATTTTGATGTTCAGTGTTATGTAATGCTTTGAATACCTGTTCGCCTTCCAATGTATTTAAAAATGTCCGCCAAACTAATTTTAACAAGCACCATCTTTCGCACAAAACACCTTTACCGCTCAAAATTCGAAATTGAACCAAATGGACAGAGACAAACAGTAACAGAAATGGATGTGTTTATCGTTTTCCCCATTCCACTGACAGCTTTGACATAATACTGCAGCGCCCACTATCGGAAAAATCTCCGCGATGGACAGAAAATCCGCGATTTTTTCGGGTTAAAGGCCTTTGCTGCCAGGTCTATTTCGACAACTTGATTGCAACTAGCGCTTCAGGTTGATGGGTTTGGAACCTAATTTTTTTATTCAAGGTCATTCTATAAACTTACACTTCTATAGGTTTGTCTGTTTCGTGCCTATAATTGTCAATTGGAAATGATTATCTATGCTTGAACTATGGAGGGTAGAAGGAAGGAGCACCATCTTGTATGGGTGACAAGTTGAAAAAGTGTCCACCTGTAAACAGCAAATTATAATTCGAAGATTCACCGAATTAGCGCTCGTGTAGCTAATGGAAATGATGTGAATTTAGTGTTATAAACCGAGTGAAGTGTGCTGGGTTGAAAAATTTAGTATTTTTCGTGACTTGTGTAATTGAGAAATATGCAGTATTTAAAATCTCAATTATTTACGTAGTATTTCCTTTTTTAATTTTGAATCTTACTCTAATAATTCATGGCGCTATTTTTAAAATCTTTCCACTTGCTACTATGGCGCCACCTTAATTTGCTTCCTTTCGATGGACACTTTTCAATACATTCAGATGGTGCTCCTTCCTTCTACCCTCCATAGCTTGAACCTTTTCTAAATATTTACAAAATTTAAGTATTTTCTTTCTTCTTTTTATCTAAAATAGTATTTCATTTATTTTGAGATAATAACCTTTGAATTTTAATGTCATAGCATTTATTAGTGTTAAAAAAGGATCGCGAAGTTTACCACAACCTAAAATTCTAAAGCTATTTCCATCCTTGTAAATTGGTTTATCGTAGAAAAAACCTTGTGTGTAATTCTTTGCTACTTTCGATAAATTGCTACTTTTAGATCTCACTTTTTTGTAGCATTTTCTGCTGTATCAACTTCACCGATGCGCTAGGTAGATACTGCTACTCGTATTATCAGTCTACAAAGTTAACTTAATAATTCGTGTATGCTCTTAACTTTATTTCAAAAATTAGGTTACACCTGTTAACAAATTATACATTTTATAAAAGACAATCGAACAATTTTATCACATGTTGTGTTTTTGAGTTGTGTAGTTATCCAAAAACCCACTGGATGAGTGTGTATTTTATCTGACTAATACCGTCGGAATAGGGAAATTTCTGTAGGGAAACTCGCTTCCATGCTTCCATCGATTTGCGGACGAAGGTAGTTTTGTCACCAGTTGAAAAGCGCATGCGCCAAAAACAGCCCCTTCATCTCGTAAAGTATCGGAAAAGTATCTTCTCTAAAACAAAATACAATATTTATGCAATGCCCGAATAGTATAATCTAAAATATTATCCAGTTGGTACTCTATTGTTTGTTAGAATTCGTAAAAATAACAAAATAAAGCCAGATATGCATTCACTAAGTAGATAGAGGTGCGTTATTTTAATTTCCGATTATATCCGATCTTTACATGTGGTGGATTCGGCGTTTTTTGGCATTTGCATTTGCAGATTTACTTCGTCAGCTGTTCTAGATGGAATACGGTGTTTATCGTGGCTAGACAAGTTATAATATCGGGAATATTTATTAAAATGTGTCGTGACAAGTGGTTTTTTGCAGTTTTTGTATAAAGGTGAGTCAGTTTTGTTTTGTTTTATTCAAGAACATGATATCTTGTTTTGTTCTGGTTTAACAACAAAATATGACAATTTATTTTAGAACATGACTACTTTTTCATTGAAGCTTTTTATTACAAAACGTCGTGGATATTTTAAAATTATTAGTAGGCATTTATTCATTGCCAAAGTATATTTTTTCTCCTCTTCATTGTTATTGATAATTGAAATGTTTAAGCAAAGATCCAATGAAATTATTGATAATAATTTACAATTTATTGGTTTATCATTGGAAAATGATTTTCAAGTAATGATATACAGGGTGTTCTATTAAAAAAAGATAGGTAATATAAAAATTTTTAGATTATTATTTTCAAATTTCCCAATCTTCTATTTGTTGAAAATCTAAAGATCAGTATATAATGACTTTTGATAAAATAGGTATAAACAAACAAATCCGATAGTAACAAATTTCTGGAAGCACTGCAATTATCGTAATGTTTGCGTGGAAAATCAATTTTTATATTTGATTATATTTACTCATTATAAGCTAACGGTCCCTTCTGACAATCGATAATATTAATAATTTCGTAACTAAATTCATATTTCGAATTATATTTGTTCTTGAAAATATTGAGTCATTGTGCAGAAAAATTTTTTACAAAAATTTTTATACTTCCATATGCTTACAATGCCAACATTAATAGGTAGGTACTATTTTTTTTGTCGCTGACCTTAAAATTTTATAGAACGGGCATTAGAAGTTTACTTAAAAATTCAAATGCCGCGCCATTTTCAATCATTTTTGTGCCGTACGATGTTCGGACAACAACTCATCTTATAAAGTACGACCAGACATCTACATCGCTGCCAAAGCAAAATAAAAACTAAAGTGATCCAATTTGAGAATTTCGCATTGGCACCAACTAAGTTGGTTTGTTAGTTGTGCGGTCCACTGTGTCGTTAAAATGATTTACAAATTATTTGCGACAGTGGCACCCTGTCTTGTGTTTAGATGTAGAGGGTTGGCCAGCCTTTAAACTATTTATTTTCAAACGCGTAATAGTTTTGATTATGATGAATAGTTACTATGTAATAGTAATATTAAAAATAATAATAATAATAAAAATAAAATCATATATGTATGTAAAAAAAATAAAAAATATACGCATTACCTAAAAAATGTAACACTCCTAAAAAACATAAAAATAACCAATAATTAAAAAACTAAATGTTCCAAAAAAAAATTGAAAAATCATCATAAGAAATAAATTAATGATATATTGTTAAAAAAAATTTAAATACTATACACACTTATATAAATAACGATTCTAAGAACAAAATGTACAAAAAATAAATTCAAAATCTTTCATAATCTTACTGCTTACATTATCCATTGAATAACTGTAATATACTTCACCTGTATTTCCAAAAATACCTTCTCTACATATTCTTGCATATCTGTGCAATTTTATTCATGAAATTGCTTAAACTGCCGACCTATCTAGTCGATACAGCGCTTGTCCCTTGGGATGGCATCTACCTTTTACTGATGAGGCGCAAATATGCCGAGACGGGTCTACAAGTGATTTTGTCCCTTCCAATTACAAACCAGAATGGTTGGTTAGATCTTGCAGATATATCAACCCCGTTTAACTTAGAAGAGTAATTCAATGTCTTCCGACGACTCTCATTATTACCTATTGTCCGAAATATAGATAACTCAAGTGGTTGGCGATTTATAACCTTTTTATATTTCTGGTCGTACTTTACCATAATTTGTCTAGGTAAGGTTTGGTTAGGCAAGATTTAGTTAGGATTGGTTAGGTTTGGTATTCCAGTTTTTTTGATATTGTGAGATATGCACTTTGATCTGTGTCAGTTGGTCGGGAAACGATACGTATTGAATTTGTAAACATATAACTTACATTTTTCATGGAATAGCTTTTGCATCCTCTATTTAAAATTTCATTGGATTATTCAGAAATCTGGTAACACTGGTAAATATGACATTTTTGGATGGATTTATTATTTGGAAATCTATGATTTTGGGCTTTTTAAGAATAATTGTTTTCATTTTTTTTACCCCACCCAGCACCCCTTTCCACTACCTATCCCGTAAAATACGCCTTTCCGACAAATTTTACTTTATATACACATTAATTATAAAAGCAATTCCTATAGATCAGCAATTGTCTGCAACACATATAAATGCTGGCGAAATTACCAAACATGTGTGGTCATATTATGGCCGTTATACTAAAAATATTATCCTATATTGCATAGTCAGACAAGGTTGCCGGCCATACATATTGCAATAAAAATATTGCCCTTAGCCTGGACAAAATATGTTTATCCATGAAAGAGCCAAAGGAGAAAAAAAATTTTAAATAATTTAAAAATTCCACCCTGTACCTATTGAATGATATTATACACAAACATTTTGTTGATTTATGTTTATGTTTAGATTATTTTTTATAAATAATCTGGATCATATTTCCATTCAACCGCGTAAGTACCAGATTTCTGTTATCCAAACAGAGATTACATTTTATCATATATTTTGATACGTGTTCTTACATTTAAGCCTTCCATGTACAGTTGAATTACGTTATTGAGTTATTAAACATGCTTTAGATAATTTTTATATAATGCAAATAATTAAGGCAATGGACCAACAAAACAAAATAAAACAATCACTATTTTCACTATATCTTTAGTATACTAACGATATTTTAACTTTCTTTTTATCGTTAATGAGATACAGGATGTTGAATGTTTTTATTATTTCAATAGAAGCAATAAAATTGTGATAAACATAAACATAAAAGTAGTAAATTTAGTAAAAAGTAGTAAATAATAAAAGTAGTAAATTTCAGAGCAAATGTTCAAAACGTGCACCTCCAACTAAAATACAAGCATCCGCTTCATTGCCGAAAAAGCGATGCGATTTTGAAGATCTTGTGAATTTGAGATCGATATTGTGTAGCACAGCAGGTAGTCGTTAATCCGATAACAATAGCACAGTATAGTACTCTTTTCATCGAAAAGCGAAAAGATAATGCCTAATAGTAGGATTATTTTAAAACTGAAATGTTTGGCTGGTGAAATAATATTTGAGACTATTTTTTTAATTAATCTATAATTTATTTGTGCTTCGGAAGATATACTTCCGAATTATTATTTTTCAAGTTAAAAGTATTTTTCACGATAAATGGTTGACCCCCTTATCTATAGATATTTTAATCTGATTGTGTAAATATAAAAAGAGCTTTCATTGCTTGATTTCCTTTGCCTGACCTGTACCTACCTACCTACTTTATTTCCAATGCCCTTTTTATATCTAATATATAAAATTCTCGTATCACGGTGTTTGTAATTAAACTCCTCCGAAATGGCTCGACCGGTTCTCATGAAATTTTGTGTGCATATCGGGTAGGTCTGCGAATCGGTCAACATCTATTTTTCATCCCCCTAAATGTTAAGGGTGGTCCACCCCTTAATTTTTTATTTTATTTTTTAGACAAAATTTTTTGTTTTTATTTTTTTAGGATACAGCATTCAAAAATATATACAACGCTAAATGTTCACCCTTCTACGATCATCCCCTATTTTTTATTTGTTAATTATAAACTATAATTTTGTCATGACTTGAAATAAAAAATTTAATGTTATAAATGAAACTAACTGTTTGAAACTCTATGAAAATTATAATAATGTTATACAATAATTATCATAATTTTTTCATTAAATAGTGGAATTAATTAGAAACAGTTAGTTTCATTTATAACATTAATATGAGTAGATTCCACAAAGTAAGGGTCCAAACAGTAAATTCAAATAAAAAATTTCACATTGTTCTTAATTTTCACCCTTATACGCACCTCCAACTAAAATACAAGCATCCGCTTGATTGCCGAAAAAGCGATGTGATTTTGAAGATCTTGTGAATTTGAGATTGAGGTTGTATAGCACAGCAGGTAGTCATTAATCCGATAACAATAGCACTGTATAGTACTCGTTTCCTCGAAAAGCGAAAAGATTATGCCTAATAGTATGATTATTTTAAAACTGAAATGTTTAGCTGGTGAAATAATATTTGAGACGATTTTTTAATTAATCTATTATTTATTTGTGCTTCGGAAGATATATTTCCGAATTTTTATATTTCAAGTTGAAAGTATTTTTCACGATAAATGGTTGAACCCCTTATTTATAAATATTTTAATCTGATTGTGAGCTTTATTGATTGTTTTCCTTTGCCTGACCTGTACTGCACCTACCTACTTTATTTCCGATGCCCTTTTTATATCTAATACCGGGTGTCCCAGAAGTTTCTGACCCATTTTAATTGCAAAAATCTAGGAACTCGGAAACGATAAGGAGGTGCGGTTTTGGATGAACAATTTCTTTTTGTATAAAGTGTTTTCAGTATAAATGTGTAATTAATGAAATCTTATATAGGGTGTTTTAAAAAAATGGTACTTTTTAAATGCATATATCGTCTATTTTTTTAATAAAACACCCTATATATTTTTATTCTATCTAAAAGCTGAACTCTTCCCCTCTCCGAAAATGTATAATTTGTTGAAGTTTATGTTAAAAATGAGTAAGTTATTTGGTTTTTAATGATGATTGTTTATTAGATAAAGATGTCAGACACATACGTTTTAAGTGTTGTCCATTTTGATCTATACATTTTTACAACCTGAACAAAAAGTAATCGAAAAGAATTGCGTAACATTTCCGGGGTAATTTCTTGTTCTAGAGTCTCTGGAATAGGATTATAATATCTATCTTTGATAAAAAAAACATATAAAAAGGTCTGGAATCGTCAAGTCAAGACAAATCATACGCCTCTAAATGCCTACTTAACAGCCTATCATTAAAAATCAAATAACTTGAAGAAAAGAAAGGTTCAGCACTCAGATAGAATAAATATATATATAGGGTGCTTCATTAAAAAAATATACGA
The DNA here is from genome assembly GCA_947563755.1 of Lochmaea crataegi. Classification (NCBI taxonomy): domain Eukaryota; kingdom Metazoa; phylum Arthropoda; class Insecta; order Coleoptera; family Chrysomelidae; genus Lochmaea; species Lochmaea crataegi. The sequence goes on from OX387424.1 coordinate 62,849,835, forward strand.
TATTTACATTTAAAAAATACCATTTTTTAAAAACACCCTATATAAGATTACACTACTTGAACATTTATACTGATATAACTTTATATAAAAAGGAATTGTTCATCGAAAACCGCACCCCCCTGTCGTATCGGAGTTCCGAGATTTTTGCAATTAAAATGGGTCAGAAACTTCTGGGACACCCGGTACATAAAATTTTCGTGCCACGGTGTTTGTAATTAAACTCCTCCGAAATGGCTCGACCAATTCTCATGAAATTTTGTGTGCATATCGGGTAGGTCTGCGAATCGGTCAACATCTATTTTTCATCCCCCTAAATGTTAAGGGTGGTCCACCCCTTAATTTTTTATTTTATTTTTTTAACAAAAAAATTTGTTTTAGTTTTTTTATGATGCAGCATTCAAAAATATATACAACCCTAAATGTTCACCCTTCTACGATCAACCCCTAATTTTTATTCGTTAATTAAAAACTTTAATTTTGTCATGACATGTTTTCCTTCGCCTACCTACTTTATTTCCAATGCCCTTTTTATATTTACATATAATGGGATTAAAATATTTATGGATAATATAGAAAATGGGAATTTCGGGATAATAATTTTTAGTATCGTCTCAGAATTTTAGTTTGTAATAAACATTTCACTCCGAAAATATTCTTGTGTTTAAAACTAAGTATGTGGCGTCCTAGGGTGAAAAAAGTTCATTTATCGCCGGATGCGAAGCGAATTGTGAAAAATGTGTTTGAATCATTGAAATATCGAGGTTATAGTATAACCGATGCAGCAAAAGGAACATGTAAGTCGACCAAACCCCAATATCCACAGTAAAAGACATTATCAATAAGCCAATACATAAACGAAAAATACGAAGTGACGCTAATAAAGCCAAATGTGTTGACCAAATGCAAAAGGATATAATTCGAAGAACGATATATTTTATTTGAAACATTTTTTGATAATATCTACCAATTAGATTGAAAATTCAGTGATTTTTTTCATAAAATAAATTTAATTTAGTATTTAGTTTTAGTATCTAAATTTTACCGACTACGGATCTGTTACTGTTTAGTATAAAATGAGGGATTTATAAAGTTTTATTATTAAATCCTTAATACCAGATGCCGAGTCAACGAATTATTGTGAAACGTTCTTTAATTCTGTTACTTTGCTATTGGCATTTGAAGTTGCAGTTTTTTCAATTTACGCGGCCATTTTTTCAATCATTATTCTTTGCTCTTATCGATAAATTAACCAATGATCGGTTTACCTTGGAACGTAATAATAATCGCATTAAACTTAAGAAACTTATTAGACATGTTTATAGTTTATAGGAACTTTTCGTCTTAAGAACGACGAATCGCTCAAAACAATATTACATATTACTTTGGAAACACTCCGTATAATACGAGAATCGAGAAAATTTTCGTTTGAGAAAATAATGTAATATAGGAACTCATATTAGTATTTTAACTAGAATACCATTTTATACAAATAGGGAAAATGCAATATACATGAAAGAAATCCTTTCGATATCCGGTAGCTCTCAAACAGAATATTACATTTCATTTCATGGTTTTATTGGCTCATGTTTCGGGTTCTTTATTTTGACCAGAACCTTTACGGATTCCTGTGAAACAGGAAATAAAATTCCTTCATACTCATGCTACAGGGACTGACTATATGATTTTGGGGAAAAGCAAAATATTTTCTGTAAAAATATACCCATACGCAGGATAGTAGTGAACATCTGCAGGATTATACAATGTACCAAGTCTGAGGTTGGTAGGTAGCGGTTTTTTGAGGTATTCTTGAAAAAGTGAATCGCGTCTTCTTCAAAGGGCCCAAGCTTCCTTAGGAGGAACTCTAGGGTTGGATGAAGATAAATGCACATCTAGTAAGTATATTTTCTTTTATATTTTGCATATAGAGCTAGAAAAAAAAAACAGTAGATAACTTTTAAACACTATTGTATTCTCCACGAAGACAAATGCATTTTTGCATCCTTTGGAACCAATTCTGGAAGCAGTTATTCCACTCGCTTGTTGGTACATTCAAAATAGAGTTTTTGAAGGTGTTGTCTGCATCTTTTGCGGACTGGTACCTTTTATCACTCAGTTAGGACTTAGGCCGGGACTGTATGGAGGATGGTCCAACCTTTCGACGTTTCCTTGCTTTAAAAACTCAATTGTTCTTCGAGCTATGTGTGAACTTGCATTGTCTTGGTGGAGGATCATTCGTCGTTGGGGGTTGGTTTTTCGAAACTCAGCAATTACTTCCGGCAAACAAATCGATATGTACCAATCAGCAGTAACAGTTCTTCGATCTTGTAGAGGAATTGTTGCTACATGGCCCACTTTTGAGACAAATGTCACCAAAATCTTTTTGGAAACGGATAACTTTCGTCGGTTTTGGTTCATCTTGGAACACCCAAACAGCCGACTGACGTTTATTCTCGGGTTCATAAGAGTAAATCCCAAATTCATCACCACTGACAATACTGTTAAACTGGTTTAGAGTTTTTTGACACCGATTGACCCTAATTGCTTCCTGTTTTTCCGTCAACAGATAATTCTTCATGGGTGATTGCTGTTGTTGGTGGACCTCTTCTTGAATCATCTCTAAGATTAATCCGTCCACGTTTAAATTCTCCATACCAACGAGAAATTATCGACTGATCGACAGAAATCAACCCGGCAAGGCATTCTTCTTGGGCGAAAATTTTCTCGGCTTAATACCATTTTTCGACTGACTCATCAACTTTAAAAATTCAGTTAGGTACAGCTTTAAGCGAAGCGGTCTGAAACTATGTTGTTATATGCAACAATTAAAAGACAACCCACGTAGATTCTGGACCCCTTGTACATTTTAGTGCAAAGTTTATTTTTCCATTCTCTTGATTTTCTCCAGCCATTTTTGAGCTGCAGTTGAGAATATCTTATTTTCTTTATAAGTACTCTTATATTTAAATAAGCAAAAATAACATCGTGTTTGAAAAATTTGTCTTCGAAATATTCTTTGATTCAAGGAGAATACTTAATTGGAAGCGACATTGCGGCGTACGGTGATGGAAAACGAATAACGTTGCTGACTCATACCGATAAAGTATAAAGGGAATTTTTCCAGGAAGTCTTCAGAATTGGCTCCAGTATGGTTTGCTATTTTACAAAAATATATTTGTTGAATAGATGCCAACAAATTATATTTAACAGAAAATCAATTATTAATTTTATGCGGTATTTGACAAATACGTGAATATCTCGGAAAGCGCGGATGCGCTCTCCAGTGATGCAAACCATACATTCTCTGGTACATAGCTGAAATGTATGCGATCCTGTACAGTGTGTCACATTTTGGATGATACTGCAGGATTTCTCGCCTATTAATAAAGATAAAGAAGGTAGCTTTGATAGTCACAAACCATGAAAAAAAATTTCAAATTAAAATATTGGAAATTTTTCGAGTTATGACGTTTTTTCTGTAAAACACACTTTTTTGGGGGGGGGTGCAAAAAGACATTATTGCGATTTCCGGCCAACGTTGAGTTCCTAGAATAAAAAGTTGATTATAAAAGTTGTAGATCTTGAGAAAATCTACAACTTTTACATCGGTGACTTTTCCACATAACCTCAAAATTAGCTCGAAAAACGCAAAAAACTGCATTTTTCGTTTTTTATTTTTGGTTTCGTTCAAAAATGTTCGAATTTGATGAAAATTTAGTAGAAGGTAGTTTTGATAGTCACAAACCATTAAAAAAATTTCATATTGGAAATTTTTCGAGTTATGACGTTTTTTCGGTAAAAAACCCTTTTTTTGGTGGGGTGGAAAAAGACATTATTGCGATTTCTGGTCAAAGTTGAGTTCCTAGAATAAAAAGTTGATTATAAAAGTTGTTGATCTTGAGAAAATCTACAACTTTTTCATTAGTGACTTTTTCACTTTTTTTAGCTCGAAAAACTACATTTTTCGTTTTTTATTTTTAGTTTCGTCAAAAATTGTTCGATTTCGATGAAAATTTGAGAAAAGGTGGCTTTGATAGTCACAAACTATGGAAAAAAATTTCAAATTAATATATTGGAAGTTTTTCTAGTTATAATGTTTTTTCGGTAAAAAACACTTTTTGGGGGGAGCAAAAATACATTATTGCTATTTCCGGCCAAAGTTGAGGTTCTAGGAAAAAAAGTTGAATATAGAAGTTGAAGATCTTGGAAAAATCTACAACTTGTTCATTAGTGACTATTTTACATAACCTCAAAATTAGCTCGAAAAACGCAAAAAAATGCATTTTTCGTTTTTTATTTTTAGTTTCGTTAAAAAAAGTTCGATTTTGGTGAAAATTTAGTAGAAGGTAGCTTTGACAATCACAAATCATGAAAAAAAATTTCAAATTTAAACATTGGAAATTTTTCGAGTTATAACGTTTTTTCGGTAAAAAACACTTATTGGGGAGGGGGGGAGGGTGGAAAAAGACATTATTGCGATTTCTGTCCAAAGTCGAGGTCCTAGAATAAAAAGTTGTAGATCTTGAGAAAATCAACAACTTTTTCATTAATGACTTTTCCACATAACCTCAAAATTAGCTCGAAAAACGCAAAAAACTGCACATTTTTCGTTATTTATTTTTAGTTTCGTTAAAAAAAACGACATCATTTGACAACGTGATTAAAAAATCACGATATCGCTCATCACTATAGATAACGCCACTTGCCGCTACCACTAAAAATCCCGTATCGCAAAGTATCGATACACTACAAATGTATCGATACTTGGAATGCATCGAAAAACATAGTATCGTTATAAAATATCGAGTATCGGAAGTAAAAGTATCGCGCATCCCTACTTTTCGCTATCGACTGTCTTCGAGGCAAGACCTACCTTTTTATATTTTCTTATAATTTTACCTAAATTGCTGTGGTAAGCACAGCTGCTAGGGTACCTTTAATATCTCAAAGATACCGTTAGGATACTTCTAAGACAGGGCCTATTTTCAACTGAGTTGGGCCCTAGGCACCATCAAATTTTCGGGCCCTGTCTTGCTCCGTATATTGGAATGTAATCAATAGGCTTAAAGATTCTGTTTTAATTTTTGTTATGAGGACGAATTTTTTTGATAAGCTGTTTGACTTCAATTGGGGGTCAGGTGTCGGGCATATTTGATATGTTTTTATAGCTTCTCTCTACGCTTTGCAAATTAAGATTGTGGAATAAAAAAAGCTCTTATTGTATATTATGAAATCGCATTTCTTATAGTAGTATTATTGTTTTTGCATTTTTTTATGATTTTATGCTCGCCGTTTCGGGCCCTCTGATCATTGGGCCCTAGGAACGGGCCTAGTAGGCCTAGTGGTAAAATAGCCCCTGTTCTAAGATAACTAGAATACCTGCTAGGACATCTCTAAGACACCAAGACACCTCAACTTAAATTGGCAGACGACCCATCACTGGGATACCTCCAGGCCATGTTTCCCATCCACCCTTCCGGAGGAAAGTAGATAAGTACCATAAAAAGTACAGGCCACATTTTTCAATTCATTGGCGGAAATAAAATTAATGTTTTAATTTCTTTTTGTTTTATTTCGAATCCACCCGGCTTTAAGAGCTGTAGTAGGGGATCGTGTCCGTGTCCGGGCTAACGTGAGTTTTTAATTTTTTTAAATAAATAAATATCTTAATTAAATTCTACACGGTGTATCTACCTTTTTCACCTTAGTTTTCTTCTTTTTCAAATTTATTTTTGTTCTTTCGTCGACGTCTAAAAGGTAGTGGCGCCCTAAAGCTTCTTACAGTATGGCATACCTAGTGCAGCAAGCACTAACATGGAGTTGAACCACCCTTGAGAAGAGTCTCATGTCGTCATCTTTCTCGAGTGGCCACTCTAGCGCCCAAGTAGTAGAAGATACAGGGCGATTTTGAAAATATGTTCTTTTGAGAATGCCCTATTACAAAAGTTGTCAAAAAGGTAAGAACGCTATCTTTGCGTAGAATTCAGTGGCATGCTCATGGTTTCTTTGGTACCGATTTCAGGATAACACCCTGTATATTTGACTTTTTTCCCGTTTAAAATGATGTATGAAAAATTATTAATATCTAAAATCAACAAATAAAATGTAGCTTATTCTATACTTATATAATAGTCTAGACCTCAAGTTGAAAATGGTGAAAAATAGAGATACGGCTCCTAAAAATATGCTTGTTAGAGCTCATTAGATTCGGAATTATGTCTAGAAAGATAAAATGTATCGAGAGAGTTTATTAGCAATTAAAAAATTTCAAAAGCTATAAACAAATGAAGAAAAAAAGGTATTTCGTTTTTTGCCGATATCTCGAAAAATTTGAGAAATAAAAAATTTGTTCTTAATGATGAGGAAATTTCTAATCGAAAAGTCCAAATTTTTGTATCTATGTCTCCATTATTTATTATTTTAATTCGACGATGGAAATAGGTCTCCGCCCGTCATTTTGGGTATGCACGCTTCTCGTCAAAAGCAAATAGGACACATAAAAATTTTTTTTAAGGTATTAATTGTTAATTTAAAAATTTGAAATAATTATGGTGTATTCTGAACACTTCAAAGAATTCATTGCCGATGGAAAAGATTCTTAAAGTTAACTTTTCTACAAGCTAGGCAATTGTTAATTAACAAAATTTTCTCGAACTTCCTTCTTTATTGTAAACTAAAGAAAATGTTTAAATAATTATCTTAAAAATGTTTCGCATCGTGGAGCCCTTCCTATATACATACCTAACAAGACCAGGTCGTAAAAGTGTAAAAAATGTTATTACTTTGTTTATGTTAATTAAAAAAAAGTGACAGTTACACTTTGGCATACGAGATTTTCTATACATACAGAAAATTGCTAAGGGAAAAACTAATTACAGTCTGTTTGAAATAGACAACAATTACCGAGTTGGGAGGAATTAGAGTTTTCATTTGTGAAAAATAGTGATAGTCTCCGGTGTGAATTGACTCAAATGCTAACAAACCATCTTTCAAAAACCCATCTGTACTTCCAAAATGCGTAATTATCAGTGGTTTTCCTTTTCCATTTTCATTGCGAAAATCCCTTATTGATCGCAAATAATTCCGTCTCCAACGTACAATTTCATCTTTTTCGATTAAAAGCGACTTTCTGTTTACTTTTTCCCATTTAAAATTCATCTTTCGCAGAATTTTCCACAATTTATCTCTTCCAATTTCAGAAATAATGGCGAAACCCAAATAAGCAATTATTGAGTCAGGACCAATTTTCGTGAAAAGAACTTCACATGATTTTAGGATATTGCTTAAATATAAAATTCACAATTATTGAGATTTTTAGAATCACAAGCAGGTATGCCCTTGGAGAGGCCGTTTCACAAGGGTTTTGAATGGTTGAAAATTGTTTTTCTTTTTTTGCTTATAAAATATTAATGAAAACATTGTGTAATGAAATCCCAGTTCATACGCATTCAAAGGCACCTAAACCAACTCAATCAAAAGTTTTCGTCGTTTTAATGACGATGTAAATTATTCCGGACTATGTTTGTATGTGAACGTAATATGAATTAAAATCAATCGCCTATCGATTATTTTTTATGTATATAAAAGTAGTGCGACGAGAAACAACGTTGATATTAAACAATTTCAGTTTTTCCCATCAAACGTTTCCATATTTTTTTTGTACTCATTGCTTTTAAATGCCATATTTGACAGTTATCGCCGGAGTGCGGAAAAGTGTATTTTACGCATCCGGATGTTTTTTACTTTTCCTCAATTTGCTTTAAACAGTTGGCAACAAAAGTATCAAACATAGGTTATGTTACACACACCAATCCTTAAAATTTTCATAACGGTCGGCTTTTTTTAGGAAGCAAGCTAGAAATTGCTTTTTCAGCTTTTTTTCTAATTTCTGGAGGTTTATTATTAGCTTCAATATCACTGCTATCACTCTCAATCATTTTGATAAATTCAATTTTTGAAAGTTGTGGAACGTGTCAAATAATTTAAATTTGACATTTGTACATATATCATGTTGAACACTGCTTACACTACCACTACACCAACACTAACACTTTACACTATCTTACGCGCGTTTCGATAACCAAGTTATCTTCTTCAGAGACTGAAGGTAAACTGAAGATAGTGTATAGTGTTAGTGTTGGTGTAGTGGTAGTGTAAACAGTGTTCAGTGTCAAGTATCGCCAACGGTTCCAGAATTCCCAACTTAGATATATCATGTTACCAACTGTCAATATAAAAATAAATTAAATAGAATTTATATTTAAATTTTATTTTTATTTCAAATTATTCGTTACAAAAAACATTGTACCTAACTTTTTTGGGAAGGAATTTTTCGCATGAGCACTTTGTTTGCAATTTAGTCCCAAACACGTTAGGTAAATAACTATTTCAATCTCCTGTCATTTAAACGTATTTTAATTTCCACTTTTTTCAATTATCTTTTTTTTTGCTGAAAGAGTTTTATTAATGTTGTGCGTCCATTCCAATCATTCCAATTCGACAAAAAATATAACTGCAACGAACTAAAATACTAATTTTTTCATACCCCGTAAATGTATACCGTGAACTAGAGCCTAATTCCAGTGGAGAGGTATCAGGGGTTCGTAAGCTTTTATTGTGTAATTAAAATTAGGGGTCGTGCGACTTAATCGGATAATTAGGAACCGAGAAAATTCGAAAAAGTAGAAAAATGAGTCATTTTTTTGAAAATTCATTTTAAGAGTTGAAACTTTGTATAAAAGAAGTTCTTCATATGCACTTTATATTATGTGCGAAGAGCAGACGCCAGGCGACGGTCAATACAATTTTTGATGTTATAATTTAGAGAGTGTCTGGATTCGTTACCGATAGTCCGATCTCTAATTTTAAAACGGTTTTAAAAAGTATAGATGTAGAGCAACAAAACTTATATTTTCGATTTGTAATAAAATGATGCGGAGTCGGCAAAAAATGCCCGATTTATCTATAAAAACCATTGAGATTGCTCCAGTACTTTTTACGTTATCTGAAAAAAACTTTTAAAAAATTCGTTTATTTCGTTTTCAATGCTTATAACAAATTACTGAAAAATATTTGCGTGTCCAAAATATATAAAAATTGTGTTTTATATTATGGACACAAACAACATTCCGCAAAGTATGACAAATCAGAATTAACCGAAAATACAAAAAAAAAACACGTGGAAGCACTCGAGTAAACAAGGGAATAATCAGTGCGATTCTGTTCGCAAATAGCAATATTGTTATAGAAAATATACCGCTATCATAGCAACTTTCCAAAAAAATGGTATTCTGATCATCATGTTGAGCAATATATGACCTGTCAATTTTAAAGATATCTTGTTATTTACCTTGCTATCTCAGCAAACTCATTTTTGTACTTGCTAAAGCTTTTTAAAAATTATGAAATCCACTTTTTTCATTACTATTTTTTTTCAGGAATTTGAGAATAATTAAAATAGATGAATTGTGAATGAATCTTATTTTGATAGTTTATTTATAATATAATTTGTGGAGGAACCATTAAATTGCAGTTTCGTCTAATTAGGGATAACAACCTTAGATATACTGTGATCTGTTAACGCATTGACAATTTTTCTGAATGCTTCTACCCAAATGAGAAATGGCAATATAGCATTTAAGATACCTCAGCAATTAAATCATTAAAACAACGCCGACAAAAGTACTAAATCAAAATCAAATCACTATTAAGAACCACGTGTTTTACAGAAAACGCTTTTATATCTCAGGGCGACTGACATATAACGTAACGTGGACTTGCCCTATACAACAAAAAATCTAGATTTATCGAACAATTTTAAACTCGGTTAAAGTCAAAATAATTCGTCTTCTTTTGTTATTAAATGCCGAAATACAGTGTTGCCAGTACTTAAATTCAAGCTTCTGGCAATAACATTGCTATTGACAAAACCATTAACCATTCTTGCTAAAAACGCAGGAACAGAATACCCAATTTCTTCACCATATAACCATAACAATATTGTTGATACATGCAACAATGTTTTCAGCAAAATAGCACTTATTGGCTGTTTTAATGGTATACTTTCGTTATTTGTAGCATGGACGCACGCGCAGTACCGAAAACATACTCTTCGACGTCACAACCAATAGCAATGCGTTTACAAAAGCTTCAAATAATTTGATTTTTCGGCATGTTAAATTCGTTATAGTGTTTGTTTGTGACAATTCAGTCGTATTCATGCAATATATTCTTATATTTTTGCTAATTAAAATTTTGGCCAAGTTCCCTATTATTCTCTAAATTTTCTACATAAAAGGTACTCTTTGTTAAACTCACATAGTATCGATTTCAAGAAGAATATTTAAGAAATCGATAAAACCATATTTTATGATAAACATCTGTAATTGTTCAGTATGCTCGAAATATAAATAGCGCACGAACAGTATAATAGAGAAAAGGGATATATATCATAATAATTCCTCCCCTTCTGCGGTCTAAGGACTCTAAATGTTACATATATAGAGAGATAAAAGATTTATAGTAAAAGTTATTTCTTTAAACTGAATTTAATACGAATTATATTTTTATATTAACATAAAAAACAAGAAACAAACGACGATATGAAACAGTGGCGGACTTCCCATAGAGGAAAGTACCACAGGCCCTAGCTTGGTCCAGGCTTGGCCCAGCGTTGGTAGAAGTCTGGAGTGATAACGATGGGCCAGGCTTGGTTGCCTGGACTAGGCCAGGCTTGATTGACAAGACTGGACCAGGCTCGATTGCCAGGACCGGACCAGGTTTGGTTGCCAGACTGGGCCATGCTCAAGTACCAGGAGTGAGCCAGGCTCTATTGCCGGGAATGGACCAGTTTCGGTTACCAGGACTGGGTCATGCTCAACTGCCAGGATCAGACTTGGTTCCCTGGAGTGGGCCAGGCTCGATTGCCAGGACTGCGCCATCCTTGATTACGAATACTGGCCCAAAATTAAATGCTAATTATTGGCTATTAATTAAACAATGGGATTAATAATGGTACACACACATTAACAGAAACTCTGTTAATATTTATTTATTTATTCTTTAATAATAATATTCTTGAATATATATTCTTAAATAATATTTTCAAATATATATTCTGTTCTGAATAATATTCCTAAATATATATTCTTAAATAATATTCCTAAATATATATTTATTTATTCTTTTATTATAGGCAAATATATAATTAAATTATTAAAAACCATTTTCATTCATATACTTTAACTTATTTCTATTTGTTGCGCTGAGCACGTCCACTTTCCCAGTCTTCTGCTCCGGATAAAAAGTTACTCACAGCTGTTATCACCACGATTTTTTCATTTTATTTTTGATATTTTTCCGATATAAATTCTGAAACAATAATAATAATAATAATAATAGTTAATACACATTTCATATTGAAATATGCACAACTAAGCATTAACTTACTTTCCTGAATTTGGTACGCCTTTTATTTTTCTTCCACACCTGCTGTATTGTATTCTTTTTTCACCGTTTATTCCATTATTTTATTGACATCATCTTCATATTTTGTACATCCAGCTGAAACCATTTGAAATATTTCGATTTAATAAGATGTAATTCATCTGAAAATAATATTTACATTATTTTTTAGTAATGAGTAGCTTATAATTTAATGGGCCCCAAAAATTACGGGCCCTAGTCGTGTGTCTAGGTTGCCTAGGCATTAGTCCGCCCCTGATAGGAAACGAGAAAATGTTATGGCTTGGCCGACGTGGATGTTATTTTTATGGTATGGTAAGTTTTCTCGTTCGTATTCTTGTATTCTTATAAATATCTTAAAAGCCTCCACGTATCTATGAAATACGGCCTTGTTTCTGTATGTTTTTTCTTCATTTTATGGCATTTTATGGCATCCAGGTCGATTACTAGTCAGGTCAAACTATCCGGAAATATATAGGAGTTGTAAACTACAGTGGAAAAGCGATAAATGACGTTTAATATGCCCAGTTAACTCCTAAAATTTCAGTTCAATATTCAAAGTTTTGTGGTATTTACACAAGTTTGCAAGTAAAAAATGTGTTCGAAAGACTTGTGTATTGCTATTTGTACGGCTGACGGGTGGAAACTTGGACGGACGATTACTCGGACCGTGTGAAAGCACGCTAACACTGTTAAATGATACTTTAAATTTAATGAGTAAGCGGTCGATTCCAATCCTTCTCCGTATTGCTCAATAAAAACGTACGAATGCCAAGAATAGTCTATTTCTGAGGACTCGTCCAAATAAAAAGATACCCTATACTCCGTTTCCGTCTTATTGATAGCACATTATGTGTGCAAATCCCTGTTTGATTGTACCGGGTGGTTCTAGTTTGGGTAATTCTGACCAGTTTTGTACGGTCACTTTATAAACAAGTTTTAAGTTGAGTAGGGCTGCCAGGTATACAGATACATGCAATGAGAAACGGAACATAGGGGTTTTAAGTATTGTATCAGAACTGCTTTTGAACTAGTCGACCAACATCAAGCTTCAATAGATTAAAAACTCGATTATTACAATCGTTTATTTGGACACCTACAACATATCGTTCAATTCCCTCCACTCCGTATTCTCAACTGTGGGCGGTCCTTAATTAGTGTCAGACAGTCAGTAAACAACAGTCGATAGCTGAGAGAACTGTTCAAGCCTATAAATTTTCAAAATAAAATAAATTCGTAGAGAAATCCAAATATACACCTTTCAGGAAAAGATTGTTTCAATAAGTAGCGACGTTAACTACTCCCATCAAAAAATACTTCAATACTAAATCGCAGTTCGCACATAACTAACCAATTTTGAAAGAAGAGGTTTCTCACAGTGGTTCTAAATCCAGCTCTCTAGCTAAATACTTGATATTCATTGAAGTGAATTTACAGAAATGTTTTGTTGGTGGACTATTTAGATCGAAGAATACATTAAACAGCTATGTTCCGTTTCTCATTGCATGTATCTGTATAGTAGAATACCATTGTTGTCTCGGACCGTTGCTTATTATTATTATTATTATTATTATTATTATTACATGATAAGGGAATCAAGTCCTATTTTGCCTATAATAATTTATAGAATATAAATAAAACAATAACTGACACTATAAGCCTTAAAAAACTAAAGATCGAAAATATAGGAGTCTATTTGATTTTTGAAACTATTAACATTTTTTGAATTAATTATTTGCTGAAGACCATTCCAAATATCAAAAATTATATTACTCATAAAGTTTTGCCTATAACGAGTTCTAAAAGGCTCTTTCTTCAGCTTTAAGGAGAGCCCACGGAGACGGTCGTCTAAATGAAGGGGGAAAGCTGCTTGAAGGTCGAAGTTGAATTTTAAAATTCGAAAGTAAAGAATAAGGTCACCTCGGAGACGTCTTTCTTCGAATGTTGTAAGATTTGCCATGGTTAATCTCTCTTCGTACGTAGGTCTAACTCGGCCAAAAGACAATCTGGTTGCGCGTCTTTGCACTTTTTCCAGCATTTCACGATTTCGAACTAAATCTGGATACGACGAAGGCTGGCGTATCTTTCCTCGGATAATTTTTGTCCAACTCTGACTTTGAATAACCGGTTTGTTAGGAAGGCTGGAAACCATTTGTTAAGAGTGCCTCTTATGCCAAGATGATCGAGCTTTAGTAGAAGTGTACGTTTTGGCACTCTGTCAAAGGCTTTAGAAGATCAAGGTAAATTATGTCTAAAGGATGTGTGTCATCGAGTTCTGTGGACCAATCGTTGGTACAGTGTAGTAAATTGGTTAAAGTTGATCGACCCTTCATGAAACCATGTTGGAAGTTTGTGATTACATTTTCCCGTAACAAAAAGTCGATCATTTGGTCGGTAACAATGGATTCCATTACTTTGGAGATAATGGGTAAGAGGCTTATTGTCCTGAAGTTTGTAAGGTTTATAATTCTTTTAATTTACATTGTACATGTGCGTTATGTTGTGTTAACTTCATAATATCTTATTTAAAAACATAATTTTAAAATTCTAAAGTTGGTTTGAACTAAAAGTGAGTAAGTTTACAATGAAGTTATTTTTATACTCTAACGCTACAAATTAAATAATCTGTCCGCCGTTTTCAGTTTATTACCCGAGTTTGTGCTATCAATGTGATGGAAACGTACTATAGTGGTTTTAAAATAACCAGAAAATACAGTCTTCTGCAGAGCGCTATAAAACTACCCCTAGAAAATATGGTCTAGAAAATAGATTCGTTTGTGTCCTTGTTGATGTTGTTAAGGGCAAAGTTTATTATTATGTGTAATCATATTAATTTGCATTCGAAAATGAGGCGAGTGTGATTTGTGATAACAATACGGTAGCTAGAAAATTGATTTAATTTGTTCTCTATTATTACATAATTACATTAGAATAACAAGCCTACTGTATACTAATGTTCTGGGTACTAAAATGCAAATTTGAAATCGCAGGACCTATAAAATAGGGTGGACAACTTAGAGGTTGTATTATAAACTAAGTAGAATCATCCTATCCTCATTACAATAGAAACACGGGTTTGGTAGAATGAATTTAACATGACAGCGGCGTTACTACAGGTTTTTTATTAGAATAATAAGTATACATGATTAAGGCGTTTAAGGGGAGGAGGTAAAACATTGGAATAGAGAGTTTTTCAATGCTTGAGATACTGAATAATAGAGGAAGAAGTGTAAGACAATTTTTTTTCTCACCCTGTTATTCTTAAAATAGTTTTCGTTCCAAGTAAAATGAATTAAATCATGGGTATACCCTAATATTTCAGAAATGCATTTCTCGACCAAACAACCAATTGTCTGAAACAGATAAGTAAAGTATCAAAATGTCACGTAGTCTTCGAGGCCACGAAAGGGGAAAGAAAATTTTAAGAACGATTTGAGATTTAGTTTCTAGAAAATAACTAAAGTGTTCACTTGAGCCAAATAAATCTATTAAAATATAGTGTGTATTGTGGTGCATATCAGGAGTTAAATAGGTGAGTCTATCTCACAGAGTAATTCAGTTTTGCCTGCTATTGATATTTGAATTTAAAAGATATTTTATCACATAGAGTATATATATTTGCTAATTATTTTTAATAATAACTTTGTTTAAAGTTCTTTAATATTCAACGTTATTAAGAACATTAGTTTGTTGTTGCATTTCCTATTCGTCCAATCCTACTGTACTGTGGAGAGTTTGTGCCACTTGCAGTTTAACTCACATACCTATACTGTACTGTGGAGAGTTTGCGCCACTTGCGGTTTGTCCATTCCTGATACAGGGTGACTTCTCACGTCACCTATATCTCCTTCCACCCCCCTGTATTGTGGAGAGCTTTAGCCACTTGCAGTGTAACCTTATTTAGCTGTACTGTGGAGAGTTTGTGCCACTTGCAGTGTATTATTATTTTGCTGTACTGTGGAGAGTTTGTGCCACTTGCAGTGTATTATTATTTTGCTGTACTGTGGAGAGTTTGTGCCACTTGCAGTGTATTATTATTTTGCTGTACTGTGGAGAGTTTGCGCCACTTACAGTAGTTATAATATTGTTTGTGGAGAGTTTGTGCCACATATTCCTTACATGCACTGGGGAGAGTTTGCGCCCCTTGCACTTTTCCTAATAACCCTAAATATTTACTATTAGGCATTTATTTTTGATCAAGTGAAGTTTTAACTTTACTTTAGTACTGATATTCATAATCACAGTTCAAACACATAAGATGCACCTTGTATATTATTAATACTTTCATTAATTTTGGGGATTTCAACTATACTAATCGTTGGTCAATAATTAATCATTATTTATGGCAAATTGAATACTCAGAGTGTTTTTCTATCTAATTCCAGGTACGCATCACGTCCAGTGTCTTGTAAATAGTTATTTTCAACATTTAGATTTGTTTTATTATCTATATTATAAACAATTGAATGTAAGTACATAGTAAGTAATTAAAAGTTAAATTCTGATTGAATATATCAATCTTTACAAATCACTCATTCTCCTCAAGTCAAGTTTTTCCCTCCTTACAGAAGAGTACCATAAGGTTGGATAATGTTAAAAAAGCGCTAGTTCTCAAATAACCCGTGATTTCGGGGTGGGGAATGAAATAATTTTACCGGTAAAGCCTGTGGTATGTGAGCGGGGTATTGGGACAATAAACAGATCGACGTGGGATATTTTGGTCCTTTTCGGATTTTGGCGCATAGAAAAGTAGTTCTAGACGAGCTCTTAGCTCGGAAAGGCAATAGCGATAGGAGATGAGGGAAATAAAAACACAATGTTTTGCTGAATGGTGTGATTGTATCTAGGCATTTTTGAAGCTGAAAACGCGGGATTTATATTAAATCTAGCGGAAGCGGAGCATTTTCTAAAGGGTTTAGGGGCGCTACAATTGTTTTTATTGAAAATGTGAATAACAAACACAAAAGATGGGAAAAAATACCGATGGTATGCGGATTTTAAACAAGGTCGAACAGCTCCACTCTGTATATGTAAAAGTTTTCCATGACTATCCAGTTTGTCTAATTAATTTTTCATTAACTTTTATTTTCTATTAATAAATTAACTTTATCTGTACCAGCATAAGGTATATATAACAATATTTTAAAAACGTCTAAAAGATAACAGTATGCCCGAATGAAATCGATTTTATGTTAAAAAGATAAAAGATCGGCTCACGTAAACATAATACAATTGCAATAAATTCATTAAGTTAACATAAATAACGTGATAAACTGTTTTTACCTCCAAACGCAAAAATAACAATTTATCATTCCTGAAAATATAAAAATGCTGACCTATACAGGGTGTGGCGGTTAACCATCGATCAGAAAGATCTCGAAAGCTGAATGTCTGATGCCGCAAATGGTAGATGGAAATTTTATAAATTCTTCCACAAATAAATTCACCCCTTACAAAATTATGTTCGTACGCCCATGGTAGATGGAAATTTTTAATAATAAATAAATAATTTTCAAAAATTTTATAGTACGCCCATAATATAGAAATTTTTACAAATTCCCTATTGAAAATTTAATTTTACGCCCATGGTAGATAGAAATTTTATAAATCCTCTCTTAAAATTTTATCTTAGGCCCATGGTAAATGGGAATTATCACAGTTTCGTACGCCCATGATAGATGGAAATTTTTACTAATAAATAAATCCCTTCCACAAATTTTATAGTACGCCCATAATTTTTACAAATTTCCCTTGAAAATTTTATACCAGTTAATTTTAGCCAATCAGATGCCTGCATTTTGACATGTTGCTATGACAATAACCCAATTTCTTCGGAAATTTCCCTGCGTAGAGGGAAATTAATAAGTGGAAATTTCCCTCTGGCTTGACAGCTGTCATAAATAATAATAATATGTCACCTAAGTATGTCACCAATTTAATTTCTATTTTAAAAAAGTTTTGGTATAAAATTTTCTTACCGAATCTCCCGCGAGCATGAATTAATATTCCGGAAATTTTCCTCAGTTGCGAATTTTTTAAGAAAATTCGCACTTCGAGAAAATTTCCGGAAATAATTCGTGCTCTAGGGAGATTATAAGTGAAAATTTCACACCTCTATTTTTTAACCAATGAGATGCCTTAATTTTGACTAGTTACCATGGCAACTAAAAAAATTTCCGGAAATTTTTTCGATGCGCCACGATCTTTAAGTGGAAATTTGTTGACAGTTGAAAAAGTAAATATATATGATCTACAACCATTAAATAATGTAGATATACCTGTGAATAATGCAAAATTTCTATAAGGATTTTACAACTTTTCGTCACAAAATTCAATAAACTGTTTCCATGCACTTGATTTTGATTTTTTCCAAATTATGGTGTGAAATTTTCTTACCTAATTCCACGCAAGCTTAAATTATTCCTGGAAATTTTCTTTCGGTCACGAATATTTTAAGAAAATTATCATTTTCAAAATATTCGTGCCCTCAAGAAAATTTCCGGAGATAATTTAAGCTGTTGTGATATTATAAGTGAAAATCTTTTCGTACGCCCATGGTAGATGGAAATTACATGAATCCCTTCTTAAAATTTTTTCGTACGCCCCTTGTGAATGTAAATTTTTACAAATAAATTAATCTAGTACTAATTTTCAGATTTTTCAGACACCTTCAGTTCTCGAGATTTCTCTAATATACGGTTTATTTGCAGCACTCTGTATACCTAATCACTATTATTTCATAGCATCATTTTCAAAATGTAAATGTTGTTTTTTGCTATAAATTTGAAGTTTTCTTTTGATTCATTCAACCTTTTCAAAACTATTAAAATTCCTACAAAACAAAGTATAATAAAATGTTTCAAGACTACTAAATGGAAATTCAATTTGGATTCAACAAAAAGTTATTTCAATTTCTTAACTTCCAGACCATACATACTACAATCATTCCAGAAATTCAAGTCACGTAAACGTTATTGTGGATTCATATGTCTGTACAAAAATGAAAAATCGAAGTTATCTACATATAACTTACCGGAAGTTCTTCCATTTGTTTTTGTTAAAACCTGTAAAATACGATATAAAAGTATACTGGTGAAATAAAACAGTGTTAGGAGAAGGTCACTAGAGAATTTTAAAAAGTTTTCAGGAGAAAGATTTTATGTAAAGGTTAATTTAGAGTTATCTAACGATATTTTTGAAAAAGTTTTTATATTAAGTGAAAATATAAGTTCCCATCTGACCACCACTGTCCACAACATCCTTTATTTTGCCAAAAAGGAAGAAAAAGAGTTTTGAAGTGGGAAATAAGTCTATGTAAAGCCTTGGATACCTTTACGAGGGTTGTCTTTTCAGTGTTGTATACAGAGCATTTCAATCCACCCCACATAAATCTGAAGGCGTCACTTTTATGAAAAAATGAAAAAAAAAACACGTCAAAAATCATATTGTTGCGAGGTCACCAACTCCAAGCCGGCCCTGTCTCTCGACTATAAATTTTGGCGAATGCGCTCCTTTCGAGAACATTCTGGAAGACGCTTTGTTTACGCATAGAACGAGCGCGAAAAATACAAGAACTTTCCAGAATTGATCAAGACTATATATACGCGGGTTTTTGAGTTAGTTGACAATTATTAGTGAAACAAAGACAAAGAGTTAGTTCACAGACAGTTTATAGAAGTTCTTAGTAATCGGGCAGTTAATGAAATAGTGAAGATAAATAGTGTAATACTCAAGTGGTAAAAATAAATTAGAATTATTATATGTATATAAATTAGTAGACATTAAGTAGGGTGTGTATAGAAAATGAATTTAATAAATAAATCAATAGATAGTAATTAGCCATAGTGTGTATAATTTTATCTCACAAGTAAAAACTATTTAAATAAATAACAAAAACATTATGCAAGACTCTTCTTCTTTTTCTTTCTCTAAGACCCTTATGCCGTTCAGCGTCGGGTTAGCCCTTCTTTAATCATTTTTTCCAATCGCTTCTGTTTCTGACCAGTCCTCCCATCTCTTCCATTGATTTCCCTCTTTTCTCTCCGATTTCCTGTATCCTCCCCATCCATGCTTTTCTTGGTCTTCCTTTCATTCTTTTCCTATCCCTTCCTGCCTCTGTAACTGCTTTGACTAACCTGTTTTCGTTCATTCTTTACAATGTACCAGTTCAATTGCTTGTTTTCAATTTTTGTTAAAATTGGTTCCTGTTTCAGATGGTCTCTGATTTCTTCATTTCTACGTCGATCATATTTGGTAACTCCAGCGATTTTTCGCAAATATTTCATTTCCACTGCATTTATCGAAGATTCGTGCTTTTGTAAGGTGACCCACGACTCACTTCCAAAAGTAGTTACTGGTTGGGTTATGCAATTATAAACTCTTAATTTTGGTTTGTCGTCTATTTCCTTCTTCCCCATTATGGTTTTGTTAATACTATAATATATCCTTGTGGCCTTTCTTAACTTAGTATTTATATCTGCATCTATCTTTCCGTCATCTGTTATGATGTTTCCTAGGTATTCAAAACATGTAACTTGTTCGATTTGTTTTCCATCGAGTCTTATAGTTGCCTTTCCTTTATCTTCTTCTTTCTGGTTAGTAATCATATATTTTGTTTTCTTCGTATTGATTTTAATTTTTAGTTTTATTATTTCCTTATGCCATATATTTGCCAAACTTTGCATTTTACTGTTCGTGTCTGCTATTAGGACTATATATCATCTGCATATAAAAGAGAGTCTATTTTGATTGATTGGTCTTAAATTTCGATATCCTATAGCCGTGCTATTCTTTCTCAGTCTGATTTCGTGTACTCTTTATTAGCGAGTCCATTATAATTATAAAGAATAATGGACTTAGGCTATCTCCTTGTTTAATTTCTTTTTCCATGTTGAACGACTCAGATCATCGCCAATTACTTGAATTTGTGTTTTATCTTCGTTATACATTGATTTTACAACTTTGATGGATTTATCAGCTATATTATACTTTTCTAAAGTTTTCCACAATATTTCTCTATTGATCGTGTCAAAGGCTGCCTTTAAGTCTATGAACAGTAAATGGAGCTGTTCTCCTGATTGGAATTTTCTTTCAACTATCTGCCTTATTATGTGTACATTATCGTTTGTACTTCTACCTCCTCTGAATGCAGCCTGTTCATCTTCCAATTTACTTTCCATCTCATTTGGCAGTCGTTTCTCTACTATTCTTGAAAATGTCTTGAAGCATACTGATGATAGGCATATTGCCCTATAATTATCGCAATTTGTATGATCCACCTTTTTATATATTGATAATATAATATTCTTAGTCCAGTCTTTCGGTATCGTTTCTGTAGTCCATGCATCTTCACATTTCTTCCAGAACCACTTCTTACCTTCCTCGCCCATCCATCTTATCATCTCAGGATTAATTTCGTCTTCTCCCCCAGCTTTTCTTATTTTGATGTTTTTAATGGCTTCCTCTACTTCCTCTTGGGTTATTTCGTTATGATATTCCTCAAGATATTCCTTTTCTTGTATTAGTTCTTCCTGTTTAAATTTTTCCCTGAAATATTCTCTCCACACTTCTGTTTTTTCGCCTGTCTCTATATGAATTTGATTATTTTTATCTTTTATTGCATATTCTTCCCTTTCTTTTCTTCCTCGTAGTGTTTTAATTCTGCTCCAGAATTGTTTGTTATTCATTTTGTAGCTTTCATTTAGTTCTTCTCCAAATTTCTCCCAACTTTTCCTTTTTGCTTCTTTTACCGCTAGACTCACTCTGAAAGCTTGGGAAAACCCCCGAGTATCTTTCAAGCAGAAATTCACGCCATAACAAAGTGTGCCCAGTTCAATATTGATAAAGGATATAGAAGGCAAAGGATTATCATAATGTCGGATAGTCAGGCAGCCATTAGAGCACTGAGCTCTTGTGTTATCAGTTCCAAAATGGTGTGGGAATGCATAGGCAAACTAAATGAACTAGGCGAGAATAATATAGTCACCTTACTGTGGATTCCAGGACACACAGGGATAGAAGGAAATGAAATAGCAGATGAACTAGCAAAGAGGGGGACTGGAACACCCTTTTCGGGGCCGGAACCCTTTTGCGGTATCAGCTCCAATGTAATATTGGGAGAAATAGGCAAAGCCGAAGAGAAGAGAAGATCTGACCATTGGAAATATCTAGTAGGACTTAGGCAATCAAAGATTCTTCTGGGTGACTACAACCTGTTGAGATCAAATGAATGCATAAGTCAAAGTCAAACTGCACTAAGAGTTTTAACAGGCATCCTTACGGGACATTGTCGCTTGAATGGGCACCTGAAAAAGCTCAAAACAGTGGAGGAAGAAGAATGTAGATTCTGTGGTATGGAAGAAGAAACCTCCATCCACATACTTGCGAACTGCACAGCAATTCAGAATGCACAACACCTCGGAGATTACTGGATAGAAGAGGGACATTTACCTAAGTTAAAGCCTGCAGATATCCTAAAATTCCTGCGGGAAATAGGACTGAAGGAGCTACTAGTCTCTGAGACTTTCCTCAGGAACTAAGTAGAAGTAAGGGGGCACAATAGATCTTTTAGGTCTCAGTGAATGTCACCCCAATCTACATACATACATACATACATAGACTCACTACATTTTTTTTCTGAATATACTTACTCAAAAATGAAACTAACTGTTTCTAACTAATTCCACTATTTAATGAAAAAATTATGAAAATTATAAAAGGATATTGATAATTATATCGAAATGATGATCAATTATCAATATATTGCATTGTTAGATTCTCCTCTACAAGAGGATTACAAAAATGTATAATACATAAGTGAAAAGTCAATCAGTTGGGAGTTACGGATAATTCCAATTTACTTATAGTAACATTTTAATTCGTAACAAATCTGTAAATCAAAACAAAATTATTTTATAAGGTGCTCAAATTGATTTCCATTTCCATTAGTTTCCATACAATGATACAATCGAGTCTCAAATAAGTTTCGAATGCATAGCTCGAAAAACAATTGAGTTTTTCAAGCGAGAAAACATCGAATTGTTGGACTCCATACAGTCCCGATCTAAGTCCTAACGACTCTAGCTCTATATGCAAAATATAAAAGATAACCCTCGTATCCATACAAAAGAAATGGGATCGGAATTTTGCTGCATATTTGAATTTTGTAGTTTCTATATGAATTATTATAATTGTTTTTTTTTAATAAATTTAATTTAAAATAGGTCAATTACTTTAAAATATGTGCATAATTAATATACGTATTTAATTCACTTCTACTTGACATTTATATAGAAAATGTACGTGATGCTGGAGCCTGCACGTGACAAGAGAGGGAAAACGTAAAGCCAGATCTAAATATTATGGTAATTAGGGAAATTAACTACGATGCTGTGTAGCTGGTAAAACAAGATAATTTGAGAATTTTTATTTTTTCATAAACTAACTTTCAGCAAAGATTACAAAAATTTTTTTTGTAATCTCTGCTCTCAGTTGAAATTTCTTATTCATTCATCACTGTGTTAGATAAAAAACCTGTACGGAATAAAAACCAAGAATAATTTTCGGGTTTCGCAGTAAAAATAGGAGAAAATATGTAAGGTAAATATATACCTTCGAATAAAAATTTCACCTTTTCCCGAAACGTTATGTCAGCAAAGCGGAAACAGCAGTGAAGTCTGTTATAGAACTCCTGTCACGCAAACTATGCGAAAATTCTGAGATAAAACTTCATCCAAATTCCCGTAGCGAATGCCGACATTTTGTTTGCCAGGGTAAATATATACTTTAATGGAAATATTCTTACTAAAAAGTTTAGTTTTACAAGGTGATAGTGATTAGCAGAAATCGCAATGACATTTTAGACAAATGCCTTTTTTTGTAATTTCAAAACTCAAACACGAAATGGATTTTAAAGTATTAATAATTACTAACACCAAAAAGATATACAGACCGAAGATATACTCATCGCGCGTGGGCCAATGTAAAGTGTTAGTCTTGGTGTCGTGGTGTATGGCCAACGGTTCCAAAATCCTCAAGTTGTATTCTGCAATTTGCGCAATTTGGCTAGAAACCACCAATTTATCACTAGCTTCAAAAAATAATAACAATTCACCAATGGTTACAAAAAAATGATATCCAAAAATTAACATTCAATCATAAAACAATAAAAGCGTTGTTAACTGATATGAATTTTCGATTCACCATCACCAACAACAAAATATTATATAATCGTTTTTATTGCAGGTCCAATATTTAGTGCAATGGATGATACAGATTATGAAAAGTCTACCACAAACTACTCTAACAATTTATCACATTGAGACGAAACAGCTTAATAACGGCGAGATCCAAATTAAAAAATAAGTAAGTCCCTTTTTTTACTATTCAATAATGAAACTTCTTTTAATATCAAATAAATACTAAATACACCAATAGGCACATACACACTGTGTTCATTTGAAAAGGACCCACCGTTAATATTTCAGAAATGAAAAATATTGGAAAGAAATGCCGAAACACGTCAACTTTTAACTAGAGAGGGACACTTTTTAGCGCTAATGTCATAAACATCAGATTCTCCCCTCCCTACTGGAGATACCCCTTGAATTTTTTCAAATGGCATTAGGTATCAAGACATACCTCATTTAAAAGGTCTAGTAAATCTCTATTCAATCATTTTGTTAACAAGAAATAATTGTGCCATGTGGACAAAGTGACCACCGTTAACATTCAGGCAATAATAAAGTCTATTTTTAAATTCCTGTCGCACTTTTTGAAATGTTTCCTTTTTTATATCTCTGCAAACTTGAATAATGCGCTGTCGTAAATCATCAAGACATATTGGTTGTGTTTTGTAGACCTCAGATTTCAAATATTCCCAAAAAAATCGAGTGGTGTTAATACTGGAGATCTAGGTGGCCACTCTATAGCACCTCTTCGACCAATCCACTTGCCTGGATAATTTTGGTTTAACCAATCTTTCTCACGGAGGTCAAAATGTGGTGGAGCCCCGTCTTGCTGAAAATATAAGTTATTTTCATCAATCAAAACATTTCCTTGGTCATCTAGTTGGTTTTCCACACTATCAACAATTAAAGATTCGATAACGTTATCTAAAAGTTCCAAATATTTTTCACCCGTCAAATTTCCTTCAATAAATACTGGCCCAATAACAGCGTTTCCCATTATTTTTTGAGGTGTTTGGGAATGACCTTCTTATCATCCCAATACTGACAGTTATACCGATTGACTAATCCATTTAAAAAGAAGGTAGACTCGTCGCTAAAACAAAAATTATGTACTGAAATTTCGTTGGAGTTAAGCTTATTTGCCATCATTTCACAAAATTCAATTCTACGATCTGGATCATCTTCATTTAGTTCGATCAATAGGTGTATCTTATAAGGGTGAAATTTGTGCATATGAAGAGCGTTATGAACAGAACCTACGGAAAGATGTGTTGAGGCTGCTACTTTTCTTATGGATGTTGTTGGATCCATAGCAAAATTTCCAATTACTTCTATTTGTGTGTTTTGATCTAGAACTCTTTTGCTCTCACGTTTCTTATTCAAGACAGAATCTGTTTCCAAAAATTTTTTGACTAACATTAATACATATATACATATACTCATGATCGACATGTTTGTCTGGGTGTTTTTCATTAAATACAGTAGCTGTTTTTCTGTCACATTTTCCGTAAAGAAAAATTATTTCGGTCCTTTCAGGTAATGTTTTGTAATGATTTTGTTATTTATTTAAATAGTTTTTATAGTCTAAGAGCTAGCCACAGAATGGCAACGTCACAAAGTGCTCGCTGGAAATCCATGTAAATCGATTAATTATTACCTGCTTAACAACATATTAAAATTCTGCCTTCAGAAAGTGGGCCGTTTATCAGTTATAAACAGTCAAACTTGTCGAACTTGGCATCTATAAGAAAATGTTACACAGTGCTCGGGCAGAATTTTTTTTACAAGTTCATTATTACCTGCTGAACAACATATTAAATATCTGCCTACCAAAAGTGGGCCGTTTATTAGTTATAAACAATCAAACATGTCAAAAGCGCCATCTATAAGAAAATGTTAAACAGTGCTCGGGCAGAATTTTTTTTACAAGTTCATTATTACCCGCTGAACAACATATTAAATTTCTGCCTACCAAAAGTGGCCGTTTATTAGTTATAAACAGTCAAACTTGTCGAACTTGGCATCTATAAGAAAATGTTACACAGTGCTCGGGCAGAATTTTTTTTACAAGTTCACTGTTACGTGCTGAACAACATATTAAATTTCTGCCTACCAAAAGTGGGCCGTTTATTAGTTATAAACAATCAAACATGTCAAAAGCGCCATCTATAAGAAAATGTTAAACAGTGCTCGGGCAGAATTTTTTTTACAAGTTCATTATTACCCGCTGAACAACATATTAAATTTCTGCCTACCAAAAGTGGCCGTTTATTAGTTATAAACAGTCAAACTTGTCGAACTTGGCATCTATAAGAAAATGTTACACAGTGCTCGGGCAGAATTTTTTTTACAAGTTCACTGTTACGTGCTGAACAACATATTAAATTTCTGCCTATCAAAAGTGGGCCGTTTATTAGTTATAAACAATCAAACATGTCAAAAGCGCCATCTATAAGAAAATGTTAAACAGTGCTCGGGCAGAATTTTTTTTACAAGTTCATTATTACCCGCTGAACAACATATTAAATTTCTGCCTACCAAAAGTGGCCGTTTATTAGTTATAAACAGTCAAACTTGTCGAACTTGGCATCTATAAGAAAATGTTACACAGTGCTCGGGCAGAATTTTTTTTACAAGTTCACTGTTACGTGCTGAACAACATATTAAATTTCTGCCTACCAAAAGTGGGCCGTTTATTAGTTATAAACAATCAAACATGTCAAAAGCGCCATCTATAAGAAAATGTTAAACAGTGCTCGGGCAGAATTTTTTTTACAAGTTCATTATTACCCGCTGAACAACATATTAAATTTCTGCCTACCAAAAGTGGGCCGTTTATTAGTTATAAACAGTCAAACTTGTCGAACTTGGCATCTATAAGAAAATGTTACACAGTGCTCGGGCAGAATTTTTTTTACAAGTTCACTGTTACGTGCTGAACAACATATTAAATCTCTGCCTACCAAAAGTGGGCCGTTTATTAGTTATAAACAATCAAACATGTCAAAAGCGCCATCTATAAGAAAATGTTAAACAGTGCTCGGGCAGAATTTATTTTACAAGTTCATTAT
The DNA here is from genome assembly GCA_947563755.1 of Lochmaea crataegi. NCBI lineage: Eukaryota > Metazoa > Arthropoda > Insecta > Coleoptera > Chrysomelidae > Lochmaea > Lochmaea crataegi. The sequence continues at coordinate 62,876,554 of OX387424.1, forward strand.
TACCCGCTGAACAACATATTAAATTTCTGCCTACCAAAAGTGGCCGTTTATTAGTTATAAACAGTCAAACTTGTCGAACTTGGCATCTATAAGAAAATGTTACACAGTGCTCGGGCAGAATTTTTTTTACAAGTTCACTGTTACGTGCTGAACAACATATTAAATTTCTGCCTACCAAAAGTGGGCCGTTTATTAGTTATAAACAGTCAAACTTGTCGAACTTGGCATCTATAAGAAAATGTTACACAGTGCTCGGGCAGAATTTTTTTTACAAGTTCACTGTTACGTGCTGAACAACATATTAAATTTCTGCCTACCAAAAGTGGGCCGTTTATTAGTTATAAACAATCAAACATGTCAAAAGCGCCATCTATAAGAAAATGTTAAACAGTGCTCGGGCAGAATTTTTTTTACAAGTTCATTATTACCCGCTGAACAACATATTAAATTTCTGCCTACCAAAAGTGGGCCGTTTATTAGTTATAAACAGTCAAACTTGTCGAACTTGGCATCTATAAGAAAATGTTACACAGTGCTCGGGCAGATTTTTTTTCACAAGTTCACTGTTACGTGCTGAACAACATATTAAATCTCTGCCTACCAAAAGTGGGCCGTTTATTAGTTATAAACAATCAAACATGTCAAAAGCGCCATCTATAAGAAAATGTTAAACAGTGCTCGGGCAGAATTTATTTTACAAGTTCATTATTACCCGCTGAACAACATATTAAATTTCTGCCTACCAAAAGTGGCCGTTTATTAGTTATAAACAGTCAAACTTGTCGAACTTGGCATCTATAAGAAAATGTTACACAGTGCTCGGGCAGAATTTTTTTTACAAGTTCACTGTTACGTGCTGAACAACATATTAAATTTCTGCCTACCAAAAGTGGGCCGTTTATTAGTTATAAACAATCAAACATGTCAAAAGCGCCATCTATAAGAAAATGTTAAACAGTGCTCGGGCAGAATTTTTTTTACAAGTTCATTATCACCTGCTGAACAACATATTAAATATCTGCCTACCAAAAGTGGGCCGTTTATTAGTTATAAACAATCGAACTTGTCCAAAGCGCCGTCTATAAGAAAATGTTAAACAGTGCTCGGGCCCGACCGTTTGATTGTTTATAACTAATAAACGGCCCACTTTTGGTAGGCAGAAATTTAATATGTTGTTCAGCAGGTAATAATGAACTTGTAATAAAAATTCTACCCGAGCACTGTTTAACATTTTCTTATAGATGGCGCTTTTGACATGTTTGATTGTTTATAACTAATAAACGGCCCACTTTTGGTAGGCAGAAATTCAACATGTTGTTCAGCACGTACACGTGCAAAAACACACTTATCAGCCCAGCACCTGACAAGCATCGTCACAACACCATCGAGTGGTCAACTTGACGGTTGTGTATGGGTTCACTTAACGGATCGACACGGGATCAGCACCATCGCGATACCCGACTATAGGCTTCACTTTATATTGTCAGAGATATTGTATATGCCTATAAAACAATTTGTAAACACTGTACTAACCGAAATGTGTTGATAAGTGAGTGTACGACGTCTGCAAAGAATCAGCACACCACAAGCACGCCGTCCGCAAAATATTCTCTCTGAGAAATGTGTTGTGGTTGAGACGTTGACGTGCCTTGTCGGTGCTGTGCTGATGTTGTTATGTAGGCGCACATAAGAAATAAAATCTGCTGGTGATGATCAGTCGCTGTTCCTATAAGGTGTCGATAAGTGAGTTTCTGCCTTTTTAAGGTACACATTCAGCCCTAGGATATATTTTCTTATAACTAATATTGTATATGGTTGTGTTCAGTGAACCACGTGTTTCTCAAAATCGACAGGGGAAGTAACATTCTTATCAAAACTACTTTTAGTAAAAATATTTCGTTACATTTTTCGACAGTACCTACGTTGTAGGGAAGTTGCTGATTGCTCTAGATTAAATTTTCATTCAGTGTATTATTTTTTTTTCATTTCATTATGAATTTAATAATATAACAAGCTAAATATAATCGTCATCATCGTGATCGACTAGTTTATATAGGATCAAATGAAGAATACATTAGCCATAAACCCGCTTCCGTGCCACATACAAAACGTTTTTCGATTGTTTTGTTATTCCACCTACTGGGATGCACTCAACTTTAATTAAATGGAAATCGAGTCGACTCGATGCCAATGTTTGCACATTCATGCATGTAAATCCAGTTGAAGAGAAGTAAAATGAGAACTGTATTGTTTTTTTTTTGTGTGTGGAACGATTGGAGTTGGATATTATGAGGTCGGACCTTACAGGAGGGTGCGTTTAAGAAAAAATATTTCCATAATTATTAAATTATCAAAGGGAGGTTATTAACTAACTCTGTCCTTACCGCACACACACACGCACATATCTATTAAACCCCCAGGATGCACCACCAATCTCGTCTGATGGGTCCTCAATTCTATCTTCGAGGTAGTGCTCTCGCTGGTCTTTTTAGTAGTCAAAATTCAAATCGTTTCACATACCCAGCTAAGGTTTCGAGCTCATAGCCCCATACATCAAAATCACATATTATGCAAGTTGCGGTGTGCTAGCAGCCCACCGATATTACATAATTAAATATATTATATGTTGGATTATGACTGTAGTATCAGTGCAAATGTTTATTTTTCATGGGTAAGATGTGTTAAACATTCAAAAATTTATTGTTTCTCCGATTGACATTAAACGTTAGTTTTAGTGACATTATATGGTTTTATTCTTTATTGTACAACTTTTTGGTACAGTGTAAATTGTGGAATGTGGAACGCACGAATCTTTTGCGTGCGACCCACATACGAGTTAAACTTGAACTGAACTTATATGGTTCTCGAACGAGAGCATAATTTATGTGGTGGGGACAAGATTCGTTCGCGCTAAATTTGAAAGTAAGCCAATGTGACGAATATTGTCTCCAACATATTGGGGGCCCAAAAGAAGGCGAATTATCCCTAAGTACTATTTTTTACATATATTTACCTAACCCTTATGTATTGAAACAGTAGGAGGTTCCCTTAAAAAACGGTTACTTATATTTTATTTTTTCAGACCAATTTGATCCTAGCCCTTAAATTAATGAAATATTGTACAATTTTTTGACAATTGAGTCAAGTACCATTTTAATATGAATAATGTAGGTACAATTTTTTGACAATTGAGCCAAGTATCATGATTTATTTACAAAAACTTACCCTATTTTACATTTTTACGGAATTAAATTCTTCATAGTTCAATAAAGCATTTGCTGCTATTCTTTTTAAATGGAATTTTGTGCTTTTTACGGCAGGCTCCCAAAGTCCTCCAAACACTGGAGAGTAGCTCGGAATGAATTTAAGTTGTATTCCTTGATTAGCAAAATAGTCTATAATTGTATTTTTATGTTGAACTATGTTGATTTTTGTACAGTTCTTGCAATTCATTTTTGGCGCCTTTGAAGGTACTTCCATTATCACAAAAAATCTTGGAGGGGAGTCCTCGTCGTGCCGTAAAACGTTTTAAGGCTGCCAAAAAAGTTTCTGTGGTCAAATCTGAGACTAGCTCTATTATAAATGGATTGCTTTTACTGCAAAACAGACAAAGTCAGCTATATATCCTTTTGTCACTACTGTTTTTCTTATTCTCGATTGTTTTATATTAAAATATCCACAGAAATCAATTCTTACATTTTTGAAAACCCGACTAGAATTTACTCTCTCAGCAGGTAATGACCCCATTAGCTGAGTAGATACCTTAGCCTTTAACCTAAAACATACTACACAGCTGTGAATGTGTTTTTTGATTTCACGACTTGCATTTATTAACCAGAATTTTAGATTTAAGTTGCTTAACATTTATTTTGGACCTGCGTGATACAGTTTTATATGCTCCCTTTTGATTATTAATTCTGTTATATAACTATTTTTTGGTAAAATTATTGGAAATTTTTGATCGTATGGGATATTGGCATTTTGCAGCCTGCCACCCACTCGAAGAAGAAGAAGACCTTGCATGTCTATAAAAGGATATAAATGTTTTAAATTTGACTGAATCTCTAATTTTGCAATCAAAGTTTTTATTTCTGAAGCAAATTTTTCTTTTTGATCTAATCTAATGATTACCTTCAGAGAATGGTCTAGTTCAGAAGGTTCTAAATTATTGTAAATTTTATTTTTATTTTTTGAATTATTATAAAATCTGAAAATGTATGCCACTATCCTTTGCAGTTTGGTCATATTTCAATATTTATGACTGAGTTCTTCAAAAAATGAAATTTTTTCTTTTTTTGTGTAACCAAAACATTAACCTTTTGTTCAGGCAACGGATTTGGAATTTCTGGGATATTTCCCAAGTCATGTATATAGTCTTTGTCTTTTAAATTTTCCGGACCTTGCCACCACAGGGTGTGACTCTTTAAACGGATTCTTTGATAGCTGTTGGTAACACGCTTTACTAAATACGACAATTTTACAGGAAACTGTAATAATTCTATTAGAAATGTTACCAGGAAGTACGAGGTGGCATTTGGTAAAGCACTGGATGCGAAAGGCTTTTTAAAGAAAGTAAACAATATAAAAGGAAGGTTGATGAAAAAACCCGACTTGGAAAAATCTGGAAATAAAGCAATCAGACTGTTGAAATGGGAGAAAAGGTTATTGAAGGCTATGGAAGGCGACAGGAGGCTATGGAAGAATCGGAGGTGCACTGCGAGAAGAGACTGAATCAGCCAGCAAACCACAATCTAGTAGTGTCAAGACTGTCGAATATCTTCTGTTAACAAGAAAAAAAACAGCAACAGAAAAGTACGAAACAAATGAAACAAAAGAACTCACAACCAAAGAGCTTCAACTGCTAGTTATTTTAGAGCAGTCTGGAACAAGAATAGTCCAAAGAGAAAATTATGAAAAAAAGTTGGAGAGGATGAAGCGGGAGGAATCAGCAGGAAATATTGTTAAAACGAGGGGGAGTTAGCATACTACAATATGTAAACAATTCTACAAACTTTCTCGTACAACGTATTATATTGAAAATTTTATACCAGTTAATTTTAGCCAATCAGATGCCTGCATTTTGACATGTTGCTATGACAATAACCTAATTTCTTCGGAAATTTCCCTGCGTAGAGGGAAATTAATAAGTGGAAATTTCCCTCTGGCTTGACAGCTGTCATAAATAATAATAATATCTCACCTAAGTATGTCACCAATTTAATTTCTATTTTAAAAAAGTTTTGGTATAAAATTTTCTTACCGAATCTCCCGCGAGCACGAATTATTTCCGGAAATTTTCCTCAGTTGCGAATTTTTTAAGAAAATTCGCACTTCGAGAAAATTTCCGGAAATAATTCGTGCTCTAGGAAGATTATAAGTGAAAATTCCACACCTGTAATTTTTAACCAATCAAAACGTTTTTTAGGCAGATCACCATGGCAATGGATGAATTTTAGCGGAAATTTTTTCCTCGTGGGTACCCAATAGCGAATTATACTGGAAATTTTTTTGACGTTTATAATGACAGAATATTTTAGTGACAGTCTGGTTTCTATTTGCAAAAAAGCAATTTTCTACCACTTGTAGTTACTCAAAACTTATGTAAAATTAAAGAATATATTGTGTTGTATCTTGAGATGGTATTTTCGTGCAACTACAACGAGTAGAAAAATGCAGCGTTCCGAAAAACGATTGATGATGATTGAATGATTTTCTACCACTTGTAGTAAGCCCAAGTAACTATAAAATGAGAAAATATAATATTCTGTGCCCTAAAATGGCACTTTTGAGCTACTAAAATCAGTAGAAAGTTATTTCACACACAATTTGGTGTGGAATTTTCTTACCGAATACCACACGAGGTCAAATTAAATCCGGAAATTTTTTAAACTCTAGTGGTATTACTAGTGACAATATTATATTAGGTACTTATCATTTTTTTGTAAGACAAGTGGATTTTCAGCATATATGTCTCCCAGTTCCAACAACATCTGCCATCGCTACATCTGATCACTACACGACTGAGTCTGCTACTGACCACACTCGAAATTATTGAAGGATATTCTTTTTATTTAGAGTAAAAGGTAACGTTTATGAATAACCAAATACTTTTTGTGAAGGATATGACCATACTCTATAAGTATAAGGTTATACTCGGAATATTACGAATGCGAGCTGAAAGATTTCCTTTATATTCTGCAAGTATAAGCACAATCTTTTTTTATGAATACGTCCCAGTGTTTTTATTTATTTATCTATTTGAACCCAAACAAGTTTTTCGACTTTATTACATGGATTTCCTTAATTAAGATACATAATTATAAATAATTAAGTTAAAAAGAGACCATCATGTTGAATATTATCTGTCAGAACTGTAGAGTCACCTTAAATTATACAGATATTTGTAGTATGTAGTTTACAATTTGTTTATAAAACATACAATGAGATACACTCCAATCTATAACTATAAATTGGTTAAATTGATTAACAAGCTTCAACATGGCGGCAAGAGGTGCCCTTGGTAGGTATATTCATATCCTTTGATATATTAAATACTAGGCAATGTATTACGCGTGTGTCGAGAGGGTACATGAAAAGGTAATAGTTTTAGTACCTCTGGCGCGTCAATTTTATTGTTAATAATTTTAAACATAAACATTAATGCTATCAACATCCGTCTTTGATCTAACGCTATAATGTTAAATTCAGTTCTTAATTGAGTTGATCGAGTCTTATTATAATCTGTCTGTGATGTATTTTGGGCATTACATAAAGAATTAAATTCATTGAAATTATCTATTATTAATTAATTCATTTAAGGTATTTATGTTTATAAAAACAATCTATTTAGTTATTTGTTATATCACGCGAGGTCACGAACGTGACAGTGAAAGGCCAGAGAACTATCACGTAACTGGATAGTTGACCTAGGGCAGTACGTATATATGCTGATGAAGTAGATAAGCGAACAATTCATAATTCATAAGAAACATTCAGAAACAGTCGGAGACATTCCGATCTATTCACATACATTCATATACATTTAGTTATGTTAAATGTAGCTCATCGCTATCAGATCTAAAACTATGTTATATCAGTAACATGATCATCTTAAGTAACACATATGTAAAACTACACAATAAAGCTCATCCCCGTGAATACTGTAGTTTCCGTGAGTAGAGTATTCTATCAGGACCCGGGCTTCCACTAGTCCCTGTGGAACTCCGACATACAATACATGGCCACTGTTTGTGTTTTTTAAGGTAGCGAAGAAATTTGTTTTGTATTTTTCAATGTTTCTCAAACCAAATTACTGAAGCAAACTCTAACTTAGATCGAACCAGGGTATAGTAAAGAAGTTTAATTGTATTTAAATTTTGGAACTCCCGTGCTTCCCTAATTACAAATCCTAACGTTCTATTAGCTGAACTTGTTATTTGTGTAATATGACTCGCAAAAGAAAAACCGGTATCATATGTAACTCTTAGATCCTTGACTTCAAGTTTCCTCTGAAGGACCGCATTCTCCATTTGATATTCAAAAATAATACTATCTTTCGATCTAGTTATCGTTAAAATGCTGCATTTTTTTATATTGAAGTATAATTTATTATTATCACTCCATTCAATTACACTATTTATATCTTTTTGAAGTGAAACGCAGTCTCTTACTGTTTGAATAGTTTTAAACATTTTTAATAAACATTCTGAATATTTCAATACGGTGGGTAGCTCATTTATAAACAGTAAAAACAGAAGAGGTCCCAGATTAGATCCCTGCGGTACGCCTGAAACTTTCCTGATGTGTTTCCATTATGCCTAACGATAAATTATCTATTCATTAAATAACTTTTAATCAACTCTAAAAAATTATCTGTTTGTATAGCAGAATATCGTGATTTACTTGATCGAAGGCTTTCCGGAAATCTGTATATACAACATCTAGTTGAGATTTGTTACAATGCAAAATCACTAAAAATTACACATGACTACTTTTTAGTACTCGTCGCTCGCGTGGTTTGTGTATGTCGCTGCCTCTAGAAGGTACGACCAAAGAATTCACCAGCTAACAAGAAGCGAAGCCCGACGCATTTTCTTTGATGTTTTGGTAACCAAAATTTATGACCTTGAGAGACCGACGTTGACAGATAACTTAGTAAATACAATGAGAAAAATGATCAAATTCTTAAATATCGGCGATATAATTGGTCGACAAAGGGAAGTGGGACAAGTATCTTATTATAAAAATGGCGATTTTCAGACATGCGCATACAAAAAATGATCGGAAGCTTCGCTTCTTGTTAAGTCGTGTGTTCTTTGGTACGACCCCTAGCCGTAGTATTGCGAGAGTGGTTCCACTTGCTAAAGCTGGCCCATGTGTACGGTTTCAGCGTTTGAGTGTCGTCACTTCGTCTTCTTGTCACAGTCGCTCGCCACAAACGCTCGTCTAAACATTTCCTTAATTTCAACATTGAATTAAATACCAGCCGTTTGCACGACACAGAGTGGCGCCACTCAGTTGTTCGTCTGGACGGGGCCTTACAGTCCACAGTCAAATCGGTAGTAGAGCAGTATCCGTCGAAAGCCACTAAAATACCTAAAAGTGGACTGAGAAGGTTATGTTCATGGTAAAATATTAAAATAATCAATAGGGGAAAAGTCATTTTATGAGAAAGGCGTAACTACGTTAAAAACTTGCCAACTAGCAAAGTTGTTTTATAATTTTTGGCTTATATGTATAACAATTTTGTTTTAATGTTGATTTATTGTTGCTTTTAAGAATGCAACTTATTATATAAAGGTTCCATAAGAGTAAGTTTAGCTTTTCGTAACAAAAACAATTTGGCAACAAAATTATATAATATTTCTAAAGCAATTTTATACGTGTTATGTAAGAGATTTATAAAACATTTATTGTTTATAAAATTTAGTTGTTTTATAACACTTTTTTAAGAGAGTTTGGTAGCATTTATAAATCAGGTATAAATACATTATAAAACTATTGTTATAAACACTTTTAGCAGCTTATAAAATTATTTTATTAAAGAAGCAGATGCCGCAATTTTATTGCCATTGAAAATTGGAGTTACAGACACAGCTATAAAATAATTATATAATTATTACATTGGAAGCTTTTATAAAATAACTAATAAATATATTAGATTCGGCTTGGCAGTTTTAGAAAAACAAACCGCGTAAAATTTCGGAATTAAGGGAGTAGAAGATAATCAAAAGGAGTGGAGCGTTTCGGAGAAAAATAAAGAAAAACTTTGAAAGTATTATGATTAGCAATAAAGACATTTTTAATAATACGCCTGCATGTTCAGATATTCATCCACAAGAAGTAATGATAAATCACTCAATAATAATTACAAATAATGATACTATGCCAGAAAAAGAAACCAAAGATGAGAACTTATCATTAGAAGTGCCAAATTTTATTGGTACAAGTGGTAATAATGACTTGGTAAGAGAAAATTGGTTAGTACAGTTAGAACCTGAAAACGAAAGTGATCTGTTGATGTTAGATTTAAAAAGAAATTCTGAATTTAGAAACATCAGATCATGGGCAGTTCATTACAATATCTCACACATGGCCTTGCGAGTATTATTTCAAAATATCAATAAAAGGTTACCCAGTATACTGCCTCAAGACCCTAGAACATTGTTGAAAACTAGACAATAAATAATATAATCGTGTTGAATTTGTTTATCAATTCCTTTATTCATTATATTTTTAAAATACGGTCCTTTTTTGTTGGGTTCTTTTGAAAATAAAGTATATTTTATAAATGTTTTAAAATTATCACAAATGTTGGTAAATTATTTTATAAAACCTACTTTGTCCACTAAACTGTTATATTACTGGCAGCCATGTTAATAATCAGATATAGATAAAATTTTAATAATGTCTCTAAAGATAAAAATATATTTCACTTTTACAAATAGTTTTATGTGAAAATAACATTGAGTATAAACAAATTTAGAAGAATACAACTAGTAGTTTCAAATATTACTACCAAAACTTGATTTTTTTTATTATTCAACTTCTAAAATTATTATAAAACCTTGATAAAATTCACTGCATTTATACCCTATAAATCACAATGAAATTTGTTTTGCATCAAAATTTTTCTTCTGTCGGAAACTACCTACATACACAAAAATCAAAATTAAGTGACAACAGTTGGACATATTTATTTTCTTTATAAAGTTGGTGCTGCATTTATATTATCACCAGCAACTCCGAAATATATTTGAAAACGATTTAGCTTTTTACAAACATATTAATAAAACAAAGTTGATTTATTAATACTACTACAATAGCAATAAAGTGGCATATAATTCAATTATCAAACATATATATAATCCTTATATAATAATTTCTTAACCATTATATAAGTATCGCATAAAAAATTTAAGAAATTTTCTAGCACGTTTATTAAACACTTATAAATCTTTTATAAAACAATTTTATTGTATTTTTATTAACATTGTTTATCTGTTATATAGTAGTCGCTGGAGTACTTATAAAATATATTATATAAACAAAATGTTTTCTAAATTGTGTCCGTTTTGTGTTTATAGATGTTTTCTAAACATTTTAAAAACGTTTCTGAGACTAACATTGTTTTATAATATTTATCGCCAAAACATTCCTACGACTATTATAAAATAGCAAATTGTTAGTTGGGTTGTTACTTTTCAAAAACTAACTCATTCGAAATAACCTCTAAAATAATTCGAATTGAGAAAAGTGCAATGGTATGTTACGATTGTCGTTATGTGAAGTGTATTGTGAGAGTTTATTCACAGCATTTATCATCCATAGAAAAACATTTGCATTAAAGTTGAAGAGATCTCAGTGTGGAATTTAATATCTAAACGAGTACATTGTTGAAAGATTTGCGGGAATCCTGAATTCATTCCGTGCACAAAATCTACCATAATTCACTTCGTAGGCGAAAAATACTTTTTCTATTGTAGCTGTAATAAAAAGTAAATTTTTCTTTGAAATCGATACGGAGCGGGAAATGAAAGTGGATGTGTCAAATTTTTTTGCAATTTAAATAAATGTTAGCTTCAAATAAAGTACGTAAATTTTAGTGTTGTTTTTATTTTTTTATTCACAATCGGTTAGTAATATAGACATTTCTTACCTTTAAAACGGTAGGGAAGTGACTCATTACTCACTTCCACGCACTTTTCCGGCTTGAAGCATGTGTCACTTTTATCTCGTACCTTTCTTTGCTTTTCTCCGGAATTATTCCGTCAACCTCAGTGTCTTCAGCTTCTCGGATATTTTTTGACTTAATTCTCAAAACCAATAAACTAGTAATATTGCCTAGCAACAGTTTCATGAAGTTCTTTGTTCGAGAATAATTTATATTCGTGTATGGAAGTTAATGGACAACACATTGAAGTAATTTAGTTTTTAATTATGGGAGTTGTTCTAAATTTTCCAATTTAATTTTTATGTACACTTTTCTATTTTTTTAAATTTTTATTATGAATTGTCTATTAAATAGTTGAGTTTTGCTTTCAAATGAAGTATCATTATTTAAAATACGGAAACTTCTCCCGCAAGATGGCGCCAAAATCAAAAGTTACGTAATAAACTGCCACACAGTCAAATTCCTTATAAAATTACCTTTTCAATGATGTGTCACACTTAGTACTTTCCCTATATAAATTTTATTGGTAATAGTGACAGAGGGGGGGGGGGTGTAGGATAGTTGAGGATATGATCGAAAGATGTCCCCCTTGAAATAAAAATCGACCTCTTTTTGCATTTTCTCCAAAAAAATTGTCTTCAAGATATGCGATCTGTTTCCTTTTTGGTGCCGCACCCTGTATATATATTGTGGTTCAAGTTCAGGCTGATATTTACTATTTAATGTTATATGTTTATTTACGTGATGAACTTGACTCTCGATACCTGTCGGCCTCGTGGGTTTTATTTATGCATTCTTTAACGTTCAATGATTTATTGAAAATAGTATCAAGGGAATTTATTTCTTATTTTATTTTATGTCAAAAGGCATCACAGCTCTAACAAAGCGTGGGCTGTAATGAGCTACTTCCCCTCTAGGTATGTAATATACTATTATTTGAATTATACCTTTGTACAAATGTATAGCAAATGTAAACTATTTGTGTGTCTTAAATAGTGATAATTGATGGTTTTACCAACAGTTTAGTGGAAATCATGGTAAATTGATGCACAAAAAATATCTTTAGTCAATGTTTGCTTCGTAAATTTTTATTGTTATCGATTAAAACAAAAATTGTGTGCTACACTGTAATAATTTATTCTCTTTTTATAACGCTTTATAAGCATCACCATGTACATTGTATTTATGTAAGTATATTGGAGTGACATTCACTGAGACCTAAAAGATCTATTGTACTCCCTATCTTCTACTTAGTTCCTGAGGAAAGTCTCAAAGACTAGTTGCTCCTTTAGTCCTATTTCCCGGAGGAATTTTAGGATATCTGCAGGCTTCAACTTAGGTAAATGTCCATCTTCTATCCAGTAATCTCCAAGGTGTTGTGCCCTAGGATTTTGTTCTGCTATGCAATATGTAAGTATGTGGATGAAGGTTTCTTCCATTTCACAGAATCTACATTCTTCTTGCTCCACTAATTTGAGGTTTTTAAGGTGCGCATACAGGCGACCTGTTAAAACTCTAAGTGCATTACTCTGGCTAAGGCATTCATTTGCTCTCACCTGGTTGTAGTCGCCCAGGAGTATCTTCGATTTTTTAAGCCCTACTAGATCTTCTCTTTTCGTTGTTGCTTATTTCTTCTAATAATGTATGTATGTATGTAAATTGGGGTGACATTCACTGAGACCTAAAAGATCTATTGTGCCCCCTTACTTCTACTTAGTTCCTGAGGAAAGACTCAGAGACTAGTTGCTCCTTTAGTCCTATTTCCCGGAGGAATTTTAGGATATCTGCAGGCTTCAACTTAGGTAAATGTCCCTCTTCTATCCAGTAATCTCCAAGGTGTTGTGCCCTAGGATTCTGAATTGCTGTGCAGTTCGCAAGTATGTGGATGGAAGTTTCTTCTTCCATACCACAGAATCTACATTCTTCTTCCTCCACTATTTTGAGCTTTTTCAGGTGCCCATTCAGGCGACAATGTCCCGTAAGGATGCCTGTTAAAACTCTTGCAGTTTTACTTTGATTTATGCATTCATTTGATCTCAACAGGTTGTAGTCACCCAGAAGAATCTTTGATTGCCTAAGTCCTACTAGATCTTTCCAATGGTCAGATCTTCTCTTTTCTTCGGCTTTGCCTATTTCTTCCAATATTACATTGGAGCTGATACCGCAAAAGGGTTCCGGTCCCCAAAAGGATGTTCCAGTCCCCCTCTTTGCTAGTTCATCTGCTATTTCATTTCCTTCTATCCCTGTGTGTCCTGGAATCCACAGTAAGGTGACTATATTGTTCTCGCCTAGTTCATTCAGTTTGCCTATGCATTCCCACACCATTTTGGAACTGATTACACAAGAGCTCAGTGCTTTAATGGCTGCTTGACTATCCGACATTATGATAATCCTTTGCCTTCTATATCCTTTATCAATATTGAACTGGGCACACTTTCTTATGGCGTGAATTTCCGCTTGAAAGATACTCGGGGTTTTTCCCAAGCTTTCAGAGTGTTTGGTTCCTGGCCCGTACACTCCTATCCCAGTTCCTTCTATTGCTTTTGAGCCATCTGTGTACCACTGAATGGCATTCTTTCCAAGTCTGGTAATGGTATTTGGATCCGATTCCTTCTTGTTGCTTAATTCCGTAACGAATTTCTTTGAAAAGTTACACTTTTTCATCATACCATCTTGTGGCTTGTCCCAGGTTTTCTGATTCCTAAGAAGTAAGGAGGTGGTTTTTTTTAACGATTCCCTCTCTACTTAGTCTGTATCTTGTTCTTTCTGCAACACTTTCCACCACCATATGTAGTGGTGTGAGGTTGAGAATAACTTCCATGGCTGCCGTTGGGCATGTTCTCATTGCTCTTGTAATGCACATACAGGCTAGTCTTTGAATTTTTGAGAGGTTTTCTCTCGTTGTCAATAGTGATAATTGGTCTCACTATGGCAGTGTACATCCAGCTCAGGATTTTTGGGTTGCACCCCCAATTTCTCCCTGCCAGATTCCTGCACACCATTAGAGCCATTTTTGCTTTGCATATAATCTCCTTTTCGTGTTTATTCCACAGGAGTTTACTGTCTAGAGTCAAACCTAGATACTTGACTTCTTGTCTCCATTCAACCTCGCTCCCATCAAGTTTAATGGTTTTGAGGTTGAGCTTTCTTTTCTTAGTGAAGGCTATTAATATGTTGATGTTAAGTCCCACTTGCCTACACCAGCTATTTGTATAATTCAGACCCTTTTGTACGATGTCACAAAGGGTATTTTCGAATTTTCCCCTGGCTGTTATGACAATATCATCAGCAGGATATTCCGAGGTCAGTCAAACCACACAGGAGTTCGTCAACCGTCAGGCTCCACATTAATAGGGATGCTACTCCTCCCTGTGGACATCCTCTGATTGTGCAGATGGAGACAATGTCTTTGCTCGTCCTCGTCTCTGCTACTCTAGTGGTGAGCAGTTCCGACATCCATTTGGATGTTGTGCTGTCTACACCTCTTCTACATCATCTTCTAATAATAGATTGGAGCCGATTACGCAAGAACTCACTGCTATGACTATCCGACATGATGATAATCCTTTGCCTTCTATATCCTTTAACAATATTGAACTGGGCACACTTTCCTATGGCGTGAATTTCCGCTTGAAAGATACTTGGGGTTTTTTCCAAGCATTCGGAGTGTTTGGTTGCTTGCCCGTACACTCCTATCCCAGTCCCTTATATTGCTTTTGAGCTATCTGTATATCATTGAATAGCATTCAAGTCCGGTAATTGTGTTGGGACCCCATTCCTTCTTGTTACTTAATTCGGTATCGAGTTACTTTGAAAATTTATACTTTTTCATTATAACATCTTGTATCATGTTCGAGGATTTCTGATTTCAAAAAGAGCACTTAATATGTGAGTAGTGGACTGATTGAGTTTGAAATACCATTTCTCAATAAATCCAAGATTACGGAACATTTTCGTGTCTCCAATACAATCTAAAAGATAGTTCGTTATAAACTTCTCTCGTTATTCGATCATAAAATCCAATTATCATTATTAACATAATCGTAAATTTCAAGATCTTGTCACAGTATCATTATCCTTCGGATTTATCTTGCTATTCAATGAAATAACTAATCTATACAACATTTCACATCGCTTTTACATTTAATTGCTTTTATAGCTCTGTAATACAGGAAAGCTTTTATACCAACACGAATTTTTGTTCTATTACTTGTTGAGCTTTATCATTAATCATTTTTTTTTTCGTCTAACGAGATCGGCGTTTGTTGTGCGGTCTTTATTTTTCCATTCTATTCTGCGTGTGTTGCTATATTTCGGCAATATAGAAAATTACCGTTATAAATGGTTTTATATCTTTCAAAATATTTTCCACCAAAATCAATACACTTTTGACCTCCAAAATAGGTACAGTTATCAAGAACCGACAATACCATAATTTAATAAGCATGTTCCAATACACTAACCAGTATCATCAGGATTGATGATTAGTGAGGTGTTAAACTTAACAAAAATATGATGTTTTCTCAATGTTAATAGTTAATGGTGGACAAAAGCATAATGAGGAATCAATTATTTTTAATATTTTTATTCTCACAAGGTTTTTATGTCGATTTGAAAATTCAACTTTTGGATGATTTAAATAGTTCGGGATTTTGAAACTTTTTGAGTAAAAAAGCGGGATTCTTTCGTCGAAAGTGGAACATGATAAAAAACGTATATAATCAGAATTTTTTACATATTTATCATTTATTTCTGGCATCCGACCATTTTAAATTCATCTGGGAAAAACGCGTTCAGGAAAGCAGTTTGATGTTGGGATACTTAATATGAAAGACACTAGTTTAAACATATTCCAGGTATCTTTTTTTGGAAACTGTTGAAAGAGCTGGTGCTATTTCTGTGCGGTGGTGGCAGTGGTGTCGAGTTATCCCCGAAAAGCGAGACTGACTGACCATGTCCCGCCAAAATCGGGACGTCTAACAACGCTGGCTGTGACGTACATTACCTAAAAGAGAAGTTAGCTACATAAGGGTCAACATAGGACCACAATTCTGTCATCTTCTTCTTTGAAATCGTGATGAAAGGTTAATAGACTATGCTTATGTTATTTTGCTTTTATATTGAATGACTTGAATATTTTAAAAACTCCATTTACTGATAATGAAAATTGATGAATGAAATCAAGTAATTTAATTTTCATTAAGCATATTATAACATTTATTTAAATTATATTTACAAAGTAAGTTTATTAGAATATCATACCACACATTATAAACACCAATATATCTATAAGGGAACAGGGAACGTGAGCTACCCTCGAATTCAAAATTGGACTAACGATTATACAGATACATTCAAACAAAAACGGAACATAGGGATTTTAAGCATTGTATCAGAACTGCTTTTGAACTAGTCGACCAACATCCAGCTTCAACAGATTAAAAACACGATTATTACAGTCGTTTATTTGGACACCTATAACGTATCGTACAATTCCCACCACTCCGTATTCTGAACGGTGGGCGGTCCTTAATTAGCGTCAGACAGTCACTCGATCGGTGAGAGTGTTCAAGCTCATAACTTTGTTTCAATTTAAAGAATCCTATTTTGTTTTATTTACGAATTTATTTTTATTTTGCAAGCCGTTATGGCCAAAAGAAATCAAAACATATTATCTTAACTCGAAACATTAATTGTTGAAGAGAATTTAACAATTAATTTTCGATTTTAACAACATAATACGTAAGCATATTGTTTCCATATGTAGCATTTACTAACCCCATCAAATAATTATTCAATACTAAATCGCAGTTCGCACTTCGGACACACCTCGCTAACAAATTTGGAAGGAGAAGGGGCGGGCTTTTTTACAGTGATTCTGAATCCAGCTGTCCAGATCAATACTTGATATTCATTGAAGTGAACTTATAGAAATGTTTTGTTGGTGGACTATTTAGATCGGCGAATACACTAAACCCCTATGTTCCGTTTTTATTTGAATGTATCTGAATATGGGCGTGTAGGGAAAAATTTTTGAACACATAGTCAAGACATGGGTTTTTACGCCCCCCGACGTACATTCTCGGACCACATAGCTTTCTCGGAAACTATCAAAGCTGTAAATTTGAGACCCCAAAATGGATCGCATAAAAGTATTTCGGCTGCCAAAAAAATACGATTGAAACAAAAACCATTCGATTCGTAAAAATCGTACGAGTCTATAGAATCCATAAAAAGGGGGGGTCAACCTGAAAATATATACCGATAAAGTCAAAAATATGTGAGAATCGAAATTTTTTTTTTCCAAAAATGTTTTTAATACCCCCAGGCAGAAGAGGGTATCGAACTCTCTTTGCCCCTAAATTTTCACCCCCAACCCCCCATTTTTTTGGGGTACAAGACCCGCTAAAATTTCGTCTCGGAACGATAATATTCGGGGAATCTTCCTCATTTAGGATGCTTATAATGCAAATTTTTTTTTTCGAAATTGACCACCCCCAAAATCCCCCCAAGTATGGCCTCGAATTGATGTTGGAAACCGCGTATGGTATTTTTAGGAATCGTTTACTAAGGTATATTACGAAATTAGTGAAAATAGTGACCTAACCTCAAAATTTGGCGTCTCATGTGGCGCCCTCTATATCGACTTTTAATTTTTTTTTAAATCAATTCCCATAGATTCGAACCCGCAAATTTTCGTGGGCATAATGAAAATTTTCTAAAAAAATATTTTTAATTTTTTTTTAAACATTTTCCTCTTTTTCTCCAATTTTTAATCGTATTATCCATATGTTTTATATAGTCTATATGTAGGTCTCGACGACTACTTCAATTATGAATTTAGGTATTTTTCCATATTTTCATAAATAAAAAGTTACCTTTATATTTTCGTATATAACTCCAGTGGCAGCGCCGATAGATAAAAATCATTATTTTTCCGAAATCCGCATCACTTTTTCTACATGGATCCACCATTGGAAATTCTAACAAAAAATTATTTCGATATATTACCCCACCCTAACCCCCCAAACAATTTTTTTAAATCTTCTCTATTACGCCAAACATCATCATTTTCGATCCTCTATATAAACTCTCTCTTGTAAATTTTCGAGTATTTTTTCCTTCCCTTTCAAAAACCCAGCTCAAGTTGCCTGTTATGTATAAGTACCCGGCGTAGGGGGGTAAAATTTTGCCCAATCTTAAATTTCGTACGAATTCCACCAAATTTGGTATGGGGGACCTTTTTAGGCCCCCGAAAACGATGGGAATAATTTCCGTTTTTCAAAATCAATTTTTCCCATAAAAAATGAATTTTCAAAAATTTTATCAGGACCATCGAGGGGGGGGTAAAAAAAAATGTTTGTCCGATTTTGATGGTATTTTAGGGAGGGGTGTTTTCGAAGACGACGATTCCAAAAATTTCGTCAGTTGCGAGATAAAAAGCTTTTGAGATACCCAAAAAACTGTCAAAATTCGACTTTTCGGTAGTCCAAAAGATAGTAAATATAATTCGATTTTTTTGAAATTTTGGAAAATTATAGTTCGAGTAATTATCTTTCAAACCATCTATAAAAAATATTTTTTTTTGAAAATTTTTTTTCCTTCAAGTAAACCGAAAAATTTTCATTTTTTTAAAAATTGATCCGTACAATTTTTTTACAAAAAAATGCCAAAAACGGACCTACCCCATCAAAATCTATACTAAATCCTCTTTTTCTAAAATTTTATTACCAAATACTTCCCAGAAAAACCTTATAAATATATATACAGTAGATTGGTCTTTTGAGAGTACTTACCTAAGGTAATCCTAGAGACATCATGTAGTTCACCCAAGTTTTAAAACAAACCATGACATGGGTCTGGGACTGGTATAAAAGGACCTAGAATATTCTTGAGCATTGGTCGATATACGTCTGTATTGATGAAAACAGTAGGTGAGGGTTTATAGGATATTGCGGTTCGCAAACTGACAAAGGACTGACAACCAATAAAACATCATGAATCAAGGGTTATAGACCGGTAGCCCTTTGACACATGTAGGCTTCATTATTTCAAATGGAAGCCGTTTTCACAATCGAGTTTCATGTGAAAAACAAACAAAACTTATGTTATTATTTTTGTGACTCATTCAGTGAAAACTGATGGTTTTACAAACAGAAATTAATACAAAATAACTGCACAAAGAATGCCTTTCTGGTAGCCATTTTACTAAAAATCATTAGAAAGCTCATTTAGTTAAGTGAATTAATGTGAACCGGCGTCAAATAACCACTTAACATCGATTTTATTTCAATTTTAATTCATCAGTTGTTTGTAGTAAATCCCCAAGCAACCAAGACCTTTGTCAGAATAACAGAAGTCACTTTAGGATCATTAAATATACAGATGGAAGATTAAATAAAGGAAGCATGTAAAAATCTTGTTGATATACGATGAAATATTCAGTTAATCTGTGTAGGTGATTTCCAACATCAACATAAACTTTTTTAACCCGAGTAATTTTTAACAAAAGTAAAATTTTCACTTGAATCGATTGGTGGACATTATATAATTCTAACTGCTCAATTGTAGGATTTAGGCGTTGTTTTCCAGAGATGTTTTTTTTTTAGTGTTTTCAATAATTTTACTTTAACGGTTTATAAAATGAAAACCATCCAAGCTATGCTCTTGTGAATTTTTTTCCTAGTAGACTGGTCTTTTGAGAGTACTTACCTAAGGTAATCCTAGAGACATCATGTAGCTCACCCAAGTTCTGAAACAAACCATGACTGAATGTTCTTCAGTATTGGTCGATATTCGGCTGTATTTCCAACAGAATTTACGATTGCCGCTATGGTCTTCATTGATGAAAACATTAGGAGAGGATTTACCGAATATTGCGGTTGGTAAACTGTCAAAGGACTGTCCACCAATAAAACATCATGAAACTCAAAGTGGAATCAAGGGTTATGATTGACTGGTTCTGCCGCTAGACTTTTGGTATATTACGACCAGAACAGCTAGAGTGTTGAGTGTGCGCGAAGAAAGAGAGTGAAAGATGCAGAAATGAAAGATAGAACGTTTGCTCGCTGGAACAGTAGCGTACCAACAAAATAATCAAATACAAATATGTAGTAGGTTCGTAATTATGGTAATTCATTTGATGGTGATAATCACCTGTATTACACTCTGCCTTCCAACGAAGGTAAGCATTAGGAACAAAACCATCTTCGTTACCTTCGTGTACGGTGATCACACGAGCTCCTTTACTAGTAGGTTTCCTACAACCCAATTCAGCGCTTTTACTCCTACCTTTCTCATGTGCGTGAGTAGAGTGAATATAGGTTTCATCAGTATAAACAATCGGCCTTTTTTTTTCATTTTTCTTAAAAATGCCACTCTCAAACGCCGGATTGAATCACGCTCTACTAAAATTGCTCTATCGCTTTCAGTTTTTCTCCAGCGAAATCCCAGTGCTCGTACTTCTTGTCGCAGATACTCCCTCCTCCCTCATAATCATATTCGGAATGAAATTTTGCGTGAACCTGCTTTAAAGCAGTCCATAGACGTGAAACTCTAATATTGTTTTTCTAAGGTGAGTTTTCTCCAAATCATCTAGTGCTACCTCTTTTTTTATACTAGGCCATTTTTTAAGGGGTTGTGAAAGATTCGGTCTCACCTTTTTCCAGAATTTTTTTCTCCTTGGCAATGTGGGCTTCAGAATTTAAACTTATGCCTAAAGCAGCAGTCACCCGTTCGTAAACCTGGAACAAAAAGTTTTCTTTTTTTGTAAGTAAGAAACTTTAGTACTTTTTCCTACTTAGTTCCTGAGGAGAGTCTGAGAGACTAGAAGTTCCTTCAGACCTATTTCCGTAGAGGAATTTTAGGTACTTTGTCCTAGGAGATTTTATATTTATAAAAAAAGTTTAAAATGTTCATGGATATTACAAAAAAATCAGGTTTATTATTAAATAATGAAGTTAAGCTAAATAATCAAACTTTGTTTAAACATTTTCTCTCTTTCTTCTTTAAATTAAAAAATAAGGATTACAATAATTATTTCAATAAATGTTTGGTAGCAAAACCTCACCTTAAAAAAATGTATAATGGGTGTTCCCTGCTTCGCTTCTTCCTGCATAAATTGTATCAGATTTCCAACAAGTTCACGACTTTGGCCACTTGAAACCCTGTTTTTCACTTTTCTCTTAAACGACATTGTAAATACTGTTCAAACACTAAACCTAATAATTAATTAAGCAGAATATTAAAAATGTAAAACTTATACCTAACTAAACCGAATCTTGAAGTTGTAATTACTAATAAATTAATTAACTTAAAAGGAAATAAACCGACTTTCGTTAACTCAAACAGAAAGGAGGTTATTGATATCACGATTGGCACTCATTACATAAGTAACTTCGTGAGCAATTGGTATGTGTCCGAGGAGGAAAGTTTTTCTGACCACAGACACATATTTTTCAAAATTTCGGGAACTAAACTGAAAATAGAATACTATCGTAATCCGCGAAAACCGAACTGGGAAACATTTACTACAGAACTAGGCAATAGTTTAGACCGAGCGATAGTAAAAATTAAGAACACAACAGACCTAGAAATAGCTGCAGACCTAAGACAGGAAGCAATTATCTCAGCGTTTGAAACCAACTGCTCAATGGTGAGGAAGAAATCCAACAGAAATGTGCCCTGGTGGACAAATGAACTTGCCATAAAACGGAGACAGTTAAGAAAGAAGTTTAATAGGACTAAAGAAAATTTAGAAGAGTGGACGGATTATAAGAGGGCCCTAACTGAATACAACAAACTGATAAGGAAAGTAAAAAGAGACTCCTGGAGGAGGCACTGTGAGGAGATAGAACAGACTCACGAGTGTGCCAGACTGCAGAAGATTCTTTCCAAGGATCCTAATCAGTCTATACACGTTATTAAAAAAGATAACGGACAATACACTGGAAATGGGAAAGAAACCATGGAAGAGCTACTTAAGGTACACTTCCCTGGATCAATACCTACCATGCCACCGCAGAACTCCCTAGTGACAAAACTGGATCGACCACGATGGGCATCCAGGATAGACTGGCGAATAGCGAAGGCAGTGGTAGACGTGGAAAAAACAAAATGGGCTCTAAACAGCTTTAAACCATATAAATCACCGGGACTAGACGGGATTTATCCTATCCTACTCCAAAAAGGAGGCAACACACTACACTACAGGGTATGTGAATTGCTCAGAGCTAGCCTAGCTCTAGGGCATATTCCAAGAACTTGGCAACGCATCAGAGCTACAATTATACCAAAACCTGAAAAATCTGGACAGGACACGGCTAAAGCTCTAAGACCAATCAGTCTAATGTCATTTATGCTGATGACTCTTGAAAAACTTCTTGATAGACATATCAGAGACGGTATACTGGCTACAAGACCACTACACCAGGATCAATGTGCATACAGAGAGGGAAAATCAACCGAAACAGCATTACATCAACTCGTCAAAAGGGCTGAATACGTGCTGGAAAATAAAGAGGTGCTGCTCGCAGCCTTTCTAGATATAGAAGGAGCTTTTGACAACACCTCCTACGAATCCATAGCCAAGGCAACGTCGAAAATTGGGATCGATGCCACGAGCTGCAGATGGATAGACTGCATGCTCAGAAGCAGGCTAATAGAAACAACTCTTATGGGGGAGACAATGGCTGTGCGTGCAACCAGGGGTTGTCCACAGGGGGGAGTACTGTCCCCGCTGCTGTGGAACCTGGTCATGGACGGGCTCATTAGAACCATACACAGAGAAGGATTTAACACCATAGGATATGCAGATGACCTGGTAATTCTATCCCAAGGTAAATTCAACAGTACAACCAGAGACAGACTCCAGATGGCTTTAAATGTAGTAACAGGCTGTACTGTAGAAGAGGGGCTACGCATAAGTCCCTCAAAAACACAGATAATTGCGTTTACCAGAAGAAAGAAAAGGGAAGGACTTGGCCCTCTGACGCTTCAAGGTGAACCAATACGATTGTCGGATGAAGTAAAATATCTTGGGGTTATCCTAGACCCAGGTTTAACTTGGAACCGACACCTGCAGCACGTGATCAAGAAGGCAGAGGTAACCTTCATGGTTGCCAGACGCACTTACGGCACTAAATGGGGACTTAGACCAAGCATGGTACACTGGTTGTACAAAATGGTTGTCATCCCCAGGATTACATGCATCTCTGGTCTGGTGGCCAAAGATCAGACAAACATCTGCAATGCTAAAACTAAGCAAGGTCCAAAGACTTGCATGCATTGGCATTACAGGGGCAATGAGGACTACTCCTACAGCGGCACTGGAGACAATGCTAGACCTTCCTCCGCTACATTGTGTCATAATGTGCGAAGAAAGGGCAGCTCTAACCCGACTGGAGAAAGTATCAGAACATGACGTGGCACATGGGAGAGGACACACAGAAATAAGGCATGTGGATGACGACATCTTTAAAATGCCAACAGACCACATGACCACTAGATATATCTTTCGCATCAAAGATCGAAAGGAGCTTGAGGAAGAGAACGCACCACCACTCAGTAGAGCAAATGAACTGATCTGGTACACAGACGGATCAAAGAATGAGCTCGGCACCGGAGCGGGCATATACAGCAAGTCGAGCAAATGTGAAGGAACGTCTCGCTTGGAAAATACGCATCGGTATTTTAAGCAGAGGTCTATGCAATACTTGCATGTGCAAGGGCAAATAACATGAGAGCCTACAACAACAGGCAGATCAGGATCTACAGTGACAGTCAAGCTGCCCTTGACGCACTTCAGAGCTCTAAGGTAACATCTCGGCTGGTATGGGAATGAGGCGAAGAACTTAGAAGACTGGCGACACAGTGTAACACTGGAGTGGGTCCCAGGTCACAAAGGAATCGCTGGCAATGAAAAAGCTGACGAACTCGCAAGAGCAGGATCGTCAACCCTGATGAACGGACCCGAACCAGCTATGGGCATTCCCAGATGCTCAACTAGGTCATGGTTAAAACGGTGGGTAACAGAGCAACACAATAAACACTGGAAGAATACGCCCAGGCAAATACATGGAAAGAAATTCATAAAAAAACCATCAGAAAAAGTAGCGAAAGAACTGCTCTCAATGAGAAGGAACAAACTTCGCTCCATAACGGGGCTACTTACGGGACACTTTCCCACAAAGGAGCACCTGAACAAAATAGGGCTGTATAACGGAGACCTTACATGCAGAAGATGCAAAAAGGATACCGAAACAGCTCTGCATATACTATGCAACTGTGAGACGCTGGACCACAGGAGGCAGAAGCTGTATGGTAGACCCCAAATGACTCCAGAAGACTTCTACAACCAACCAGCAAAGAACCTGTATGAGCTAATACAGGGAACGGATTGGCTGAATAGGCTGTAGTCAGAGTTCTAAGAGTATCCACAATAAGCCCAGGAGGCTGAGGTAGTGCCGGCGAAGGGACGGCTCCTTATAAAAAAAAAACTAAAAAGTGCGTTGTCTGACAAACTTTTACCGACTTAGCTCTGACAGCGTAACAAGAAGTTTTTCTGACGCGCATACAATTCTCAACACTCTAGCTGTTCTGGTCGACCTATAAAAATAGAACACCAGCGCACTCTTATTTTTAGAACATAATTGCATACATGGAGTTCGTGCTCCTTATGGTCTCCATGGATTCGATGACGCATCATTACTTACATATGAATCACCCTCTATAAGTACAAATAGTAGTTGATTCAACTACTGGTTGGCGTTGACTTTAGTAACATAATTTCCCACGTCTACATTAAATAAGGGTTTTTATTTATAACTTTCAAATCACTTGGAAATATTTTTATTTTCGATTCTTGTTTTTCATTAAAATCAAGAATTATTGCTAGCAATTTATTTTTGTTTTTTAATTCCGCCAACCCACCAACTGGCGATCCGACGTTCGTTTTCAGTTCTACCAATAAAAATGATTGGCGAATTGCAAATTAATATCCAATCACACGCTGGGTGAAAATTGCGTATTGCCGAGACCCAGTGACAGATTGTTCAATAATGTACTCTGCTTCGTTTCTCCGTTCCCCTCGAGGAAAAACTGTAAAAAGACTATTACGAATTCAGATTCTATCGAAGCAGTCTGAAATAAGTGAATTCTAAGAAACGGAGTCAGATGAATTTAAATTATTATTTATTTGTAAAAAATTTAAATTGTACAGTGTGGTAAAACTGTCTGAAGATGCGTGTTGTCAGTGAGGATTGAGGAAATATTACCGATTCCGTTCATATAAGTACCAGTGGCGTACGGTATTTTATAAAAGTATTAAAAACCGTATATCCTAGAATTTGGGAAAAAGATTTCTTATGAGAAAATCGGTCCTAAAAAAATTATTAAAAATGCTTTTGTGTCCAAAGTTTTTCGCTAGGTGGCGCAATCTATCACTTACAAAATATAATTGGATTTCTTACAAAATATTCCACATCAGTAAAAATCAAAGCTTTAGTTTTTAAAACACGTCCAACTACACGTGAGGATATGAAAGATTGGATTCGAGAAGCAGTTCGAAGTATTTCCCTAGCTGGAATTGGGACCAGTGTTAATTCCACTATAGAAAGACTGGATTTGTGCATAGCAAATGATGGCATTTGAAATAGTTAGGCAGTAGGTGCGTTTTGTAAATTTCTTATATGAGTAGCTCCCTTAGTTTTGTTTCATTATGTAATGTTAATAAAGATTTTTGTGAGGGAAAAATAAAAACTCAATTTTACTCATCAACTAAGGGATGATATCTCGGAAGGGGGTGGGCAGAGTATGAATTTAAAATCACCCTGTATATTTAATAAATTATTTGTACTGTTTACTTACTATTTCATTCTATTACTCCCATGAGAAACTTCCAAAGTTCCGTAAAGATTGATGACCTATCCATAGCTCAGTTAATAGCGATAAAAGTCGACGTTAAGCCGAAAGTCATCAAATTTTAAATGCAGCCTTCGCTATATCAGAAAAGTTAGAGTTTGAATAGTTTAGTTTCGTCTAAAAGATATATGTATTATTTATTCAGAACGATCTAGGAGTAATACTCAACAATTTCTCCTCTAATAATTCCCATTTGATTTTTATTCGACACATGTACCATCGGACATTGAAGGAAGGCTAATATTTTATGAAGACTTTATTTAGATATAGTTTTGGTCACACTGACAAGGAATATTTTCGCGGTTTTTAAAGTTCGATTTAAGCACACTCAGGCGTGCTTCAAATATATAAAATAGGGGCACAAGTAAAAAAAATATTATTAAGATAAGTCGCTTATATATTTTTATAACTTATAATTAAATTTTTTACTTTCGATAAGAAGTTTGTTATCAAATATTTTGAACAGAAACCTAAATTATTAACTGGCTGTATCTAATATTGTGCGTTGGGTTATCAGTTCTCGTACAGGTGTACTTCTGATATAACGTTATCCGATTTCAAAAAATTTTAATATTATTGTTTTATATTGTTTGAAAATCGATAACCATGCCAATTTTCTGTACGGCTTCCAATTGACGTAAACTTGGTGGATTGTCTTCTTTTGGGTAAGTTAATCATGAAAATGTAGGTGAAAGGAATATATTTCAATAAAAAGAACTATTAGGTTATAGTATAATTTTTTGTGTATACATAATTCCCTTAATGTGAAAAATACTACTTTCACTAATTTCTTAATTTCTGTACATTTTCTATTGTTTTGTAAAGGTGTAAGCGTCCACTAGACGGATCGGGCCGGGTCGCATCGCAACAATTAAACAGTTGCGTTTATTAGCGACGGACGGATGCGAGCGGATTTGTCATCCATCGCAATATTCGAAATTCTTTCTTGAGGGGATTGCTATAGTCTGTTTCTTATTCTCTAACAGCACGCGAAAAGGTCACAGATGCTAGTCAGGTAGTAAACCATAAGCGTCACCGTTCATCTACGGAATTTATTTGACATAATTCTAAGAATGGTGAAGGAGGACGAGAATTTGCCTGACATAGGGCGAAAAACTTTGTGGAAAATATTACACAAATTAAATTTTACTTGGGAGAAGCAAAGTTGCAAATCAGTGCTAATCGAGAACGAAGAAATAATATGTTGGAGACGCCAGTATTTACGAGATATCCGAAAATACAGACAGGAGGGAAGACAAATCTATTATCTAGATGAGACATGGCTCAATGAAAGACATTCAGTAAAAAAAATATGGCAGGACAAAAGTATTCAAACCAGTCGTCAAGCTTTCATAGAAGGTTTATCTACTGGACTAAAAACTCCTATCGGTAAAGGTCGCCGACTATTATTATGCAATCAAGGGTTCGTTGAAGGTGGTTTACTGGTCAGTCAACATCAACCAAAGACTATCATGAAGAAATGACTGCAGATGTTTTTGATGAGTATTTTACACAAATGGTCGAATTAATTCCAAATAATGCTGTAATCGTTATGGACAACGCCACTTATCATTCGCGATTAACAGAAAATCTTCCATCTACCTCTTGGAGAAAAGCTGATATTAGAAACTGGTTAATCGTAAAAGATATACCATTTGAAGATGATATGTTGAAAAAAGAACTTTTAAAGGTTGCTTCAGATCACAAGCTACAATTTAAAAAGTTTGTTATTGATGAAATAGCCAATAATCGTGGGATAACAGTGCTTCGTTTGCCGCCATACCATTGTGAATTAAATGCGATAGAGTTAATATGGGCCCAAATGAAAGGTTATGTAGCTAGACATAATAAAACATTTAAAATGAAAGATGTTCGTGAACTCATGAAGTACTCATTGACAACAATAACTGAAGAGAACTGGAGAGATGATGTGAATCATGTAATTAAAGAGGAAGAGAAAATGTGGGTTTTAGATAACCTCATAGAACAAACTATAGAACCGATAGTGATCTCTCTCGACGAGTCTTCGGATGATTCTTGTATGGCCGGCGAAGAGGATGATACTATAGATTGAATTTTATATTTCCTATAAATGGTATGTTTACTTTACTTAATATACATTAATTCATTGTCAATAAATTTGAATTATGAAAATTAAACTATATTTTCTTTAATTAATTTAATTTAATAAAAATGAAAAAGTAACTTGTTAATAGGCCTAAACGAATGAATTTTATTTCAACTGTAATGTTGAATGATTAAATAAGCAAAATGAACTAATATCGTAATCTCCGCCACTGCCGCAATGTTTATCGTTTAGGGCATTGTTCAGTTTTATTACCATATTGTATTTTGAGCTGAAACAGGGATGTACAGATAACCAATACAGACACCTACTTGTTTTGCATTAGAATTTTAGTATTTACCTGTAAAATTCTTAGGATCACTCTGTAAGAGATAATTTTCTATTTGAATATTTAATGAGGCTACTGTGCTGTCAGACATTAAGAAATAAACTATAGATGAATACGACGACTTCCTGCCACATACTCATTTCATCTTCTCTGCTCATGACAATATCTATGAACTTCATTATCGTAGAGTTCTTTGTATTATGACTCTATTGAAATTAATAATTCCTCATTTATTTTGGAAATTATAAAAACACAATGGTAAATATCTATAGTTTATTTCAGAAAGGTATAGAGTAATAAAACCTCATTTGGTATGCAAAGAGAGCACAGAGTGACCCAACGAATATTTAAGCCACTTTCATAGTTTGGCATTGATTTCATTGTAAAATTCTTTCTTTTTATCAAGTGCAGGTAGTACCACCCGGGTTGGGGACAATATATGGGTTTTAGCCTATTGTTATCCATTCACAAACACTGAAAATAGTGTGCCAAAGGCGTGCCGGTAGGATACTCGTAAAAAGGAAAGAATTTTATTTTAACAGAATAAAAATTAGGCATTATGTACATAGTATTAGGTACACTTATTTTTTATTATAAAAAATACATTATACATAAATTAAATTATAAAAAATCATAATATTCTTCGTCCTCTGAGGAACTGTCATCTCCTCTTGACGTTATAATTAACGGGTCGACGATCCGATCGATCAAGTAGTCAAGATCCCACATTTTCTCCTCTTCTTTAATGACATGCTGGTCTGCTTTTCGCCAGTTCTCTGGTGTCACCTCCTTAATGGCTTGATCAAACAGTAGCTTACCGTCTTTCATTTTGAATGTCGTGTTGTGTCTTGCTACAAATCCTTTCACTTGCGCCCATATAAGTTCTATAGGATTTAGTTCGCAATGATATGGCGGTGTGCGCAGCTCAGTTACACTATGTTTTTCTGCTATATCTTCCACGGCGTATTTCATAAAACGATGTTTGTGTAAATTTGCTATAGCTAATAGTTCTTTTTTTATCAAATTATCTTCAAATTCAATACTTTTGGTGGTTCGCCAGTCAATAATTTCTTGTTTTCTCCAAGATGAAGTTGGAGTCTTCTCTATGCGTCGAGAATGATAACTCGCGTTATCCATAACTACTACTGAATCAGCCGGAAGATATTTTATCATTTCACCAAAATAGTCTTCAAAAACATCCGAATCCATGTCCTCGTGGTAATCTCCCGTATGGCCCGACTGAAAGGTTAGCAAACCTTCTTTTAAAAATCCCTCTTCGCTTCCAATATGGACGATTATTAGTCTTTTCCCTTTACCTGAAGGCACCTTAATACCCGTTGAAAGCTTGGCGAGCACTGGTTATATTTTTGTCTTGCCACATTTTTGGTACTGTATAACCTTCATTGATCCACGTCTCATCAAGATAAAAGATTTTCTTCTGCTCTGTTCTGAACTGCTTTATACTTCTTAAGTAGTTTCGTCGCCAGCAAACAATTTCATCGCTTTCCAGTAAAAGTGCTTTACGGTTATGCTTTTCCCAGGCAAAATCCATATTTCTCAAAGTGGTCCATAAAAGTTTTTTAGTTATCAATGGAATACTGTCATCCTAGCCAAGCTCCATTAACATCTTATCTAGGGTGGGTATTTCTTATTTAAAATAAAAATAGTGAACTTTTCTTCGAATTACACTTTTGGTGTCTTCATCAAGGACTTTTACTGGTCTGCCTGGACTTTTCTTGGGAGGCTCCACTTGGCCTGCTATCTTTCTCCCCCGCAATAATTTAAAAACGGTGGACTTTCCAACTCCAGTCATTCGGGAACATCGGTTTTACAGTTTCTTGTACAGTAAATTTCGGGTAATCGTATTTTATGCAATCGTGTACATTTAAAATAATAAGTTTTTCATTCACTGATAGTGGAGAATTATTGGAACATCTTTTCGTTGGTTTAAATGTCGCCATTTTATTACCAATCTTATAATACTGTGAACACTATTTACGGCTTAACAGCAAATACTGATGCGTTAAACTAAACAAATATACTTATAAAGGTCTAAAAATTTTGGGTAAGGCACCTTGCGGCGCATGGTTGAGCCGAATCTGAAACAGGGTTGGAATTAGGCAGAGGCACTAATAGAAGGTTAAACGGTACCGTTTAAACGCAAAACGTAACTGTATAATCTACTACCTAAGTAATCCCTACACAATATTTCGATATTGACACTTCAGGCCAGAAAACATACTTTTCCTAATTCTCTTACGCAATTACTTGAAATTTTAATATTACAAACAAGACCTACGCCTATGGCCGACACCGAAATTGAGCCGAACTGAACGGAATTCCCCATTTTATCACTCTATACCTTTCTGAAATAGACTATAGCCACATCAAGCCAAGTTAAGCTAACAGAAAGGCGAGCAGTACCGTGTGTAATAGTACACGAACCATTTGGAGCCACTTTTGACCCCCTCATAGCTAAAAAAAAAGTTGGCTCATATATTGAGACTTGCCAGATACAAATTTCATAAACATACCTCAAACAGTTATTTAGATATAAACGTCCAAAAATCGTCACTTTTATCACTGACTGACCTATAGACCAAAACTCTTAACCCAGTTCCAGATGACCTAGTACGTTCAAATTTGGCATCCATATAGGTAGTGGGGTGGAAACAAAGGAATAAATCAGAAACTAGTAAATTTTTATCATTTTATTATAATTTTTCAATTAATTGATTCTATTAGGAACACTTACTTATAGTTCCTGTAATGTAAGAATCAGCAATCAAAAACAGTCGGTCTTTATGTGGATTTTAAGGTCTACGTGAATATATAACGAATGGAATACCACCCTTAATTTTTTTTTAATCCAAACATATCAGTTTTAGTACTTATAACTAATAAGAGTATAGTCGAATTTCGTATTTATTACGTTATTAACTGGGATTTAGTATTAATTTATTATTTCAATATTGGCGCGCATCAATAGTGTAAAATCATTACTTATAAATAATTAAATAATAGGTAATTGAATTTACTGTTTGGACCCTTACTTTGTGGAATCTACTCATATTAATGTTATAAATGAAACTAACTGTTTCTTATTAATTCCACTATTTAAATTTATAAAATTTTTAAAAATGGTCGATAATTGTAAAAAATTTGGAAAAATGGTCAATAATTCGAAAATGGTCGATAATTATCAAAAACTTTAAAAAAAAATGGAAAAATGGTCAAAAATTTTCAAAAATCGTCGATAACTATCAAAAATTGTCAAAAATGGTTAATTATTGTCAAAATTGGTCAAAAATTGTTAAAATTTTGAAAAATGGTCGACACCTGTCAAAAACTATCAAAAATGGTCAATAACTTTGAAAAATGGTCAAAAATTTTGAAAAAATGTCAAAAACTTTGAAAAATTGTCAAGAATGGCCAATAAATGTCAAAAACTATCAAAAACTGTCAAATATGGACAATTGTTGTTAAAAATTGTCAAATTTTTGAAAAATAGTTGATAACTGTCAAAAATTGTTAGTTTTTGAAAAATTGTCAAAAATTTTGAAATATTGTCAAAAATGGTCAATAATATCCAAAAATGGTCAAAAATTTGGAAAAATGGTCCATAATTGTCAATAATTATCAAAAATGGTCAATAATTTTGAAAAATTGTCAAAAATGGTTAAAAATTGTCAATTATTGTTAAAAACTTAAAAATGGACAATTATTGTCAAAAACTGTCAAAAATAGTTAAAAATTGTCATCATTGTGAAAAATGGTCAAAAATTATCGAAAATTTGGAAAAATGGTCACTAATTTTGAAAAACAGTCAAAATGGTCAATTATTGTCAAAAATGGTCAAAAGTTGTCAAATTTTTGAAAAATAGTCAATAAATAATACGAGCCGTTTCTGAAAATCGATTTACTAAAAATCGATTAATATTACTATAAAAATCGATAACTAAAAATCGATTATAAGAAAATAATAATCGATTTATATAAAAATGGATTATTTTTTAACATCCCTACCAATGAGTGCAGTCACATTTAAATCTATAATAAGAGGATTTTTGCGATGCGGTGCGACCCGGCACTATCCGCCTATTCGAAGCTTACCTTAATATATTCAATATTTGTATAGATATTTTTTTTGTGCAAATCTATTTAGTCACCATCACCCATCGATTTACTTTACAACCATTCAATTTAATTAATTCCTTTTCTATTTGTTAGACAAATAATTGTAATTAGCATATTATTAAAGCAGTTTGGTTAACTAGTAGTACAACATATTATACACATGTTTCTGTTCATTTAGTGTATGTAATCTGTCGGGAATCAACTTGTAAATATATTCGAAACAAACTGAATACAAATGCCATTCAAACACTGCATGTAATTACAGTTAATTCTAAGTAGTAGCGGACAATCGAATTCGATTCTATTGATACTAATTGTGGGCAGTACGCTACTGTAATTCTCGATGGCGCATTGATTTGGTCGTAATTTACTCAGAATCAAGATCTGCACTATATAAATAACGGTAATAACAATTCATGTCGGGTAACGCTTCAATTGATTGAAAATCGGAAATACAAATGAAAATCTACTCATTTTTATCTGTCAATTTACCGTTTAGTTTAACGCTGCAGTTTCTTGTAGATATAGGGCGCATTGTATTTTTTTCTTTCGAGTTAGGTCACATGTTGTTATACGACAGTATTTAAAATACAGGGTTTGTCAAAACATTTTCTTTTTGACATTCATGTTGAAATAGTGCTTTCAAAATCGGATTAGAAGTTTGACTGCGACCTTTCCAGTCCTATTTTGTTCCTCTGAATCAAGATTACATCCTCCAGCCCACTTTTAATGTAGCCGATCAGCCTCGAAACTGAGCCATTCATGTAGTTTCTTGCCGGTGGCTTCTCATCGTCCCCCCACATTCACCAGGAAGTCGCAATGGCATATGATGTGCTCTGCAGTTTCCTCCTTTGCACATGGCATCGTCTGTCAACCTCTTTAGCTTTGCTTGCCTGTTAAGCTTACAGTACCCTATTAACATACTAACTACGGCTTTGACTGTTTTCCTATCTTTGCTTATTAGGTCTTTGCTTATTAGGTCACTCTCTCATGTTTGTTTTTGTCAGAAGCCATTTCATCCGTCTTTTTGTTGAGCTTATGATCTTCGTGTCCTGGTATCCCAGCTATCCTTCGCTTTAGCTCAACAGTTCCGGTTCCCTTTATCATATCTTGAAAAAACTCGGTATGTACTTAGATTTTGGGGGCACAATAATAAATACTGCTTCACCAAACGCACATAACGAATTCCTTTACTGTCAGCTACAGGAAAACGTCGAGCGTTCACTGTCAAAGATACCGCAAATGGCTACCACCTTCACCTTCGGTATGAATAGACCATTTCAGAAAACGTAACTTTGACAGGTCGGCCATATTTTGCTGGAGGGCAATCTAATCGATTAGTTGGAGTTGAATCTTGTGTGTCTTCGGATGTGCTGTGAAGTATTTTAGGAAAATCTAGCTTGTAGTGGAGCGAGTTGGTTGTCAGACTTTGTAAAACCTCGTTTCGTTAATACATCAGGAAATCGAAAAAAAGATGTATCTTCTCTTTGTCCCCGCATTCCACACTTAACAACACTACAAAGCAATGTCATTTTAGATACCTTTAAGAATTAATTGTTAATTAAACCAGTAAACAATGAAAACTAAATAGAATATGTGTCCTCCAGCACAACATGGTCGACCTGTCAGTGACGTCATCTAGGAATGATCTTTGGTGTAACCAAAGAATACACCAACTATCAAGAAGCAAAGCCCGACGCAATATCTTTGATGTTTTGGTAACAAAAATGTATGACCTTGAGAGACCGACGTTGACAGACAGGCAGAACTTGTAAATACACTGAGAAAATGATCAAAAGTTAAAATATCGGCGTTATAATTGGTCGACAAAGTGAAGTATGACAAGTATCTTATTATAAAAATGGCGCCTTTCAGCTTCGCTTCTTGTTTGCTGGTGTATTCTGTGGTGTAACTAACCCGACTTTATTTTATTTATTTATATTTTGACAGATGTATAAGCTATAATTAGGTGTTTACCTATGAATTGTTGACGTTTTTCTTGTCGATATAATCATATAGTAATTATTTTTGAAAATTTAGTGAAAACACGTGCTTAAGCAGTGTTCTGTGATGAGTATACTTTACTGCGTTATCAAGAAACTTGAATATTTATCTAATAAATACCAACAAGTGGTAGCGACTTGTGATAAACTATTTATTTGATAATGAGAAGTGATAATAGAAGACTTTATAATCGATTCAATGTAAGTTATCATATGTATATACAAATAATTCAGTTTACCTTAAATGATATTTTCAAAAGTTTTGTCCATAAAATGCAAACGCGTTGCATACAATAGCGAGTATTAATTAATATTAATTCAAAAATTAGCATTTGACATATTGCAAATAATTTCTGTCTGTGTAAAAACAAAATTAAAATTTATTTAGTACCTAGTCTAAGATCCGGCTGCAAAATCAATTTTTTACATATTTTTATGAATAGGGGAATACACTTCTAACAAGGTGCCAATTAAAAAGTGCCCGCAATTAATTTTTATTAAAATAATTTTAATTAATTTTCGAAAAAAAATTTCATTCATTTATTTGTTAAATAAAATATCATCCACTTCACAGCGATGTATGTAAAGACTAGGTATTACTTTGTTATATTTATACGTTCCAGACATATTTGATCTTTTAAATATCAAATTAAAGCTTATTTTTTATAAAGCTTCCCATGAAAAAGTGACCGCACATAGGGCTATTGAAGATGCTAAGTTTAAAAAATAAAGTGAGAGAGAGAGCACGCAACGCCACTTGCCAGACGAGTATGGCAAGTGCCAGCTGTCATATTATCACGTTGATTTCAGTTTTGAAGTAAAGTGTAAATTTTTAAATATGAAAAAGTGTTTTTTTGTGTACAAAATCAAAGAATCTACTTATCTTTAAAGATGCATCTTTCCAAAAGTGCTGGTCAAAGTTAATGTTTCGTCGAAAAAAAAAATAATGTTTTTTATCTTATTTATTTAAATAGTTTTTACTTGTTGGATAAAATTATACACACTATGGCTAATTACTATCTATTGATTTATTTATTAAACTTAATTTATATACACGCTCTACTTAATGTCTACTAATTTATATACACTTGGTATAATAGTTCTAATTTATTTTTACCACTTCAATATTACACTATTTATCTTCACTATTTATCTTCACTATTTAATTCACTGTCCGATTACTAAGATCTTCTGTAAACTGTCGGTGAACTAACTCTCTGGAAAGTTCTTGTATTTTCCGCGCTCGTCCTATGAGCAAACAAAGCGTCTTTCTGGAATGATCTCGAAGAGCGCATTCACCAAAATTTATAGTCGAGAGACAGGGCCGGCTTTGAGTTGGTGACCTCGCAACAATACAAATACCATGATATAATTTTATGGGTATCGTGTAAAATGCTTGAAGAAAATTAAAGTTTCAAAACAGAAAGACAAGGAAGACTTCTTTAAAACTCTCATTGTAGGTAAATTTTTCATTGAACTTAACAATTATTAAGGTTATATTTAGGTACTATACAAATAATAAATAATTTATGTATGATGTATATGTATACATACATCAATACCTCATAAGCAAGTCCTGAAAGTTGGAGCAACATATTTAAATCTTCTTTGTTTTTTATACTGTTATTCAACTTTTAGGCCTCTCCGCGTAAAAAATAACGTATTTTTTTAAATTATATTAACTTTGTTATGAAGTGCCCAAATTCTATGATTACGTAGATATCGACAATTATATAATAAGTACTTATTCTCACAAAGCCGACTATGCTTTGCAAATAAATATTAGTGAACTGTCAAAATTAGTTGATGTCAATAACTTTATAAAATGGCATATATTAGTGATACAGAACGCATACAAATCCTAATTTTACGAGGTTTTGGCGACAAGGAAGAAGTTACACGCATATTTAATGAATTGAATACCCAACACGTTATTTCAAAACTGTCAAGAGGTATAGAGAGACTGGAAATGTCCTAAGCCTGGCAGGCCGAAAACTGCTCAGTGTTTCCACAGGGTTGGATAGGACTTCAAGGAGCGCTGGAATAGCCGCACCGGTCACCAGACTTGACCCCATTAGATT
The DNA here is from genome assembly GCA_947563755.1 of Lochmaea crataegi. Taxonomy (NCBI): domain Eukaryota; kingdom Metazoa; phylum Arthropoda; class Insecta; order Coleoptera; family Chrysomelidae; genus Lochmaea; species Lochmaea crataegi. Next base: position 62,913,281 of record OX387424.1, read on the forward strand.
TTTTCTTGTGGAGATACCTTAAAAATGAATTTTACAAAAATAGACCAGTCGATTTACAAACTCTAATATTAGAATAAACATTTTGAGGCTTACTGGCTACGCTTTTCATTACCACTCCTCGTATTTTATATTTCCATGGCAACACCTGTGAAAAGATTTTTATTTGTTGATTTTCGTGCATAAGATATTTTTGTGCTACTATTAGTTTTATCAACACATGTAATGCAATAATTAAAGTGCATATATCTGCGTAACTATAGAATTTGGGCATATGGTACATAACAAAGCTAATCTAAAGTCGAAACGATTCCTACATTGATATATTATACAGGGAGTTCCATTTAAAAAATAAATCGCTGCAGTCACTACGCTTTTCAGGACCACCCTGTAAGTTTTGTTGTAAGAATATGCTCCTATGGCAACCTTACAACACGTGTTAAAATAGTTTTATCTTCTTCCGTTTGTGAAATATTCAGATGTTTCTATACTTTTAACTATAACCCTGTATAATTTACTCCTGACCATCCAAATCTTTTTGTGAAAGCGGTCGAGTAATATTTATGATATAAACTGTTTTTTTTTGTATTTTCTGAACTACGTTTCAAATAATTGGGGGCTTTTTTCATTGGGTCAATGATACAAGGTTTTTGTTTTAATCAGCTAACAACATTTAATTAATAATTATTAATATTTATAACATACTTAACCTTTCCATCATTAATTCATAGACAAATAAATAAAACATGAAATATGGAAATACTGATTGTTTCTTATCAATTTTCTACTGAAAACTTCCAGCATTGATTTTATTGTATTTAGTTTCAATTACAACGCGATACTGTCCATATACTCGTATACTATAGATAGAAAGTTATGGACACGATAGGTGCGAAAAGTGTTTCGAATGCACTTAAAGTTACTTATTAGATGTCTAGTATTTGATTTATGATAGATAGGTGAGTCATTTTACTTTGAATAAAGTAGTTGACACATATTATTTAATCTATCATCTATACTGCTATCAACTTGAAGCTAAAAATATCAGATGAGTTAACTTAAATACATATATAAAGAAGATTGGAGAATTTTAATCCTAAATGAATCATAGCGTTTAATATCGCGACCCTCGGAATTTTGCAACGATTTTTTTATTATTAGAAAGCCCTATTGCTATAGAAAAAATTCTTGGATCATGCACTTTTAAAAGAGAAAATTGCAATTAAAAGTACTAAAAATCCGCCATTTTTTTTTAAATTTCTGACAATTTTTGACAATTTTGTCTAGATATCAAATGGTCACAAATTTTAGAAAGAGCAGTGGATGGACAATGTTGCCAGTTTTCATTTCCTTAACTCGTGAAGGCTTGGAAATACTTTACACAAAGTTTTAGATCTTTTTACTAAAAATTTGTGGTACATTCAGAATTTATAGAGAAAAATTCAAAAAACAATATTTTTTCACCAAGACCACTATGTATTTGGACAGATATTTTATTTTAAAAAATAGTTAAATACTTTATATTCAACATGAATTTATGTATGTATAAAATGTAGACATAAATATCAAAGAATTTGTATTCCACATGAAGTTTTCCAGAAAGGGGAAGGGAATCCCTCCCCCTTTATTTTTTGATATTTTTTCGAGAAGGGTAAGGGTATAGATATAGTAAAATTAATACCTATTTAGAGGTACCAGCCGTTTTAGTAACTTGACGTATGCGGCTTCTTGAACCATCTGACATTAACCTGAAATCAAAATTTGACGTAACTTCAAAAACGTGACATCTAATAAATTAGTTACGACGTTCATTTTTGTTGGTAATTTTTTGTTTCAACCGATTTATTAATAATAAATAAGGATGGTCTTATTCTAAATGGGTATACAATTTACTATAACTATGTATGTATTTAGATAGACATAAATATCAAATAATTTGTATTCCACATTAAGTTTTCCAAAAAGGGGAAGGGAATCCCTCCCCCTTTATTATTTGATATTTTTTCGAGAAGGGGTTCCCTTCCCCTTTTTGGAAAACTTCATGTGGAATACAAATTCTTTGATATTTTTTTGAGAAGGGGAAGGGAACAAATATGTATGTATATAGAGAGACTTAAATATAAAATAATTTGTATTCCACATGACATTTGTTTCAAAAGCGATTCCCCTGCAAGATCAAAGAACTGTTACTGCGGATTTTTCAACACCAAGACAATGGAAGTTCCCACACCGATCGAAAAACAATTGAGACTCCCAATTGAGTTTCCCAAAAATTAAAAATTAACTGCGTGATCAAAGGTTCCAGTCCCCAGAAGATGCAGTCAACTATCACATAAAACCCTATTGTGAATGTACCAACAAGAGAGTGGAATAACTGCTTCCAGAATTGGTTCCAAAGGATACAAAAATTCATTTTTCTTCATGGAGAATACTTTGAAAAACAATAGGTGGTACTGTTTTTTTCTAGCTCTATATGCAAAATATAAAAGACAACCCTCGTATACCACCACATTTTTAAGGATGTGGAATTCAAATCGCTATTCCAGTTGAGTAAAGTTATCTAATAAACGTGTCTACTGTTGTGACGGACAATTCCCCAAAGTATTTTCTCGGATGTTTCAACATTTATATACTGACTGCCGCCAACTTCATCTACCGATTCTCCAAAACCAGTACTGTACGTCAGTGGATTACGGCAACTGTCTAGAATTCGCAGAACAGTGAAACCGGAAGGATTTAGAATATAAATGGATGCCGAGACATTGTAGAAACCACTGAAATTGAATTTACATAGTAGATACTTGTAAAGATTATCTTACTTCGACATACTTACGAGAACATGAAAATAATAATCCCAAAAATAAAGTTCCTAGTGCTGGTATAGTGGATCCAATGTCAGTGTAACGACAATAAAATAAAGCAATGTTGTCAGATATATTTTCTAGAATTGTTAGGCTCACTATACAAATGTTCTCCTTACTTCAATAAACTGTCGCTTAAAATTGCTGGAAAAAGAATAATTGATTAAAAACAACTTTATGTATGTATATTTAAGAAAATTTTGAATAGCTGGCAGCATAGCAGCCTCGCATTCAAAAGCTAATACATCCAGTCCAGTATTTGGCATAATATAACGGAGTAACCGGACAGTTTTAACTCGGCCAACTGGGAAATAAATAAATGTTGAACATCTGACCTGACCTGGGCTTAGAACGTCCAGGGGTGTGCGTGAATTGTGTTGTAGAGAAATATTATCAATATACTTGAGTGAGTTTAGTTCTCAGTTGTAGAAATATGTAGTTAATCTAGAGTGGAAAAGTATTAATAATATAATATATTTTATTTGTTGGTTTAGTAAGATTAGTTGATTAAATGGCGTGAGTGAATTGTTATTAATATAATATTTATTTGTTCGTAGACGTTTTGCGATTACCCCCATACTATTGTACCTCCCCGTGGTTTTTGCTGGGCAGACAATTTTTTCAGATTGTCTGGCTAAATGAGCATTATTTACAGAAAATTATAATACAAATTTCATGAGTTTTGTATGCAAGTTAATTTTAATCTACTATATTAATTTGAATGAAAAACATTATTTCACAATATTCGAATTTATAAAAAATTTATACGCACGCCATTGGGCGGCACTTGCCTTCAATGGGATTAAAAATATGGGTCATTACATTAAGCCTAGAAGAACTATATTTACAAGGGCGTCCATATGGGAGGGTAATGGTGCGTTTGGCTTCTATGTTGTTGACTTTGCAATAGTCTGTGGGTTACAGATCTGGCCTGTATAAAAATGTGTAGTGGAGTCAGGCAAGCAAGCCTTTGTGTGCTACTTAACAGCGTTACAGCTTGCAGTGTCTTTGTCAATCACACTACTGATCCATGGGCTTTAATTGGTCTAATAACCCTTGTGTATTGCCATTGGGTTATTTTTGGGGTGAGATCTGACGAGGGTAATGGTAACTTTCCGTGTGGTCTTCTGAAGGTGACTGTTCCATGAAAGAGCCTTTGATCAAATTGTATAACTAGTTAGATGTCTACGTTTAAAGTCACCAAATTTCCTTGAATTTTGTAATGGCATCCACAATTTTAAAGGAAGGAAAGTGTCTATGAACACGCACTGTATACCCAAAAGCAATCATACGGTTATCAACAACTTTTTTTTGCGAAATTTTAAAAGCCGCTCGTGTCAGTAAAAGATAATTATTTTTAACAATGTACTGGATAACTAGATAAGCAATATAATTAGGCTTTGCAATAGCAATTTACTCTGCGGTAGTTGCTACCATTGAAAAATGTAAATTTCCCAATAAATATGCGATTTTAGTAAAAAATACATTATTCACAAAATGGAAATAAATCTACTAGCATATCTTCCGTAAATAATAAAATAAAAACTTATTTTTTTCTGTTACAGATTATTCAAAATGGGTACGAGCAGTGAAGGAAAGAAGAAATACGTGAATTTTAGGAACAGGCAGCGGGCTAGTTTAAGTTTTTTTATAGTAGTTATGTTTTTCGGAGTGTTCGGTATAATAGTGTTCACGGAAATATTTTTTATAGACGAAAGGGGGCGGGCTACAGGGGTTGTCGTGAGACATGGCTCGCTAACCTATCAACATAAACAGGAAAAATCGGCAGATTACGAGGAGGTGAGTCCAAAAAAAATTGTTCATATTCATATAAGATTTTTGATTATATAAACTCCCATGTTTTTCTTTAAATAATTGATACACCTGAAAAGAAAGATTTTTTTATCAAATATTTAAACTATAATAAACAATACGGCGTAATCAGATTTCAAATATAAATTCTATAATTTACTCCTGACGATGCAAATGTTATTTGTGAAACCGGTCGAGTAATATGTTATATTTCTGTTGTGGAATTTGTTGTTTACTGATTTTATTTAATAATATCTTTATATTGATGGAATTTTCATAAGAATTTGTGGTAGATAACGATTTATTGTAGGTACACTGATTTATCCATAGATTATAACCAGATATGTTATAACAATGAAACATATTTAGTTAGTTAGTTATTTATTGATTTGCATAAAAACCTAATTCCATAGTTTAAAAATAATTATCATAAGTTCGTACTTAGCAATTATCTTTTCTAGAATAATGATTTTCTTTTTTCAAAATGCCTTGAACTCATTTAAATAATAATAATTCTTATTTTCTTTTAACTATCCGATTATTTATCCCAACTTCCCAACATCAACCCCACCAAAACCATCTTAATAGCCTTCGCTAACAAAAGAAAACTCAAAACTATTAAACTTGATGGGAGCGAGGTTGAATGGAGAAAAGAAGTCAAGTATCTAGGTTTGACTCTAGGCAGTAAACTCCTGTGGAACAAATTCGAAAAGGAGATTATATACAAAGCAAAAATGGCTCTAATAGTGTTCAGGAATCTGACAGGGAGAAATTGGCATCCTGAGCTGGATGTACACTGCCATAGTGAGACCAATTATCACTTCTGGAGCCATAGCTTATTGAAGACGAGAGAAAACCTCTCCAAAATTCAAAGGAACAATGAGAACATGCCCAACGGCTGCCATGGAAGTGATTCTCAACGTCACACAACTACATATTATGGTAGTGGAAAGTGTTGCAGAAAGAACAAGATACAGACTGAGTAGAGAGAGAATCATTAAAACAAACCTCCTCCTTACTTCTTAGAAATCAGAAAACCTGGGACATGCCACAAGATAGTATGATGAAAAAGTATGACTTTTCAAAGAAAGTCGATACGGAATCAAGCAACAAGAAGGAATGGGATCCAAATACCATTACCAGACTTGGAAAGAATGTCATTCAATGGTACACATACGAATCAAAAACAATAGAAGGAACTGGGATAGACGTGTACGGGCCAGAAACCAAACACTCTGAAAGCTTGGGAAAAAGTCCAAGAATCTTTCAAGCGAAAATTCACGCCATAAGAAAGTGTGCCCAGTTCAATATTGATAAAGGATATAGAAGGCAAAGGATTATCATAATGTCGGATAGTCATTAAAGCACTGAGCTCTTGTGTAATCAGTTCCAAAATGGTGTGGGAATGCTTAGGCATACTTAATGAACTAGGCGAGAACAATAGTCACCTCAATTCCAGAACACACTGGAATAGAAGGAAAAAAAATACCAGATGCAAAGAGGGGAACTGAAACACCCTTTTGGGAACCCTTTTGCGGTATCAGCTCCAATGTAATATTGGAAGAAATAGGCAAAGCCGAAAAAAGAGAAGATCTGACCATTGGAAAGATCTAGTAAGACTTAGACAATCAAAGAATCTTCTGGGTGACTACAACCTGTTGAGATCAAATTAAAGTAAAACTGCACTAATAGTTTAACAGGGATCTTAAAGGGACATTGTCGCCTGAATGGGCACCTGAAAAACTTCAAAATAGTGGAGGAAGAAAAATGTAGATTCTGTAGCATGGAATAAGAAATCTCCATCCACATACTTGCGAACTGCACAGCAATTCAGAATCCTAGGGCACAACGCTTAGGAGATTACTGGATAGAAGAAGGACATTTACCTAAGTTAAAGCCTGCAGATATCCTAAAATTCCTTCGGGAAATAGGACTAAAGAAGCTACTAGTCTCTGAGACTTTCCTCATGAACTAAGTAGAAGTAAGGGGGCACACTAAATCTCTTAGGTCTCAGTGCATGTTACCTCAATCAGAGACAACCCTGAGACGCCCAAGTGCATGCAAAATTTTAGTTCGCAATACTCCACTGGTCCATTGTGCTGCAAGGTGTAGGTAGGTGGCGCACATGTAGAGGTAAGGAGGGTACGAGAGCTTATTTTCCCGACTCGGCACCCCCTTCCTAGAACTGTTTAAAAAAGAGCGCGAACTACGAAGCGATTTAAAAATTCGTTGGTAATACAGAGTTGTTTGAAAAATAATAAGACAAATCAACACAAAGAATTGTTTATTGATAAATATAGCGACAAATATGAAAGTGCGTAAACATAATACAGTTATATTATTATAATTAAATTGCAGTATTTGAAGAAAAAAATACAAGTACACAAGTTTTCTTTCATGCATTTGATAGGTAGGATATCAGAAATAAAATTAGTCCGTTAACATACCTTCAATGCAAGATGCTCTTCATTTTTACTGTTCTCCAATGTTTCATTTACCATTTACTTGTTGATGATTTTTTCCAAGTGTATTGCTAGGGAATAAACTCGGAACAACATCGATTCGCAGTTTACATGTACTCAAATTCAGGTAACTATCTTGTACTTCATTCCCACCGCTTCTTGTCACAATTTTGACCGATAAATGCATTAGAACTATTATTTTTTACTTTAAAAACACCAAAAATATTCTTACTTTTTATCATTGGATGGGTAATAATGCATTTTCTCAACCTCTTCTTCACTATTTCCACACAGCAAACAAAGTTTTTGTGACATCTTAACTTCTAAGCACTTCAAACTGGTCGGAATTCTAATAAAATTAAATAACTCTAGCAAAACAAAAAGTAACAAATAACGAGAAAAATAAAAATCAGATACAGAGCAACACAAACGTCAACCAAATATGGCGACAGGCGACACAGCAAACGTCAGATGGAATTGCAACGCTGCAACCGCCACCTGCCTACACCTTGCGAGCTTTTAAACAAAGACATATTTATGCAGTTCCAATGTATCAGACAAAGGAGTCTTCTCATGTTCTCACCGAACTAATTTTCCTATGCACTTGTGCGTCTCAGGGTTGTCTCTGCCTCAATTTACATACATACATCCCAACTTTACTTTTCATCCTTATTCACCCTTATTTTTTCCAAACTATTTTGATTTCTAAAGATGAACTTAAAACTCTTTACCATTTTTTACATAATTGTCCAACTTTTTCCCCTTTGTTAGTTCTACGTTTGCCTTTACCAATTTAGTGGACATAAAACAAAAATTTTGTCAGATAATTATTTTATTGAAAGAACACTCACATATCTATAAAAATAAAATAGTAGAATGTTTCCAATTTAAGAGACGTTAGTTTAATAATGCCATAGCAGTTGAGTATAATGGAATGTCCCACATCCTCCGTCCGGTCCAAGTCTCCAGCCACAATATAAAATGAATGGAATATATCCGAAATGAAAAACTCTTCTTAAAATATTAATCACAATCTCCAATCTTTCTTTATATTCAGGCGATAAAGCCATGATTCTTTTAAGGAATATTTGTTCAAGCAGAAATTTGATTACGTTCAACTGACGTTAGACTTTTATTGATTTGTTTGACATTGGTCATTAGAGCACACTGTGTTCAATTTGTATAAATAGACCGGTAGCCAATGACACATGTTAAAAACAAGTCGAATAAGGCTATTCCTCAAGGCACATACAGGATAATCGACGCTACAGTGGACATTTAAAATCTCAAATTTTTCTAGAACAATTAACTTATGGATGCCGTGTACTTGGATGAATTCCTTGGGTACTACTTGCCTCACGAATGCGTTTTTTAAGATCATCTAAATCTACAGGCTGTGTTTGATATACTAATTCTTTAAGATAACTCCACAAAAAAAGTCCAGTGGTGTTAGTTCGGGCGAGATACAAATAGAGTGACATGCAATTTTCTACGAAAATATACAAGGGGTGCCATTTGAAAATATAAAGTGAGGGGTGGCTGCCAAAGGACTATTGAGTGAAATAATGTTTCTGATAGGTCATTAGGTAGGAATATTGATGCCGTTCACAACAGTTTTTACAGTATTGGATTATCTTTTAAATTAAGCGAGGTTTTTTGCCTGTAAACTATAACTTGGGACAATGTAAATAATAAAAAAGAAGAAAAGACTTGGGGTATGTCTCCGTCTATACATTTATTTAGTTATTCGAAATATTTATACTTTTTCCACTTACGGTAAAACTGATATTGTCGAACAGGATCAGGACAATCGCATGTCGGTTTTAACGACAAATAACATTGAGTGCATCTGGCTTCTCATTGCTTAATTAATCCTCACTTATTGCAATGAAACGTGTCTGGTATTTTGTTGACCTTCTATTTTTCATTATAATCTACATAACTGTCATAAAAATACCTGCACAATATGCCGCATTTTCTTTTATTTATTAATGTTTCATCCAAAACAAAGGAAAATATTTCGATTCGCGTAATACTTTTACAAAGGACACAATGAAAACAAATGTGTAATCATTTGTGAGTTATTTGAAATAGAGTTGAACGGTCCCTTTGTTTTTAAGAATAACTGTTTTGTAGAGATATATTTAATGATTCTTGTATATATAGAGTGGTTTAGCAGAGAGGTATGAAATGAAAAATCTGCGAAAAAACAAAAATTACACAGTCTAATACCCATAAGCTACCAAGGAATTTATTTAAACGATAATGAGTCAATATTTTTGATAAAAAGACAATCTTTGTGGGAGAAATGTACCATTCAGTGTGTATACAGGGTGATTATATATTAGAGACTCCATATTTAAGTATCAATTGTTATCAAAATCGACACAAAGGCATAACTTTATAAAAGGAATATTATTTTATGTACTATTTCACATTTTTACAGGGGGCGCTAAGTGAATTATTTCTGATGATGAAATAAACTGGTAACTTTTTTTGACGAAACTTTTTAGTGATTTTGATTAAAAAAAATGACCTAAACATATTTTATCTACGACCACCATTAAAATTGAGCATTTACAAACTCATATAAATACATGAAATTACGTTTTATACATACGTTCAAAGCGTGCTTTTTAAATGGAAGTTTCATTATAACACTGTAACGCGCCTCCCTTCTTACCCGTGGCTCCTGCCACAAGAACACGTCACTATGGACACCCTTGATGCAAAATTCGGGTTTTTAAATCTCGGGCGCCAGATTATTAACGTGGTTTGCTCCACGGCCCCTTGACCCTTAGCGTCAAGGGTTCCAGATAGCCTCAGATGGAGGTTACGGAAAATTCCAGGGGTCTGGTTGAATTAAATTTAACTAACTAATGAAAATCCGGAAAAGCCAAATCTTGGTTCTCCAATCAATAAATTGCGGTTAAAAATGAAAATAATAGAAATTCAAAATTTTAATCTATTAATACTCTGTGGTCTATTTTACGAATAATTCTTTAGTGACAAACAAATTAACAGGGAAAATAAAATGAGGTATGTATTACCTATATCTGGGATTTTAACGGACTTAACGGTCAGGTTATCAAATACGGTTCAAATCTACCGGGTTTTTCGGGGTCCCTAATGCACGATTTAGATCTGCCGGGTAATCAGACAAATTGTGGCTAAGCCTCTTCCAAGTCTGATTAACCCTTGAATCCGAATGAAACCGGCAACTATTATTCCGACAATAAGAAAAAAACAAAATATAAATAATGACTCTACGAAACGGGAAAAGAACGATTTAGATCTGCCGGGAAATCAAACAAATTGTGGCTAAGCCTCTTCCAAGTCTGATTAACCCTTGAATCCAAATGAAACCGGCAACTATTATTCCGACGGGGAGAAAAAAAAAATATAAATAATGATTCTACGAAACGGGAAAAGAACGATTTAGATCTGCCGGGAAATCAAACAAATTGTGGCTAAGCCTCTTCCAAGTCTGATTAACCCTTGAATCTACTAAAGCCGGTAACTATTATTCAAAAAAAAATAAAATTTAAGAACGAGTTAGATCTGCCGGGAAATCAAACAAATTGTGGCTAAGCCTCTTCCAAGTCTGATTAACCCTTGAATCTACTAAGCCGGTAACTATTATTCCGAAAAAAAAATAAAATTTAAGAACGAATTAGATCTGCCGGGAAATCAAACAAATTGTGGCTAAGCCTCTTCCAAGTCTGATTAACCCTTGAATCTAACTAAAGCCGGTAACAATTAAAAAAAATATTTTCCCACGAGTTAAACGGTACCCAACTATCGACACACAGAGTAAAAATATTCGTACTAGCATAAACTTTAAACTATTATACCTAATCCACTTGGATATCAATTTAATTTAAAACTACTGACAACCAAAAGCATAAAATAATTCGAGAATCCACTAATAATTCATATCAGTTAATTAATATATAATAAACGCAGTAAATAAAAATTCGAAATCAAATTACGGTTGACAAATCTTTATTTCCATATAAAAGAAACAAATAAAAAACAAATTTCAGTTCAACAACAAAAGAAAAAAATAGCCGGTCGGAAAATTTTCAAAAAAATATATTCAACAATTTAATAATAAGCGGCGATACGGAAAGTTTCGAATACACAGTTTATTTGTTAAAATTTATTTACCTTAATAAATACAGCCCACACACAATCGGAATTTGGAATACACAAAATAATCTCACTACGGTTTTTCGGTTTTTCGGAAGAACGTTTTACGGAGAATGCTTAAAGCCGAAAAAAGGAACTGATTCTTTTGAGAGAGAGCCAGACGGAATGAAGTTCGGAGCGCGAATAAGAAGCCAACCAAAAATGAATTGTTTTCGAATTTATATCCAAAATTTTAGTTACATTCTTCGGTGTGGGAATTAAAACGTGAAATCTATCTAGTTTCGACAAAAACTTGTAAGTATACTAGACGGCTCTCGATTAAATTAAAATGTTGTATATACCGGGCGTCCTTTCAGTTGAAAAATTTAAATATCGGAAATGAATAAATTGTGTATGGTAGAAGTGGGATTTGCGTAACTCGGACTTATACTAAAATATACACCGGTAATAGCAAAAAAAATAAATCACTGCGGTAGTCGAAAGGGTTGTAAAGTAACGAGTTATATACACCCTAGTGGTAAAATAAAATATATTACGGAATAAATAAAAAAATAAAAAAATTAAACTTGCAAAAAGCAGAAAAAAAATAACTCGTTACAACACCCAAAAGAGTGCGAAAAAGTACAATGCTTTTTAGATGGGATAATCATTATAACACTCTTTTTTATTTTTTGTATATTTATTAAGTTACCTTAGATAATTTTGTGTTTTGTTTTCTGTCAAAGGTTCTGTAATTGTAATAATTTTGTACTGTCATTAAGAAGTGTGAAACGTGAATGGTCAATAATTGTCAGAATCTATCAAAAATTGTCAAAAACTCTCAAAAATTGTTAAATATTTTAAAAAATGGTCAATAATTGTCAAAATTTTTGAAAGTTGTCAAAAATGGTCAATAATTATCAGAAACTGTCAAAAATTGTTGAAATTTTGAAAAATTGTTAAAATTTTGAAAAAACGGTCAATAATAATAAAAAACTGTCAAAAATGATCAAATATTGTTGAAAATTGTCAAAAATTTTGAAAAATGGTGCAAATTTTTGAAAAATTGTCAATAATTGTCAGAAACTGTCAAAAATGGTCAATAATTGTTATAATTTGGAAAAATGATCAAAAACTGTCAAAATTTTGAAAACATAGTCAATAATTATAAAAAACTGTCAAAAATGGTCAATAATTGTTAAAAATTCTCAAAATTTTTGAAAAATGGTCAAAATTATTGAAAAATTGTCAAAAATGGTCAATAATTGTCAGAACCTGTCATAAATGCTCAAAAATGGTCAATAATTGTTAAAATTTGGAAAAATGGTCTAGAATGGTCAAAATTTTTGAAAAATTGTCAAAAATGGTCAATAATCGTCAGAACCAGTCATAAATGCTCAAAAATGGTCAATAATTGTTAAAATTTGGAAAAATGGTCTAAAATGGTCAAAATTTTTGAAAAATTGTCAAAAATCATCAATAATTGTCAAAACTGTCAAAATTGGTCAATAATAATTGTCAAAAATGGTCAATAATTGTCAAAAATGGTCAATAATTGTTAAAATTTGAAAAAATGGTCAAAAATTGTTAAAATTTTTGAAAAATTGGTCAATAATTGTCAAAAATGGTCAATAATTGTTAAAATTTGGAAAAATGGTCAATAATTGTTAAAATTTGGAAAAATGGTCTAAAATGGTGCAAATTTTTGAAAAATTGTCAATAATTGTCAGAAACTGTCAAAAATGGTCAATAATTGTAATAATTTGGAAAAATGGTCAAAAATTGTCAAAATTTTGAAAAATTGGTCAAAATTATTGAAAAATTGTCAAAAATGGTCAATAATTGTCAGAACCTGTCATAAATGCTCAAAAATGGTCAATAATTGTTAAAATTTGGAAAAATGGTCTAGAATGGTCAAAATTTTTGAAAAATTGTCAAAAATGGTCAATAATCGTCAGAACCAGTCATAAATGCTCAAAAATGGTCAATAATTGTTAAAATTTGGAAAAATGGTCTAAAATGGTCAAAATTTTTGAAAAATTGTCAAAAATCATCAATAATTGTCAAAACTGTCAAAATTGGTCAATAATAATTGTCAAAAATGGTCAATAATTGTCAAAAATGGTCAATAATTGTTAAAATTTGAAAAAATGGTCAAAAATTGTTAAAAGTTTTGAAAAATTGGTCAATAATTGTCAAAAATGGTCAATAATTGTTAAAATTTGGAAAAATGGTCAATAATTGTTAAAATTTGGAAAAATGGTCTAAAATGGTGCAAATTTTTGAAAAATTGTCAATAATTGTCAGAAACTGTCAAAAATGGTCAATAATTGTAATAATTTGGAAAAATGGTCAAAAATTGTCAAAATTTTGAAAAATTGGTCAATAATTATAAAAAACTGTCAAAAATGGTCTATAATTGTTAAAAATTCTAAAAATTTTTGAAAAATGGTCAAAATTATTGAAAAATTGTCAAAAATGGTCAATAATTGTCAGAACCTGTCATAAATGCTCAAAAATGGTCAATAATTGTTAAAATTTGGAAAAATGGTCTAAAATGGTCAAAAATTTTGAAAAAATGGTCAATAGTTGTCAAAAATTGTCAAAATTTCTGAAAAATGGTTAAAATTTTCGGACAATGGTCAAAAATGGTCATTTTATTGTGCATAAGAAGCAAGCTTCTGTCGGCGGTCCGACGACCGCTCACCTTTTTTTTGGATTGGTGTAACACTAAAAAAATTAAAAATTAGACGGAAAATGTTCTTATTGCATATTTCTCGGAAAAGTCAATGGAAAATCATCAACGTTATGGTCCCATTATTCAATGTTGAAAACTACCATAAATTTAAATATTGATAAAAGTAAATTTCATAACACGTCAATCAGAGAGCCATAAACCAAAAAAATCAAAAATTTTCACAAGGGAACAGATTTTGGATTTTATAAATGGAGCACCAGATAATGCATTTGTTATGATGAAGGTAGGCAATAATTCAAACACAATTATTAAATATTATGTAATATATAATTAAGGGAAAGTATATTTAATGTGGTCGTAGATAAAACATTGATGATACTCATGCGTGAATTACTTTTGCGCACTCGTTGCGAAAAAGGGCATTAGCTACGCGCGTGTCTTTCATTTTCGCAACTCGTGCGCAAAAGTATCACTTCACGCACTTGTATCATAAATAACTATTCTACGTAATAATAGTATTCTTTTTTAAACGTTATTAGATTTATGAAGACTGTGGTTTGGACTGTCACATAATTGTTGCTGGTGTTTTGGATAATGTGTCACTAGATGTAAGAAGGAAAATCTTTACCACATTTCTCATTAGCTGTAAGAAATCATCTAAGTGACATATTTCCTTAACGATGGATTGGCAGAGGAAGTGATTTTAAATCGACACCAAGAAGTCCTGAGTATTGATTTTAATGTTTGAGGACAAATGAAGTTCTTATAGTTTTTGCCAATGAAATTAATTCACGAGAAGAGCTCTGGAGACTTTTATTAAAGGAATTAGAAAAGGTGTAGAAGTTACAAGTTTTTTATTATCTGTTACTTGAAATCTCCTTCTGAGACTATGAACTGTTCATTTGCGTTAATTTTCTAATCAGAATCCCTAAAAAGTTTTATCAAAAAAAGTTGTTATTTTTAAACTAAATTTAAAAAAATAAAAAAATTACGTTTGCTTTCTCCCACAATGTATTTACGTTATACTAATTTTGATTTACTAAATAACCGTTATAATATACCAGTCGAATCTTGTCTAAAAATAGATGTATTTGTCGACGACTCTATTCATATTAATTAATACCCCCAGGTATTTATCAAGTATAGGCTTCATTTAGATTAAAGTAATTGATCCCTAGGGTTATTTATATCAATGCCAAGCGCATACAATCTGCCGATTTGGACTATTATAATAATGCATCCGATGAAAATAACATTTAACGTCATCAAACATGTCATGCGGAATATCCACCGTAAATAACAAATTTTAGCTGACAATTAAAATTTGTAGTTCAATGGCTTCTGTAAGACCGTTTAATCCGATCTGATTATAATGTCCATTGGATTTAAATTAGGTTTTCATAGCCATTTTAACAAGGTCAAGTATTTAATGAAGCGAGTGACACTAAGCAGATACAAGCAGTCTAAACTTGCCTTTAGAAAAGAGCACGTAAAAAGTGACGCTCAAAATGGCAGCCGGATGCGATCGTCGTTCCCTTTTGAATTAGGGAACCGCAGGAAACAATTATTTTTCACGAAAAATGTTTTATTTTCTGTACGCATCATACAAAAGTTTTCTGGGTACTCTAATAATCAATATAAACTTTCAGTACAATCGGCTCTTTATTAAGCCGTCGCCATCTACACTGTTAAAAAAGAAGAAAAGTAAACACACATACAGTTTGGCAAATTCACCTGAAAGTGTGAGATTCTCACTGCATGCGCGTACCTTAGAGGGAAAACGCATTCGGAACGAAAAGGATAACCTTCTTCGCTCGGTCTATGCTTGTTTAAAGGTACAATCGGAGACACAAATATTAGGTAGACTTCGTTTCACATAAGAAGAAGCCACTTGAAGTTTGCCAACTGACTTGCGCAGAAACCAAAATCGGTCTTGTTTATCTATGTCGCCTCGTAACGACCGTTTCATGCCATTGGCGTTACAAACGATTTTCATACCGACAGCCATTTTATTATTGACATTTGAGGTTGTGTATGAAGCAGTCATTTACTGTCGAATATTCTTGATTTTTGAATATTTCAGGACGTTTAGCTAGTTTATCTGTGAGTGTTGTGTGTTTTGTATGATCTAAAACCATGCCTCCTTAAATACTTGTTTGGTGTTAAAGGATAAATTATCCACATTATTCTAATTTTGTGTTAACCTACAAAATGTGAAAACGTCACGCTATTGATTTGAAGTCGAATGTCAATTTTACAATATGGCACTGGTTTTGACAACAAGATCGCGCATACGACTGCAACTTCAAGTGGCTTCTTCTTACGTGAAACGGAGTCTAGTAACTTTAACTTATGTGACAGAAGTTCAGTAGTTATTTATTATAACTAGAACTTGGATAATATGCAAAATGTCATTGTCATTTTAAACTAAAGTAACTTCAACATTGCAATATTTTTTCAATTGTACCTGCATTTTACCAAGAAAATTACAATAATTTGGAAATTTTACTGATCTGACCGGATGTAGGTAGGTATTGAGGGGATTAAGGGCCGGTACTTTGTGCTTCGATTAACTAAATTTAACAGTCGATTATTTTTTAACAGAGAATTTCAGTACATTACGACATGATCAATGCTTAATCATAGTTAAAAGTGGGCGTGTCATTGTTAATTCTAACAGCCTGTTTTAGTACCAATTTAAAATAATTTAACAGAGATTTCTTCCGATTATTTGCAGTTCCATCAATTCTGATCAGTTCTGTCAGAACTGAATAAGTTTTTTGCCATTGTGATCTTAGATATCACCAAGGAGACTAGAGACTGGATATCACTAAATCTAAGCTGGTGATGGACGACAAAAAGAAAAGAGGAAGTAATTTCTCTCTCACATATGTCGACATCTTTATGAAGATCATTCTATCGGAAATCAAAATTATTGAAAATAAAGTTACTGATGGCTCTAGCCAAAAAGAAAAACAGTTGTCCTGGAAGAGAATTACTGATAATTTCAACTCAATGAGTGGGGCTTATAGAGATACAAACTCTCTTAAAATAAAATACGATAATATCAAGAGAACTCCCAAAAAGAAAATTTCTGCTTCCAAGCAAAACTACATAGGTACTGGTGGTGGACCTGCTATTATATCAAACCTACTATGGTTTGCAGATCAGCTTTATGCCAATCTAAAATTAGGATTAGTAGGACTTCCTTCACTTGGGGATTCGGACTCGATGCATCCTACAATAGAAGATAATGATCCTGCTCCGTCAGTTGAAGGAGAAAACATATATATTATATATGAAACTGTGTATTACATATATACAAATGACTTTGATGTACATTTCTCTGCAAAATTATCATAAGCAGTTTCTAACTTTCAGG
The DNA here is from genome assembly GCA_947563755.1 of Lochmaea crataegi. NCBI lineage: Eukaryota > Metazoa > Arthropoda > Insecta > Coleoptera > Chrysomelidae > Lochmaea > Lochmaea crataegi. Next base: position 62,930,624 of record OX387424.1, read on the forward strand.
AAACTGAAAACGTTTTGGAGCCTAAAAGACAAGTTGATACAGATTCAACTGGACCACGTAGAATTAAATTAATGGACCAAAGACCACAAAACAGTCAAACTCTATTAACGAACTCCAGCTCTTGCGCATAACCAACGGTTAACAGTAGTTCTGATATAAACAAAATCTCAAAGGTAATGAATATTTTCACTCTAATTTAAAATTCAATAGCTTTCATGTAACGTTTCAGAATTGGAATTTGAAAAAAAGACCAAGGACTCTTGTTACTCGACAGCAGAAATTAGCTTCTCAGGAGGCATTTCAGAAACTAGCTGAATCAAAAAGAGAAATGTGTATTGTACAAAAAGAATGCTACGAGCTCGAGTTGAAAGATAAAACGTTAGAAGCTCAGCTAAAGAGGAATGGGAGTTGAAAAAACTAATTTTAAAAAGTGAACTAGACAGACAAACAGAAGAAAAGAATGAGTTTTCGGAGGAGCGGAAGAGAAAAAAGAAACTTCACGAGTTGACAGAAGAAGAGATGAAATTAAAATTGGACCTCATAAAGTGTGAACTGAATGTGAAATTTAAAAAAAGGTTAAACTAGTTTTTGTTTTTGTATTTCCAATTTTTTATTTACTAGTAAACGTTTAGATGGTTTGTTATATTTTTATATGATTTATTTTTCTTCAGGTAAGAATGATGTTTTTTTTTTATTATTCATGTTTGTGTTTTTGTAGATTTGTATTTTGTGTAAAATAAAGTCTGATCTCAATAATCTTGTTGATTTGCTTAGGAATCCTCTGCATAATAGTGAAACTTCTAACTAAACTAATATCAATAAATATATGTTTCCTATTGGCAACATGGGAATGAATTTTGGCCACAGAATTTGGAATATTCATTTTAAAATATTCATCGAAAACAAAACTAATTGCACTAATAACTGAAAAAAAAATTCTCAGGTAAAATATTCATGAAAAATTGTAATTTAAATATAATCATATCAATACTACAGAAATATATTACAATATTGTTTCTAAATAGTTTATTAATCGTTGTTGGTTGATGTTTACAGCAGGATGCATTTGGACGGGTAGTTCTAATTAATCTATTACATTTTCAAATGGATTGTCCTGGTATGGTATATTGTTATCCTCTCTATTCAAAACAGCAATGTTGTGCAGTGTTGCAGTGGCAATTATAATTTCTTGAACACGTTCTATATTACATCTCATACCTATGGACAAGATGGCAAATCTTCGTTTCCATATTCCAAATGTCCGTTCTATTGCTTGTCTGGTTCGAATATGGGAATGATTATATGCTTCTTGGGCACGTGTTACAGGATTTGCTAGTGGAGTCATTAGATAATTCCGGAGTAGATAACCACTATCTCCGAGAAGAAACATATCATCAAATTCACCACGTTCAAGTCGCCTAATCAAATTAGAATTCTCAAAGATATGGGAATCATGAGCCGATCCAGGCCATCTTGCAACTAGATCCATTATGTAATTTTGGCTATCTGATACTGCTTGAACATTCAGCGAGAAATATCCCTTCCGATTCCGGTAGAATTCTGCATTATCACCACCTAGACAATAAAATATAGATTCATTCAAATTTTGAAACATACTCAGCAAGTAGTATATATGGTTACCTTGAGATTAAATTTTTATATGTGTGCAATCGAGAGCACCACATACTCGAGGAAAATTTGCGATTTGTAAAAAGTCCAGTGTCAACCTTCGTCTCTCCTCTTGGGTGTCAGGAAACCTGATATTCCTTGGTGCCAATGTAATGAGGGCTTGAGTTACCTTTTTTATTAAGCGCCCAGCTGTGGTTTTATGAATACCAATGAAATCACCCTGGACGACATAAAAACTACCCGTAGCATTTGGTGATACCTGAAAATTGATTGTGGATTATTCAAGCAGATATTCACAGATAGAATGAACATACATGGTTGTTTCGCCTAAAATATTAATGATCTCGTTGAGTATAATTCTTGTAGTATTTTTTGTAAACTGAAACCTTCTGAAAAATTCGGCATCATCCAGGTTATTAAAATAGTCAATTCGATCATTTACAGTGTACGTTCTTTGAACATTAATGTAATCAATAATTTCTTCATCTTTGTCTTCAAATAGGTCATCTAGTTCATGCAGATCTATTTGTGATTTTATTAATGTAATGTAAAATAACAAAAAGCACCCGATTTTACGATTTTCAGGTTAAAATTCTCAAATTCAAAAAATTAATATGAGAATATCTCGAATAGTATTTCTCTTTTCCACTCACAGAAAATAGCAGCTCCGTAGGTTAATTCTCATTTTTGTCACAAACAATCGTTTCGAAAAAGAAGAAGAAGAGTGCTACCAACTGTGATTAAAATAAACAAACTCCGATTATTAAATCGTCTGCCAAAATTTACTGCAAAGTACTGAAACATATTAATCATTGTTACTTTAATGGCCATCTATTTAACATTATGATTAACTAATCATGAATTTAACGATGTCATAAAGTACCGGCCCTAAAAAAAGAGCTATTAGCAGACAATGGCTCCTTAAATTTACCTGATCATTAATTAACTATAATTAATAATAATAATTTGTAACCTATATTTAGAAAAACTTTTAATACAATCCTTGTTTTTATTTGCATGTATAAAAGCATAATTTCTCTATTTTTAATGCATATTTAAACCATTCGTTAGTTATTTAATAATAAAAATAATGTTATAGTAGCATACAGGAAGAAACACGGTTTTCATTTATAAATTGAGAAAGCGTTACTTTGTACAATAGATTAGATATGAAATAAAAAATATGTTCACTTATAAGATTCCTGAAGTATCTGATTCTAAATCCGAGGCAAAGATTACAAAAATATTTTTTTTGTAATCTTTGTCCGAAGTACCTACTTACCTTTATCAGTCACTATTAGATCCTAAATTGATTATTAAATCAACCACAATATCGAAAGCTGGTTCCTTTGCCATATTATAATCTTGTTCTATTTTTTTTTACATGTTCACATCGAGTTTTCTATTGAACATCCGAAAATGAATTAAAAAATTCATCACACAGGTTTACCACGCATTTAAAATTAAAAGTGACATTTTTTTCAGCGACATACTGCTTCATAGAACTAGCTCTATGGGATTTAAGTCCGGATGATAGGGAGGCAATCGTAAAGCCGAATGTCCTTTATCCGCAAGAATTTTGTCGATTTCGTAAGTTTTGAACAGCCCCGGATCTACGATTTTTTCGAACCGGGGCAAAAACTTGATTGTGGCGCCTCCTCCCTTCAGTGTTTGAGAAAAACTGTTAAAACTGACAAATGAGTAGTATTTTTTGTGATTATTTGCGAAAATAATAATCCTTTAGCTTTTCTGCGAAAGAATCTATTAGCTCGCATACGCAGTTTTGTTTTCAATTGCTAGATAAGTTTTAAATATTTTCGGTTTTCTGAAGCTTCGCTCACAGCTTGCAGATGTTGTTGGTAATGTGCAATACATTCTTACAGATGTTGTAACAGATTGAAGGCACTTGATTATTCAATAATTTCATGTACTAGCTCTTTAAATACGGCAAGTTCCTGGCCAAACCCAACTGCATTCAAGTCTTGAATATTTTAAAGCTAGATAGGCTCCATTTTTTTGCAGATCTTCTGTCGACATATTTAAAAAGGCGTGGCCACTTAGGAAGGCGAATTTTTCATGTAGACTCTTTGCACTCTCTACCCTTTTCTGTTGAAATTTTGTCAAACACTACTTTTATATCTTTGAAAAACAGCCTAGTCGAATCTAGCATTCTTGTTTCGTCTCCACATATTTCGTCGTGTTGCTTTTTCTTTTTGGAAATTCGTTTGTTTTCAAGAACCGGCTCAATTTCCAACTTTTCTGATACACGCTCACTACGCACGCGTTCAAAAAATAATTTACTTGATCTGTTAAGATGCGTTCATAAATCACTTAGTATGTGTTCAAAAACTAATTGGGCGTATGGAAATACAAAAGTTTGTTTTTCAAACATATTATAATATTAAGATTCGATTACTTGATAAAAACCTATGTCGAATTCTTGTCTCAATGATTTGGCGCCCCCATGAAACTGCCGCCCGGGGCAAGTGACCCGGTTTGCCCCCTCTTAGATCCGGGACTGGTTTTGAACCGAGGTTTGTTTTACCTTATAAGGTGGTATAAGTCGGCTTTGCACATATCATCTGTAAATCCAATATTTCGGGTCGTTAACCACTCCTGCATTTCTGCTTTTCTCGAAGCCGTAATAGGCACTTTGAACATTATGATACGACGCATTGTCAATAACTAAAACACTAAATCAAAGGGTTCAATAAAACTCAAAGTCCAAACCACAATTAATTTTATTGGTCCACCAAACAGGACAATCAATTTGCTACTAGTTTCAGTAAGATATTACCATCATCGGGCTATAATAGAAAAGGTATACTTAATATAAAGATCTCATGAAAATTCTGTTATGAATTCAAAAATTATTATCAAATTTTTTTTTAAAAAAGAACTAAAAATTAATTAATTAATTACTGCAAACATGTGATAACAAAATAAATGCTATAAAATGGGGATTCAAATCAAATTATCAAGTAATAACTAATATTGATTAACATGAATAAGAGATGAAAACAAATGTTGAAAATACAAATTTTTTTAACTATCTAAAATAACATTAATATAATCATAAAACAACTTTAGTTACCTTTATGAAACATATACAGCTGTAAGAGTCATAAGGTACTGTCCTCAAAGCTTACATCAAAGATCCAAACTAGATTAATCAATATTTATTTTTGGAATGGAAACCATGATAATAATGTGGATTGAAAAGAAAAGAAAAAAGAAGAAGTAGGTATCAAACGAAAACTGAAAGTTTTCTCTTAAGAAAACTATTATAGAAATTACCCTTACTATGTTTATTATTGTATTTGGGTTATCCCAAAAGGAAAAAAGAAAAATTAACTTTAAAAGATTTTTCAAATTTCGAAAAAACAAGGAAAAAGACTTTAGCCTCAAAAAACAAATTCAGGCTTAAAACACCTTCAAAGAAAACCACTTGTAACTTTTCAGCCACTAAGTTATTGATCAATATTTCTGTTATTACAAACATAATAATAATAGTCAGTAACCAGATTATTGTTAAAATAAAGGATAACAAAATTATCCATTAAAAATTGAAGTGAATAACTTTTAACCACAAGCACATGTACAATACCGGAAGTAAAAATGGAATCTTGACTTTTGACATATATCTTGTCATAGAAACCACAGAATATTGAATCCAACATAGTTCACTGAACAAAAACGAACAGAACACCTCACAACGTATACAGCTATCAATGTTACATTACATCAAAAAGAAGAAGAAGAAGAATGATACGATTAAAAATCAATAACAATCATATTTAACATAAATTCAAAAAGCATTAACAATTTATAAAAATGAATCACTATCCCCCAATATTAAAAAATACCTATAAAAAATGTAACTAATTATTGAAACTAACATTAATGACACCTTTAGGTAAATGTAAGAAAATATAATTTTCTGTAGAAGGAATTTGTTCATTAAGGCAAATGACACCATTTTCCAAAAAAGCATTATGAATGGTATTTACTACTTGTCTATTGTCATGTCATACAAAAACTTAGGTTAAGATTCCAGAGCGGTATAAAACGACCACTAGCGACACGTCGGTAAAAAGACAAATTACTTAAATGGGCAATTTTAAAGGGATATTTTGTCAATTTTCCCGTATGCGTTCGGGGTTAAATGTAGGAATGGAATGTTTTCATTACGGGATGTCAATTTATAATCGGGGTCCGGTAAGGTTTGCGACCCTCGGAATTTTGCAACGATTTTTTTCTTATTAGAAAGCCCTATTTCTATAGAACATTTTAAAAGACAAAAATTCTTGGATCATGTACTTTTTAAAGAGAAAATCGCAATTGAAAGTACTAAAAATCCGCCATTTTTTTTTCAAATTTTGACAATTTTTGACAATTATGTCTAGATATCAGATGGTGGATTGAACAATGTTGTCAGTTCTCATTTCCGTAACTTGTTACGGCTTGGAAATGCTTTACACAAGGTTTTTTACTAAAAAATTTGTGGAAGATTCAGAATTTATAGAGAAAAATCCAAAAAACAATATTATTTGAAAAATAGTTGTGAATACAAATTATATGTAATTTTTTCGAGAAGGGGAAGCTAATAAATATGTATGTACCTATATAGATTAAGCTTTTGATTATGGCTAATGTAACCTTAACGATAGTAGAAAGTATGACGTGTTGAGACCTAGCCTAACCAAACCTAACCAAACCAAACCAAACCTAACCTAACCTAACCAAACCTAACCAAACCTGACCAAACCAAACCTAACCAAACCTAACCTACATAATTGAATAATGTATAAATTAAATTAATATATTATTCACTATAAAATTGTATTAGGTACAGCAGCAAGTTTGTTATAAACTCTTACATTTAATGTGAGAAATAAAGCAAATCTAAGATAACCATTATATTCTAAGGATGCTTAATATTTCAATTTTTATTATTATAAATGCAAATCATTTTATATTTTTATATATTCCTGTAATCTATTACAGTGCAAAATTAATTCAACTAAAAGAAAATAAACACCATATGACAACGCCGCTTAGCTATCACCTGATCACAGGACAATCATGATTTGTGATCGTGAGGTATCTTAGACATAAGATTTGAGTGTGTTGGTTTATAACCTATAAGTGTCGAGTGAAAATAATATACTTCAAAATATTTCTGAAAATTGGCAAAATTAAAGTATTTTCTTCCGGTTTTTTTTGTGAAACAGACTTAAATTTAGTTAAAGATAATAACATTTACAGTTTAAAGTGAAAATATACATCGTAAATAGCATTAAATAGTGTTGAGAAAGTATCATTTTTTGAACTAAATTCGTGATTTTTAAAGTAATTTCTGAATGATCCAACGAAATTTTTGTTCTAATCTACTTTATTTAAGGGTAGCTAACAAACACATTTAAAATTAACATAAAATTCCGAGGGTTGCGAAGTCTACCAGAACCTATAATCGTTTCAGGATTTTCTATAAATATGTACAATAACTGAAATAAGGAATGTTTTAAATTTGGCTTTTACACACAGTATATGCTGTTAATATTTCTGGTTTTTATTGTTCAAGAGCGAGGACTACATATCAATAAGAGTTGGAGCGGCAATGATGAACGACGACACCCTGGGAGCGCTTCTCATCGGGGGTCGGTCCCCTGTTGCTCTACCAGTTATCGAAAATTCAGCTCCTTCCTCATCAAAGGTGCATTTTTATTCAGTAAATTTATTTTTGTACTTTACTAGAGTAGTATCTATAGTAGTTTTCATTTATTTATTTTTTAATTAGACTGATAGTTTGCGTATATTTCAGTAAAACTAAGTGTATTATACTATTGTTAGTTACTTTATTTGTAGTTTTTCATTGATTAAACGATATTTTCTATTTTCAGCTTATTACAGAAACGCTATTACCTGCATATCCGGAAAATATGACCTTGAATGAAGGCGCTTGGCAAAACATTACCAATACGAGGTGAGTTTTTTTTATTTCTAACAATTACTAATTGGTGAAAGTTAACCCATTCAAAAAATATTGGAGAATTTGCTAAAACGTTAATTCTTCCAATTTTCAAATTAAATTTTAAGCGTAGTTCTGAAGCTCATTTATTCTTATTAGTATAGATCTATGATCCTCATTCTAATTTGAAGAAGATGAATATACTTCGGATTATTCTTATTAGCTGAAATCTATGTCTGGGTGTCCTATAGAATAGGAGATCATAGTAATGTAGAACGAGAAGTAGAAGCTTAAATCTATGATCATTTTATTGACACTATTCATGAGATCTAGTGAAAACTACTCTAACAAGTTACAATAAAGAAATCAGAAAGGCGAAGCGGGAGTCTTGGAAAAAGTTCTGTGAGAGTATTTCTGATATACCTCGTAGTACTAGAATCCACAAGATTCTCTCTAAAGAGTCGATTGCCGAGATTGGGTCGATGAAGCGACCTGATGGCACTTTCACGACCTCTAGAAAAGAAATGTTAGAGTTTTTGATTAAAAATCACTTTCCTGGAAGTTTGACTCTGGATAACAATCGACCTCCGCTCTTTGAGGGCGCAAGGCGGCCAAAAAAGATCGATTGGGAGGCCGCCAAGGAAGTTATCACAGCACCAGCAGTTGAATGGGCAATCAAATCTTTTCAGCCTTTCAAATCTCCTGGTGATGATGGAATATTTCGAGCTCTGCTGCAAAACGGACTGGAATTACTTCTACCCATCCTCATTAAACTGTATAGAGCTAGTCTGGCGTGGAATTACATACCACCCAGTTGGTTGACGGCTAGGGTGGTATATATACCGAAAGTGGGCCGCACAGACCCACACCCTAAATCGGTCAGACCAATTAGCCTAACATCTTTCCTGCTTAAAGGACTTGAAAAAGCACTGGATTGCTACATCAGACGGGTAGCTTTATATAATTCTCCCTTGAGCATCCACCAATATGCTTATCAAACTGGCAAATCAACAGATTTAGCATTACACAACCTTGTTGAGAAAATCACACAATCCCTTAACAACAAGGAGATTGCGGTGGCCATATTTCTTGACATTGAAGGAGCATTTGACAATGCACTACCGACCTCCATTGGTTCAGCTTTAACTGAAAAGGGCATCAAACCAACCATTACCGGTTGGATATATGCCATGCTCACTAATAGGACAGCCACTACATCTCTTCAGGACGAGACCATTAGCTTTAAGGTTTCCAGGGGCTGCCCACAAGGCGGAGTACTATCTCCCCTACTATGGTCACTCTTGATGGATAACTTGATTAGCGCTCTCGAAAGAAGAGGGGTAGAACTGCAGACGACCTTGTCATCTTGGCAAGGACCAAGTCAGGAAGGGTAGCATATAATACCCTCCAAAAGACGTTGGACGATGTCCACAGTTGGTGTCAGAGGGAACAGATGTCTGTTAACCCTGGTAAAACTGTAATAGTTCCCTTCACTAGGAAAAGAAAGTTGGAGGATATTCCACCACTTTCCTACAATGGTGAGGTTATTCCATTTGCAGCGGAAGTAAAATATTTGGGGATTATCCTAGATATGAAACTTACTTGGAACGCTCACTTGGAAAAAGTTATCCATAAGGCCAGACTATCCTTGTGGACATGTCGTAGGATCTGTGGAAAATCTTGGGGCTTGGGACCCAAACAAATCTATTGGATATATGTGATGATCGTTAGACCAATGATCACATATGGAGCTATTGCCTGGTGGCCAAAAGCTTTACAGCGAACGGCCCAAGCAAAGCTCTCTGGTTTACAGAGACAGGCTTGCCTGGCAATCAGTGGTGCTATCAGCTCCACACCGTCAGCATCCATGGAAATCCTTCTGGACCTACCTCCTCTCCATATATTTTTGGAAAGAGAGGCTGGATGGACAACCTACAGAATTGTGCATATTTCTAAATGCACAAATCAGGCTTATACAGAACGAAGCAGAATGCTAGTGGACACTGAAAGTCACAGTATTCTGGGAATGACCTCTGACATAATGCCTCCAACAGTAAACTACGGCCTGCCTTATACCGTCCTAATTCCAAATAGAGATGAATGGGTCCTCCGTAAGGATGAACTATTAAGAGCAGACAGCTGTTGGTACACAGACGGTTCAAAAACACCCTCAGGCTCTGGTGCAGGTGTATACGGGCGCAGACCTAGGACAGAAATCTCAACCTCTCTAGGATCCTATGCAACCGTATTCCAGGCGGAAATTTACGCCATTGTTCCATGTGTGGAAAGATTGGAGCAAGCCAATCTCATACATAGAACAATAAAAATTTTCTCGGGCAGCCAAGCGGCTTTGAAAGCACTTAGCTCTCACCGTGTAACGTCGAAATTGGTTTTAGACTGCCAAAGAAGACTCTCCTTAATCGGAGAACTCAATAAAGTATTGCTGGTCTGGATCCCTGGCCATTCTGACATGGAAGGAAACGAGAAGGCAGACTCTCTTGCAAGGGAGGGTGCCGTACGTGTTTCTATCGGACCAGAACCAATAATTGGCATCGCAATAAGTTTTGCCAAACAAACACTGAATACCTGGACGGCAAGAAGAGCTTTAGACTTCTGGCATAATTTACCAGGATTGGTTCATTCAAAGGCTTTCATACATCCTTCGAAGAATGTCTCCAAAAAAATGTTAGAGGCATGACCTACGTTGTCTAACAGGTCTTTTAACAGGCCACTGTCATCTGAATCGTCATATGCTAAAACTTGGACTGTCGGAAGATCCGACCTGCCGTCTTTGTCTGGAAGATGATGAATCAGCAGAGCATATAATTTGTGCCTGCCCCGCCGCGGCTCGAATCAGGTATCTGATGTTTGGCAGGGATTCTCTCTCGCCCTCGGACCTGAAATATCATTCACCAAATAAACTAATTGGCTTTGTTAAGAAGCTGAATTTGTTTGGTGAAATCTGAATAGGCGTGAGCCACAATAGACTCTTGCGAGTCGCAGTGGAGGGCCTTATAGACCCACTCACCAAAATCCTAACCTAACCTAACCTAGTGAAAATAAATATACACTTCATTCATTAATTTATTTGGATTGTGCTCATCAGCCCAGGCACTTGAACTGAATCTTTGTACCATTTCCCATGTTATCCACTTCCATTCCAGAAGCTTCGTGTCTTCTATAAAGGCCACTAATTTGACTGGAGGGATTTTCAGTAGTTGTAAGTAATGGTTGTATTAATTCCTCTCCAAAGTACTTCCGTCTAACTACTTGTAAGTTCTCGCAAAAGCAGAGTATGTGAGAAGGTGTTTCATCATCAAGTTCACATTTTCCGCACGTAGGCTCACTAACTTTGCCCATTTTGAGCAGATGTTTCCTCAGGGTGCAGTGTCCAGTCACCAGGTCGATAAGTGTCTTCAAATGTCTCTTACCCAGTTTCAGTAGCCTGGTTGAGAGTTCCTTGTCTACCTTGTTCAGTAAACTCTTTGTATGGAGGTGCCCTTGTGTCAACCTCCATTTGATTTGGTGTTCCCTATCTAGTTTCCGATTTCCCCTCTTATGCATTCTTTTGTGATTCCACAAAACGGTTCCGGACCTATGAAGTCTCCTTTAGAGCCTTCATTAGCTAACTGGTCCGCCATTTCATTACCTGCAATCCCCTCATGTGCCGGACCCATATTAGAGACACTTTGTTGTCTCTTGCCAGCCTGTTAAGGGATTCTTTGCAGTTTTTCACCAGTCTAGACCTAGTTGTTGGATTACTGATGCAGAGCATGGCTGTCAGTGAATATTTTAATGTTTTGTTCGGTCTCTTCAGATCTTCTCATAGCGGCAATCGTCTCTACACTTATCTATTGTGATCAGTATAGATCTATTATCAATAAAAAACATTAGATAATTATTTGCATATTTTGGTACATTTATTTTGAAATATTTAAAAACTTCACTTTGAAACACAATCTATACAGACTATAGCCTCCTTTGTCAAAATTACTTGGCTTCTCTCCCCATCTGGAATTCTCTAATTATTTTTTCCATATTTTCTTTTATTTGTTAATTGCAACTAACTAGTATCATAATAAAAACTAATTACAGCATTATTTGAACAACAAACAGTAGAGGTTGTTTGCTTGTATACATAACATTCCGACGGATATTATTAAATGATGTTTAACTGTTTAATGAGCTTCGTTAATTTGACAAGGGTGAAAATATGACAAGATTAGATTTTCTATCTTCATTCCTTTAATATTTGTATATAAAACTCCGCTCATTTGCATAGCTATGGCCGTTAAAAACACACTGCGCAGTTTTTGAAATAAAAGCGTGGCCGACATTTTTCGTTTGTTACACATTCCTTTGAATAATTTTGCCCTTTTTTTTTAATTCTAATTCTAGAAAGCGTAAAGCCATTAGAGAATGTATTCATTCGTCGACGAATATAAAATGTAGGGACATACTGGAGCAAGTGTTGAAAAGAACTTAATTGGGTACTAAAACTAACTCTCAGAAGGCAGCAGTCTCGCTGGCTCTTGTTTTAAACATTTCAAGAGAATTATAATTAGACGATGTTTTTCTACATTTAAACGGAAGTTGGAGAATGTCATTAGTTTGTAATTTTTAGTCTCTTCGATGAACGTTCTTTGTCTTGAAGTTGAAAATTGTTTTCGGTTATAAGATGTACCCGTTTTTATTTAAAAAGTCAGTAGTCTGGATCAAGAGCGTACCCAGGATCAAAACTAAGGGGGGCAAACCATTTTATCACGGAAAAGGTGAATGAAACCCAAATTTTAAGAAAATTAGGTATAATTATAGCAGTGCTTTATCAACTAAGTTATTACAATTATTTGATTGACAAAAATTTTTATTATAGTTACATGTCTCTTCTCATATTGGCTGGTGCCTGTAGACTCTTCTAGAGCCCGCTAGAGATCTCTCCGTCTCTTGAATCCCACTAACTTGCTAATAGTGTAATAGTCCAGTAAATGAAGGATGAAAAGTAGGCAAAGTGTACAAAAATCCTGTTGGTCCATGAAGTCTCCGTGAAGGGTAGGGTTTGACTAGTAATTGAACATCCAGAAATTTCACACACCTCATCGCTATTTTGGGGGGGGGGGGAGGTACTCCCGGCCCTAAAGTTCCAAAAATTGGTTTTCCGCCAATATCTCCTAAAATATGGCATTTAGAGAACTTTTAGGGAAAAAATGAAGAGTAGTTCATTATCTACAAAAATGGTCCTCAACATTAATGTTTTTCGCAAAAACCGATGTTGAAAAATCCATAATTTTGAGGTCCGGGAAAAATGGCTGTTTCTTGCGAAATTGTGGATAGAGGGGGTCGAAAATACAGTAATATCATCATATATGGAAGACAATCCGATAATGTACAAACTTTTAGACAGTGAGTGTTCGCAAAATATTCTCAACCTCGAAAAACAGCAAAAATTTAGAAATGAAAACACCAACTGAAAAATCAAGGGGCAAGAAAGATGGCCAATAAAAATTTCTGAGATCAATAAAGACCTTTAAAGGACCCGTAATAACAAAAAATCGAGAGTAAATGTCTATTATTAAGAAAAATATGACACTCGAAAAAAAGTTATTACAAAATCTTTGACCAATTTTATAAATATAGTGGAAATATAAAAATGGGCTTTGAATCATCGGATATGATAGCTGTGGATTTCCCCTTTCATATGAATTTTGAATCGTAAAAAAATAGGCATCTCTACCCGAAATATTAAATAATTTGTTCGCCCGGTCATGAGTAAGTGCAAAGAACCCGCTCTTTCGACTCCGGAGCGGGAGTTCAACATAAGGATCTCGCTTGAGGGCCATTATCTCCAAAACTATCGAGTTTTCGGCAAAAATCGTGAAGACCATTTTTGTAGATAATGACCTGATCTTAATTATTCCCATATATAAAAATTCTCTAAATTCCATATTTTAGTAGATATTAGCGGGAAACCAATTTTTGGAACTTTGGGGCGGGGAATACCCCCCAAAATGGCGGTTCGGTGTGTGAAATTTCTGGATGTTCAATTACTAGTCAAAATTCATGGACCGGCAGGTATAATCGCTTCTGGGACCCTTTATATAGGTACTGGACTATAAAGCGTGTCGAGATATACGATAATTATTCTATTTATTGTACGATAATTTAATAAAATAACAATAAATTACCCTAATTTCATAATTTTCAATAGTGTATTTTTTTATTATTCAAATAGTTATTTCCAGAATTGTAATAAATTCCAGCAACAAAATTTAATAACGATTAATGTTTTTGCTTCCAGGGGGGGGCACCTGCCCTCCCTGCCCCTCGCTGGGTACGCCCATGGACTGAATTAATAATGCATAATCGATTGTTTCATTTGAAAACAAATATAGTAACAACAAAACAACAATAGTAATTTTAATTTTAGATTTATTTAATTTTATGCACCACTTGATGCAAACTTCTTAGAATAAGAGGTGTAAATTTGGTTTTTATTTCAGTAACTTTCTCAGAGAGAATTCGGCATCATTAAGAGTCTTCATTTTTTTGTTCTCCTTTTTGTTGATATCCCTAATTTCTCTGCAGTTAGTTCGGTCGCTGACTTATTTACGTATTTATCGAAAAAAGCGTTAGCTTTACGTCTTAACATATTTGCTTCGTCGGTAGTTCTTTTGACAATATTTATGTTTTGTGACCGGCTTGCAACTGCAATCTAAAGACAATTTTTCTGAATAATACGATACAAATTTGCAAACTATAGGTGCGTTCTTTTTGACTGAGACCTCAGCTCACTTCAGTCAATGTGATCTGAGATAAAGTGATGTGAGTAAGCACCAAAAAGAACGACACACTCAATTGAAAGAAAGATTTAAAATATAAGACAGATTCGTATCAGCATCCAATGAATATTATCTATAATCCCATAGATAATATTCACTCCAAAACCAAAGAAAATTAGATTATGTTGTTTAAAACTCAAACAAATCAAATATTTCTTCATCCTCTCCACTTTATATCCGACTCAAATCTGACTGATATCCCGTATAGCATATTGTATTGTTTTTCTTATTTATTTAAACAGTTTTTAACGGTGGGATAAAATTATACACACTATGGCTAATTACTACCTATTTATTTAAAGAAACTTAATTTATATACACGCTCTACTTAATGTCTACTAATTTATTTACACTCGGTATATTAGTTCTAATTTATTTTCAACACTTGAATATTACACTAGTATTTATCTGCCCTATTTAATTACTGTCCGATCACTAATTCTCTCGAACTAACTAACTAACTAACTAACTCGAAAACCCGCGTATATATAGTCCTTATCGGTTCTGGAAAGTTCTAGTATGCTCCTCATATGCGTAAATACTGCAATAGACCAGAAGGTTCTAGAAAACGCATTCACCAAAATTTATAATCGAGGGACAGGACCGGCTTTGAGTTGGTGACCTCGCAGTTGGGGGTGGAAAAATCTCAGCACACTTTGAAGAGAGTAAATGAAAAAGAACGAGCTGAGATTAACTGAGATCTTAGTCAAAAAGAACGCACCTAGTACCCGTTCCCACTTAAACGGACCTTCTGTTTAAACTGAAGACGGCGGCCGGAAGTGTGTTTTCACACTTGCACCAGCAGGCTCCGATCAGTTTGCGTTCAGTCTTCGTACTCGATGGACGACATCCCAGTGTTGTGGTGACATTTAAGAAGAAGAAGAAGAAGTAAAAGAAAACATTGGGTGCATCCTATTCTACGTGAAAGATTTTCAGCTGGAACATTTGAAATATTAATGGGTGAATTTAGAAAGTTTTTTAACGACTTCCGGATGTCTTATTTCCTCTTTTGATGATCTCTTTGGACGAATTTCAATGCACGTACGAGTACAAACATTGGCACATTGGTACCGTCTCGTCAAAAAATTCGTTCACACTATATCCGATCCGGGCGTTTAGACGGCTCTTCGAAGTGGCAAAACGTCCGTCTAAAAACCCTGTTCCGTTCTTTTTCTCGGATCCGTCTAAATGTGAACATTGTCATATAAATTGTACTGCCACTGGCATATCCTTCTCTTTAGACGGACCGAGAAAACAGACGGTCCCCTTATATCAACATTAATCGGATAGAATGTTTGAGACAGTTCAAAATTCAAGTTTTAATGTCAGTCAAAATTAACTTACGACGCGCTTTTTGTTTCATACATTTTATATGCAAATAAAAGAGAAGAAAACATTATTCCTCCGACTATATGCTCTTTTAGCTTGTTTCCATAATTGGATAAAACTAGAGTTTTCAGTGTATAACACCTAAACAATAATGGAATAAACGTGACCTGGTAGTCAAGTCTAATAAACAGCCGGCACAACCCCGAGTGGATATAAAGAGAAAAGCAAATAACTCGATTTTGTAGACAGGTATATTAAGAAAGACAGACACAGATTATTTCTGGGAATCAGCAGGAATCAGCAGGAAATGTACACTGCCGAGCATAAAATTAGGGTCACCCAGTAATTTGAAGATATTGTAGAAATTTTTATTTTGTTCGAATTTTTCTCGGTTGTAACATAGTTTACTAACGGACTTAGAGTTGCACAAGTTTGACTTGAATGTTTGAGATTGACTTGAGTTTGACTTGAAATTAAGTCAAACTCAAGTCAATCTTTCTGACAAATAATTCAAGTCAAATCAAACTGGACAATGGTTACAGGTTTGAAAATTCAAACTTCATTGTCAAACTAGTTTGAAAGAGTTTGAAAAATAATTTATTTAGTAGATATACCTTAAATGGGTAACATATACATATATGTTAAATATACCTAGTAAGTAGGTACAACAAGTACATTTATTTAAAACAAAAAGAAAAAACATTATTTTAATCAACTCCAACTTGTCACCTCAAAATTCTTCGTGAAAAGTAAAGTGCTTACAAATGAAGTGAAAGCAACAATATATTAGATAGTTCTTCCTACGATCCTTGTGTGATATATTTGTTAAGGATTCTTGTTGAAGACACGAATTTAAACACATTAATGTTCTAATAAACTAGTCATTTAATCGGTTTCGTTTTTAATTGTATGAAAACTTACCAGGTCATTTTTACAATTTTGGATCCAACGCTTTATGTTGTTACTATGCCACAAATACTACTTGTTCCAGAAGTTGTTGCTTCCTGCCTTCTTCATAAAATTTTTTGTGGCTGTTCATCAAATGTCCTTTTAAAAACTAGTTCCACTATTTGGCATTTTATACCGTTGTTCTTTATTTTTACATAATTTGAACTTTGCAATTTTCATTGTTTTGGAATCGCCTGCCGCAACGATCGTATTATTTATTGACTATTTTTCAAAATTTTGACAATTATTGACCATTTTTCAAAATTTTTACAATCATTCACCATTTTTAACAATTATTGACCATTTTTCCAAATTTTTGATAATTTTTGACAATTTTTTTTTCTATTTTTGACAGTTTTTAACAACAATTCACAATTTTTAACCATTTTCGATTGTTTTTGACCATTTTTGACAATTTTTCAAAATATTAGACCATTTTTCAAAATTATTGACCATTTTTTATAATTATTGACAATTGTTGACAATTATGGACCATTTTTCCAAATTTTTGACCATTTTTGACAATTATTGACCATTTTGGACCATATTTCAAATTTTTGACAATTATCAACTATTTTTAAAAATTTTGTCCATTTTTGACAGTTTTTGACCATTTTTGATAATTTTGACAATTATTGGCCATTTTTGACAGTTTTTCAAAATTTTTAACAATCTTTCAAATATTTTAACAATTTTTCAAAACTGTTGACCATTTTTCAAAATTATTGACCATTTTTGATAGTTTTTGACAATTATCGACCATTTTTCAAAATTTTCAAAATTTTTGAGATTTATTGATCAATTTTGACGATAATTGTCCATTTTTGACAGTTTTTGACCATTTTTGATAGTTTTTGACCATTTTTGATAGTTTTTGACCATTTTTGATAGTTTTTGAAAATTATTGACCAATTTTCACAATTTTTGACCATTTTTCAAATTTTTTTGAATATTTTTGACCATTTTTCAAAATTTTTGACAATTGACCATTTTTGACCATTTTTCAAAATTTTTCTTAAAGTTTTTGACAATTATCGACCATTTTTGACAATTTTTGACATTTATTGACCATTTTTGATCATATTTCAAAATTTTTGACAATTTTCATATAATTTTATTTGATTTTTAATCTGATAAATTGTTAATGGATGAATCTCATAGATTTATTATCAGAATATGAAAAGCGTGTCCTTTTTGAAATAATACCAAAAAAATCGATTTTTTTCGCAGAAATCGATTTATTTTTTATTAAAATTGATTTTTGGCAAATCGATTAATTTTGAATAAAGAAAAATCGATTCTTTTTCATTAATCTCACATCCCTATAACTAATTTGCGGAGTAGCAGAGTACAGGTTCAGACATGAAAACAAATGGCGGTAGAAGGCTGTACGCTCTCAATTATTAGAATTGGAAATAAACACGTTGGACAATATGATATTCAAACTTCAAACTGTTTGAAGAAGTTTGATTTCAAGTCAAACCTAAAGATACAGAAATCAAGTCAAGTCAAACTTTTTTACATAAAAAGTTTGATTTTCAAGTTAAGTCAAGTTTGTTGAGTAAAATCAAACTAGTTTGACTTGATGCATCTCTAAACGGACTGCTTGAATAAAAAAAGTTGTTATTGTTATTTCGAAAAACGGTTGAACAAAAAACGGCCCATCGCCCAAATTCCTAAAAACCATTATCAGCATATTTTTGTTCCTATGGTCTTATCTGTATATTGCAAATTTTTTTATTAGTGTTGCCATTGTCAGTATATTGCAATGAGCTTAAATCCTGTTGTTGTGGCACGAATTGTGGCGGTTGTAGAAGATGGTCGAGGTCAGCGCGAAACTGCCAGAAACCTTGGTGTAAGTCTCTCGAGTATGGCAACGGTACGAAGAGACTGGTATCAGGAGTCGCGTATTGTTTTCTGATGAATCGAGATTCTGTCTCACAGGCTCAGATAGACGCGTAAGAGATATGTTCAAGCGCTTCTCGCCATAGGCTTAGCCTCAATTGACCCACACCTACTTCGGGGATTACACCCATAGAGATACTACAGATAGAGGCAACAAGCCATATGCCGCTGTGTAAGTGGGAATGTCCGTCTGAACTCCGGTGAGGGAGAAAAAGACAGACGACAGAGGTTTTTCTGTCTTTGTCTCTCGTCTATAGCATGCGCACCATTAGAGAAAGACAGCCTGAACCTCTGACTTTCTATCTCTATCTTATACGCTGACGGGTTCCAAGCTGGATTGTTGCCTCTATCTATTTTTTTTTTCGGGCCGAGATGGGAAACTCATGTTCGAATGGGTCCAGGACCCAAACAGTGTTGGACTCATCCCCAAGGAGATGCCTACCAACCAAACCCACCTCAAACTCGCCGTTACCCCCGCCTCGGAATCACTACCCTAGCATACTTCGAGACAGGCGGCGGTCCCTCGCACACTCTCCGCTCATACTGTCATCTTCTCCCTCCTATCACTCCTGCCTCTCATGCCATATCGAGTCCTTCTCTCCCCCTTACCATGCTCTCTACTACTCCACTCACCTCCATCCATTCCTCCTCCCCCCTCAACATTATCTCCACCATGTTTTCCCAGTACACCGCCTCCCCTAGTTTCCTCTCCAACTTCTTCAGCACTTCCTCGTTCCTCCAGCATCTAAACACATGCCCCACATCATCCTCCACTTCACACCTCTCGCACACACCAGTCTCTCGTTCCCCAATCTTGTGGAGGTACCCTACTCTCGACCCATGTCCAGTGAGCACTTGTGTCAAGAAGTAGTTCACCTCCCCGAATTTCCGGTCCATCCAATCTCTCCTATTCCCAATCGCTCCTTTTAGCGCGCCCTCATACTCCTCCCACCTTCTCTCCATTTCCTCCTCCATCCATTCCCGTACCTCTTCTTTGGTCGCACCCCTCCAGCGTTTGCTCCTAGCTCTAGCCAACACGCCCAATGGGTAGGACCTTGCCAGCACCGCTGCTGCCAGTCCACCCACTGTCCTGTACCCCTGCACCACCCTCAGCAGTATCCCTCTCTGCACCCGCAGAAGTGGCCTAACCCTCGCATTCACCCCCGCTCTTTCACCCCACACCTCCGCACCGTACAGCATACTCTGCTCTACCGTCCTACCAATTACCCTCCTCTTCCACTCTCCCGGCCCTTTCACATTACACATCAATCTCCCCAGCCATGCTGCCCTCACTTTACCCTTCTCTGCCGCCTTTACTATATGGGTTTTGAAGGATAATTGGCTATCCAACCACACCCCTAGGTATTTCACAGACTCCTCCATGCGTATTCTCCTTCCCTTAACCATCACCCCCACTTTCCTTGCCCTGCTCCGTCCCTTCACTAGCAACCCCACCGTCTCCTCTTCCGCCACTTCCAGTCCGCACCGCTCTATCTTCTCCACAATCTTCCTGCACATTCTCTCCGCCTTTCTTTCTATCTCCGCCTCTCCCTTTGCCGTACATACCAGACACACATCATCCGCATACACCGTAATCTCACATACTATCCCACAAACCTCATCAAATACACACTTCCAGAGCGTCGGTCCAAGAACCGAGCCCTGCGGCACTCCAGCCTCCATCTCATATCTCCTCCCTCTGGAGTCTACAATCACACGCCCCGTCAGTAGTCCTCCACCAGGTTAACCAACCCCTGCTCCACTCCAAGCCTTAGCAACGCGCTCAACACTGCCCGTTTGCTGACACTGTTGAACGCGTTCCCGACGTCGAAGAACACGAGTAGGGCCAATTTCTTCTTCCTCCAGCTGCCCTGCCTAGCTCTTTCCACCAAACCCATCACCTTGCTCAGTGCCGAGATGCAAGATTTCCCCTTCGTGAACCCATGCTGGTTTACCCTAAAACCCCCATTCCTACCAACTTCCTCCTCAATCCTATCCCTCATTATCCCCTCCATCAATTTACCCATACCACACAGCAGGCCGATAGGCCTATAGTCCCGCTTCCCCTCTTTACCCGCCTTCTTCATCAGTATCACCCTGGCTACCTTCCATCCTTCCGGGAACTCCTCCTCCCTCAGCACCCTGTTGAATAGTTCCCAGAAGTACTCCCTATTGTCATCCAACAGCCTCTTCACCATATCACCCCTCAGGCCATCTCTCCCTGGGGCTTTTCTCACCTTAATATTTCTCCCCCAATCTTCTACCTCCCACTTCTCTACCGGCCTTATCCCCCTCATTTTCACTACCCCCCTTGCCTCTATCTGAGTATCTCTATGATTACACCAGCCGTGCGCAATCGTAACATGGCCATTATCGCAACCTCTTTGACGTACAAGTCCAGAGGGGTCAGACCAGTAATTAATTCCATTTTCGCGGTTGGTTTGTGCTCATGGCTCCTGTGAACAAGCCATTCGCTGTATTTGATATAATTTTTGGATGGCCGTGGCTTGTATAACCTTCGGTCCCCATGCAATGGCTCCGTACGTTAGCATAGGTCTTATGATTGCAGTGTAGATCCAGGTGGGGAAAGACCCCAAGTGCGTCCCACTTTCCTCCGACATTGCTCATAAGCCACATATGATCTTTTTGCTCTACTCTGTAGGTGAGAGTTCCATGTTAGCTTTCTGTCGAGGGTAATACCAAGGTATTTCGCCTCTTCAGAGAAGTTTAATTTGCTATTGAAGATTTCGAGAGGTTTTAAGCCCGATAATCTTCTTTTCCTGGTGAAAAAGACCATCTCAGTCTTCTTGGGATTGATCGACAGTGAGTGTTTCTTACACCATATTTCTATTAATTTGAGCCCATCAAGCGCTCTATCGCACAGAGTGTTCAAAAATTTTCCGTTCTACAAGATAACTATGTCATCCGCGTATGCGATTGTGTAGGATTCATTATTGTTGAGGTGATATTAATCAGGGTATCCAGGACTATGTTCCAAAGAAGGGGTGATAAGACCTTTTCCTACGGACATCCCCTCATGACCAGTTTATGATGTCTTCTACATTCATACTTGCTACTAGAGAGCATTTTGAGTATCCATTTTCCCACTACCAGGGGTACATTCCTGGAGTTAAGTTGAGAAGGTTGTTTTATCGAACGCTCCCTCAATATCTATGAATATCCCCAGGGTGGATTCTTTATTGTCCAATGATCTTGGTGAAGGGCCGAATCAGTGGACCTTCCCGGAGTATATGCATGCTGATTTGGATGAAGTGGGTTGTGAGCACTTCATCTCTTATATACCTCTCACATAGCCTCTCCATTGTTTTTAAAAAGAACGATGTGAGGCTAATAGGTCGGAATGCTTTTGGTAAGGTGTAATCCATCCTTTCTGGTTTGGATATAAATACCACTCGTACATCTCTCCATTTTCTGGGAATATACCTCAGAGCTAAAGAGGCTCTGAATATTCCAACCAGGTGCGGCATAAGGATATCCATTCCCCCACTGAAGTAGGGCTGGTCTTATAACGTCAGGTCCTGGTGACTTGAAAGGGGAAAATCCCGAAATGGCCCACCTTATCTTGTCTTCATTAATTACTGCACTAGCAAATTGCCAGTCGTATTGTGAGGGTGTTGTTGGTACTTCCGCCCAGCTCGTCGTTCCAGGAAAGACAGAACCTGGGAAGTGAGTTTCCCTAAGAATTTTTTTTCTATTCTATTATTAGTTTTTGTGTGGATTGTATCATAATGAAACAAAATAATTTTTCCGAATGACCGTAAGGTTGCAATTTAAAATGGACATTAAGGTTTTCTCTTTGGCGGTTATACGGAGGTTCTGAGAGTAATTGCGGAAAAGCGACGGCAGTAACCGACAGGAAAAGATGAGGTGAAGGCCGTTACTCTGCCAGAAGTTGCGTTTTCATTGCCAATTATTCGAGTTTCCTCCAAAAATCTGAATATAGACTGCTGTTGGATAAAATGAAATATGTCGATGGTGGTGCTGAAGTTTGTGAAGTGGCTGATAAAAATCAGAGACATAGAATATATTTGGTAAAAGTTATAATATTGAAAAAAAATTACAGGTTCCAGAAAATGTTTTTGATTGTTTCTCATATCTATTATGTGGGATTTTAGTAATTAAAAACCGAGTTTAAGGAGACTCTTCTACAGGGTGTCCAAAAACCGATTTTCCATTTTTGTTATATTATTTATTGTAAGCAAAGTAATGAAATGTTTTAAACTTTTTTTGGCATTATCTTGTTAAGTAGTTAGCGAAACATTTTACGACAATTATTTTAATATTTTTTTTAGTTTACAATAAAGAAGAAAGTTCGAGAAAATTTTGTTAATTAACAATAAGCGTGATGACAGTCACTAAGAATAACTGGAATAATCATTAGAAATAATTGTAAAGATTACAAAGATTCTAATACAATCACTTATTTTTACATTACAATAATTGTGCTTATATTTATTTTAGTAAAAATATAATTACAAAACATGACAATCCGCCATTTTGGTAAAACACCGATTACAAATTTGTGACGTCAACCTTTTGTATATCGGTCGAACTTCTATCGTATTTTCTGATTTTGCATCGTTTAAATGATATTTACTCGTTATATAATTCATGACTATCACACAAAATAATTCAAATTAGTAATCATAATTTTCAAACTGTGAAATATTTACAGATCTGTGATGTCATAGAGACGTCATTACTATTTTAGCGTTTTGGTGCGGAATTTGAATTGTATTTTCCTTCATTTAAAAAAAACATTTTTTTTTGGATAAAGCTTATGGGTACAAACATGTGGAGCAATTTTTCAAAATCAGTCATCATGCCTATTGCCTAATTTGTTAAAAAATTGACTTTAAGAATTCATTTCTAACGGCAATGAATTCTTTGAAGTGTTCAGAATGCACCTGAATTTTTTAAATTAAAATTAATACCTTAAAAAAATTATTTAATGTGACCTATTTGCTTTTGACGAGGCGTGCGCATATCTAAAATGACTGGCGTAGACCCATTTCCATCGTTAAATTAAGATAATAAATAATGGAGACATAGTTTTGGGTGTTCGTACTTTTCGAGATATTGGCAAAAAACGAAATACCTTTTATTTGTTTATAACTTGAAATTTTTTATGTGCTAATAAATGTTCTCGATACATGTTTCTAGACATAATTCCGAATCTATCAAGCTACGAATCGTTTTCAACTTGTTGACTAGACTAAAATTGCTCACATTTATTGTTTCCTTACTAAATCTTATTCATCTATTTTTATTTAATTAAGAGTGAAATATGGGATTCGAAATTCTGACAACATATGGTTTCACCTTCACCGCCATTATAATCCATCGTGTCACTATTTCATTTGCTCTTTTAGAAATTATAAAACGGAATGTTACACTCGATATGAATTTAATTAAATTTCAGCCAGTGAAACAGACATTATTCAACTCTGTCCACATTCTCATAACTTCCACATTTCTCTAATCCAACGACGTACAGAGGGCCGTGAAAAGTGTCAAATTATTCAATTTCCTTTCGAGTTAAGTCAACAATACAATATGAGATATACACAAGGGTTTTTGTCTTAGTTGACGTTCCAGTTAATAACGTTTCAGTGAAAAAATTATTAATACCATTAATTTTACTTGAAACAACTCGGATAAATTTCTTTTTGTAACGGAATAATTTTAAGAGAAAAACTGAAATCACAGCTGGTGAATACTTAAAAACTACAAAATAATTATTGCAGAGACGTGACGAGATGATAAAGTAGGATCTATTCCAAATTGTCCAAGGACTTCAATTTTAGTTGCTTCATCGAATAATCTTGCGGCATTGCTTCTTCTTTTTGCCACTGAACCCGTCTCTCTAAATTTTGCGACTAAATCACATCTACACGTGACTTACATGTTTTTCAGTATGTCTTTCATTAAACACGTTAGCTGTCTGCAAATAACTTTCGTTCTGGGAGCCAAATATTAAAATTATCTCCACACGTTCAGGTATAGTGTAAACCATCGTGATTATTGTAATTAAATTAACGTACAAAACGTACCAAAATATTTTCGGACCAAGCGTACAAATAATTAATCTATCTTATGACAATGACATTAAGATAAGTATCAAATAAACTCTCTCATGTCATTTTAGTTCCCCATCTCTACCCTAGAAACAGTTTTGAAATTTTTTTGAAATCTCTTTTCGTTCACCATTGTAAGTTTTAAAATTGACACCCTGTATATATAGAAGAAGATAGATAGATGATAAAATTTGCTAGTTGGATTTTTTCGGTTTTAATAACTGATGTTTATATTTTTAATAGGCAAGTTTTACATTAATTATTATTATCCACAATCACATTATAATTGGAGTTTAATCCACACTTATGAAGCAAATAAAGTACCACTTTATCCACTAGTGGAATAATGAAACTAAATAGCAACCATTCAGCATCTCCCAAAAATTTTTAAATTAATTTCAATAATTTTTGACGTTACAGCTGCTGTCAGAGAGAAATGTCAAATCAATTTTTGATGAAATCTGATTCTAAATGACTGTAATTGTGGATAAAACGTTGTATTGCATTCGTGTTTCAGTTGCGTGGATAAAACACTATCTAAAACACTTATATAATAAATAACTATTATTGTTATTATTAAAATCCCAATCTATATAAGTTTTTATATCAAGGTTATTAATCTCCATGGCAATGAAATTGACAGCTAACTAAATTGGTTTTTGATGTTATATGCCTAGAGTTATAACGAAACTTTTTAATACTCAATTTATCCGGCAAACTTCCAAATAGCTCCCAATTCTCTTTTCACAAAACTCTTTTTTGAACCATTTTTCATCAAATTTTCACCGAAGGATGGTTTACTATATGCTCCATTATTTTTTGGTTTAATATTCTCAAAGGATTAATATACCTAAGGTACTTATTTTCCTTTTTATCAAAGTTTTAATATTAACAAGAATTTTACTTGGAAACTTTGAAAGATTGACAAAACTATTCAAGGGGAGCGAACAGGTTTTCTCAAAAAGACCAAAACGATCGATAAAACGCTTAATAAAAAGAATAAAAACTCGTTATAGAAGAGAATAAACGTTCTATAAACAGGTAAACATTTAGAAAAGGAAAAACGTAATCGAAAAACTTTTGATTGAAGGAATTATTTCTAAACAAATAAATTAGAAAAATGTCCGAACAGACTGTTATACAGTGTAGTTTAGTTTAAAATTTATCATTGGCTTCAACTGCCGTAAAAAATAACCTATATACTTAAGCCTCATTGTGTAAAATTGATAATTTTTAAAAAGCATTCAGCAATAATTTGTTGAAATTGTACATCTTACCTATTCTAAATTTGGTTCTGTGTCACTATCATCATCTTATATTTTACACTTAAAATTTAATTTTCATTATAGAAATATCTTTACGTTAAAATTTCGATTGAATGTTGAATTTAAAACTTCCTGAGAATGGTGCCAATGAAATTATACAATTAACTTGAAGATTAAAACTTTTATCTCTTAAGAAATTTGAATTCTCCCAGCTAATTGCAGCCACTTTGGGCATGAAATGACAGAAAATTTCTTATAGGGAGAGTGAAATTCGAATTCAGCTTAAATGAAAAGAAAACATGAGAGTTTTAGATAGAAATAAAGTGTTCAGCTAAATTAGGTGTCGTGTCATTTCTGTTACTCTAACTTCTCCAACATTTTTATAGAACAGCTATTATTGTGATTATCAAATGAAATCAATAAATAACAAATTCCAAAACAGAAATATAACATATGAACTGCTCCACTAAAGTTAAGGAAGTTCATTAATTCGGAGATTGTGTACAAATTACGATTATTGGTCACCAAGTGTTTATAATGTTATAAATTGAATGTTTTCTCTTTTAAGTAAGCGTTTTTTGTCCTTTTGCGGTTTCAAACAACAATTTGAGGTCGTGTACCTTCTTAATTGTATCAAAAATTAAAGTACTTACGTTAACAACGGGTATCCTTTAATTTCAATTACGGCCAAACAATCGTGCATGCGTATGAATTGGTGTTAATGGAACTCTTCTCAAAAGTCCTCGTGAACGTAAATTAACCTCGTGTAATATTCGACGTACTGTTTCAGTATTTCCCAGACTCCTCCATACGAATTCTCTTTGCCTTCATCATCACCCCCACTTCCCTTGTCTTACTCCGTCCTTCACTAGCAACCCCACCGTCTTATCTCCCGCCACTTCCAGTCCGCACCGCTCTATCTTCTCCACATTCTCTCCGCCTTTCTTTCTATCTCCGCTTCTCCCTCTGCCGTTCATACCAGACACACATCGTCCGCATACACCGTAATCTCACATCCCTCTTCACATACTATCCCACAAACCTCATCAAGCACACACTTCCAGAGCGTCGGTCCATAACCGAGCCCTGGGGCACTCCAGCCTCCGTCTCATACTTCTTCCCTCTAGAGTCTACTATCACACGCCCCGTCAGGTAGTCCTCCACAAGGTTAACCAACCGCTGCCCCACTCCAAGACTCAGCAACGCGCTCAACACTGCCCGTTTGCTGACAATGTTGAACGCGTTCCCGACGTCGAAGAACACGAGTAGGGCCAATTTCTTGTTCCTCCAGCTGCCCTCCCTAGCTCTTTCCACCAAGCCCATCACCCTGCCCAGTGCCGAGATGCATGATTTCCCCATCGTAAACCCGTGCTGGTTTACCCTAAAACACCCATTCCTACCAACTTCCTCCTCATTCCTATCCTTTATTATCCCCTCCATCAATTTGCCCATACCACACAGCAGGATGATAGGCCTGTAGTCCCCCGCCCGCTTCTCCTCTCTACCCGATTTCTTCATCAGTATCACCCTGGCCACCTTTAATCGTTCCGGGAGCTCTTCCTCCCTCAGCACCTTGTTGAATAGTTCACAGAAGTACTCCCCATTGTCATCCAACAGCCTCTTCATCATATCTTTCCTCAGGCCATCTATCCCTAGGGCTTTCCTTACTTTAATGTTTCTCCCTCCTCCTCTACTTCCCACTTCTCTACCAGCCTTATCCCCCTCATTTTCCCTTCCCCCTAGTATCCTGGATTTCTCGAATTCTGCCCCCCCCCACTCCTCCTTCTCCCCCTGTGAACAATTTCCCTATAATCTCCTCCCAATCTTCCTCTAGCACCTCGTTCCTATTTCCACCCATCCTCTTCACCGCTATCTCATCCCCATGGATTTGATTTCCAATTCCCCCAGTAATTCTTCCCACTTCCCTCTTTTTTCCCTCTCCATCCTACGCTCCAGTTCCTTCTTCTTCTCTTTGTATCCCCCTCTTCCCTCTATCCTTCCTCTTCCCCTCAGCATCCGTCTTCGTTCTTTCTTACAGTTTCTCCACAGCTCCTCTATTTCCTCATTCCACCAGTAATTGGCTCTACGGAGAAGCTGCGAAATGACACTTTCACTGACTTGGAATATGTCCGCAACTTCTCTCTGACGACGACTCGCCTCAATCATACCAATAGCACTACTAGCTTCATCCACATCAAGTTTACGTCTAGGCAATATTCAAAACCAAATTCTAAATTTTAAATTACAGTTGACTGAATAAAGTGGAAACTATAACTGATGTAAAATTCTTGAAAATACAAAAGAAAACTACTTGCCCTGAAAACTAGTCAGATAAGCAATATATTACAGACAAAACATTGGTGAATAAAACAGTTAATAATTTTCAAAATAAATCTAATATTTGTGAACTTTCCTAACTTTTGTGCAGCAGTTTATCACTCGACCGGTTTCACAAATCATATTTCCATCGTCAAGAGTATAAGAAAGTAAAAAAATTTAACGATTGATCGTAACTGTAAAAGTATGCTTTTAGCTGGGCGCCAATTTGTAACGGTAAAGGCGCCAATTTGTAACAGTAAAGGCGCCAATTTGTAACTGTAAAAGTAGTACCTCACAGGGTACCAGCTCGAAGGGCTCCGGCAAGAGACTCCTCTCAAGGGTGATTCGACCCCAAGTTTATGTCACACAAGGATAACAGAAGGGTTGTAAAAATTGAGGGCGCCACTACCTTTTTAACGATGAAAACTACAAAAAACTAAGGCGGAAAAGGTAGAAACGCCTTGTAGAATTTAAATGAAAGTTAATAATAAAAACTACTAAAAATTACCCCGGGCGATATCTCCCTCAACTTTTATAGTTGGGGATTTAGAAAAAAATAAAAATAGAATCAACACAAATTTACAATTTATTCTGCCACAGGAAATGAACAACGGAATTTAATAGAGGAATTTGTACTTTTATAGGTACTTAGCTTAGATAAGTGGTTTCCTGGAGAAGAAGTCAGGTCTTGATCCGGACTGATGAGTTCTGTTCTAGGACGGTATTTTGAGCTAGGGCTGTATCGTTGGCTATATTCTTGGGGTTATATTCTCCGGTTAAATTCTTCGGTTTTATCCTAGCCTAGGGTTGTATTCTTGGGTTTATATTCTCGCCTAGGGTTATATTCTCGGGTTCTATCCCAGCCTAGGGGCTGTGCTTACCTAAAAGTACAAGTGGATCAGGGATATGTAGGAACTTGAATGTAATGGCACATTATGTTGGTCAGCTTTTCAGGTTAAAGAAAAGGAAGGCAGTTATTTGAAAGTCAAAAAATTGGTTTAATTTACTGAAAGCTTTCCAACATTATATGTTCTATGTTAAAACAGTAAAAATAGCAATTATCGGCTAAATTAAAAAAATATACTAATGATCCGAAAGAAACTAATAATAGCAAAAAGTCATTTATTTATATGACTACGTGTTGAATTTAATTTCGTATATCTCTGTAAAAAAATAAAGAATGCATACGAAAATTATATCAGACAGTACTTTAGAAGAAGCTTATTAATTATGAATTATGATTTTGAACTTACCACAGCAAAATTCCTAAGATAGATACTTAAGATATGAAAGATAGCGAAAGATGATGTGCCCTCTTAGGCGGTCGTTAACAAAAAGGGGTGTTTAACGTGGCGTTGTGCAAAAAATGGAAGCGTCCGTTGGCAGACGTCAATTGTCTTACGGTCAGGGTAGAAGAGTTTGGGATCACAGAACTATAATTGAATGTGGCTAGTGACGGCGAGCGCTAATTAAAAGGATTTATTCTGTAAAATCGAAACAGGTCGATAGACATGTTACATGATTATTGTTTGGTATACAAACCTCAGAGGTAAGTTTCTTTTCTGTGTCCGCACTCCGCACCTCGTGTTGTTATCCACATAAAAAAAACTCTTTCCACCTGGATTTTCAAACAGGATATCGAAAATGAAAAATAAATGGGAAAATAAATTCCCAGTGTTTTATTTTATTTTTGATCTAAAAAGTTATTTTTCTTTGTTAAACATACTAAACCTTCATTTTTTTTTCTCCGCGCGTTGAACTGGAAACTCCAGAGCCGTTTTATTTAATTGTTCGCTCCAGGCTGAAATTGTGTCCCTATTTCACTTTCCAATGACTTTGTAACCAACGAAAAACAATTCGCAAAGCTCTGTTTTAGGGACAGATCACTTCTGTTCGTTGCTCTACAATGGAAAAGCCGGCAGCAACAACAGCAGTGGCTCAGAACTAACCGTTACACATGCATGTTCTCTATCTTAATGACAGTTAACCTTTTGTAAAGTGTCTAAACTGGTCAATACATTTTAAATATAGATACGTTAAAAATTTAAATATAACAATTTCTTGACGTCCAAAGGTAGTTTTAAAAACAAATATCGAATTTCTTGCGATGATTTGTTATTGAAGACAAGAACTTTAGATTCATTGTGGAATGTGACATTTAACAAATACCTATGATTCATCTATTCCATTATAAAAAATAATATATTTGGCATTTAAATGAAGTTTACATCGATAACACAAAATCAACATAGTTCTAACTAAATAAAGAAAAAAAAATTAACTGTGGTGTTATTCGAATCAACCAATTTAAGAATTAATCGAAAACAAGTTTATTTTAAAGCCTGTAGACAAGTTTTCTTACTACATTTTTCTCCAGTTTTCGCTGGAAAATATACGGCAGGGGTGCGTTCGAAAAGTTGGTGTGTCGTATAAAAATCATACAGTTGTCGTTCGAAAAGTCGGACTGTATACAAAAATAGTACGGTACTGTAGCGTTCAAAAAGGTGGTTGTCACATACTGGTGCGCGCACCAAACACTCTAGTCCCGACTGAGGTAAAATTTAAGCTGACAAAAAAAAGTGACATATTATGACAGCTTGAGCATTTGAATTTATATTTTGTATTCTTATTCTTGTATGATTCTTGTTTTGATTCTGTCGAGATAAAGGAAAATCATGGAACAAATAACATTGGAAGAAGGTAGACATATTCTGGTAGAAAATGAGCAGGATGCCAATGGCAATTGGTTAATTTTAGACAAACTTGGTAAGCACAAACTCGTTCCTATGTTCCTTCATAAGTAATTTTTTTAGTATCCCTAAAACTTATTACCTTGATGTTTTTTCTAGATCAGTCTATGTTTTACATTTCACCAGTGCCCAGTCTCTTAAGTTTTTTTGGAATTACGGAAATACAAGAAACCGAAGGGAATTCAAGTGAAAATCTCTCTAAAGAACCATCTTTTGGGAAAGGGAGCCGCAATTCTATACTTCTGTTCATCAACTTTTATAAAGAAAACTTTCATAGAATGTGTGGCACTAGTGTTAAAAATTGTATGGTGTGGGAATGACATTACTTCGGCAATAAATGCGGAAGGTTTTAATTACACCAAAAAACAAGTTGAACATAAACTTAAGTACCTACTTGAAACAAAAATATATAAAAAAAGGAAAACATGGGAGGTAATGCTTCAGGAGCCATCCCAATTCAATTTGATTATTTTGATGAATTTGATGAGATATTTGGAAGAAACCTTCAATTACACCAACAGCTATAGCATCAAGCTCTACTCAGGCTGTCAAATCAATCTCTAAAAATAAGGAACATGAAGAACCACCACAAAAAAGCAAAAAACTAGGTTTGAAAAGGAATTGTCTTAATGGAGTGAAGAGTTTACACAAAGGGAAATAGACAAAAAAGAGGAGAGAGAACGTAGACACAAAGAACGACAAGAATTAGCAAAAAAGGCCATAGACAGTTTTGAGAGATTGATGGAAAAATTAATAGATAAAATATAATCCCTATGACAAGTTATAGATGGACTTAGTGCTAGGAATTTTGGTCATTGATATAAATTTGACCTGTTTAGTTCTTCATTTCTTCATGGTTTATATCCTAACATTTATGTTTGTTAATTTTGTGATTATTCAGGGTGTCCAATTAGTGAGGGATTCTTTGATGGCTCGATTGTGACATTGGACATTGCTGCTTCTTGACTATACGTGGCAACACTTTGTTCTTTTAAATGAGACGCCCAGTATTTTCTCACTTTTTTTAAATATATGGAACATGAAAAACATGTTTGCAATTATTGTTCTACACCTATCTCTTTTCGTTTTCAAAATATTGACAGTTGAAAATTGTCAATTTTGCAACTTTGATCCCCTTTAAAATCTAAATGGTTTGAGATCAAGAAAAACAAAACACTTTCCTCTCTTAACTTTTAATAAGCTATCCATTGACACTAATCTTGGATTCAAACGGAGATTAATTTTAAGCGAATTTTTTTAATCACTCATTAAATCCAAAATTAGTGTCAATGGATATCTTATTAAAAGTTAAGATAGGAAAGTTCAAAGGGCAAACAAACTTTACAGGTGGTCAAAGTTGCCAAATTGACAATTTTTAACTGACAATAGGTATTTTGAAAACGAAAAACGAATCGGAGCTTGAGTCACTATTATTAGTATTAATTATTACAGTTCATCTCTACTAATCTTTTGGAGGCACCCATTACTCCAGCCAAAATGCATTTTCTTTTAACACATCTCCGATGTTCATCAATTTTGTAAATCAATCCAATCTGATATCTAATCACTCACTAATCCAAAATCCAAGAAAATATTGAGGCAAAGATATTTTTAATTTTATTTGTCAACAACACGACAAACACATCTTCAAGATTTATTTGTTAAAACAGATATTATTAACGAGACAAGCTATTAAATAAATATCAGGTACATATTTAATATAATTCAGTTAATTCACTCTCTGAATATCTGTGATAAATTTTAAACTAATTGTCGCTTTCTCATTGCGTCTTGTTTACACGTTTTTTTAACTGCACCCTTTTCACATAATCCAACTTCCGTGTTGCGTACAAGTACCTCATTAGTTTATCATACACTTAAGTGACTTATTCAGAGAGAATTTTCAGCAGGCGAGGTAAAAATTATTCTCACTAAGTGAGTATAACGTCAGGAAAAACGAGATGCCTTTAAAGCTTCAAATTTTTTTTCTTTTCTGTACCGTAATTTTCGACGACTTTTTGACGTTGGATCAAAATTCGGAAAGAATTTAGATAAATCAGTTGGTGAAACAATGGAATTACTACGAGTGCGTGTAGGTAATGAAATAAATTAAGAGAAAATGGTGCTTTAACATAAACTAAAATATTATTATATAAAAGAAAAACCTTCTTTCCTTTAAAGATTTCGCAAATTTTGTAATACATTTTCATTCATAAGATTCACAGTCGGATTCAGATCACTGTCGCTGCTTTGCTCATTTAGATTATGAATTATAATTGAATTAATCTTCACGAATGTAAGATACCTCCAAATTGAATAGTTTATATACAAAACAATGCGAAATTAACAGTCGGTACAATTACGAATACTTTACAAATGCCAGAAATAGACTAACTATCCCTTTTCTCAAGAACGAACATTCAGATACTCAATACGTGATAGATATGTAAACAACTCCAAAAAAAGGGATCTCTTCTTATCTTCGATAGAGTTGCATTGCTCGACCCAATACAGGTAGAAGTGTAGAGATTCGTGGCGTGATTCCTACATTTGGCCATCCTGTAGATACAGCCTGTCCTCAGGTGTCATAGATCTGCAACAATTAGAAAGAGATCCGTCGATCTCAGGAGAGCCGTTGGTCTAAATATGACAGAGATCCGTCGATCACTGGAGATCCGTTGATCTCAGGAGACCACGTTGATCTATTCGTAACAAAGATTCCGTTGAGCTCAGAAGACCCCGTTGATCCTTGATGATCCGTCTATCCTTGAAGATCTCTTAATCTAAAACAAATCGTTAAAATTCCTTTTCGTACTTACATACATGTTTCGTCTTGGATCGTAATCGAATTTTTAATGTTATCTGGAGTGTTAGTTGTGATCATTTGACAATGTATAGAGACCTTTAAAAGTGGGAAGTAGCTTTCTACTGGATGTAGTCACGGCCTTACTCGTTATATGCAATAAAACTAAGTCACCTTCGTTGTATTTCAATTTTAATGCTGGATATCGATAATCATTAATGCTTCAGATATGTTTTTTTGAGGCTTGCAAAACAATATCATTTTCAGACTCTTTTTCCTGGGCTCACATCATCAATATTTATTTCACGTCTCAAATATGTAACTGTCTCAACAATGAAGGAAAACTTGTTTTCATTGTAAAATTGTATTCCCTTAACTTTTGAAAGACTAAGCGATGTCATTCTAAATCTTCTTTGACATATTTGCTTGGTATAAATATATCATTCTTATAAAGATATGCAGTACTGTTTTATTGTAGTTACCTCACACTTTGTCTTTAAGTACTGGAAAACTGCCAGTGTTTGACATTCCAAATGTCATACAAAGAAGCTCACAAATTAATTCTTCTTTATCGATTTTTCTTTAACGGGAATCTGGTAATATCTTGATACGAGATTTATGGAAATGCAAATGTATTGCCTCCTCATCTGTCTAGCTGGTCTTCAATCAGAGGCAACTGATACTCATTTTTGACAGCGTATTTCAATTTCTAACAAATTCTTAAATAATGTCATTTAAAAGTTTCTTTTCTCTTTCTGTCATTCCATATGGATGATAAACAGCCGGGGCTCTTCAGTATCTACGTATCATCTCCGTTTTAACCGTATTTGTCTTTCCTAAGGCTTTAAGGGAAACAGAGACCTTATCTGCATATTCATTTAACATGCTAATAAATTTTTCTTTAGATTTGCTTATCCATATTTCTGATGTCGATGTCTTCATAATAAATTACAGTTCCATACATTTTGTCCACAATTTCATTGGCAATAAAACATTCAGTGAGATTAGATAACATTTTTTTAAGAAACAAATAGGTACCTTTCCTCAATCAATACGTGTTGTTGGTTAAGAAGATATCATCCAATTATGAGAACGCATGCTATAATTATCAATTACAAAACTGCTTCTACCTCAGCTATATAGCTTCCAAGTTATAGTTGACTCCATACAATTTTTCTCAATACAATATATTGTTATGTATCTCTTATGTTTATTACTTTCTTTGCCTAAAACATTTCGACCAATATAGTTAAACACCCAGAATCGATTAAGCATTAACAATTGTGTTTTCATACTACAGTTCATTTATAACGAACAACCATTTTTATTTTGAAAACTGAATCATTCTTTTCTTTGGTCGTATCTAGTTTCTTAATTAGCGGCATCACGAAGTAAATTTAAAAAAAGAATAAACTTACGGAATTGTTCTGTCATGTACTGCTTCATTTCTTTCCAAAAAATATCATACTTCACCCACTCATCATTCAGCTGTCTTTTCCACACAATTTTCTTTTGCTATCAAACGTATAATAGAATCTGAATCCTATTTTCAAGTCGATGGTCTATTCACTCTATTCTATTGTATGATTTAACAACTTCTACCTTTGTAACCGATTTAGTGTTTTTTTCAATTCACTGTTTGAATTACTTGACAGTATCGGCCAATAACAAAAAACAACACTAGGCAGTATCGTCGTCCACGTTTAGTTCCACTAAAACATCAGGCCGTTGTTTTTGCTCATCATACACTTGACGGCTCTTGTTCAATAGATTCGAACTCCACCGAATGCGTACTCGGTTTTAATTTAAAAAAACTTAAGGATATTTCCGAAGCACGTAGGCGCTATCTGAGTTTATTATCCCACTTCTGATACGAGACGAGAGTGGGCGAGAGTATAAAAAATCTCGTCTCGATCTCGTCAATTCCGAAGAAATTGAGTCTCGTTCAAGTCTCGGTCTCATCTCGTTACCGGTTGTCTCGTCTCGT
This sequence comes from Lochmaea crataegi, assembly GCA_947563755.1. Classification (NCBI taxonomy): domain Eukaryota; kingdom Metazoa; phylum Arthropoda; class Insecta; order Coleoptera; family Chrysomelidae; genus Lochmaea; species Lochmaea crataegi. The sequence goes on from OX387424.1 coordinate 62,966,464, forward strand.
CTCGTCTCGTCTCGCTTAATTCTAAATATTGATAATAAAATCCATAAATAATTTTTGATGACCAAGAATTTAAACATAGTAACATTACATCATCTTTCAATGATGTACGTGATTTTGTCATAGTCATACCTGCTGTAGAAAATAATCGGAATTTACGGAATTTTAAGAATATTGACCAAGTATTATAAAATGTTTACATGGAAATAAAGTAAAAAATGCGTAAATTCGGAATTCTACGAATATTAACAAAATTATTGAACAAGTTCACCTGGAAATTCATTCACAACAATCACTCCCGACCTACCTTCTAGGTAAATAAGTTTAATAAGGGAGAATGGTTGATATCTATTTGGTCGTTAAGAAGATTGCCAGATTTTTTTTTTATTTATCTCAAGAGCTTCTAAAAGATTTAATTTAAAGGCTTATCATATTAATGAAACTTTAATCATTCTGCTGAATTTTACGACCCTATTGTATTTGAGGCCGTGTCGATTTAATTTTGGTAAAACCGACCTGTTTTATTATTTTAATCCACATAGAAAAAAAGAAAGACACACCACTTTTCATTTACAATAAAATATTTTACAGATGGTCATCAGATTTTATATATTCTAAAATGTAATCCTCTCTATGTAGACCGTTTCTAATGTTTCTAAAAAAAACTTAACGAGACTCTCGGGTTGCGCTGTATCTGGTCTCGGTATCGCCCAAAATATTTTCAAAAATGTCTCGTCTCGTCTCGCTTTTTCGAGACGAGAAAAATCTCGCTCTCGTGTGAAGCCCTAGCCATCCTGTAGATACAGCCTGTCCTCAGGTATCATAGATCTGCAACAATTAGAAAGAGATCCGTTGATTTCAGGAGACCCCGTTGGTCTATTCGTAACAAAGATTCCGTTGATCTCATGAAGATCTGTTAATCTAAAACAAATCGTTAAAATTCGTTTTCGTACATACATTTTTCGTCTTGGAACGTAATCGTTATCTGGAGCGTTCGCTGTTCGTTGTGTTCATTTGACAATGTATAGAGACCTTTCAAAGTGGGAAGTAGCTTTCTACTGGATGTAGTCACGGCCTTACTCGTTATATGCTATAAAACTAAGTCATCACCTTCGTTGTATTTCAATTTTAATGCTGGATATTGTTACACTACTTTTTATTACATTAAAAAACGTATTCGTTTCAATACACACTTTATTAGTTAACAGACAAATGTAACCCTCAACTTCACAAATACCACCAAACTATCTCAATATCGTCTATTTTCGTCCCTCGGTCAGGGTGACAGGTATCTGAATGGTAAACCATCCCACAGAGGCGTACTCTCCTTACAATTTCGTTAGTTATTCATGTTTCAGATATGTTTTTTTGGGGCTTACAAAACAATATCATTTTCAGACTCTTTTTCCTGGGCTCACATCATCAATATTTATTTCACGTCTCAAATATGTAACGGTCTCAATAATAAAGGAAAACTTGCTTTCATTGTAAAATTGTATTCCCTTAACTTTTTTAAGGACTAAGCGATGTCATTCTAATACTTCTTTGACATATTTGCTTGGTATAAATATATCATTCTTATAAAGATATGCCGTACTGTTTTTGTGGTTACCTCATACTTTGTCTATAGGTACTGGAAAACTGCCAGAGTGTTTGACATAGGGATATTCGATATACATCGATGCATCGAAAACATCGATGTTTACAATGCGATACATCGAATCGATCCGATGTTTTGCAAAGCCTTCGATATACTCGATGTATCGATGTTTTTTCATAAAACATCGAATCGATGATAACCAGTTAAGGTAAGTTCATATAGCAACGAATCATGAAACACGAATAACGAATCGTTGTTTTTATAAAGTCGTGAAAAGTTACCATTTTATACAAAAACGAAATTCGTAGACGTTTTGGGGATTTTAAAATTTTTTAGGTTAGGTTAAAGGTTAAGAATGTGGAGTTTATTTTTTCTGTTTGTGTTTCTGAAACATCAAAATTATTAATTTCAAATTATTCTAATATAAACCAAGCATTATGTATACGGAAAAAGATACTAAATTAATTAACCTAAAAACTAATATGCAGACTGTTAAAAGTGTCAAATTAGCCTAAATTCCTCCCGAATATCGGAAAATCTTGAAATAGAGTCAAGTTTCCCGCCACTCAGATTTTAAATTTCACGAATTCCTGAATTATGTACCTGTCAACTCTCCCAACAATTGATCTGACCAATAGCGTTGGAGTTCGTGATTCGTGTTTCGTGATTATATGAATGTTATATGAACTTACCTTTAGAAAAAGTAACCGATGTTTACAAAACATCGATGTTTTCATCCGATACATCGAAAGACATCGATGTACAGTTTCTATTTATCGAATCGACAAAAACATCCATGGTTTTTCAAAGTGGACACCCCTAGTTTGACATTCCCAATGCAAATCTCTTTTCTCAAGAACGAACATTCAGATACTCAATACGTGATAGATATTTTAAAAACTCCACAAAAAGAGTCCCTTTCTTATCTTCGCTAGGGTTGCACTGCTCCCCAATACAGGTAGCAGTGTAGAGATTCGTGACATATTTCCTACAGGAACCCAAGAATTTCTATGAAATAAAATATTAGAGGAATTTACTTTCGTAGTTTCTAAATGCACAGATATTTGTTATCTAATCCGAAATAGCCTATATGTACCTCGATTATATTAAAATAAAATTCGATTTGGTAAAAGTCTAGTTTAAAGAACCAAGGCGGATTTTGATGAAATATTTTTTTAAAATTAATTCGAGGTCGCTGAACACGAAAATGAGAAAAGAAATCGGCGCTCTCTTACCAAAAACGAGTTATGAATTTTTGAAGATGAGGTCAGATCAGCACTGCCCTGGTTTTAATGTCATATTGTAACTGCTTTAAAATGGTGCATTATAACTTGTACACAATATTAAATACACTATAATTGCTTTTTAAGATATTCCTCTCACACACACATTTAAAAAACACTGATATTGATATTCATTTCTTGTAAATTCTTCTTTTTATTCCACAATTATTATATATTTTGACATTTTCATGTAACATGACTCACATATAAGTTTTGGTCTGTTTCCTCTTAGTCGTACATCTTGTACCTAATAGCATATTCAGCCATTAGATATTTAGCCACTTGAATTAGTTGCTGAATATTTTCGATTTCATGATTGTGACATAAAAGATATGAACAGGATGAACATCATGAACATACACCTATTTTTCCGATAGCTGGCTCTGTATTTGGCTCAACTTTCGTTTAACTGAAATCAGTTATGGAAAAATTGAATGAACAGCCATCAACATACTGTGAAAAAGGCGCGCCGGATCGACGTTTCGCTCGCGATAATCAAAGTACTTCATTATTTCAAACGGAAATCCAATCTAATAATTGTATCGAGCTGATAAGAAGCGATTGCGATTTCACTTTGTTCTGTGTTAGTTGGTCGGGAAGCGATATTAGTAGAATTTTCAAATTTTCTAAAAAATGGAAACAGCTTCTGATAACCAAAGTCTTATAATATTAGCAGTATGTTCAAAATTTGATTTGGAATTACACCTGCAGCAACTATTTTCGTTGTCAGCAGTGTTTATAGAGGAACAACTGAGGAGGTAATTTTTTTAAAGAATTAATTGATGAGTGCAATTCAGAGAAAAAAATTGTTCAGCATCCTCAATGATCAAATTGAATGGTTCATTATCCTTCAAATAAACGATAAATATCAACCAAACTTATCTCAAAACTAACCATCTTTCTAAAATCATCATCTCTCAAAATTTGAAAAAAAAATGTTTCAGCTGTAATACGGCGCTAGCTATCGGAAAAATAGGTGTATGTTCATAATATTCATCTTGTTTATATTTTCTATGTCACGATAAGGTCACGATCATGAAATCGAAAATATTCAGCAACTAATTCAAGTGACTAAATATCTCTAATGGCTGAATATGCTATTAGGTACAAGTTGTACGACTGAGAGGAAACAGACCAAAACTTATATGTCAGTCATATTACATGAAAATGTCAAAATATATAATAATTGTGGAATTAAAAAAATAATTTACAAGAAATGAATATCAATATCAGTGTTTTTTAAATGTGTGTGTGAGAGGAATATCTGAAAAAGCAATTATAGTGTATTTAATATTGTGTACAAGTTATAATGCATCATTTTAAAGCAGTTATAATATGACAATAAAACCAGTGCAGTGCTGATCTGACCTTATCTTCAAAAATTCATAACTCGTTTTTGGTAAGAGAGCGCCGATTTCTTTTTCCATTTTCGTGTTCAGCGACCTCGAATTAATTTAAAAAAAAATATTTCATCAAAATCCGCGTTGGTTCACTAAACTAGATTTTTTCCTTCGATTTTTATTCAGCTTTGAAAAACCCGCCCTAAATTTTTATGAAATTGATCGTCAACAACAAGAGGTTACTCGAGAAAAACAACCATTGTGTCACACCTAACACGGTTTTCAACTCAACAATACCCTCCTGTATATAAATATATCCGCATCGGCATGTGTAGTGTGTTCGTGACTCCTTATAAAAGGGCATTTTGTCTCTGTTGCTGTTCGTGGAGCGCCTTTGATTATGTGATAGCTTGGGGTAGAAGAAAAGCGAGGTCACAGGTTGGTTAGAGGAATAAAATTGACTGTTTGTACCTGTACCGACGGTTAAATTCCTTAGAGGATTAACTATTGTGTAATATGCGATTACTTTTTTAAACGATTTGATTTTCCCAAGCGTGATACGAATAGAACTGAATGTATAAATCGAAATTGGTTGTTTAGATAGGACATTGTTTGGAATTTATTAGTTTGCAAAGCTTGGGTATAGTTATGTTGGTTTTCGACTCCAGTCCATAAAATATCCCAAATTTATCATATTTTAAGACAGGGTCGCTCTCAATCCCTTTTAATATCTAAGAGGTTTGTATTTAGACCTAGAATTGTTTATCAAAGTATTCTCTACGAAGAGACATGCATTTTTGCATCCTTTGGAACCAATTCTGGAAGCAGTTAAGTATATCACTCGCTTGTTGGTAAAGTACGACCAGAAATATACGAAGGTCATAAATCACCAACCAATTGAGTTATCATCAGGCGGTCGATTCTACGCAAAGTTTTACCTGTCCTAGCCATTAAGCAGTTGGAGCAGTTGGAACCGCAAATCCTTCTGGTTGGATGAAAAAAGAGCACTTTTTGGAGTTTGCTAAGCATTTTGTCAAGCACGTTTGTTGTTCTAAAGAGAGACCGGTACTACTTTTGCTAGACAATCATGATTCGCATTTGTCTGTAGCTGCCCTTGATTATCTAAAAAGTAAAGGTGTAACGGCGTTGTCATTTCCAGCCCATTGCTCACATAAGCTCCAGCCTCTCGATCGGTCTGTCTATGGACCATTAAAACATTACGTTAATTCAGCCAGTGACTCCTGGATCACTAGCAATCCCGGACGCACGATGTCAATATACGATGTCCCTCTAATAGTTCGAGACTCACTGCCACTGGCAGCGACACCGAAAAATATTATGGCGGGATTCAAGGTGTCTGGAACTAGCCCTTTCAATAGAGACGTTTTTGACGATCAAGAGTTTTTACCAGGATATGCAACTGACCGTCCCGATCCCGCAGAAACTAATGCTGACAAGGACGTGGTTCCAGTTCAGCTAAACTCGATTATAAAACCACGACCGGGGTGTCCACTGGAACCTGATGATCTTAACCAGCCAGGATGCTCCAAAGATATAGTGTTAGCAAAAAGTCCACTGCCTGGGAAAGAAAACAACATTTCAACTAACAGTTCTATCCAAGAAAAAAATGAGAGCTCGCCTTCCTACTGTAAGTCCATTTCAATTGAAACCGCTACCAAAAGCCGGACCTAGAAAGCAGGACGCTAAACCTAATAGAAGAAAGCGTGTGACAGCAATTCTAACTGACACGCCAATAAAAGATACTATTGAAGAACAAGAGAAAAATGTAAAGTCTGTTAAAAGAAATATTTGCTCAAATAAGAAGTCCGATGCAAAAGAGAAAAAAAAAAAAAGGAAAATAGTCAAAGACGATGATGAGTCCGATGAAGAGGAATGCTTTTGCCTTTATTGCACAGATAGCTATAAAAATAGTGCCTCATCCGAAAAATGGATCCGGTGCACTAGTTGCGAAATGTGGGCACATGAAGCTTGTGCTGGGGAACCTGGCGTCTTCTTTGTTTGTGTAAACTGTGAAAGCGAATAATGACTTATATTTTTTTTAAGCTATAATATTAAATTTGTTAATTAAGTTACTTTTTTTAGAATTAATGCATCTTTTGTTCCTTGGGAAGTTACCTTTTTTATGTTTGTTCCTTGGGTAGTTACCATTTTTAGAATTTAATATAATTTTTTTTTTATTTGGATTATAACAGATGTTTTACTTTACTTTTTTGTCTGCGTCAACCAACCCCGGCCCGGGGTTGGTTGACGCAACCTGACATCCATCTTTACAAAAAAATGTATACCTAAGCTTTTGCTAAAAAAAATTTTTTCTTGTCTAATATGAAAGATAAAACATTAAACTTTTCTATTTGGTACCAAAAGCACACCAAAACTTAATAATGTGTAAGCTAAAAATAAGAATACAAAAAATGCGTCAACCAGCCCCGGGCTCCCCTACTGAAATCTGCACTTAAAACGGATGTTGTGTTTGCGCGCAACGGAAGGATTAAGGCGGGCAAAAATTTTTAGGAAACTTATACATTAGGGTATATAAATAAATTCTTAGAATGATACGATTCCAATATCTGTTTTTTTTTAATAACATTTTGTAAGTTTAAATACTAGTATTTCGAAAATGGAGTTTATGTTGAGTGAACGTGGCAGCAAATTAATTGTAATTAATGAGCACATGAACAGTAATTATCCGAGATATATAAAAAGCAATGCAACATCTTCTCCAAGAATAACTATGAACGTTACCATAATAATATGGTCTTGTGAAGCCTTTGTCAGGTTGCGTTTCATTGGAAAACAATACTATACGAGAGACTCCAATCATTGTCCAAGTCAACTGTTATCGTGCAAAATTTAACTCCACTTCTTGCAGATGATTTCAAAGGGAAACTCCTGTGGTCAGTCGGTTCCTCTCTAGCGGTTTTAGTAATTAGTAGTCATGAACCAGGTCATCGTGTGAGCAGACTAATCTCTTCGAAGAATATTGGACTCAAAAGAGAGTATTCTGACTTCTGTATTTTTAAAGGAATTTAAAAATGATCAAGAAGAAAGTTATGTGCAATTGAATAGCATACATTTACAAAAAATATTAATTATGAAAGAAAATTAATAGTATATTACACTACAAGGGCAGAAAGTTTGAGATTCCTGCAGTTCAGTTTTGCTTCGACCGTGAAGCAGAAAGTCCTAACATTTATGCATTGGTAGGGGCGTGCTTGAGAATTGAGATTCCTGCACTGCGCACCATGATGCTCGAGGCGAAGCGAAGCGTACGTTTTCGTTGCCTTAATGATGTCATCCATTACAATTATAAACAATAGAGGACTTAGTACTCCACCTTGTCTAAGTCCATCTTTGACTCTAAATGTATCGGATCCAAGGTTATGTCTCCTGACGTAGCTGTAATTGTGGTTGTACAGGCTCCTTATTCGTGTGGTTAGACTCTTTGGAACCGATCTTTGGTCTAGGCTACTCCAAACTGTCTTTTGTTCTACACCATCGAAACCTTTTTCAAGGTCCAAGGTCAAATTTCGAAAATATTTATAATTTACGAACAATAAGCTACAAACCAAACACTATTTTTTGAAGGTGTTTAATTGTTTATAACTTTTGGAATTTTTTATTGGCTAATTTAATTATTTGGCACAATGATGTAGACATTATTCCGGATCGAATGAGCTAAATCACATAATTTTAATAAAAGTATGTAGAATTAACACCATTTTAAGCTTATAGACTAGACTACCTTTTAATATGAGAAACACACTTGGCCCAGCTGCTATCAGTAATGTGTGCAGTTTCTGTTTGAATAAGAGCTACCTCAATTGAACTTAAGGTTGGAGAAGTATTATTTCTTCGAGCTGCTGACTTTAGCTGATGACATATATGTTCAATTGGGTTAAACATTCAGTGATAAGGAGGAAGTCTGAGCATCGCATGTCCCAAGCTTTCAGCCAATGAATCACAAATATATTTTCTTTTCCTGCGTGAATTATCGTAATGCATTTTCCTTTATTAGACGGCGCATTAGTTTGGCACAAGTCAGGTGAGTCTACCCAACTTTTGTTGAACCAAGTTTCATCCAAATGCACTACTGTCCTACCATATTCTCTAAATTCGTTTATTACCAATAAATATTCAAATCTCCACTTCTTAAGGCGCACAGATTCCATTATGATTTTACTGCTCCTAGTGAGTTTTTTAAATTTAAATCAGTTTTGTAAAAGAGACTTCCGTGCAACACTAGATACCAGTTTCATTATTTTTAAGCCGTTGCCAAAAATAATGGAGAGCCTATAACCTATATCGTTCACAGAAAAAGGCGAAGTGATTCTGGTACCTTTAGAACTGTTTACTGTTTTTAATTATTTTCGTACAACCTGTATAAAAATATATCTTATCCAACACAGATTCAATTATGTCTTGCACAATTTCAATCAAATTTTTGTTGAAAAAAACAACGCTATTTCCAATGTTATGCTTCCACTTCAATTTAAAGTACATAAAATATTCAATTTTAATAAGATTCATCAGTAATTTAACAGTACGGAATAAAGGAAAATCGATAGCAGGAAACATTTGAAAATGTCGTGATGTTAAATGGTAAAATTCAGCTCTCAGACCTCGCTAACAACTGCTGCTATTTAGTGCCGGTAAAGTAACTTTCTCTTTCTATTTCATTTTATTTCCGGACACGAAAGTTGCTTCTTATAGATTTTTTCAGATCATTATCTGTGACAAATAAATGAATCTAAATTTGGAGTTATTTATAATAAATAAATAAATCTTTATTAGACATTAATTATCTATATACAATGTAAAGGTATGTTGCAGACAAAATAGCTATTTACATTATACACAACAAGAATAATCAATAGCCGTAGCAAATGCTACTATGCCGATCTTCAGGCTCCATCGTCTGCAACTTATTTTTTCCAAATGGCCCTCTCACGCGGCTCTTTGTAAGAAGCATCATCCGCATGCTATCGTTGTTCATGATCTACAATCGAATCTAACAGTTGTCATTCCCTCATAGATTATGGTGGTTTATCCCTGAAAAGCTAGCGAAAAACAGGGTCACATATTAAAGGCTTTTTTAAAAACTACTCTAGGCTAAAAGTTATCATAACATTTAAGGCAGGTAAACTTTTTCAATTGGTAGGTGTTTCGGTCTTTGGAGAGTTTTATATCCAGTCTAGATCGAGTTTTTGGAGAGTTTGAAGACATATAGGGTTAAAATTCAAAAAGGGAAACAACAAGAAGGTTTTGTGTGAAAGAACTGGCGTTGTTCACAAAAGAATCAAATTTTTAAGAAATATACGAACCAACTTGAAGCAAGAAGTATTTTTCATTTATATATTTGGACGAAACCTAAATTTTTGCTATAAGGTTAGCACAAAAATAATTTGGCAGGACGAAAGCATAAAATCCATAAAACACCCAATGACGAAAGAAAAAAACACACTATTGTGCATGTGCATATCTTTCCATCTATATGTAACTTCGTTCTAAAATAAATATTCTCTCAAATTAATTTTTATTTCATTGTGACCTAATTCTTGTCTCCTTGTTTCAGATACAAATTTTACGTATTCTCTGCCTTTTACGATGAAAGAAAAGGTCAAAGGATAGTTCGTGTAATAGGGGCGTCGAAGACTCGGGGAGCTGAGAGAGTTTGGTGCCGATTATGGTACAAAGCAGATTTCAACACAACGGCCCACATCTCGGTTACTGTACAAGCTAAAATAAAGGTAAGGCAAATATGTGACACCGGGGTACCATTTAAAAAAAAAGTCGAGTGAAAAACGCTGTTCTTATTATATTATACTCGAAAGGCAAATTATTTTTCGAGTCGTACGCTCAGGAATAATTTTTTCTCGAAATTTGTCACCAATGTAAATAAATTACAGGGTTACTGCAAAAGAATCATCTGGTTTGACAAAGCTATAATTCGGAAAATATGACAGATAGAACAATAAATGACATATCTATAGGCAGCGACAACCTCTCCGTTTAAAACTCGCGCCTGTGGAGGCAGCTTGTCATGCGCACGCCCACGTCACGTCCGCATTAATCAAAATGGCGACTATGCAGCAGAAAGTATTTTCTGTGTTGGAATTTAGAATACGCGCGATATTTATCGGTTGTTACAGTGCAACGTGCATTGCGACGGGAATACTGACGGCTGATTCCAACAACTTTATATACCAACAAGATGGAGCTCCAGGATCTCACTGGCATCAGGAAATGCGTCGGTATCTAGACGAGGAACTCCCTCATCGTTGGATAGCACTTTTTTTGGGTGAAGAAAAAACATGGATTTTTCGTCATCGTCACGTTTTTATGCAACACACAATACTTTTGGTTATGCAACACAATAAACAATGAAGCGTATATAGTGTTGCATAAATCATCGTCTCGCTTTCCATGAGCTATATGTATGCTGTGTATATATGTGTACTTTTTTTGTAAAAAACTACATTTACGATGGGCTTACGATAAAGTTTTTAAAAGGGATTCTTTTATTGGTGGTTTCGCTTCTGTCGGCAGTCCCATGACTGGACTCTACCTTTTTTTTAATTCAGATGTGTGTAGTGGATCTAAGTTTTGTTTATTTCCAAAAGTGCAAATGTTTTTCGACCTCAAACCTATACGTTTTTGTCAATTCTTCCACAAATATTTTTTGTTTGAAGATGCGACACAATAATGTGGCTGATTATTTTGGAGTTCGTGAAAAATAAGGTACAGTTAATTTTATGGCGGCTGCTAGACCGCATTCGCCATTTTTGGAACTGCGCATTTTTTGTCATATTTTTAATTTCGGCATTTAATCCAATTCTATTAATTAATTTCTACAAGTAGAAGCAAAGCTGTATACTATCAACTGTCGTTTCTGTTCTTGCAACCTTATATATCTGTGAAGCTTTTAGAGAGAAAATCAATGGACAGCGGCTGAATTAATCAGTTGTTAGACGTATATCGACGATATGTTCATAACATGCTCCTTTAAATACAAGGTTACCACAAAAGAATCATCGGGTTTGAAAAAGCTATAATTCGGAAAATATGACAGATAGAACAATAAATTACATATCTATAGGCAGCGACAACATCTGCGTTTAAAACTCGCGCCTGCGGAGGCAGTTTGTTATGCGCACGCCCACGCCTACGTCACGTCCGCAGTAATCAAAATGGCGACTATGCAGCAGAAAGCATTTTCTGTGTTAGAATTTAGAATACGCGCTATGTTTAACGGTTGTTACAGTGCAATGTAAACGTAAACATCTAGACTTGTACTTTAATAAGCCTTTTCCCGGACTTGTAACGAAAATTACTATTACATGATGGCACAGTCCGTTTTTTACTAGGATTTTTGTCAAAAACTCACTATTTTGATGCTCTATTGCTTGGCCTAGAAATGGAAATCATTCTTGAAGGAGAGCATTTTGATAAATAAACTAAGGTTATGTAGTATGTCAGTTAGTTTTACTTGGGCTATGGTCCGAAAGTAACTGGTTTGCGGCTTACCGTCCCGAAAGTAACTAAAAATTTTAGTGTTTACTGATGATGATCTGGTTAGTTTTGGAAAACGGTTTCCTGAAATATGGTTAATGAACTGTCAAACTAGTAACCAGCCTTAAGAGCATCTTAAGAGCCCGGATGCTTCTGGTTTCGACTGTCATCTGTCATGAACTGTTTATGATGTTTATTATTTGTTGATTTATTCGGTCATCGAAGAGAAAAACAAAACTGATTATTTGCAAAACAGCATGTTATTATCAGGGACCAATTTGTCCGTAACTAACGACAGCATATGGTCAAAAGTTAGTCTAGACATTCGAAAATTCTCTCGAAATTCTCCACCAGTATACAATTCTTTTACTCTGGTGGCAAAATTCTGAATTCTTGGCCTTAAAACTAAAGAAAAAAATCAATTATCGAATTAAAAAATTATAGATAGGTAGCTAGCTGCTTACCTTGATTAGGTACCCCTTGTAGTCATAATCTTAAGACTCTTCATCAGAACTTGACAAAAGAAAGCTGCTTTTCTCGCATAATCCTTTTTTCTTTAGGAAAATGGCAAATATTTTAATTATTTCGTGGGTACCCCGGATATCTTTAGCCCAGGGCCCCCAGCATATCGTTGGGGCCCCCAAAGGTCGCGGTCCGGCCCTGTCTACAGGGGGCTTTAGATAAATTAATTTTTTATTGGTTCATTCTATATGTTGTGTTTTCTTAATTCTGACCCCATCGTCTATATATATTTTTTTTGTAACAGACTTTCTGAGCAATTTCTTCTTTTACCGGAGTAGATGTTAAAATTTCCGACTTTTGTGATTTTCTTTTTCGGGTGTTCTCTTTTAAATCAACTTTTGGTAAAATCAATAAATTGGAAATCGCATTGATCTTGTTTTCTGGTGGAGTAACGTTGTCTTGATTTATGGTTGTTGGATTAGCAAGTTTTTCCTATACAGTTTTCATATTTTTTAACTCCGCAAACTGAAAAGCCAGTTGACAGAAATCCCTTTTAGTTAATCCGTACGTAAAATCTTTTATCTAATCCTTTTAGGTATTTCACAAGCTCCTTGTCTTCTTCGTTGGAAAAAACTAGAATATTTTCCTAACTTTTTATTTGAAGAGTTGATTTTCTTATGATCACAAAGAGTAGAATATGGTATGTCGAATACCTTTGAGGCCTTCCTGATGGATTGTTTCTTCACTCCATGTTCCACCTCTGGATACTTGTAAACCATCATAGATGCTGCAACCAAAACAAGATTATTATAAAAATGCAGACCTCCTAATTACCTTCATTGTTACTAAATAGGTAATAAACAGGTGATACAATAATAATAGGTTGGCAAAAACCTTCAAGCCACATTTTTGTAGTCAGGGCAAAACCGAAATAGTCAGGGTCATGGTCATGGTAGGTTTTGCCTGGCCGGTTTTGCCCACAATACATTAAATTTTATATTTAGTTAATACATGGCAACATTGTTTTGGACTGGAAATTTTTTGAGGTTATAAATACAAGAACACAATAATATTTCAAGTAAACCAAACATTTTTATGCGAAATAAAATATTTTTTAATAAAAATTCTTCATTAACTAGGAAGCCTACCAAGTATTTTACATTATGCATTTATATGGTTGAATAAATAAGCTCATATGTAACTTATCGTTCGAGGCACTATTAAAACTATTGAGCATTTCTTCTCATTTTTCACTACTATTAATACCTCTACTCCGTCGCACAAAAGGCTTTTAAATTTCCATCATTATATTATGTGGTTTTCCCAGCTTTACTTAAATTAAATTTTCCTTAAAAGACAGAGTTGTAGTTACAAACAGGCATTTCGAGTATTTATATACAAAAGAGAAATTTCTAATTACATTGCTACAATTCCATAAGATGCAGTGGTTTGTTCATCTTTCGTACGCCCCAAAATTTCGAGATATTACGGAATAGTTTAACAAATATCCTTTTGAAATTTAATTTTAACGTAACAAATCAGTCTTGATAGGGGTTTTGATCATTTTCAGTGGAAATAGAGATACGTGCTATGGAAGAATTGACCATCGTGCTCGTGATTTTATTTTCGTGTAAAACATGAAACTATCGATAAAATCCGGTTTTACCTTCGAAGATTTATGGATATAGTTTAGAGTTATCGGACTTCTTTTTTGATTCGCGCTCCGCAAGCACTATTTCTTTCGAAGAGTTAAATAAACTTTCTATGTACCACTTTTTTAATTGAGATCTTTTATGTGAATAAGTTACGTTTGCGAATTTATTGGTTTTTCGTGTTTGACCGCCTGACAAATAAAAATTACGTTAAAATGTCAAATAAATAAATGTCAAAAATGAATTATTACAGTTTCCTGTAAAATTGTCGTATTTAGTAAAGCGTTTTACCAATAGATATCGAAGAATAAAAATATATGATTCCAACGCTTTGACAAAGTTTTGAAAAATAATTTTTCAAAAACAGTTACCGTTCAACGAAGAAGAAACAACTACTTCCCGGGCTACATGCCCCGACAGACATTGAATTACACTTCTAAGTCAAACGAGGTTGGTAAATCTGCAAGATTTAAACCAACCAATCTGGTTTGCAACAAGAAGGGACAACATAACTTGTAGACCGGTTTCGGCGTATTGCGCCTCATCAGTACAAGGTATATGTTATCGTCCGAGAGTTAATCCCGGACTGAAATGTGACTATAATCAACAACTATACATCTCGTCCAGTTACGGAAATGTCTTAGTTGGAATAATATATTTTTATTCTTAAATAAATGTCAATTTATTTGTGAAAATTCTATATCAATTCTATACCCTGAGCGTTCGATAAATTTTTTTTTCTACAACTGCTATGAAAAGTGACGTATTTCTCATACCTTACTTGATTTCAAAACCAAATATTGCTCATACTGTGAGAAATAATATTTCTCACGGCTCTTTGCTTGCCCACGCCACATATATTTATATGGAGAATCAAATAAAATCGACAAAAACTTAGTAGGCTACTGTCACATTTAAATACCTACTTAGTTGTCACAAAACTGTCAGATTATATTAGAGAATATATTAAAAATTTTAAAAAATTGTCAAAAATTTTGAAATATGGTCAAAAATTTGGAAAAATGGTCAACAATTGTCAAAGTTTTGAAAAAATGGTTAATAATTGCCAAATATTTTCAAAAATTGTCAAAAATTTGAAAAAATGGTTAATAATTGTCAAAAACTGTCAGAATTTTGAAAAAATGGTCAATAATTATAAAAGACTGTCAAAAATGGTCAATAATTGTTAAAAATTGTCAAAGATTTGGAAAAATTGTCAAAAATGGTCAATAATTGTCAGAATCTGTCAAAAATTGTCAAATATGTTTAATAATGGTCAAAAATAGTCAATAATTGTTAAAATTTTGAAAAATGATCAAAAACTGTCAAAATTTTTGAAAATTGTCAAAAATGGTCAATAATTGTCAGAAACTGTCAAAAATGGTCAATAATTGTTAAAATTTTGAAAAATGGTCGAAAATTGTTAAAATTTTGAAAAAATTGTCAATAATTATAAAAAAATGTCAAGAATGGTCAATAATTGTTGAAAATTGTCAAAATTTTTGTAAAGTTAACAAAAATGGTCAATAATTGTCAGAACCTGTCAAAAATTGGCAAAAATGGTCAATAATTGTTAAAATTTGGAAAAATGGTCTAAAATGGTCAAAATTTTTGAAAAATTGTCAAAATTGATCAATAATTGTCAATAATGGTCAATAATTGTTGAAATTTGAAAAATGGTCAATAATTGTTAAAAATTGTCAAAATTTTCGAAAAATTGTCAAAGATGGTCAAAAATTGTCAGAACCTGTCAAAAATGCTCAAAAATTGTCAAAAATGGTCAATAATTATTAAAATTTGGAAAAATGGTCAAAATTTTTGAAAAATTGTCAAAAATGATCAATAATTGTCAAAACTGTCAAAATTGGTCAATAATTGTTAAAATTTGAAAAAATTGTCAAAAATTGGCAAAATTTTTGAAAAATTGTCAGAAATGGTCAATAATTTGTTGAAATTTTGATAAATGGTCAAAAATTGTTAAAATTTCGAAAAAATTGTCAATAATTATAAAAAAATCTCAAAAATGGTCAATAATTGTTGAAAATTGTCAAAAGTTTTGTAAAGTTGTCAAAAATGGTCAATAATTGTCAGATCCTGTCAAAAATGTTCAAAAATTGGCAATTTTGGTCAATAATTGTTAAAATTTGGAAAAATGGTCTAAAATGGTCCAAATTTTTGAAAAATTGTCAAAATTGATCAATAATTGTCAATAATGGTAAATAATTGTTGAAATTTGAAAAAATGGTCAATAATTGTTAAAAATTGTCAACATTTTCGAAAAATTGTCAAAGATGATCAATAATTGTCAAAACTGTCAAAATTGGTCAATAATTGTTGAAATTTGAAAAAATTGTCAAAAATTGTCAAAATTTTTGAAAAATTGTCAAAAATGGTCAATAATTTGTTGAAATTTTGATAAATGGTCAAAATTTGGAAAAAATGGTCAATAATTATAAAAAACTGTCAAAAATGGTCAAGAATTGTAAAAAATTGCCAACATTATTGAAAAATGTTCAAAAATTGTCAAAAGTGGTCAATAATTGTCAGAACCTGTCAAAAATGGTCAAAACTGTCAAAATTGGTCTATAATTGTCAAAAATGGTCAGTAATTGCTAAAATTTTAAAAAATAGTCATAAACTTTGAAAAATTTTGAAAAAATGGTCAATAATTTATCAAAATTTTTGAAAAATGGTCAAAAATGGTCATTCTATTGTGCATAAGAAGCAAGCTTCTATCGGCGGTCCGACGACCGCTCACCTTTTCTTTTTGTTTTACTAACCATAAAAATAAATATTAAGTTACTTTACTTGTATTCTTTAAATTTGTGCAGTTGTAGAAAAAGTATAGTGTGCAGCATGTGGGGAAAGTACTTTTCTCACTTGTTGCACAATATACTATTTTCTACGACCGTACGACTTAACCCATTTTCCCGCACGCATTTTAGTTTTGAAAGTGTCACTTTCCCGCACTAGTGCGGGAAAGTAAAAGTATGCAAATTTTGACCTTATTAAATAGTTTTTTACTTCGGAAGTTATAACTATTGTTACAACAGGTAAATAAATATTTACGAAATAGTCCATCAAATAAAATCTACATCTTTTCTAGCTTTTAGTTGCATTTTTAATTTTTTGAAAATATAAAATAATGAAGATATTTTTATACTACTGTCGCTGAGGGCTATTTGGAGGACTCCGAGAATCAGAAGAAAAATATATCAAATAAAATTCTTTCATCTACAAATGACTTAAAACCGTTGCCGTCACCGTCATCGTCATCTTTATGCGACCTGCAACCGATACCATCCTCATCGACGTCATCTACTTACCAGTTAACACCAAATAACTCCACTGGACCGGCAATTTTAAAGTTTTGTATATGTATATGTTGAAATGAAATAATTTTTGAAAAATGGGTTGGTATACTTTTTTGTATATACGGCCGTAGAAAAAATAATGTTCCTAACTCATGCGTAAAGTGTTTTTCCCGTCCTTGACCACTTGCCCGAACTCCGCTCCGCGTCGTTCGGGTCAACTGCAGTCGCGTGCGGGAAAGTATCACTTTCCGCACTTGTTAGGAAAATAACTATATCAGGAATTCATTTATTGGAAAAAAATGTCCATCTACCATGGACGTAAAATTGAATTTTTACAAGGGATCAATTAATTTGTGACAATTTGCATATGATGGGCGGTACGATACAATTTATAGAGGGGGTTAATTTATTTGTCAAAATACTATTTACCATGGGCGAACGATAAAAATTTTATATGGGATTCATTTATTAGCAAAACTTCCGATCTGCCATGGGCGTTTGTTGAAATTTTTAAAAGGGGTTAAGTTATTCGCCAGTATTTCCATCTAACATGAGTGTACAATTATATTTTTATGAAGAATCAGTTTATTTGTAAAAATTTCTTATATCATGGACCTAAGATACAATTTTTAAAGGGAGTTAATTTATTTGTTAAAATACCATTTTCCATCAGTCTACGCTATAATTTTGATAAGGGATTTATTTATTATCGAAAATTTCCTTCTACCATGGGCGTACGTTAAAATTTTTATAATGGGCTAATTTATTATTTGAAAAACTTCTCTTTTCTTATAGGCGTATGCTAAAAATTTCGTAAGGCATCAATTTATTCATAATAATTTCTATGTGCGTACGTTAAAATTTTTAAGGGATCAATTTGTTTGTAAACATTTATTTATCATGGACGTAGGATAAAATTTTTCAAGAGGGTTAATTTGTAACGATTTCCATCTACCATGGGCGTACAACAAAATTCTCATAAGCAAAAATGTCAATTTTCATTGGGCGAACGGTAAAAATTGTATAAGGAGTCAATTGATTAGTAATAATTTCTATATTATATGCGTACGTATTAATTTTTCTTATATCTCAATTTTGACGATTTCAATTTACCTGTAATTTTAAACTAACATAAAGTATTTATGAACTAAAATCTCCTCGTCCTTTACATACCAATAATTAATTCGTTAGTCGTAGCTACCTACAACATAAATGGATTAAAGATGCATGATCGGTTTTCAATATCTTCTAATTAGCCGCAGGATTGCATTTCCAAGGTAATTAACTGCTATCAACATAGATTTGGGTTCTCATCAGTTAAACCTCAAGCTGTTTGAATTCGAGGGAATTATCTGAATCAATTATTTTGAACCTAATTTATCACGCTCGAATAACTTGCCGTGTATATAGAGATAAATTCAAAAAAAACACGTGTGTCCAATATATTCTTTAATATATGGTTGAAGCTAATATGAAATACAATACAAAAGCTCTGAAGAAGTAAGAAGAATTACGCATCGCACATTGTGTGAAGAGACACAGAACTGTCAATTAAACTCACTCGCTATATAAATGGACGAGAGCTTATTTTCCCTACTCGACCCCCCCCCCCCCCCCACTATTTAGAATTCTCTCATTTTCCTCAAAATAATAACTTTATTTTTTCTTGGTTAAAACAGATTATTGGTTAATTTATCGAGAAGGCGAGAAGGGCAAGGAAAATGATTGAAGAAGCCATACAACTGCAATTTTCGCGGCCATTTTTTCAATACTGTATACCTTCTTCAATTATTTTCCTTACCCTTCTCGATAAATTACGAGAGCTTCAAAATAGTAGGGGATGCCGAGAATACGTATCTGTTTTTAAGTCAGATATCCCATTTTAAGCGGCACTGTATTGATATGATCCTAACCATGGCACATTAGATTGGTAAAATTCTGAATAGTGGGGGGTGCCGAGTCGGGAAAATAAGCTGTCGTTATAAATGATAGAATATTGCCAGATTGTTCAAGATGGTTAACTTATTGCCTAAAACAACTGAGAGGAAGAAAGAAGAAAAAACGGGTGTCTGTGTATTATCAAAGTGTGGAAGGGAGAAGTTTTACCGATAAAATATAACTAAATCAGTACATACTGCTAGAAGTTCGCGATACCGGGTTTAAGTCATGTTTAAATGTCCGGCGAATCGAGGAGGAAAAGAAGGCACTGCTGGTGATTGGTTACTTTAAATCCTACTACTGGTAGAACTTTCTAGAATACCACATTTTTCGTGATTTGGCCTGTGCTGTAGGGTGAAGCAGTGCATTTATGCAAAATTTCACAGCTGCAGCACTCGGGAAAAAACTGAGTAAAAAACGACAGAATATACACTGAAAAACAAATGCTATTAGATCGTATTTTGAAAAAAAACTTGCAACGATAGAATATCTATATTTATTTCTTAAAATTACTGCAAATGGGTTCTTTTTTAACCTCTTTTCCACGTCTCTGCCGACCAAATTAATATTTATTTTTCAAAAAATTTCAAGATACTGAAAAATTACACAACTTTTAATTTTTTTAACGCAGCATTCCGTTTAATGTCTTACGGGTGTTCAAATAAACAAGGACACTTGCAACATTCGACGTTTTTGGTTTCTCCCCCACAGTAGTGACGTTTAAATCGGCCAATTAGAATTTTTCTTTTCCGTTTATCACTTACGTCATGTTCTGAAATTTAATAAATTTCCTTCTATATCAAAAATTTAGCAGCAAAACAGGTCTCGGCCTGCTAGTACTGAAAAACGGTAATTATCGGTAAGTCTTTTTTCAATATTTCTCTTTTATTCAAGGAATATACTTCAGCTCTCACTTCTCCGTTTCATTCACTCTCGCTACAGCTTTTTCAAAAAAAAATCTGATCTCTTCTATTATGAAAGTTAAGTTGGTTATTGATAACTTTTTCTTCTTCTGTAAAAATATGATAATTCTAACCATTCTTCCCATGAATTTATTCGCCTTAAGTGTAATCCCTTACAGTTTATCCTGCCCCAGACTATTACGAGTAATTGTAATACCACCACTGTGTTTAAAGTTTATCTGGAATACACTCAAACCCTTTTATTGAAATGTCGCTTTAAGTAATATCCCGTTTATCGTCACAAGTAATATTCCAAGTGCGAACTTTCTAGCGATTAATTTTTGCACTCGAGATATTCAGTGAGAGAATTTCACACCGAGAAATTTTTTTTTAGAAATTCAGCGAGATATTATTTATTTTATATATTTAGGTCAAACTGAATAAAAGCTTCCTTTCTCGCGTGAAATTATCAATTATCGCTATATTTTTATCCCCTTCAGGGTGTTCACAACGATATTTTGTTGATTTTCTGTTCATTGATACTCGCTTTTGCAAGATGAGACTCTTGCTGAGTGATTGGTAATTATTTTTGCATCCATATAAATAATTTTAGCAGATTTTTGTAAAAGCTTATCTACTTTTTAGGTTCCACATGGTTTTAACTGTAGCTTCTTTAAACTCTGTACCATCTATTTTTCTCATTTTCACAGACCAGCCAATTCTTCCGATTTCCATCTCTTTTATCTTTTCTAACATTACAAAGTCCATAAAAATCTTTTACTTTCGTTAATTTCATTAATAGTCTCGTCAGTATTGCAACCAAGTCGTGACATTTTGGAATATTAAATATTTGAAATGTCAAAATCGAAATAAATCAAAACGTATTCATAGCAACGGGATCTCACAGTATAATGTTGTTCTGATTGGTTGTGTTCAATCAGATAACCTCAAATTAACTGATTTCATTTGATTCCTACTCACGTTATATCACCATTTAATTCTAGTTTATCCAGCTTACTACAATTTTTTTTCAGAAACATACTGTACTTCCAATCGTGTTAGAGGAAAAAACATCATTGTATAAATGATCTTAATTTTCATCGGGCCAACAGTTGCCTTACCGCTGAATTGACCCTTAAGCAATTAAGTTAGAATTGCTCTCGACTTGTTGACGTTTGTAACGAAGGAAATGGGAAATGGGGAGTGTAAGGAAGAAAGTACAGCGCCTGGCAGGATTTCCTTTTCAGATTTGATGTACCTAATATTATTCAGACAACGTTAGACTATTAAGCATTTCTATGAAATGCCACATAAAGGATTTTGGGGATTTACTCTATATAATAATTACCAAAGTTTTAGTTGTACGAGGGTTCTTTTATATTTTGCAATTCTGAAAGCAGTTATTCCACTCGCTTGTTGGTACATTCGAAATAGAGTTTTTAAAGGCGTTGACTGACTGCATCTTCTGTGGACCACGCAATTCATTCTTAATTTCTGGCAAAGTAAAAAAAGTCGTTATGATTCTTGTTTCTCAATTGTTTTTCGAACTGTGTGGGAACTTGCATTGTCTTGGTGGAGGGGTTGGTTTTTCGAAACTCAGCAATTACTTCCGGCAACCAAATCGATATGTACCAATCAGCAGTAACAGTTCTTTGATTTTGCAGAGGGATTGTTGCTACATGACCCGCTTTTATTTTATTTTATTTTGTTACAGATAATCCGTGAAAACTGGAACCTAAAGTACAGTGCCTGTTTCGTAATGTGTTCACTTCCCGCAAATAAAACTATTCCTGTAGCGGTTAGTATCGTAGCGAGACCCAGAGACCCGCCGACCAACCTGTTAGCAGTCATTAATAATTATAACGAAACATCGTCCATGCCATCGTCTATAAATGGGGGCGGGAACGGCGGAACAGGTCCGCCCCAATACAAGTTTGGAGTTTGTGTCAAGCCTTTACATTTCGAATACAATAGGGTAAGTACATTGCAATTTTTATGATGCGAGGTCTAGTTGAGCTAAAATTACATACAGGGTGTCTGAAATGAAAATTTTAAGCAGCCTTCCACTGTACTTAGATTAGATTTGATGAGATGGCTAATCGGTCTATTCCACTGTGACCTTTTCAGATCTATTGTGGTCCTCTGAATCTAGATTACTTTCTCCAGCCCGACTCTTTTAAAGTAGCCTCGATACTGAATCTTTCATGTAATTTCTTGCCGGTGGCTTCTCATCGCCTAGTACAAGAAACCACACATTCGACAGGCAGTCGCACTGGCATAGGATGTGCTCTGCAGTTTCCTCTTCTAGGTGATAGAATCTGCACATGGCTTCGTCTGTCAACCACATTAGCTTTGCGTGCCTGTTAAGCTTACACTGCCCACATACCTACTACGGCTTGGACAGTTTTCCTATCTCTGCTTAATATAGGTCTGCCGAAAATGATGGCGAATGTTCCCTAATAAATTGCGTTTAAGGCACTTATGCAGTCCCATACTAGCTTAGAATTGACCTCTATGGAACCAAGTGCCTTCAGTGCAGTGTGGTTGTCGGTGAAGGGAGTAACGAGAAAATGTCGCCGACAATTGGTCGCGCGAAATAATGTCGCGCACAATTGGGCGCGTAGCAGAATTTTGGGTAAAAAATATACATATGTATAGTTTGACAAACATAACTGAAGCTGTGAAAGGAATGCGGTCGAAAACACTCGATATTGCCACGTTTAACTATGAAAAAGCTTAAGTGCTAAGTATGTAGTGATAATAATTAGAAAATGGACTTTTTATTATTAACAATATGTCAATAATGATTAAACGTTAGTTCTTTAATGTGCTTGTTTCATTGGATTTTGTGCATTTTAAATTGATGATAAATGTTCAAAAAAGTGTACATTTTCTGTGATTCACCTTTCAATTGTTAAGATGTTACTGGTGTGAACATAAATGAGTAGTTTTTGTTAAATATTGCGAAAATCTTATTGTAGGCGAAAACAATACATATTTTTTTTCAATCACATAATGTTGTAACCTTCATAAAAAATAATTAATTGGAATTGTTCCAGAAATCAAAACAAACAATAAATTATGCGTCATAACCTTGAAACCGAGATTGAAAATATCTTCTGTACATTCTTTGTGGTATAATCATTATTGAATATCAATCAATACTACAACTTCTTGCTAAAATGATTAGATTTTTGTTAAAACACCTAAACTACATATAATTTATAAACTTATTGAACTATAGTTTGACAAACATAACTGAAGCTGTGAAAGGAATGCGGTCGAAAACATTCGATATTGCCACGTTTAACTATGAAAAAGCTAAAGTGCTAAGTATGTAGTGATAATAATTAGAAAATGGACTTTTTATTATTAACAATATGTCAATAATGATTAAACGTTAGTTCTTTAATGTGCTTGTTTCATTGGATTTTGTCTATTAACATTATTTTTTCAATTTCAGAATATTAAAATATGTTATGGGTTTCCTTCAAGCCGGCAATTTCGAGCGAAAATCATAGTTACCACGCCCTCCTACTAACTCAATTGGTGAATATTTATCGAACCACCGTAGCTAGGTAACCACCTGACTTCCTATTGGCAAGCGCGTGCGTGTGTTCTTCCCTCTCACTTCGACAATTGATTGACATTGATTATCCAGTGGCGTTTATAATGTCCATATTTACCTTAGTATTTTCAGTTTTACTTGGTATCTTATTATTTCGTATCCATATTGAATTCAAGTACGATAGGTACCGTGTTTTGAAAAATACCTTACCTTTAAAGCAAAGCATAAATCAGTTTCTATATATAATTATTATATAATAATTATTATTATTTTTAACACTTTTATAAAATATGTACCGTGCACTATTGGTACGTCTATGACAGATATCGGCCATGTTTCCTCGCCCTTTACCGATGCCCCGTAGCTTCAGATAGACTAGATTAAATACAGAGGAGAAGCTATTGTGCCATCCTTCGACAGAATTTTTTGTACGTGGTAGATCTTCGTCAATAAACTGAAAGCAATTCCAAAGATTTATGGAAAACATCGGCTGTCTTCTTTGGTGTCGTCGATCTTCAAAATAGTTGATTAATGGCAATAGTAAATTTTCATTTTGTGTGTAAAATTCGCTGTCCAATAACTCTTAGAATGTTGCAGCAACATTTTCTTCGGGTAAGAAGGTCTGAGCTGCCAATTGTCGTAGATGAAGAGCAAAAGAGCAATAGGTACATTTTTTGTTGCAATCCTGTTCCTTGGATGCTTCTCCACAAACGTTGCGTGAAATGAAAGAGGCAACCACGGATTCTGACTTCCGGAAACGCTTCTTGTACAGCATTAAATACTTCTCTTTCAAAATCCACCCTTATCGTGAACCTGGTGGTAACGTTTTCAATATCTGGAAGAGTCGAGTGTATATTCCCAGAGTTTTATTGGGAAGAAGAGCAAAAACAGTCGTTATAACGTTGCTATAGGTACTGTACGCCATGGATTGTATACAACTGACCAAACAATAGAGGAGCAAATTTAAATGTTCCATCAGCATACCAATGGTCACAGTTCTGCATAAAAGTTAAATTTCTTTCGGTGGGAAATATTAAAATCCTTTGTTCATTTGGACCACTATCAAATATCAGAAACGGTTCGCTATTGCTATTTCTGGTATATTCTTCCGGAATAATAAGCTCGGTTAAGAATAGCTTCTATTCTTTGCCGTGTGTGTTGAATAGTTCGCTTTAGGGATGACATGGAAGGTAACTGCCCAGCTGCAGCCACAGAAATTTGTTGTGAAACAGTTGCTATTATACCTTGTATTGTAAGTTCAACTTGATGAGCCATTTCTTTTATTAGATTACAGGCTCCCTTTGCTTCTATATATTATGGATGCATCTGCAACATGATTGTGACTTGTACTTTTTACTACTCCTTCTCCCACTATATGAACTCATTTATATTCATTTATTTAGCACACTTCCAAATTGTCTTTTCACCACTTGTTTTTTCCTTTCTATGGATACATCCATTGTACACCAACCTTTTTGACAAATTTACGAAATCTAGTACCATCTTCACATATCGATAACTTATCGAATAATGAGCGGATATTTTAACAAACTGTATTTATAACTTCGTAAATTATTCCTGCCCTGATAATGACATCCCTTCATTAATCTGATTGTTTACAAATCAATAACTTAACAGATAAATAACAACCCCAATAACAACGATGTATATTATTGCATATGTATATTTTTTTGTATATTTTTTTTATTTGTATGCGTTTTTTTTGTCGGCTCTCTTTTTTCGCAGGCGACCTTTTGGTACGCGCCCAATTGTGCGCGATATTATTTCGAGCGACCAATTGTCGGCGACCTCCTTAGATAGGCTTATTGGAATGGCTTTCCTTTGTTTTTGGCCTACAATTCCGGCTTCTACACCTACTTCTGTCTTGGAGCCGTCCGTATACCAGGTTGCCTCAGCCTGTATCCCACTGTACTTTGTCCACATTATAATTAGAAATCTATATTTTTAATCAACTTTACAACTAATTTAATATTTACGTCAAAAAATAATAGTTCAATACTATTAAACGCTTTACAAAATTAGAAAAATTAATTTCCAAAGAGCAGACCGTCCACTAAGAAGCAACAACTACTTCTCGGGCTATATGCCCCGACAGACATTGAATTACACTTCTAAAGTAAACGGGGCTGGTATATCTGTTAAGATAGAACCAACCATTCTGAATGGTTGGTAATTAAGTAAATTTAATATTTATTTATGGTTATTACCCCGACTATGTTACCTGACATACTTTCCAGATAATCCAACGCCGATTTTGAAAGTTTTGCTTAAATAATCTGGCGCTTTCGTATAAAGAAAAATAGCTTTTGTTTTCTCGTATGCATAATAGTGAAAAACGCGCTTTCTACTTTTTTACATTCTCTCTAGTGACACAAACCCTATACATTCTGGAATATAGCTGGAATTTATGCGACATTACATATACAGAGTATACAGCTTTTATATCAACAAAAGGTATATTGTTAGATTGACACATGTCAGTCATAGTAATAGACGGGTAGCCTATGAAATGAAATAAAATTCAAGTTTTTCAAAACCTGCTTCATTTTATAGTCAATTTTATGGAAATTACGATGAATTTTTCCACTAAGTTCGAAAATATAATAATAATCCAGTTATTATCCGACAGTTTTGGGATGAAACAATAACATTTTTTATCGTGAACGTTGCTTCATCAGAAAATAAAGTATTGTAGAGAAAGAGTCGGTCATTCATAAGCTTTCCGCCAATGATTGCACAAAAATCAAGTCTCGTGTCATAATCACAATCTTGTAAGGTGTGAATATTTTCTGTAAGTGGGTCTTTTGCTAAAACCAACTTCCACCGCTCTTTTTCGTAAACTCAACTTGGAATTTTCTCTTACTGAATGTAGTTGGAGTAGTAGCTGCATCATCGACCTCATTTTACACCTTTTTCGATCTTATCAAATTTCTTCATTAATTTTTTTAATCCACTCCGCGTAACGAGTACATCTGGATATTTCTCATTAAATAATTGAATTGCATACTTGTACGAAGCAATTTACAAGATACCTATATTCTGTGACAATTTGAAAATTATTTACCGAAGTTGACAGTTCCATAGGTACATCATTAACGTCACCCACTAGAACTTGGTGAAAAAATTAATGGTATTTTCCATAATGGACTATAAAATGAAGCAGGTTTTGAAAAACTTGATTTCATTTCATGGGTTTTCAGAACAAGCAAAACTTTTCATCAAGAATGATATTTTGCACTATGAATAAAAAGGTTTCTCCTCTTGAGCACCCCATCCGTGGGGTCATAAATGAATGTAAACAAATTATAAAAAAATGTAGATAAAACAACTAATTATTTTCATTTTTGTCGTAGGCTCTTCAAATTCTAGAATTTATAGAATTCAACAGACTTTTAGGAGTAGAACATTTTACATTTTATAACCATACGATTGGTAGTCAGGTGGATTGTATTCTAAGAGATTACATAGAAAAAGGACTTGTGACAGTGCTTCCTTGGAATTTGAACATAGTTTCGCAAAAAGACATCAGGACTGAAGGATTATTCGCAGCGTTAAACGATTGTCTCTACAGATCTATGTACAAATATTCACACCTTTTGCTCATTGATTTCGACGAATATATATTGCCAAAATACAACGACACTTTAGGACAAATGATCGAGTAAGTTAAACAACAAAATGTTCACTGTTTTTTTTTAAATATATCCTCTTTTGATTGCAGCTACTTAAAAAACCGTCTCAACACTCGATCAACTGGCTCTTTCTCATTCCAAAACGCATTTTTCTATCTCCAATGGGACGACGATGACTCCGTGTATGATTTTGACGATCCTGTCGCAGCGAATCTTGTAACGTTAAAGAAAACGCGTCGAAAGACAAAACTCCATCCTCACAAGCAGCGCTCTAAGTACATTTGTCGACCGGAACTGACGGTCGAAGCTGGCAACCATTTTGTATGGGAATTTATTCCTGGACACGGTACCTTGAACGTACCAGCAGATACGGCTATTTTGCACCATTACAGGATTTGTGAATTTGGAGGAGATGATTGTATTAAGGCTTCATCGAAAGTCGATAGGACCGCGTACAGGTTCAAAGACGCGCTAATTGGCGCAGTCGATGCACGATACGAGAGACTGAATAGAAAGTGTGATTTGCCGAACTTAACTTTACCATCAGGGAAAGTTTTAAATAAATTGATGAATTTTTTGAAACCGAGGCTAGAGAGATAATGTGTTCCTGTCTTTTATCAGTATTAATTTTGCCAGTTTGTTAGAGACCAAGTTTTTGTTGATGAATTTACGAAAACATCTATTAACTTTTGGAAACACTACATTCTTATACGATGTTAGTTCTTTTTAAATACAGCGCTCAAAACCTCATCTTATGTAGATATTAAAAAAATGTGGAACATACAATTGGTGACTGTACCAAGTTCAGTATTTCGTTATATTTGAGGTTGTAAAGTTTATGGTAAATTCATCAGCATTCTTAGGTGATTGTTGTATATATTTTTGTACAGGAATTATTTGTGATCTAATGTTTTAATAATATGGAGTATTATTTATTTTTTCAATGTGTCTCGTGAAAATTGAGATCATAAATTGTTTACCCAAAGGTATTATCTAATACCAAAAAAGTTTTACTAATAGTGGTAGATTTGTGGAATTATCGTCAAAACATAATAATGTCGATATATATTAGGGTGTAAATTTTACAAAAATTATCATAATTTGGCTGTAAGAGTGCAAAAATTTAAGAGTTTACCCATATTGATTGACTGATTGATTGATTAGTTCGGCACCACCAGTCAGAGGCTTAGAGACCTCGGCTCGTGCTCTTGGTTATACCGTTGATGTGAAGAGACCAGTTCTCCTTCTTGGAGAAATTCTCCCTAGGAGTCTATATCTCCAATAAAACAGTGCTTCACATTCGAAGATAATGTGAGAGACTGTTTCCTCCTCTTCCATGCACAACCGACAGATAGGTTCCTCCTTATATATGCCAATGATGTGTTCCTGTTTTGGCACGTGTCTCCAGTACGTCTGATGTTTAGTTTGAATCTACCGAGATGTACAAGCACGTGCAGCAGATTTTTATATTCCAAATACTGATTCGGGACCAGTGAATGAAGTTTGTTAGGGTGTCTGCCTTTTTATTGCCTACAATACCCTTGTGCCCTGGGAACCTCTAAAGAGTTACTCTATTATGGTTTGCCAGGGTTAAAAGTTTTTGTAGGCAGTCCCAGACCACTCTAGATCTGATCTGGGGACATGCTAAAGATTTCAGTGCTCTGAGAGTTTACCCAGAGGTTAAAACTTTTGGAGGAGTAAATTTATCGAAAAATTTTAAGAGACATCTTTTGTAGAGCGTTCAATTCTGTACAAGGAGTTTTTCATTGCTACGAAAAAACGAGTTCAAGAAAGAAAAAAATGTTTGTAAAAAGTGGCAAAATCTCATGTAATTTAAATTGAAAATGTATCGTCTTTGGGGCAAGGTTTATTATGAATATTAAGGGCTTATTATAGTATGATATTTTTTTTTAGATGATAAACTGAAAGTTTAGAAGAAACATAATCAATTTCGTAAATAACGGACACCCTAATATTTATATGGTGCTCCTTCCGTGATTTCACTGGGGAAATATTTGTTCTAGCTTCACTTTTCTTTCATAAACATTTTTTTTATAGTCAATTTAAACCGTCAATATTTTGAACAAAACGGGTTTTGTACTAATTTTGAGCTTTCTATGATTCAACACTTTACAATTTTTGGATCCTAACTTGAAATTGAAAACGAAAATTTGTTTGAATCTCATTTTTAGGAAAAAAATTTGTCACATTATAGCTTGAGACACCCTTTAGACTTATTTATATCATTATTCCTTTTATTTACTTGTTCTAGTATACAGTGTTTGTCTTTCCTTCTGACACTATGAAGTTTATGAATATTTTGTTTTGACGGTTATTCTAATAAAATCATATTATAGTATGAGTAAATGAAGTTGTCAAGGTTCTTTAATATAACAAACATTCTTAGCTGACAAATTATTGATCTCTATTTATTACTATTTTTAGGAAATTAATTAAGATTAATCTAATGACATGATTTTTTTTACAATTCTTAAACTATTATTTTTAAATATAGTGGCTGCAATAGGACGTTTGGGTTATTAAATTGATATTAAAGTACCGAAATTGACTGAACTACGAGCAACCGCTCTATTGTTTGAGATTTAAATTTTTATCATTGTACATCCTTATGTACAAAACCGGCTAAAGTTTGAGGCATAAAATACTTCAACCATAGGTTGTCAAAAATACGTGGGTTTTATTTTGACAACCTATGACATTTTATAACCTTCTAATACTAGTACGCTTTTTTTAATATAACTGTACCATAAACAATTAAAAACCCTTTACGCTTGTCGTTTTTAACTCTCTCTTCTGAGTTTGAAATCATATCACACCAACTGTCAAGTGTCAAAATTAGTCTTATTTACAATATTATTTATGATAACTTAGATAACTATAGTAGATTGTTATATACATAACAGGTTTTTATGTTTTTAAACTCATATAGTTCAGTCAATTCCTGTAAAACATTTAAAAGTCCTTTCCAAAACTTCATTGTAGCTTAGTGTGTCTCTGTTAGTGGCAAGTTTAACTTGCAGTTTTATATTTGGAAGTATTTTCATTCATTTAAATTTTTCTTCAATATTTGTAAATTATTAAAGAGAACAGGTATTAACAAATTCATCTGCAGGATATTCCGAAGGTCAGTCAAACCACACAGGAGTTCGTCAACCGTCAGACTCTACATTAACAGGGATACTACTCCTCCTTATGGACATCTTCCTGGTTGTGCAAATTAAAATGATATATTTACTCGTCCTCCTCTTTGCTTATCTCTAGTGGTGAGCAGTTCCGACATCTATTTGGATCTTGTGCTGTCTTCATCTCTCTTCTATTTAACGCTGTTTTGACAGCCTTATGTGGAGTACTGTCAAAAACTCCTATGTCCAAAAACGCACATACTACAGCTTCCTAGATATCTAAAGGCACCTCGAAGGCACCAGTGCAGTATGCCTGGTAATCATGCTGTGGGTGGTGGGTTTCCTCTAATATAATTGTCATTATAGCTTTATCCATCGTTTAAAGCACAAACCATGTTGAGCTAATTGTTCTGAAGAGTATCTATCTGTTAAGAGTATATTGAACTTGTTTTTTATATTTTTCAATGTTTCTAAGATAAGAATTTTTCTGAAATAATAAGTTGACACAAGAATTTTGGAAAGGACTATTAGTATTTTTCAAGCATTTTTACCATATTGAAGTTTAAATAGTTATGTATGAGCTCAGCAGCTGCAAATTCCTAATAACTACGTTTAAGTTATTTTACCAAATAATTCTCATCCGAACTATACACTGTTTCGGTACACATTATTATATTTATATATAATTAACCGTGAAAGTCTTCAGCAAACTATAGGTATACGAAACATTGTGCGATCTTTAACAACTTTATTAGAAACTCAACTTTATCTGGTGCCTTCACTTATTTTTATAAAGTCTCTATTTTTATTGAAAATAGAGACCTTTTGACTCATAGAAACAGAAAAATACTGGAAAGTGTAAAGAAATTTTTTTTCATTTTGCTTCCGAGGGCACACATTAAGTTCAGAGTTTCCTAATAACCGCTGGGATTTTTAAACCATAAACATACGGTGTTGTATACATATTGTGTGTAAGCATTCAACCGAGATCTATATATGTCTAGTAAGGAAAAAAATATTTGACTGGACAACTGTTGACATAGTTGAAAGCACAGGTTGAAAGTTTACACTCTGTCAAAATGCATATAGTCGTTACTGTTAAAATTTGAAAATATATCAGTCTGCATGTTGACTGATATTAATTGAATTTTTGACTCGTTATTGAAATAAATTGTAGGCTTTCATAATGGTAAAAATCGTTTATAATTTTAACAGTAACAAATACATGCACTTAATTAGAAACTACTGTGCTCTGAAAAAATCTATTCTATTTTTAAGAAATTTATCAAAAGCAGCTATTAAGAAAATCAACCTCATCTAATTAAATTCACGATCGAAATATCTAGTCCTAAAGTGGTAATGGGACATCCTATTGGGATCTACGAAGAATAATGTTCGTGCAGGCTACTTCTTTCTGTAAGCTTTCCATTTTCAAAATAGTTTTGCTTTACTCTTTCGTTAAACTGTATATAAAAAGTCAGGGATACATTGTAGATGATAAGAATTAAGGCGGATGACTTTTTTTAACTTGCCATTTTATCAACGTGGCAACGATGCAACGAGAATATAAGTATTATAAGATCTAATTGAACATACTTAAGCTGTAACTTGATAATTTCACTTCAGCTTGAAATTAATAACGTATATCACTACCTCTCTACACTATAGAGTTCTCTACAAACTCAAAATGTTTCCTTTTTTGATGTTTTTTTTGCAAATTTCCAAAATTGGATACCTTTACGCCTATGCGGGTTTAAGTATACGTTTATATAGTATAAATTCACAGATTCTAATGTCTTCCTAGTATCTAATTCTCTTATATTAGATGCTAAGTTCTTTTATCTCCTATTTATGCACCTATACCATCTCAACTCTGCTTTGAAAGTAATTTTCAAATATTAAGAAGTATTTGCATCTGGTATGTGGACACTACAACAATTTTTTTTATCCGAATTGTTAATTTGATGAAATTTATTTGTATTTTTGGTGATCTACTCATGCTGACTAAATCGCAGTACCTATCATGAAAAAAAAGTACAGTGTTTTGCTCCAGTCGAGAGTATTTGTTTATATATTTTGTGGGTCATTAATTCAAAAGCATCATTTTTCAACAGCTGGCATTCTTTAATTTAAAGCAATCTCCTCTAGCGTCTAACAGAGATTGCATTCGTCTTTCCAAACCAAAAATGAAAAGTGATTTTGTGGAATTTATTGCCATTCTTTCCTTTCCCGAAGCCTCAAGTATTAAAAGTATGCAGACTTTTTCTTATTAGTGTAGTTCGAAAGTCGTACCATCATGATAGACCAAGAATGAATCCATGATATTTTTAGCAGAGCATTTGGAATCCATCCATGATCAGAACCAGCATCTAAAATGGTTATTCTTTTACCTTTTGGTTTGACACATATATTGGACATGTTAGTCCAGCCTCTAGCTGTAGTTTCATGGGTGTCATACCAGGTTTTATCGAGGTAAACTATGTAAGGATTTTCTGCCATATAGGTATTTCTGTTCAAAAAGCCTTTGTGATTCCATTCTTTTGTTAATAAATCCCATTTCAGATATACCTAATTATTTTCAAACCTGTATAACTACTGTCAACATTAGTGTCTCTTTTTTTCGTCCTTTTACAATGATTTTACGGTAGGTGGGAGTTACTTGTTCTTTATACATTAATTCCCGATTTCATCAACCATTTCCTATAGTTAGGCAATACCTAAATTGGATTTTGGAATTGCTAAATGCTACGTTTCACTACGCGCTAAGAAATACCTAATATTATCACGCTTATGTATGTATTACTTAGCGCGTGGTGAAGCGTAAATTGCATTTAGCAATTCTAGTTTCCGATTTAGGTATTACCTAACTTTAGGAACTGGTTGGTGAAATCGGGCATAAGTCTTTGTCGCTTTAGTCAAATTTTGTATTACCTCTAATTTTTCTAGCACCAATAGGTTCTTTCAAAATATCTTTCCCAGCTGAAAGAAAATAAAGGGAGAGATCACCCATGACCTTGTCTCTGTTAAAGATAGGTTTAACTCCCCAATCCTCTATCAATTAACATTATTTATAATTATTTAGCATCAAGCGACAAATGTTTGTCTTTTTAAAGCTCTCATAATAATTAAGCTTAATTCACCACCTCTTGACTCAATTACATTTCTAAACAAACTGTAACATCTTATAATGGTACTAATTGCCCAGGTCAGTTTTATTGC
Organism: Lochmaea crataegi; assembly: GCA_947563755.1. NCBI lineage: Eukaryota > Metazoa > Arthropoda > Insecta > Coleoptera > Chrysomelidae > Lochmaea > Lochmaea crataegi. Next base: position 63,000,065 of record OX387424.1, read on the forward strand.
AGGGATGAGCCTTCACCTGAAAATATAGGAAGAAAGTCAACGGTATATGTTTATACCAATACTTCAGTAACAATTTTCATCAAATGTACTGTCTGACCATCATATCACACTTTATCAAATACTTCTGCTGTATCTATAGAGTTGGAAAGCAAACTTGTTGTTTCTTAATGATTCTCAACTATTAATTGATTAATTAATTAAATCTTTCTCCTTTTATTGGTTAAAATATCTTTAAAATTAGAGAAAGGTGGTTAACTTGCAGGACGAATCTTTATTTGATGGATTTTCTGGTACTCGAGTTAGCATAATATTTTGTTTACTCCTGCTTCGCAAACCCTTTTTTCTTCTTTTACCAAATTACTGAATTAATACCTATTTGATCAGGTACTAAAGAGATATCTTTATTAACTAAGTTGACATTTATTGAAATAAACTTAACCAGACAAGCGCGGACGTATTGTTTTCTGTGCACAGACAATTTTCAAATTAAAAAGAGAATAGAAATGATTTATCACATACCCATGTTACGAAATGTACCAATGTTTTTCTGTTATTGTTTATATTTATTGATTTGAAACATACGCCAGTCCTATTGATTTTGTTAAAATGTTTTTAATAAATAATTAGAAATATTTTATTTTATTTATGATGACTAATCTAAGGAGTCTAATAACGTTGAGGAAGATGGTTTCCTACTACCGAGAGTCCCAGAATTTTCTTATAAAGTTGATTGGTAGTCGTATCATATGAATGAAAATGTCCATTCTCATTGCTTAGAAAGAACCGAACGTTTTAGTACCAAAAATAGTGACATAGACATAGAAATATTGTCGTTTGTGAAAGATGATCTCTTCTGGGACACCCGGTATTATGTATAATAAAGAAATAAAAGACAAATTTTGTTAAACAAATATATTGTAAAAATAAATATAAAATATTAAGAAAATAAATAACATGACAGCTTGTACCGCAAATCATATAGATAATACACACATAATTTACTTAAAATTAAATACATAATTATAATACTTTATTGCTTAAGTAATTGGGTAAGTGTTAAAAAAAAATAAGTGACCACACCAACGATTTCAACATACAGGGTGAATCACAGAAATATCATTTTACAAACGAACAGTTTGTATTAAACTTTTTTTATCATGTAGATTTTTGTCTATTAAGGCAATAGTTTGGAGGAGGAGGACGGAAGTGTCCTCTGCAGTTAATATATTAACCGCAATCCAAAGACAAGCCCTTCTTGGTATTACCAGGGCAATGAACAGCACGGGAACGGCATCAATAGAAGCCCTTATTGGATTTCCTCCTTTGGAACTTTTTGTAAGGGCGGGCAATTATGGCAATTCTTAGGCTGGGATCGGGAGACTTATGGTGCCCGAACAATGTTCGAGAAGGACACACTGATACATCTGGGACAATACTAGATGAACCCATATTACACATGAGGTTTGATAGCATGACACCCAAGAATATATTCACTGAGCGAGTGAACGTCATAATCCCACAGGTAATCTGAAGAGACCGGACAAAAAATTTAAATATTCACTGACAGCCATGCTCTGCATCAGTAATCCAACAACTAGGTCTATAGACTGGTGAAAAACTGCAAAGAATCCCTTAACAGGCTGGCAATAAACAACAAAGTGTCTCTAAAATGAGTGCCGGCACATGAGGGGATTTTAGGTAATGAAATGGCGGACCAGTTAGCTAAAGAAGGCTCTAAAGGAGGCTTCATAGGTCCGGAACCGTTTTGTGGAATCACAAAATAATGCATAAGAGGGGAAATCGGCAACTGGCTAGATAGGGAACACCAACTCAAATGAAGGTTGACACAAGGGCACCTCCATACAAAGAGTTTACTGAACAAGGTAGACAAGGAACTCTCAACCAGGCTACTGAAACTGGGTAAGAGACATTTGAAGACAGTTAGCGACCTGATGACTGGACACTGCACCCTGAGGAAACATCTGCACAAAATGGGCAAAGTTAGTTAACCTATGTGCAGAGAATGTGAACTTGATGATGAAACACCTACTAACATACTCTGCTCTTGCGAGAACTTACAAGTACTTAGACGGAAGCACTTTGGAGAGGAATCAATGCAACCATTACAACTACTGAAAATCCATCCAGTCAAACTAGTGGCCTATATAGAAGACACGAAGCTTCTGGAATGGAAGTAGATAACATGGGAAATGGTACAAAGATTCGGTTCTAGTGCCTGGGCAGTTGAGCACAACACAAACGAATGAATAAATGAATGAAAGAATGTTTATTAAGGCTGAATTTTTATACAAGGCGAAGCCAGAACTGTAATGCACAGACTATTGCAAAGTCAACAACACATAAGCCAAACGCACTGTGCTGACTATCGAAAGCTTATCCGAGGAGCTAAAAGCGGATGACTTAATGGGGCATCCCATTGACGCAACGGCTACGAGATAAAGTTTTAATAATAAGTTCCAAATAACTATGCCAGGAAGGGAAAACTGAAAGCAACCTGGTATACGGACGGCTACAAGGCAGAAGTAGGTGTAGGAGCCGGAATTGTAGTGCTGAAACAAAGGCTGTTGAAGAAATTAAAAAGCAGGAACGGACATACCGTTCCTTTGCCTCAATTAGGATAATCAATATTATTGTAGTTAGTTAGAAAGAGAGTCACTTAGGTTGGGAAGGTTTGTTATGAGCCTTATTTTTGAGTCACTGGCAACTCTCAGCATCTACTTTACTATCTGCCGACAAAAATCTGTCTAATAAATGTTAACGTCTGTAAAACAGTATTAATAAAAATTATACATTTAAAACATAAACGGTACATAAAGTATTCTAAAAATCCTACTTTAAAATGGTTTTATCGAGTCTCCAAATTGTCTAATTCAATGTAGTGACTCAAAGTGACCTAACTTTTTTTTGGAGGAATCATTAAGGGCCACTTGTATAAACTGTGGTTACCATTAGATCAAATTTGACCGATTGGTAAAGTCTTAAGGTTAGTCTTTACGAGACATAAAATCGCGACATTTTATTTCATAAAATGTTTACTTAACCAATCGGTCAAATTTGATCCAATGGTAACCATAGCTTGAACAAGTGACCCTATAGTCTTGTTCAGCTATAATTACATGTAGTTTTACGATGTATGACTAAACAGAGAATATATCAATTTTCTTTGTTAAAGCATCTCTTGATTCAGTGTGTCAAATCTTCAAGAATATTCGAAATTCCTTAATGAAAATTTGGAAATCTGTAAGTGTACCACCACAAGAATAATAAGCGGAAATAATGGAATTACTTAGAGGAAACAAGCATATCCTGTAAGCTTCAGTCTGAACCAGATAATAAAAATTGTGTGTGTATCTCTTTACTAGCATTATAAAAATCTGTTAGTGACTAAGGGTGCGTTTATGTAGGAACTTCTATAAACGATGTGTCAACGAGTTGCTCCATATATAAACACCTGCATAGAAACCAATGAAATAATTTTCCACGCCTTGCTACTATCGCTACTCTTGTCGAAGCTCCAACATAAACGCACCCTAATGGATATATTTCCAAGCAACTCTTTTTCCTTACACCCACACGTAATAACAATTTACATTACAGTAACATTTTTAGAACACCTTATATTATACACATTGAAATTGCTTCACCCTGTACTATAAAAATGATTATTTAACGGAATGTATAAACGTATTAAAAAGTATAGCAGAAAACTAGATACCACTCTTTTAAAAAAATACAAAAAAAATAATGTTTAAAACAGTACTTTAGTGAAGCATCGTAAAAATGATTCTATTACAAATCCGGCTAATCACAAAATGACTACGCTTCTATATTTATTGCACGCTCAAATTAATGTCAACTATTACGGTTGGATTTCTGTTTATATAAAAGTTTTACATTTAAAAAGTGTATAGTTGGCACTTAACATTGATATTACAAATATTATAATTCGGGAAATGTACATTATCTAGTAATACAACTATAAAATAAATTATTACTTTGCATTGGCAGACATTGCAATGTGAAAGTAGACAACCGACACCACTTGCCACACGTGTCAATTTTCTATTAGTGAATTTGGGTGCCGATACTCTCAATGTCAAGCAAAATCGCTTATCCTTATGGAAAAGTGAGTGTGAGTGGGGCATTCTGTGGTTATATAGATATATCTTAAATTATATCAATTTATATATCTTGTGCGTTTCTAGGACAGTGAACAAGTGGCGCTTCTGGCTTGCACGCTGTATAACTTGGGTTCCATTTCCATGGTCCAATGATCTCCTACGAAGTTTTCAGAGCAAGTGGGTCAATAGGTACTTACTTCTACTACTTCATAAATTAAAACAAAATCCAATTATCTTCTGTATGTTCCAAGATCCAACAAAGGCAGCACTAGTGAGGCAAAATTGAAAATTCAAAACACATGTACCCCTCACTAGTGCTGCCTCTGGTTGATCTATTTTAAACCTTCAGAGGAAACAGATCGATTAACAAAGACACATTCCAATTTTGGAAGTCTGTTTATTATTAAATATAGTAGGGGAAGTATTACTAGAAATAGAATTTCCCATTTTTTATACTATGTTGGTAGATTCACTTACAGAAGCCACATTATTCAGTATTTTTCTTTTACGAACTTTTCAAGTTTTGTTGGTATATACTTGACATTATGATGATGTGTCTTCGATAACTAAATCTACCAGCTTAACTTGGAAAACATAGTCATTGGTCTGGTAATTATTTACCACACTTTTACCAATAAAAAAATTTAGAATATTAAGACGAAGCATTCCTAAAATATTAAAAAGCTACTGCTTGTTCTTTTAAAGTTAATACAAATCATCCTAATAAAAAAATCTACAGGAACCAGTGCCTAAAGGCATCAAAATAATATTGAGAACATATAAATACAAGTTGCTTCTGTAGAAATAATATAGAATCCCGATTATCCGATTATCCATACTCATTCATCTCAGCATTGGTGGAGGGTGCGATGAAGAGAATATTAAGGAGTGGCTAAACTGCGATAGTGAAGACCCTGTTTCCAAATATTATCTGATGAAGAAATCATTGACGATTTGAACAGTAACGAGAAACAAGAAGAAGACTGAAACTGGGGATGTATGTCAAGTACCATCTCATGCAGAAGCTTTTGAAGCTCTAGATGTTGCTTTTAAGTTGTTTGGAAGACGGGATGAATCGGATCCCATACAGTTGTTACAACTGAAGCACATCAGGGACTTCGCCGCAATGAAAAGATGTGATTCATTACGGCAAAGATCAATAACAAGTTATTTCCAATCAAAATTTTAAATTACATAGGTATTATGTAATTCATCATCCAAAACCAATTACATAATAAAAATTGATTAAAATTCAAATATTGTTTGATTTGACTTTGAAATCGATTATCCGGATGGTAACAATATACCTCAACTAAAATTTTAGAATCACCTACCTCGCAATTTTGAGGAGTTTTGTTTCCTTGGAATAGACAAAAAGAATTTAATTATTCAAAAATAATATTCAACGTTATGAAGGAGAAGCAGAAAGCAGCGCTGTGGACGGTCGCACCCGCCCATTTTGCACGTTGTTGTCAGTTGTTATAAGAGATGGAAATTAAATTCAAAATTATATCGACTCTATTATGTATGGCGCTGTTTATCGCATTAAGTTTAAACCCTGCCAAAAATTTCTACTGAAACATCTTGTATGGTATAATATTATTTTTTGACTAAGTTTTATAAACCATAATTTACATTTTAATCACACTATTCATTACTTAAGAACTAATCACCCTTCTGAATATGTTTTAGGTCGCTGAAAATTTCACATTATTATATTTTACAATTGCAAAATTTTCAAGCCTATTTTTAATATCAAATTCTAAATGCACACTACCAACAGGTGTACCTATAACATTGTCAAATCTCTAAGTGTAATACTAACATCCAATATTTTTTTACTAATGTGGTACATCCAGAACAAGAAAAAATCTTTAGTTAGTGCCTGTATTTTCACTATTCAAAATAAACAAAGTATCAATGTCCTTATTTATACACAAGACCAAGCACGGCCTTGAGCATGAGTTTTTGACACTTCTTCTCTGTCAAATGTGTGTCCACTTCAAATTTTAAACATTTTCCAACGATTTAAAGAAATATAATTAGCTGCATTTGCATCCTTATAAATTATATATTGGATGTACCTTTGATTATTGACACCAAGAAAACCTGTTAATATACCGAATCACTTTGTAGTTTACCAATTACACTCATATAAATTATTTTTGAGACAGGGAAAACTATACAAATATTTATTTTGGCATGCAACATTTTCTACTCAATGAGCCAAAAGAAATTGAAGTTAGCATGCACTAGGCTGGAGTTTGTTATAATATCCAGCTTCTTCAGGTTGTATTAGAAAATGATGAACATGTTGCTGGGGTTCCAGGGCACTAAGAAATCGAAGTTAAAAATAATGTTGATGAACTCACCATGCAGAGGTTTCAATAGCACCATATACCAGAACCACCATCAAACTGGCTGGATAAAGAACAGCAATTCAACCTTCATACAAAGAGTTTACTGAACAAGGTAGACAAGGAACTTATGTGGACTCAGACTGAAGCACTTTGGGGAGGAAATAACACAACCACTAGAACTACTAAAAATCCCCTCACTCAAATTAGTGGCCTATTGAAAAGAAAAGAAGCATCTGGAATAGAAAATGGTACAAAGATTTCCAGGAAACTGTTGTATAATGGTTCTCTTTGGTGTACTTGACAATTCTTCAACTCCCCTTAATAATCCTTGTGCAACTTCTGTCCCATCTTTGAATTTTAGCTCACCAAATTTAGTTTTTTTACAAATAATTAAGAAGCGCGAACAATGGGTCAGCAAGGGTATGGGTTAAGATAAATTTCAGATCCAAAATTTCTACAACTTTGTAGGTAAAAAGACCTCTAAAAGAGGACTTACAGCAAACCGAAATTTGAAAGTTTTGAGGCTTATGGCTCTTGTATTAGAAAATATTGCAGACATAATATAAATATCATGTACACTGTTGGCCAAATTAAGTTGGAACATAATTTAAACACTAATAACATTTTTGTTTGTCAACGGATTTAATTGCTTTTTGGATATATTAGCCAAAATGTTCTTGTTATCCCTTGAAAATTAGGAGGATCAATTTCCACCAGGACCGGACTCACGACGATTTAATTAAATCAGTGCATTGAAGCTGGTTGGAAAACCGAATGATGCTACTTATAGACCAGCTAATATTTTTTTAAAGAAGAACATTTACCGGAAAACAAGTCCTGAAAATATCGATAATTTATAACCAAAACCTGAGAAATGATGATTTTTTGTGGGACGTTGCTTGTCGGCTTCAAGTAATAAATAATACCACGCAATCTGACAAAATTGCTTTGCCAATAGAAATTCTTATTTATCTTTGGGAAATGACCATTTATCATCGTGAAAGTAGAATTGGGAATTATAAAATAACACGATTGGTAAATAATAACACTTTTACTTATTGAAAATCATTGTGGATGAAGTTTCCTTCATTATCAACACCTATGATGAACACAATCATTTATGATGTGTCCCAGCAATACACGATTCTTCGTTTTAATTCATTAATTGTTTAATATTATAATTGGCACAAACCATGGACTTCAAAATTTCCCATATGGAGTAATTCACGGGGTTTAACTCGGGGCTATTAGGCGGCCACAAACCCGGCTCGATTAATTCGGGGCAATTTTCCTATTGAGCTACGAGACGTATAGGATGGGACACCATCTTGTTGAAAACTCTATGTATCATCAATATTTTCAATTTCATAAAGCAAATTTCTCAGGTATTTGTTATAAGTTATTGATATTTTAGGACTGGTTTTCCGATAAATGTTCTTCTTTAAAAAAAATATTAGTAGATCTATAAGTAGCGCTATTCGGTTTTGCAACCTTCAAGGCACTGATTTAATTAAATCGTCGTGAGTCCGGTCCTGGTCAAAATTGATTCTCCTAATTTTTAAGTGATAACAAAAACATATTGGATAATATGACATCTTAAAAGTAATGGATTTTGAGATTAAGAAACAAAAATGTTATTAGTGTTCAAATTATGATCCAGCTTAATTTGGCTCACAGTGTATGTGAAATTACTTTACTTTGGAAAAATTGTTTTTTTTTTTAGTTTCCAAAAAATACTTTATTTTTAGTTTTTCTTGGTCACATTTTAACATTTTAATTAATAATAATAAACCCTGCACATTTTAGATATATTTATATAATTTATGAAATGTTTGAATGATCTATTTCGTACAATAGCTATGTCAAAAATGTTGTATCCAGTCTCAAATTATTATCAATGAAAAAATTACTACATTGTGACTAATTCAAAAAAAAGGCCCTAGAATATTTCACAATCTCAAACTTCAATAACAAAATTCCAATTATTCTGCTAATCGATATTTTTTCAATTCAACGACATCGATTTTTTCTTGTTTTACTGTAACTATAGCGATACATTATAAGCAATAATATCCACTATAACAATTAATACTAGGTGCTAATAACTCTTTTATCGTGGAGGCTAGATAAGGAGATCGAACTCATGCGGAAAAATTTACAAAACCTGTCCTCAAAATCGTATATCTAAGAAGTTTGTTTCTTCACCGCGGCGTCGCCACTGCAAATCCAATTCCATCTAACCTTAGTTTTTATAAATGACAGTAGTAGGGATGGAAAAGGCAAGCGAAAAGTCGATTTTCGATTTTAGAATCGACTTGGAATTTCTTGATTCTTAACGTCGATTAATCGTTACAAAAAGTCTACTTTCAAATCGACTTTTTTTAAACTCTATCTATTACTCGTGTTAGGAGATATTTAGTTAACCTTTAATATATTTATTTATTTATAATAGGCGATTTATTTATTATTGGCTCATTTTATTCAAGTAATGTGTATATAGGTTTAAAAAAAAAGTGTTTAAGTCGATTTTTTCAGAAAAAAATCGATTCTTGACCAAAGTAAGAGTCGACCCTAACAGAAGTCAAATTATAAGCATTACTTATGATAATGAATAATAAAAACTCAAAGTAAGAACTAGAAAGATTATAATTGTTTAAAATTAAAAATGGGCGTTGTTAAAAATTATTGCAATAGTGGTTGGTAGTGCAGCTGATTTCAAACGAAGACGTGAATTGAATTTAATAAAACCAGAGTGTTTCCAGTTACCAAAGGTGATCGAAAATACTCAAAGATAAATAAAGTAGGCAATGAATGTTTTTGGCAAAAGACATATCATATTTTACCACCAAATAATCACAATTTTCGATATTTTTGAAGACGAGGACAAAAACGGATTTCTTAATCACAAAATTTTCCATTTCTGTTTCCTACCCCCACTTACCTAACATACTGTCAAGTGAGTTAGCAACCAATAAACCACCATGAAGTCAAAGTGTATGCAAGGCTTATGATTGGCTGTTATTGTTTTGCAGTCAGGTGTTTTTGGTATTGGGATTTAAACTGGCGCCCTCTGCCATGACCAGAAATTGGAATACCTGGAGTCCGGTCTCCTTATTAGTCTCCATGGTTTCAATTGTCAGCTTAAAATCTTTAAAAACTAGTGCAAATAATCACGTTTAGCACCTAACCTCAATTAATATTATAATTAGCAAAATAATCACAGTATTCGTCATAATATGCTAATGTATCGCTTATAGTGTACTAATTCAAATTTTTATGAGAAAAAAACCTACAGTCAATCGAATTATCAGACTTCTGGCACGTTACTTTCACTAATATATACATCTACTTTTGTGTGCGCTTTTGCGATAGGTTCTACTTCTAATTTGCTGTTCTTGATTGTAGATTTTGTTAATTCGCTAAAATTTGGTTCGTTATTTGATGTAGGTGAATCTACAATTGTTAATCTCAACGTGGAATCATCTAGGACTAATCTGGAGTCCTCATCCGTGCTGTCTATCGATGACGATCTATTTCCCGACAAACGACCACTGATAAAGCCTCCTTTACTTCTTTCCAACCTTATGACCTAAAATATTACAAAATCTGATTAGAAATCTACATAAACCGGAACAAATAACGCAAACTATGATGCTGCCAAAATTGCAGGCTGCTACAACAAAAATAATTGTCATTATCCACAAATTTCAAAATGCTCTATGGGGTGAGACAGAAAAATTCATAAATGTTTTGAGCATAACTGCTAATTAACTTCAACTGTGTACTAAAGATGTTTTTTTGCTGATATTGCGCATATATCCAAATCACAGTAATCTGGGAAAGACTTCTGGCATGGTTTACTGTTGGGAGGTATTATGACCTGCCTTATATCGTCCTAATTTCAAATAGAGATGACTGGGACCTTCGTAAGGAGGAACTATTAAAAGCAGATAGCTTGTACTGCTAAAACAAAGGATACCTATTCCAATAAGCCTATCTTAGGACGTCACAGCTTTCCACGCGGAAGTGACGGCGATTCACCACTGCATTGAAGAAATTAAAAGACAAGAACGGACATATACCGTTCAGATGCCATCTTCACAGATAGCCATGCTACACTGAAGGCACTCGATTCCATAGAGGTCAACTCTAAGCTATAGTAAATTTTATACCCATTTAGAATAAGACCATCTTTATTTATTATTAATAAATCGGTTGAAACAAAAAATTACCAACAAAAATGAACGTCGTAACTAATTTATTAGATGTCACGTTTTTGAAGTTACGTCAAATTTTGATTTCATGTTAGTGTCATAACGCAAAATAAGATATAAAAATGCGATATTCTGATGAATCCAAAAAACTTAAGCTTAATGTAGTAAACTATTTTCAAAACGATTTAGGATCTCGATTTAAGGCAATTCAAAAAGCGTCCGAAGCACTAAAAGTTCCAGAAAGCACATTATATAATCTTGAAAAACCAAACAGAGCTACAGATTTCGAATTTAGAAGAAACATGTCTGCATGCGTTTCCCGGAGCAAAACCCGAATTACAAAAAATACCCTGCATTGTTTGAGGGAAGTAATTTATAAAATGTATGCGCGAAAGGATAAAATCACAGTAGAAACTATTTTACGGCAATTTATCGAAGAGTCTCCAGAAACTAAGATTTCCAAAGGTTCGTTATATTTGGGAATTAAAAAAATGGGTTTTCATTTCAAAAAACAGGATGGAAGAAAACATTTATTGGAAATGCCTGCAGTCAGATTAAAAAGAATATTATTTTTGAACAAATGCCATGCTGCTAAAAGCGAAAAGCTCTTTACACCTGTTTTTCTGGATGAGACATGGGTTTTTAGTAAAAGCGGGGACAGAAGAATGTGGCAAGATGGTACTAAACACAGTGATTTAAAAATAACTGGAAGTGGGACACGATATGTAATTGTTCATGCCGGTAATAAAAAAGGTTTTGTGGCAAATGCATCGCTTATTTTTAAATGCAATAAAAAAACAGGCGATTCTACCATGATAACATGAACACCGAAAATTTTGAAAATTGGTTTAAACAGCAACTAATTGTAAACTTGGAAGAACCATCGTTAATTATAATGGATAACGCAACGTATCACAGTCGCCTGGATGAAGAAATCCCAAGAAAAAGTTGGAGTAAAACACGCATGTTAGAATGGCTCAAAAAAAAGAATATTCCTTTTCCAGATCACATTTTAAAGGATGCTGTTTGGAATATAATTGAAAAGCAAGTTTTGCCAGAAAAAAATTATCATTTAGACAAATACGCTGCCGAGCATAGTCATTGTGTTCTCAGGCTACCACCCTATCATTGCCATTTTAATGCCATCGAAATGGTATGGTCAGAAACTAAAAGGCATTATGACCAAGCTATTACGAAAACTGCAAGGTCACCTACTGAAGTCTTAAAAGTATGGAATGACGTTGTAAAAAATGTACCGGAGCAACACTGGCAGAATTACATAAATCATACAGAGAAAATTATTTCTGAAGCATGGGAAGTAGAAAACAAACTGGACCTACTAAACATCGAACCTATGGTGATCTCTGTATCCAATGAATCCGATGATGAACTATCACTTTCCGAAAGTTATTCTGATTTAGAAACTAATTAAACTTTGCCTTGAAGATCACGTTGTCATTTTTTTTAAATCTAGAATTTGTACTTAATCGAACTCTGAATTGCCATATTTTTTTAAGAAAACTATGTATCTAGTTAATAAAACAATGTTTTTAAAATGAGTGCGCTTCTTTTATATTCTTTTATTATGTCAACATCTTTAGAATTTTATGAATTTCATAAAATTAATTTGTATTATTACAAACCGCCACTGATAATATGAAATTTCAAGTCACTACGCCAATGCAATAAGAAATATGTCAAGCATTTGACATGACAAAGGTCATAACCTAATTTTTTTCATGCGGGTTCAGATGGTTCAAGAAGCCGCATACGTTAAGTTACTAAAACGGCTGGTACCTCTAAATAGGTATTAATTTTACTATAGTATGGGATTGCATAGGTGCCTTAAACGCACTTGGGGACCATTGCAAGGTCATGGTAGCCTGGGTACCAGGGCACGAGGGTAATAAGGGCAACGAATTGGCCGATGAAACGGTCAGACAAGGCTCATCAATGCCATTCATTGGACCGGAACCCTTGTGTGGTGTCGCAAAGTCGACTATAGATATAGCCACAAGGATGTGGGTGGCACAGAAATCTCTACAATGATGGGTAATCTCTCGAGGACAGAGAGAGTGTGTTGCAGGTGGTTTTATCGAATCAGAAGCAAATGCTCCTACACATTATATACTGATCGTAGTTTTAAAATAATGTGTTTTCAGACCGTCGTTTCAACACAGATATTTTCAAAAGCATGACCGTTAAGTCATTTGAACACAATTTTTGTATGGAGATATAGTTAAAATCACATCGTATACCGTTGCATTGTTATTCTTATGATTACTAGAATTAGACGTTGAATGAAAGCTTGTAATTTGATATGAAATGTCTAGTGTCACTTTCTTATCACAACTTTTATTAAAAAGATTCAGCAAACTCAATCTAAATGAGGCATGTTTATTAGACCATAGAATAAACAACTATGGAGAGTTGGAGGAGGACTGTAAGAAGATAAGTCTTTTAGATTGTGAAACTTTTAATTAGCAAATAGTAAATTTCTAAATCAATAGTTCCAAAGCTTTCTACTTCACAAAATAATATTTGGAAAAATATACATTGATTACAACATAAAACAGTTTGTATTTAATTTCTTAAAAACCATGCTTATTACATTTCAAGACAAAAAAAAAAGATGAGGTGATAAAAAAGCTTGCTTTCTCCGTAACATTCGCCATCCTACTTCTGATTTAATCACAGTTTCATGCAATTGGAGAGCATAATTTAAAATATTTTCAACGCTACACTCCAAAAAAGAACATTTCATTTTACGTTAATTTGAGAAAAACAAAATATTTTGTTCAAGACCCTGCTATCTCTTACATTTTTATTAACTGGTAATTAAAATTAAAATTATTTTATTTTAATGGTACATAGTCAGATTCTGAATAAAATTTGGCATGACGACATCCACTAAGAATCACTGAAATAATTACATAGGATACCTAAAGAAATCACTTAATTTTACATTACATGTGCGATTCTCTTTATTTTAGTAAAAATATCGACCCACCATCTTAACTCAAACCCCGCGGGTCGTTACGCTTTTGTAAACATTTGTGGACGCAGAGAAAGACGTATAAGTAGTTTACTGACTAAAAATAAGGATAGTTTGGAAGAATACACACTTGGTAGTAAAAGAGGATCGAAAGAAAATATCATAGGTATACAGAAGTTAAAATATATATGGAGCAGAAAAAATGTTTTAATTCAATTTATTTGTTAATACATATAGTGAACGAATTCTCCAGATACTTTATATTTGTTCATATGATTAGATGTATTTATTTAGGATTTAATTTGATGTATCACAAGGTAGGAATAGTCGTTTATTTTCTAAAAGGTATAGTGGATAGTGAGTACTTAGAAAATTTCCCAAATTTACGTAAATTGATATCAATGCACTAAATACTAACAATAGTACCAAAAATATATACAAGAAGAGCATAATGACTTGAATGATAAATTAATTGTACACTATTAAACTTATGAACCTAACCAGCGTTTTTTAAATATTATAATTAAGTTTTAATAAATGAATTCAACACAAGAAAAAAAGACTAATTTTGTCAATCTTATCTTGCAGTTAAGGTAATCATTTTTAATCATTTGGTTTATGAAAATACCAACGTTCGAATTGTTATTTTATTTAAAGAAATAATAAGTTTGATTGTGTACACCAAAAAATCAAAACAGTTGTAGACTTACTCGAGCCATCTCCAAGGCTCTGTGTCCGGGCTTGTGATAGGCGTGGGAAACTAAGTAAACTCTGATTAGCATATTTTGCGCAAAAACGTTGGTTATTTTTTTAAAACATCATTGTTGGCAGATTATCAACAACTTAGTTCACCGATTATAGATCTACTGATTAGCCAGGTATTTTCGGCACGGCTGCTTAGACCACTTCCAAACAAGATTCTCTCCAAAAGATTTTATAAGCATTGAAGTATTCCATGCAATAATTTCCACAAATTACAATTTAAAACCCTCTTGATATAACCATCACTTGTAGAAACACATATTTTATTGTGGAATAGACTTTTTCGTTATTTCCGAAATGTCTTGCTGCGGCAAACCCCATTTTTGACGCTTCTTACAATCTTTCGAATCCGAAACAAATCAGGTCTTGTATAAGACGCCTTTTACAATGAGACACAAAACACCACTTGCGAGTCGGCATATTTGTTTCAAGTGCACAAACAATAGATTAAAACATTTAACGTTTGTGCATGCATAACGTAACTCAGTCACGGCAGCGGGCAGCTGACGTCATAACGCTAACCTTCTCACAAAGTACCGTTTTCCTAGCCTCACTTCAATCACGTCATCATTTTTCTTCCTTTTCCGTTGGTATAGTATATTACACTACAAGGGCAGGAATCTCAACTTAATGCCCCTGTAGTGTATACTATTTTTCTTACTACCTCGGTGCCGTGCCGGTTTTATAATATGGAGTTGGAAGTCAGTTAAAAGTTAACCTTTAGTCAACAGCTAAACTAACAACCTAACCTTCTAAACTTTTGACAGTTGAAACCAAGCGTTCTAATTGGTTGTTGTTTGACGTACAGGTTGTCCAACATTGGTGCGTCACTG
The DNA here is from genome assembly GCA_947563755.1 of Lochmaea crataegi. Lineage (NCBI taxonomy): Eukaryota > Metazoa > Arthropoda > Insecta > Coleoptera > Chrysomelidae > Lochmaea > Lochmaea crataegi. Next base: position 63,015,371 of record OX387424.1, read on the forward strand.
TCATTTGCCAGTTAATTAAATGATACCGAATTAAAGTTTTGTATATTTCTGCCAACAATCTTATTATTTACAAAAAATAAGCAAAGCGTGTGCTTTATAACACATGTGAATATCAACATTTTTTAGCATTATATTGTTACAATAAGCAAATAAAAAGGAAATATTTACCTCTGCTTGTAAGTCTGCTACTTTATCTTGAAGTTCTCTAACTTTATCACTGGCGTCGACAGAATGAATTCTCAGTTCTCCTTCTGTAGCTATTTCTTGACTCTATAACAAACAACAGTAGACTATGTTGACAAATTTCTCCACCTAATGAATCAACTCACTAAAAATCTGGTACATACAAAGAATGATATTCATAGTGTCCAAACATTTGACATTACCTGTGGAGAAATAAAATCCACAACCCGAAGCAGAATTCACTTACTTTAAGTTCTAGTTGTCCAATTTGTTGCATCAACGTAGCAACAGCTTGAGTTTTTTCGGCATCACTTATTTTCGCTCTCATCAATTCGTCTTTCATCTGACTTTCAAGGTCGGAGTATCGTCGTTGTTCTTCCAAAAGACGAGCCGCGGCTTCTTTATTTTTTGCTTCGGCACCTTCTAATAGTTCTATCTGCTTTTTAATTTCATCGTCTTGTCTTCGTAATTGATTAGTGCTCACTTGAACTTGTGTTTCCAATTCCATCACCTAAAAATTTATGCAAACTTAATAACATTATGTTCGCATCAAAATATTAACAGAACATAAAATGCGGTGAGTGGTTTTGACTGCTTGGCTCTCCTACACTTACACTCACCTGTGAGGGCCATGGGGAGTAGGTAGTTTCCACCTGTCATTTATACGCTCCTGGTTGAACGAAAAAGAATTGGTGAAATTCAGCAGATAGTACAACAAGCCGTAAACGAACTCTGGCGGTAGAAAATTGAAGGACATATAATTCTAATCTTACCTTCAAGCGAAGTTCTTTTACTTCTGTCAACGTTTCCATTTCTCGTATTTTGGTCGTCATCAATTCTTCTTCTAGTTTTTGCGTTTCATTGTGTCCTAATTTACCAAATAAAAGTTTTTTAGGGGTGCTTAAAGGATCTGGTGGTGGCGGAGGATCCTGTTTATGATCCTATAAAGAAATTTTAAAGAAATAAATTCACAACAAGACTATTTTATATGAATTGAAAAGAATGTTGAAAATGTCTTAATACCTGCAAATGTTTTTGCCACTGATCACTCAATTCAGAAACCCGATGTCTCACATCTTTCAACGAAAGGTTCGCTTCGGCTTCCCTTAATTTCACAGCAATTAATTCTTCCTGTAGATGTGCCACGTTATTATCGGGAGTAGTTTCTCTTAGAGTTTTCTTGTCCTCTTCTAATTCGTGAATTCTGGAACGAAGATCACGAATAACGGCATCGTTTTCTGCTTCCCTTAACCTAACTTTCACCAATTCCTCTTGAAGACATTCAATCATCTCTTCGCGCTGAAGAAGCTGTTCCTGTTTTAGAGTGATCTCCTCCATAGAAGATTGACGTGAAGTATGCTGCAAAAAGTACAGTTAGACAAGTTTAAATTCAACATTTTTACTTACAGTTTCCTCCATCATTAACGACAACGCTCTAATTCTTTCATTGGCTAACGCAAGATGATGAGTAGTTTCCAAATGAGTGTGTCTCAAAGCGTCAAGTTCTCTTTGAACCACAAAGGTGGTTTCTTCTTCTTCGGCTCTGCTTACTTGGCCTTTTACCAGTCTATCGGCTAGTGCTTTACTTTCTTCTTCCAACATTTCGCAACGGTGTCTCAGTTGTTTGTTTTCTTGACGTAATCTCTGTAAATATTGGATCACAGTTATTTTTTATTAACCTTTTTTGACAATTTATTTATATAGAAGCACCGGAAATTAATTATGTCATATAGTCGACAGAAGCAAACAAGAGCCCGGTGGGCGTGTCCATATCGCTGTAGTTGTATTTTTGTAGTAACAATCGATATTTTGAATCGAAAACCTATTATCGAAATCATATTTGTCAAATGTGAAAAGATATTATGAAGCAAATAATTACGTATAAAAAATTTAAAAGCAAAGATTTTAAATGACAGCTGACATCAAATAGAATGCAGTCCAGTGTTGCCCATGCAAAAATAATCCGAATTTATAATGCAAATTTTCAGAATTTGTCAAAATTACCAAAAGGACACCGTGTTGTCTGAATAAAAGTCTTCGACCCCAATCAATATTAAAAATCCCCCAATACAATAGCCGTTTTATATATCTGCAAGACACTCGGAAAGTTATTTCAGCGAAATTGTCTGAAAATCGGATAACTCCTCACATTGACAACACTGATGCAGCCACTAAAATTTATAAAATCATTCGGTCATATTATTTCGATTAGGTTTACAATTACTAATATACAATCGTTAACATTGGCTCCTGATTGGCTGGTTGCGATGACCTTTGTTTTAGTTCGCATATTTTCTGGGGCTCTTGTATGCTTCTGTCGACTGAAGTAAATATTCTATGAGAAACTACAGCTCACATTACTCTTTGAAGAGGTCTTACTTGGGCTCAGGTTTTGGGACAGAGTTCCCAATAAGTGAATTTGGAAAAAACAAATTTGACAAAACAAAAACCTATTATCGAAAAGATATGTGTCAAATGTCAAAAGATATTATGAAGCACAAAATTACGTATAAAAATATAGAGTTCCCAGAGTTCCCAATAAGTGAATTTGGAAAAAACAAATTTGACAAAACAAAAACCTATTATCGAAAAGATATGTGTCAAATGTCAAAAGATATTATGAAGCACAAAATTACGTATAAAAATATAGAGTTCCCAGAGTTCCCAATAAGTGAATTTGGAAAAAACAAATTTGACAACAAGGAAAATATCTTAAGAATACTTCAATAAAGGTAATGGAGTAACATCCGGAAAATTTGGGGGAAAAATTATTAAATTAATTGTCTTTAGCTAGACCTAAATCTAAATTGGAAGATATCCATATTGGAAAAAGCTGCAGATTATTACCTTCAATTCAGCCATTTCTTCTTGTTCTTTAGTTTTGATAACTATATATTCCTTTTCCAATTTCTTCATCTTCTTTGCGTTATATTTCATTTCGTAAGCAGTTTGCATCAATGCCTCAGGATCAGCTTCGGCATGAGCTGGAAGCTCTTTCTGGAAATACTGTAAAGAAAAAAGTATTAAAAAAACCATCTTAATAGCCTTCACTAAAAAAAGACAACTCGACCTCAACTTGATGGGAGTGAGGTTGCATGGAGACAAGAAGTCAAATATCTAGGTTTGACTGTAGACAGTAAACTCCTGTGGAACAAACACGAAAAGGAGATTATGTACAAAGCAAAAATGGTTCTAATGGTGTGCAGGAACCTGGCGGGGAGAAATTGGGGTTGTAGCCCAAAAATCCTGAGCTGGATGTACACTGCCATAGTGAGACCAATTATCACTTATGGAGCCATTGTGTGGAGTAGTAGAAGTAGCCTATTGACGACGAGAGAAGACCTCTCCAAAATTCAACGACTGTACGCCTGTATAAGCATTAAAGGAGCAATGAGAACGTGCCCAACAACGGCCATGGAAGTGATTCTCAACGTCACTCCACTACTTATGGTGGTGGAAAGTGTTGCAGAAAGAACAAATACAGACTAAGTAGAGAGGGAATCTCCTCGCTTCTTAGAAATCAGAAAACCTGGGACATGGCACAAGAAGGTACGATGGAAAAAGTATAACTTTTCAAAGAAATTCTTTACGAAATTAAGCAACAAGAAGGAATGGGATCCAAATACCATTACCAGACTTAGAAAGAATGCCATTAAATGGTACACATTCGGATCAAAAGCAATAGAAGAAACTGGGATAGGAGTGTACGGACCAGGAACCAAACACTCCGAAAGCTTGGGGATAATGCCATATGAAAGTGTACCCAGTTCAATATTAATAAAGGATATAGAAGGCAAAGGTTCCAAAATGCCTAGGGAAACTCAATGAACTAGGCGAGAACAATATAGTCACCTTACTGTGGATTTCAGGACACACTGGAATAGAAGGAAATGAAATAGCAGATGAACTAGCAAAGAGGGGATCTTAACACCCTTTTGTGGGTGGAACCCTTTTGTGGTATCAGCTCCAATGTAATATTGAATTTCTAAAAGCTAAAAAAAAAGAAATCTGACCATTGGAGTAGATCTAGAAGGGCTTAGACAATAAAATATACAACATGTCGAGATCAAATGAATGTCTAAGACAGAGTAAAACTGCACTAAGAGTTTTAATAGGGATCCTAAGGAGACATTGTCGCCCGAATGGACACTTGAAAAAGCTCAAAATAGTGGAGGAAGAAGAATGTAGATTCTGTGGTATGGAAGAAGAAACCTCCATCCACATACTTGCCTACTGCACAGCTGTCCCACTGGAGATATACCCGTAGGACTAGAGCGCCCAAAGGAGGATTTGTGCAAGAAGGACCTAGTGAAAAGACTGAAGGGCCTGATAAGGACTGCTGGTCTCTTCACATAAACGGTACAACCAAGAGCACAAAAAGTCTAAAGGCTGAGATGCCGAGGATTCGAAGCCCCTAACTGGTGGTGCCGAATAAATCAATCAACTATCCAGGATATTCACAAATATTGTAAGAAAATTGGTAAGTGGTAGGCTTAGAACGAAGGTAAAATATCAAATATTGGACTTGGTCTAGGTTTCTAGTTCTAGAATGAAAGTACCAACAAGAGGGAGGAGAATTTTTTTTACTTACAGTATTACATTGAACAAAGGAAAAGTCTATAGTTAATCCATCAACTGACAGCTCGCATTAATTTCTTAATCTGGTTTTATGAAAGAATTCCTGATTAAATGTGAATAAAGTAGAAAATCTATTGGCTTTTACTCTGTCTGAATTGATATCCCATCACGGGTCATTTACTTTTACTTACATTTAATATAGTTGTTATCATCTCAATATACACAATTAAAATGATTTCTAAAATGTTAATGTTAATATGCTTATCTCGGTAGAATATCTTATCACTTGATATTAAGCAACTGCAAAGTACATTACGGTGAAATCATCTCAGTAGTAAATAATGTCAATATTGTTTGTGTTGTGTGAATACAGCACGAGAAGCAAATCCTTGAACTAAACAAATCATGTCCTGTTCCTTTAAAAGTTATAATTGAGTTTGTAGTTTTTGTGCATCAATTTAATATAACACGCTGTATTGTATAAATACAATTGTAAGCAAAAATAACGGTAACATCACGAAGAGACTATCATTCAATGCAGTGCTAGACTTTACCCGTAAAGCGATGGAGTCTTAAGATTTTTTATGAGACTAAATTCTATTATGTATTTCTCCTACACAACTAAAGAGTAAAATAATAACAAACACACACAGAACAATCAAACAGATTCCAATGTCTACGCAATCATATACCACCATTCAGCAGATAAGGGGATGATATCAGACAAGATTATCCCTAATATGTAAGCATAGTAGACTGTTGTTGGACTTCATAAGTCACAGTATGCTGGGAAAGACATTTGGCATAATGCCTCCATCAGTAAACTTGCCCTAGACTGTCCTAATAGGGCAAGTCCAAATAATTGTTTATCCTCAGGGCGACTGTCATTAGTGTCAACTTGTTATTTGTTGGACATGCCCTATTTCCAAATAAAGATGTATCAATAGTCGCAGCAAACCTAAAATGTAAAAATTAACAAACCTTCAACATTCCTTCCATATCTAGAGACATGAGTTCTTCTTTTCCTAACGTCAACATGGCCATAGCAACTTTGAAGATAATCTCCATTCCTTCAGATAGAAAAACATCCATAATTCTGCACGCCAAAGGTAAAGTTAGTGCGGTTGTGAAGAGAGTAAGGAACCAACTGGAAGCGTACATGGAAGTGTGGAAATTTTGCGATTGAAAATGTTGATTCAAATCTGGTAGGTATTCGGCTACGAGATTTTCTAATTGGTACATGCACAGTCCCAATTCGGCCATGCTAGGTTTGAACATGTCTCGCATTCTATAATCTTCCATTATTCGGACAAGAACTGCAAATGCTTCTTCTTCTGGCATCTATAAAAAAAATACTAAATATACATACTTAAGAAGAAAAATGGTATAGTTATATTCGAAATATACCGTTGATTTGTGACTCCAATAAATTCCCAATTATTACTTAGGTTAAAATAGTAGCCTGGGTACCAGGGCACGAGGGTCACAAAGGCAACGAATTGGCGGATGAAACGGCCAGACAAGGCTCATCAATGCCACCAGCCACCAGCCACCAGCAAGAAATTACACGAAAGATTCAGTCTCGAGGTTAATTAGCTTTTTAAAAAGAGTCGTGCTGGAGAATGTAATCTAGATTCAGAGGACCACAATAGATCTGAAAAGGTCGCAGTGGAATAGGTCGATTAGCCACCTCATCAAATCTAATCTAGGTTAAGTAGGATGATCGTTCCTACACGATGATAATCAAGTGGATAGGTTATTTATGGCAGTAAAAGCCAACGATTTATTTTGAAGTATACTATATCTCATATTGTGGGCAAATGCGGCTCTTCGTTGAGTCAAGTGCTCAAAAAGTTTTCTTCTATGATTGAATTTTGGAAATTCGTGCCTGAATCCAAATATCCAAACTTAGAGAAAGCTATGCTTGTCGTCTATTTTCGATTATTGGTACAGCATATTGTTGTGAATCTTTATACTCCACCATGAAGTTCATGAAGTCGAAACATCGTTCACAGTTGATCAATCAACATCTTACAGAATTACTGCGGACAGATTTAACTAATTTAAAACCAAATTTTAAAAATTTGGTCAAAGATTGTCGTTAGATGCTATTATACTTTATTTATATTAGTAAATATGTTATAATAATTATATTTGATTTTTATTGTAGTTAAAGTTTATTACTAAAATTTTGAAATAATTATTTTTTTTTTCAAAATAAAAAACCTGATTGCGGCTCTCTTTGGCCCCATGTGTGCCCACCCCTGATCTATTAGGAAAAAATAATATAAAATCAGTTGTAGTACTTAATGAAATGAAATTAATTTCTAAAAATAGTAATTAATAAAGTTTTTATTTGGTAATTTACTATTTTTATGATCGTTAAATAAAATTATAAAAATAAATGTTCACAAAACCTTGAAAATGACATTTAAATGATTCAAAAATAGTTTTACAATCACTAAAATGAAATAATTATTGCATTTGCATCGATTATTCGGTACATGAGTATACAATATGTATAGGTTGCTATTTTTAGGTATTATAGAGAAAGTTCTGACAATTACGTAGAAGCACAAATGAACACTTATTAATTAAGTCAAATCAAAAGTTATTGTTTAATTATATAGCCCAGCTTTACAAATTTAAACTGCATTGTCAATAGAACATAAATTACTAGCAAATACATCAAGTGGTTTTATTGTTACATAGGTTTAAAAATTTTACTATATACAGGGTGAGGCAGATAAACCGTCAATTAGATAGATCTCAAGAACTGTAAAAAATTAGACAAGATAAACAGATAAACAGGGTGTACCAAAAACTTGGGAGATAATTGAGGAACCAAAAGAATTAAAAATTTATAAAATAAAATGTACAAACTCTAGTTACGCACATAAACAATCCATTCCATTATAACCGGGCGATTCCCTTTCCTAATTGGTTCATAACTGTATCAAGACAGCTGTCAAACATAATCCACATGGACGATTTCCTATAATTTTGCCGCTGTTGTGGAATGTGATTTATGGTCCATACAATTTTCCTTTGTTGGATATAAAGGTATTATTTTGGGTCCTGTTATAAAAGCGTGTTTTTTTTGTTTTTTAAACTATTATTTGTAAAGTTATAAATAATTTATTTTACCACCCTGTACCTATATACCTAAGTAAAACAATATATTCAGAAGAATGCTATTGAACACAGATATTCGCAAATAAAAACCTTCAATAACAAAAAACGCGTTATAAAACTAAGAAGGAATCTTATCTCATATTCCTTACAGTATGACACACTCGCGCAATCTTAAAAACATACGAAATTAAAGTGGGTAAACTGGTCGTGATAAAATGTCTAAAAACGATTACTGAGTCACTCACCTGCATAAGAAGCAAACCCACTATGAAGCCAGTACCTTGACAATATCCAACCTCTCGATCGTGTAAAGAATAAGCTTTGATGACATTGAAAAGAGATTCTTGGCCTAATCCGTCTTTTTCCTTGAAAAATTCATGTTCCGGATAGGTTCTAGCTATATCTCTTCTTATTACTTTTTCGCAAGGCGATTTTGTCTGAAAATTTAATGAATGATTAGAAGAAAATAAATCATTCGATATATACAGGGAGTTTCAAAAAAAAGGAGCCCCGTTGATAGGAATATTAGAACACTGAAAAATAAGTGAGATATAGGGATTTCAAATTAAGATTGTAGCGTTACCGGCGGCGGATAGATGAAGTACTTTCTAACACATTGATTTATAACCTTACTTTTTCTTCCATATCCATTTCATTGTTTAATTTGTTTATTTCGTATTTAGAGTATTTGAAGCGTGGTTTAGGCCCTTTGAACGTTGTTAAAACTGCGATTCGGATGACTTTTGCCTTTTATTATGTTCATTTAGATATCATCATAATTATTGGTGTAAGGATTAGTGTTAAGGTGTTAATAGTTACAGTGTTAGAACAAAGCTAGTGATAAAATACTTTAATTTAAGTTTATTGGAATTTCTGGGGTATGTTGAAGCGACCAAAAGTTCTCGGTGTGTAGTAGAAGATGAAGAGCTCCTCAATACATACCATATAATATTATATGGAAAAACTGAATGAAACTCTTCAGTGACAATAGTGTGTGCTCTCTGTCTCCTTACAAGCGCTCGGCAATCCGATCCTCATCAAGTGAGTGGAGAACTCAAAATTATAGACGGGTACATTAAAATTATGCAAATGTTTTGTTCTTGCAAAGCAGGAGCTAGTTTTTAGAAAAAAATTGTCAGAGTTGGAGCAAGTCTCCAAAACTGAGTTGAAATGATCCTGGTCATTGACAATTTCTTAACTCTAAATTATAACGAACAACAAGTAAAATATAACAATAACAAATGATAAAAGAAGATCAAATAAAAACGGTTTAAAGAAAGGCACTATAATAAAAATCAATGGTAAACGATACGAAAGTGTGGTTAGAAAACAATGTGGCAGAAACTAGTTTACATTAGAGCCACCAGAGTGCGTATCGCTTCCCTTCAAAAGCCAATAGTGAAAAATTTTCTGTATTCAAGATAAAGGAGTTTCTTATACACATTTTCGACGATGAATTCGTAACTACTGGCAACATTTTAATGAAATTTTGTATGAATATGTTTTAGAAGCTGACAAATCCCATAAATTTTAAATTATCCTCATTAGATATGCAAATATTGAATTCTACCCTGTTATAGAAGAGTTAGGGACAGCTGTGGCTGTGCACCCAAGGATTGCCATTTGGTTAATTTCCTCAATGTATCGCGGTTCCGATCATTGTGGAAATTAAGATGCAGGAAAAAACCACAGAAAACCTGCATCCATCATCCCGTATGGGATTGGGAAAGGTGTTTGTTTGTTTGTGTTCCATAATGTAGATACTTCAGGTACTGAAAAGTACCTAAAGTGTGTGTGTGTTGCACTGAAAAGTGCGTTTTTTGTTTGTGTGGTTGCGCCTCGCAAACGGGAAAACCTTTGTTGCTTTTTCGTGAACTTTCCGTTTAGTTTTTCTTGATTTCGGTGCACTTCTTCGTTGGAATTTCGCTGATTCGGCGCGTGGTGGTGAGGTGAGGGTGTATTTTTGTTTGTCCGAGGTTAGATTGGCGAGAAATTAAAGTATGCCTTGTTACCCTGTCCTTGAACAGAGCAGTTGTGGTTATAATGACGGTATGAGGTTCGAGTAGTTTTAAACGTAACCTTTTTGAGGTCAAAATAAAACTAATCTGTACGAAACGTGTAACTAGTACCCTCTATGAGAGGCAAAACAAAATCCCTTTTTTAAACACCCTGTACAAGAATAATTATTTTAGGGACTACTAATTAGCGTAGTAAATATGTAATTACGCCGAGATCACTCTACCACAAATATTGTGATGAGGTGGCCGTTGAGCGAATTAAGTCAATCGGGAAATTTTCATTAGTTTAAATTGGCGGAAATTAAATTTTGAAACCGAGATATCTTGGTCGCAGAAAAGATTTAGCTATTTCATGATTTAATTATTAAACATTTTTATCATCAAAAATGGTTCAACTTATTATTAAAAAAGAAATATTCTGCTTGTATTTTTGAAGTGAAACTGCAAGGGAACAATACAATGCAAGACGAAAGTTGTTTTGTTCGAAGGAATGGGCAGTTGAGACCCAGAGACCCAGCTAATTAATTTTTGCAATGCCTTGTTATTGATGGTTTTAAAGAACACCATTTTGCGGGAGAGCAGATCATTACGCTATCTAGCGGTACGTGTCTGAAGTAGATTAAGTAGGCCTCGTGGAAAAGTATAGTTTGGCAAACTCATCTGAAGCTGTGAAAGGAATGCGGCCGAAAACATTCGATATTTCCACGTTTAACTATAAAAAAAGCTGAAGTATGTAGTGATAATAATCAGAAACTGGACTTTTGATTATCAACAATATATCAATAATGATTAAACGTTAGTACTTTAATGTGCTTGTTTTATAGGATTTTGTCTATTAACATTATTTTTTCAATTTTTGAGTATTAAAAGGTAAACACTTTTCTAAATTATATGTTATGGGGTTCCTTAGGCCCGTTTCACAAAGGACCACTGTAGGTACCCAAGAAGCGCAAGCAAAAAAATCAAAATATTGATGAAAAGCTGATGGAATTTCTAAACAATTCGAAAAAATTGAAGACAATGGCAATCGGGCATTTCTTGAATCTTTGTTGTCAACATTAGACACCTTCGATGAAGCAAAATGTCCCCACTATTGCACAAATACCTATGTAATGCCAAAGATAATTCCCACATTCAAAATTGTATCGACCGACAAAGTGTTTCATATCAGCATATAAATCTTTTCAGGAGTCATTTCTAATTCCAGCTTGGGTAATTACCCACAATAGTTTACTATGTCTAATTCCGCTTCTGGGCATTATGATTTTAAATTTTTTTTAAAATCATTTTCTATCTTGTGGTGCAGTTCGTCAAAAGAAGTAATTGATATTCTAAAGTACATAAAGAATTTACGTGGATCTTCTCGCAAATTTGAAAAAAGGGTGACGAAAACACCTTTTATTGGTCTTTGTAAACATAAAGGATGGGCCCAAATCCTCCTGGAATTTGTTTCTTCTTTTGCCTTTCTATTAACCTTTTTACACACAAAGCGACAACAACGCGATGCTCTGTATTTCTCAAATACATTTTGACGACTGATGATACGCGTAATGTGAAAACATTATTTTCGACCGATGATCGGTGACGACCGATCATCAGCACTGATCATCGGTTCTTTGTGAAACGGCCTTAAGCCCGGCAACGTCGTGCGAAAATCATATTACCGCGTACTCCGAACGGACAGAAGATTTACCGAACAGCCCGCTGCTATGCAACCACCTGACTTGCTATTGGCAAGCGCGTGCGTGTGTCCTTCCCTCTCACTTCGACTATTGACTGATATTGATTATCCAGTGGCGTTGGTATTGTCAGTGTATTTTCAGTTTTATTTGGCATCTTGAACTTTTGTATTTTCTGTTTAGTATTAATGAACGTTTTGGTGATTTTGAATAATGTAGCGTTTTGTGTTTGTTCACTTTTCAAAAATGAATCAATATACTCGTGGAAAGACACTTCATAGCCAAACTAAGAGGTGATTGCTGATGTATAGGTAAGTAAAGTAGTAAGCCACTGGGCACGTTTATGACAGATCTCGGCCATGTTTCCTCGCCCCCTACCGATGCCGCGTAGCGTCAGGTAGGTTTACCAAACTATACTAAGTAGAACAGAAGAGTTTCGTCATAATTTGGATTTATTTTTTGTGCGACTTTCTGAATTATGAGACTGGCAAACATTTTATATTGCTTGGGATCATTAAAATCAGTATGAAAATTTAGACGATCAGAGTTTTCTACAATCAGTTTGGATTTACACAAGGCACAATTCTAGGGTGAAATGTAGTTACTTTTCTGTTACCAACCAACTGAATGTCCCTAAACAAAATGACTATCAGCTGAGTGTGATGATCCTGCTGTTATTCTATACCCAGTTTCCAAAAGCAAGGCAGTAACAGCTTTGATAATCGGCAGTGTTGCCAAGCTTCTGTCACTTGTCCCAATTTATTGCAAATAGTATTGCTTCTTGTCTTGTCAAACGGCCTTTAGGCAGCGATTCGATAATCAATAAGGAGACGAGAATTGATAATGGAATATTAAGAAAGCGTTTTAAATTTCCTGTAATTTATTTTAAGCCTACCAGTAAAAGCAGTTAGTAAAAAATAATATTGCATATTTCAACCACACAAAATGCAATTGCTATGTTATCCATATCAGTACTGATAATAATGTTTATTTTTTTTCGCCTATAATTATAATATATTTATAGAACTAAATAGTCTCGTCAAAAGCAAAAATCACTTATTATACAGGAGGAGAAACTAAATAATTACTTACTTTTATGTATTCAGCATATAATTTCTTTTCGGTAGAATCGGTGGCTTTACATAAGAGCTGCCATGTTATGGGTCTAAAATGTAAGGGTATTCCTCTACGGACCAATTCTCTTATTTGTGCGTTCTGTTTTTTCCAGTTATTCTCCCAATCGTTAACTATATGTCCCCAAGTGACCCACAAGTCCTCTTCGCCCCCATCTTCGGGTCGTTCTTGAGTCGAACTCGTTCCTAAATATAAATAATTTAATACAATGATAAATGTTTACATTTTTTTTTGTACATGGCACACGTACAAGATTTTTCGACTCAAAATTAATTAGTTGCTTTTTACCTTGAGTTTCCTCAATATTCTGTCAAAAAAGACAATATTTTTACATAGAACAAGAAGAGAGTAGAAAAAAACCACCAAGTGAACAGAGTGTCCTAGGAGTTCGTGCCAAAAACTCCTAAATACCACACCAATGAAGTAAGGTTTGTATAAAATAAATTGCAAACTTTTAAAATCCTACTAACTTACAGGCTTATAGTCAAGCAGCCATTAAAGCACTGAGCTCTTGTGTAATCAGTTTCAAAATAGTGTGGGAATGCCTAGGCAAACTTTAAATATTTTCGATTGTCACAAAAAGGAAAATATTCAGCAATCTGATAATGCAATCATAATAGAGTGTGGCAGGAAGAGTTTTCATCGAAACGCGCGTGAGATAGAGTAAAGTGTTGGTGTAGTGGTAGTGTAAACAGTGTTCAGTTTCAATTAAGTTCCATGAAAAACCTCAATACATTTCATTTAAAAAAGTGATATGAGTAGATTCCACAAAGTAAGGGTGCAAACAGTAAATTCCTCAGTACATTGATTATTATATAGTTTTTTGTACTTTACCTGATGTTAGAGAGATCTGTGACGTATCCGAGCTTTTTCTCGAATGTCCTGACGTTGCCGACGCCCCGCTCAACGAATTGAGCGATTTGGCGTCAGACTCGAAGAGTCTGTTAGCCTCTTCCAGTTTTGCTAGTAGCTCCAGTTCGGAGCCGGTTGCGCGATTATTGTTAGTTTCGATAGCAGCTACAGCTGCGATTATGTGGTTAGTAGGTCCCCCGGAAGGTGGCGATAAGCTGTCGTCCTGTAGCCTCATGGCTGCGGGCGGCATAGCCGAATAGTAGCCGCCATCGGCATCTAATGATACCAGGCAACTTAACGAAACGCCACTGAAAGAGAAAACCAAATATTAGTAACAAAATTTCAAAATATGGACCTTAAAGACATTTACTAATTTTCTTAATAACATTTTTTGATATCTTTTAAAATAACCCATATACCGAACTTTGTCATAAGATTGTAGTCTATAAAGTGAATAAAAAACCAAAATATTTATAATGCATGGTGCTACATTTTGACACCAGTTGATACCTCCTTTTTTAGTTGCTGCGTCCTACAGGGTGTTTCGCAAAATTCGCATAAAAAACATCTTCACATTTATGTACCCCGTATATATTCACTGTTCAAAAATAAATTTAATTTTTAAAAATAAAATGAATGGATCGTATATATGCCTACCATATGTTCACATTCAATTTCTAACTGTAAAATCATCAACTAAGTACATTAACGAGACGTATGAAAGTAAAAAAAAATTATAAAAACTATTAAAACTGCACGGTTTGTGAGCAACGCGGTGGTACTGGATTTTCTATATATATTTTTTTTCGTTTGGTTACACACTAAATAGCAATAATAAAATTTATTCATTTACCAGCATGGTGTTAATTTTTGGTAGTGCAACTATGGGGAAAAATTTCAAGGTACAATAAAATTAACATATCTATTACTGATTACAATGAAACGAGTACAGATAATAAAAATTCTATTGCGTCTCTTTTAAATAACAACAATAAATATCAAATGTCATGTTAAGTTAACTTAACGCCAAAGTTTCAGACATGAGTAAGATGAAAAATGAAATTAAGCCGAGAAAATGTTCCCGCAATAATTTTTTACAATTTTCTTGGTTTCGGCAATGAAGCACAACATCAGTGGACAATTTCTCTCTGGTATGGAGAATTTAAACGTGGACGGATTAATCTTAGCGACGATCCAAGAAGAGGTCCACCAACAACAGCAGTCACCCAGGAAAACGTTGATGCTGTATGTAAGTTGATCCAAGAAGATCTACTTGTCACATATCGTGAAATTGTAGCATCATTGGGCATTAGTTTCTCGTTGGATACCGGATCTGTTGACGGAAGAACAGAAAGCAATTAGAGTCAAGTGGTGTCAAAGAACTCTAAACCAGTTAAACGCAGGAAACTCAAAAAATATATACAGTATCATCAGTGGTGGTGAAACCTGGATTTACTCTTATGAACCCGAAAATAAACGTCAGTCGGCTGTTTGGGTGTTCCAAGGTTCCAAGGCGAGGTCAAAGGTTTCAGTCTCCAGAAGACGCAGTCAACGCCTTCAAAAACTCTATTTTGAATGTACCAACAAGCGAATGGAATAATTGCTTCCCGAATTGGTTCCAAAGGATGCATTTCTCTTCGTGGAGAATACATTGAAAAACAAAAGTGTTCTAAAGTTATCTACTGTCTTTGTCTAGCTCTATATGCAAAATATAAAAAAACAAAATATAAAAAACGTAAAAGGTACCCTATATCCTTTTCTGTTCCCTGACAACGTGTGTACAAAATTTTATGATGATCTATTGAGCAGTTAAGGCATGAAAGCGTAACAAACAAACTCACAATCGCATTCATAATATTAGTAAGGATATTGAAAAAAAGATTGTTTAAAACGGTCAGACACGCTGGAGAAAAATGTTGATAAGATTGTTAGATATAACTTGAGATCAGCTACCTTATCATAGCTATAAGCCGATATTTTTTAATGTTATCAAATGTCAATAATCATATTTCAAAACACACAAACTCCACGTACCGAATTCATTAATCACATTATTTATCTCAGTTAATTGTATTTTTTTATGATATAAATATTTTATTCAGATTCAGCACTCTTCGTTATAAACAATTCTGTATTTTTATAGTTTATATGAATAGTACCATTTATAGAGAATAATATACAGAGCATTTCAATGAAAACTATCCACCCCACATAATCCTGAAGGCGTCACTTTTATGAAAAAATGAAAAAACACGTCTAAAATCATATAAAGGGGGGCATATTTTTACTCATATAGACGCTTATAGAAGCGCAGGTCTTATGGGAGGTCAGTTGAGGGACTGACTAAGAGATCCTTTAGTTCTGTTAAGCAGCCACCGCATGGCGTTACCGTCGCTGACTAATAAACTCAAAATCCGAGTTGAGGGCTTGTTCGCTCGCCGATCCCACGTGCTCCGCCTCTATTTTTTAGCCGCGCGCTTTCTCTTTTCACTCCCCCCGACTACAAAACGTCTTTCTCGTCCATCTGAGCGACATCCGACGGTCAGTTCGAAACCTCTCGGTCTTACACATTGGCCTGCTCTTCTTTGGTGTAAATGACGGTAAAAGTCTAGTTTAGTGAACCAACGCGGATTTTGATGAAATATTTTTTTTTAATTAATTCGAGGTCGCTGAACACGAAAATGAAAAAATAAATCGGCGCTCTCTTACCAAAAACGAGTTATGAATTTTTGAAGATGAGGTCAGATCAGCACTGCACTGGTTTTAATGTCATATTATAACTGCTTTAAAATGATGCATTATAACTTGTACACAATATTAAATACACTATAATTGCTTTTTAAGATATTCCTCTCACACACATTTAAAAAACACTGATATTGATATTCATTTCTTGTCAATTATTTTTTTATTCCACAATTATTATATATTTTGACATTTTCATGTAACATGACTGACATATAAGTTTTGGTCTGTTTCCTCTTAGTCGTACAGCTTGTACCTCATAGCATATTCAGCCATTAGATATTTAGCCACTCGAATTAGTTGCTGAATATTTTCGATTTCATGATTGTGACATAAAAGATATAAACAAGATGAACATCATGAACATACCTATTTTTCCGATAGCTGGCGCTGTATTTGGCTCAACTTTCGTTCAACTGAAATCAGTTATGGAAAAATTGAATGAACAGCCATCAACATACTGTGAAAAAGGCGCGCCGGATCGACGTTTCGCAATTCTTTTATGTCACAATCATGAAATCGAAAATATTCAGCAACTAATTCGAGTGGCTAAATATCTAATGGCTGAATATGCTATGAGGTACAAGCTGTACGACTAAGAGGAAACAGACCAAAACTTATATGTTAGTCATGTTACATGAAAATGTCAAAATATATAATAATTGTGGAATTAAAAAAATAATTTACAAGAAATGTATATCAATATCAGTGTTTTTTAAATGTGTGTGAGAGAAGAATATCGTAAAAAGCAATTATAGTGTATTTAATATTGTGTACAAGTTATAATGCATCATTTTAAAGCAGTTATAATATGACATAAAACCAGTGCAGTGCTGATCTGACCTCATCTTCAAAAATTCATAACTCGTTTTTGGTAAGAGAGCGCCGATTTCTTTTTTCATTTTCGTGTTCAGCGACCTCGAATTAATTAAAAAAATATATTTCATCAAAATCCGCGTTGGTTCACTAAACTAGATTTTTTCCTAAATGACAGCAAAAGCTGGTAAAGTTTGTCTAAAATCAACTGCGAAAGCGACGAACGCGTATTCGTCTCCCTTGCCGACTTTTTCCTCGAATAAAAAGAAAAAGTCGGCAAGTACTCTTCGCTACTGCAAATGATTTTGGACAAACTTTATACATCGGCAATCAATATCAGCTGTAGCTAATCAGCACATAAAGTGTCCCTCATTTCAACTTCTATCGAATACAGATGGGGTCGAATTATGGCCCGAGGGAATAGAGCCTTCCCGAGAAAACACATATTTTGTCTTCATCTTTATTTTCAACTTCGTCACTGCAGTGTCAAAGACAAAATATCTGTTCTCTCGGGAAAAGCTCTTCAACCTCGTAAAAAATCCGGTCCAAATAGTCTCGGCTCTACCAAAAACTATATTTATAATAACTATGTTCTATATACCAATATTATTGGACGCGTTCATCCCAAAAAATTTGATCAGGTAGCGATTTTACAGAGTAATCCATCGTTTCTTAATTCTGCTGAACGTGCTAATCTTGATATATAACAACATAACCTAATTTTATTTGATATAATATGACTCCAATAATTATTTATTCATCTCGGATTTCAATTTAGTTTAATATATATAATAGTTCCTACTGGTGTTCATTCATTTTCAAAATACAAATGTATAAAATATCTTGAATCAAAAATATGTTATGTCATTAGGATATTTGTCATAAATGACAGTTAATGCATCATTGATAGGTAGGTTATGGGGGACTTCGGTCCAAATTGCCAACCCAAAAAATTCCATATTTTTCTATTCTACCACAGGGGAAGGGAAATTTCAGAACGAATTTGTCATGTGAAGGTTCATATTATTTATAAATACCCTGGGCTCATCAAATTGGGCAATTTGATGCAAAATATCGATATTTGTAAGGGTCACGTCTGATTGGCTGAAAGTTTTGTTGGGAGCACCTGATTTCATGTCAATAATGTCATTCTCTAATCCAATGACGATACTGATTGATCGATATTATTGACACAAAATCAGGAGCTCCAACATAAATTTCAGCCAATCGGACATGATCTTTACAAATATCGATACCTGTTTTGAAAAGCCGAGGCTTAGTTTATTTATATTTATAAACAACGCGAGCCTAAACATGATAAATTTGTTCTGAAATTTCCCTTCTCCATTGGTAGTAAATTCCATAGTTTTTGGGTTGGCAACTTGGACAGAAGTCCCCCATTCTGATGGCAAAAATGGCGACTGCTACCACAGCGCTCACATCAGTTGATAAAACACGCGATCAACAGGAAATTGATTATTATCGCTCCGGTAGCGATACGTTGGGATGAACGCGTCCATTGTTTAATGTTAAGGTATTTGCTACATCAAGACCTCCATAATGAGGCTGATCAGAAGAATATATTTAAAAAATATGTCGGTGATTTTAATAACCATAAAGAAAACTTTGACTATTTGTATAAACCCATTCAATGAGAAAAGTTTTTAATAACTTTTAAACTGAAGAAGCTGTTTTTTTTTTCTTTACAAATAAGACGTCTAATTTTATTCCCCAAACAAACATTTCAACTTTATTCCAACTACTCTACTTATGTAAATCCTGAGGCTGCCGTATAGGCATCACGTAAATAAATTCAGAAGTAATGTTCATACAGGATGATTCGTCTTGAAAAAATTATTATATAAATGAAATAATATTAAACCACAATTTTTTTATATTTTTAATTCAACGTTTCGGTAGCGTTCCAGCTATCGTCATCAAAAACAATTAAGTTTTTAAAAAATTCCGGTCCCTATCTGACACTAACGAAAAAATTATGCAAAAAATTTGCCGTCTAATTTTAAGGTTTATGTAGATCATATCCTTGATAAAATGTGAAATAATAGTAATTTTTCTACAATCATTAATAAAAGTGACGTATTTGTTAAAAAGTTTAAAAAAGTGACATTAGAGTGAGATAAACTAGTTTTTTTAAAGCTAATTTTAAATATTTCCGCTAATGGGTCTGCAGATTGCTAAAATGTCAGATGAGACATTTTACTTAGCGTTTTGTCATCATGACAAACATAAACATTCAAATCGACGCCATTTTTAGTACATAGCAACCTAAATAACACACTTTTTGGTTTTTGCTTGCTTGTAGAAAAAGTAGTGTATGCAACATATGCATAAAGTGTCTTTTTTTCTCTCATGGAATTGACGCATTCGCCTGCGGCTTATGCGAAAATTTTTCCATTCGTGAAAAAAGCACCACTTTATTCACTAGTTGCATAAATAACTATTATGTAACAAGTGTATAAAGTGGTACTTTTTTCACGAATGGAAAAGTTGACCGCAGGCGAGTGCGGAAATTCCTTCAGTAAATATTTTTGATTGTCGTTGTCGAATTTTTTCGTTGATATTAGATGGGGATCAGAATTTGATAAAAACTTAATTGTTGAATTAAAAATATAAAAAATAACAAAAGGAATAATAATTTTACGTTTCTTATTTCAGTTTGTTCACCTCACCCTCACAAAAGATATGTTATTCGATCATCAATATTGTATGATCCTGTATGTTGTTATTGAAGATAAAAATATAAGTTTATCATCAGTGCATGCCTGCCTAGTGTATCCTGTTACATATATATGTTGACTCACATAGTTAATAAAACAGACCACTGAATTATCGTTTTATACATTTCAGTATCCGAATTTATTTACCATCACCGATATAATATTATTATACCAGCACGCGTTATAAAATTGTGTAAAAAACAACAATAATAATGATAATAATAATATCAAATATCAAGCAATGTTTTTACGTATAAAATTTTGTATAAACAATACTAAATAAATCAAAAAAATATTAAGTTCGTAACGAAAATAGACTTCCTAAGCAACTTTTTTATTAGTGATTGTTTTTTTTAAATAGTGTGTATAGTATTGTTACTTTAAGAAAGCGATTACGTCATTTTTAGTTTCTTCTATAGTGAGCTTTGCATTATAACTTTTAGTACTCATCGAGATGGTTCTAAAGTTCGTCTTTAACCTTCTATGTAAAAGAATTAAATGCTAATTCAAATATAAAATGATTGGTTACTGTTTCTAGTATATTATCCACTCTTTTTGCACTTTTCTGTACTAATATTAAATAAATCTAAGCGTACTATAAAAACTTTTTATGTGTATTTTTATCATATTGATAAAATTCAAATACGTGTCTGAAACACTTCAGGGTGATTCAAAGAATTAAACTGAATTGTAAGCGCTTCTTCATGTAAATAAGTGTTCAGTTAGCAACTTTCGCTAGATTCTTCCTGTATAGCGAACCGCAGGTAGCGACGACAATAGAACCCTAATACCATTACCATTCAAATATATTTACAAGTGAGTAATTTGCCGTGACAGTGCAGTCTAGTTGGGTAAGAATAGGTATTTTGGAGAATTTAGATACAATTGATTTATTTTATCCTGTCTAAATTCTAATGTCCGCCTATGGTTTATTGCGGTTTTAGTGTCTCTTATCTGAAATCGTGCTATCAATATGATATATATTATAAATAAATACCTTCAATTTGGGCCAATAAAAAAGAAGACTTATACAGTAGTCGCCAATTACTTAGACAAGTGAGATAGCGATATCGCAAACGCCCAACCAGTGTAAACACTCAGTAGCGTGCACACTTCTATTTAATGTTTTCTCCTTAACATGCATTTTGAAAGGGGCTAAATAAAGTGGATAGTATTTTTAATCACGACTAAATACACTCGGCTAATAATAGTTCGTGCTGGAGGTGAAATTTGATTTATTAAGGTCAGCCTACTATTATTTAAATAAGGAAGCAAGCCTGGAGATTATTCTCAAAATGACAGGAAATAGTTAGAAGAAAAACTGCGAATATTTCACCTGTTTTTCCTAGACATGCAATTACATTTTATTATAGTAACAAGGTATAAATATTGGAAAACAATGGTTTCTCGGCAATACTAAAATTGTAAATAATGTAAGGTACATCTTTTGCAGATGGATCTCAGTACGTTAGCAAAAGAAATCTTATTTTGTTAGTATAAATTAATGAACGACTTGAACCGACGCCACTGCATATCATAATTTATTCGTCTAACGAATGGTTGTCGGTCGGGCGGAGTCATAATCTCCCTAGGCTAATTTTAGTACATCCAAGTAATTGGCGACTACTGGTATCTGTTCTACTAATAATAATAGCTATAATTTTTAGACTTACCGCTTACTAGATCTTCTTGAATACCAATACCTAGTAGATACCAATTTTTGAAATACCATACTGTTTTAAATCACTTAATTTATTTTAAACCGTTTAGTAAACATTTTTATCGAGTGAAACTTTTTAAGATTATTTAATTATATATTATGTTCCTTTTCGAATTTACAGCCGTTCTATGACAAATAATTGTAAAGTAAATTATTGAAAATCAATGTATGCACAAGGTAATAAGGATGTCTCAAAAATTAAAGTTGAAAAGCACCAAGATGGATTTCAACCAGTCCACCAGGCACAAAATTTTTAAAAAGTGAAAAAAAATGATAGTAGGATGAAACCCATTGGAAAATGAGGAGAATATAACAAAAATGGAGGGAAAAATAATTTACGAGCGATCTGAGGTCGGGGAGTGGACGGGGTGAGTTTTTAAGGGTAAAAAACGGTTTATCTCGATTTCCGGCAAAACTACAAGTCATATGCAAAAAAGTTAAATGGCTAAGTTGTAGGTAATAAAAAGATCTACAACTTTTGTATTTACACTTTTTCTTATTACCTCAAAATTTATGTATAAATTCAAATAACCAAATTTTTGGTTTTTTATTTTTCTTATAAAAAAAATTATTTTTTTTCACGAAATTTGGTGAAAACTTACCTTTCTATGTCCCAAACACACTGTAATTTTTTTGATTTGAAATATTTATTTTTTTCACCTTATTTTGACTTAATATCGAAAAAGCACCCTAATTTTCAATCGAAAATTCTCACGTCAAAACATCTGCTTTTTTAAAAAAGTCGGTGGGTTTTTTGTTCGTTGAAATCTCTACTTTCTGATGGTGTAAAAAAATATACATTACTATGGTAAATTTTCTCATAAAATGCAAAAAAACGAAAAAAACTCGAATCCGAAATTTTTTTTAATCATTATGTACAATCGATGTACGAGAAAATAAATAAAATAATCGATTGTACATAATGATTTTAAAAAAAATCGGATTCGATTTTTTTCGTTTTTTTGCATTTTATGAGAATATTTACTATAATAATGTATATTTTTTTCAAATCATCAGAAAGTAGAGATTTCAACGAAAAAAAATCCAAGGACTTTTTTAAAAAAGCAAATATTTTGACGTGAGAATTTTCGATTGAAAATTAGGGTGCTTTTTCGATATTTAGTTAAAATAAGGTGAAAAAATAAGTATTTTAAATCAAAAAAATTACAGTGTGTTTGGGACATAAAAAGTTTTCACCGAATCTCGTGAAAAAAAAAATTTTTTTGTATGAGATAAAAATAGAAAACCATGAATTTTGAAGTTATGAGAAAAAAGTGTAAATACAAAAGTTGTAGATCTTTTTATTGCCTACAACTTTGCCATTCAACTTTTTTGCATAGGACTTGTAGTTTTGCCGGAAATCGAGATAAACTGTTTTTTACCCTTTTACCCCGTCCTCTTCCTGACCTCATATCGCCCGTAAATTATTTTTCCTCTAATTTTCGTTATATTCTCTTCATTTTCCAATGGGTTTCCTCCTACTATTATCTTTTTCGGTTTCAAAAACTATCTGCCCTGGTCTATTTATCTTGCTCTCATGAAATGGATGAGACGGAATTATGACGTCATTAACGTATTTCTTAACTAATGTCGACGTAAATTTCATCTGTTACTTTTGACAGATCAGTTTTCATATTTTGATTTTTTCAGTATTTTTGGTCATTTTCGCCTTTTTCAATTAATTTTTCATTGTCAAAATGCCTTCCCAGTATAATGAGAAACAGCAGAGTTTAATTTTGAAGTTGATTAATTACTTTTCAAGAGAAAGAGATGCTGGAATGCCGCTTTTACCGTTAAATGCAGTCTACAACGTAAGTATCTACCTATATTATGCAAAATATAAGTGTTTATTGATTTGATTTTATTAAATTTTATAGCTGACAAGATGAGTATTTAAAAACTGTGAGATAAAAAACTGGAGAAGGTGTTCGTTATATTGTCCTACATGCAGGTTCCGAGGATGGTTTTGTGGAAAATGCTAGTCTTGTTTTCATGTCGGGTAGTAAATCGGGCGATTATCACGATTCAATGAATTGCATAAATTTTGAAAAATGGTTTACTGAACAATTATTACCAAACTTGCCTGAGCCTTCATTGATAATCATGGACAATGCATCGTTGAGGTCTTGTCGAGAAAATACCAAATCAAAGTTGGAAGAAGCAATCATTGGTGGAGTCCACAATTTGCTATGAAAGATCAACTGTGGGATGTAATAAAAAGGCAATTACCAGAAAAAAGATATAGGTGGGATATTTGCGGAGCATATTTTTAAAATATTTCATATGTTTGCATATTTTCATAATTCTTTATTTTACTCAGAATAGATGAACTAACCCTACAACATGGTTATCGGGTTTTAAGTCTTCCACACACCGTAACATGTATCATTGAAAACAATTCGTAACAATATGTCATTGATTATAATTTTGAGGTTAAGTGTAAAATAACACTCAACTAATATAAGACAAACGCAAAACAGCAGAATGCGTCACCGATTATGACGTAACGGCAAAGGATGGTTAAACAAAGTCTAACAATATGGTAGATCATAAATTAAACCGCATATTCTGGGGCCAAAAATAACTTGATCGTATCAAACTTGCCTTAGTACAAATCTGCATACAAAAAAGTTACGGCCATTTGAAGTTAACAAATGCAAATTGATTGTTTCAAACCAACTCAAAGCCGGCCCTGTCTCGCAACTATAAATTTTATAAGTCTAGTATCTTCTGGTTAGGGCAGTGTTTACGCATATGAGGAGCGTGGTAAATTCAAGAACCTTCGAGAATTGAGAAAAACTATATATAGGCGAGTTTTTGAGTGAGTTACAGTTACTAAACAAAGTTAGTTCACATAAAGTTTTTAGTAATCGGACAGTGAATGAAATAGTGAATTATTCAAGGTAAATAGTGAAATATTCAAGTTATAACTATTATAGCGGGTGTAAATAGATTAGTAGTGACATTAAGTAAAGTGTGTATATAAATTAAGTTTAATACAGTGTGTAAGAGTTTCTATAAATAAATTAATAGTAATTAGCCATAGCAGTGTGTATAATTTTATCCCACAAATAAAAACTATTCAAATAAATAAGAAAAACATTACAATATTATAATTTTTATCCCCAGAATATGTGGTTCAATTTACAACTATTACATTTTTGTTACGCCCTGTATGAATCAATTAATTAAACGAATTGTTGAGAGCAAAATTAGTTAAGATATATCATTGAAACTCTAAAATTATTATAAGAATATTCGAATCAAGACAATACTCTTCTTAATTAGAATAAATAACTTGGTAATATTATTGATATTCAAAAAAATAAAGAAATCGGTAAAAGTAGAATCAATTAGAGAGTATTAAACGCATTAAGGAGAACTTAAATTGCTAATTTATGGATATAATTAAAGTCCGTAGACTATTTAAATGTGAAATCGATTTTAATTCACCCCGAAGAAAATTAAGTTGTCTCTGCCATATAAATAATTCCGATTGAGAAAATTCGGAATTCTCATATAGGCCAAGTCGAATAAAGTCCAAAGTTTTTATATAAAACGTTGTTCGAAGACAATTAATTGTACTTTTGGCCCAATTTCTTTCATTCGAAGCTATATAATCAATATAGATCTGATAAAGCCATTCTTTTATGACATTTTTATAGAAACTACCCACTCAACATGGACATAACTTAGAACAATTTACGATCCCAAAGTAACAGTTGATTGAGCAATTTGACGACATAAAAGTTGGTAAAAAAAATTGTTGTTATATCAAAACACTCTTGTGAGCATGTACCGGGTGTCCCAATAAGAACAGATCCCTTAAAAAAAGAGCACCACTTGCATATGGATAGGATCCATGCTCGAGCATAGGAGAATAACATATGCATGATAAAACATACACCGTTAGGACAACTAAAGGATGTGCTCAAGTTGAAGTACTTTCACCACTTTTATGGAACCTAATTGTGGATGACTTGATTTGCAGGTTGAATGATCAAGGCATATGGACGACATTTTCACCAATGGGAAATTCCCAGAGGAACTTATGAATATCCTACAAGAAGCACTACGAATTTTGGAGGAATGGTGCTTTAAAGAGGACCTTTCAGTTGATCCAAAAAAAAACCAAACTAGTTGCTCTTACGAATAGAAGAGTTCTCTCGCAGGATAGAGTACTGATGTAGAAATATTCAAACAAGTTGAATATTTGGGACTGACCCTTGATTCCAAACTGAATTTGAAGGCACACTTGGAAAAAATTACTACCAGGGTGACTAGGCTTTTCTGGCAATGACATGAGACTCGAGAACATATTCACTGAGCGAGTGAACATCATCATCCCATCTAGGGAACAGGTAATTCTGTAGGAATCATCTGGTTCGCCGATGGCTCCAAAACAAACCATGGCACTGGGGCTGGTATAAAAGGACCTAGAAAGATAATGTTCTTGATCCTTGGTCGATATACGACTGTTTTTCAAGCAGAGACGATTGCCGCTACAGCCTGTATTTATGAAAACATCAGAAGAGGATATACCGGACAAAAAATTAAAATATTCACTGGCTCTGCTTCAGGATATCAGTAATCCAACAACTAGGTCTAGACTGGTAAAAAATTGCAAAGATTCCCTTAACAGGTTGGCAAGAGACAATAATGTGTCTCTAATAATACTCAACCAGGATATTGAAACTGGGTAAGAGACATTTGAAGAGAGTTACCCACCTGGTGACAAAACACTGCACCCTGAGAAAACATCTGCACAAAATGGGCAAAGTTAGTGAACCTATGTGCAGAAAATGTGAACTTGATGATGAAACACATACTCTGTTTCTGTAAGAACTTACAAGTACTTAGACTGAAGCAATTTGGAAAGGAATTAATAGAACCATTACAACTACTGAAAATCCCTCCAGTCAAACTAGTGGCCTTTATAGAAAACACGAAGCTTCTGGAATTGAAATAGATAAAAAGGGAAATGATACAAAGATTCTGCACAAGTGCCTGGGCTGTTGAGTACAACCCAAACGAATGAATTAATAAATGGCTCTCGACCTTATATCAGAAACCGTTTATAGTACAGCTGCAGGAAAAAAATTTCATAATAAAAGTGTGTAACATGTCTATTGACCTGTTTCGATTTTACAGAATAAATCCTTTTAATTAGCGCTCGTCGTCACTAGCCACTTCCAATTATAGTTCTGTGATCCCAAACTCTTCAACCCTAACCATAAGACAATTGACGTCTGCCAACGGACGCTTCCATTTTTTCCAACGCCTCGAGAGACATCCCTTTCCGTTATCAACCGCCTACGGTGAAAGACCATCTATCGCTATCTTTCATATCTTTAAGTATCATATGAATTTTGCTGTGGTAAGTTCAAAATCATAATTTATAATTAATAAGCTTCTTCTAAAGTACTGTCTGATATAATTTTTGTATGCATTCTTTATTTTTTTACAGAGATAGACGAAATTAAATTCAACACGTGGTCATAAACTGTTCTTTTATACTAATATGGTAGTTTTAAACCAAATATTCTTTTATAATTCACTGTTTTACTTTTATACAAACATTTTCAAGCTTTTTCAGTTGCGAAATAACTCTTTTAATTATAAAATAACATTTTTATAATCTGTTAACCTATAAAATATTCCTTCGTAACGCCAGTGCCGGTTTCATATATTTCCTAAACACGATATTTTTTCATATAACTAAATAACTTTTTGCTATGATTAGTTTCTTTCGACATAACCCAATTAGTAACATGCTCGCTAGAGGGCGCTATTCAAGTTTTTTTAAATCTATTTTTCGATCCGATTTTGTTGCACTGGGAGCAATACTTTTGATAACAGTTTTTCCATACGTCATATAGCCTCTCTATCTTCTCTTTTTGGTACGAACTCCTGTATATTCCCTAACAATAGTTAGATTGGACGCTACTGATTTGGAAGTTTACTGATATTAACTTAATTTTATCTGCTGTCTATAAAGAATTTAAAGATCCGTGTAAATTTACTTACTGGCCTGTGGAATGAAAAATGCAAAGACTAATCCACTTTGATTTGATCAAAATGAAGGTTGAAACATAGATTAAGTGTGAATATACACGCCCTAAAATTGATTCCGGCAGAATCTAAATTGTGTTTGCTTCGTAACGATATTGAAAAATTGATGACAAGACTGATTTAACGAGTATCTGCAAAAAAGATAAAATGAAGTGCAAAGAACATACAGCGTGGAACAGCAGAATTAAATTAATTACCGAGAGTTGTCTTTTAAGTGTTGCATATAACAACGGAGTTGGTGTCTGTCAACAAATATCAAAAATGTCAAAATTAACTGTCATGTTTAGTTAACTTAACGCCAAAGTTTCAGACCGCTTCGTTGAAAGCTGTACCTAAACTAAATTTTTAAAGTTGATGAGTCAGTCGATAAATGGAATGAAGCCGAGAAAATGTTCGCTCAATAATTTTTTGCAATTTTCGAAGACACCGAGTTGGTTTCTGTTTTCGACAATGAAGCATAAATTACCTATTTTAGTACCTCTCGAGCCATCTAACGGTGAGGTCTAGGAACGCATTTAACTATAATGTCGACGCACGTTAGATTCCTTACTTATGTTCTCATATCATGATGGGGCATTTCAAAGACAACAATTCAAAAAAATTTACATGAAGAATTATCTGTAAAAAATTAGTTTCTCGTTGCATACCGCATCTGATGACGGAAAAACAGGAAGCAATTAGGGGAGAGTCCGGTAGAGATGCCACAAAGGGAGAAATGCCGTTTTCTCAAAACTCTGCGGTGTGCAGTTTGAATAAATCAGTGTACTGTTGATGAGTGGAGTGGTACATTAGTCACGTGTATAGCGAAACTACATTATTTGAGGTTATATTCAACCACGTGTTGCTAGCGGTTAACTAAAATATAATCGTCTTGGAAAATATGGCATACCTTACAATCGGTAGAAATGCCCAAACATATTCGGTAGAGACGCCAATATTATTTTTGCACATTTTTTTGCAGATATGCCTTCCTTTTACAAAAGAAAAACTGCTACTCATGAAAATTGGTCGTCAGAGGCAGACTTAAAGTTTGCCATTGCAACCGTCAGTAGCGGAACGAAAGTTGGCGAGGCGTCGAAAATGTACAATATTCCCGTTAGAACATTGAAAAGAAGAATTGATGCAATGATGCAACTAAAGGCAGAATGGGTCCTGCGAACAAGCCGAGAAGAAGATGGTAGCTCATATAAAGAAGCTTCAGAGGTTCCGTTTTTCTCCTACTTTGGATGATCTGAGGAAAATGGCATTTAGATTCGTTGAAAGATTACAAATACAACACAAATTTAATAAACAAGAAGAAAAATCGGGGTATGATTGGCTAAACTCATTCTTAAGGAAAAATCCGAAACGGTCAATAAGAAAAGCGGAGGGATTATCAAAAAGTAGAATGTTGGGAATGACAAAGCAGGCAGTGAAGAATTGTTTTGATTTATTGCATCAGGTCTTGCAAGAAAATAATTAATTCCATTTACCAGGTTCTATTTACAATGTAGACTCGAGACTAGTCTACAACTTAATACTAAACCTTCGCTGGTTATAGCTGAAAAAGGTTCCAAGGCTGTAACAACCCCGATGCTTCAAGAAAAACATGAAACTATAACAGTCGTATCTTGCAGAAGTGCAGAAGGTTTCTTTTTTACCTCCCGCCTGCATATTCGGAGATACTAATAAGAAATCAGAATTTGAAGTAGGTATGTCACCAGGATCCGTTGTTTATATGTTAAAAAAGTCGGTATATATAAACG
Organism: Lochmaea crataegi; assembly: GCA_947563755.1. Lineage (NCBI taxonomy): Eukaryota > Metazoa > Arthropoda > Insecta > Coleoptera > Chrysomelidae > Lochmaea > Lochmaea crataegi. Next base: position 63,044,786 of record OX387424.1, read on the forward strand.
AAGAGTTGTTTCATCGTTGGCTAGAGGAGCATTTTTTACCTATAAAGTCTCAAGGAAAATGTCTTCTGATTTTGGACGGCCATATCTCTCATACAAACGCAATAGATATATTGACATTTACTGAAGAGAATGACATCATTCTGCTTTGCTTGCCACCTTACACCACACACTATCTTCAGCCTTTAGACAGGGCCGTCTTCAAATCTCTAAAAGCAATGTATTACCAATCTTGCTATACTTTTGTCAAAAAAAGTCTTACCAGGCTTAATTTTGGTAAACTTTTAAACGAGGCATGGGGAAAAGCGGCGTCTGTAGGTAGGAATCAATTCGAAACTGAAGGTCAAGTTAATCGTATGGAAAACGTACAGGAAGTAGCATCAAATGTTGCTATAATTTCAGCCACTGTTGAGTCACATTCTAGTTCAGCCGATGAAACTGGTAAAAACACTACTCAAGAAAATGATACTCCAGGAAAGTTACTTACGATTGTAGTGCCATTGTCTGTCTGTCAGTAATGTTAAAAGTAGAGGAGGTAAAGTGGCTCAACTTTTAACATCATATAGAAAGAGTTAAGAAACTTGAAATAAGCTGAAAGAAGATGGCAGAGGTAGGAAACAATAAAGAAAAAAATCCTTTGAAGAAACCAAAGATGTCTATTCCAGAAAGTGCGGCAGGCCCTTCTGGTATCATTTCGAAAGCGAAGGTGACAGCTAAAAAAACTAAAAATAGAAGGGAGAGTAATTCAAGTGTCACTTCAGATGACTTTCCAACACACGAGAGTAGTAACTCTTCTTTTGGTGCAGATGAAAATGACGAATGCGTGGGCTGAGGAGAGCCGTGGAGTCTGACTAAGAAAAAAGAAGATTTAATCCAGTTCATCCATTGCAGCCGATGGTTACACGAGGGATGCACTGAATTCAGAAACATTTGCCAGCCATGTGGAAAGCTGTTAACCATAAAGAAGTAAATAGTTTGATTCATTGGCATCTATACCGCCATAGTTAGGCATCTCACCCAGACAATAAGACAAAGAGAAATTGAATGTACCCTTAGTTATGTTGTTTTTGGTGTTATTGTTGATAAATTTTAAAAAATATAACGATAAACATTTTTTTTATTTGACTATTTAAAAAGTGATGGCATCTGTACCGGACTTACCCTATAGTCAATTGGTGTCAAAAAAAAATGTAAACCGGTTTAACGCAGGAAACTCAAAAAATATATACTTCTCCTCTTATGACCACGAAAATAACCGTGGGTGTTCCAAGATGAACCAAATCCGACGAAAGTTATCCGTTCTCGAAATGTTTCCAAAAAGATGGTGGTGACATTTATCTCAAAAGTGGCTCATGTAGCAATAATTCCCTTTCAAGATCAAAGAACTGTTACTGCTGATTGGTACATATCGATTTGTTTGCCGGAAGTAATTGCTGATTTTCAAAAAACCAACCCCCAACGATGAACGATTCTCCACCAAGACAGTTTAGAAGATGCAGTTAACACCTTCAAAAACTCTATTTTGAATGTACCAACAAGCGAGTGGAATAACTAGTTCCAGAATTGGTTTCAAAGGATGCAAAAATGCATTTCTCTTCGTGGAGAATACTTTGAAAAACAATAGTGTTACAAAGTTATCTAATGTCTTTTTTTTCTAGCTATATAAGCAAAATATAAAAGAAGTAATTGTATAAAGAAAACGATTTGCAATTTGGAGATAAATCTTATACTTTTTCTTTTTGAAAACATGTATGGGATCATTTCACTCGGATCACAACAAAAGAAGTGAAAGAGAGAGTCGGTTCAGTGTAATACAATTAGATTATGGTTTAACTAATTAATACAAATTATATTAATCGCTAAAGATAAATCACTTTCAATTTATTTACAACCTAATTTCTATATCTATCCATGTAATTTGATATCAAGGTGTGGAAAAAATGACAGCTTGTCAAAAATTATTATTATTGTATTAATAGACAGAACCGGTATGATATAATTGTTTCTAAAAAGCAGTATTTTTATTTTGAAAAATTTGTTGTTTATTGAAATAAATTGAATAGCAGTTAAATATTTTTGATTATTTCATTCACACATGACTGCACCTATAAAATTGCATGATTGAAGTCACATGATATGTAATATAAGCGGCTATTTAGGTAACCAGAAGAATATGAGCGACTATTTTGTTTGATTGCACAAATGTCAAAGTTTGACATAAATCAAACAGCGAAATTTGAAAATGTCTCGTTTTGGTTTATCTTCCACTACGGAAATTAATGATTACGTGAGCAAATCCATACCAGTGAATACAAAGAGGGGTAAAGAGTCTGTATGGAGACAATTTAAGTCTTTTTGTCAGCAGAAGAAATATTTGTGTTCTTGTTATTTTTGATTTTTTAAAGGTTATAAAAATTTAAGCTGAAACGAAATAAATGTTGAAACGTATTTTATGCTGTTCATAAAATAATAACCGAGAGCTTTAGCTCTTGGGAGTTATTCATTGATTGTTAATGTTCATATGGTTTCATCAAATTGTCAAAATACTCTCGATAGAATTACTAAGAAAATAATAGTGACTATTTGTCATGGTCTCGGGACATTACTTTCGACTATTTCCCTCGTCTTAATTTCCACCAATCACAAACGCGCAATTTTGGATTACAAATGGTTTCTAGATTATGGAGGGTAGAAGGAAGGAGAACCATCTTGTATGGGGGACAAGTTGAAAAAGAGTCCACCTGTAAACAGCAAATTATAATTCGAAGATTCACCTTAATGGCGCTCGTGTAGCTAATGGAAATGATGTGAATTTAGCGGTCAAATGTACTTTATGATACTGAAGTTAACAGATATACATATCAAAACAAAAAAATGTTTTGACAAAATCATTAAGTACTAATTGTGAAAAATATTTTTGTCATTATTATTGATGAGTTGTAAAAATTACAAATAATGTCAAATATCTGCCGAAATCAGTATCATATTATTCCAATTAAGAGTTTATAACTTTTATAATATTACCTACATAAATCAACCTATTAATATTTTTCCACTTGAAGTGGCAAAACACAATGGTCTGCATCTGGAACTGGATTTACAGTTTTTTTGAAGTCAACACAAATTCTGATATCCGAACTATTCTTCTTAGGTACAACTACTATTGGACTAAATTTTACTATTTTTAATATGCCAGAATCACACATTTTTTTTAATTTCTGATTCAACTTTACTTTTCAATGAAAAAGGCATATCATAAGCTCTATGAAATACAGGTTTTGGTCCTTCCTTCAGATTCAGTTCAACTTTAAAATTCTTTATGCAAGACTGTGTCGCATCATTAAAAACATTTTGAAAATCTTTTTTTAAAGACAACACCAATTTCTCAATTTTTAAGCTGACTACTGACATATCTTTTGATTTAGTAGAAAATTTCTGACATAAATGACTCGACTGACAAGACTCAGAGACAGATTGACATGACCTAGGCAAAGATCTAAACTGACAAACCTGTACTGCAACTTCCTGACTATCCAAGCAGTTACTAACTTTTTTTATCAATGACAAATTATGTTTCCATTCTGGGTTTATCACGTTTAGCCAATTTCGACCAAGCAGTGGTACAAATTTATGACTACTATCTAAGACTACTAATGGTAAGTTTATTATTTCGTCTTCGACTTGTACAAAAACATCAGCTGCTCCCAAAATTTCAACACCTGAACCTGTTAAAACCTTTAGTTGATACTGAACACTGTACAACTTCAAATCTGGTAGGTATTTTTCAAAATCTTTTATATGCACGACAGTTCTACAAGCTCCACTGTCTATGTCAAATTTAATTTTTTTACTTTCTACCTTTCTACCTGAGCTGGTTTTTCTTTCTTACAGTCATTTATGGTTGCTAAGAACCCTAGAACCAAATCATCCTCACTGGTAGATTTATCTTCTAATTCATCGAGTTGGTTAACTTTGTTAACTTTCGCACTCCTGCACACACGTCTTGTGTGACCTTTCACTTTGCATTTAAAACATTCCCAGTTCTTGGCTGGACACGTTTCTGGGTCATGCTTTCGGACACCACACCGATGACAGAGCTTCCCTTTTTGTAATATCTGGCTCTTCTTCTTCTTACCACTGACACTTTTTTGCCTCTTAAAGGAAATTTTATCAAGATCTACTGACATTGTACTGACCGCACTCTCCATATTCATAGATCTTACCCTCAGCCAATTCCATGGACAAAGCTTCATGTACCGCAATGTCAAATGTTATAAATTATCCATTGATAGTAACTTTTTTTTAATTGCTTGTGACCGGATACCACAGACAAACTTGTCTCTCCAGGCTTCTTGCAAAAATGCACCAAACCTACAGTGCACTGACAGACTTTTGAGCTTTTTGACGTAAGCTTTGATGACCTCTCCTGGCTGTTGAATTGCGTTCCAAAATATGTATCTTTCTGAAATTTGTAACCTTTTTGGACTACGCTACCTTCGCAGATGATACTGCAATAATGTCTTCAGATATAGACCCTACAAGAGCATCAGTAAAGCTACAATACCACCTAAATCTTCTATAAGAATGGCTGCATCAGTGGAGAATGAAAGTCAACAATGACAAATCCGCACAAATCACGTTCACCACAAAACGAAGTGTCTGTCCGCAAGTGACCATAGGGAAAAGAGAAGTCATATATCTCGGATTACACTTGGACCAAAAGTTAACTTGGAAGAAACACATACAAGCTAAAAAAACACAACTTAAGTTAAAACTTCAAAATATGAACTGGCTAATCGGCAGACGTTCACAGTTAACTTATGTACAAAACCATCCTAAAACCAATATGGACATATGGCATAGAGCTATGGGGTTGCAGTAAGCCATCGAACACTAAGATACTGCAAACGTTCCAATCTAAATCACTTATAATAGCTAATGCTGTTGATATATCGCTAAAGACTTAATTGGTAGTCGCCAAAACTCGCCTAAATGATTGCGGCTGCCAAGTGTCATATGATTGACATAAGACAGTGAGTCGAGCATGGTGGTTAATACAGGTAACTCGAAATGTACTCCATCGTCTTCTCATGTAACATTAGATATATTAAATAAGTAAAACTGTATTTATTAAACGAATCCGATCCACAAAATCCTTCAAATGCTCCATGGTTTACATTACATACTGATCTCGGTATTCCATCCATCAATGAAGTTATTCAGGCAACAGCCATAAGAAACGAAAACCGCAATGAAAATCACAAAAATCCACTAATATCCAACCTTTACACTGATCCAATGGAACAGAGAAGATTGAAAAGACGCTGGCCAGAAGACCTCATAGAGTGATTAACAGAGACCCATCAGTGGATGGTGCCCGCTTCAAGTCATTTAGCAAGAAACCATATCATTTACTTATTACTGGATATTTACTGAGTAGATCGTAAATTTGCAATTAATAAAAATGGTACCATCATATAAAAGAAATTACTTCCTATAATTTTGATATGTTTCGGACACACAAATGTTTTTCAGTAATTTGTTATAAAACGAAAAAAACGTACTTTTCTTAGTTTTTTTTTTCATATAACCTAAAAAGTACTGGAGCAATCTCAATGGTTAAAATACGAACAAAATGAGGGGTCGAGCGACTTGATCGGATAATTAGGAACCGAGTAAATTAGGAAAAACAGGAAAATTAATTTTTTTGAAAATTCATATCTTCGTCATTTTTCAATTTCAAGAACTGAAACTTTGTACAAAAAAAGTTCTTCATATGTGCGAAGCAGATGCAAGGCGACGGCCACGGGGATCGAGGAGAGGCAAACTACAAAGATATACAAGCACGCTGGCGTAACCAATTATTTTTGGCAGTGTTCTCGGACATTTTTGGACGACTTCGCATAATTTTATTACAAATCGAAAATATACGTTTTGTTGCTCTACATGTATACTTTTCAAAATCGTTTTAAAATTTGAAATCAGACTATCGATAACACATCCAGGATAACACGTTGCAAATTCTCGCATCAAAAAATTAAAATTGCAATTGCGATAAAAGTAACCGTCGCCTGGCATCTGTTCTTCGCACATATAAAGTGCATTTAAAGAACTTGTTTTGTACAAAGTTTCAACTCTAAAAATGGAAAAATGTTGAAGATATGAATTTTCAAAAATATTACTCGTTTTCCTGTTTTTCCGAATTTACTCGGTTCAAGTCGCTCGACCCCTCATTTTGTTAGTAATTTAAATATCCACGTTTTTTACTAAGACCAGTGTTTAAATCGGATAAGGGTCTATCAATGAGAAAGAGAAATATGTTAACCCTTTCTTAATGGGGTGTTTCATAATATTTTCTTTCTTTTTCTCATGTCCCATTTTGAATACTGTAATTTCATTACATCTCTTTTTTTTCGAAATACTTAAAATTCATGCAGGCTTTTTATCAAGAATGTTTTTTTTTAATGTAAGTTAAACCTTTTCTCCATTTGTATAATACAGGGTGTCCCACTATAAAGTAACACATTTTGACGGTTTATTACTCGAGAATGGAAAAAGATATCGACGTGCAGTTTTCGCTTAACTTATATTTCCTTCAAGTTTTTGTTGACATAGTTGCCAAATGTATATTTTTTCCCGAAAGCGCCGAAAAAAATGACCTTTTTTGAAGCGAAATTATCGGTTTATTTTAAATACAAGACCCTATATTTTTTTAATACCATCTGAAAGTCCCTTTCTTCCCCTTTCCAAAAATTATCGGCATATACTCAAGTTTTTAGGAAAATATTTAAATTTTTATGAAACCATGTCAAGAACTTCCAAAGGTAAATTATCACATTTTTACAGCTTGGAAACATTATAACTCGAAAATGAGACAAGGCATTAATGAGCGGCTTTCAGTAAAATTCTTAGAAATGTTTATGTTTAGCAAAAACTGCACGTCGATATCTTTTTACATTCTCGATTATCCTGTATTTTAAGAGACACACTGTATATGTGATGACTATGCTTAGAAAAATCAATCAATTTATCAAATATTAGTTGGAATTTATTGAAATTACCGCAGTACATAAAAAATGTTTCCCCAAACTAATAGAAATTTAGAAAAGTTCTTGACCCGGCCCACATAATAAATTAAAATAAACAAACAAGGACGAACAATGCTTATACAAGCATATTTGGCATTTAAGTGACCCAATTTCAAGCCTCACATTCAATTTAACAAAAACAATAACACCGACTTCATTACGTTAACAAAATTTCGTAAATATACATTCACAAAAATGCATTTTAAATCAAATATAATTATTTCAAAAAAAACTGACAAACCGATTGTAATTAAACCCGTTGTATATACCGAACGATACGAAAGGTCAGTAATTCGAGAGCAAGTCGCCCTATTTAAAGGACCTGACCCTTTACGGTTCTCACAGGATCGAGAACCAAAACGGAACTGAGGAGTTTCCTGGATTGTGGACCGGTCGATAGAGCTGGGACGTTGGAATAAAAACGCGATTTTGTAACGAAAAACAATATTTCCAGAATCTCTCCTAACAAAAGCAAACTACAGATGGTACTAGATGTGATTTTAGGTGTATCTAACCTAATTTACCTTTATCCAAAACTTCCTATAGTTTGCGTTTGAAAAAAAAGTTTCTGGACACCCTTTATAAAGGAAAAGTATTGAAAGATTTAAGACACAATAATATTTTTGGCCTACTTTACCGGGAAACCAAAAATAGGGCGGAAAGTATTGTTTAACAGCCCAAGGATGGAAAATTCTTAACCCCACGGTTTTTGAAGTTTTACATCATCTGTCACTTGAGTAATTTAACGTTTCAGATAAATTTTTTAATGTCAAAGTTTTTGGTTATATTTTCCGATTTTTTGGTTTATTCGGTAGGCGAAAAACAGTTGTGTGTCACACATGCAGGAAACGCTTTAGCTTCCCTTAACTTTCAACTGCTTTGCTATGCTCGCTCGTACATCTAATAATCTCGGGCTGTTAAAGCTCATTTTCTGCCCTTGTGACACAATATAGTATGCATGATGTTTTTATTAAATAAAATTGGTAAATTGGAAAGAACGGTTTTTCCCATCTCTGTACTTCGGGCAATATCGGCATTCCCGGCGACTCCTCCGAGAGGAGCCGATCGATAAGAAGCATTAATTTTGCACGAAAGGATATCAAATTCTATTTACCGTCCCATTTTTGTGAAATATAGCACCACTATTTTAGATGAAGACCACTTGGATGGAAATATGATATCGCTGTTTTTTATGTTTCCATAGCAAAAGCAAAGATTACAAAAAAAAATATAAAGAATTGACGTCAAACAAACAAATCTCAAAAACTCATGAATTACTAACTTTTATTTAGTATCAATTTTATGTAAATTTATAACTATGAGAAAGGAATCGATTATCACAGTTTTAAGTAATTAAAAATAGTAAAAGTATTTCAATAGGACGTGGTGATAATGACAAACGTCAGACGTGAAATAATCCTATGTTAGTCCTGTCAATCTAGACATTCAAAGGTACATAAATTCACAACAAGCTGAAAGTGAGTAAAATTGTTCAAAACTAAATAAAAACAACATTTCAAAATTCCCCATCGTTCCGAAAATTGAAAAAGCGAAACCGTCGGGGAATCGAACCCGGGAACCCTCGGTTAGAAGCCCATACGCTAAGCCCAGCGCTACGGCGGTTCGTACCTATCGATGTTCGGATCGGAATTATATGTTACCATTAACCACGACTGCGTCTTACTCGGTACATGGAAAAAAATTGAGGTCAAAAAATGGATTTTTGATATTAACAACGCTAATGCGACATACATCATTGATGGAGGATACTTACTACACCGTGTTATGTGGGTTAGCGAAGAAGAACATTCAACACTGACTGATTGACTAATTTCCTGCAGCGATGCTCGTGGCCTATTTATACTCGCGCGTCGTATTTCTAGAATTCGCTCGACGTTCTGGCGGATGCACTGGATGCGGTGGGTATTCTGGATGTTTCTCGAAAATTGGGCGGAGGAGCCATAGTCGTCTCGTACGGGGATTTCACTGGGGGCACTAAGTGAGCGTATTAATGCAGTAGCTCGCGTAACAATACATTAGAACCAATTCAGACTTTGCTCCCACCTGCACCGGAAAAACTGCTCAACACAATTTTTTGCAACTGTAAGAGAAGATGCAGTGCTAAATGTGGTTGCAAAAAAGTTGGACTGTTTTGTTCTCTAGCATTCACGAATTGTCAAGGCCGGTCGTGGTCTAATGTTGAATCACCAACAGCAGATGATTCGTTTGATACAGACGAACAGACATGCGATACATCGTTATTGACGCAATTTACTTACACCCAGGATGAAGAAGAAGAAGTAATTGAAGGTTATGAATCGGACGAATAATTTTTTTTAATGCTTTTCAAGTACTACCTCAGAGGTGGCGTGGAAACGTGTGCAAATTATAACGCTTACAACTTTTTGAATCGTTATATCTCAGAAACGGTGGCTTTTAGGAAAAAAATTATTGATACCTTTTTTATAGATAATTTTATGATCTACAATTTTTGTCTGAATAATTTCGCGATAAAACTTACTGTTTTGAAGTAAATCGCGAAATACCAATTTTTTTTACCTTTGACCTCGTGTCATTTTTTTCCATGTGCCGGAACGATGGGGAATTTTGAAACGTTGTTTTTAATTATGTTTTGAACAATTTTACTCCTTTTCAGCTTGTTGTGAATTTATGTACCTTCACTCTTATTTTTTGGTCTAATTTGACCGGACTACTGTACTGAGAGGTACACTTGTGAATTCCCCCAATATTAAATCCGAAAATTTATTATCAGTATTATGCTTTTATTTATTACTCTTTTAAGAACAAAAATTGACATTTTTGCTTAGAACTGTGCTCTTATTTAATGATACTGAAAGAGGATGTAACTAATATAAGCACCACATCAGTCGACAATTTCTCGTTGGTATGGAGAATTCAAGCTGATCCAAAAAGATCGTCATGTCACATATCGTAAAATTGGAGCATCATTGAGCAAAGACACAATTCTAAACATTTTACATGAAAAATTATCTGTAAAAATAGTAATTATGCGCCAAGGTAGAAAAGTGAGGTATTACTGTCGAGGCCCATTAAAGACCGAGAAGCGAAGCTTCGAGGTCTTTAATGGATCCGAGACATTAATATACTTTTTCTACAACTGCTATGAAAACTGACGTATTTCTCATAGCTTACTTAATTTCAAAACCAAATATTGCTCATACTGTGAGAAATATTATTTCTCACGGCTCTTTGCTTGCCCACGCCACATACATTTATATGGAGAATCAAATAAAATTGACAAAAACTTAGTAAGCTACTGTCATCTTCAAATACCTACTTAGTCGTCACAAAACTGTCAGATTATATTCAAAAATATGTTAAAAATTTTTAAAAATTGTCAAAAATTTTGAAGTATGGTCAAAAATTTGGAAAAATGGTCAATAATTGTCAAAAACTGTCAAAGTTTTGAAAAAATGGTTAATAATTGCCAAACATTTTCAAAAATTGTCAAAAATTTGAAAAAATGGTTAATAATTGTCAAAAATTGTCAAAAACTGTCAAAATTTTCAAAAAATGGTCAATAATTATAAAAGACTGTCAAAAATGGTCGATAATTGTTAAAAATTGTCAAAGATTTGGAAAAATTGTCAAAAATGGTCAATAATTGTCAGAATCTGTCAAAAATTGTCAAATATTTTAAAAAATAGTCAATAATTGTTAAAATTTTGAATGATGATCAAAAACTGTCAAAATTTTTGAAAGTTGTCAAAATGGTCAATAGTTGTCAGAAACTGTCAAAAATGGTCAATAATTGTTAAAATTTTGAAAAATGGTGGAAAATTGTTAAAATTTTGAAAAAATTGCCAATAATTATAAAAAAATGTCCAAAATGGTCAATAATTGTTGAAAATTGTCAAAATTTTTGAAAAGTTGTCAAAAATGGTCAATAATTGTCAGAACCAGTCAAAAATGCTCAAAAATTGGCAAAAATGGTCAATAATTGTTAAAATTTGGAAAAATGGTCTAAAATGGTCAACATTTTTGAAAAATTGTCAAAATTGATCAACATTTTTGAACAATTGTCAAAATTGATGAATAATTGTCAAAAATGGTCAATAATTGTTAAAATTTGAAAATATGGTCAAAAATTTTGAAAAAATGGTCAATTGTCAAAGATTGTCAAAATTTTTGAAAAATTGTCAAAAATGGTCAATAATTGTCAGAACCTGTCAAAAATGTTCAAAAATGGTCAATCATTGTTAAAATTTAAAAAACGGTCTAAAATGGTCCAAATTTTTGAAAAATTGTCAAAAATGATCAATAATTGTCAAAATTGGTCAATAATTGTTAAAATTTGAAAAAATAGTCAAAAATTGTTAAAATTTTGAAAAAATGGTCAATAATTATAAAAAACTGTCAAAAATGGTCAATAATTGTAAAAAATTGTCAAAATTTTTGAAAAATGATCAAAGTTTTTAAAAATTGTCAAAAATGGTCAATAATTGTCAGAACCTGTCAAAAACGGTCAAAAATGGTCAAAAATTGTCAAAAATGGTCAATAATTGTTAAAATTTAAAAAAATTGTCAAAAATTGTCAAAATTTTTGAAAAAATGGTCAATAATTGTCAAAAATTGTCAAAAATTTTGAAAAATGGTCATTCTATTGTGCATAAGAAGCAAGCTTCTATCGGCGGTCCGACGACTGTTCACCTTTACTTTTTGTTTTACTAACCATAAAAATAAATATTGAGTTACTTTACTTGTATTCTTTAAATTTGTGCAGTTGTAGAAAAAGTATAGTGTGCAACATGTGGGGAAAGTACTTTTCTCACTTGTTGCACAATTTACTATTTCTACCGTGGCTCATATAGCATTTTTTTCACTACTTCACTACTGGCATTTTATTTTTTTAAATATTAGTTTGTCGACTCCCGTTTCACATGACATGACAACTGTGCACAAGTTAACCTCACATTCTATTAAATGGATTGAAATTTAGTTATAATCAAGTAGGCTCTGTATTTTTCTTTCTTGGTTAATAATGAACAACTTTACTACCTCAAAAAAAGTCAATAAAGTTAGGTTTAGAGGCTAGTAGTGAAAAAAATTAGTTTCTCGTTGGATACCGCATCTGTTGACCGTAGAGCAGAAAGCAATAATTAGAGCCAATTGGTGTCAAAAAACTCTAAACCGGTTTAACGCAAGAAATTTAAAAAAATATATACAGTATACAGTATTTTCAGTGGTAATGAATCCTGGATTTACTCTTATGAGCACGTCAGTCGGCTGTTTGGGTGTTCCAAGATGAACCAAAACCGTCGAAAGTTATCCGTTCTTGAAGTGTTTCCAAAAAGATGGTGGCGACATTTGTCTCAAAAAGCGGGTCATGTAACAACAATGCAAGATCAAAGAACTGTTACTGCTGATTGGTACATATCGATTTGTTTGCAGGAAGTAATGGCCGAGTTTCGGAAAACCAAACCTCAACGTCGAATGATCCTCCACACAGTTCGAGAGTTTTTAAAGCAACAAAACATCGAATTATTGGACCATCCTCCATACAGTCCCGACCTAAGACCTAACGACTTTTTAACTTTTCCAGTCCCCAGAAGATACAGTCAACGCCTTCAAAACTCTATTTTGAATGTACCAACAAGCGAGTGGAATAACTGTTAATTTTGTAGTATTTCCGTGGAAATTTCAAAGTTTCCTCGTACTATAAAACACGTAATGTATGTTTATTAAGTTATTCGTCAATACCAAAACGCCTTGAAAGTTCTAGACGCTTGACATTTTCTCTTCAATTGACTATAGTGCCAAATGCATTTCTGATGCATTTATTGAGGAAAATATTTATGTAGAGATCGTGTTTATCTGGTAATTGTCGCTGTTAAACAATGGAACCGGAGACGACTACAAAAGCAAGAAGGAAAATAGCGATTTCAATGCCAAGTAATTCCTTTTGTTGTAGACACCAATATTAAATGGATATTCATTTGATTTGACAGGGTGTTTCATTAATAATTCTAAATATTTAAAATGGGTAATTTTTGGCCAAAATACGTAGTTTCAAACAAATTTACATTTCTTTACCACGCTTCTTGAAAAATAGAGTAGATTATTGAGTTGGACGATTGATACGACATGACTTGCTCACACTATCGATATATTGGAGACTACTAACACGATTTCTGCAAAAATTGGCATAGATGGAGAACAAGTTATGGCGAATTTATGGAAAATATTTTGACATACCTCAGACTCTAAATATATATTACTAATCCCTAATTAAATTAACTTGAATCAAAACAACTTATACAATAGCATATAATGAATATAATACGCTAGATATATAAAATATAACAAATCTCATCGTACAATTCAAAATATATCATCGTAGAATACAAAATATATTATAGCAGAATACAAAATATATCATCGTAGAACCCAAAAGATATCATCGCAGAACACAAAATATATAATCATAAAATTCAAAACATCAAAACAACTTATACAATAGCATATAATGAATATAATACGCTAGATATATAAAATATAACAAATCTCATCGTAGAATTCAAAATATATCATCGTAGAATACAAAATATATCATCGCAGAACACAAAATATATCATCGTAGAATACAAAATATATCATCGTAGAATACAAAATATATCATCGTAGAATACAAAATATATCGTCGTAGAATACAAAATATATCATCTCAGAACACAAAAGATATCATCGCAGAACACAAGATATATCATCGTAGAATACAAAATATATCATCGTAGAATTCAAACTAGTGTTAATCGTTAGAGCAGTATAAAAAAACATAATCCATGGCACTGAAGTGTCTTTTTGCTTATTTACAGGCAACATATTTTGCTAAATACAAATACAAAGGCAGCGTGCTTCGTTTTTGCTGCCCCACCCTGCATATTGTCGGTACAGATCCTGATGACATGCTGGAAAACACTTATTTCATCTCTGTATTACATTTGACGGAATTTACTTTGAATGGGAAAAATATATATTGATGAATAAATAAATATTTTTCCAGAAAACTCACCTTTTATGAACACATGTCGTATTTCGAATTTTCTCGTTAAAATTTGAAGTTACAACCATATATTTTGCATCAAATTCAACAGCTGCAGATCAATATTTCAAGTAGAGGCTCAAAATATGAATATTTCACTCAAATATGGCCACGAATTTATGGAAATTACAGGATTTTATAAATTTTATAAAAAAAAATACATTTTCTTATTATACCCTACACAAAATAAATATCCTGTAATTATTTCTCAATGGAAGCTTCTGGGGTTTTGAGCATTAAAAACCATATGGAGTAAGTTACAAGCAGTGGCGGAGTTGTACAGTCCATCTCTTAAGGTAGGTGCCGTCTACTTGCTCTCTCTCTCCTTGATAGAGTAATCTAACAAATGTAATTTGAAATTGAGGATGAAGGACGATTCGTCCTGGACGAACGAACAAATTTTCTAATAAGTGACGCCACTTCTAGTACCTATTGCCTCTATTCATGTCATTATTGTGTAAAGTTCAGTTTAGCACAGAAGGCAAAAAAAATACAAAACATTTCTTATTTTGCGATTTCGTGATTTTTTAACCATTCTAATTTCTTATTATCCCAACTTTATTGACGTGTGTTGTACAGCGATGGTAATGCATCTCAAGTTCTATGGTCAGTAAAAAAGTATCCAAATCTATATACGAATGTAACAGAGAAAGATGGTATAATGAAAAAACTTATTCAATATTATTTCAGTGGCTGCTCAAAAACGTTGAAAATAACTATATACCTGTTTCACGACGAGATTACACTATCTTTATGTATATTGTAGACCACTAACACGATTTCTATAAAAATCGGTATAGATGAAGAACAAATTATGGCGAATTCATGGAAAATAGTTTGACATACATGTCACTTCCGGTTATACCGAAAGTGAACGACAACTTTGTTATTTTAAATGTAAATTTTAATGTCACTTTGTTTAAGACTATATCTAAAATTTATACTTATCGAGATATTAATTTTTTTAATAAAAAATTGACAGGTGCAGACCTTCATATTGAAAATTATGTATGAGCATCCCCAATACCAAATAAGAAACATCTTGTCGGGTTGATTAGTAGGACGATCAAGGTAATTGGTGAAATGTCGAAAACTTCTTTTTTGTAAACAGAGTTCGTAAAAAAATGATGAAAAGTTCAAGTTAAAAAATGTTAACTATCTTCATTTCTTTAAATGAAACAACCATATTTTTATTCTTTTACTCAATTCTAAGGCCTAAAATAAGGGCTATACCCCTATACCCAATCTTTAGCGATTTTGAGATATTAACATGTATTTAAAAATATTAATTATTTCAGCCATATTATTGCATAGGCGTAGGCCGTGTTATTTATTCTTTTATTTTAGCATATACCTGTCATAATTAAACAGTATTAATTGTCATTATTTGATGTCGATCGCATCGTACAGTGATAGAAATGACTCGTTTGGAATTAAACAATGAAGATTATCTAAATTTACTTTTAATACATGGTTAAAGTGACAGAGTTGTTACTAGAACATGTATTTTATTTGCTACAAGATATCCAGATCGACCCCGACCCAGCAGTCACACAGTGATGAGAATATTAAACAATTTAACACAATTTGGTTGTTTTCAAGCAAAAGTTGAGTAAGTGAAGCCAAAAAACCGAACTCATAAACTTGCTCTGAAAATTTTTGACGAAACATTCATTAGGGAAGCATTTGCAAGTAGAGTCTGCTATTAATCACATCAATTTAACAATTTAACTTGTTGGTAATAAATTGTTATTTTATACAAGTAATAAAATTATTGAGCGCGCGAAATGCTTCCCAAATAAATATTTCATCAACATTTTCTGGGGAAGTTTGTGAGTTTGGTTTTTTTGCTTTCGTAAAATCTCTTGCACTTAAATTGGATTTAATTCGTTGATTTTAAATTTTTTTTCCCAAGAGCTTTACCGCTCGATACTTCAAACTTAGGAAGCCCAGCATTGAAGAAAACAAAATTATCACAGCTTAATTATTATTGTTTATTGCATTTATATATATATTATTCAGTGTGTTTTTCACTGAAATTGCAGTAAATCTGGTATTGCAGTCTCTAAAAATTAAAATCAGATTATCTCGCATGCTCTCTTTTTGTTACAAAGGCTGAATATTTTCCATTTCCGAAAAGTTTCTACAAAGTTTCTTAGAGCACTTAATATCTACGTTTTTTCGTGTAAGAAAACTTTTTCTTACCTCCCTATATAAAATCTATAAAATTTTAAAATACGAAACATTCAGCACTCAGACACATGAAATATTCACATTCCTAAATAGTCTCAGTCTATGTTTATGTTAACAACATTAAATATACGAATATATCGAATTACCTAAGTTTGATAGAATCTCAAAGACATGCATAAGAAAAAGAACATTTTATTAAAAATCTTTGCTGTGTAAAGTTGAAATTAGTCGTAATTCTTGAGTAAGTGCAACTTCTGTGTGTGTGGCTGTTTGCTGATTAGGGTCAGTTTTCTCACTGAGTAATTGAGTTTTATCCATTAGCATTTGTTTTATTTGACAATCAAGTTATTTGCATGACCATTGCTGTACCGATACAACACACGTCAATAAAGTTGGGATAATAAGAAATTAGAATAGTTAAAAAATCACGAAATCGCAAAATAAGAAATGTTTTGTATTTTTTTTTGCCTTCTGTGCTAAACTGAACTTTACACAATAATGACATGAATAGAGGCAATAGGTACTAGAAGTGGTGTCACTTATTAGAAAATTTTTTCGTTCGTCCAGGACGAATCGTCCTTCATCCTCAATTTCAAATTACATTTGTTAGATTATTCTATCAAGGAGAAATAGAGCAAGTGGACGGCACCTACCTTAAGAGATGGACTGTGCAACTCCGCCACTGCTTGTAACTTACTCCATATGGTTTTTAATGCTCAAAACCCCAGAAGCTTCCATTGAGAAATAATTACAGGATATTTATTTTGTGTAGGGTATAATAAGAAAATGTGTTTTTTTCATAAAATTTATAAAATTCTGTAATTTCCATAAATTCGTGGTCATATTTGAGTGAAATATTCATATTTAGAGCCTCTACTTGAAATATTGATCTGCAGCTGTTGAATTTGATGCAAAATATATGGTTGTAACTGCAAAGTTTAACGAGAAAATTCGAAATACGACGTGTTCATGAAAGGTGAGTTTTCTGGAAAAATATTTATTTATTCATCAATATATATTCTTCCCATTCAAAGTAAATTCCCTCAGATGTAATACAGAGAAGAAATAAGTGTTTTCCAGCATGTCATCAGGATCTGTACCGACAATATACAGGGTGGGGCAGCGAAAACGAAACACGTTGCCTTTGTATTTGTATTTAGCAAAATATGTTGCCTGTAAATAAGCAAAAAGACACTTCAGTACCATGGATTATGTTTTTTTATACTGTTCTAACGATTAACTAGTTTGAATTCTGCGAAGATATATTTTGTATTCTACGATGATATATTTTCTACTCTACGATGATATATTTTCTACTCTACGATGATATATTTTGTAATACGATGATATATTTTGTATTCCACGATGATATATTTTTTATTCTTCGATGATATATTTTGTATTCTACGATGATATGTTTTGAATTTTATGATTATATATTTTGTGTTCAGCGATGATATATTTTATATTCCATGATGATATATTTTGTTTTCTACGATGATATATTTTGTATTCTACGATGATATATTTTGTATTCTTTAATGATATGTTTTGAATTTTATGATTAAATATTTTGTGTTCCACGATGATATATTTTGTATTCTACGATGTTATAATTTGTATTGCACGATGATATATTTTGTATCCTACGATATGTTTTGAATTTAATGATTATATATTTTGTGTTCTGAGATTATATATTTTGTACTCTTCGATGATATATTTTGTATTATACGATGATATATTTTGTATTCTACGATGATATATTTTGTATTCTACGAATATATATTTTGTATTCTACGATGATATATTTTGTGTTCCGCAATGATATCTTTTGTGTTCTGAGATGATATATTTTGTACTCTACGATGATATATTTTGTATTCTACGATGATAAATTTTGTATTCTACGATGATATATTTTGTATTCTACGATGATATATTTTGTATTCTACGATGATATATTTTGTATTCTACGATGATATCTTTTGTGTTCTGGGATGATATATTTTCTACTCTATGATGATATATTTTGTATTCTACGATATGTTTTGAATTTTATGATTATATATTTTGTGTTCTGTGATTATATATTTTGTGTTCCGAGATGATATATTTTGTACTCTTCGATGATATATTTTGTATTATACGATGATATATTTTGTATTCTACGATTATATATTTTGTATTCTACGATCATATATTTTGTGTTCCGCGATGATATCTTTTGTGTTCTGAGATGATATATTTTGTACTCAACGATCATATATTTTGTATTATACGATGATATATTTTGTATTCCACGATGATATATTTTGTATTCTACGATGATATATTTTGTATTCTACGATGATATATTTTGAATTCTACGATGAGATTTGTTATATTTTATATATCTAGCGTATTATATTCATTATATGCTATTGTATAAGTTGTTTTGATTCAAGTTAATTTAATTAGGGAGTTTTTTGAGTAATATATATTTAGAATCTGAGGACAGACTAATTTTCAGGATGGCCGAGTGTAATATTTCATATTTCTAGCGGATTATATTCATTAGACAAGACCCATTAACAAAGATGACACTACCGAGTTTTGTTTATCTCATCTCCCGTAACATGGCATACGGTCGAGGTTAAAATGCAGCCAGGACAAGTTAAGGGTTCTGGAAAGTGAAGTGGTTTGTTTTAAGAAAGGGATTATTTTGGAATGTTTATTCTATACATAGCCGTCGTATTGAAAAGAATAAATTCAGATAGTTGTATTATTATCGAGTTTTATTATACTTTATCCTTTTTGAGTCTCACAGTCAATAATATTGAATGCTTTCATCCAATATATCAACAAAGGTTTTAATTAATAAACTCTACGAACGGTCAAAAACAGCAGGTTCGCTGACTGTTACGCTTGAAAATTTCAATTAAACATATTTATGATAAACGAATAATTCAGTTCAACGTTCCGATTTTGCATGGGAAACACTACCAATCTATTGTCGCTAAAACAATATGTTTATATGAACGTAGTAGTATGGGAAAAATAAACAATTTTATTTGTCTCTTGATATTACTCAATGTTTATAAAATTATATTTATAAAACAATACTTCGATAAGTCGTAATTTTTAAGTAGGTATTTTTACAATAACGGCGTGATTATTTAAAATATTTCCGAAACCTCAAACTATGTATACTTGGAAATATTTAAAATTCAGTAGGATTTATGCGTTGTTTTCAGTTCCAGAATTAAATTTTTGGGTGTTTTCAGTGATTTTACCTTGACCATTTATAAAACGAAAGCCGTCCAGTCCAAATTAGGCTCTTGCAAATGTTTTTCCTAGTGGATTAGTAGATAGTTTTGTGTTATTTACAGGCATTTTTAAGTTGAAAATGCATTTTTTCGAAAATTTCATGACCCTATTTGAAGATGAAAAAATTTCATCGAAAAACTAAGTCATACAGTCGATTTCTCGACCCAAAAACCCCATTTTACAAATTTTTAGTATTTTTCATGTAACAAAAAATTGTTTGTTGATATAAATTTTGAACATAGGGGTAGGTAGGGAAATATTTCGCGATTTAAATTTTTCTCCGTCAATTCCTTTAATGCCTGGAAATATTGATTCAAAATTCACTTTAATAGAATAGGTAAAATTTTCCCCTGAATCGATTGTTGGTCATTACAACATTCAAATCATTCAAATGCTCTTATTTTAATGATATCTTATTTGTAAATCAATAATACAAGTAAATTTGAAAATCTTTCCAATCTTTTGAATTATTTGATTTCTTCTAGTGTAAATATTATCTAAGTTCGACCCTGATGCTGTATTTCACTGTTGCTCTTGTAGACTATACAAAAAGAAATAAGTATGTTCGTTATTTATATACCACCAAAGCCCATTAGCAATATTTATAATCTACGTCCGAACAAAAATATATCCTCGTTCCGACTATAAGTTTAATGAAACTGATAAAACAACTGAGAGACAAATTAAGGATAGCCTATGATATATTGAAACAATTTACGTTCAGTAGATTCGGTCTAAATGTAATTTAGATTTTTTTTCACTTTCAAAATGAGTTTGTGTCCATACTCTATTTGAAAAAGGCAGATAGCAATAAACCTTGTAAAGTGACCATTCCAAGGGCGTACCTGCTTGTGATTCTAAAAATCTCATTAATGGTGAATTTTATATTTAAGCAATCATGTGAAGTTCTTTTCACGAAAAATGGTTCTGACTCAATAATAGCTCAATAATATTTGGGTTTCGCCATTAGAGATAAATGGTGGAAAATTCTGCGATAAATGAATTTTAGATGGGAAAAAGTAAACAGAAAGTCGCTTTTAAACGAAAAAGATAAAATTGTATGTTGGAGACGGAATTATTTGCGATCAATAAGAGATTTTCGCAATGAAAAAGATGTTTTGTTAACATTTGAGTCAATTCACACACATAATCCATGTGGAACAATTCTTCACAAAACTGGAACAGCTCACTCCAAAGCAAGGTTGAATGTTCCGCTCCGAAATTTGACAAACATTTGCTTTTGTAAAAAAAAGCTATTGATATATTGATAGAAGTGACTGTAATATTACAAACAACGATAACCCTTCGCTCAATTTTTGCACATGTTGAAAATGAAGCCCTCAATTTTTGAAATAAATTTCAATATTTTGTTCTATTCTACTCAGTTCAATATTAATAAAATATATAGAAGGCAAAAGATTTTTGTCATGCCGGATAATTCTGAGCTCTAAAATGGTACGGGAATGCCTAGAAAAACTGAATAGACTAGGCAAGTACCAACCTACTGTAGATTCCAGTGGAATAAAAAAAAATGAAATAGAAATTGAATTAGAGAAGGAAGGAGGAGTCGGACTATCACGAAGATATGAATGCTGATGTTTTAGAGGACTATTTTTCACAAATGATAACTCTAATTCTGCTCAACTCTCCTTATCATTCAAGGAGATGTGAGAAATTGCCTACCACCGCTTTTAGATAAAGAAATTACATTTAAAGTGGATATGTTAAAAAAAGAACTGCTGCCAATTGTAAATATACATAAACATCGTTTCCTAAGATTAAGATATACTATTGACGAAACGGCAACGGAATATTATAATACTTAGACTTCCTCCTTCCCATTGCGAGATAAACCCTATACCTAGAGTTAAATGGGCTCAGGTGAAAGGATTGGTGGCAAGGAAAAATACCACATATAAAATGAAAGATGAAAGAGATAACTGTTTTATCTCTGAGGAGGAGACAGATTGAGACCTCGGAGATAACTGCCGGGTACAGTACTAGTGGAGTAGGCAGTTTGAGGCCACGAAATCATACTGAACCTTATCTTCCCTAACCTACCTTTTCCTATCTCTTGATAATGACTCCAAAGCAGGAGTAAACGTCGAGAAAATTATTTTTCTGAACGCGTTTTATACAGAATATATATATATATATATATATTGATATGATATGAATTTTAATTTAAATATTAGTGATATCATACATCACTCACCTTTTATGATGAGTCTTCACCTCAGGTTGGGTTCATGGGCCTAATGCTCACTTAGTTTCTTTTTTTATTCTATTATTTAACATATCCTCAGGCTGGTCCTGTGTCCTTGCCCTTGAAAAATAGGAACTATCCAACTGTGAAGCAGCTTTGCCAACTTTATAGGAAGAAAACTCTTTATATTTGAAATTTATGAAAAATATTTTTTTTAATTTATTCTCTATTGTGCGGCGTATTTATACAGAATTGATAAATAAATACATAAGAAACAATTCAAAACACTTATCTAAATGATCTTTCGCTCAACGTTCACACTAAATGAAGTTCTTATATCTAATAAATATATGAAATTATGCAACTCTTTTTACATGTGACACTAAAAACCAAAGACAAAATAGAACATCTGTTTCTAACAGATTTTATATACAAAATGGACGATATTGTAATCGTAACGAAGAGGAATAAATATTAAGTTCTGGATTTATTCACACGCACGTAAGTTTGATGATTTAACTTATAATTTATGAAATACCTTTTATCTTGTATTACTTTTTGAAGATTGGATAATTACTTCTTTTCTATGTTTTAGACCTTTCTGGGCCTTGGAGTCCCTCGTAGAAGTGGCTTCGATATGGCTTCGGGGTCGGCTTGGGAAGATTTTCAGTTCTGCTTACCTCTCGGAGTTTTCACTCATGGTTTATTTGAGGAATTTAATATTTACAGAGGTTATTTAACATCTGTTTTTAACAGGAACTTGTTAAGGAAGGTTAGTAACACAAATTCACTTTATAGTTTCACTTTTAACACAACGTAGTCTAATTTTAAATCAATTTTTTAACATGAAAAAGCTTATACTTCTCAATTCTGTATATTTTTTTGTAACTAACCGTTTCTAATCAATAGCAACGTATCAATTTTTTTATATCTTCAACATCCATATGTCTCTTTATTTTTAAGTTTTTCTATATTTGCTGACCAATCAAATTCATTTAATAATTTTTTATTTCTGTTATTTGACTTGATTGTTTTATAATTTGATCTTTTTCTGATATGAAAGTTTATTTTTAATGTCTCCAAATAATTTATTATTGTTTTTATCTTTTAGTTAAAAATTTTTAAAATTATTTGACATCTGTTTTAATTTCAGTTGTCATGTCCTTTCTTCCGTTCGAGTTGACAAATCTAGATTCACACTTTGTTAGATATGTTAATAAGTGTACTTCTTCTATTTTTACCAGTGTCAGATTTTATAAAACCTAACTAATAATTTTTAATTTTCAGGTTCTTTCTTTTTAGATTTATGATGAGCCAAGAAACTTTTGCAAAGCTTTTGAAAATTCTGAGACTATGTGATAGGATTTCAATAAATTAGAGAAAAGTTATAAAGATTCCCGTTTAAAGTTTGGGTTGTAAATATTTGTCAGGTGATTTGTTTATATTTTATTTAGATTTTATACTGAAATAACCCTTGTTTGGTGTATGTGTTGTATGATTCCACTTTCCATATCAATATATTTATCTCAATAAATTACCACTTACACGAATGGATTAGTATACACTACCGAATTTAAGACAATATTAACCGTTACCATTACATCATTCACCAGTCATTAAACCACAATCGTACCTCGAAATTGCACGTCACACAATGAAATAATAAGCGCTCGTGCTGCTTGTACCTTTTCAATTTATATAAAATAACCAGTTTATGTCTCATAACCAAAACTAATTTTATTATTA
This sequence comes from Lochmaea crataegi, assembly GCA_947563755.1. NCBI lineage: Eukaryota > Metazoa > Arthropoda > Insecta > Coleoptera > Chrysomelidae > Lochmaea > Lochmaea crataegi. Next base: position 63,068,409 of record OX387424.1, read on the forward strand.
AAGTATTTTTAAGAGACTATAGTGAGAATCTCACCATAAGATGGGTGTATTGCAGGTTTGCCTAAAACAGAAGAGTTATTTGTCTTATAAATAGTGAGATCTGCATTGCTATTAGACTTCTATGCAGATTGAAAAAATTCAATTCAATACCAGTTTTACTGTTATTACATATCACATAAAAAGGAAAATTCAGCAGCCAAACTGAGGATGTCCGAACCATGAGAGATTAATCTCGTTTCACGCACCAATCTCATGGTGAAATTTTCAATAGTCTAATAAAAATACGGTCGTCCCAGAGTTTATTCTAACGGGTAGTCAGATCGAAAATGGTAGTTACAAAATGAAAATGGTAGTTACAGATTTCAGTTTCGGTACTAGGAAATAAATCGAGATGGTCAACACAGATTATTCTATAAAATTTTATAAAAAAAAAATAACTTAAATGCATTTTTTATTATCTTTTCTAACTAGCGAATCACTACTTTCACTTGTTTCTCCTTGCCAATTAGCTGCAGAAAATATACCTTTATACCATGACTGATTTTTTCGGATTTTTTGCTTTTGGGCAATCTTTATGTCTTCTGCTCTTCGCCCCTAACCCCTTCTGAATGGCAGGTCCTGGATCCCAGTTATCCAAAGGTGGCATGTTGACATTTTTTTTGCTTGGGGTAGATACGAAAAATTCTTAGAATAAACTCTGCTCTGGATTGCGGATGGAACAGAACTAATATAAACATTGAATATTACTTACAGTTTTCGACAATTTTTGATTGTTGTTGGAACAAACCTATTATCAGCACAAGTCAATGGACGCCACATTGTAATACAACAAAAAAATCACTCGACGATAAACCAAACACTAATGTAACATTAGTTAACTCTTTGGAAAACTAAATACTCAACAGGTATAAAATTTATAGATATTAAAAAGAATTAACCGCGACCCTATCTTAGAATATGGTAAATATGGGATATTTGATGGCCGAAGTGATGATAATTCGGCTTTTATTACAGTATATCGGTATATTTAGGAGACCATTCAGTTTGGCCCAAAAACCTGCTATAATCCGTTGCTGAAAATGGGTCAATATAATCCTATAGGTCTGTTGGTCCAATTTCTGAACAGGTAAAAAATAATACAAATCCACTAAATAGTAATTTATTCCAAAGAATTAGGTAAATATTTATTCGACAAACATTTAATAAAATTAAAACCAGACAAACAGTTACTCTTAATCATTTGAGTTAACATAACCTAACCTAACCCATTTGCGGTTCACACAACTCCAACGTATCTTAACTCACTTTAATGTATTTGCTTTAGAAAATTTAAATTTATCCAACAACAACTTACAACCTTTCTCACTAAACATTAAATACACTGGGAATGATTCCATCTTAATCAAAGACTGACTCTTAAACTAGAAATATTTATTGTTATCAATTTGTTGAAACAGGTATCTACCCTACCTAACATTGCATTAAAAGATTATTAAGGGTGCAGGTAGTTAATCTCTTGATTTCATATTCTAGGCCCAACTGAATGGTAGGATTAGGAACTACCCAAATGTATGTATGTAAATTGGGGTGACATTCACTGAGACCTAAAAGATCTATTGTGCCCCCTTACTTCTACTTAGTTCCTGAGGAAAGTCTCAGAGACTAGTAGCTCCTTTAGTCCTATTTCCCGGAGGAATTTTAGGATATCTGCAGGCTTTAACTTACAGGTACAGTAGAACAAATTGACCTTTACCCTGACGTCATACCTACAAACCTCGCGAAATGAATCAATGAGTCAAAAATGGCTACTGTTACTTTGTCGTGTGCGTTGTATTTTCACTGTTTATCTTGTCAGGAGAAAAAGATGAGGCATACAAAAAGTTTGTGTTTACTACTGTTCATTGTTAGTGACGTTGTTCTACTGTAAATGTCCCTCTTCTATCCAGTAATCTCCAAGGTGTTGTGCCCTAGGATTCTGAATTGCTGTACAGTTCGCAAGTATGAGGATGGAGGTTTCTTCTTCCATACCACAGAATCTACACTCTTCTTCCTCCACTATTTTGAGCATTTTCAGGTGCCCATTCAGGCGACAATGTCCCGTAAGGATGCCTGTTAAAACTCTTAGTGCAGTTTTACTTTGACTTATGCATTCATTTGATCTCAACAGGTTGTAGTCACCCAGAAGAATCTTTGATTGCCTATGTCCTTCTAGATCTTTCCAATGGTCAGATCTTCTCTTTTCTTCGGCTTTGCCTATTTCTTCCAATATTACATTGGAGCTGATACCCCAAAAGGGTGTTCCAGTCCAGTCCCCCTCTTTGCTAGTTCATCTGCTATTTCATTTCCTTCTATCCCTGTGTGTCCTGGAATCCACAGTAAGGAGACTATATTGTTCTCGCCTAGTTCATTTAGTTTGCCTAGGCATTCCCACACCATTTTGGAACTGATAACACAAGAGCTCAGAGCTGCTCAGTGCTTTAATGGCTGCTTGACTATTTTTTTGGCCTAACTGACATATCCCTATTTAACTATACCTACCCTACCTTCATCATGTTCCATAGAAGTCCATACTTAATTGGGTGATTACAGATTTTGTCTAAAATTAGTATGTTTCCATGTTATTTTTCAAAGTGAAGGTGAATATGATTGTGTAGCTCTTATTAAATTAAATAAATATACATTGTTATGAAATATTCACACCCACATAACTGGGTAGGCTGAACCTTTGAGAATATAAAGCGAAAAATAGATAAAAACGGGGTGGATTCTAAACCCAAGGTCAAATGGCAATAGCGTGGTGAAAAATATGTCATATTTTTACATAACATAATTTCTACATAACCGGTAAATAATTATATTTAGAATGGTTTTAAATGTGGAAAGTATTAGTTTAATATAATTTAGTTTCTCGAATAAATAGAGATAAAGCTATTTATTTGAAACAGTTACTTACCTCATATTTAAATTATTTTTTATGATAAAATAATAATTTACGAAACGTGTTTTTCCTTCCTATCTCTCTATAGCCTTCTTTAAATAGCGTCAGAGATTAGTACCGCATCCTTACCACCAAATTTGGGTTGAAATAATTACTATTCATTACGCTATGTTTGAAATTTCTATATAAAATTGCCGCCTTATTTTTCAGATCTAACTTTTGGCGAGTACTCACGTTCTTTTTTCTAGTTCTACCTACACCATTCCAAGATATTTCGTTTTGACCTATCCAAATGTGTTGACCAAATGCAAAAGGATTATAATCCGAAAAACGATACCTATATTTATGTCCTATCCCAAGAACAAATTATACAAACCCTAGATTGTATAAAAAAGTGGTTAATTAAAGACGAAACGGGAAATTTTTTTTCTCTATTTACTGCCAGCTTTTTTGTTTTATTTACAGTCAGAGTTCATATGTACTACTTTTTGCTCCTTTTCGATTTTATTTCGATTTCATGTTAACTAGTTATTATTTAATTTTCTTAAAATGTGACCATTATTAAACTATAGTTGTTTCGCCATCAGGAGAGAGTATTAAAATTAACGGAAACCAGTAAACCATGGGCGTACATTTATAGAATTATATTTATAATGATAGTCTATAAATATTTACTTTAGACCCCATGTCGCCGCCGGTTACAAATATTAGGTATAGTCTATTGCAGAAAGGTATAGAGTAATAAAATGGGGAATTCCGTCCAGTTCGGCTCAATTTCGGTGTCGGCCATAGGCGTAGGTCTTGAAATAGTATTGTTTGTAATATTAAAATTTCAAGTAATTGCGTAAAAGAATTAGGAAATGTATGTTTTCTGGCCTGAAGTCTCAATATCGAAATATTGTGTAGGGATTACTTAGGTAGTGGATTATACAGTTACGTTTTGCGTTTAACAGGTACCGTTTAACCTTCTATTAGTGCCTCTGCCTAATTCCAACCCTGTTTCAGATTGGGCTCAACCATGGGCCGCAAGGTGCCTTACCCAAAATTTTTAGACCTTTATAAGTATATTTGTTTAGTTTAACGCATCAGTATTTGCTGTTAAGCCGTAAATAGTGTTCACAGTATTATAAGATTAGTAATAAAATGGCGACATTTACACCAACGAAAAGATGTTCCAATAATTCTCCACTATCAGTGAATGAAAAACTTATTATTTTAAATGTACACGATTGCATAAAATACGATTACCCGACATTTACTGTACAAGAAACTGTCGTCCGATGTTCCCGAATGACTGGAGTTGGAAAGTCCACCGTTTTTAAATTATTGCGGGGGAGAAAGATAGCAGGCCAAGAGGAGCCTCCCAAGAAAAGTCCAGGCAGACCAGTAAAAGTCCTTGATGAAGACACCAAAAGTGTAATTCGAAGAAAAGTTCACTCTTTTTATTTTAAAAAAGAAATAACCACCCTAGATAAGATTTTAATGGACCTTGGCCAGGATGACAGTATTCCGTTGATAACTAAAAAAACGTTTATGGACCACTTTGAGAAATATGGTTTTTGCCTGGGAAAAGCATAACCGTAAAGCACTTTTACTGGAAAGCGATGAAATTGTTTGCTGGCGACGAAACTACTTAAGAAGTATAAAGCAGTACAAAACAGAGCAGAAGAAAATCTTTTATCTTGATGAGACGTGGATCAATGAAGGTTATACAGTACCAAAAATGTGGCAAGACAAAAATATAACCAGTGCTCGCCAAGCTTTCATGGAAGGCCTGTCAACGGGTATTAAGGTGCCTTCAGGTAAAGGGAAAAGACTAATAATCGTCCATATTGGAAGCAGAGAGGGATTTTTAAAACAGGGTTTGCTAACCTTTCAGTCGTGCCATACGGGAGATTACCAGAGGACATGGATTCGGATGTTTTTGAAGACTATTTTGGTGAAATGATAAAATATCTTCCGGCTGATTCAGTAGTAGTTATGGATAACGCGAATTATCATTCTCGACGCATAGAGAAGACTCCAATTTCATCTCGGAGAAAACAAGAAATTATTGACTGGTTAACCACCAAAAGTATTGAATTTGATAATAATACAAACGTCGTTTTATGAAATACGCCGTGGAAGATATAGCAGAAAAACATAGTGTAACTGTGCTGCGCACACCGCCATATCATTGCGAACTAAATCCTATAGAACTAGTATGGGCGCAAGTGAAAGGATTTGTAGCAAGACACAACACGACATTCAAAATGAAAGACGTTAAGCTACTGTTTGATCAAGCCATTAAGGAGGTGACACCAGAGAACTGGCGAAAAGCAGTCCAGCATGTCATTAAAGAAGAGGAGAAAATGTGGGATCTTGACTACTTGATCGATCGGATCGTCGACCCGTTAATTATACCGTCAAGAGGAGATGACAGTTCCTCAGATGACGAAGAATATTATGATTTTTTATAATTTAATTTCTGTATAATGTTCAATAAAAAATAAGTGTACCTAATACTATGTACATAATGCCTAATTTTTATTCTGTTAAAATAAAATTCTTTCCTTTTTACGAGTATCCTACCTATCCTGCCTTTGGCACACTATTTTCAGTATTTGTGAATGGATAACAATAGGCTAAACCCATATATTGACCCCAACCCGGGTGGTACTACCTGCACTTGATAAAAAGAAAGAATTTTACAATTAAATCAACGCCAAACTATGAAAGTGGCTTAAATATTCGTTGGGTCACTCTGTGCTCCCTTTGCATACCTAATGACGTTTTATTACCCTATACCTTTCTGAAATAAACCATAGTATTTAGCATTTTATTTCGTTTTTGTTGTGAAAGATCAAATTGGTTGAGTGTAAATTTACAGACAGAGGGAGTGAAAATGGAAAATAGCTTGGAGTGTAGTCATGTGAAACGTATGAAAGGTATTCCTTTATCGTTAAATGAGAAACTTATTACTAAAAATGTGTATGACTATGTAAAAAGAGAGCTTTCATCTGGAACTGATGACAGCGACATCGAAAGAAGAACATCAACAATGACAGGCGTGGGAAAATCAACGATATACAGACTCCTTCGTGAGCAAAAGTCAGGAGTTCCGAATCCACCAAAACAACATAGCGGTGGTAAAAATAAACAGGTACTTCCAGAAGAAACGAAAACGGCTATTAGACGTAAGATACACGAATTTTAATTTAAAAAAGAAATTCCAACATTAGCAAAAATTTTGAATGCTATAAAAGAAGATTCCGATTTGCCCGATATAAAAAAAAACCAAACTGTGGGACACTCTTAAAGAATTTAATTTTTACATGGTCGAAAACAGATAGAAAACCGACCGTTATTGATAAGGATGAAATTATTTGTTGGAGAAGAAAATATTTAAGAACCATATTGCAATAACGTTCAGAGGGAAGGCAAATTTTTTATTTGGATGAAACATGGGTAAACGAGGGACACACGGTATCCAAAATGTGGCAAGACAAAAATATTCAGACATCAGGTCAAGCTTTTATGGAACTATTTGTTAACAATAGTAGTTCCGATAGCGATGAAAGTCTGTGTGAGTAACTGTTTTAAGATTTTGTAATCACATAAATAAATTTAAGAGGTTGTAATAAATTATTTTTCATTTTGACAAAAACTAATATTTTTACTTGCAGTTTGGTGAAAACATAATTTTTTTGTTAAAAAATATTCTAAACTTTCTGAAATATTCAGGTTAATTTGTTGTCACTATCAATAACTTTTTTAGCCATTAAAATCTGTTGGTTTGATTATGCCAAATAAAGTAATTTGTCAATATACATATAACTACTTAAAAATGTAGTTTTATCTTACCCCTTTTAATAAACCCAGAACCACGCTTATGCAAGGATTATTAACCAGTTTCTCGGCGATTACAAAAGGGTCGTCTATTGTTATATCTGGTATACTGGTCGGCACCGCTAAACTAAAAGAAATTTGTTAGTGCTTTATGGTAAAAATTTGCAAATATACTGATTTTTTTTGAGCCACCGCTGCTGTAGTTTGCATACATAATTAGGTTTTATTACTCTCTTCTGATGGCGAAAGAACTATAGGTACATCTTTTTTATTTGAAACATTTTTTGTTAACATCTGCCAATTAGATGAAATAAATCAAAGCGTATACGGTCGGCCACCCTGTATGTTTCAACTGTTTAATTTGTTCAATTCCAATTTATAAATAAAAGTTAAATTTGTTTTTAAAAAGTTCAGTGATTTTTTTAATTTATATTTTACTTAGTATCTAAATATTACCGACTACGGATCTGTTAATGTTGAATGAGGGATTTATAAACTTTTATTATTAAATCCTTAAGGCCAGATGCCGAGTCAACGAAATATTGTGAAATGTTCTTTATCTACAATTACTCCGACCGACTGATTTCATCTCTAATTTCTCTTTGTATCGCTAAAAACATTTTATTTTATATTCAATATGTGGAATAAAAAATTTCAAGTCCAATACAATATAGGGATGCGCGATACTATCCGATATTCCAGTGTATCGATACTTTTACTTCCGATACTCGATATTTTGTATCGATACTGTGCTTTTCGATGCATTCCAAGTATCGATAAATTTGTAGTGTATCGATACCTTGCGATACGGGATTTTTAGTGGTAGCGGCAAGTGGCGTTATCTATAGTGATGAGCGATATCGTGATTTTTTAATCACGTTGTGAAATGATGTCGTGCTTTTTTTAACGAAACTAAAAATAAAAAACGAAAAATGCAGTTTTTCGAGCTAAAAAAAGTGAAAAAGTCACTAATGAAAAAGTTGTAGATTTTCTCAAGATCTACAACTTTTATGATCAACTTTTTATTCTAGGAACTCAACTTTGGCCGGAAATCGCAATAATGTATTTTTCCACCCCCCAAAAAAAGTGTTTTTTATCGAAAAAACGTCATAATTGGAAACATTTCCAATATTTCAATTTGAAATTTTTTTTCGTGGTTTGTGACTATGAAAACCACCTTGTACCAAATTTTCATCGAAATCGAACAACTTTTGACGAAACTAAAAATAAAAAACGAAAAATGCAGTTTTTGCGTGTTTCGAGCTAATTTTGAGGTTATGTGAAAAAGTCACTAATGAAAAAGTTGTAGATTTTTCCAAGATCTACAGCTTTTATATTCAACTTTTTTTCCAGGAACTTAACTTTGGCCGGAAATCGCAATAATGTCTTTTTTTCACCCCCCAAAAAAGTGTATTTTACCGAAAAAACGCCAAAACTCGAAAAATTTTCAATATTTTTATTCGAAAATTTTTATGACTATGAAAGCTACCTTCTGCCAAATTTTCATCAAAATCGAACAACTTTTGACGAAACTAAAAATAAAAAACGAAAAATGCAGTTTTTTGCTTTTTTCGAGCTAATTTTGAGGTTATGTGAAAAGACACTAATAAGAAAGTTGTAGATTTTTCCAAGATCTACAACTTTTATGTTCAACATTTTTTTTAGGAACTCAACTTTGGCCGGAAATCGCAATAATGTCTTTTTCACCCCCCAAAAAAAGTGTTTTTTAACGAAAAACGTCATAACTCGAAAAATTTCCAATATTTTAATTTGAAATTGTTTTTCATGGTTTGTGACTATCAAAGCTACCTTATACTAAATTTTCATCAAAATCGAACATTTTTTAAGGAAACTAATAATAAAAAACAAAAAATGCAGTTTTTTGCGTTTTTCGAGCTAATTTTGAGGTTATGTGGAAAAGTCACCGATGTAAAAGTTTTAGATTTTCCCAAGATCTACAACTTTTATGATCAATTTTTTATTCTAGGAACTCAACTTTGGCCGGAAATCGCATTAATGTCTTTTTCCACCCCCCAAAAAGTGTTTTACCGAAAAAATGTTAACTCGAAAAATTTCCAATATTTCAATTTGAAATTTTTGTTCATGGTTTGTGACTATGAAAGCTACCTTCTACTAAATTTTCATCAAAATCGAACATTTTTTAACGAATCCAAAAATAAAAAACGAAAAATGCAGTTTTTTGCGTTTTTCGAGCTAATTTTGAGGTTATGTGAAAAAGTCACTAATGAAAAAGTTGTAGATTTTCCCAAGATCTACAACTTTTATGATCAACTTTTCATTCTAGGAACACAACTTTGGACGGAAATCGCAATAATGTCTTTTTCCACCCCCCAAAAAAGTGTATTTTACCGAAAAAACGTCAAAATTAGCAAAATCTCGGATCGTTAACGTATCGATACTTCGAGTATCGATAAATTAATATTCGATATTCTACTTTATCGATACTTTACGTTCCGATCCGTGTCGATACCTAATATCGATACTTTCTAATGTATCGCGCAACCCTAATACAATATGAAGTTAAAATTATTAAATAATATAATACTATAGATAGCGCCCAAAAACAAACAACTATATAAATTGTAAAGAATTGTTGGTGCAGTAGTCACGACCAATCCGATGACTCACAAAACCAATTATCTACCTGCTTGATACCTGTTAGAACCAAAACATTGATATTGTTTGCTTTTATAAAAACAGCAAAAACAAGTAACGGTATAACACATATTTGTAAGTACATTGGATAATTGAAAATTATTCCGGATAAATCTACATATTCTTTAATTAAACTAATTTATTATTTAATAAACTAGACGAGCAAATTTTTTGAATTAATTATAATTTTATGGTTGGAGTGTTTTATGACCCACTTTCACAAAAAAATGTGTTATCAAATTTGAACGCTTACATACACAAAAAAATGCATTATCAAAAATGTTTATTTTATGTACTTAAAATTTTCACTCACCTGTTAATTATATTCTCACAGAAACTATCTACCTGTAGAATAAAATTTGATCACTTAGTCATATCCCCCGAAAATCGATTGAAATATGAGTATGATAGGTCCTTGGAAATAAATATGCACTTTAAAAATAATTAAAGCCCGAAATATCCACAGTATTTCAATAATATCACGAAGAAATTTTCTTACGTGTCGTACATAAAGCCAATCGAACTCCACTGACAGGATTGTCAGATCCTCAGCTGATTATCAAATAATTGTGACTATATTCAGGCTTATTACATTTTCTCCAAACACGTGGGAGAATTTAAATGAGGGACTTGGATTGGTGCTAGTGTTTTTTCAATTAATAGAAACACCAATGAAATTTGACAATTGTAGCGGTTATAGCCGATACTTTATTGATGTATACGATCGAAGCCGAATCTAAAACACTGTCTGAAGTCTGAAGTTAGCAAATATATTTGTTAAGCAGTATTGCCAACCAAACAATTCCAGCAGTGAAAGCAGAAACCACCACAGAGGTTTAATAACGTAAAATGAAATAAAATAATAATTTGGAACAGATGCATGATCCATTAGAAAGTTAGATGAATAAAAACGTATATGATCTAAGATTCAAAGAGACCGGGGTAGCAGACGAGACCTTTTTTTCCCGACCGACACCCCCCACTATTTAGAATTTCTGTCAATTTCTTCAAAGTCATAACCTTATTTTTTCTTGGTTAAAACAGATCAATTGGTTAATTTATAGAGAAGGGCAAGGAAAATGATTGAAAAAGCTATACAGTGTTGAAATTCAATGATTTTCCTTGCCCTTCTCCTTCTCGATAAATAGTGGGGGGTGCCGTACGGGAAAATAAGCTCTCGTGGTGCCATTGTTATTTATTTAGACTGGTTTCTACTTCTAAATTGCAGAGTTGAAAAATGTGCATATAAGATTCTAGGCAATTTAAATCTACTGAGCTAAAATTGATGCTGCTTAAACCATGAGGTGGTAAAATTACCGAAAGCATTTCACTTTCACCGAAAAATCTGTTGAGTGCATATCATCGCTAAAAACGAATAACGGAATAAAACGAAGTAGTGTAGTGGCAACACTGAACAGAATCGAATAAAATAAATAAAAATGGCGGACGAACCATTACCAGCCGGCTGGGAAAAGCGACTTAGTAGGTCAACCGGTGAGTTTATTTTATTATAAGTAAAAATAAATTAACTTTATGTATACCCTAAATATTTAAATGGTAATCGGATATTTTTTTTATATCCTTAAGGTTATGCCAACAATGTTTTTTACCAACTCTTTAAAAACGGGTAATAAATGCGCAAGTATTTAAAATTGGTCAATTTTAATTTATAAGTATTAAGAAAATGAAATAAGTATTTTCCTATCTACTATCAACTACTTACAGGCCAACATTACTATTTAAACATATATACGAAAGAATCCCAATGGGACGTTCCTGATAAACCCGCGGAACCTGTATCTTCAAGCGGGCCCGAACAAGTACAATGTTCACATTTGTTGGTAAAACACAAAGATTCTAGAAGGCCATCTTCTTGGAGAGAAGAAAATATTACTCGATCTAAAGATGAAGCATTGGATTTGGTGAGATGTGAGTAATTTTTTGTATGCAATAATTGTTTTCTACATATAAATATGTTTCAGCTTACCGAGAACAGATTGCTCAAGGAAAAGCATCTTTTGCAGAACTAGCTTCAAAATATTCAGATTGTTCATCGGCAAAGAGAGGAGGTGATTTAGGTCCATTTGGAAAGGGAGCCATGCAAAAACCATTTGAAGAGGCTTCCTTTGCACTTAAAGTAGGAGAACTATCTGAACCTGTATTTACAGATTCTGGTGTGCATATTATTTTACGTACAGTTTAACTCAATATGGGTTTACGATCTTAAACTAAACAAACACCAAACATGGATTATTGTTCCAAGCTTATGAATCATGTTAAATTTAAGATACAATTGATATTCTCAAAAATACCTACTTGTAAGTTAAAATATATTGCATGTTCTTGATTTTTTTTATCCTCCATGTGAGGTAGTTTCATTTAAAAAATTCAACAATTTAATTGTTGGAATGAATCAAGAAACATACACTTTGTAGAATGTGAAACTTTTACTGTTTGACGAGTGTTAAATAATCCTCATACTTCCTCTTTATATTACAAGAGTTGTTGGTTTCCAATTTAGTTTAAGAGAATATGAATTTGATGTTTGTTTTCAAGTGCATTTATTCATTGATTTTTATTCCAATAATTCACATGTTCATTTTTGTATAGCTGCAAATATAATTAATATTAATGAAAATATTTCGTTTTATTTTTATAATTAAGCTAGAGGACCCAACAGACGTTATCCTGTCTTAACCTTTAGGTTCATTTTTTGGAATGCCTGTTCCAAAAAATTTTCCTATGTAAAATCAAACTCGATCGCAGCTCCATAGAACGGGACCAATTGTTAATCTAAACTGTAGAGGTACTCACTCCAACACACATCAAAATCGGCTGTTTAAAAGGTGGAAACTCGATTGCAAGGCCATCTACCGGGACCAATTGTGCCCCTAAACCATCCAGGAACTCAAATACACACAAAATTTCATCTAAATCAGTTCAGCCATTTAGGAGAAAAATTATACACTGCTATGTAAAGTCTTGACTTCTCTATTTTGATATAATAAGAAAAAAGCTTGGACAGGTCGATTTTTATATTAATCAGCATGATATGATTTACCAATTTCGAACTGTACTTGATCCATCTTCACATTCTTTCTTATATAAAAAAATTGAAGGTATGTTAGTCCCATGAAGAGGGATACGGTTCAAAACTGGTATATCCTAGCATACTATGATTACTATAAAAATGGAGAAGTTAGGAGAGGGGTAACACTTATTCCAGCAGACTGTATAAGTATATATGAAAAAGAAGACCAACCAAAAACCTGGCTAAGCATTGGTGTAACTCAGTTGTATATACATTATTGAAGTTAGATTTTTTTCACAGCATTTCACTGCCTTTTAAAATTTTTAAAGTACGCCCAAAAATTTGAATAAAAAATTAAACTAGTGGAGAATTTTTATTCATGGACTGATGTTTGGTAGTTGCACTACAAATAAAACCAAAATACAAAACAGATTTATATTTCTTAAACTTATAATGGAGCACAAACTTGCATTAATCTATAAGGATTTGAACCACTAATAAACTCTACTTCATCATCTAGTCCGGGATAATCATTTACCCATTTACGTTCTCTATAATAATCCATACAACTTGTTAAGCTGCAAATATAATTAATATTAATGAAAATATTTCGTTTTATTTTTATAATTAAGCTAGAGGACCCAACAGACGTTATCCTGTCTTAACCTTTAGGTTCATTTTTTGGAATGCCTGTTCCAAAAAATTTTCCTATGTAAAATCAAACTCGATCGCAGCTCCATAGAACGGGACCAATTGTTAATCTAAACTGTAGAGGTACTCACTCCAACACACATCAAAATCGGCTGTTTAAAAGGTGGAAACTCGATTGCAAGGCCATCTACCGGGACCAATTGTGCCCCTAAACCATCCAGGAACTCAAATACACACAAAATTTCATCTAAATCAGTTCAGCCATTTAGGAGAAAAATTATACACTGCTATGTAAAGTCTTGACTTCTCTATTTTGATATAATAAGAAAAAAGCTTGGACAGGTCGATTTTTATATTAATCAGCATGATATGATTTACCAATTTCGAACTGTACTTGATCCATCTTCACATTCTTTCTTATATAAAAAAATTGAAGGTATGTTAGTCCCATGAAGAGGGATACGGTTCAAAACTGGTATATCCTAGCATACTATGATTACTATAAAAATGGAGAAGTTAGGAGAGGGGTAACACTTATTCCAGCAGACTGTATAAGTATATATGAAAAAGAAGACCAACCAAAAACCTGGCTAAGCATTGGTGTAACTCAGTTGTATATACATTATTGAAGTTAGATTTTTTTCACAGCATTTCACTGCCTTTTAAAATTTTTAAAGTACGCCCAAAAATTTGAATAAAAAATTAAACTAGTGGAGAATTTTTATTCATGGACTGATGTTTGGTAGTTGCACTACAAATAAAACCAAAATACAAAACAGATTTATATTTCTTAAACTTATAATGGAGCACAAACTTGCATTAATCTATAAGGATTTGAACCACTAATAAACTCTACTTCATCATCTAGTCCGGGATAATCATTTACCCATTTACGTTCTCTATAATAATCCATACAACTTGTTAATTCTTTTTTGGAGTAATCAGGTACAAAAATTGGAACAAAAGGGTCCAAATGTTCAAAACCATCTTTTCCTAATAAATACCTGAAATAGATGAGTCGGTTCATGACCAAAATTTGTGTTTAAATATTTTATATTGATCAACGAAATTTCAAGAGGAATAATTGAATACAAAAAATACCTTGGCATATGTGATATTTGATCTTTCTCTGCAATGGCAATTTCATCAACTGTGACAACAATAGCTCCATTTTTCCAATTAAAATTCGTTAAATTCATAAATCCTTCTGTAACAGTGATTTTCTGTGGATGAACAACTTCTTTTTTTTCTGTATAAACTCTTGTATTTGGATAAAAGAAAGCATTAAATCCATCAATTACCACTAATGTTTTAAAAACACCTTCAGAAGATAGTTTTTTAATTTCATTACAAAGGGCCACAACAGTATCAGAGGCATATTTAACCTGAAATCACAATATTGAGAGATATAAAACATATTTAAAAGTATTACTTACTCTGTTTATTCCATGCTCAATGAGCTCTGTAAAATTAGATCCTTTTGGTGTAACTTCTCTTTTGCTCCATGCATATTCAACAGTTGTTTTGGCATCTGGATTTGTTAATATATGAGCATTTTGTGTTTTGAAGTGAAGTAACCATGCAGCGGCATCCAAATTTATATCAACAAAGCCTTCTTTAGTTTCACTATTACTGTATTCCTTACATCTTCGCATCCAGTTTCCCAGCCATGGAATATGAACAATAAGAAATTCACTTTTATGTGCATAATGTAAGATATGTGCTAAGCATAATGTTTTTCCACTTCCCTTTTTACCATATAAAACAAATCTAACGGGTGGCTTGGAATAATCAATATTTTTGAGGCAATTTATTACATCTACTGATGGTTGTCTTATCATGAGACAAAGCTCATTAAATGTTTTGGTTTGTATATCATAACTTTTTGGTATACCTCCATAGAGAAAAATCTTCTTTCGTTCTTCTGCAGATACTTTATAAAACTGTGCAATATGATTAACTGTATGTTTTAAGCAGTCCGTTTCGATAGTACGAAATCTTTGTAGTTTTTCTTCATTTAAAACTAATCCAGTACTTGAGAAGTTGCAAATTGGTATCTTAAATGGCGTTTTTGGCACAATCTTTGAAAAAATCTTCAGCATTCTTATTAAATTATTTAAAAAATCATACTTTGTTATTACGTAAATATTAATACTAAATTAATATTTTATATCAACATAAGTAACACCACTTATTTTAAGGTTATTTTCATTTAATTTATAATAAAATTGTCAACTGTCTACTGTCTCTGATGAGTCTGATGACCAGTCTCTGACTGTCACCTGTCACAAACTAAAAATTCCATGCGTAAGGCATGTTTCAAATTTTGATTTTTAGCTTTCTGTTATATTACGATGGTGGATTGCGGGTCATTTCATTTGTGTACGACTAGATGATGAAAGCAATGATTGGATGGAGTCTCTAAATGTGCATCTGTCTATACCTTAAAGTTTTACTATTAAAAAAGGATGAAAATTTAGGTTTGTTCGTTTCGAGTACTGTATAGTGCGCAAACTCGAATTAGGGATAGACACATCAACTCTATCACCCCTTCAAGAAGGTAGTTTTTGTACCGTCCCAATCCCAATCACTTGGAACCACAGACATATAATGTCTGTATTATATGTCTGTGCTTGGAACGCGAAAGAAATATTCGCGCGAACAAAACGAATCTTATAAACAGAGACAACTTATAAAAACGTTTTGGCGTGTTTTTATTTGAGGTTAGTGAGGTTAGGATTAAAAGTACAGTACTATGTATAGAAAATATTATTTATATCTAATCACATACAATAAATGTGTACATTTATTAAAAAATGGTGATAACTAATTAATTACCATTTTAAGTATACCGAATTCTACTGACTTGTCTAGCTAACCAACAATTTAGAATAATGGATCCCATAATTGTAGATTTCAGTGTGGTGAAACAAAAATTAATAAAAACAGAGTAAGTACAATAAATATAATAGGTAATTAGGCTTTAGGTAGTAATTAATAATGGTTTTTAAAATAATCCGCATTCTTTTGGAATTCAAAACTAACAAAATGAATAATTGCATGTTTGATTTATCTTAAAAATCTTTATATATTCGATAATTTTTTCCTAAAAACCTAAAAGAATATAGTGATGAATTATTTTATCTTGTTGTAGTGAAATACTTCAAATGTATACAGAAAATGGCAATAAACTTAAAAAAGCTCTACAAGCATGTAAGGAGCTCAAACAAAAACTAGATCGCACTCAACTTGAAAATGAAAGATGTACTTTTTCATTAGAATCACTAAAGTCCAAGTATAACACCTTAGATGTACAGCATAAATCATTGACTGAACAGAAAATCTCATTGGAACAAAAATATAATCAGCAAGCAGTTGTTACTCAACAAAATATAAGAGATCTTGAAATGGAAGTTCATTACTTGAAAGAGTTGAAAAAGTTTACAGAACCATCTCAACAAAAAAATACAGTTGGTAAAAAAAAGGTAGATGTACTAAAACATAAAGATATAGAAATTCAACTTGAAAAAGAAAATAACAAATTACGCAATGAAAATATGGCATTGCATGAACAAATATCTATTAACAAAGAACAGCAGAAAAGAATCATAGATGAGTTCAAAGAAGAAAAAGCAAAACTTATTGAAGACTTACATTTTGAGGTAAGAAGTGTTGTAGCATTAATAATTGTATAACAGAAATAATATCCTCTTGAACATAATGAGCAGTATGGAGGGTGGATTTACTACCTTCCATAATGGACAGCTTTATTGGTTTTTTTAAATAAAATTTTCTAGGTTTCTGCAAATAATTACTTATTTTTTGTATTAATAACACAGATTTCAAAAATACAAAACAATGATGATGTTACTTTTGTTAATTATTTTGGGAAATTAAACCACAATCTTTTTTATATTTTTTAATTCAACGGATAAATGTGTAGCTAGTATTTCAGCCGAATGTAGTCAAATTTGGTTACCAATGTTAGAAAGAGAAATTTCCAATAACAAATTACCTGGGTTATCAGGATAATATCATAAGTTTTTATCCAGATTTTCTTATGATTTATCATTGGAACTGTTGTTAATCCATACACACTTCAATACACAAACTGATTTAGACATGTTTAAAACAAAAATAATCCTATCACAAAAGAAGTAACACCAAACACGTTTTATTAACAACATTTCCAAAATAAGCAAAAAAGCGCTGTCCTTAATAAAACCGTTCCTGGAGCATGCACTTCACTGGACCCCATTCCTAGTAGACTATAATATTGTTAGAATGTCATACAAAATAGTTATTTTTGTATCTAGTGCGCGAAATGCTACTTTGGTGATCGAGAATTGAATTTATTAACAAAAAGAATAACATACAGAAGATAATGACTATGTTGACTACTAGTTTAGAAAAATGCAAATTGTTCTAGCTGTAATCTAATCTTATAACTTTACATTATATTTTAATTAGGAAGTAAGAATGTAGAAAAATTTGATAATTAAAAACTGACTTTGATAAGTCCTAGATTCTTATACACATCTTATAAACACATAACTTTTGAAGTGTTGATAATTTTATTGATGTGAATTTAAATTATAATATAATTATTATTTTAATTTCAGATGAAGGAAAAAATAAAATACTACACCAAATTATGTTATGACAAAACTGAAGAAATAAATAGATTAAAATGCAATGAAACTATCAGTGGCAATTTGAAAAATCATACCAGTCATATGTTGCTTTCTGCTCAAATTAACATAGATCCAGTTAAAACCCACAGTATTGCAATTCAAACTGATAAAATTCTGGATCCAAGTACTATTAGCCAAGACCTGCACACACAAAAAAATATAGATTCAGTTGGAGTGGAAGAATCGTTAAGTGATATTTTTAATGAGATGATTTACTTCCCAAAATTGTTGTCACCATTGAGGTCACCTTCTCCAACGATAAATCTATTTGATTCTTATAATGAACCCATACAGATTGATTCACATATTATAGAAGATGATATTAATCTAACAAATGTTGATTTAAGTGAAAATTCCATACCGCATGAAGTAGAACCAAAAAATATTGAAAATACATATAAATCTCCAATTAAAAATATGTTACAAACCCGTAAATATCGAAGGTCTAAATATTTAGAGAAACGACAAAGGATTACGAGGAAAAAACATACTTCATTAAAAAGACGACGTCCACTTAAATGTCAAGACAATGTTCTAAGAGCATTACAGATTTTGAAACGATCCAAAATAAATTTTACAATTTCTAATGAATCGACTATTCCTGTCCGCTCTGAACATTATAACAGTGAGATTCAGTCAAATATCTCCAAATCTCTTAAAAAATTGTTGAATATGAAAATGTTAGGGTTGCTGAATGTCAAAAAAGAAACCATCTCACCAGCACCTAGTCGAATGGAATTCAAAAAAGAAACCAGATCACATAGTTCTTTAGAGGGGTTGCAAACAGAACTTACTCCACACAATATTCTCAATAAATTAGCTGAATTAGTTAGTGAAAAAATTCAAAATGGTTTTCCAAAAGACTGGGAACGTTTGACCACCACAGATAATTCAGAATATCAATCAGGAATTGAAAAAGATCTTGAACATTTGTTTGAAAACTGTAATAATACCACTATAGAAGAATCTCCCTGCTCTGATATAAATATATGTGAAGATACAATAAATTTATATGCAGAAAAAACTGATTTAGACATTACAAATAAAGTTATTGAAACCACATTATCACAAAATCAAATTGAAAGAGACTCAACTAGTACCACAGAAAGCAATGCTGTAATTCATGTTACAGCTTCTCACAAACTGCATGCAGTTAAGCCTGTTGATGTTCTAGAACAGCCAATAAATATAGGTGAGAATAGTGAGAAATTCAGTGAATCCAAAGATGATACAGATACCAACAAAGCAAATGCTCCATATCATGAACTGCCTTGTGTTGTTGTTGAAAAGTGTATAGAGAACAGTAGTGCAACAAACCAAGTTGATGATTTGTCCCCAAGTCTACTTAAGATTGGTTCAAGTAGAACAGATTTATCAACTCTCAAAGATAACAAATCTGAGCAAGATGTTGATAAGTGTATAAGGAACAGTAGTGCAACTAACCAAGTTGATGATTCGTCCCCAAGTCTACTTAACATTGCTTCAAGTGCAACAGAATTATTTACTCTCAAAGATAACAAATCTAAGCAAGATGTTGATAAGTGTATAGGGAACAGTAGTGTAACAAACCAAGTTGATGATTCATCCACAAGTTCACTTAATATCGTTTTGAGTAGAACAGCATTATCGACTCTCAAAGATAACAAATCTGAGCAAGATGTTGATAAGTGTATAGGGAACAGTAGTGCAACAAACCAAGTTGATTCATCCCCAAGAGTACTTAACATTGCTGTAAGTACAACTGAATTATCTACTCCCAATCATAACAAATCTGACCAAGATGTTAGTAAGTTTATAGGTGTAAGTAATGCAATTAACAGGGTTGTTGATTCATCCAAAAGTTTGGTTAATATTGCTTTAAGTATTACTGAAAGTAAAAAAACTAATCAAGATGAAGCTGAAATAAGTTTGGAGTTAACATTAAAAAATAACAATGAAGAATTAGATGCTACTACTGCAGAAAATCATTGTGTATTAGATAATAAAGAGATTAATGATGAATTGAATGATTATAGCTCTGAAAGTTGTTCAAGAAATGAAAATGAAGGTTCTCATGTCTCAACTGACATAGCATCTGGTATTGTTGTTTTTAAGGATCCAAAGAGTGCTGATGAAGAGAACATGACTGACAAAGAATATATGCATAAGGAGATACGTGTTACTATAGATAATGATGAGAAAGAACTGCTACCATATCCAATTAACAATGAATTTGTGAATTTACTTTTGGATGAAACTGATTATCGTGTTTCTGTGTCAGATATTGCCGAAGACATATACCACAAATCCTATAAAAATAATATCAACAAAAGCACTATTGAAAATGAAGATACTATAGATAGTGAACAAGAACAAGTGCTATCTCCTTCTCAAATACTGAAATATTTTGAATTGCCACCAGCGTGTCTTAGTCCATTAAATTCTCGCTCATCCACAAGTGATAATAAAAAGAGAAAAATAAAAAAGAAGCTTCGAAAAGAACTTAAATCCAATAATTCTAAAAGTAAAGAAATTGAGAATTCAATTAAAAATATTGCTCAAATAATGTCTTCAGAGGTGGAAAACAGTGATTCAAATAACACATTTTCTAATAAAATTCGCAGTCCAGCATCTCCAACATCTTATTGTATAAATACTCTACTAAAAGATGAAAATAAGTTGTCAAATGAGTTAGATTCCTTTATAAATACTTTTCAATCAAATAAGAGTTTCAGTGAACTAAATGAATCTTCTGTTAGAAATTTATCAAACTATTTTGAAGATCAGACAACTAATTCTGAAAATCCATCTGATAATGAAGATGGTGATGAAAATACAACAACTTCGGCAATTAATGGTTCAGTTTCTTTAATACATGATTATCTTTTACGGCATATTCCATCTGTTTCTCAAAATAATAACTTTGCAACAGATTCTAATAAATCTGAAATTATTCAATCATATGATAGTGAAGTGGTAGATGAAACAATGTTGATACCTAATAATTCTGACACTGATTGTCCATCATCCCGAACAACCACTAGTTCAACTTCCTTAGAAATAGAGAACAATGATTCTAGTTTGGTAGAAAATTTAAAAACGTCTAATCACACTGAACTACCAAATAACAAACAACAAAATGTGGAAAAAAGTTCAGCATATTCAGTAACTTCTAGACCATCAACACTAGTTATATGTCATGATTTAGTACAAAATTCTTCTGATGGGAGTTTTAAAAGTCTACCACTACAATTGGATAACTTTGGTTCAATTGAAAGTGTCGCAGATACGTTGGAATCTCCAGAGAAATTAACAAAAACCAACTGCTCCCAATCTTCAGAAAATAAAAATCTGCTCTTCAATATGGGACCTATGCAGAGTCCATCATCTCTAGCACTTAATGGTCTAACATCTCCTGTACCTACTTGCACAGTATCTCCAACACATATGACAGCTACTGTACCAATCTGCTCTGCATCTTCTATGTCTAGTTGTCCAGTGTCTCCTGCCTCTAGCTATTCAGAATGTCCCACATTGAGTCCAATATCTCCAGTACCTAATGGTCTAACGTCTCCTATACCTACTATCCCATTATCTCCAACACCTATGGCAGCATCTGTATTTAACTGCACAGCATCTTCTATGTCTAGTTGTCCAGTGTCTCCTTCATCTAGCTATTCAGAATGTCCCACAGAGAGTCCAACATCTCCAGTACCTAATGGTCTAACATCTCCTATACCTACTATCCCATTATCTCCAACACCTATGGCAGCATCTGTATTTAACTGCCCAGCATCTTCTATGTCTAGTTGTCCAGTGTCTCCTTCATCTAGCTATTCAGAATGTCCCACAGAGAGTCCAACATCTCCAGTACCTAATGGTCTAACATCTCCTGTACCTACTTGCCCAGTATCTCCAATATCTTTGGCAGCACCTGTATCTAACTGCCCAGCTTATTCTATGTCTAGTTGTTCAATGTCTCCTGCATCTAGCTATTCAGAATTTCCAATATCTCCAGTACCTAGTTGTCCAGCATCTCCAGCCCCAAGCTGTTCATCATCTGCAGGATTTCGAGAAAACGACTTCTCTCCTAAGATTATTCCCCTCGAAAGAGTTGAAGATATTAGTTGTACAAACGAATTTGATAAATATGAAATCGAAAACCCCAATAATTTTGTACCAACCAAGGCAAATTCTTTAGAGAAAATTGAAAATGTTGGTTCAACTCCTGTATCAGAATGTTTAAGGGATGAAAGTGTTTTAACCAAAATTATTCCACTTGAAAAATCGGAAAATGAAAACCTGAGAACAACTTGTATAGCTTTGAAAAGGAAAAGAAGCAGAATAATTTCTGACTCAGAAACGGAAGATACTGAGCTCAAACAATTCCGCCAAAGAATGGTAACAAGAAAATTAGCTGCTGAACTACATAAAACTAAGAATAAAAATAATTATTCTGAATCAAAAAATGTTTCCCTGAAATCATGCTGCAATATTTGTTTGAAAGAACATTCGAATAAAAAGAATGATGCTCCAGGAAACTCTTGTGATTCAGATAATCCCATTACTACAAGAAAAAAAAGGATTAGAAAATCTTCATGTTCTGATTCTGATAACATGCTGACAGTAAAATCTCCAGAAAAATTAAATCCTACAAATATAAATGGATTAGGAACTAGATCAGCTGGAATAAAAGAAATGCAGTCAAAGTCGGAACTAATTTCTACAACTTCTGATAATACAGATTCCACTCCACTCCTTTCACCAAACGATATAGTAACAGTTAAAAGGGGCAGAGGAAGGCCAAGAAAATATCCTAAAGTAGATAGTGAAACATTGTTAAAAGCTTGTGAAAAACGTATAGTAGGAAATAACCAATCACATAAAGAAGAGAAACAAGTAAATTTAGTTTTAGACCAAATAAATACCAATAATATAAATGTCAGTGAAGGTGATGTTGATAATACAGGTGATACAGATAAGTTGGCAAAATCAGAAATACACGATTCACTTGAGATGCACATTGATCGAACTAAAAATATTGAAAAACCTGTCATTAAACGCCTACCTGTGAAGAGGACAAAACTTCAATCGCAAGTCATGAAGCAGATGAAAGAAAAGCAAAAAATGTTTCGACAAATACCAGTTTGTTCTTTGCTCAACAATACCAATGACTGTGATGTTAGAATTAAGGAACAACCAGACATGTCTCCACCCAACGATCAATTAAAACCCCCCGTAAATAACATTATTCAACACAATAAGACTACTAATAAAATTAAAATTGTACAAAATATATTAATACGACCCGATTGCAGTAATCCTATTGATTTGTTGAAAGTGGGTAGTACTGAATGTCAAATTTCTAGTCCAAAAAAATTAAAGCCCGTCATAGCACATAAGAAGAGGAGAACAGCAGTAAAAAAGGAAGGCGATTGTGATATATTATCTAAGATATTAAGTGACATGGATAAGGTGAAGTCAAAGCAAGTTGTTAAAAGTACTGTGATAAAGGACATTCCAACTGGCATAAATGAAAAACAATGGAGAACAAAGATACTTGATGTAGCTGAAGTAATTTATAATACAGATGTTGATATGAAGCATATTTATGGACCAAAACCTTGTAGGAAAAAACGTGAAGGGATTTTGAAAAAGAATTCAATTTTACCCAGTAAGTATTTTTAATATATTTTAATCGAAAGTTAATTTTTATTTATAATTTCAGAGAAAATCGGTATATTATTGAAAAAACTGCTAGACTCTCCAAATGAAGATGATATACCTGAAGGCATTGTGCTGGAATTTAAAAGACTGACTGTAGATAAAATTATTGAGTGAGTATATTTAGATCAGTTTTAAAATAAAAAATAATTCATCAATGATACTTTATTTTTATTTTTTTTAGTATCATAATTTACCAAGTTTCTAGAGATATACACGACAAACCTGACATTAAATATTATCCAGCCCCCCTTATGACCAGAACTCAGAGATTATTTCTATGTCTATTGGTTAGGTTAGAGAAAGAAAGAGTATTTGAAAATATCATAGAAATATTTTTCACCAGAATACAAGAACATGTGGTCAGAATGGGTAAGTTTTTCAAAACATCTTTCAAATTACGATACTTAATAGCTATTTTATTTCAGGCTGTGGCATACGACAAGCAATTCCATTAACCAGGCTATTTTTAAGTTTATGTCGCCTACATGCTGATATCCATAGAATCCGAACATTCTGCTGTGAAGCTTTTTTTTATGCTGGAGATTTGGCAATACCAATATTCTTTACTGTTCTAACGTCATGGAGCGAAGTATTCCCATTCGAAGCTGATGTCAAAAGTAAGATGGATACATACCACCTACTGATGCTTTTTATTAGATTTATAACATGCCATATTAATAATTGCGAAAAATTTTTAGATTATCCAATAGCAAAGGTATTAGTGCAATTGGTTCATCTAAAAACTAGCGTTAAACCAGGTTACAACCTCCTTCCGTTAAAAGGCTTATTAAGTCAATATTATGGTTATCCAAAAGAAAGGTGGAATTGTGATAAGCTTTTTGAAGAAGTTTATCAAGGATTTTTAGGTAAGTTATAGTTTAATTAAAAGTTGAAGAGAAAATGTGTGATATCCTTATTGTAATACAGAAAGGTATCTACACGTTATTTCTTCTTGCTTTCAGCCAATCCGTCAATACCTACAGATTATGCAGTACGTTTGTTCTGTAAAAATAAAGACACGAAATGGGTGTACAAGAAGGTCAATGAATATTTTAAACCTCTTATATATAAGATTCCAGTTGAAAATGTGAATTTCAAAGCGACAACGATTATATTAATGGGGAAGATTTGTAGATTGTTCAAGCCAAATAATAGTCACGATAATAAATGTTTAATTGAACTGTTACGATGGTTTGAAGGATTATTAGAAGGTAAATAAAAAGTTTAAGCAAATTATAGTGGAACTGACTCGGTAATTTTTATTTTTTAGATAATCCTGCCGAAGTTCTTCAGAAGAGCATTCATTATACCATAGAACTTCTTCCAAAAAAGGAAAAGGAAAAGAAACATCAGAAGTATTTTGAGAAGGAACCTGTCGCATCAGTTTAAATAAAACAAGGAAATTGTAAATAACTTATATTTACTTCCAAATTTTATGTACAGTTGTATATAGCCCAAGGACTATGCTTTTTATTTGCATGATAACTTTATTGAAACTTAAGTTTTATTTTCAACAATTTGCTTTTTTTGGGTTATTGTAAATTATAAGAATATGCCTTTGTTACAAAAAAATATATTTTTAAAAACGAAATATGAACATTTTATTTAAATATTTAAAAAATAATAGTAACAATAGTCTACTAAAGGCATTTGTAGAAGGTTTTTAATAAAATTAACAATCGGTTGTTTGCAACTGTTTTTGGTAAAAAAATTGGTAAAGTCAATAAAAATAGTAAAATTAATAATCAAAGTATCATTTAAAAAAAATAGTTTAATCACTTAACGTCTAATTCAAATTTGACTCGATATATCTTTGCACTAACAAAAAATACAAAAATTCATATCAAAAGAACTAAACAAACATTGAACAAAGATGTGAAAATCGATTTTTTCCTATAAATTCAGTTTGAGACTAGTCAGTTGGAGAACTTTGAGGCTGAGCACAGCTTTAAGCATTCGTTTTTGATACGTATTGTATGTGAAGTGTGTTAAAAACAGATGCTCAGGGCTAGTGATTGAAGTGGTGCTTAATATGCTTCATATATGTGGATAAAACTCCAATTATAATTTGATTGTGAACCAGTATTAGTATCAAATAGCTTATGATTATTCTTCTTTCTCCTTTATTGGGCTTACGATTATTAGTTTATATTACAATAAGAATCAAATCAATCAGAAAAAAGTAGATTTGCATATCACAGAATTTAAAATTATTTACAATAACACTTTTTACTTAATCATATACTTTACCAATTTTCTAATTAAAAATGTCGATGTCTAAATTTTCTCGTTAATTCAATTTATCGTTTTTATATATTAACGGCAGGGCCCAATCGCTTATGTACGATATGGCTAAATGGATCAGTGTTTCTAATTTTTGGTTCTAAACTTTGTGCATATATATCAGCTGGAAGTTCATCTAAGCCGATTTCTGCGTCTGATTTTGCTTGTTTGGTTGCTTCATCTACTTGGGTTCTAATTTCTCCATCGATTTTCTGAAAAATAACAAATACATATACTCAACTGACCCAAAGTGAAAACACAAGTTTTACTTACTTTTATTTCTTCGGCAGTTACTAAATTTGCGGTAATAATTTTTTCTTTAAAGGAAGTTATGGGATCTCTGGTTTGTCGGACTTCTTGGATTTCATCTCTTGTTCTATAACTTGTTCCTGGGTCTGACATAGAGTGACCAGAATATCTGCAAAATAACAGTAATTTATGAGTATCATAAAACATTTGCAAGAAAAACTTACCTGTAGGTTGCAGCCTCAATGACAAGTGGTCCTTTTCCACTGCCGGCATAATTTACAGCATATCGGAAACATTCTCTAACTGCCAAAATATCCATGCCATCTACCCATATACCAGGGACATAATCTCCTCTGAAAAAAATATTCAACATTATATACTTAATTGAGAACTGAAACTCAAATTATTGTGAAATGGTTACTAACCTGGAATAGTAATTAGTACTAGCGGATGCTCTTTCGGCACTAGTTCCCATACCATAACCATTGTTTTCACATACAAATATGCAAGGAATATTCCAGAGTTTGGCCATGTTGTAAACTTCAAATACTTGCCCTTGGTTAGCAGCACCATCACCATAAAGAGCAATACATACTCCATCAGTACCTTTGTATTTAGCGGCTAAAGCGATACCTACTCCTAGAGGAACCTACGTAAAATAAAGAAATCAATAAAACCATTAAAAATTAATTAAAATTTATATTTTACCTGAGCTCCTACAATTCCATTTCCTCCATAGAAGTTTTGAGTGTACATGTGCATAGATCCTCCTTTGCCCTTAGCACAACCTTTTTGTCTTCCACAAAGTTCGGCTAATACTCCTATGGGGGGAACTCCCATAAGGTAGGTCCATCCATGAGCCCTATATGCAGTAATTACACCATCATATGGACGAAGAGCTGCTTTTATTCCCACTGCCACAGCTTCCTAGAATCAACGTTTTTTCATATTTTCTTATGAGACAAAATTTATGTGTGCAGTCTCTTCAAGTGATTTTACTTTGATGATACTAGTAATGAAATAACAATTTTAAAATTTTTGTAATAAGAAGAATTGAAGTAACACAAATAAAAACCAAGAGCAATTATGATCCAATTCTAAAGCAGAACTGTGAAAATAGAACTTTTTAAAGTGAATTACCTGTCCAGAATAAAGATGACAGAAACCTCTAATGGTTTTGTCTTTATAAAGGTTGCCAGCTGCAGTTTCCATTCTTCTAATTGTGTGCATTTGGGTATAGAATTTGAGAGCATCTTCTTTATTTATAGTTACTGAAGTTGCTGGAGATTCATCTAACTTATGTAGACGGTAAGGCTAAAAATATGTAAAAACCATGCAATTTAAAATTTCAACTTAAATCACAAAAAAGTGTATTTGTCTAAAAGTAAAAGTAATTTAAGAATTTTGTTATTTTTACAAATTTGTCCAATCAAATAATGCAATTTAAAGATTATGTAATCAGGAGTTATTATAATATTTAATTAGAAAGAATAAAATAAATGTACACTTACTTTTGTTTCAAAGGTGGCCTCTGTAGCAAAGTTGTTTTTTGAAAAAGCTCCTCCGAATGTTTTCTGGAATACAATAGGGCAGTATTAGAATAAATTTTGATACTTTTAAAAATTAAAAAAGAAAACAATATAAAATGAAGATATTTCTTTACATTTACTAAATTTGCGAATCGTTTAGCCATAACTGGATGATTGCTCCAATTATTTCCAGAGCCAAATGACTTCAACTTAACCTTGCAGAGTCCCTCTTACTAATCTGAAAACGTCAGAGAAATTAAATCAATATTCACTTACATTGGGCAAAACACTTTTTTTGCAAACATTTCGAACACAATTTGGGAGCATTTTGTTCTAAAAAAACGTGTAGGAACTAGGAATTAAACGAGATACTGATGTGAATTTATATAAAACCGTCTACGGATCGGGACTTCCTTGAGAAACGTACATAACCTACTACTAAATTGTAGTGACGTCATAAATGTCACCACAGATAACCTATCACGATCTGTGACTGTGATCTTACCACAAAGCTCCTGTGCACAGAAGTGTAAAAATACACTTCTGTGACCTGTGCTTTGTGGGTCGGACTGGAGTGCGCGAGTTCGGCGGCCCGCTCCTCTGGAAGAGGGGAGAATAAAATATCCTTCTTTTTAGGTTTGACAGTTGGGGATACAAATTTTTGAGAGCTGGCCACACTGACAGAAGCGAGACTTTTTGACATTTCCTATGCAAGGTCATTTGCGAATGCGAACGTAGGAGTGGGTTTGTTTTAGTGGGTTATTCTGTGTCTTTATTAACAAAATTAAAAATTAGGGCACGTATTTCTGAAAACTGAAAAAATTAAATGATTTAATGTTTTAACTGGAAAGTACCTAAAACGACTTATAAAATAAACAATATCCATTTGAATTTATAAAAAATGTCGGACGAGGAGGAGGAAAACTTTTGCTATTTTGGCAAACCACTAGAACCTTATGATGAAGGTATGTAAACTACTATAACAACTAATAAAATAACTATCTGAATTTATATAACTAACTCTTCTAAATGTATGTATAATTTCTAGATGCGTTTCCAAAAAAGAAACCAATAAGCATTGAAGATCAAATAGCAACTGATGCTCAAGGTAGACGACGGTTCCATGGAGCATTTACTGGAGGATTTTCTGCAGGATTTTTCAACACAGTTGGATCCCTCGAAGGATGGGCTCCAAGTGATTTTAAGAGCAGCAGACAGGAAAAAGCAATAAATGTAACTCAAAAACCTGAAGATTTTATGGACCCAGAGGATTTTGAAAAACATGGAATTGCTCCACAAACAGTAAGAGCAACAAAAGAGTATTCTACATCTAAAAAGAGAAGAAAACAAGTAAGTGTCATAGTCATTTATTTATTTTTCAAACTAGGAATAAATGCAAAAACTCAATCTAAGCAAGAAAATGATTTTTTTTTCTATGTTACAATCAAATTTCCACCAATTTTTGGATATGTGCTAGGTATAAACTGTTCGTTTGCTGTTTCAGGTATTTTCTGTTGGTCCTATACCAGGTATTCCAGTTCTTGAAACTCTATTGACAAGTGGCAATGAAACTATTGGATATTTGCTTTTGAAAAAATTGAGTATAAAAGAAAAAGTTAAAAAGAAACATGAAGCTAATGAAGCCAGTAGTGATACAAAAGTTTATGGTTGTCAAATTCCAGCTGAATTTAAAATTCCTGAAAAAATTGAGAACAATCAATACAAAATACCCGAAATCTACATCGATAGTCTGGCTAAACCTAAACCAAATACATTTGGTTTAGATTATAAAGGTTTGGATAGAAGCCATGTGAATCTTTTCACAACGTCAAATCTTGTTGTAACTGACAGTAAAAATAAAAAGTTCTCAATAGCAGGTCAAGCTTTTGGCGTTGGAGCTTTTGAAGAAGAAGATGATGATATTTATATGAAAGAAGATATGAGTAACTATGACTTTGAATTAGGAAAAGCAAAACAAAAGAAAACTACTAAAGCAGTAGAAGGTAATTTACATTTTGGTATATTTAAACCTTCGAAAGCACCTTTAATTTCTAAAAAGATATATCCTCCACCCACTATACCTCACAGTTTTACTGGTAAACATAAAATAAAAAAATCGAGATTTGAACCAGTACAGGTAAAAATAGAGGAGGAAGAAGTTGACAGAAAAACTATAAATCCAGCAATAAGAGCCAAGTATTTAGGGGAAGAAACTGTTACTCCTACCCCTTCTAAGCCAATAACAATTGAAAAAAGAGCAATACAACAAAAAAAAGCTATTTTAAAAACTTTTGATGCCTCTTGTCTTATGGATGATAGATTTGTATCTGCTTCAACAACTGAGAATTTAGAACCTGTAAAAAAAATTGAAACTGAACATGGAACTGAAGATATGAGGAATGCTGCTAAAATGAATATGTATGGACCTCTCACTAGAATTACCAGTGATTGGGTTCCTTGTGCAGTTTTATGCAAGAGGTTTAATGTTAAAGAACCACTAATGGAGTAAGTATAGACATTAGAATATTGTTATGCAAAATATTTATTGGTAGTAAATTAATATAAAACATTATTAATAATTTGTAGGTACTCTGAACAGAAAAGAAAACGAACAAAAAATCTAATTTTTGAAAACCAAAAGCACATAGAAGATGATGAAAGTAAATTCAAGCCAGGATGTTCTATCGATACTGAAGATGTCCCATCTACATCAAAAGATGTTGAAGAAGTTGTTGAATCAGTAGAAAATGTTATCAAAAAAGAACAGTTGTCACCTACTGAAGAAAAGGATATCAATCTTGAAGAAAGTACCAGTGAGGGTGTTAACCAAGATGCAGCAAGTAATATCGCTCCCAAAGATATTACAGAGAAAATTGGAATTGAAGAAAAAGTAGATTTGTTCAAAGCAGTGTTTTTAAGCAGCAGTGAGTCAGAGGATGAAGAAGAAGAAGAAAAACAAGACGATACAGGTAGTAAAACAGAAGAATATAAAGAGACTATCCTTTCTGAATTAGTTCCAAAAATTAAACCGTTAAAAGAGGGAATCCTTTCCAACATAAAGTTTCAATCAAACCAGGAAAAAGACAGTGATCAAAACAAAAATGAAAGTAAATCAGAGGAAAACAAAAATGAAAGTAATTCCGAGAAACAGATATTATTTATACCAAGGAAAGAAAGAAATATTGTAAATGTAGATTTAGAACCAAAGGAACAATTATATGGACCAAAGCTTCCTGCACAAAGAGTTGTAGAGAAAAAAATTAACACTGCTACTATAATAGAAAGTGATGATGAATGGATTGAAAAAGACACTGATGAAAAACGAAAAAAACACAAGAAAAGCAAAAAGAATAAAAAGAAACATAAACATTCAAAGAAGGAATAGAGATATTATTAAGTTTATAAGCAATCTGTGATAATTGGAAAATATAAGCTTCATACTATAACTTTTATTTTTTTAACATCTTAACTTGTAGCGCTAACGTCACTAATATATTTGGCAGGGCCGTCCGTGTGCTACTCAGTATTGTCTTCCCCTATTTTTATTTATTCATTTAATACATTTTTACATAATAAAGATCCTACAGAGTTACTTGAAGTACCTGCTTTCCTTAAAAATAGGGTAAAAAGCATTTCTGTACGCTTTTTCAAAAGCCTGAGTAACATCTTTCACCTCCATCGCAGTGGATAGGTATTAAATGTAGTGCACAGTATTTTTTTTATGAGTGCATATTTCTGCATATTGTGGGAATAAGTACATAAGTCAAAAAGAGCTACTTTTCGGGATGAAGTAAAAACTAATTTATTCAGAAATAAGACAACATGAAATTAACACCCTTTCATGAATTGAAAGTAATGATTTTTGAGTGACTTGTTGCATTTGGCACTATAAACAAATATATAATATTGACTTATGTGAAGTGCCACACAATAAGAAACAAAAACGCCTACTTTTATTAAAATTAACAACAAAACAAGTAAGTTATTTTAGTGATGAGAATTAAAACAATAAAATTCTCAAACAAAAATCGGACATTTTTAAATGAGAATGTCAAAAGTTAGAAGTTTTCGGAATTCTTCAATTTTGGTTATTTTGCAGCATCGATTTCATCCAAATCGGGATCTGTCGATGCAGTTGAGTCGGATGAAGGTAAGTTCCTATAAAAATTATGAAAAACGGGTGGAATAAACTCCAGTAGAGACAACAGGTCAGCCTTCTTTTCTTTTGATATTTTTTCTGTCGCAAAAACGACACCTCCTGCCTCAGCTATTCTTCTGTTAATATTTTTGCCTTATCCCTAGTATTCGCTCTACATATAAGTACAGTATCATTCGCGTAAGCCATGATCGAAATATCGTCATTTTGGATATCAGTAAGGAGGTCATTTACGTATAGCAAAAAAATAGTGGACTGAGGATTGTGCCACCTTTGTTGTAACTTCCCTTTCTCAATTTTAACATTTATCCATCTTAACGCGTTGGTTTCTGTTCATGAGATAGTTGTTTAGCTATTTAAGTGCATTCCCTCTGTGTTGCCACACCTTTCTAGTTTCATGAGTAGAATTTTATGATTTCCAGTATTAAATGCTTTTGCTAGAGCTAAATCTAGAAAGAGCGCAATGGTTGGAGTACTTTTATCTAAATTGGTGTATATAATGTTTGTGATGTTGTTTAGAGCGTTTGTTGTACCTATTTTTTTGCTGAACCCTCACTGTTTATCTGAAATGATTTTATTTTTTTCAAGTAAACTGATCAGTTGTGAATGTATTAGTTTTTCAATTTTTTTTGCAATATTTGATATTAGAGAAATCAGTACTAATATTTAACAAAAAAATTACTCATACAAATAATTACACTTGAATGTTTCACTTAATTTATTTATTAATAGACTAGTAACACATTTTCACAATGAAACTACTCGATGAATATATTGCATTTTAATAAATGTAGTTTCATCCAATATCACTTCTGTATAATAATTATAAATCCTGCACTAAGCTTTTCATTTTTTTAAAACTTTGTCAATCCACGTGTTTAATTTGTCTTCATCTTGCAATCCAACTAGTCTTTCTTTAACTTTACCATCTTGAAAAATAACCAAAGCAGGGATAGTGCTCACCTAAAATATAAAATCAATTTTGATAAAAAAAAGAAGTAAGCAAATCAAAATGGAACCGATATGAATGTTTTATTTCCTACCTAACATCAAATTATTGTTTACAAACAGTGCTCTGCTTTGAATACATTTGATGTGAACCATTTTATCCTATTGACACATAAGAGTTTTAGATTTCACAATCTACTTTTAGAAAACAAGCTGTTATCATACCAGTTTATTTAAGTTGTCATTATGAACTTTCCTATTTAATGGAATTTAAATTCCCAAAGTAACTACTAATTTTTATAAATTGTCCTACCTGATACTTCGCAGCTAATTCTCCTAAATCGTCGATGTCAACTTTTGCAAGGGATATTTGACCTTTCTTCTGTGCAATTACATTTTGTAACCTTGGTTCTAGAGCTTTGCATGGTCCACACCAACTAAAACAATCAATAGCCTTTATATCTTTGGTAGCGATTAATTAACAGATTTTCAAATACAATCAGCAAAGGAACTTAAGACTTACTTGGCGAAAAAATCTACAATAATCGGATCTTTACTTTTTTCTACTTTTTCCAAAAAATCCTTGTCATCTTGTACCTTAAAAGATGCAAGTCGAGATTGCGTAACACTCAAGTATCGACGCAATAAGATCGAACAAGACTTAATATTGTTGGAGCGATATAAAGAATTCATTGTCATTTGATTATTATGTAAATTCGTAAAAAATTTGAAACAATTAATTTAAAATAAGGAACTGTCACTCTCATATATTCTCAGCACTAGAGGGTCACGTCAATACAAAAAGAAGTCAGTGTTACCAGCTCTCAAAAAAGCTCTTAAGAGGGGCCTCAGCGCAGGTGTATAAACCTTAAAACTTACAAAAAACTTGTTACTTGTCTAGTAATTTTTTGGTTCAAAATATTTACGATAGATGTCGCTAATAGTACTGAATCGGCTTTTATTTATGCAACTTATTTTCTCTCTCTCTTTCTGTCTTTCCACTCTTGACCGTGTAGCAGTGACGGCTCGTGAACTTTTTAAGAGAGGAGGCTGGACATGAAACGTTTTCGTAAAAATATACTCTATTCAGCCAATTAATTTAACCTTTGCGCAGCGACCGTACCAGCTACTTCAGTGACAAAATTAATTGTTGCCCAGCAAGAACCAACGTGGAGTTATAGAGTTTCTCTTGCCAACAATTTTTTTTTGTTTTTTATTTTATTGGGATTTTTAATATTTTTTCTTTTTTTTTGAAATTTTTCTCATTTTTTAAATTAATTTTATGAACTTTTTTTATATATTAACGGAATTCTACGGTCTTTGGTTTGCGAAAAATGATCAATAACATTATCATATTATTTTTATTTAAAGTGTTTTACTAAATCTTTTTCAATTGTATAAACGATTTTGGCCCATTGTATTTCGCAGGTAAGTTTTAATACTCGAAAGAAATTTGTATACAAGGAAAAATTAAAACATACTTTTACATTGTATCATTTATTTAGTACCAAATATAATTCTTGAATAAGATCTTCATATCTAGATTTATATTTCAAATCACCCCAAAGCTCGTTCATGATTTTGCTCCGGTCTCCCGTGAAGAATGTTTGAGAAAGTTCTGAATCTTCAAAAATTCGTACCATTTTATCTTTCGGCAACAGCATAATAAGTAAATACATTAGAGCCATAGCAAGACAAGTAGGCTTTACATCTTCTACGTTTCTTAAAAACTGATCGTACGTTAAAATATTTTCGATACTAACATCATATTGTGATAAATAAGATTTTAAATTAGTATAATATTCACCTAAAAGTTTTTCTCCATATTTGAGTCTAGTTTTAAGATCCGTATTTGTAGCGAATAAAAAATATAAATCAAAACCTGGTAAATTATATCTGATAATCTGGAAGTCCAATAACAAACAAGATGTTTGATCTTTGTCGAAAAAGAAGTTGTTACACCACAGATCACCGTGAGTTAGAAAGTTACGACGATTTTCTGTTGATTCAGCTAAGTCAAAATATTTTAAAACAGCATCTGAACATTTATCTTTGAATTTTTCCATGTTACCGTTTTTAATAATACGAGAAAGCTTTTCAATAGCGTAATTATTTGTTGTAATGCTAGTGTCGAATAATTTTGCAGTGTGTTCGTTGTTTTTAATAGCAAAGCTTTCAGTTAACATTTCTTCGTAATACAAGTTCAATCTAAATTTAGTTTTTAGAATTGCAGATAATTTTTCTTCAAAAAGTAACCCGCAAGCATGGAATTTAGCTAGTTGTTTACAAATTAAAGAAAGCTGTTCGTAGGTAAACGGTACTCTTATGTCTAAATTTGAATAATTATTTGCACACGCATCTTCAAAAACCATAAATCGATTTTTGCGGGCCAAATAACAATCTGGTAAAAAATCAATTATTTTCTTAAAACCCAGTTTTTTCAAATAGGGAATTATTTTCATGTAAAACCCTTCTTCTTTTCTAAACGAAACTAGTGCCATATTCGTTCTAATTTCATCGCTGTTAGTTGGAATACTTTTAAGAAAAAAATGATGTATTTCGGGTTTTTGTTGGTTAGATATGTAAATTTTTAGTTTAAAATATTCACCAAGAAATCCGTTTTTTTCATCCACTGGTCTAATTTCAAAATCCGTAAAATGTACAACATCAAATTCTTCTAATTTATTTCTTATAATTTCGTAACAATCTTCTCTACTTATGTTAGGATAGAGTACTGTCTCGTATAGTTCCATTAAACTAACTTTTAATTTATCATCCCCGTTCTTTTCTCTTTCAGATATATCTTTAACCACCTGAAGCTTAACAAACGGCAAAAGTTTTGAAACGATTTCGTTAAAATCTTCAATTACCGGAATTGTTTCATTTTTTTTAAGTTGAATCAGCTTTTGTACTAATTGGTTGTAAAAATGTTCCAACAGTTCTTTTAAGTATAAAAATCTCTCTTGTTGAGTGGTGTGTAAAAATATTACCAGTAGCGCTTCATAAGTGATCATCTTAACGTTATCTCCTTTTGTTGATTCTTCTGCAGCTTGTTTTTTAATAGTTTCAACCACATTTCCCAAAAGATCAGGGATTATTCCATCAAATAACTCTTCTGATAACTTAAATGAGGTTTTTGGTAAATATTCGTTTATATTATCACTTTTGTTGTTAAGTTTTTGTAACAATACTTCTAAAATAACTTTTAAAGTTTCCACTTTCATGATTTACACTTAGTACTACCTAAACTGATTTTTTATACAATGGCTTATTAACAAAACATCCAACTTTATATTATCGCGTA
This sequence comes from Lochmaea crataegi, assembly GCA_947563755.1. Classification (NCBI taxonomy): domain Eukaryota; kingdom Metazoa; phylum Arthropoda; class Insecta; order Coleoptera; family Chrysomelidae; genus Lochmaea; species Lochmaea crataegi. The sequence continues at coordinate 63,104,402 of OX387424.1, forward strand.
TTAAACATGGAATGCTATAGTTAACAATGGGAATAAAAAATATGATCGATTGTTGTGTAATTTGTTTAAAATTGTCGGTTTCAAAGGAACCTTTGTCGTTTCACTAAAAAATGCCTCTAATCATATATGAGACTAATTATATAGGTAATGATATACTTAGAAAGAAAATATTATTACTTAAAATATGAACAAGCAATCATGCTATTACATCCAAACAGCTGAATATCTGGTATACATAATAATTAAAAATAAATACGGGAAGTAAACCATTATCTAACGCGAATATACTCTTGTTTTTTCAAATTGAAGATTACCTGACGTAAGTAACTATCCAAAGTCTAATCTATTTCTTTTCAAAAACAACCCACAACAGATTTACGACCATGTTATGTATGTATGTATTGGGGTAACGTTCAAACTAAATTTCAACTAGTAGTTTCTTTAGACCTATTTCCCGAAGAAATTCTAAGATATCCGCAGGCTTCAGTTTAGGTTAGTGTTCCTCTTCTATCCAGTAGTCTCCTAGGTTTCCTAGGATTCTAATAGAAGATCAGAATATAACCAGGACGCTGACATAATGAAATGTTTCATCTGAATGTAGCAAAGTTAAATGATTTGTGCCGGGTGAAATGATTAAAATAAGAGATTGGAAGAGGTTTTGTCTTAGAAGTGCCCTTGGGTTAGGCTAGAAGTGTCCTTAACACAAAGCACCTATTCTAGTACAGGTGCTTTGTGGTCGTTAACTTAGACTAGAAGTGATTTTGAGTTGAAACAGGTGACAAACCCCGCTTTCCGATACAAAACTCACTATTTCTCGTGTTTTTACGTGTCGTTGACATTTTTCAAATTTTTCAATTTGTTTTAAAAATAGTATGTGTTCTTATATTACTTGTTACTTTATTTTTTGCCTTCCCGCATTAGTGCATTACCTATCAGAGGATTCATTATCATAGGTAAGTTTTTTATTTTACATATTTGAGGTTAGGTATTCATAATCAAAATATTATTGTTTGTTTTTGGAGTTGAGAATGATGATTACCAATGATCGGAAAAATGCATTCTGTACCTATATTTGGCAATTTTTTAATTAATTAAGAAATGTTTTTCAGATTTAAGAATTTTTTTCAAATTTTCCACATATTTTTCGTTTTTTTGCAATTGAGAAAGATGATTGGATCGGAAAAAAATGCATTCTGTGTAATTTGCAATTTTTTCATGAATTCAAAAATGTTGCATTAACTTTCTACTTTCAATCTTGAGCTGCTCTTTTAGAGTCTATCTATCTTGGAGTTATTTAAAAATGAACAATTACCACATCAACTTGTTTAAATCAATCAAATTATTCTTTTTTGTCAAATAAAGTTCTTGTGAAATTACAAAATACATCTGTATCTACGATCTTTGTGATCTATTAACTTTTTTGTCGAAAATTTTGAAAAATGTCTATGTATGAATGCTTCTAACAATTTGAATAAAAAGAATATGTATTTGTTTTAATCATGTAGATACTTATATGTGCTAGTGTTTAGATATTATACAATTTTTGGTACATATTCAAGATAATGGTAATTAAAGTATGTATAGTAAAATTAATACCTATTTAGAGGTACCAGCCGTTTTAGTAACTTAACGTATGCGGCTTCTTGAACCATCTGAACCCGCATGAAAAAAATTAGGTTATGACCTTTGTCATGTCAAATGCTTGACATATTTCTTATTGCATTGGCGTAGTGACTTGAAATTTCATATTATCAGTGGCGGTTTGTAATAATACAAATTAATTTTATGAAATTCATAAAATTCTAAAGATGTTGACATAATAAAAGAATATAAAAGAAGCGCACTAATTTTAAAAACATTGTTTTATTAACTAGATACATAGTTTTCTTAAAAAAATATGGCAATTCAGAGTTCGATTAAGTACAAATTCTAGATTTTAAAAAAATGACAACGTGATCTTCAAGGCAAAGTTTAATTAGTTTCTAAATCAGAATAACTTTCGGAAAGTGATAATTCATCATCGGATTCATTGGATACAGAGATCACCATAGGTTCGATGTTTAGTAGGTCCAGTTTGTTTTCTACTTCCGATGCTTCAGAAATAATTTTCTCTGTATGATTTATGTAATTCTGCCAGTGTTGCTCCGGTACATTTTTTACAACGTCATTCCATACTCTTAAGACTTCAGTAGGTGACCTTGCAGTTTTCGTAATAGCTTGGTCATAATGCCTTTTAGTTTCTGACCATACCATTTCGATGGCATTAAAATGGCAATGATAGGGTGGTAGCCTGAGAACACAATGACCATGCTCGGCAGCGTATTTGTCTAAATGATAATTTTTTTCTGGCAAAACTTGCTTTTCAATTATATTCCAAACAGCATCCTTTAAAATGTGATCTGGAAAAGGAATATTCTTTTTTTTGAGCCATTCTAACATGCGTGTTTTACTCCAACTTTTTCTTGGGATTTCTTCATCCAGGCGACTGTGATACGTTGCGTTATCCATTATAATTAACGATGGTTCTTCCAAGTTTACAATTAGTTGCTGTTTAAACCAATTTTCAAAATTTTCGGTGTTCATGTTATCATGGTAATCGCCTGTTTTTTTATTGCATTTAAAAATAAGCGATGCATTTGCCACAAAACCTTTTTTATTACCGGCATGAACAATTACATATCGTGTCCCACTTCCAGTTATTTTTAAATCACTGTGTTTAGTACCATCTTGCCACATTCTTCTGTCCCCGCTTTTACTAAAAACCCATGTCTCATCCAGAAAAACAGGTGTAAAGAGCTTTTCGCTTTTAGCAGCATGGTATTTGTTCAAAAATAATATTCTTTTTAATCTGACTGCAGGCATTTTCAATAAATGATTTCTTCCATCCTGTTTTTTGAAATGAAAACCCATTTTTTTAATTCCCAAATATAACGGATCTTAGTTTCTGGAGACTCTTCGATAAATTGTCGTAAAATAGTTTCTACTGTGATTTTATCCTTTCGCGCATACATTTTATAAATTTCTTCCCTCAAACAATGCAGGGTATTTTTTGTAATTCGGGTTTTGCTCCGGGAAACGCTTGCAGACATATTTCTTCTAAATTCGAAATCTGTAGCTCTGTTTGGTTTTTCAAGATTATATAATGTGCTTTCTGGAACTTTTAGTGCTTCGGACGCTTTTTGAATTGCCTTAAATCGAGATCCTAAATCGTTTTGAAAATAGTTTACTACATTAAGCATAAGTTTTTTGGATTCATCAGAATATCGCATTTTTATATCTTATTTTGCGTTATGACATTAACATGAAATCAAAATTTGACGTAACTTCAAAAACGTGACATCTAATAAATTAGTTACGACGTTCATTTTTGTTGGTAATTTTTTGTTTCAACCGATTTATTAATAATAAATAAGGATGGTCTTATTCTAAATGGGTATAAAATTTACTATATAGGTACTTGAAAACTAACTATTGTTTTGTTTAAATGTGATTATATCCAACGTCATACAAATATAAAGTAGGATTGTCATCATTATTTTTGCATTTTTCGTAAAAACTTTTGCATACTTTTCGCAAATCAATTCCATTAAAATAGAAATAATGCTCGAACAGCCACAAATAAGTACCCATTGGACAATATATTTTTATTTTAACAAACGTAGGCTCCTCGGGTAGATCCCTGTAATGGATTTTATGGGTATTAGTGTCTTAGGGTAATCACGTATACTATGAATGCGTTTTCCACTTAGCACAGGTTTATATTTCTTACGTTAGTTCTTAAAGATTACGTTACGAAAACTCTGAATTCAGCTTTAGTCCTTCTTGCTTCTACCAATGGGTCTCGAGAATAAAAGGTAGCAAATGCTTTTACTTCAAATTCATGAAGCAAAACCTTCAAAGTACATGATTAAAAATTTGGAGCTTTTGCTTCACAACCGTAGTAAAAGCATTTGCTGCACTAAGAGCAAATACTTTAGATTATATGAATAAATTCATGCTTTTGCTAAGGATCTGTAGCAAAAACTTCGTCGACAAACATCACCGAATAACTTTAGACACCTTTATCGTTTCAACGAAACCAACCATTTCTTTGGTGATGAAAATTATGAAACACGAGGTGCTGCATTATCATCGTTTCAGAAAATGAAAGTGTTTTTGCGTTATATCGCAGATCCAGGTTACCAAAGCGGCGTGACGGAAATAATTGTAATTCACCAAAATAGTGTGTCAAAAACAATTGCTGAAGTAATGGGAAAAATTTGGCAGAAAGCACATCTTTGGATCAAGTTTTCATCTACCAATGACGAAATACGTGAAGCCCAACATCTTTGGCAGCAAGTTTACACGTTTCCAGCAGCAGTTGGAGTTCTGGATTGCACACAATTCCGTATTTCAAGGCCCTCCCAATTTGGAGATGAAAACATAAATAGGAAAGGTTTTGCTAGCATCAATGTACAAGCAACGTGCGAAGCACAGGACAAATTTACAAGTGTAGATGTGCAATGGCCCGGTGCTACACATCACAGTAGAATCTGGAGAAGGTCTGATATTTGTGCCCTAATGCGTCGCAATACACAACGAGCTTTGCTTCTAGCAGATGAAGGGTATGGAGTTGAGCCCTGTTTAATGACTCCTTATCGAAATCCAAATACACCACAAGAAACACGATATGATAATTTGTTGAAAAGGGAAAGAGTGTGTATTGAGCGTTGCTTTGGACAGCTGAAGCAAAGATTTTCCATACTGCAATATAAAGCTCGACTGAAGCTGGAAAACATCCCTAAACTAATAGTGTGCGCATTGTCCTACACAACATTGCTCTATCCAGACTTTCAGTTGGATGAAATTGAGCAAAATAATGACGCAAATTGAAGAAAACGATGAGGTCGATATTAACATTAGAAGGAATGGAATGCGAAGACGGGAGGAAACTGCTCACCTCATTCTTTAACTAAATTTGTAAAGTAAGTTGAAACATATAACCCCCTTAAGGACGGATTTTCGTAAAATTCTTTCTTATTCGTTGCCTACATCCTAACGCAAATCTCCGTGCAAAAGTTTCCTTCTGTGCAATATATTCCTGTGTACACTTGTCAAAAAGTGTCTAAATAACGGAGCATTTCCTACGGAGCAAAAGCAAATCATTATTCATACGAAACGAAGTAAATGCTTTTTCTTCTACCTTTTGCTTAGATGCTTTTGCTTTTACTTTGTACCTTGAGCAAATGCTCCATTTTTATTCATGAAACCCAATGTCTTAAAAATGAAATAGTCAAAAGGCCGTATTTATAAGAAAAACGATTTGCTTTTACTTGCAGAAATCAAAGCATCAAAGCAAAACCTTTTCCTTCAACCTTCTGCTTGTGAGCTCTACCTTTTACTTCTACCTTTACCTTTGAAGGAAATACTTTATTTTTATAAATACGACCTAATGCTTCTACCCTCCATACTCCATTTGATGCTGGTAGAATATTGACATTAGGCAACACTATATTATATTCATTGAGCGAACTCCAAAACTTCCTTTTTTCAGGTGGTGAATGTTTGTTAATATTTTAACCTTTTAAAATTCATCTTAGGTAAAGTAGAACGTTGAAAAGAGAATATTAGCATAACATTAATCATAACAAGATTCAATCATGATTCCTTATGTTGAAAATACACTACGCTTCATATTTGGTGGCATCTAAAAATACACATTTCAAGGATTTTGTTATTATATTATTTTTTCAATTATCTACGTGATAACATATTTAAAAATCCGTCATGTTATGCTAAATAACGAGAAAATATTTGGAGTACGTCATATTAATCGTATTTTTACTCATTTACAGAAAAGATTCATAGAATAATTTTGTTATGAAGATCAGTGTTGGTGCGTTTAGAGAGAGAAATATCTTAATTAAAAGTTTATAGTTTTTGGTAGCTGAAGGTGGAAAAGGTAAAGTAATTATACTTATTATTTTATTTATAGTAACATAGTGAATAAATAGAAATACAGACGAAAATATTGCATAGGTAATTGGAAACTCTTATATGGTCATGGATACGGTACTAAAGCATCTATTGCATTTTTCTTCTTCTATATACGTTTTGTAATTGTAACTATATTTACAATATGATCGGATAAAAGCGTTAGTCCCATTTCCCTGACTATACCCTATAAGAAGAAAACATTTTGATGTTTATTAATGCTCATCTATAATCTGGTAAAAAATTCTATCACCTTCAATGCCAAAAAATTATACAATAATCTACCTTTAGAATTAAAAGTATCAAATACATTCAATAAGTTGTGAAGAATGACGAAGGTATTTCTGCATCTCTCTCACTCTTATGCTTCTCTACAGCTGTATACAATAATAAAATGGTTTTTTTTTCAGAATTTACTGTTCAGGCTGTACAAAAGTGAACACATAATGATCCAATTAATTCTGATAGGAATCCTAATATCATTATTTTATTATTATGCAATAAAACCAATGAATTATTGGAAAAGTCGAGGCGTTATCCAAGGTAAACCGGTGTGGTTATTAGGTGACAAATGGAAACATTTTTTTAGATTAGAGGATATAGCCGAAATGACACAAAGAGCGTATGATATAGGTCCAAATGCAAGGTAAAAATAACGAATTAAGATAATGCTTTGATAGTTTTTTTTAGTAATAGAAAGGAAATATTAAATCCACAACTTTACAATATGCTAATAATTTGGAAGTAAATAGAATTCTCAAGAATCTGAAACTCAATGCTTCTATGATTTCAGATGAATCTGAATATCGAACAGTCGCCAAAAGCTTAACGGCGAATGGCCCAAACAAAGCTCTCGGGTATACAGAAACAGGTTTGTCTGGCAATTACTTGTGCAATTATAGCATCACATCGTCAGCAACCATGAGAATTCTTCTGGACCTGTCTCCTCTCCATCTTGGTTCTTTTAGCCCAGCAGCTCGAGCAGGAAACTCACCATCTCTACCATTGCATGAACTTTTTAAAAGTAAAACGGGTAGAGATTTTCTTTATGAAAATTCCATATGGAGGATTTAGAAATTGCAGGATACATAAAGTTGGCAAACCTTACTGAAGCTACGGGGTGTCGGTAAGGGGCGAGGAAATAAGGCCGACAATCAATATAAGTAAATAGCTGAAGGCTGGAAGTGAGAAGGAAGAACACACGCACACATAGCAGCGGGTCGATCTTCACCAATGAGGTGTTAAGCCGATATCCGGCTTTTGGAATTTTATTAAAGTATATTGGTACTACTTTGCAAAAATTAATTTAAAAATATTTTAAACCGAATATTTTGGGAGAAAACTGGAAATTAATAATTCCTAAATGTTCGCAACTTTCATTACAAATACGTCTCAAAACTAAAGATAAAGTTAGCAGCTTTCTGATTAGATGTTTTATGAACCAATAGCCAGTTACAAAATGTTCGAATTTGAAGTTTGAAGAACTGTCAAAGTCTATAATAGAGAATTATTGCAAATGGGAAAAAAACGCCGACTTTAATAAAAGATCCGCTAATAAAGTATCCTTTGAGGCGGTACTATTGCTGAGCGCTTTAAGTGAAATCGAAAGTAACCACAGAACTGAATAAATTATATTTCCTGTGAAAGTGACAGATCTCGATCCTAGAAGTTGTTTTCATTCACTATTTTGTAGTTATGATCCATCCAGTTTATGACATATCCGACAAAATAAAGGAACTTAATTAAAAAGTTTTTTGCCTTTATTTAACTAAAGTACAGGAATCCTGTATTTTAGATTGGGAATATCTTTAAAGTTGGACTCACTGAGCATGCGTATATGTCAAAATAAAATAGAGTTTATTAAGGGAACTACAAACCGAATGTTGCAATAACTCTCTATTCTACGATTGCGAAAATCCTTTTCTTACGCTGCGACTTATGCAAGTACGACAAGGAAAATATGAGCAAAACTACGTGAAAAAGAGAGAAGACTTGTTAGCCCAGCGATCAGTCCCCTCTACCAAAACAGTTGGGCGTGTATTCAGTCCCCTCTACCAAAAACAGTTTTGCGCGTGTTCATCGCCCCATTAGTTCAACCGCTGTTGCCAGAAGCTCAGATTAATTTGTAAAAATGATATTTTTGTCACGTTATCGTTAACTTTTTTTCGAGCTCATTCACTATTAGGTAAAATTAAACACCTTCATCCGGCAACAGTGCCCTTTACATAGAGAACTCGCATTTAAACGTATGTGATCTTTTCGCTACAGACCTTGGTTGTTAGCGCACGCCGTTGTATTTGAAAATAAAACATTTTACAATGCCCACATTAGAATACGAAACCTGCGAAAAAGTGCAAATTATAAAATGGTACTTTGGAGGTCATTCGGCTGATGCAATAGTTAATTTGTTTATTGTGGCATTTGAAAATCGCCCAATTCCTTCACGAACAACATTTTTGAACATAATTAATAATTTCGAGAAATATGGATGTGTTTCATACTGTAGAAAATGCCGACCGCCGGGTCTTCTTTTCAAGAAGTTCATATTTTATGTTTAGAATAAGTACCTACTTATTTTATTTTTTCAATTCAATTTATTAATGGAATCGATCTTTAGTTTTTTATACCCAATTACTTTATTATTTTTATCTCAAGAATAAATGTTTTATTTTCAAGTTACAATGGCTAAAATAATATCCTATTGTAGTTAAAAATTAATTGTCAGCTTGGTCAGAAACGATCAAGTTGACAAAAATGAATTTTAAGATGTACGGGTTACGTAATAACGAGTGTATTTTTTTATTTCTTCAAAAACCTCACTTATCCATGTTGGGAAACTACTGAACACAGTGAACCTACTCACAGAGTGGGGAGTCAGTCTCCGCTACAGCGATGCCAGTTTAGAATGTTTGGTACTGGTACTTTCTGAATAACTTATTTTGCATTTGACTTTTAACACCGGATAACGGTGTATTTAGTGGGAGAAAATCGAGATTGGTAATATTGACTTTTGAAAAATAAGTGAGATCAACACAAATAAAAATAAAATAATGGAGTTCGAGAAAAAATTTGGACAAATTACAATCTGCAATAAATTTAACAATTATTGGTATTTAACATTGTTGCCGCTTGAAATGCCGTTGAAAATTTTAAAACAACGATAGACAAAAATTAGGAATAATTTTTACAGATAAGTACATTTGGCAACACAACAGTTAAAATAAATAGGAGGGGACTGAATACACGCCCAACTGTTTTGGTAGAGGGGACTGATCGCTGGGCTAACAAGTCTTCTCTCTCTTTCACGTAGTTTTGCTCATATTTTTCTTGTCTTACTTGTATAAGTCGCAGCGTAAGAAAGGGATTTTCGCAATCTGTATATGATTTGTTTTTGTTTACATTTGACGATTCAATATTATAATAAAATAAAAGCATTATGTTAATATTTTTTTAGTTAAGTTTAGTTAGTTTTAACCCTTACTCTGTGGGATTAGATAAAGACGTTGTGAAACTGGTAATTTTAATATTTAGGTACTAATTATATTTTTTGTTACACTCCACAATTTTTCAAGTTAGAATAATAATAATAATGTCAATATCATATAAATCTTGTTTTATTTCATACTGCACGAATACAATAGTTACCAGGCATCGTAAAAAGCTTGCCCTGAGTCATTCAATATAAAAACAATATAACATGAGCATTTTTTTTTTCGTGCCGAGATGGGAAACTCATGTTCGAATGGGTCCAGGACCCAAACAGTGTTGGACTCATCCCCAAGGAGATGCCTACCAACCAAACCCACCTCAAACTCGCCGTTACCGCCGTTACTTCGAGACAGGCGGCGGTCCCTCGCACACTCTCCGCTCACACCGTCATCTTCTCCCTCCTATCACTCCTGCCTCTCATGCCATATCGAGTCCTTCTCTCCCCTTTACCATGCTCTCTACTACTCCACTCACCTCACTCACTCACCAACATAAGCATAACTTATACTTCATCACGATTTTAAAAAAGAAGATAAAATAATTGTGGTCCTATGTCAACCCTTATGTAGCTAACTTCTCTTTTAGATAATGTACGTCAAAGCGTAAATGGCGAACTATTTAAATCTTATAAAAGTTGAATTTTCAAATCGACATAAAAACCTTGTGAGAATAAAAATATTAGAAATAATTGATTCCCCAGTATGATTTTGTCCACCACTAACTATTAACATTGAGAAAACATCATATATTTTGTTAAGTTTAACACTTCATTCGGAGTACGCGGTAATATGATTTTCGCCGGATTGAAAGAAATCCAGACAGGAGAATTTCTGGACACCATGTATTATAATATCATCTTTGTTTTGTAGGTATGCAGGATTTTACCAATTTAATATCCCGACTTTGGTTGTGAAAGATCCAGCACTGTTAAAACAAATTACAATTAGAGATTTTGACCATTTTATTGATCATATACAGATAATTCCAGATGGGGCAGATCCACTATGGTCGAAGAATTTATTAGCTTTAACAGGTTATATTAAATAACTATTGATAATAAGCAGTTTTTGAAAATTTGTAAAGTAATTTATTTATAGATGAAAAATGGAGGGAAATGAGGAACATTCTAAGTCCCTTATTTACCAGTAGAAAAATTAAAATGATGTACTCGTTAATGGTGGAATGTTCCGAAAACTTAATAGATCACTTTTTACAAAAAAACGTTGATTTGATTAATCTGAAAATGAAAGATACCACGTCTCGATTTGCAAATGATATTATTGCGTCAACTGTTTTTGGTGTACAAGTAGATTCATTAAAGAACCCAAATAATGAATTTTACAAGAATGGAGAGATGATTACAGACTTTCGTTCTATTCGGAAAAATATCAAACTTTTTGGATTTGTGACAGTACCAAAATTGTTAAAGGTTAGTTTATTGAAGATCATTCTACTGCAAATGCGAGAATTAAAAACAGAAGCAATTGATAATCCTACTAAGCCAACTCAATAAGCAAAACTCGCGACATTTTCATTTTATTCCGCTTAGAAACAATAATAACATATTAAATACATAAAATAGTAAATATATTTGTTTGGCTGGTTGCGTGTATGGCAGAAGCAGACAGTGGTTCAGAGTTCATCTGCTACAGCATAGATTTGTTGAATTTGTATCAGACAGAAATAAAAATTAATTGTACTAAATTGAAATGTATCTTGTGTATTTTATATTACAGATTTTTAAAATTCATCTTTTCGATAGTATCCCAAGAAAATTTTTTACTGATCTGATTGATAATTCTGTAAAAATAAGACGAGATCAAAAAATTGTTAGACCCGATATGATACATTTATTGTTAGAGGCCATGACCGAAACTGAATCTAATGAAGAGGGTGGTGAAAAAAATAAAGGGATTGGCAGCAGCTACTCACCTAACCAAAGTAAGTGAGACCTAGAAAAAAATCGGAAATAAAAGTTGTAGAGAATAGTGAAATTTGGTTTTAATATCGCTTATTTCCTTCCTATTAATTTTGACCGATCGCTATCAAGAATTGGTATGTCAAATATAAATTTTGAGTGGAAAAATTACTTAACAACTGTCAACTTAGCTGTCAGCAGTTTTTCCGGAAAAAAAAATCGAAAAAATTTCATGCAAGTTTGACAAGTTGTATTAAAATAAAATGTTTATTTAACTCAGGAAATAATCTTACCAAATATCCCTCGTGCATCTAATTTTTCCTGTAGAAAAATTGGAACACTCGTTTCTAAGTAATTTGTTTTAACAAATAGCATGAGCGAGAGGGGAAAAATCCTCGTCTTCGACTCGGATTTTTAAAACCACTCTCGCTCATGCTATTTGTTAAAACAAATTACTTAGAAACTCGTTTTTCCGAATTTTTCCGGAAAAATTAAATGCACTAGGAATATTACCCCCTAAAAAATCGAACTAAAAACTGAAAAAAAATTAACTGATTAACAATATAAAACCGTTTTTGAATCCACTACCATTATATTTTTTTTTAGAAAAAGTACTTAAAAAACAGAAAATCACCAACGAAGACATTACGGCTCACGCATTGATTTTCTTTTTTGGGGGGTTCGATTCAGTTTCAAGCACAATGTCTTTTATGGCTTATGAACTTTCAACTCACCAAGAGATTCAAGATAGATTAAGAATGGAAATCAATGAAGGTTTTAAACGATGTAATGGAAAACTAACTTACGATGTATTATTGCAGATGAAATATTTGGATATGGTGGTATCAGGTATATTACTTCATTTATTTATTTAACCTGGACCACAAAAGTTAAGGAAGTTCATACATGCGGAGATTGTGTCTTAACAAATAACCATTTTTGCTCACCAAGTGTTTATATGTTATATACAGGGTGAGTCGTGAGGAACTGTACATACTCCTACCTCTATGGGGAATATAAAATGGCCATTAATAATCTACAGGGCGTTACATTACTATCACCTAATTAACTGATTTATTCAAACTAGAAAAAAATCAGGGCCGGTCTTATGGTTTTCAAAACTCTAATAAGGGTCTTACAAACTACACAAATATTTTTAACAAAAAAATCAAATTTAACTATATTAAAAGTTTAGCAACCTTAACCATAAATTTCAAAAAATATAATTTTTCTTGAAAAAATTTAATTTTTCGTACAAAAATTACATTTTTAATAATTAGTAGTACCATATCTCGTGCTATATTTTTAATAATACAAATATTTCCGAATGGCATGAGGATTTTCATCTGCCCAAATGTGGGAGATGCGCGAGTTATTATTTATTCCATCCCTTGTAAATTGGACTTCGTCAGTGAATAGGGTCCTATACAATAAGAGGTCATTATTCGCAATCCATCTAGCGAATTGCAACCGTGAGATTTCATCTCCTAGATGCAGATATCAAAGTCAAAGTTCAAATGTCAAAAAAATCAGTTTCTTGCAATTATCTCGCTTCCTGTGGGTTTAATGATATTTTCTTGTATTACGAATATTGTGAAAAATAAAATTCTCTATAACTTTTGTTTAAAACTTTTTTTTGAGATAGAGGGTGGAGAGCGCGCAGCGCTTAGCTGTTTACAACATAATGCAAGGACAACCGTTAGCTCCGATAAATAATTGGCCCTATTAAGTCTACAAATCATTAAAAAATATATAATTATAAATAATTTGCATTTTTTATTAATGATTACATTATATTTATTGATGAAATTCACTAACTTTTGTGGAGCAGTTTAGTTGTGGTCTACTAAATGTAAAAATATGATACATTTGTTCCAGAGACATTAAGAAAATGGCCCAGTTTTCCATTCACAGACCGCGAGTGTACCAAAAAATACGTTATAGAACCAACAAACCCAGGCGAAAAGAAGGTGATCATAGAAAAAGGAGTACATCTATTGTTGCCGATATATCCTTTGCATTACGATGAAAAGTATTTTCCAAATCCTGAACGTTTCGATCCCCAACGTTTTAACGATGAAAATAAGATTGATTCCTACACGTACTATCCATTTGGATTAGGACCTAGACATTGCATCGGATCAAGATTTGCTTTGCTTGAAATCAAAGTATTCTTTGTACATCTGATGTATCACTTTGAATTAGTTCCGATTTCAAAGACGCAAATTCCATTAAAATTGTCGAGAGCAAATTTCAACCTGCAGCCTGACGATGGCGTACATTTGGGATTAAAACGTTTAAATAAATAGGCTTATATATGTTATTTCAGTCGATTTCAATTGCGCACTTGTTTATAAAAACCATTTTTATTCAACAATTTGCAAGTATGAATATATTCGACATATCGAACGAACTCCAGCAAACAGACACAAAAAAGAATAAATGTTCGCTCAGATTCTATTTTTTAGTGAATAATCAGTTTTATATGCCACGCAAAAATCCTAGTAGAAAACGGATGGTGACATCATATGTAAGACATTACATAGGGTAATTTTGATATGTTTTGGACACGCAAATGTTTTTCAGTAATTTGTTTACATTTAAAACGGAAAAAACGTTTTTTTAGTATTTTCATATAACGTAAAATGTACTGAAGCAATCTTAATGGTATGTATACAAAAATCGTTGGTAATTAAAAGACGAACAAAACGAGAGGTCGAGCGACTTGATCGGATAATTAGAAACCGAGGAAATTCGAAAAAACAGGAAAATGAGTCAATTTTTTAAATTCATATCTTCCTCATTTTTCAAGTACCTGAATTCGACAGAACCGACTAGTAACTCTGATTTTATAAATAATCAAGAAATAAGCTGCAATTTTGCGATAATTACAGACATATCTTTAGATTTATGCAAAGTCATAATAACAATAGGGTTTAATAAAAAATGTCTATTTCCAGAAATAGAAATGAAATTTGATATCTTCTGATTGATCTCATTACCCTTTTTACAAAATAGCGCACGCCAGAGAAGTCGACCGTTTTATGTGTTTAAAAATAAGTTTGTTGTTTGAAGTTTTGATGAAGCATATAGCGTCTCATCATTGAATATCTATCTTACCAAAGAAATAACAACAAATTGTCAGTTGTCAGGAAAGAAACCTTGTAATAATGAGGCACTAAATCAAAGATTACAAAATATATATAAGATTGTTCACTCGTACGAATTCTATCGATCAAAGGATTCATACTGCTGGTTACTGTCTGGTGACTTATGGGTTGGCGCCATGCTACAGTATGTCGCTTAATCCTTACTTGCATTTAATTTTGCATATTATACGGGTCGTCGCCTATAGAGCGCTGGTATTTTAGAATTCGTTGCTCGTGTTTATGTTTTATAGATATTTTAAATTTATTAATTAATTATTGCAATAGGGAAAAAATAATATTCATATTTTCCTCTTCAATAGCAAAACTTATAAAATAAATATTTTGTGATATTTGTTAATAGTCTTAGTTGTATACATAATAAATGGTAGTTTATCACTTTCCCACGAATTCTGAATACAGTCTTGATTTTAAGTACTTATAATGTAAACAATGATAAAAATATAGAGAAGCAATTAAGGGCCAGAAATGTGCCTACAATCTCTAGAAACTTTGTAGAAGTATTTCATTTAGTTTTTCGGGAAACGTTCCGGAAGTAAAATTTCTTGTTCGCATTATTTTAACTCCTGTCTTCCAAAAGTAACATTAATAATATTATAATTATGGTTTTAAAATGCCTGTGTGTTGTGCTGTGATGGGTTGTTCCAGCAAGGTGGGAAAACCAGAAATATCCTTTTATCGTTGTCCCAAAGACGTTGAGAGGTGGGTATTAAATTAGTTATTATCAAATACGGAATTCAACTTTTTCAAAACTATTGTAACAAAGATATTTGATAATAAAAAATTAGTTAGTTATTTAGTACTTATAGGCAGTGGCGGCTCCTCCATTAGGTCATTGGGTCAATGACCTCCCATTAAAAAATAATTTAAAAAAATAATTAAATAATCATTTAAAAAAATAAAATATACCTACTATACATATAGTATAGTATTCCTCTTAAATAAAATTTACCTAAAACGTTTCAAGACCCCCGTGTAAACGTTTTTCAAGTCCCCCGTGTGAACGTTATTCCACATCAAGCATCAAGTACTCGGCGAAAACCAAAATTGGAAAGCGGGCTGGTGTCCACCGTTGACCTCAAGGTGTTATATGGGAACGGAGTTTGCCGAGCGCTGACGATCTTCGCTGCGCGATAGAAACACGCCCGAAGTTTACATGTGATGGGTCAAAAGCCTGGTTTAATATCGACGATGAATCGACTTACGTCGGCCGATTATTACACGCTTAGAAAAGAGATGAGTAGAGGGGTTGGCAGGCCGCGCTATATTTTGATTTAAAGGAGAGCGTTTGAACTTCAAAAGCGAAATAATGAGAATAATGAGCTGTGTTTTGACGTAATAAGTTGTTGCAAATACAAAAGATCGAAGGCTTCACTTAAATTTTAAAAATATTTAGACTAATTATCATTTAATTTAAGTTTGTCATAATTAATATGTATAGAAATGAATAAAATATGGTTGTTTTTTAAGAGAGCATTATTTTTATATATAAAATTTTTTTGCCTCTGGGGCTTTGGAAAGGAACTCCACAAATTTTGCTTTTTTAACGATTTTAACGACTTCTGGGCAGAAATTGGGAGTGGTTTTTCGAAAAAGCCTCCGGGGGGCTGGTCAGTGGCGGTCACATCACCTATGACCCCCCTATCAAATTAACCACGAGCCGCCACTGCTTATAGGTACTGGGTATTCATAGAAATTTGAAAATTAACATATCTAATTTATTAATAAATATATCCTGCAGCTGCATAATATGTTTTAACCTTGTGAATCCAAAAAATACGGGGTGTCCAATTTAAAGATCAAAATTGTTTTAGTGGTCCTATTATTCTGGTGTCCAGTGAGTATATATAATTGAATTTGTGATATTCTGTATAAATAACCGCTAGATCATCTATTACTAAAATGTTGAATAAAATCTGTCAATTGATTCATTTTAAAAATTTTGATGTATTTTTTACTTATACCTAAACTTTCCTTTTCAAATTCACATCCTGAACATTTTTCGAAATAATTAACATTTAAAAACATTATATAAAAAAACCTTTAATATATCATCCTATTACTTTGTATATATATTTCTCAAGTTACCCCTGTATAGCTTGGAATAAAATATACTTTTCTAATGCCCTGGTACCTAGCGGTGTCGTTATTTACAACAAAAGCGAGCCGTAAATATGATTTATGAGTGCGGCGATCGTTTAAAACACTAAGAAGAATCAGACCGCCTTCAAGTGAAATATCTTATATTTATTTTGTAATCTTTGGTAGTGTACTAAAAGAGCGTACTACGGTACTTGTTGTACATGGCAATGCTAACAAAATATGATTTAAAAAAATTCTGCTTCCTTTACCACTTCCAAACTTTTTAACTCCTCTTTATTAATTTTTTTATCTTTCCATAAGTTGTACCATAATTCGGGTTCATCGTGAAGCCCGTTTAAATTATAGAATTCTGAAAATTGTTTGATGCGCATCTTAAATTCACTCAATGACAAACAAGTTCAGCATAACGAACGGATGTAGTGACAATAGTTCGAAAGCTTGAAGGTTTCCATCGGAAAACCGTGGCTCCGAAGATATTATCAGAGATTCCAAATAAGGTGTTAACAAAGATCTTCTCCAGTATTCTGGGGTTTTCCAAGGTTTTCGGCATGTGTGTTGGATTCAGTTAAAAGATAGTTCTTCTGCAGATTCACGATGATGATTTGAACATTGTAATAAATCTTAACTTTTAGATTGCAAGATATTGGCCACAGGATCCAAAAGCGCAGAGTACTTTGCTATCAGAGAGAGAGAAATAATACATACCGGTCTTGTTGAAGCACTATAAAGCTGAAACGCCATCTTTCTAGTTGCAGAATTTCCGTCTTCTGATAGTTTTTGAAGGCCTTCAAGGATTCCCATTAAGTTGTCTTTAAATATAGCAATACTTTTGTACTTTCCATCATAAATAGTAAAAAATAGTTAAGAATAAGTGTATTGTATAATATTTAGTACGTAGGTATAAGTTTAAATTTTGAACTTGATTGATTGATTCTTTTGTTTAGTAATTATTGAATTATTTTGAACATTACCCCTTCCCCTCTTTACGTACGCCCATGTATCCACATCATGATTATTTTTATTTACTACTAAACTAAAGTCTGTCCCAATAGAGTTGATAGCACGGATCGGGGGTTCGGACCATAAAATAGAGCTTATATGGGCACAAGTCAAAGGTTATGTTGCCAGGAACAACAAAACTTCTAAACTTCAAGAAGTATGGCAACTTTTGATGGATTTATGGGGCGAATGTGACTGCCTAAAACTGGCAAAGCGCCATAAAACATGTTATAGCTGAGGAGGGGAAAATGTGGGATCTTGTCGACTTAATCGACGAAAGTACAGAGATCGAACCGTTAATTATTAACTTAGGACAAGACGATTCTTCAGATTTTTCTGATGAAGAATTTAGTTAATAATGCTGAATATATTATAGTTAAAGTAATGTTCACCTGCAATAATTTGTTATAATTTTTTTATTTCTTAGACGAATATGTGTGTATATAAATCTTAGTGCACAATTACTTTGTATTTTCATTATAATATTAATTATAATAAACGTTGAGCAAAAATCATAAATAAACCCTAAACCTGTTCTACGACTATGGAACATTTGGTTCACTGCGTATGCTTCATTTGCATTTTATTAACTATTGTTATTTGACCGATTACCGGGTGGCCTGGTCACAATTTCTTTCTTCTCAGTCTAGATACATTGTAAAACATAAATAAGAGAAAAACATTTTTGAGACACCCGTCCTCCGTTTTCCTTAGGCGCTCTGTGCTATCAAATCCTTTGAAACGAACTTTAATTATTTATCGTTTTCTTATCAAACGTTCCGATAATGGTATAATTTCCCTTGCGGAAATGTTATTTTAGGTACTTATTGAGATAAGCAGTTTTCATTCTTTGATTAAGCTTTATTTAAGTGATTGTGTAAACGTTTATTGTAATAGGTGAGTTAACGGAAATTATTACAAGCACAATTTGCAAAATATTTACAATAGGCATGATGACTGATTTTGAAAAACTGCTCCTCGATATTGGCCGTAAATATTTCACAGTTTGCGAATTAAAAATTTATTTGATTACTAATTTGAATTATTTTGTGTGATAGTCATTAATTATATTTCTACTAAAATAAATATAATCACAATTATTATGTAAAAATATGTGATTGCTTTAGAATCTTTCTAATCTATACAATGATTTCAAATCATTATTTCAGTTATTCTTAGTGTCTGTCATCATCCCTATTAGGTCGATTGACTGGATTTTGGATCAAAAATTATATCTATCATGCAAATATTCACAATAGGGAACTTGACTAAAATCTGTCATGAAAAAAACTATTGTCACAAACAACCACTAACGAATTTAAAACGCCGAAAAATTCAAATTATTTGAAGCTTTTGTAAACGTATAGCTATTAGTTATGACGTCGAAGAGTATGTTTTTGGTAAGGTAGTGGAGGCAAATATGACCCACCTTAATATAATGTTTTTTTCCATGGAACCAGAATATTTTTAGGAATATTTTTTTCAACCACATGATAGGTAAGTATGTGGCCGACATACCTATGTAATTTAACCTGGTCAGAAATGATTCGTAATAGATTTATATATAGAAATCCTTTGTACTGCTCTAGGGCCATATTACCAATCTGGTCGGAGTAAAAAATCTTTAAACTTAGGGAGATTGTGCCGGTTTTATTTTTTTAACGGTGTTTTTACAAAATTAAAAACCAAATTTTGTTTTTAAACAAATATTAGAACATTTCATGAACACAGCAAAAAAATTAGGAAATTTAAGTAACATGTCAATACACATTTGAAAAATAAATCAAATTAACATGCTTATGCACAAAAAAACTAACTTAGAATGTAAAAATGAAAACAAGAAGTCAACAGCACTAAAATTCTTCATCATCGTCCGACTCGAGGCCAACGCATACCTCATGGTACCAAGTAAGACATTTTGTACACATTCGCATGGTTGATCCTCTTTATCAAAAGCTGCACATAACCATGACTCCTGTGTAGTTTGCTTAGATGTAGACTGTGATATAAAACTTTTCTATTTGGATTTTGATGGAACTGAATGTTTCGGATCTGAAGACTTCATAGCTGATTCGCCATGTATCTCAGAAAAAAGGTCTTTTGTCACTTGCTGAGCTTTGTAATTCAAAGCTTTACGCCTAATTATTTTCACTTCACTATTTTTTCCATCAGTAGGAGTTGAAAGTATTTCGTGAAAAGACTTATTCAATCTATTTGGAGAAGATTCCTGAGAAACTGGATTAATTATTCTAGCTGCCAATGGAACATCATCATCAGACGAAATCTCACCGTTTGACCTTTCGGAGTTTCCACTATTGTCTGCGTTTATTTCATCAGACATGGCTCGCTCTGTTACTAAAGAAGGTGCAAAAGCTGCATCGGGTATTGCGTCCGGATTTAAAGGAAACAAACCTGTACCTCTAAATCCGCTTATAATATTTTCTGGTGTCATACATTTGGGCCTAACACGGGACAAAATTATGTTGAATCTGGCCTTGTTTAGGGTTCTTTGAGGGTAGGTATCCCAATATCTCAAAAGCTCCTGGTCCCAATTGGCTTCAAAAGAGCGAAATACTGCCTCTTCTAGTGGTTGGAGCTCACGAGTGGTGTTTAACGGCAAACAAAATAATGTGATACTAAGAGACTCAGCTGTTTCAGCAATTGTGTAATCTAAATGGCTGGAAGCTCCATCAAATACAAGAAGTGTAGGTCCGTTTGATTTATACTGAGCAAAATGTCTTAAAAATTTATTGAAGCGTTGCGTCGTCATAGACCCTTTATGTGCCATTTCTACAAGGGTTCCATGGAGTAAATTATAGCAAAATTCTGGTTTTAGACGTTTTCCTCGAAACAATATCATAGGTGGAATAGAGTTGCCCAAAGCGTTACAACAAGCTACAACGGTGACATTTTCTGCATGCTCAGGCGCAACTATATGAACCTGTCGTACTCCCTTTTCAGACATAACACGTTGTTGATGGTGTATGGTGAGGCGACAGCCTTTCTCGTCCATATTATATAAATTTTGAGGTTTATCTTTAATGTTCGTCGTTTCCATAAGTTCGGATATCTTGGAGAAATAGTCAGAAACAATTGCTTTGTTCAGTTTTTGAGCGCGTGCAGGGTTCATAGGTTGCGCTTTTGTACAGATAAATCACTATTTCTTTTTAGGAACAAATAGAGCCAGTCCTTTCCAGCAAGCTGCTTTGTTTTGTTAAAATTATTGCGAATGTTGTTTATATCACAATATCGAAACATCTGATGTCGAACAAGTTTGGGAGTGAGCGGTAATCCAATTTGACAGTATCGCTTAATCCGCTGCACAAAATCTATTTCCTGCTGACGATTCAGTATGCTTGGACGACCCAGTTTTTTTTCCGACAATCCCTGATGTAAATATCGCTCAAACTGTCCTTTATTCATATAATCAGGTATTTTTCTTAAAAAGGGATAATTTAAAGGTTTTAATTTGTGAATTTATGAATGGTATATTAAGGGTAAGAAGAAAAATATTAGTGAAAGGACAGATATTAAAGATTATAAAAGACATTAAATAAGAAATTTAAGAATTTTAACTAATACGAAGAAAAAAATCAAGTGATAGAAAAAATTCACTTAGTAACGGTGATTATTGATTTTTTGAAAGAAGGAAGAAGCTGAATTTTCAAAAAAGATTGTCAGAAAAAGTATTTTCAAAACTAAATATAATATTAAAGTAAAGAAAAAGTATTAGAAAGTTAAAAAAACTCGAGATTGATCCAAAAAATTGAGGAGGAAAAGTTAAAGTCAGGTTTTAAAAAGGTGAAGGAGGCACATACCTGAAGGAAGTCGTGGAGTTGGTCCTGTGTTCTAGGAGAATTTGAATTGGTAACATTCCTGTATAAATTGCAATCCAGAGAGTTGAAACTGCTTCATCAATTCAGTGCTCCGTAGATATTGTAAGATTAGTTGATATTTATTGGTACCAATGAAATTAATAGAGATTTTGCGTTAGGGATTTTGGGCCATATTACCCGCTGGGCCATATTTGCCTCCACTACCTTACTGCACGTGTGTGCAAGCGACAACTAACAACTTCTTAAGGCGCACAGAATCCATTATGATTTTTTTGCTACTAGTGAGTTTTTTAAATTTATAAATTTAAATCCGTTTTGTAAAAGAGACTTCCTTAAAGTCTCTTTGCAACACTGGATACCAGTTTCATTCTTTTTAAGCCTTTGCCAAAATTAATGGAAATTGTTACAAGATATTAAAAATAAATATAGGTATTATATTTTGCTATTGTTTATACCTTGCTTGTAAACTAAAATGTAACTGCAAGTCTAGGAAAAACAGGTAAAATATTTGCAGGAAAATTTGGTTTCCTTCTACCCATTTTCTGTAATTTTGAGAATTCATCTTGACGTGATAATCTCCAGACTATGAACTGATAATAGCCGATTGTCTTTAGTCGTGATATCAAATATTATCTAACATTTTTTGAAGTGACAGAACAGTTAAAAAAAAATCAGTACATCATATTGTAAACGTTAGGTTAGGTTATGTATATGTTTTTATAGAAGCTATTAAAGAAAGGCGGATGAATGTCACGAAAAATCCGACGTTGCCATTCGTATAAAAGCTATGCAGTGTTGACAAAATGTCTTCTTCAATCATTATCCTTGCCCTTCTCGATAAATTAACCAATGATCTGAGTTTACCAAGAATATATAAGGTTATTATTTTGAAGAAATTGACAGATTATACTTTTATACGAATCCGCCTTTTATTAAAGGTGTGCAATCCCAACGAACATGAGTGGCAATTGACAGCGGACAGTTGACAGTCAGTCAGACGAAAAATAAGAGCAGTGAACACGGAGAAGTTGAAGGGACTACGATAATAAATGTTAAAATCATCGGCCCCTAATGAATGTATTTGGCACATGTAAATAATTATTATAATAAAGTGTAAATAGAACAAACACAACCACTGAATATTATTACAAAAGGTATGCATACAGATACGTATATAAAAATAAATAGTTGCAAATCAGGAGACATGCGACATAATCGGAAAGATATAGAACGCAATATAAAATTTATTAATGAAAAAATTCTTATTTCATACATCTGAAAACGGACCTCCCTTAAAACTTTTACTGTTCACTTATTACAATATGCAATAAATACATAGCTAAATATCAGATGATTCAGAGAATTTACCGAAATTACCATAAACACCTTTTGGACAGGTCAGTTTTCACCCTGACGGGAACTCGTCGGCTTAACGTACTCTAATTATGAAACAGGTAGACTGGTTATCCTGACGGGAATTCGTGTGCGTCCAAATACCTATATTATTATTTTTACATAAAATACCTAGAAGTCTGGTTTCTTATCACAGTTACATAGGCATTTAACACATATTTTGTAATAACAATGAAGATAAGAAAATAAAACCAAGACGATATACTTTGAAATACACTTTACCAGTCGAGGCGTAGACCTTATTAAACCTATAATTATATATTTTTCAGCTCCATAACCTTGTTAAATGATGATAGCCCTTATTCTAATTGGTGTAATAATAGTTTTATTTTATTATTATGCCGTACGGCCAATGACCTACTGGAAAGATAGGGGTGTTGTACAAGGAGATCCAAAATGGCTATGGGGAGATCAATCGAAGCAAATGTTTGGAAAAGAGAGTATCGCTGATATGTATTGCAGAGCTTATGATCAAAATCCAGGCGCCAGGTAAATTATATAATTTTAATATTTAAATAAGCACTTGTGGCAGATATTCATACTAAGTAACAGCGTTGATGTGTCTGTATTATCACCTAACAGTGAATGTATGCATCAGCTGTGCACTTAAGCTGTGCATAAAGTTTGTTGTTATATGAAATAATTTATATGCATAAACTATTCTAATAATTTTATTCACTGTTGTTAAAGGCAGATTGATATTTCTGTCCTAGATCGGCGACTATATATAACTGCAACAGAGTTTGAGGGTTTTTTTGAGCATCTGTGTACCAAAACCCTCAAGTAGTCTTGATATTTGTCCTGTTCTTATTCATTCGGACTTCTTGCTCTTGCTTTTGCTTTTGCTCTTGCTTTTGCTCTTGCTTTTGCTCTTGCTTTTGCTCTTGCTTTTGCTCTTGCTTTTGCTCTTGCTTTTGCTCTTGCTTTTGCTCTTGCTTTTGCTCTTGCTTTTGCTCTTGCTTTTGCTCTTGCTTTTGCTCTTGCTTTTGCTCTTGCTTTTGCTCTTGCTTTTGCTCTTGCTTTTG
Source organism: Lochmaea crataegi (assembly GCA_947563755.1). Taxonomy (NCBI): domain Eukaryota; kingdom Metazoa; phylum Arthropoda; class Insecta; order Coleoptera; family Chrysomelidae; genus Lochmaea; species Lochmaea crataegi. The sequence goes on from OX387424.1 coordinate 63,128,325, forward strand.
CTCTTGCATTTGCTCCTGCTCTTGCTAGTGTATGTATGTTCTTGGTCTTGATGTTGGAAGATCAAAAACGCAAGACCAAGATCGATTTTGCTGATCACTAGTATCCTACGCTTTTATAGGACGACTGCAGCAAATGTGATACAATTGGAAGTAGTAAACTAAGATTTTGTAAATTTTGAAGAATTTCTCATGACTGACATGACAAATTCCCAAGTTGATCTTTTTGGTGGACAATAAGGCTTCTGGGCCATTCGGAATCTATCAATATTTCATAAGAGGTCGCACTGTCCAGCTATTTTAACCTTCTACACATATAAGTAGTCGAAAAGTGTCAACTTTATTAAAAAGAGAGCCAATGAATATAATTTTCAGTTTATTGAATTTATTGAATTTGTAGGTACTGTGGTGTATATCAATTTACTACCCCAACTTTGCTGATAAAAGATGCCCAATTATTGAAACGAATTGCTATTAAAGATTTTGATTATTTTATGAATCACAAACCACTTATACCGGATGGAGCTGATCCATTATGGAATAGTAATATCTTTGCTTTGAAAGGTATTTATCAAATATCTAACTATTTAAAAATATGATTAAATTATGAATAAATGCAAAAATACTGTAAATCTAATACTCAATTTTATTTTTTCATGCTTACAAACACCATCCATACTTCACAAACACAATACAGCTCATTTTAATGATAAAATTATTAAAAAAATAAATGCCCAAAATGTTCCAGCCTCTTCCCCATTTAAAAAGGTTCAATACAACTCGAAGTCAAACCACAAAATGTATTAAAATATCCCGATAAGGAGGGGGGAGGGGCGAAGCAACTAGTAATACTTTACCAAAACTAGTCGCTTCGACTTGGGGGGGGGGGGGTCCGGTCGGAATATTTTAATACATATTGTGGTTTGGATCCATCTAGAAATGGATGAACTCCTAGAGTTCTCTTCCTTATTTATTCTGGTTTAATATTAAATTTTGTAAACGAAGATATAATTCAGTTTTTAATCTTTAAGGTCAAAGATGGAAAGATGTAAGACATGTATTAACTCCTGCTTTTACCAGTAGCAAAATGAAGCTGATGTTTCTATTTATGTCAGAATGCGCTGAAAATTTCATTAACCATTTTTTGACGAAATCCGAAGGGCAAGAAGTCATCGATGTTACAATGAAAGATGTAACAAGTCGTTTTTCAAACGACGTTATCGCTTCAACCGCCTTTGGCATTCGCATAGATTCTCTAAAAGACGTGGACAATGATTTTTTTATTAGATGTAAAGATATTACTGATTTTTCTACACCATGGAGGAAATTTAAAATTTTTGGGTTTCAATCAATTCCTCAAATATTTAAGGTGAGGTTATACTAAAACGAAGGAGCATTTTATTTTTACAGTAGAAATTTCCGTGAACCAAGGTTTTTTTGTTGACAACTTCATTTGAGAGCACCGAAGTAATTCATTTCGACGTCAGCGGTTACAATTATCTACTTTTTGTCGTTATTTTTATTTAATCGTTTCGGTAGGGCGTTCCAGCTACCTATATCAGGAATAATTAAATTAATTAAAACTTTTTGTCCCTATCTGACCTAAACAAAAAATTCAACAACTAGACAATCGGTCAACTTTGATTTAATGATTTAAACTGTAGTTATAGGACTTTATTCTTTACAAAATCAGCAATGCAGATAGCAAGGAAATGTTTAACATTTAAATAAAAAATTTTAATGAAGAAAATATTGTTTTCAGATATTTGACGTGAAATTTTTTGATAGAGCATCAAGCCGTTTTTTTATGGATATCGTAAAAAAAAGTATCAAAATGAGAGAACAGGAAAATTTCTTACGCCAAGATATGCTTCATTTATTATTGGAAGCTAGGAAGGAGATAGACGAAAAACGAAAGCAAGGTATATTTTTACTTACATAAAGTTATTACATAAAACATTCAACCATGCTTGTCTCTCTTTTGTCCAATGAGGTTAGATTAGGTTTATGGTGAGTGAAGGCAGAACTTTCTGACTAATAGATTTTTGGACGACTGGAATAATCTCAATGTTGACACTATTTCTGCTTCTTCTACCTACATATTTAAAAATAGACTGGACCGCCTCATATTTAAATAACTTTGAAATTTAATCTTTATCTATTCTATTCAAATTACATTTACTCCCGAGTCAGTTGAATTGAGCAGGGCCGTATTTTTTTAAGGCATTGCAAATGAATAAAGTATTACATGTAAACTGGTAAATCCAAACTAACGATTAGAGTAAATTCGACCCTGATAAAAATAGTGTCGATCTATAGGAACGCAAAACTCCTACCGCTAGAACTGTTGTCCGGTGAATTATTGCAATTTTGTTTGATTTTTTAAATTATTTTGTTCATTTTAGTTTCTGTATCCGCTATTCTAGTTATGAAAGTGTAACACTAAAGCTAAATATCTTTTTTTTGCAGGATCACTAATAGGAGATATTACCGACGAAGACATAACTGCACATGCTTTAATATTCTTTTTAGCAGGCTTAGAATCAATCTCAACTTTATTGACTTTCATGTCATATGAGTTGGCAATCCATCCAGATATTCAAACAAAATTAAGAAACGAAATCAATAAAGGTGTTGAAGAATGTAATGGAAAATTGACATACGATGTTTTGATTAAAATGAAGTATTTGGATATGGTTATCTCAGGTTTGTAATTAAATATTGAATTCGTTATTCAATTTTAAGACGAAAAGCTCCTATAAAATGTGTGTAATACGTTTTGAGTCTATTAGTTTGTTCTATTTTTCACAGAAACTTTAAGGAAATGGCCAAACTTTCCAGAAGCACATAGGGTATGCACCAAAAAGTACGTTATTGAGCCAGAGCTACCAGGAGAAAAGCGTTTGGTGATAGAAGAAGGAACAGCAATATTGTTGCCCATATTTCCCATCCATTACGATCCTAAATATTTCCCAAACCCGGATAGTTTTGATCCTGAACGATTCAGCGATGAAAATAAAGGGAATATTGATCCTAGCACTTATATGCCTTTTGGATTGGGACCCAGAATTTGTATAGGAGCACGATTTGCTGTTCTTGAAGCCAAAGTGTTCTTTGCATACCTTTTACCTATTTTCGAAATTGTTCCGAATGCGAAAACTAAAATTCCAGTTAAATTAGCAAATCAAAATTTTAATATTCATGCTGAAGATGGCATACAATTGGGATTGAAAGTTTTAAACAAATAACAACAAAATATTATCCACCTACACTAAGATATTTTAAATTCTTTCATTGAAAATGTAATATTATTTGAAGTAAGTATATATCTGGAAATAAAAAAATTCTCTTATTTTATCACCCTTTCCCATTTTCATATGCATAAAAAAATGAAACATAAATATACTTTAAAATTTCTCTTAGTAAAATATCAGCACTGGCAACATCGCATACAAATTTACGCACAATATTCGTCCTTGAACAATCTGATGAATTAATCAATTTTGACATTTGACGTTGTCGGAAAGTAGCTATCGAGTATTTTTAAAAAAGAGGCAGACCAAGTAGAGCAATCTTCACCTAATTAATCATTTTCACAAGTTTGAATTTTTATTAATTGCAGGTAAATATTATCCAAAATCAATTGCAAAAGCTAAAACACGTGTTCGTCGCACTCGCCGACTCTTTCCTTTGATCGGCATACAAATAACCCACAAAGTAGCATTCAGCAAAGGCGATCGAAGTACAAGTATTTTCTTTGATGTACCGCCTTTCTCTCGATCTTTTTTGAACGCGAACAAACAATGCGAATGCTCGCCTGCTCATGCTCTTTTTTGGTGAATTATGGATATTTGTCATGCTGGTAGATTTATTGAGAATAGTGTTGATAGATTCATATTGATTCATAAGTAAGTCTTCGAGTCCTCGGCACCCCAGCCTTTAGGCTTTTTGTGCTCTTCTTTGTACCGTTTATGTGAAGAGGCCAGTAGCCCTTATCAGGCTCAACAGTCTTTTCACTAGGTCCTTCTTGGAGAAATCCTCTCTTGGGCGCTCTAGTCCTAGGAGTCTATATCTCCGATGAGCTTCACATTCGTAGGTTGTTTCCACCTCTTCCATCCACAGCCAACAGATAGTTTCATCCCTATATATCCCAATTTTATGTATCCCATAGTGTACAGTGACCGGTGAGTTTTCTCGTCACTTTTCTTATCTGGCTCCTGCTGAAGTTTAATATTTCATTAGTCAGCAACTCCGAGGGTTTTTTGACCATGAGTTTGCTGTGCTCCTGCTTTGGCACGTGGCTCCAATACATCTGATGTTTTGCTTGAATCCACGGAGATGTACAGTCACGAGTTTATGGTATTCCAAATGCTGGTTTAGGACCAGTGAATGCAGTTTCGCACCCTAGCTTTGCTTACTCAAGTCAGGGCTAAGAGTTTTTGAAGGAAGTCCCAAATGAGTCTAGATTTGATCTGGGGGTATGCTAAAGATTTCAGTGCTGCCTATCTAAGAGTTTAAGAATCTTATATACCCCCTTTCGATGTTCGTTTAGCAAACTCGTGCCGATAGTGTAGATTTCGGCCTGGAATAGGGATCCAAACTTCCCCAACGATGTGTGGACATTGCTCCAGGGTATAGATCCGTGAACTCTCCAGCTCCTGTTTTTTTATCAGTTTTATACAATATGTTTCGTAATGGCAGGTTCCATTTTTTCATATTGATTTTTTTAAATTTAATTTCCAACATCTCTCAAAAAGCAAAATTTATTAAGTACAAAATAATGTATCGTATAAACTATAGTCTATTTCAGAAAGGTATAGAGTAATAAAATGGGGAATTCCGTCCAGTTCGGCTCAATTTCGGTGTCGGCCATAGGCGTAGGTCTTGAAATAGTATTGTTTGTAATATTAAAATTTCAACTAATTGTGCAAGAGAATTAGGAAAAGTATGTTTTCTGGCCTGAAGTGTCAATAACGAAATATTGTGTAGGGATTACTTTGGTAGTAGATTATACAGTTACGTTTTGCGTTTAACAGGTCAAGAGGAGATGACAGTTCCTCAGATGACGAAGAATATTATGATTTTTATAATTTAATTTCTGTATAATGTATTTTTTGTATAATGTTCAATAAAAAATAAGTGTACCTAATACTATGTACAGAATGCCTAATTTTTATTCTGTTAAAATAAAATTCTTTCCTTTTTACGAGTATCCTACCGGCACGCCTTTGGCACACTATTTTCAGTGTTTGTTAATGGATAACAATAGGCTAGACCCATATATTGACCCCAACCCGGGTGGTACTACCTGCACTTGATAAAAAGAACGAATTTTACAATGAAATCAATGCCAAACTATGAAAGAGGCTTAAATATTCGTTGGGTCACTCTGTGCTCCCTTTGCATACCTAATGAGGTTTTATTACTCTATACCTTACTGAAATCTAGTATAAAATAAAACATATTATGTACAACAAATGAAAAAATACAACTAATATTAACAAAAAAATGTGTAATTATTTTCATTTAAACCTTTTCGGAACACCAACAAAATTTAAAATCTTACGAGTAATTTTGAATTTTTTCATAGCACCGGCTTGTACTAAAACATTTATAATTAAATCATTCCTAGCACTGGCTGCATGATCTTTGATCGACATTCCTATTTTACAAACGTTATTAACCCTATCGAAATTTTTCTTAAGTACTTGTTTCACAATTTCCACATAAACATCGTCACTCCAACTATATTTTTTACGTACAGCCAAATAATGCAAAATATCACACCCATCATCATCGACAGCGGAAGTATCCGCCTTTCGATCCAACAAATATTTAGCACAACTAATTCTTTTTTGTCCACAAGCAAGAAGAAGAGCCGTCGCTCCTTTATTATTTTTTATTTCAGCGTTCGCTCCAGCTGTTAGTAATAATTCCAGCATTGTATTATTACTCGCTAAAACAGCATAATGTAAAGGCGTCATCGATTCTCCACTAACCGCGTTTACTTTATCTTTATTTTCGTCAATAACTTTTCTTACTATTTCTACATATAAATCTAAATTAGAAATATATTTTACTCCGCTTAAATAATGTAAAATATTCCGTCCTTCATTGTCGGTTGCAGTAATATTTGCTTCATTATCAATTAACAGCTTAGCGCAATCTATTTCTTCTTGACAACAAGCTATTAAAAGAGCTGTAGCTCCTTCTAGGTTCTTTATTTCTTTTTCAGCTCCTGCAGCTAGTAATAGTTTCGTCATTATAAGATTTTCTGCTTTAACGGCATGATGTAAAGGTGTCATTCCTTTTCTACAAACGTTATTAATCTTATCGCTGTGGTGTTGTAATAAGTTTGTAACGAATTTCGTAAATAAATCATCATCGCGAACGAATTCTATTTTAGCTAAATAGTGCAGTACGTCACAACCATCGTTATCTTTATCCCCAACATCGTTATCTATTAAATAGTTAGCGCAATCATATTTTTGTTGTAAACACGCAGTGAGCAGCGGCGTTTTCCCTTTTATGTTCCTTATATTTTTATCAGCGTTTTTTGTTAATAATAAATTTGTCATTATAAGATTATTCGCTATAACGGCGTGATGTAAAGCAGTTACTTTTTGTTTACAAATACTATTTACGTCACAGGTGTTACTTTGAATTATTTTCGTTACAATTTCGGTGTATAAAGTTATGTTTCGGATATCTTTTATTTTGGCTAAATAATGTAGAATATCACATCCTTCGCTGTCACTTGCGGTTATGTCTGCTCCTTTATCTATTAACAAGTTTGCGCAGTTATATTTTTGTCTTAAAAGTCCGACAAATAGTGGTGTAACTCCTTTGTCGTTTTTAATTTCTTTATCAGCACCGGCTTCTAATAATAAATTCGCTATTGTTACGTTATCTGATGCTGCGGCTTGATGTAAGGCAGTCATACTTTTTTTACAAACACTGTCCACGTCAATGCATCCTTTTTCCAATATTAGTTTCATAATTTCTTGTATTAATAAATCTCGATGTTCTAATGTATATCTTCTATTTGTTCTTAGCGCGTCGTATAAGTTGTAATAATTTAATTCGACTACGTCCATAGCGAGATAATGTAACATGTTACAATAATCATTATCAACTGCGCTTATATCAGCTCCATTATCAAGTAGATACTTTACGCAATGGTATGATTTGAAAGAGCAAGCTCTAAGTATGGGTGTACAACCGTAGCGATCTATATCGTTTATGTCTAATCCAGTTTCGATTAAGATAGGAAGTGCATCAACTGCATTATAAACGCAAGCTATATGCAGGGCGGATTCTTGATAAAAGTTTTTAATTGCAACATCTGCATTGTTATCGATAAGTATTTGCATTTTGTTTGTCATAGGAATGCTTCTAAGTAGCGGTGTATATCCTTGTCTGTCTTTGGCGTTTATATTTAATCCGTTTTTTATTAAATATTCTAATACTTCTTTTGAATGATGGCTGACGGAGTGTAGCAGGTTGTATCCTGCGTAGGTAGCGAATATATTAGCCCCCTTTTCGAGTAACAATTGAAATACTGAAAAATTGGATCCGCTTAAAAAAATTAATAAATTTATGTCACTTAAAATATTTTCAAAATTATCGCACTCTTGTAACATGAGTTTAAGTAAATAATAGTGTCCTTCTTGTACTAAAACGTTAACGTGTCCTTTGAAATCGACGTTTATTTCCGAAGTAACCTTTCCGATTTTTTTTATCGATTCAGGACGAATTGACTTTTTTTGTAAAATAAAATTCATAAAGAGATGTAGTGTTGTGAATCGCTTTTTTAAAAGAATGTCTCCGATTAAAAAATGTAAAAATTCGTTTTGAATGTCTTTTCTATCTAAAGTTTCACATAGATGTAACGCTGCTAAGTATTCAGCGAATGTTTGATGTGTGAAATGTACGATAGAATTTTTCTTTTGTAAAATCCCCACATCTAATAATTCTGTTTCCGATAAACCTTCTAGTGTTTGTAATTCTTTAAAACGATTATACTCGCTAACGTATAAAATTTGCTTTAACGCCATGCGAGTGTGCTCTTTTACTGCTCTGTCAAAATGCTTTTCAAGCAAGTTGATCAAGATTGGGTTTCCGCCAGCGCGACTTTTTTCATTAAAATAAATCTTCTTTTTAATTTTTATAAACATATCATATATATCTGCTATGTTGAGGTCTTCAAATTTTTTAAATGTATCGGAAGAAAAGCTATTCGATTGAATATAATTCCTACAATCTTCCAAGAATATTTCGGCAATTATTTGGCATTGTAAAGGGATACCTATAATATTCCAATGACCCTGTTTGATGCTTTTGGTTAATATGGACATAATTTTGTTAACAAATACTTGACAATTATTAATTTCATCGGATGATAAGTTTAATTTCGTCGTCCAGAAGTTAGTTAAAAACTTTGATTGATCTTTACTTGTAAAAGTATTTAATGAGAATTGGTTAGGTTCCATGCAATTAGTTAAGTAGCTTTGACAATGTGGTCGTGAAGTTATCACAACTTTCCTGATGTTTTCCTCATTTTCGCAGGATTTAATAAGATTTAAAATTAAATCGTAGTACAACGTACCAATTTCATCGAAAGCGTCTAACATTACTATAACATTTTTTGGTAGATTTAAAATATTTTTCTCGAAAGTATTTAAACGAATGTCTCTTTTCGATTCTATTAACTGTTCTAAAGTGACAACTTTTAAGGAATTTTCTATACATTCCGTGAAAATTTTAAAACAATCATTTAAATTTATTCGAACTATCCAAAAGTTGTATTTTTTATTTAAAAGTTGTTGAAGTCTTGAAAGAATTGTACTTTTTCCCATTCCAGGTCCGTCTAAAATCAACACCATCTTATTGTGATCATCTTTTGCTATGACATCACTAAGTTCTTCTTCAGATGACGTTACTTCGAGTGAATCTGCATTTATGTAGTTAACTAAACGTTCTACGTAAAATTGTGGTACGTTTTCATCATAATGTTCGTTAATTACAATTTTTTCTTTTTCGTAAATTAACTTAACCAAAGTTTCCTCGTCGAGAATTTCATTAAACCTAGCAGCGTGTGGATATACAACTTCTTTTAGCGAAACTGATTTTCCTTGAAATATAACGTTTTTGGAACATAATAATTCTTGCGTTTTTTCAGGAAAATCTTCAAATTGAATTTTTTGATTGAATTCTTTGATTTGGATGTTTAAATATTTATTTAATTCCATTAATATATCATTGTTGTTAGTAACGAATATAATTTTTTTATACGATTTATCAGATGTATCTTTTACAATATTTTTTATAGTTTTTTTTAAAGCATTTAAATCGTCTTTAAAAATTGGTATTATTAAATAAACAAAATCTTCTATTATAAAAGAAGGAATTACTTGAATTTTTACATGCGTTTTATCATCAGGATTTATCATAAGCGTCTTATTATCTTGTAAATTTTGATATATTCTTAATAAATGAATATTGATATTTATTTCCTGCTGAATTATATAACAACTATATTGAGTGTCTAAAGGAAGTGACGTGATAAAGAAAATATTCATTTTTCCCAACTGTTCTATAAAATATTGACTCCTCAAAGCCTCTACATGCAGGCGAGTAAGATACAATCCTTTTTTATTTTTAAACCAAGTTTTTATATTTTCTCTTAAGAAACTTGTAGATTGTTTAATATCCACTGTTGCATCGAACAGATCGTTTTCTTCCATCAAGTTTTCTATTCTCTTGTTAAGATCTTCGTCTCCAACAAAAATTAGTTGTAATTTTTCTAGAAATAAATTAACATCTTCCTCGGTTAAATTCGAATTTTCTTCAAGTAACAAATTTTTACATTCTTGGTTAAAAACGTAGCAAGAGTTTTGGTTGCAAAATGAGAATATATCAGTTCTATCCGGTTTTTTACAACAAATATAATTATTGATGCTGTCCTGTTTACCGCTTAAATTTGTGTTTGTGCATAATATTAGTGAATTTATATTATCAAAGGATTTTTTTATATTTGGAAAATATTTGATATATTTATGAAGATTAAAATCGTCCCGATTTTTACCACAAGGGAAAATATCGTTGTAAGTAATCAAGTTTTTTTTATCTTTAGGGTCTTCTTTGTGTTTTGCTTGTAGTAGAATTGTCTTTTTGTTGGTTTCTAGTACAACATCGTCAAATTTACCACCACTATCGTTTTCGGTTGAAAGAAAAAATTCGTCACCATCTTCGTAAGCTTCAAGGAGGAAGAGCGATAAGATGTTGATTTGATAATCTACACCATGTGCTCCAGCTCCTCCGGATTTTTTGTAGCTCTTTTTGTTTGTCATTGTTTCTTAACCAAAAGCAATAGATGTAGGTTGAAGATGGTTCTGAAAATTAAATATATTCAATTGTAAAATTTAACTACTAGGATTTCTGGTTTGAATGTAAAGTACGACCAGAGATCTAAGAAGGTCGTAATTCAATATAAGCCGACGAACCTCATTATTACCTGTTGTTCGAAATACAGATAAGCAATAAAAGTTTGTGTCCCTTAAAAGATTCCTAGGTCCGGTTTAAAATATCTCATGAAATAGTTTGGCATTTTATTAATAGTCTCTCCATTATTTTTGGCAACGGGTTAAAAATAATGAAACTGGTATCCAGTGTTGCGAAGAGACTTTAAGGAAGTCTCTTTTACAAAACGGATTTAAATTTAAAAAACTCACTTGGTGCATCTCAAAATTGTTAATGTTCATAAAATGAACAGCGATTGAAAAATGTATAGTAAAAGCCAAATAAAGTTGCATTTACGTCACCAAGGTCGTAATTATATTGCACGTGTGGCTACATTTCTATCGAGAAGTGTATAGACTTAAGTTTGTTTAACATTCGCTTCTAAAGATAACCCAAACAATAAAAAAACTTTTGTTACGAAATAATATATATGCAATATAGCTTTTTTCTACAGTCGCGCGTAAAATGACTAATTACTATATTCGAATGAAATCGTAAAGTCGACAAATGCCGAGGATTGTTACTTTACGCTCTAGCGCAAAAAAGGAATCTTTTTCGCTCGCTTATTTAATCAAACCACGCCCTCCGAATTAACTCAATTGGTGAATAATTAACAATTTATCAGATTAAAAATTAAATAAAATTAGAAGAATTTATATGAAAATTGTCAAAAAATTTGAAATATGGTCAAATTTTTGTCAAAAATGGTCAATTGTCAAAAAATTTAAATTTTTTTTGAAAAATGTTCAAAAATTTTCAAAAATGGTCAATAATTGTCAAAAACTATCAAAAATGGTCAAACATTGTCAAAAATGGACAATTATTGTCAAAAATGGTCAATAATTTTGAAAAATGGTCAAAATTTTTTGAAAAATTGTCAAAAATGGCCTATAATTGTCAAAAACTATCAAAAATCGTCAAAAATTGTCAAAACTGGACAAAATTTTGAAAAATAGTTGGTAATTGTCAAAAATTGTTAAAGTTTTTGAAATATGGTCAAAAATGGTCAATAATTGCCAAAAATTTGGTAAAATGGTCCATAATTGTCAATAATTATCAAAAATGGTCAATAATTTTGAAAAATGGTTTAAAATTTTGAAAAATTGTCAAAAATTGTCAAAAACTATCAAAAATGGTTAAAAATTGTCAATTATTTTTAAAAACTGTCAAAAATGGACAATTATCGTCAAAATTGGTCAATAATTGTCAAAAATTGTTAATATTTTGAAAAATGGTAGATAATTGTCAAAAACTATCAAAAATGGTCAAAAATTTGGAAAAATTGATAAAATTTTTGAAAAATTGTCAAAAATTGTCAAAAATTGTCAAAAACTGTCAAAAATGGACAATTATTGTTAAAAATTGTCAAAAGAGATATTTACATGAATCCACACAACTTTAGACGCTTTTTCTGATGCTACAACTAGATAAGTTCCATTGGAATTATAAAGAAGTCAAATCATGTGGCACGTTACAGATAAGTCCCAAGTCGGAAAGAAATTTGATGCAATAACTGTTCAAGTTGAGTTATTTAGTTTTATCTCTGGTAAATCCTATAAAGATTCAGGGTTTTTTCATTTTTCTTCTTTTTTTTGTAGCAAATTACTTTACCCGAGATGAAAGTAAACTTAACATGCCGGAGGTTGTTCTTACCAATTGCAGGATTTAGATTCTGATGCTGAACCTTATTCTTCAGAACACTCTGAGTATATGCCACAGTCTGATGGTTCTTCCGATAGTGACGTTGGTCCTCCGAATTCTACTTCTAACAATAATAACAAGGATCTGCAAGACATGGAAGAATTACCTGTACGGACAAATAAATCGATAAGAAAAAGAAATGAATCAGAATGGAAAATAAATATAGCGAAGGTAAACTGGCAACGTGGTGAAGCTAACATTTCATCTAGAGGTAAGCACATACCAGGAACAGCAATGAACGATGCATGTCCAGCTACTTGTAGACGAAAATGTGGTGAAAAAATTTCTCACGATGAGAGATTGTCAACTTTTCGACGATATTACCAGTTAACTTCTTACGAAAAAAAACGTGACTTTATTCATGGTCATACTAAATGGATTGGATGGATGGATGCGGGGGGGGGGGGGGGGGGACAAAATTTGAACAAATATGCAGTGCTCCTTCGTTTTACCCAATTGTACATAATATGGAATCAGTTTAAGTCAGCAGTTCGAAGAAATAATACTTCTCTAGCCTCAAGTTCAACTGTGGTAGCTCTTCTTCAATCAGAAACTGCAAACATTCCTGATAGCATTGGACCAAGTGTGTTCCCATATCAAAAGGGTGGAAAAGTCATATTATATGGATTTAGAAAAAATTCCCAAAGAAAAGTTTATTATTAATTTGGATGACGATAGTGAAAGTGAAACTGATCTTCGTGAGTAATTTTGTTTATAAATACCTTTCACTTATATGCAAAAAACAGCAGCTTCACGAGTGTGTGTATATTAAATTTAGATCTAAACAACTTAAATATTATAAACTTTCTGAACTTTAATCGCATTTATTATCGTGATGTTTATAAATGTTTTTGTGTTATATATTATAAAATATCAATTCTCAATTATAATCAAGCGATTATTCTTAATAATTATCTTAACCCAATATCATCATCATAAAACAAAATTTAATGGCTAGGGCAGGTACAACTCTGCGTAGAATCGACCGCCTGGTGATAACTCAAGTGGCTGGTGAATTATGACCTTCTTATATTTCTGGTCGTACTTTACGTGTGGTAAAATGAAACAGCGCGGCGTCGGTAAGGGGTGAGGAAACATGACCGATTCCATTCATAAAAGAACCAGTGACGTACGGTATTTTATAAAAGTATTAAAAACATATTTTACCTATATAATGTATATTTTATAAGAAACCAATTTATGATTTGCTTTAAAGGTAAGGTATTTTACTATTATTGTTATAAACAAATAAAATTAAAAGATCGTAATTCATCAAATATGCCCATTTCTTTCAATCATTCGTCAAAACTTCCAATAGTTAAGCCTCGTTTTCATTCGTAGAGTAAGCGGTAGAGTAGCTAGCATGCTTTTCAGATAGATGGGATAATGGGGCTAGTGATGTGTATGATGAGCTTGGTGAAGTATATGCTGAGCTTGGTGATGTGTATAATGAGAGCCTATATTTTGTTAAAACGGATTTAATTTCATTTTGCGCCATTATGGATTGTTGGGAAGGCAGTTTATATTTGCCAAAAGCAATATTTTCAGTTATTTCTGCTTCTTCCACGCGTAAGTCATCATGATCATTGCATGTAGGTCTTCTAGATTCCTTTTACGATACTTTCCTTTTCTGCCGCCGGGAATTCCGAAATTGGCAGCCTATTTGGTACTGCATCATTTTGCCTCGCTTTTGATGTTGACGGAGTTGGCTGCGCATTTACTGGAGTTGCAGGTACAAGGGGATAGAGTCCCTTCTTCATCAAATTCTTTTTCATATTTTTCTGTTGGTGAATCCTGTAGACAATAATTTTAATAAATGTTTGTGTTTATCTTCAGGTACCAACTGTACAAGAAGATTGGAAAAAGCAATGTGCTGGTTTTAAAGATCGGTGGAATTTTCCAGATTGCTGTGGATCTATTGATGGTAAACATATTTTAATTGTTGCTCCTCCTAATTGTGGAAGTGAATACTTCAGCTACAAGGGTTCCAACAGTGTAGTTCTGATGGGCGTTGTTGATGCCAACTATTGATTTACGTATATGTGGTGGTATTTTTCAGAACTGTACACTTTGGGATGCCTTGGAAGATGGACTTATTCCTGATGGATGTTACCTAGTTGGCGATGATGCATTTCCCTTGAAAACATTGAATTGTGGAAAATGCATTCGGAATTTTGGTAAGCAGATTTCGTATATTTGAAAAAAGGATAAGTTTGAAAGTATCTACAGTTAAGAAAATCGTATTAGCTGCCTGTGCTCTTGACAACTGGCTGCGTATATCCTCAACAAGAAATTATATGCCATTGGATGTTAGAAATTGCGGAATTTGGAGAGACATTATTCTAAAAAGGCCACCAAACTAGCAACAAAACTTCGCGACCACCCGAGAGACTGGTTTAAGAATGAAGGAGCTGTTCCATGGCAATATAGACATGTTTACTAATTTGATAATTTTTCACTGTTGTATGAAAGAAAATTACTAATAAAGCTAACTTACTATAGATGTCAAAATAATAGTTCAATACCATTAAACGCTTTAAAAAATTAGAAAAATTAATTTCCAAAGAGCAGACCGTCCACTTAGAAGCAACAACTACTTCTCGAGGTATATACCCCGACAGACATTGAATTACACTTCTAAAATAAACGGGGTTGGTATATCTGATAAGATAGAACCAACCATTCTGGTTTGCGATTAGAAGGAATAACATCACTTGTCGACCGGTTTCGGCGTATTACGCCTCATCAGGACAAGGTAGATGCTATTCGTCCAGAAGCTCTGAGAGCATAATCTTGAGCACACTTGTGATATTCCATACAATTCCACTAATTTTATTGTCTCTGATTCGGACCACTTCATTTTCAAAATTCACCACACAAATAAAAACAACGTGACGTGAATCTTTCGGAATACACGCTCGACTACACACCAAAACTGTTTTCATTGGTAAAGTAGCGGTAGAGTAGAACAGAAATCGGTGGTAGGGGAAGGCGAGTGGGCGAGTTACTTTACCACCGTGCAATCTTACTCTACTCTACCAAGATCTAGTACTCTACTCGACTAATTACGTTTTCATTGGTAGAGCTGGAAGGATAGTTAGTACTTACCCAGCGTACTCGACCGCTAACCTACTAATGAAAACCCCGCTTAGGCTTAACCGACTTTATCAGATAATTGAAGATAAACATTAAACGTAAACAGAAAAAAAGTTGTAAATTATAAAAAATGTAAGACAAGCTCATGTAAACAACAACTTCACAAATTATGGCTGCTTGACAAGGTTAGGACAGTAGGTGATCTTTGGTCAAGACTTGACGCATGCGTTGCTCCAAATTCATGGAAGACATTAATTGTTTAGTTGAAAATCAGTTTCAATTAAAATTTTAATTCATTAGTTTCTTGCATGAATTACAGGGTTTAGTTTTAAATAAATTTTAAGCTTGCATGAATCCACCTCAATAGCTACAGTAGAAACGAAAAAAAAGGAGGGCTAGCAAATATTAAACTGGGCGGTATATCTGTCAAACAATAACGCAAGTGTCCTAAGGCCAGCTCAACTTCTTGTAGAGGACAAAAGCTGGCTTGACCATTTGATCATCAGTTTGCATAAGGACATGGAAAGCACGGCCTATCGATTATTTTGATTTGAAGAGTTTTCAGAAAGAGGGATATTTAGGAGAGACTAAAATCCCCCCCTTTTTATTATGCGAATATATCCTTTTTTTCACGAATATGAAAAGTGTCGTATTTTGTTAATTAATTTTATGGATAATATCATTAACAGAAAAACCACAACGTTATAAATGCATCCTACATGATTTATAAAAAATGATAATTGTCATAATGCATGAAACAGCAAACTTGTAGCCTTGGACGTTCAGTTTGTTGAATTGTGGTAAATAATAAACAACATACTACAGCGTGTCCCAGCATTTTTAACATTCTTATATATTTATAGTCTACAAATTAATAAGAATGGAATCTAGTTAAGTGCTTGTTCTAGAGTAATATTTGTGACTTTCTGATTGGGGGACCATTAGGAAGTGCCCACTTTTGCTCAAAGCCTCTGTATAAGATACGTCAAACGACTCAAAAATGAAAAAAAATGGTTAAAAACATATTCATATATCTGAAAATTTGCACGTTACTTGTTTGAAGGTCTGACGTTTTAACTTATTGCAACAAATAATTATGTATGGAAAAATTCAAATTCTTCAGATTAAAATGAAAGTGAAGGTTGTGGTAGCTAATTCCAAAAATGCTTATATAAGAATATTATCAATATCTCTATATTAATCATATCAAACGAAATTTAAAACAGCCTTAGGAATATCCACAATATTCCGGATTTTTAATTGTTTGCAAACATGGTTCAGTTTAAACTGTCAATAAAACATATAAACTCGTAATTAATTCTAAAAATATAAACAAAATGTAATTCCCAAACCTTGAATATTATTTCAAACAGATACTTACATTTAAGAGACTATAAAATGTTGCAAAACTTAACATAGGTTCATTAAAGTAAAGGTAATATTGTTTCCATAATTAAAATTAAACAAAGTAAGCTTTTAACGTCAATTTTGGTGTAACAACCATGTTCTGTGGAAAATGAACACATCACAGAGAGTAAATAAAAAATAAACTGGATTGGATAAGATTTCAGACTAAATGTTTATGATATCGCGAATTCTCCAAGTTCGCGTCATTCGTGTCGTGGTGGGGTTCTGTGACAGGTAGCCGGTAGTCCTGATTTGTCATCTTTTGGAAATTTACAAAATTATAGATTGAATTAGATAAATAAAATTATAGTTCGATTAATTACAAACACGATTTTATAGCAATCTTAATGAAAAATCCACAAACTTTAGATCACTATCTGGTTTTATTCAGCTGATATTGTTTCAATGTTTTTGAATAATGTCCAATTTTTACAAAATAGCCCCAGCTCTCCACAAAGCTTCGTATCGCATCTGAAAGTTGGTGGCATCCAACTCAGGGCCCCCGTAACCGGGCGTGAAACGCACGCGGGCGCCAAACCGAAGGTTTGGAAAAAAAAATAAAATGATGCGCAGGGTGAATAAAAATAAGTAAATGCCTCTACTTATCAAGTTTCAAGCAAATACTTAGTGGCCATATTTAGTTTGTTAAGGATTAACAAGTATTAACTTTCGGATTGACGGGTAAAATATTGGCATATATGGAAAGAATTGTTGCAGTCGTAAAATTTTTGTCCCGACAATGTCTAGCATTTCAGGGTTCTTCTAAAATACTTTCTCAACATGATAACAGAAGTTTTCTTAAGGCTGTCGAGATGATTTCCTCATTTGACCCTGTGATGAGAGAACATCTTAGTAGAGTGCAAAAATCCCAGGAAAATTCTTTAAAAAAACTCATATTATTTAGGCTATCGAATTCAAAACGAAATTGTAGATTTAATGCATTCTAAAGTAAAAAACAATTAAAATATGGTACGCAGTTCCAAATATTATTCAATAATTATGGACTGTACGCCAGATACAAGTCACACAGAACAAATAAGCCTTGTTTTAGGTTATGTGGTGTTAAATCATGATTGTAAAAAACTTCAAATACAGGAGAGTTTCTTAGCTTTTAGCCCAATATTTGATTCTACAGGAGAAGGACTATTTAATTTTGTAGTTAAACTTTTACGAAATTTAAATTTAGATATTAAAGACATGTCAAGGTGTAACCTTAAAAATTGAGCTCAAGCCCAACTAAGAATTAAGTTATAAAATTTAAATGATGATTAAAAAAAAACAAGTGCAAGATTATAAATGAATTTGTCTACTCGGTCACATAAGTTTGAGTTGCTCCGGTGACAACCTTAGGCCTTCGACGTCGCTCAGAACGGAGGCAGGGGTGGATCCCTCTTATTGATCTTCCGGACAAAATAGTAGACAACTTGTGTGGGCGCCAACTGAGTTTTCCCCCGATAACCCAGTAAAACAAGGGATGAAAAGAAAAGGCAAACCTCAGCTTATGTTCCTTATAATAACTAAAATAAAAAACATTTAATACCCTTAAGGGGTGTTTTACAATTAATACTACTACTACTACGGAAAACCCTAGTAAAAGCCCCCCCCCACTTTAAAAAAAAGAAAAATAGTGTGAACATCTGTTTCACACCAATAGTCAAACTATTAACACTAAAATTCCAAACTATACCAGTTAATTTGACCTACTTAGTGTGAAATTAATATGGCTGTTCGAGTGTTCCAATACAGATTAAATACAAACTTTCAATTATATGTTACCTGAAAAGTAGTGTAAAGTTTATAAAAAAAAAACAATTTCATACAAGGCGACACCGTAGTCAAGGCGTTGGTACCAAGGCAGAGACGCATGCGCAAGTGGATAAAATTATGAAAATTAAATTGTGAAAATTCACCGCAAAATATTAATTTCCACCATTACAATTGCATAATAAAATAAATCAGTAGGAACTACCTAGCTAATGTATATACATGTTGGCGTAAAATAAAAATAAGTAAATAACTCAGAAAAACCCCCGATACCGGGTTACCCTCAATGTGGTCTTCTTCAAGAAGTTGTTGAAAAGTAGCAGCAAACTGCATTATCTATCCACCAGGTAGACTCCAAATGTCCCGAAGTGTGTATCTGGAGGGTGGTAAGTATACCCTGGCCCCACAGGTGAAGTGTGTATCTGGCCCCACAGGTGAACCCTTAAAAATTAAAACAGGTGTCAGCTAAAAACTGAGCCTATACAGGAACCAATCCAACACCTCGACAAGTTAAGCTTGCCTCGGCTTATGCCAGAAGCTAATTTATAAGAATTTACAAGTAACGTACAAATCAAAATCAACCCCAAATTAACTGAATCAAACCCACAAAGTAGCCATAAGGCCTACTTACAATCAACAGTGTCAGCAACAGTATACTACACTGAATTTAAATCAAATAATCAGAATGCGATAAGCATCTAAATAAACTGTTTTTGGTCATAGCCAGGGTAGGTTTGAAGAACCACCCACGAATTATAGTATTCGTTAGACTAAAGCGGGCAAAGAAAACAAAATATACACAGGGTAACAGAATAGACTGTCTTAATCAAAAATATACAATCAACAGGTAGTATTTTACCACCAACTGTTTTATCTACAAAAACTACAAATCTATGAGACATACCTTTTCCAAAAAGGGCCCAATACTCAAAATTTTCCTCTACTGAATGGCAACCAACTAATGAACCAGCAAAACCATGTGACACACCTCCAATTCCAAAATTTCAACGTTGGCGGTTTCCTTTAAATAGTGGTAAATACATGGTGATGCGAAATCAGAAAGTAGAGAAAATACTTACAATCGTTTTAGTGCAATAAATCCCCTATAAGGGTTTGTGAAAACAGCTTCCAGAACAGGACGGAATTCTTCAACAATACGAACTCCCGTAGAACCAAAATACTAAACCGTATATTCCACAACTAATTCAGAACGAGAACCTATAAATCCCAGCAGGGGATGACTACCCAGTCATTAACAAAATTCAGATTCTCGTTCGATGCACTTTTGCTAACCATCTATCAAGTAGGAGCACACACCGGAAAGAAGGGTGACTGACACTTCCTCAACGTCAATACAGAATACTACCATAAAGAAACCTACCCGAAACATACATCCGAACTACACTGCTCACTACACCGAGCGTGTTCCGCACAGATCAAGTCATGAAGTGCTACACTTCCCTCTATGTAAGTCAATACGCATTCGCGAGTAAAACAGCCTACACTCCTGAGTAGCATCGATCAAACGCTCTAACAGTTCCCTAAAACGGAGCGACAACATTTGTCTTTGGACTCGTAAAGTCACAGAGCAAACGCTCTATCTCTGCCGACATCAGTGCGACAAACTAAGTTGTCTGTGGATTCTTCAAGTCACAGAGCATTGCTCTATCTATACCAACATCGGCGCGACAAACTAAGTTGTCTGTGGACTCTAAGTCACAGAGCATCGCCTAACATCCAGTACGACTACACTCAGCGGCATGACGAACCAACGCGTTTATCCAAGACACGACTGTCACGGCCAATTGTCAATGTCATCCAATAAATAATTCGACTTTGTAAACAATAACTGAGAAAAATAAAATATATATTATAAATTATTCAAATAAATTTGAGCAATAGATAGTACCACAATACCCTCCTGTCGAAGTAAACAAAGCAAGATCAAACACTCGGATTTAACATACAAAACACATGGCGATAACAGCTAATATATATTATAAGTAGATGTTCAGAAAATATTCGAATGCCATCTTACATAGAAGATTTCTAACTAGTATGTATTTGCTTAAGCCAAAATATGGTAGATAAATGAAGAAAATATACCTTTAACTCAAAAGTAAAGTATGTCTACATAGATCAATAAGTTTTATGAAACCTAATTACTACTTTAAATGTTTTAGACTTCAAGTCATGGAGTCAGTAATAATTTATAACTGAACCCTAATAAACTTTAGCGTTTATCAAGCTGAAACGGACAAAGTATTTGGACTACTGTGGCTACACCCCAAAGGTGATATAATCAAAGCCAGAAACAAAATCAGTAGTCCCACGGTAACTAAAAACTAAAGTAAAATCCACAAGAGAAAATCCCTTTCTACCCTTAATTATGAATTATAAGAAACAAAAAGAAATAACTAACATGAATCTATCTATACGGACATCTACCAGGTAGGCGCTAGTTTTATTATTTACATTACCTAGCGACAAAATATAAAATTGTTGTCAAGATGTGAAGACAGGTGTGGTTACAGCCTGCACCACTTCACCGGAAGGATGATGGCAGAGTAGTGCCTAAAACTCTGGGCTGACAGAAATTATATAACTACTGAAGTACTTTCGTAGTGAACAAATGATATTAGAAACATAGAGACAATATCGGTCAGGTAATTACTATATACAAATACTTAATATATACAATAGACGTAGTGACAAATTCAACCGTTACAAAGGGTATGATAACGGTGCCAATATGCATATTGGCTTACAAAAACGTATACTGGACGCTAATTCTCCAGCTTTTTTGTGCCATGCGCTGCACATAGCTAAATGATGCTGTTAAGTATCAAATGAAACATTAAACTGTTTTAATATAGTATAAGAACTCTACGTTTTTACTCTTCCTCCACAAAAAGATGGGATATTATTAAAAAAAAAGTTCCTGAATTGAATCTTAAACCACTAAGTGATACTAGATGGTCAAGTAGGGTAGACGCTATAAGGCCATTAAAATTTCATTTAATTAAAATTTGTGAGAGTCTTCTAGAAATAGTGGACAACGATACTTTTAACATAGAAAGTAGGCATAAAGCAAGCTCTTTACTATTAAATATCCAATCATTTAAATTTATTTGTAGTGTAATTATTTGGTATGGTGTTTTATTTCAGATTAATATTGTAAGCAAAATGATGCAAAGTGTAACAATTGACATTAAAGTATGTCAAAACTATTTAAAAAATTCAGTCCATCATTTCAAAAATTATAGAAATGATAATTTCTTTAAGGAATAATTGCTCAAGCGGCAAAATTAGCCTCCAATCTTGAGATAGAGCAAGATTTTCCCGCAATCAATACTACTAGACGAAAATATAAAACAAATTTATTATACATATATGTATAATTAAAAACATAGGGATGAAGCACCTCAAAATCCCAAAACCGCGTTTAAAGTTAATTTTTTTAAAGAATAATTGATCAAGTACCAAGTTCTTTAAATAGTGGATTTGATATGATATCTAATTATGACAATGTTTTTGGTTTTTTTAGTAATATTTTTACATTATGTGACGATGATCTCCTTAAAAACTGCCAAGCTCTATAACTAAGCTTTGTTTAATGAGATTAAAGCTTTAAAGTTATTTTCAATTCCTCATTCTTCAAATCCTCTGGATATATTGCAATATATTGTCACGTGTGTATGGGGTAGTGGGGTTAATTATTTTTTTTATTTATTAAATTGATTATTGAATTGTGATTTTATTGTATTGTATAGTTGGGCGCCAATATTTATTTTAAAATAAAATAAATATGAAGTATTGAATACAGTTAATGATCTTTTTATTTCTTTATATAATTCCATACCTATTAAAATTTTATTAAATTTAACTGACCTTTCTTTCTCAGTACAACCCTGTATCTTACTCTGATAAAGCACAAAACTTCCTATCTCAGTCGGATTCGTTAGTTGTGTTTGGAGTCGACGCTCTACGCACTCTTATTAATTATCTCCAAAATGGCTGGTCAATAATAGACAAGTTGTTGAATTAAACGAAGAAATATCATATTTTTTATTGAGAGACAAAATCTAACACAGTGGCAAATTATGTACGATGTATTACCATCCCTTCCACACTTGAAGAATAGTAAAATAATTGCTAAATTCAAGAAATCAGTTTGCAAGTGAGAAGTGTTTACAAAAAACAATGGTTATCATATAAGTACAAAATCAATGATAAAAATTGCTTATCGACCAACAAGATAAGTGGAAATTAATTTTAGTAAAGAATTTATTCATAAAGAAAAACTAGAAACTTGTTTAGTCTATAAAGCAAAAGGGAAAAATAGATAGATGTTTACAATCTAATAATAATACATAAAAGTATAAATACTACAGTGAATAATGAATATGTCAAATCTTCTTTTTAGTTTAAATGCATTTATTGTTTTTGTTTGTCTTTTTTATTATTGTTATGGCCTTTAAGTCTCTATCTAGAGTTATTTTTTTAGCTATAGCAAATCTTTTTAGAATATTATTGTTATTATTTAATAATTAACTTTCTTTTTCTTTTATATTGAAGGAAGAAAGAATTAGGTACCTTATTTTTTTCCTTGTTAGTGCAAGTGTGCAAGTGAAAAAACTGGAATGAGCCCTCCTCTTGTAGTTTTTACTTTTATTAAACACACATGTCACAGGTCACTATGTTCAATTTTTTAATAAAATTTGTGTCAAAACTGATATACGAGGATGGTCAAAAGTTATTTTGGTATTTTTGATTTTCTTACACACACCTTTTTTACACATATAATTATAATCTACATAAAACATAATATTGAATGTACAAATCTTACATCTTAAAACCTCTTCTAGACATAGAAATCATTAAAAATTTCTCATTGTCAAAATGATTTCTTCTAAATTTTCGAAAATTAAAGCATTTTGGTTATTCAAAACCTTTTATAACATGTCCTTGCACCCTTTAGTTGCAGTTTATGTGTTATTTACAAGTGTTACTATAGTTTATTTTTTCAGGTTCACAACTGAAGTCTTGGTGGATAAGAATTTTCGATTCTAGTGTTGGAGGTAGGACTTCTTAGACTTTGAATTGTTTCAGTAATTTATGAGAAGACTCCAAATAATGTGTTTCCACCCTTTTTTCTCACGATTCTCATCAATTAATATTTTTAAAAAATATGAAAAGATAATTTTGACAACGGAAACTGATTTGCTCCGTCGACAAATATAAAACAAAGAATACTACACTGCAATCTAATGTTGATTAATTTTCTTTAGTATGTTGTTTTCATGATCCTGTTTTTTTAATAAATACTTGGTAAATTTTACTAAATTTCGCTCTGACAATAAAAATAAATGGTCGCGTTTCATAACAGCAAATTCAAACAATAGCACATTTTTTTTGAAAATAACTTAGTTTTTGAATTTATGTAAAATTAGTCAAAAAACAAATTTAACCTGTATACCGGGTGTCCTATTATATTTTCCAGTATTTTAAGAGCTTATAACTTTTAAACGAATAAAGACAGATTGACACGTCTTGTTTAAGCCAATCTCAGTCTTTTTTTCTCACGTCTGGTTAAGCAAAATGACGTTTTTTTTTCAATTTTCTATGTTCACTTTTTTAAATATAACACCCTGTATATTTTCTTATGAAAAGAAAGTCACTTCTTTCTTTCGTTATAAGATTTTTCAAAATCGATGCAGAATTAAGTATATATTAGGAAAAACAAAATTCAAAACTAATTTTATTTAAAAAATCACATAATATTAATAAACTTATAATATAAAAAGATCACTATTTATTAATTATGTTTTAATCGTTTCATAGCAAACCAAAAGCCACCTTCCGCTGACAAATTAAACTGTTTTTTCGAAATTTTTAAAGGAATCGTTGTTTTCGCAGTAGGTACGAACTCAAATTTCGATAGGATATGGAAGAAAGCTACTTTAGTTTCTAATAGTGCGAATCTTGATCCAATGCAGTTTCTCGGTCCAACTCCAAAAGGTAGATAAGCATATGGATCTATTTTATCTTTATTATAATCGTTAAATCGTTCAGGATCGAAACGTTCTGGGTCAGGATAATTGTTCGGATCACGATGGATTGGAAAAAATGGAATCATAATAACAGTTCCTACATCTATGTGGAGTGTTGTTTCTTCAGGAGTCTTAGCTTCAATTGTATAAGGTTTGGTACATACTCTATCTGCCATTATAGCCAACGGCCATTTTCTTAAAGTTTCTATAAAAAAAACAGGAATATTTTATTATTATCAAGCTATGAAAAAGCTTGAGTAAGTTTACTAGTCTTGATCTTTGTTTTGCTCAAATAAATAGAGCCTCGACATGTCGGTCCAAATTGCAAGACGAAGACTGCAAGACCAAGACCGATTTTGCTCATCAGGGATTGGTTGGTTATTAATATATCAGAATTGTTCAACAAAAATGTTTACCTGAGACCACCATATCCATGTATTGCATTTTTAAAAGTGCTTCGTACGTTAAAGTTCCGTTACACTTCTCAAGAGTACTTTGAATCTCGTCTCTAAGTCTGTCTTGAATATCTGGATTTATGGCTAATTCGTAACACATAAAACACATTAAAGAAGAAACAGCATCGAATCCAGCAAAAAAGAAAATCATCGCATGCGCGGCTATATCAAGGTTAGTTATGTCCTTAACACCAACTGTATCTGTAATTATAAAAAAAACATTATCCAATTCATCATTCCGTTTTATAAAGATGTCAAAATCACGAAAAGACAAAACAGAATCTGTAGACATTCATCAACATTTTACAGGAAGAGATCTAAATACGATTTAAACGTTAAAAAAATACGGTCTCAGTGGTCCAAAAGAAGAAGAAGATGTCGCTAGGACCAGTCAACACATTTTCCTTAGATTTGGCTTCTAAAAGTTGAAAATTATGTATGTAACTGCGCAATCACAAAAGTAAGACACGATAACTGATGGAACTTTAGTAAAAAAGGTTATTTCGTTTCTTATGATAATTTTTTTGAACACCCTGGCAAAAAATTTGGCATAGCAATAATATATGTTATAGAATACCTAATTCAGCTTCTTCTACAACTGCAAAACCAGCGTCAAGTGTTTTTTCTTCTTTTTGTATATGACCTTTTCTAGCTTCCATTAATACGTGTACTATATCTGGTCGTACCACTCCTTGTTCTTCTCTAATTTTTATCGTTTCGTTAATAATACTCGTGAAAAATGTTGTTACGTATTGGTCGAAAAAGCGTAGTTTAATAATCTGAAAATATCAAATGATATATTTTATGTAGATTAAACAAATATAATCAACAATATCTTACTGCACATAGCCTAGGCATTGTTACGTAGGCAAAAAATTTCATCGTTCTCCAAAATGTTAAGTTTGTGACGTCCTTTCCCATCATATAAAATTCATTCTCGGGATCTTTTAGAGAATCTGTCTTGACTCCAAAAGCCGTCGTAGCAATTACATCGTTGGAATATCGTGAGAAAGTTTCTTTCATTTCAATTTCCAAGGTATCCTCATTTTTATCTAAGAAGAATTTGGTAAAAGACTGACCACATTCGGACATTAAAAGGAACATTGCTTTCATTTTGCTGCTGGTGAATGTAGGACTGACAGCTGGTCTCATCTCGCGCCATCTTTTACCTACAAAATAACACAATTATATGATCAATTTCTGAGTTATGAAGAAGAGGTTCTAGCAATGAATTATATAATATGTATTGATCATAAAAAATTGCTCAAGAAATCATACCAGGTGTGATCTTATGAAAGGTGTTTATTATTCTCTAATGGAATAAAGCTTTAGTACTTAGTGGATTTTCATCACGAAACTCATTTTTGAGGTACCCCCAACCAAAACATACGACTGGATTGAGGCTACATCCGTTTTTGAAGTGATTTAATTTGATTTACTTACCTTTTAGTGAGAATAAGTTTTTTCCAAATAAAGGATCTGCTTCCTCTGGAATGACAGCTCTGTGGTCAGTAAAATGGTCGAAACTTTTGACGCATATTTGTTTTATTAATTCTGGATCCTTAATTAGGAGTGTAGGTAAAGAAAATTGGTACATTCCGGAGTACCTTGAAAATAATTCGTTCAAATATTAGTGGATCTGAATAAAAAGCTGTAAAATATTTGAAATTATCTCATGAGATATTCCATAATTTCCTGTATGTGGATTTGCTGTTTATATTTTGGAAATGGTTGTTTATCAATGGAAATTTTTTTGGAAATTATTGACAAAAAGATCGATAAACTTTTAAATAAACCAATTTTTAAAGCAACGATTAAAAAGTCACTTGAAGCCAAATGTCTTTGAAGTAGACTGGTTCATAAGCCCCATTTCATTCCACACCTAACCCGGACCACCGAAAATTATGATTTAGGACGCATTTGATTTGAAATAGCATCTAAAAAAAAAACGTTTATCTGTTTTAAAAGTACTCTGCTAAAATTTGATTTTTGAAGGTTTTCACTACCCCTACTTTCACGATTTATAAAATAAAAACCTTCTTGGTTATGGCATTCTTGAATTTTTTCCTAACAGATTCGTCTTTTAGTAGTACTCTGCTGAAATTTCAGCTTAAAATTCACAGTTCTGTGGTATTTACATGATTTTATATGCTGCAAGTTCTTTTTGTTTTAGAATTAGAATTAGAATTAGAAGGTTTTCACTACCATTTTGACTATTTATAAACTGAAAATTTGTATCGTTATGGTATTGCTGATTTTTTTCTGGTAGGAAGATTTAAGTCTGCTGAAATTTCAGCTAAAAATTTACAGTTTTGTGGTTATTACACGATTTTTTATTTTGTTAGTTCTTTTTTTCAATTTCCTCGAGTTGATTATTTATAGAATAAAAACCTATAGAGTTGTGGTATTGTTGATTTTTTTCCTGGTAGATTGGTCTTTTTAGAGTAGTTTGCTGAAATTTCAGCTCAAAATTTGCAGTTCTGTGTTTTTTATACGATTTTTTATTTAAACGATGAAATGAAGATTAAAACAAATTAAATTGTTTTATTTCATCGTTTAGTATGGATCTTCATCAAGTAAAAACCTCATCTATTCGATTTTTTATTTTGCTAGTTTTTTTTCACTTCCCTCACTTTGATTATTTATAGAATAAAAACCTGTAGAGTTGTGGTATTGTTGATTTTTTTCCACGCAGATTGGTCTTTTAAGAGTAGTCTGCTGAAATTTCAGCTGAAAATTTGCAGTTCTGTGGTTTTTACACGATTTTTTATGCTACAACTTCAGCTGAAAATTTACAGTTTTGTGATTCTTACACGATTTTTTATTTTGCTAGTTCTTTTTTTCATTTCCCTCAATTTGATTTATTTATAAAATAAAAACCTGTAGTGTTGTGGTATTATTGATTTTTTTCCACGCAGATTGGTCTTTTAAGAGTAGTCTGCTGAAATTTCAGCTCAAAATTTGAAGTTCTGTGGTTTTTACACGATTTTTTATGCTACAACTTCTTTTTTGTTTTAGAATTTGATTTTCAGAAAGTTTTGACCACCCTTAATTTGACGATTTATAAAATGAAAATATGTAGAGTTAGGATATTGTTGATTTTTTTCCAGGTAGATTAGTCTTTTAAGAGTAGTCTGCTGAAATTTCAGCTCAAAATTTGCAGTTCTGTGGTTTTAACACGATTTTTTATTCCACAACTTCTTTTTTGTTTTAGAATTTGATTTTCAGAAAGTTTTCACTACCCTTACTTTGACGATTTATAAAATGAAAATATGCAGAGTAAGGATATTGTTGATTTTGTTCCTGGTAGACTGGTCTTTTAAGAGTATTCTTCTGAAATTCCAGCTCTAAATTTGCAGTTCTGTGGTTTTTACATGATTTTTTATGCTACAGCTTCTTTTTATTTTAGAGTTTAATTTTCAGAAAGTTTTGACTACCCTTACTTTGACGATTTATAAAATGAAAATATGTAGAGTTAGGGTATTGTTGATTTTTTTCCAGGAAGATTGGTCTTTTAAGAGTAGTCTGCTGACATTTCAGCTCAAAATTTGCAGTTTTGTGGTTTTTACACGATTTTTTATGCCAACACTTTTTTTTTGTTTTAGAATTTAATTTTCAGAAAGTTTTCACTACCCTTACTTTGACGATTTATAAAATGAAAATATGTATAGTTAGGATATTATTGATTTTTTTCCTGGTAGATTAGTCTTTTGAGAGTAGTCTGCTGAAATGTCATCTCAAAATTTGCAGTTCTGTGGTTTTTACACGATTTTTTATGCTACAACTTCTTTTTGTTTTTGTTTTAGAATTTAATTTTCAGAAAGTTTTGACTACCCTTACTTCGACGATTTATAAAACTAAAATCTGTAGAGTTAGGGTATTGTTGATTTTTTTCCTGGTAGATTGGTCTTTTAAGAGTAGTCTGCTGGAATTTCAGCCCAAAATTTGCAGTTCTGTGGTTTTAACACGATTTTTTTTTCACAACTTGTTTTTTGTTTTAGAATTTGATTTTCAGAAAGTTTTGACTACCCTTACTTTGACGATTTATAAAATGAAAATATGTAGAGTTAGGGTATTGTTGATTTTTTTCCAGGAAGATTGGTCTTTTAAGAGTAGTCTGCTGACATTTCAGCTCAAAATTTGCAGTTCTGTGGTTTTTACACGATTTTTTATGCCAACACTTTTTTTTTGTTTTAGAATTTAATTTTCAGAAAGTTTTCACTACCCTTACTTTGACGATTTATAAAATGAAAATATGTATAGTTAGGATATTATTGATTTTTTTCCTGGTAGATTAGTCTTTTGAGAGTAGTCTGCTGAAATGTCATCTCAAAATTTGCAGTTCTGTGGTTTTTACACGATTTTTTATGCTACAACTTCTTTTTGTTTTTGTTTTAGAATTTAATTTTCAGAAAGTTTTGACTACCCTTACTTCGACGATTTATAAAACTAAAATCTGTAGAGTTAGGGTATTGTTGATTTTTTTCCTGGTAGATTGGTCTTTTAAGAGTAGTCTGCTGGAATTTCAGCCCAAAATTTGCAGTTCTGTGGTTTTAACACGATTTTTTTTTCACAACTTGTTTTTTGTTTTAGAATTTGATTTTCAGAAAGTTTTGACTACCCTTACTTCGACGATTTATAAAATGAAAATCTGTAGAGTTAGGATATCATTGATTTTTTTCCTGGTAGATTGGTCTTTTAAGAGTAGTCTGCTGGAATTTCAGCCCAAAATTTGCAGTTCTGTGGTTTTAACACGATTTTTTTTTCACAACTTGTTTTTTGTTTTAGAATTTGATTTTCAGAAAGTTTTGACTACCCTTACTTCGACGATTTATAAAATGAAAATCTGTAGAGTTAGGATATCATTGATTTTTTTCCAGGAAGATTGGTCTTTTAAAAGTAGTATACTGACATTTCAGCTCCAAATTTACAGTTTTGTGGTTTTTACACGATTTTTTATGCCACAACTTCTTTTTTGTTTTAGAATTTAATTTTCAGAAAGTTTTCACTACCCTTACTTTGACGATTTATAAAATGAAAATATGTAGAGTTAGGATATTATTGATTTTTTTCCTGGTAGATTAGTCTTTTGAGAGTAGTCTGCTGAAATTTCAGCTCAAAATTTGCAGTTCTCTGTTTTTTACACGATTTTTTATTTTGCTAGTTCTTTTTTTCACTTCCCTCACTTTAATTATTTTTAGAATAAAAACCTGTAGAGTTGTGGTATTGTTGATTTTTTTCCAAGTAGATTGGTCTTTCAAGAGTAGTTTGCTGAAATTTCAGCTCAAAATTTGCAGTTCTGTGGTTTTTACACGATTTTTTATGCTACAACTTCTTTTCGTTTTTGTTTTAGAATTTAATTTTCAGAAAGTTTTGACTACCCTTACTTCGATGATTTATAAAATGAAAATCTGTAGAGTTAGAGTATTGTTGATTTTTTTCCAGGTGTTTTAAGAGTAGTTTGCTGAAATTTCAGCTCAAAATTTGCAGTTCTGTGGTTTTTACACGATTTTTTATTTTGCTAGTTCTTTTTTTCACTTCCCTCAATTTGATTATTTATAGAATAAAAACCTATAGAGTTGTGGTATTGTTGATTTTTTTCCAGGTAGATTGGTCTTTTAAGAGTGTTCTGCTGAAATTTCAGCTGAAAATTTAAAGTTTTGTGGTTTTTACACGATTTTTTATTTTGCTAGTTTTTTTTTCACTACTTTTCACTACTATTTGACGATTTATAAAATGAAAACCTGTAGAGTTGTGGTATTGTTGATTTTTTTCCTGGTAGATTGGTCTTTCAAGAGTAGTCTGCTGAAATTCCTGCTCAAAATTTGGAGTTCTGTGTTTTATACAAGATTTTTTATGCTTCAACTTCTTTTTGTTTTAGAATTTAATTTTCAGAAAGTTTTGACTACCCTCGGCGATTTATAAAATTAAAATATGTAGAGTTAGGGTATTGTTGATTTTTTTTTCAGGTAGATTGGTCTTTTAAGAGTGTTCTGCTGAAATTTCAGCTGAAAATTTACAGTTTTGTGGTTTTTACACGATTTTTTATTTTGCTAGTTCTTTTTTTCACTACCCTTATTTTGACGATTTATAAAATGAAAACCTGTAGAGTTGTGGTATTGTTGATTTTTCTCCTGGTAGATTGGTCTTTCAAGAGTAGTCTGCTGACATTTTTTGTTTTAGAAATTGATTTTCAGAACGTTTTCACTACCTCTACTTTGACGATTTATAAAATGAAAATATGTAGAGTTAGGATCTTGTTCATTTTTTTCCTGTTAGACGGGTCTTTTAGTAGTCTGTTGAATTTTCAGCTAAAAATTTACAGTTTTGTGGTTTTTACACGATTTTTTTATTTTGCTAGTTCTTTTTTCCACTACCCTTACTTTGATTATTTATAAAATGAAAATCTGTAGAGTTGTGGTATTGATTTTTTTCTGGTAGATTGGTTTTTTAAGTGTTCTCTGCTGAAATGTCAGCTTAAATTTTGCTTAATCAGATTAATATTCGCAGTTTTGTAGTTTTTACACGACTCTTTGCTAATTACTCATAATTTATTAAGAATCACCAACTTTCTTTTCACCTTTAATTTTTGCATCGCAAAATCAATGTGTAAAAACTAAGATCACTTAATCACATCATTAAACATATTTTTTAAATAAATTTGAATACATTATATAAAAAAGTGTTTATACCTCGCACCAGGGACTGCGTCATAAACGTACTGAACCATATCTACCATACTCTGTTTTCTTATAACGGTACCCCAATTGTCTCCAAAGAACCATATTGGTTTGGTTTGTTTAACATTTAATCTTCTCCAGTAACTCATTGGCCGCACGCAGAAGTAATAAAACAAACCGATCAAAACGGCAGTAATCAGTAGTAATTGTAACATTATTTTAGCTTTTGTATCACCTGCAAAATAATAAAAACAAAAGTAGTTTTACGAAATTTGTTAATAATAATTCCACCATCTTTGTCGGCAAGTTAAGCAGTCAAGGAAGCTCTTAGATCCTACTTTTTTTCTAGTCAAGAATTGGTTGAGACTGCAAAAATTACTTAGAGCAGCTGGCTGTAGCACAGCATAGTAAAAGTTTTGATTAAGATAACATACGAAGACAATTAATGATTATAAATAATTCGAATAAGGCCAGCTTGTGCAGACCAGAGTATATACAATTTCGAATGAATTTTTAATAATATCAGA
Organism: Lochmaea crataegi; assembly: GCA_947563755.1. Classification (NCBI taxonomy): domain Eukaryota; kingdom Metazoa; phylum Arthropoda; class Insecta; order Coleoptera; family Chrysomelidae; genus Lochmaea; species Lochmaea crataegi. The sequence continues at coordinate 63,160,526 of OX387424.1, forward strand.
GCAAAATCCGTTACATGGCAATACAAACTTAGATTTAGTTTTACGTAATTTCTGAAATGAAAGCATTCGATAAAAAAGTTACCCACGATTTGTCGGGTGAGACTTTAAATGAAATCGGAAACAAAACAGAGACGGGGGTCAGACAGCACAGAATATAGTACCAAGAAGAAATGGGATCCCAATACTATTACTTGGGACTTAGAAAGAATTCCATTCAATGGTTTACAAAGAAATTGAACAGACTGGGATAGGAGTGTACGGGCTAGGAATAAAACACTCTCAAAGCTTGGGAGAACCTCAAGTATCTTTCAAGTGGAAATTCACGAAATAAAAGTGCGCCTATTTCAATGTTGATAACTTATCGTGAGTTCCAGGAGACACTGGAATAAAAGGAAATGAAATAGCAGATGATCGAGCAAAGAGAGGGACTGAAGGTCCCTTTTGGAACATTCGAAGAAATAGTCAACACCGAAAAATAGAGAAGATGTGACCATTGGTAAGATCTAGTAGGGATAGGACAATCAAAGATACTTCAGGGAAACTACAACCAGGTGAGAACAAATGAATGCCTACGCCAGAGTAGGACTCAACTAGGCGTTTGAACAGGTGCCCTAAAAGGTCACTGCAGCCTAAATAGATACCTTAAGAAGCTCAAATTAGTAGAGCAAGAAGAATTTAGATTTAGATGGAAGAAAAGAGCAAACATAACTTGTGCAATCCACAGCACTAAAGAATCATAGGAAGACTGTTGGATAGAAGAAGAATCCTAATTGAAGATTGTGGATATCCTAAAATTCCTACAGAACTAAAGGAACTACCAGTGTATGTATGTACGTTGTAATTTTTTTTAAATAAATAAATTTGCATCTAACTTTCCTTATGAATCTCTCTGTCTTGTTGAAAATCAGATCTGTAGCTTTTAAGTTTATCGCACTCAGACAGACGGATAAACGACTTTTAATTAAATCTAGATAACCATATGAAAGTCACTGAAACATCCCACATACATTGTATTTTTTTTATTTGTATCGAGATTCGATATACTTTATCATATGCCTTTGTAATTAAACTAGCGTCTGATTGTATGAATAAACAAAAAAATTTGCTCTCTATTAAACCGTGATATAATTTATAATTGCCGATGGAACTAAAAATAGACACGAATGACTCATAATCATTAAAAATGATGTGTCATAAATGGATAACGTACTAAACTTGCGGTGATGGGGAACAGAAGGTGGGAAGAAACATACGAGAATATATTTTTACGCAGATTTTTGAAAATTCAATATCAGCATTTAATGTGAATTTGAACTGAGTTCCGTCTTTTGCGGATACATAAAGAAGCTCAAATTAGTGGAGCAAAAAAAAATTAGATTCTATGGAAGGAAAGAGCAAACATAACTTGTGCAATCCACAGCACTAAACAATCCTAGGAAGACTGTTGGATAGAAGAGGGACACTATCCTAATTGAAGACTACGGATATCCTTAAATTCCTACAGGACTAAAAGAACTACCATTCCACCGCTGTTTCGAGGTGGTGGATGAATTTGGAGGCTTACAAAATGACAGCTTAACCTCAAAAAAGTAAATATTTGAAGCAGTTATAGCGAATTATTAAAGAAATGGACGAATAAATATAAATCAATTTAGAATGTGATAATAAAGTATTGACTGCACTATTAACAGCATCAGAAATAGAAGAAATTTCAAGTGGTATCGATTGTCAGTTGTCAGATATAATGATGAATGATGTAAACAACAACAGCTGCGTTTTTATGTGCCACTGGTGACTCTAACATGTGACTGACGTCAGTCAACCATTGGTCAATCAATGATGTAAAAAAACGTGCCTAAAGCAGTTCACAGATTATCTGTGTGATAGTTTTTGTATTTTTTCACTAAACAAATTAGTGTATTTTCTTCTGCAGCAGTAAAATTTGTAGATCTTACAAATTTCTTAGAGCTTCCCATTATTTTAACGTGCACTTTCGCAACAACACAATACAAATTAAGAATAATCTGCTTCTAAATAACAATTCACAAATATATCAACAAAGCACGTTGGTTATTTTAAGGTTATGAAAAGAAGCGAGTTTTTGGAATTCTACATAACTTTCCCATTTCAGGATCTCCGCCCTGTCGAAAATATACGCATTGAAAAAAGTTAGGGATATTGAAAAAAACTTCAAAAGAAGTTTATTAAAAAAAAAATTATTATATAGATTCATAGTACTTCAACAGTTGAAATTCGTAACAAAGACGAAACAAAAATTATTGAGTCCAATGTGAAAAATACTAATATTCCACATAATGACCGTGATTGTTTATAATTGCAGCTATACGTCTAGGCATACTTATTATACAGTTATCAATGACCTGTTGTGATAAGTGATCCCAAACATCAGGAAAAACGGCTCGTAACTTAGTCGTAACTCATCAAGGGTTTGCGGTGGGTGATCGTAGGAACGAACAGCTCTTTTGAGTTCTGGTGATCTGGCGATCTGGCTGGTAATTTTTAATGATGAATTTCATTTGCTTTGATTTAGTCAATCACAATTCTGGCTCTATGTAGTTGCATGAAAAAGGGTTCTAAATTATCCCCGTTGTCCTCAGCAATGCCATTTATGATATGAGACCATTCATACTGCCATTACATAAATACAACCCCGTGCGACCACCCAAAAAAATCCCAGGCCAAATCATGATCTGCCACCTCCATAAGAATAAACTTCTCCTCTAGGTTCTCTCCAAACACTCACTCGTCGTGAATCGCTATGGAGGCATTATTCTTGACTCGTCTATGAACATTACATTGTTCGATTCAGCATTCCATGATACTCTGGCACGACACCAAGCTAAGCGATTTCGGCGGTGTTCAACGACAAGTGGTATAGAGCGCCATGGTCTTCGTACCCTCAAGTCCACACTATATAGGTAGACGATTAATTATTACCGTTCTGTCTGTAATCCGAACCCCACTGGCTCTTCGTAAATCAGCAGCTATGGTCGAGGCTGGTCTGGTAACATTTCTTCGTGCCGTGATAGTAATGAAGCGGACTTGCCTTCTGGTAGTAAACCTTGGTCTTCCAGTCCGAGGCCTTTAAGAAACATCGCCTGTTTCCCGAAATCTACGATTAAGCCTACCAATCACACTTTGCGATACACCAAATGCATTTGCAACATCAAGTTGTCTCAAACCAACTTACAACATACCAATAGCTCTTTTATCATTTGCGAGAAACAAAAGCCTTCGTTCTATGTTAAAATTGACTAAAACATTAGAACGCATGATAAATGCGTTTTTCCATAATAAAAACTCAAGCACAAAATACGTTAAACAAAACTATCACCAAGTGTATGAAATTAGACAGTGCCGTACCATATGGGTACGTTCGCAATCATAAATTTTGTTTGAAAAATTCTTCTTCTTATCACGCCCTCTTCTGCCGAAGGTTGGCGATCCAAATGGCAATTGTAGCACTGGAAACTGCAGCACGAAGGATTTCTGCAGACGAGCGGTCGAACCATCTCCTTAAATCTTTAGAGTTCTGTGCCGCTGTTCTTGAAACTCCCTAAAATTTTTACACCCCAGGGAAATGTTGACATTTCTATTCTCACAAAATTTCACTCGATTTCAAAAAGCAGTATTCTTGAAATCAGGGAATAGAAATGAGTGAGGGAAAAAGGAAACAGTGTTGACTAAGTTCTCAAAAATGTACTACCAATCAAAACGTACATAATTATGGCAGTATAAGTAAACTGTGCTCTCATTGGATGTTTTCAACTTCAACATAACCTTTTTTACTTCGCGGCATTTTTAATTGTGTTATGTGGAGGTAATATTGAACCACACCACAGATTATTATAGGGGCCTCCTCCGATAAGTCAAGGACACGGTAAGGTCTACAAAAAGCTATATGAAGAAATAAAGGTAGATCCAATACTGGGAATGCCAATGGATCAGATTGCCCCACAATATAGTTTTAAAAATGAATACACAGTAGTCATTCCAGAGAGAAAGGACTGGGAGACAGGGCCTCCTATAATAGCGAATCTCAACTGGTACACTGATGGCTCTAAAACAGACTCTGGAGTAGGAGCCGGAATATATGGGGTACAAGAGAAGATCACGATCTCTCTAAGCCTTGGCAAACATGCCACTGTCTTTCAGGCAGAGGTAATGGCGGTGCAATGCTGTGCAGAAGAGTTGATGAGACGGTAGGTAGATAGCCAAAGAATCGTCATCTACTCCGATAGCCAAGCAGCACTAAAAGCGATAAGCTCATATCGGACATTGTCAAATCTGGTGTGGGAGTGTCGCAAGGCCCTCAACAGACTAGGTAGTCGTAATAGAGTGACCCTAGCTTGGGTGCCAGGCCATCAAGGAATTAAAGGCAATGAAAAGGCCGATGAATTAGCCAAGCAGGGAGCGACTGAAGTCATGATAGGGCCAGAACCTTCCTGCGGAATTGCTAAATGCCTCACCAAGGAGAGGATCCACCAATGGATAAACAACCAGGCGTTGCGCTGGTGGCATGAAACTCCGGGGCAAAGGCACGCTAAGCTATTCCTTAAAAGCCCTTCGGACAGACTGTCACGCGACCTACTATGTCAAAGTCGAGAAACGACGAGGATGATGGTGGGAATGCTGACAGGGCATTGTAGGCTAAGGAAGCATATGCACACAATTGGCCTAGCAGATGACAGCCTATGTAGGTTATGCCAGGAAGAAGACGAAACCGCGGAGCACTTACTCTGTGAGTGCGAAGGCCTAGAAAGGGTGCGGGTTCACCTATTCGGAGAAGAAAAACCGAGGGCAGAGAGCTACGCAAAGGAGGCGGTATCCAGGCTAATAGGTCTAATAAAAAGAATGAAGCTAGATATCGAGCTCTAAATATGGGGGAGGACCACAATAGATCTGCAAAGGTCGCAGAGGGATAGGACAAAGAGCCACTCCAATTCTAATCTAATCTCTAATTTAGTTGTGTTTTTGGTTTTGACCATGGAGGCTAGATAGTTTTGTCGTTTGTCCATTGTGTTAATTAAAAAATGAGTAGTCAAAAAAAAGTAACTAGTGAACAAATAGTATATTATGCAACGATCATGCTTTAATAACCATTACATGAGAGTTGCATACACTATTTTTTCTACGAACAAGAAATTTTATTTGAATTCAACATTGCTTTTTTTAAATTTTTAAATACTTTTTTATACAAACAATATGAAAAATATGAAAGAAAAATAAGTTCTTGTTCAACTTAATTTGTATTCCTATAAATTAACAAAATTGATTAAAATGTAATTTATAATTTATCTTGTATATAATGTTACATATTAATTCGCTTATGTTTATTGTTAATAGTTAGATTAAGTTCATAGTTATTATAGTGGTTATTTTGTGAGAATAAAAATTAAGTTGAAGAACTTATTTTTTCTACTCCTATACTATAAGTTGTTAATTAAATGCCAATTTTCAGTTTCATAATGATACTCATTATAACACTGGTTTTCATTATGAAACTGAAAAATTGACCAATATAAATCTAGATTTTTAAATAACCAAGTAGGCAAACCCAATGTTTCTAAGAGATTCGTGTATTAATAACCATTACTTGAGAGTTGCATACACTATTTTTTCTACGAACAAGAAATTTTATTCGAATTTAACATTTTTTAAAAAAAAATTTAATAGTTTTTAAAACAAACAATAAGAAATAAAATATTAAAGAAAAGAATATTATGATTTTTATTTTTATTCGAATTCAACATTTTTTAAAAAAAATTTTAATAGTTTTTAAAACAAACAATAAGAAATAAAATATGAAAGAAAAGAATATTATGATAGATATTATGATAGGGTTTCTCTTTGAGAAACTCGAAATGTACATGGGGAGGTTTACTCCCCAATTTAAAAAATCTAAAGCCAAGATCTCAATCGTGGCATTATGCCAATGCAAAAGTTGGTTGAATTCATCCATATTGCACTAATTTACCGAAAAACACTGAAACAAGTTTATAAAAACCAAGAATAAAACATCCTTATCATTGACAAAAAACAAGCCAACGATAAGTTTTTAGGTTAAATCTAAATATTTTCACATTATTTTAGCTTTTTCTCTCAGTCCTGATCAATAGAATAAAATTCCCCTAGGGAGTAATAATTTCCTTCATTTTTCGATAGAAATTTTTCAATAATACGGCATTTTAAAATTTGAGGGAACCACGCCCACTTTCGATCATTCCGCTCTGAATTTCTATTCCCACAAATTCAAGAATAGCGGCCCCTGGCGTCTTCCTACTAATTTTTTCCACTGAACTTTGCCCTCTATTATGAGGCGTAATATGTCGTATTTATCACCTCTCATCGTATGACCCAGATATTGTATTTTTCTTTCCTTGATGGTGTTCAGTAGTTCTTTTTGTTTGTGCATGCGTTGAAGTACTTCATCTTTGGTGATCCTTTGTATCCATGAAATTCGCAGCATCCGTCTCTACACATACCATATGGCTATTTGTTTGAAAAATAAATGTAGTTAACAACTTTTTTTTAAATATCCCTAACTTTTTTCCATGTGAGTATATAAGTAAATAGAACGTTTAATAGAACCGAGTTCAATTTTCACTGGTCCGACTGGTTTATTCTGCGGATCAGTAGAACCGTTTGTGAACTTTGTTTGGCAGAACCGGCCCTAAGAGCTGGAGTCTGGATAAATGCGTCATGCGTACGGCACTGACGAAGTAGAATTAATAAAAATCATCTGCTTAAAACTTGCTTTTCATTTACTAAGCCTTGTGAATCCCTTTTGATAGAATTACCGTTTACTTTCTATTTTTTATTATTTGATACATTTTCAGTTTATTTATTTTTAAAACCCATTAAAAGAAGATTCTTTTTATCTTATCCGACGAAAAGATAGGCATACAACCGACAATTGATGCGGATGTAAAATTTAGTATTGTACTTGATATATTTGAATTCAAGGTTATCAATTGTATGACGAGTCTGTTTACCAAAAAAATACAATGAAACAATTCATATTAATTATTTAATCAACAAATGTTCACAGCAATAAATACAAAAAAAACTGCAAAACATATATAATGTACAATAACAAAAATATTTTCCTAGTAGATAACATAAATCCTTAAAAACAAACTTGTAACGGTAAGTGGCTGTAACCTTATAGGGCGCCAATTTGTAACGGTAAGTGACGCCTCCTCTCAATGGTGATTCGACCCCAAGTTTATGCTGCACAAGTGTTACAGGAAGGTTGTAAACGTTGAGGGCGCCACTACCTTTTTGACGTTGATAAAAAGTACTAAAAAACTAAGGCGGAAAAGGTAGAAACGCCTTGTAGAATTTAGATAAAAGTTAATAATAAAAAAGTGACTGAAAATTACCACGGGCGATATCTCCTTCAACTTTTATAGTTGAGGATTTATAATAAAATAAAAAAAGAATTTAAAAATTTTTTATATTTATACTGCCACAGGAAATGAACAGTGAGGAAAAATTTGTACTTATGAAATGGTTGTTTCCTGAAGAAAGTCTTGCCTCTACGATGTCTTAAGAAGATCTCGAAGAAGATAGGTAGATAGTCTTGATCTGAACTGCTGTGTCCTGGTCTAGGGCGGTATTTTGGTCTAGGGCTGTATCCTGGGGTTCTATCCTTGGGTTATATCCTTGCCTAGGTCTTGGGGTTATATCCTTGCCCAGCGGATGTGCTTACCACAGCAAAATTCATAAGATACTTAAAATATGAAAGATAACGAGATATGGTCTTTCCCCGTAGACAGTCGGTAACGGAAAGGGGTGTCCCTCGTGGCGTTGGAAAATATGGAAGCGTCCGTTGGCCGACGTCAATTGTCTTATGGTCGGGGCTGAAGAATTTGGGATCACAGAACTATAATTGGAAGTGACTAGTGACGACGAGCGGTAATTAAAAGGATTTATTCTGTAAAATCGGAACAGGTCGATAGACATGTTACAAACTTAAAGTGCTAAAACTTCGCGACTCGTTTAATCCCTTATCTTTTTTATTTTGTTTATATTTTGGGCGACTCCGCGTTCGACCTCGTCATCTGTTTATAACTACATTTTGACCGAGGGTCGGATTAAGAAACGACCTCCATGGTAGGTATACCTCGTCAAAGATTCATAGAAGTTTCGTTAATCCCCTAAAGGAAATCGCTAGAGATTTCATAATATTTTGTTTGAACAGTATATTATCAAAATCTTTATTAATGTTGTTTTTGCTTATGTCACTGTAAAACTTTGCTGTTTCTTTTGTAGTAATTGGTTATTCATTGTTTCTTATTTCTTATTTTCTATTAATTCATCTTCGTATTGTTTATGTTTATAATTTAATAAGAACTATACTCAAGCTGGTTTACACAATAATTGCGTACATTAAAACATGATAACCAAGGTGACCTCAACACATTAATAAAATCAATTATTATAACTATAAATAAAAACTTTAAGCAATAGAAGGAAGTAAAAATGTGTGGTAGTTTAAGTTAAATCATAAAATCTATAAAACAAAACGAAAACATGGTAAATTCAATTGAATATAAATACCTTTTCATCAGCTAGCTAGGCACCATCCACTGTGTACCAAAATCTAGTTAATGATGCTTTTGATTAAATGCTGTTGTTGTTTTCACGCATACAGACACTTATTCATGGTCATTATTTGCGACGAACTTATAGACTGCGCTTTATAATCGTTAAATGACTACCACTTATGTTTTTGTTCAATTTTGATCGAGTTTGATATACAGTGTGTCCACGGATGGACTACCCCAAGAGGAGAAACATTTTTATCTTTAATGTTGGCGAAAAATGTCAATCTTGATATACATTTTTTCTTGTTCTAAAACTTCATGCAATAATAAACTTTAACGTCGAAAATACATACAGATGGAACGATGAATATAGACAAGCCTTTCAGTATGAAATCGTAATTATTAGAATGATCCTACTCTTTCCTTTGTGGTTTTCAAAGCACTAATCACTTGAAATATAACTTTGCTTCGGGTTGAATCACTATACAAACTTTAACTTTATAGAACGAATTATGCAGGAAATAAAGGAATTAAATTAATCACTATGAAACTTGTCCCATTTGGTCTGAAAATATCGGTTTTATACCGGTAAAGGAGTGGTAGGTCTTAGCTAGGAGACCGATCGGGCTGGAAACTCAACATTGACTGTTACCGTAGGTAAAAAATGACTGTTACTAGCTGAGCTGGCCTCGTGAAACCAGGGAGATAATGCATTTAGGCGCGAAGTGTGCGTTTGGTCACACCTACTTCAACTGCCGCAGAATAATAGTAAATATTGCAAGGCGCCGGTCAGCCGCCAGGGAAAGAAAATAAAACGCGATTTTGAATTAAGGTAGAAGTATTTTGGAGGCAGTGGCGCGCCGGTAGGACTTTCGAATGAAAATAAAAGGACTAAAATATAAATCTACAAATTGTTACTACTTCTAAAAAATCCTGTTTTTAGAAGGTTTTTTTTAAATTTATGTCATTAGTTATCATAAATCTTGAATTTCCGCTTTTTTTAATCGGTTTTTTAACGTCGGTTTATTTCTGCAACCTCGAGTGCTCACCTAACCGGAAATTTTGCTGAATCCACTAGTGTTCATTGGTATAATGCCTGCGAGCTGTAATATGCTACTGACCCTAGTAATCTAAGGCGTTTCGCTGCAGGCTGTACGGGGACGGTGTTTCCCCAGTGGTCAACCATCAAGGTACTAGCCGCGCTCAACTCTGCTTGACTGCAATTATCGCATCAGAAGCGTTCGACTACAGAGAGGGTCGACGCCCTGCTTTCGAACTACTATAATTACACTATTTTGTGGTATATCGATGTTCGAACCAATCTTCGGATAATTGGGTCAGTGATCTGGTGATAATCGAAAGAAGAATCTGCTGCTTTCAGTCGGAACAAAGCAATCTGCTGAATATGAATGTATTATTCTTATCCTTTTGCATTCATTTGAAGGAGCTTTCGTTTAGCATTTTGTTGAAAAATCATACCATCGTTTTCGTGGAAGATAGAAAATTGGTCGATGGGTTTCTCTAAACGTCTGTTCCAACAGCAATCAGAAACTGTCGAAAACTGTCAGAGAATAGTCGACCATTGCAATCAGGGATAGGAATTACGCGAAATTATACTCATTGTTTACTATGACCAGTTATTTTCAGATCCTTGCTGACAGTTTATAATTGTTGTTGGAACAAATATTATATTAATAGATCGAAGATGATAGAATTAATACTATTATAACGCCTTTCAAAATTTTGAAAAATATTTCTCATAAAACCGTTCAACTAAGAAGGAACAACTACTTCTCGAGCTATATGCCCCGACAGACATTGAATAACATTTACTTAACGGAGCTGGTATATCAGCAAGATATAACCAACCATTCTGGTTTGTAATTAGAAGAGACAACATCACTTGAAGGCCGGTTTCGGCGTATTTGCGCCTCATCAGTACAAGGTAGATATCCTTCGTCCAAGAACTCTAAGTGCATAATCCTGTACTGGAGACAACGCTGAAACCACATCAATATATTGAGTAATATTCTTCTTAGGTTTGAAATGTTACAAGAAATGTCTGGTCAGTTTTTTTTAGTTAACCAGTGCTATTCCTAGCAATAGAATGGAGAATCCAAGAACTTACGGAAAAAACAGTTTTCATATGAAAATAAATGAAGATTTCGTAGGGGTCTAAATTCAGAAGTAGATAAATCAGGTTTGAAGGAAAAAAAGGATCAAATTTAGTAAAATATGGAGCATTCAGATTATCAGTGAGCTTCTACTCCAATTTCTCCACTGAAGAATATCTGAATATCAATTTATAATTAAAACCATTTCATATTCAAAAATAAATTTATTTAAATAACTAAACTTGTACTTCACTTAAAAGCTAATAAATCTAAACCTAACCCAAATATTGTGATATATTTTGTACTGTCAACTATCAGCCATCGACCATCTTGGTGACGCTGGCATCACCAGCCGGCGAATATTTCTACAGTATTCGCCAGCTAACTTGATGTCCCAGAAATTACCAACTAAGAGAGACAGAGTAATAGTGCCCTGTCTACTCGGCTGCTATTAGTGGTAAAATTTTGACAAACGCCATTTGCATCGAACCTTACGAAGAATTAAATATTATTTATTAAGTTAGGATCATATATTTCCGGACGGACTTTACTTTATTAATTGTACAAGTTGTGTTAATTTGTAACAGAAAGCGTATCCTCAGAACTTGCACGGCACTGTTTACAGTTATCGGATGGGCGGCGTCAATAGCTCCCTAGAAAGCATTTAGGACATCAAGTTAGCTGGCGAATACTGTAGCGGCTGGCAAAGTTGGTCACGTGACTAACTCGCACCAGTTGCCGCCAGCCAGCTCTGGCAGCACATCGGCGGTGAGTAATCAACACGTGATCTACTGTTTACGTGTTGAACTGAATAGCTGTAGAAGCACTGAAGTAGCAGCCAGTAATGTGACCGTATTGTCAGCCGCTGCTTGCTGGTGCTACTTCTAGCCGCTGATCAACAATTAGTCTAGTGTGACCCTCGCAATAACCAACTAAAACGTACCTAATAAAAGAGAATTCCAACTATACCAAGGAATTATTATTATAGCATTACTAAAAAGCAGCTTATAAGAATATTGGCAAAGTATCGTCTATAATGTAAATAAAAAACGAGAAAAGACGTTAAGCTTGTTTTATGATAAGCGTTTTGCTGTTGAAATGAATTTGGTGAGTTTTACTTCTGTAATCTTTTCAAATCGAACCAAAATCCGTTTTCGGCTTGTAAGTTGAACACTTTCTTGGAAATTTGGACAGGAATTTGCGACTTAGCATTAGGTACAATTTTAAAATTGGCTAACAGATGGAAAATTACAACTTTAGTTTCTAATAGAGCGAATCTAGATCCAATACAGTTCCTCGGACCTACACCGAAAGGAATATAACTGTAAGGAACGATATTCTCAATATTTTCTTCATTAAATCTTTCCGGGTCGAAACGTTCTGGATCTGGGTAATATACTGGATCGCGATGAATTCCAAACAATGGAAACCAAATGACTGTACCTTTTTCTAAATAAAGGGGATTCTCTTCAGAGTTTTTCGGATGGATGGTATATGGTTTCGTACATACTCTATCAACTGCTATAGCATTTGGCCATTTTCGCAAAGTCTCTGAAATGATATGTCATATTTAAGTAAATTTTAGATAATTTGTATTGGGGTCCTACCTGATACTACCATATCCATGTATTTCATTTTTAACAGAACTTCATAAGTTAAATTTCCATCGCAATCTTCAAGAGTTTCATTTATTTCATCTCTAAGTCTATCCTGGATATCTGGATTGATAGCCAACTCATATGCCATAAAACACATTAAATTAGCAACTGAATCAAATCCAGCAAAGAAGAAGATCATAGCTTGAGCTGCAATGTCTAAATTGGTGATGTCTTTTACACTTGCTTTTCCTAAAAATATTTACAATAATAATATCTATTTTTGGGTAAGCCACTAGGTAATATTCAAATAAAAGTGATGCAAGAAATCTTTACTTCTAATTATGACAATTTGAAGATCCAGTTGAAAAGAATGGAAAAAAGTGGTCTAACTGACTTAAACAAAGTGTTTCGGTTTAAATATATTCAAGTGAAATATTTTACCCAAATCTGCCTCTTCTACAACTGCAAACCCGGCATCTTCCACTTTTTCCTCTTTATGATGCACCCCCTTTCTTGCTTCCATTAATAGATGGATCATATCGGGTCTGACGATGCCTTTTTCTTCTCTAACTTTAATAGTCTGATCAACAAGGTCTGTGAAAAAGTTTGCGACAGGTTTTTCGAAGAATCTTACCTTTAAAATCTGCAAGAAAAAATTGTTGAATAGATTACTTGATGAAGATCCATACTAAACGATGAAATGAAACAAATTAATTTGTTTAAATCTCCATTTTATTTTGAACTGCAGCTTTATCACACTAGTGAAGATACATTGAAAAACTTTTAATTTATATAGTGCCTTATACGGAATTCTAAGATATTGACAAAAGTATTATAATATGTTTAAATGGAATTCTACGACTATTACAAAGGTATTGAAAAATTGTACCTGGAAATTTATTCACAACCATCACAATTGAATTTTGTTTATTTCAACGTTTAGAAAAAATTGTATTAAATTTAATTTTTTAATCAGAGCAGGTTAAAATCTTGGGAAAATTCTCAGTATTCTATGTAGAGAAGAGGAGATGTAGAGAAAATATTTTGATTTTGACCATATCTTCTATGGTTAGATATTATACTCAGAAGGAAAAAACAGTTTTCCTAGCTTTTTGGCGATGTTTTTGTCAATCTATTTTAGTAGAGCTAGTTTTTTGATCTGCTGCTCTTTACTCCAGTTAGAGCTATATGCATCGTAACTAGACCTAATTGAGCTATTTATTTTTATAGTGATAGAGGGAAAGATGTATAGTCTGTTTGAAATAGACAGAGAGTAATAAAACTTAATTTAACATACGCAACCCATACCGAGTGGGCAACTAAAACTCTAGAATTTTAAAACGATTCACATTATAATTCCAATTTTTATTTATTCTTTTATTTGCCTATCCAACCCTGTACAACGGCCGGTATTCAATATAAATCCCATCTTCGGGTCGCTTGTAATTGTAGGCATAGCCGTAACTTGCGATAAAGAATGTAGCCATATAATACAATATCAATTAATAATAATACATTCATTACAGAGTTAATTATAATAATATTTATAATAATCAATTAGACCGGCACACCCAAAAAAAGTGGAATGTGCATTTGACCGGACCAACCTAAGGGTACGTATTTCGACCCCCTTAATCCGAATTCAAGGTCAGTTTGACCTATACACCCTCAAAATATCGAGAAAACTTTAAAAACCGAAAAATCGGCAGTTTAAGTGATATAAAAAAATTTGTTAAACTAAACCAAGCATGATTTTCATGTTCAATATGGCAAAAGTACACTACAGAAGGAAAAACACAAACAAGTTCAATGTAGGAAATCTAGCAAGAGAACAAACAAGGAAAGAATGCGAGGAAATATATTTTAAACACACACAAAATAAAGCAAGAATGAACACAAATAATATTGAGTCTATGTGGAGTAATATGAAAAACAACATACTAAAAACCGCAGATGAAGTGCTGGGGAAAAAAGTAACGAACTACAAAAAAAACGACTGGTATGATGACGACTGTGAACAAGTAAGAAAACAGAAAAACGAAGCAAGAATTACATGGATTAACACAAAAACAGAGGCAGATAAAAGAGAATATGAAATAAAAAGGAATGCCGCCAATATTATGTATAGGAGAAAAAAGAATGAATGGATAAATAAACAATTAGAGCACATCGAACAAGACAGTACTAACCACAAAATAAAACAGTTCTACAAAAAAATAAAAATTCAATACAATAATCCGAGAGCTAAAACAAGAGGGTTAGTAAACGAAACCGGTCAAATAGAAAACGATCCACAAAAAATGGCTGACATCTGGAAGGATTATTATAAAACAGTCTTGAGTGAAGATACAGAACCCCTTCTAGAAAACAACATGGCACCACAACAAATACAAGGAGAAACATACTCAAAGAAGAAGTTAACGAAGTAATAAGAAAACTAAAAAATTACAAATCTCCTGGGGAAGATGAATTAGAGGCGGAACTGTTGAAATATGGTGGTCATAAATTATATCAACACTTTTATCTCTTAATAAAAGAAATATGGATTCAAAATAAAATGCCACAGGAATGGTGTACGGGAATAATCACACCTATTCATAAAAAGGGGGATAAAAAACAATGTAAACATTACCGAGCAATAACATTATTGAACTCCGCATATAAAATCCTGGCTAATCTTATCAACACAAGATTAAAAGCAGAAGCAGAAAATGTATTAGGAGACTATCAAAATGGATTTAGGCCTAGTAGATCAACTATAAATGCCATACATACGCTAGAACAAATATTTGAAAAAGCATGGGAACACAACAGGAAAGTTTTCATTGATTTTAAAAGTGCATTTGACACAATTGACAGAAAAGAATTGATGAAAAACTAATAGAGCTGCTGAAAATGATAATGGCTAACAACAAAGCAAAAGTGCGATTCCAAGGAGTCACATCGAAGGAATTCCTCGTAAACAAGGGAGTCAAACAAGGAGACTCGATCTCCCCAACTTTATTCAATTTGGCATTGGAGAGTATCCTAAGAACAGCTAAACTAGAAAGCAAAAACATCATAACAGACCATATTCAAATCATAGCATATGAAGACGATTTAACCATAGTAGCAAATTCAAGACAAGAACTTATAAAAGCAATTGAAAAGATAGGAGAAGAGGCAAAACAACGTGGAATGGAAAACAACGCGGACAAAACAGAATATATGATAGTAGGTAAAAAAACCGAAAATACCGAAGGGAACTTAAAAACGCAACGGCATTCATTTGAAAATGTAACAACATTCAACTACTTAGGAGTGACGATGGGACAAACAGGAAAAGAGCGGGTGCAAGAAAGAATACTCAATGGAAACCAAGCCTACTGCAGACAAAGAAAACTTCTGAAAAGTAAAGCCATAAATAAAAACACCAAAATAAAAATATACAAAACACTAATAAGACCAGTGATCGCGTATGGCTTAGAAACAACGGTAATAAATAAAAAAGAAGCAGAAGACTTAAAAATCATAGAAGGAGAGATTCTTAGAACGATACTGGGGCCGAACATAACAAGAACTGGGGAAAGGAGACTCAAAACTAACAAAGAAATAGGAAGCGAGTTAAGCAATGAGACAATCGTGAAATATATAAAAGCACAACGCCTAAAATAGGCAGGACATATTATGAGACGAAAGCCTGGAGAAATGATAAGAAGAATAACACAATGGACTCCTCTATGGCCGAGAAGAAGGGGAAGATCCAGAGAAAGTTGGAGGAATCAGATAGAAGAGGATACAAAAAGGATGGGAATCAAAGAGTGGAGAAATAGAGCAGAATGGAAGAAAATACCTTCTGAAGCCAGGACACATAAGAAATTGTAATAATAAGGAGTGAAAAGGGAGTAATCCACCCTAATAAATGGATTTAAAAGCGCATTAGCGTTAGCCACAATCTATTAGATTTAAAGGCTTGATGATGATGAAATAGATATATAAATCTATAAATGAAAAGATGTTAGCAACGGCTCTCTAATGGCGAAACCCAAATAAAGGTGGATTCAGGCAACATCAACTAAACTAAAACTAATTTAAGATTAAGATTAAATTTGAACTAAGAATATTCAGCTGTTCATGCAACATAAATTAAGAAATTAATAAACCAACCGGCCATGCGCACACTTCCAATAATAATCGAGCTGTCAGATAACTGAAGATAAATATTAAATGTAAACCAACTTGTTCACGAAAAATGAAGTTGTAATTTATAAAAATTGTTAAACATGTAAACAATAACTTAACACAAATGGTGGCTGTTCGGCAAGTAGGTGATCTCTGGTCAGGACTTGACGTATGCGTTGTTTCGAATTCATGGAAGAAATTAATTTCTTAGTTGAAAGTTTGCCATCTTTCTTAGTTTTAATTTAAATAATTTTTTAGTTTCTTGCATGAACATTATATGGTTTTATATTCTTAGTTTTATATTAATCTGAGTTTTAATTTTTGCTTGCATGAATCCACCTTAAGCTATTATTGAGTCTTATTGAGTTTTTCGTGAAAAGAACTCCTCATGATTTTAGGATATTGCTTAAATAGAAAATTCACAATTGAGGTTTTTAGAATGATACGCCCTTGGAATGGTTTATTGCTCTTTGCCTTTTTCAAATAGAGTATAATATATTTCTCAATCAACTTACCGTTAAAATTTTCGGTATAATTAGGTATCCAATGAACTTCAGATTTTTCAAAAAGCCGGTAAAATTAGTAATATCTCGCCCCATCACAAAGAATTCATTTTCTTCTGATTCTAAAGAATTAGTTTTGATACCAAAAGCTGTAGTTGCAATTACATCGTTCGAAAAACGGGTGAATATATCTTTCATTTCAACTTCTATTGCATCCTTATCTTTTGTTAAAAAATATGTACTGAAATTTTTAGCACAATCTGACATTAGAACAAACATAGCTCTCATCTTGCTGCTTGTGAAACTGGGACTGAGAACCGGTCTCATGTCACGCCATTTTTGACCTACAAAAAATATCTTTTTTAACATAAAATAATTATCCTTCAGTTAACAAATATTAACCCAAACATAATTTCAATAATTCAGCGTATATTTGATATTACAAGTTTTGGTCTATCTACACAAATAAAGGGTGGGGGAGAGTGAGAACTTTGTTATGAAAAAACGACCCACAGTATGCATGAGCTTCACACTTTTTGAATTTTGTTTTTTACTTTTATTTTATAAATCAGTTGAATATTTTACCTGTCAAAGCAAATAAGTTCTTTCCCCACAGCGGATCAGCTTTTTCAGGAATGAACGTTCTGTGGTCTACGAAATGATCGAAATCTTTAACGCCCAATTGCTTTATGAGTTCAGGATCCTTTATGACAAGCGTAGGTATGGTGAACTGATACATTCCGGAATATCTGCAAGTTTTTAAAATTGAACACAAAAAAATGCAAAAATATATTAAGGAAGAATAGAAAGTAGTGTTAACATTAAAATTACTATAAAATGACATTCACAGTATAGTTTCTGGAAAAATAGTTATTTATGATACAAGTGCGTGAAGTGATACTTTTGCGCACGAGTTGCGAAAATGGAAGGCCCGAGCGTAGCTAGTGCCTTTTTTCGCAACGAGTGCGCAAAAGTAATTCACGCATGAGTATCATACAATGCTTTATCTACGACCACATTAAAAATACTTTCCCTTGATTATATATTACATAACCTCTCTTTTTAATAATTGTGTTTGAATTATTGCCTACCTTCATCATAGGAAATTAATTATCTGGTGCTCCATTTATAAAATCCAAAATCTGTTCCCTTGTGAAAATTTTTGATTTTTTTGGTTTATGGCTCTCTAATTGTCGTTTTATGAAGGTACTAAGTTTATGAAATTTACTTATATCAATGTTTAAATTTAAATTTATGGTAGTTTTCAATATTGAATAATGGGACCATAAGGTTAATGATTTCCATTGACTTTTCCGAGAAATATGCAATAAGAACATTTTCCGTCTAATTTTTAATTTTTTTAGTGTTACACCAATCCAAAAAAAAGGTGAGCGGTCGTCGGACCGCCGACAGAAGCTTGCTTCTTATGCACAATAAAATGACCATCTTTGGTCAATTTTCGCAAATTTTCACCATTTTTCAAAAATGTTGACAATTTTTGACAATTATTGACCATTTTTTCAAAAAGTTTGACCATTTTTGACTATTTTTTCAAATTTTAACAATTAATGACCATTTTTGACAATTATTGACCAATTTTCACAGTTTTGACAATTATTGATCATTTTTGACAATTTTTCAAAAATTTTGACTATTTTAGACCATTTTTCCAAATTTTAGCAATTATTGACCATTTTTGACAATTAATGACCAATTTTGACAGTTTTGACAATTATTGATCTCTTTTGACAATTTTTCAAAAATTTTGACCATTTTAGACCATTTTTTCAAATTTTAACAATTATTGACCATTTTTGACAAATATTGACCAATTTTGACAGTTTTGACAATTATTGATCATTTTTGACAATTTTCCAAAAATTTTGATCATATTAGACCATTTTTCCAAATTTTAACAATTATTGACCATTTTTGACAATTATTGACCAATTTTGACAGTTTTGACAATTATTGATAATTTTTGATAATTTTAGACCATTTTTTCAAATTTTAACAATTATTGACCATTTTTGACAATTATTGATCATTTATGACAATTTTTCAAAAATTTTGACCATTTTAGACCATTTCAACAATTATTGACTATTTTGACAATTATTGACCAATTTTGACAGTTTTGACAATTATTGATCATTTTTGACAATTTTTCAAAAATTTTGACCATTTTAGACCATTTTTCCAAATTTTAACAATTATTGACCATTTTTGACAATTATTGACCAATTTTGACAGTTTTGACAATTATTGATCATTTTTGACAATTTTAGACCATTTTTTCAAATTTTAACAATTATTGGCCATTTTTGACAATTATTGATCATATTTGACAATTTTTCAAAAATTTTGACCATTTTAGACCATTTTAACAATTATTGACCATTTTGACAATTATTGACCAATTTTGACAGTTTTGACAATTATTGATCATTTTTGAAAAATTTTCAAAAATTTTGACCATTTTAGACCATTTTTCCAAATTTTAACAATTATTGACCATTTTTGAGCATTTACGACAGGTTCTGACAATAATTGACCATTTTTGACAATATTCAAAAATTTTGAGAATTTTTAACAATTATTGACCATTTTTGAGCATTTACGACAGGTTCTGACAATTATTGACCATTTTTGACAATTTTCAAAAATTTTGAGAATTTTTAACAATTATTGACCATTTTTGACAGTTTTTCATAATTTTAACAATTATTGACCATTTTTGACAATTTTGGAGCATTTTTGACTATTTTTCAAAAATTTTGACAATTTTTAACAATTATTGACAGTTTTTAATAATTATTGACCATTTTTGACAATTTTTGAGCATTTTTGACAGGTTCTGACAACTATTGATACTTTTGACAATTTTACAAAAATTTTGACCATTTTAGACCATTTTTCCAAATTTTAACAATTATTGACCATTTTTGACAATTTTGGAGCATTTTTGACTATTTTTCAAAAATTTTGACAATTTTTAACAATTATTGACAGTTTTTAATAATTATTGACCATTTTTGACAATTTTTGAGCATTTTTGACAGGTTCTGACAATTATTGACCATTTTTGACTATATTTCAAAAATTTTGACAATTTTTAACAATTATTGACAGTTTTTAATAATTATTGACCATTTTTCAAAATTTTTGACCATTTTTGACAGTTTCTGACAATTATTGACCATTTTTGACAATTTTTCAAAAATTTTGAAAATTGTTGACTATTTTTGACCATTTTTTTAAATATTTAACAGTTTTTGACAGTTTTTGACAGTTTTTGACAGTTTTTGACAGTTTTTGACAGTTTTTGACAGTTTTTGACAGTTTTTGACAGTTTTTGACAGTTTTTGACAGTTTTTGACAGTTTTTGACAATTTTTGACAATTATTGACCATTTTTCAAAAATTTTGACAATTTTTAACAACTATTGACCATTTTTGACAGTTTCTGACAATTATTGACCATTTTTCAAAAATTTTGACAATTTTCAACAATTATTGACCATTTTTGACAGTTTTTTATAATTATTGACCATTTTTCCAAAAGTTTGACAATTTTTGACCATTTTTCCAAATTTTAACAATTATTGGTCATTTTTGACAGTTACTGTAAATTATTGACCATTTTTGAAAATTTTTCAAAAATTTTGGCCATTTTTCAAAAATTTTGACGATTTTCAACAATTATTGACCATTTTTGATAGTTTCTGATAATTGTTGACAACTTTCAAAAAATTTGACAATTATTGACTATTTTTAACAATTTTTGACAATTTTTGACAATTTTTGACAATTTTTGACAATTTTTGACAATTTTTGACAATTTTTGACAATTTTTGACAATTTTTGACAATTTTTGACAATTTTTGACAATTTTTGACAATTTTTGACAATTTTTGACAATTTTTGACAATTTTTGACAATTTTTGACAATTTTTGACAATTTTTGACAATTTTTGACAATTTTTGACAATTTTTGACAATTTTTGACAATTTTTGACAATTTTTGACAATTTTTGACAATTTTTGACGGTTTTTGACAATTTTTGACAGATTCTGACAATGATTGACCATTTACGTTTCTCACTTCTTAATGACAGTACAAAATTATTACAATTACAGAACCTTCCATTTAAAAAGCATTGTTCTTTTTCGCACGCTTTAGACGTATGTATAAAACGTAATTTCACGTATTTATATGAGTTTGTAAATGCTTAATTTTAATGGTTGTCGTAGATAGAGAAACATTGTATATAGACATTTTAAATTTAAATCCACCATTCCTCTGATTTACGGTACAGCCTGTGTACAATTTGGTTGAAGGATTAGACTTTAGACTCTATAGTTTCTATAGACTATTCAGATTTAATTTACTCCCGATGTAAACAAAAACACATGATCACTTAATTCTACATAATAGTATTTTATGCAACGATCATGTAATGATAGCCATTAAGACACGAGCATGTTGTAAGATACGAAACGAGCCGCAGGCGAGTTTCGTATATAATATGCGAGTGTATTAATGGCCATTACATGAAAGTTGCATACAATATTTTTTCTACTCCGATTAATAAGAATTATTTAATTGAATTAATACAGTTTCCTGTAAAATTGTCGTATTTAGTAAAGCGTTTTAACAATAGATGTCGAAGAATAAAAATATATTATTCTACGCTTCACTAAATACGACAATTTTACAGGAAACTGTATTAATTCATTTTTGTTTCAAATCCACGTGGTTTGTTGTCTCATTCGAATTTTGGTTTGTGACTTAGAGGTGAGATGTCGCTATTTTCGCAACAAAAATATTTCCGTAACTGGACAATATGTACCGTTGTTGATTATAGTCACATTTCAGTCCGGGATTAACTCTCGGACGATAACATATACCTTGTACTGATGAGGCGCAATACGCCGAAACCGGTCTACAAGTTGTGTTATCCCTTCTAGTTGCAAACCAGAATGGTTGGTTTAAATCTTGTAGATTTACCAACCCCGTTTGACTTAGAAGTGTAATTCAATATCTGTCGGGGCATGTAGCCCGGGAAGTAGTTGTTTCTTCTTCGTTGAACGGTCACTGTTTTTGAAAAATATTTTTCAAAACTAGTTGAGAAGCGTAGAATAATATATTTTTATTCTTCGACATCTATAATTATTTAATTAATAATTATCATATATAGTTACTTTTGAAAATCAAAATTATTTGACAGCTGTCAAATTAAGTGTCACCTAATATAATTAATTTCAGAAATGTCAACCAGGTATCCATGGCTATATTAAATATTGTGCGAATGTCGCATTCCTATTGGCTTAAAAATCTGTATCATAATGAAAATTTGTATCATAATGAATATTATTATGATACAGATTTTAGTCTTTTATTAAGTATATTATAAAACAGGAGTAGAAAAAAATAATTATAAAATGAAGCTATTCTACCTGTCGCCCGGTGCCACATTGTACACCTGTGTAACCATTTCAGAAAAACTATGTTTTCTTATTAACGGACCCCAGTTGTCTCCAACTAGCCATCTAACTTTTCCTTGTTTTACTCCTCGATCAGTCCAATAACTCATTGGTTTTATAGTATAATAGTAGATTAATATGGCCAAAAGGGCCACGCCCAATATCCATTCTATCATAATTTCAATCAATTTGGATCTATAACAAAAAAGATATAATAAAAACAGTTGATACTGATTCTTAAATCTCTGGTTGATTTACTGGTGTATAGTCGACTAAAATAAATCTTATGAACTGCACTCAGCCTTTGTAGATGAAAAAAATTTGCAATTTCGCCAAAGAACAAAGAAGGTCATAAAACAAATTACAATATGTAATTTCTTAAGATACCTCCTTGGAGTTATCCGTATGTTTTGAACTACTTACCTTTCGTATAATCTAATAATATTCTGAAACTAGTGATAACAAAGACTGAAATTGTAACAGTACAATTTAAATTATTTTTATCTTTTACATTTTTTTGTATTGTGGTGCAGAAGCGATTATACCTGCCGGTTCATGAATTTTCCGTGAAGGGTAGAGTTTGACTAGTAATTGAACATCCAGAAATGTCACACACCTAATCGCCATTTTGGGGGAGTATTCCCGGCCCTAAAGTTCCAAAAATTGGTTTCTCGCCAATATCTCCTAAAATATGGCATTTAGAGAATTTTTTATATGGGAAAAATGAAGATCAGGTCATTATCCACAAAAATGGTACTTATGATTTTTCGGGATCCTTATGTTGAGTTCCCGCTCCGGAATCGAAAGAGCGGGTTCTTTGCACTTACTCATGACCGGGCGATTTTTTGTTATTACGTGTCCTTTAAAGGTCTTTATTGATCTCAGAAATTTTTATTGGCCACCTTTCCTGTCCCTTGATTTTTCAGTTGGTGTTTTCATTTCCAAATTTTTGATGTTTTTCGAGGTTGGGAATATTTTGCGAACAATCATTTTTAACAAGTTTGTACATTATCGGATTGTCTTCCAAGATACATCATTTTAAAGCTGGGAATTTTTCCTTTTTGGTTGTGCCCTCATTTTTTTTCTCGAGTTTAGTGGTTTTTCAGAAATCCTTGAAATCTCAAAATTATGGATTTTTCAACATCGGTTTTTGCGAAAAATATTAATGTTGCGAAAAAAATCATGGGGACCATTTTTGTAGATAATGAAGTACTCTTCATTTTTCCCCTATATAAAAATTCTCTAAATGCCATATTTTAGGAGATATTGGCGGAAAACCAATTTTTTGAACTTTGGGGCCGGGAATACCCCCCAAAAGGGGGTGCATATAAGCACCACTGCTTTTTTTATATAGTTTTGATCATGAAAATTTTTGTTATTGTGAATTCATCTTAATTGTGAAAATAATACCTCGACAATAATACCTCACTTTTCTACCTTGGCGCATAATTACTATTTTGCGAAAATACATGACCCCGTTTATGTTTATCAACAAACATATAAAAGTATTCGTAAGTATAAATATAATTAATTTTGATATTGATGATATCACATGACATATTATTATTAGAAAAAGAATTAATTATACTGTTAACTCCACTAAGGTCAGTTAGCTGACTGGAGTTTAAATATAAATATACACTGTGTTCATTTGAAAAGGACCCACCCTTAATACTTCAAAAATGGGACATATTAGAAAGAAATGCCGAAACACGTCAAGTTTTAACTTGAAGGGGACACTATTTGGCGCTAATGTCAGATTCACCCCCTACCTACTGGAGACACCCCTTACATGTTTTCAAACGGCTTTAGGTATCAAGTCACACCTCACTTAAAGGGTCTGGTAAATCTCTATTCAATCATTTTGTTTTGCCTTTGATACCAGCCTTCCATTGTTATTTAATCGTTTTTTAAAATTGGCTTTGTTTCAATTTTTCGTATGCCCCCGTATTGTGTTATGATAGAAAGACGCTTTAAAGAATAAAAAATTTACAAATAGTAAAAAGACAACTGTTAACAAGAAAAAACTGCTATTTAATCATGTGTTCAAAGTGACCACCGTTAACATTCAGGCAATAAAAGTTGAAAAATAGCCAATTTTAAACAACGATTAAATAACAATGGAAGGTTGGTATCAAAGGCAAAACAAAATGGTTGAATAGAGATTTACCAGACCTTTAAAATGAGGTGTGACTTGATACCTAATGCCATTTGAAAAAATGTAAGGGATGTCTCCAGTAGGGAGGGGGTGAATCTGACGTTTATGACATTAGCGCCAAAAAGTGTCCCCTTCAAGTTAAAAGTTGACGTGATTCGGCATTTCCTTCTAATATGTCCCATTTTTGGAATATTAAGGGTGGGTCCTTTTCAAATGAAGAATATTAAGTGTTAAATAATTATAAAGATATAATATACCTACAAGTAATTTTTAAGAAGAGTTTCGATTAACAACAACCCGATCCTTTACTGAAATAATGGAGTTCAGTTAGGTTATAATAATTTTGTTTATAAAATGTTTATAAGAAAAAAAATAGTTCTAATTTTGCTTTTCGTGATGTGGATAAAACTTTTCCTCATAATGATTAACGAAAATAGAATAATAAATGATTGTAATACGTTTATAAAATAATATCAATGATAAACATTCAATTTTCTCGTTTTATTTATGTTTTGAATTATTCTTCTAATAATCTTTCTAACTAGGCAAGCAATAAAGTTGAAAAAGTTTGATTACATGTTTAATTTTGTCATAAATAATAATATTTTTGATTATTACTCTCAAATCACTGGACGACCTTGACTTTATCTAGTGTAATTGTTGTTGTTTAGTTATTTATTGAAATTACGTAAATTTTAATTCATTCTGAGAAATTCCGAAGCCAATATATACAGAGTGTCCACGGATGGGGTGACCAAGAGGAGAAACATTTTTATTTGTAGTTTTAGTGAAAAATGACATTCTTGATAAAAAGTTTTGCTTGGGGTGAAATTTGTTTTAGCTGAAACAAGTTTCAAAAAAAATAATTTGTTTTTTCAGTATAGGTACAGATGCCTCCCCAAATACAAAATCACAAAAAACTTTCTGCGGAAATGCATCATTTTCCCGACTTTAGAATATCTGAAACTAATAAATAAACTATAATAAATAATATAAACAATGTAAAAATTGAGTTTCATCAATGAATAATATCTATTCTTATCAGCTTAATATCGCTTTTATCAATAAATGAAATTGGTATATTTCCGCAAGAAGTTTTTTGCGTGTTTATGTTTATAAAATTGTTTAAAATGTAAAACAGAAACGTATTTTCTTGTAACTGGTTTCAGCTATTATAAAGTCGAAAAAATGAAAATTATGCATTTCCGCAAAAAAAATTTCGACTCTTTCTGTTTAGAAAAGGTTTCAAATAGTAAATAAACGAATATTTCTTACATAACTGATTTCAGCTAAACGAAAGTTGATCCAACTTTTTTTTTGACCTCGATAAAACTTTTCAACTGTATCTGGACTCCACTTAAACTTCTTGCCGACCCCTGGTATATGCTATATATGGCGCAGCTATCAAGGATTGCGCGCGCTGCTGAAGCTAATTTGCAAGGAGAAACAAGTGAAAGTACCCAGTGATTCGCTTGTTAGAAAATATAATAAAAGATGAGAATAATCTGTGTTGACCATCTCGAGTTATTTCCTAGTACCGAAACTGAAATCTGTAACTACCATTTTCATTTTGTAACTACCATTTTCGGTCTGACTACCCGTTAGAATAAACTCTGCAGTAAGAGAAAATCTTAAGTTGAGTTTACGAAAAAGAGCGGAGGAAGTTTGTTTTAGCAAGAGCCATTTACAGAAAATGTTGAATGAAAACAAAATTCGTCCATTCAAACCGAAATTTTCACTACAATATTTTATTTTCTGATGGAGCAACGTTCACGACAAATGAAACTGTTTCATTTCAAAACAGTCGGATTCGACTCTAGATTATTATTACATTTTCGAAATTAGTGCAAACATTTATCGTACTTTCCATAAAATTGACTATAAAATGAAGCAGGTTTTGAAAAACTTGAATTTTATTTCATTTCATAGGGTTTCAGATATGATATTTTTCACTAAAACTGCAAATAAAAATGTTTTTCCTCTTGAGCACATCCGTGAAAGTATAAACAACACAAAAAAATAACAATCGCAATTTACTGTAACTTAGTAATTAGGAGTTAACGAGCATAAAAAGTGTTTGTTTGTGACCAAATTGGCGGTATTATAATTTTCATATGAATTGGAATTTATGTTGACCTAGTTCAATGGCTAGCGATTTCTTTGTGGTTCCGGAAATCAAATGAAAAATAGGCAAAACATGATTTTTATAAAAAAAATGTTTGTTTACAAAATAGCAATAAATAATAGCATAATATAACAAATTTTTGGAAGAAGTTACGTACACTTCATTCGGATACCCCCGAAGGATTTTCAGGAGTCCCAATATCAAATATTTGATGATAGTACGTTTGGGACGAAGGGAGGAACATCATCTCTCAAAGTAAATATAATGTGAAAAGAGTTGCTGGTTGAAATATTGAAGGAAACAGGAAAATATGACGAAATAATTCCAACTATTATGAACTCTACGATTTTACGACTAAGTACGTGTATATTTTGCCGACTAATGAATTTTGAATTTAAAAATTTAAAAATCCAAACTCCATGCTTTTCGATATTTTCGGAGATGTGGTATCCAATAAGAAACTAATTTTTTCACACCTAATTCTTCAGGTAATTTTTTTGATTTCACGAGAAATTGTCGACTGACGTGGTGCTTCATTCTCGAAAACAAAAACCAACTTGGCAAGGCAATCTTGTTGAAACAACGGTCCTTAAAAATTGTTGAAAATTATTGCGCGGACATTTTCTCGGCTTAATTCCATTTTTCGATTGACTCGTCAACTTTCAAAATTCAGCTTAGGTACAGCTTTAAACGAAGTGGTCTGAAACTTTGGCGTCAAGTTAACTAAACATGACAGTTAATTTTGATATTTGTTGGAAAGCGCCAACTATGCTGTTATACGCAACACTTAAAGACAACCCTCGTATATTTTGAAGCAGCTAACAAAAATAATAACAGGAAGTTGACCCCGTAGTGCCTAATTTATCTCTCGGTCTTCGGTAATTTGCATCAATTTAATTTATGATTGCTAAGTCAGTGAAGTAGGTACTTAGATATTTTGTCCACTACTAGTATACACTGTGTTCATTTGAAAAGGACCCACCCTTAATATTTCCAAAATGGGACATATTAGAAAGAAATGCCGAAACACGTCAACTTTTAACTTCGTCAGATTCACCCCCTCCCTACTGGAGATACCCCTTACATTTTTTCAAATGGCATTAGGTATCAAGTCATATCTCATTTAAAAGGTCTGGTAAATCTCTATTCAATCATTTTGTTTTGCCTTTGATACCAGCCTTCCATTGTTATTTAATCGTTGTTAAAAATTGGCTCTTTTTCAACTTTTCGTATGCCCCCGTATTGTGTTATGATAAAAGATTCTTTAAAGAATAATAAATTTACAAATAGTAAAAAGACAACCGTTAACAAGGAAAAACTGCTATTAAATCATGCGTTCAAAGTGACCACCGTTAACATTCAGGCAATAAATGTTGACAAAGAGCCAATTTTAAACAACGATTAAATAACAATGGAAGGCTCGTATCAAAGGCAAAACAAAATGATTGAATAGTGATTTACCAGACCTTTTAAATGAGGTGTGACTTGATACCTAATACCATTTGAAAAAATGTAAGGGGTGTCTCCAGTAGGGAGGGGGTGAATCTGACGTTTATGACATTAGCGCTAAAAAGTGTCCCCCTCAAATTAAAAGTTGACGTGTTTCGGCATTTCCTTCTAATATGTCCCATTTTTGAAATAATAAGGGTGGGTCCTATTCAAATGAACACAGTGTATATGTTACCAGAAAAATCCGTTATGCAGTCATACCAAGGTTTGCCTAGGAAAACTGATGGTATATTCACTTCCCCTTTTTGAAAATTTTGAAAAACTTCATGTGGAATACAAATTATTTGATATTTTTTCGAAAAGGGGAAAGGAATATACCACTAGTTTTCCGGCTATGCGGACTTTGCCTAGGCAAACCTAGGTATGCCTGCATAACGGCCTTTGCCGGGTTATTATTATTGACCCCAATTTAGATATGATTATTGAATAAACAAACAAAAATTTACAGATAATTTTTGATAATAATAATACTGATTATTATTTTTTTCATATTCTAAAACGTATCCCTATATTTTCTTCCACTTTTCGCAGAGGAATATGCTTCATAAAATCTAATCTAATACATATAGGCACTAAATAAATTTTATAAAACCTACGAGAGTCCCAATCAGGTATTAAAATAATTTGGAATCCTTCTCAATGGAAGTTAGCAAATAGTCCTGTATCCAGATATTTTCGTTTATTTCCAAGATATTTTTCAGTATATAATATACTCTGTGATAATTGTGACAGTTGCGGATAATTATAATTAACGTTTACCTTCTTATATTTTATTTGTTTCTAATAAATTCACTATGTTTAAAGCACAATTTTAAACCACTTGAAGTACGACTAGACACAACGCAATACAGTGATGATGCTGGTCGATTGCGATTACTTTTATAATGATATCAATCTAAGATCAAAACATGCAATTTAAAAATGGCGGCGATAAAAATTTCCTGTTGTTGTTTTTTAAAACGACATTAAAGCAGGAAATTCGGAGTTCCCTATAGTGAACCATGGTATAAATGAAAAAAAAATTCACATAACTGCAGTTTGAATTATCACAAAATATAAATAGTATTTTGCTGATTAAAGTTATTTGACCCAGAAACAATGGAATATTGGAAGAGCTATTTAAATATAACACTACAGGATGAAAATATTTGTTTTTTTTACTAGAAAACGCCGAATTGGAATGCCCTTTTGGTTCCGGTGCTACTTTGTTGCTTGTAAAATAATTATGAATAATTTTGTTGTTATCTTCGAGTACACTTGATATTTCATAACTTGAATTTTCCCTTTGACTTTTCTCAAGGTGAGTTCCCATAATATATGCAAAGATTTGTCATTGAAAAATTTGTACTGTCACTGATTATATTAATTGTTGGTTGTTATTTAAAAATATGTCATTGATCTTTTTTTATGAGTACCTAGCTGATTAATGATATTTTCGGGGGTAATATAACTAGTGTTACGATTATTATCTAACGAGTAGTATCTTCGATAATTAATCATAGCACGACTTATATTTGGGGAGAGAATATAATGAATGCCTTGTCGGTGAATTATTCGCAGCAATATTTTGAATGTCAAAATTGACAGAACTCATTTTTTTCATTAGTGCGCCATAATAATAAACAATAACGTTGTAGCATGCGGTGATAGAACTATCAGTTTAATAGCCTCTATTTCAGACAATTAAAATCGTAGAAAAAGGGTCAGATGTCACATGAATTGTATTCTCATAAACATACCTTTTTTTTCTATTTAAATAATTCAAATTTCAGCTCAAACGAAAATGCCAATAAAAATGTACGATTTTTTGACTTAGCGCGTGTACTTTCGACTAAGTACATAACCTAACTTTCAAATTTTCAAAATCGGAACTAAGTTTCCTCCGACACTTTTATTAAGAACATTCAATAAATAATTCGACCCCGTAGACTACGAAAATGCTCATAAAAAATTTCCATAGTAAAACAATTTTTTTCCAAAATTTGTGTACCATTTTTTTTCCGATACCCTCGTATACAAAATATCGTAGATACGATATCGCTTATTTTTTTTGTATATTTGTTTATTATTTTAGAGTGTGTATCTAAAATTTCAGCTCAAAATTCCCATTATTATGGGTTCTAGGATCTCTTTACTTAGCGCGTTTACTTTCTACTATTACATAACCTCACTTTCGAATTTTCAAAATAGGAACCAAATTACTCCGGCACTTTTATATATGGAAATGCACTAATTCGACCCCGTAGATTTCGAAATTTATAAAGTCTTTTATTTTTATTTTTCTACCCTTCACTTTCAGATACCTTCGTATACAAAATATGGTAGATACGATGTCCCTGATTTTTTTCTACATTCGTTAATTATTTGAGAGTGTGTATCTAAAATATCAGCTCAAAATTCTTAATATTATGGGTTCTAGGATTTTTTGACTTAACGCGTGTACTTTCGTCTATAACATAGTTTTTCCGACGCTTTTATAATATAGAAATCCACTAATTCGACCAGGTGAAGGAATTTTTTCGATTGGTTCTTAGGAGACACTAAAATATGCAACACAATTTAAAAAAAAGTTTTTATTGTTTTATAGTTAATATATGTTTAATATAGTGGATATTGAAGTGTTTAATTTATCATTGACATAATACACAAAGTAAGAGTTGAAAAACTATTTAATAACGTGAAATGAAGTACGCCATAAAGCTTTTCATCGGTTTAAAGTAGGTGCACACGTGGTAACAAATAATTTGTTTCTAAAATTATTTTTGTACTCGTTTCAAATCAAACCAAAAACCTTCTTCGACAAACAAATTAAAAGATTTCGGAGAAAATTTGAGAGGAATTAGTGTTTTGGCGTTGGGAACAAGTTCAAAGTGGTTAAGAAGATAGAAGTATACTATTTTTGTTTCCATAAGTGCATATCTGGTTCCAATACAAAGTCTTCTTCCAATACCGAAAGCATTATAAACATATGGGTTTATGTTCTGCTTGTTTTTGTCATTGAATCTTTCCGGGTCAAATTTATCTGGATCAGCATAATATTTGGAGTCACGCTGCATTGCCATACTTGGGAACCAAACGAGGGTACCCTTTTCTATAGTGACTGGTTTTTCGCCAGGATTTACTGGTGGAATGGTGTAATCTTTTGTACAAATTCTGTTAAGTGCTATGACGCTGGGCCATTTCCTGAGGATTTCTGTAACAATAAAACGAATCGATAACAATAACGACAGAAATTACGAGAGCTGCACTTTTTAAAACAATATGAATAAACAATATAAAATGAGCAAATTTTATAATATATTATATATGTATTTCTGACTAATCTCGTAATCCCATAATCGGACGACGACAGAATGCCATTTAACGAATATCTTACACGAATTTCATATTTACCAGCGTACTGTGACGAATTTCGCATCTCGCGAATAATTTGCAATTTTAAAATATAGCTGGCCAAATTTAGCTTGAACCCTGATTCAACCACACCTACTGATGCGCACTAGTCATCCATTACGTTTACTACCAATATTCGCGCAGGTAGCTAAGATCACCAGGGCTCATGTTATATTTAGCTGGCTGTATTTATTTGTTTCACCAAGGAAGGGTAATAATAATGGAATTTTTTTTTGCTATTATTCAATATCATGGAAAACTTATGGTTCACTTCGGTCTCTCAATTGGACCAGTACCTTATTCTATTTATATTACATAATATGATACAATGTAAAATGATTACCACCGTGGCATTATCCGCTTACTTTATAATGTCACACTATTTCCCAATTAAAACTTCAATGAATAAATGAAATTTCATTTGTTGCATCGTAGAGGAAGGTGTCCTATAATGACATACTTTTTATAAAACAAATCATAATTTTTTGGTATTGCTTTATTTTGAAAATATTTTCACAAAAGGCCAAATCCTAAAGAAAAACGTAATATAATGAAAAATAAATGGAACAGAGACCTAAAATGTTATTAGTTGAACTATGTAATTTTAGACACTGAGGGTGTCCAAAATGACATAGTATCAAAATATTAGTAAAAATTAATTGCACAAGTCACAAATGAATGTCTTTGATTTTGGAGTTAAATATGTACACTCCAAATGAGCCCACAACACAGCATACACTGGATCCAAGTTTCCTTAGATTTTGATGCCCTAAATAACCCATTGCAATAAATGCAAGACGCATCATCTTCATCATCAGTCTCTTGAATGGGTTCACTTTCTTCATCTGTCTCATCTTCAATTATTGCCTTGGGAGTCTTTTTTGTAGTTTGATCACGCAAATTCATATGTAATTTAGATCAATGTGCTTCTGACATGTTTTGTTCCTTAGAGTTGTCACAGGAAATCTTCTTTTTCATTTTCCGTGCGTCAATTTTTGATTTTTTCTTTGCTTTCTCTTCGTTTTTATATTTCAATTCCTCAAGATTCTGAGAACATGCTAAGACTGCGTACTTTTTTGTAACATTCCTTTTTCTTGATTGGTATGTTGCTTTTGGAGGTGGGGATATTTCTAAAAATTGCACCTTTGCGACTACTGTCTTGTCTTCTTCATTACTATTAATTGGAAGTTCAGAAACGACATCTGGTTGATTTTCTTTTTCTCTTTTATTGTAATCGTGAAACTGCTCCCCCAACGGATATGGTGTTTCAGCCTGAGTATCTTCTAGTACTATATAAGTTGTGTCCGCTGGTACAAAAAGGTAATCGGGAAAAATGTTGGAATTAAATGGATTGATTCCTGTTTTAGCAAATCCGCTAAATGCATTTTGGATTGTGGCTGCTTTACCATACGCTTCAGAAAAGAGTTCACTCACTTGGTAAGCTGTAATAACACAATCTGGATGATTTTTCATCCATGTGGTACAAGCCTGATTGTAATACGTCTTTAGGAGTCCAAAAAAACTCACATCAAGCGGCTGCATACGGTGGGTGCAGTGAGCTGGGAAGCACATGAGAATTATGTTATTCCCTCTACAAAACGACACAGCTACTAAGGAGATATGACTTACATGACCATCAAGCAGAAAGAGTACTTCATTCTCCAGAGAGTGATTATTAGGATGTTTGCAAAAATGTTTCAGCCATTGAACGAAGAGCTCTGAGTTCATCCAACCAGACTCTTGGAACAAACCTAAACTTCCAGGAGGTGCTTTATGTTTTAGGACCTGGGGAGGACAGGAACTAAAGTGATGCCACCAAAGAAGAAAAACGACAGCCGCTCTAGCAGCCAAGCTAGCAGCAAACCAACAAGCAGAGAGGACACAAGTTCATCGGAAAGCGAAGATGACAGGGAAACATTCAACAAAATGGATTTGGCGGAACTGAAGATAATGGCAGAAAAAACTCTCCATAAGCATGCACTCTCGAAAGCAGAAGACGAAACGAAAAAGCAATAGAGGAAGCAAACGAGCTGAAAAAAACCATCAAGAGAATGGAAGAAGAGATGACTGGACTAAGAATTGCCATGCAAAACATGGCAAAGACTATGGAAGACATGCAGGAGGAATAAAGATGCCGAAGCCGCTTAGAAAGCGCCAGAAGAAAAGCGCAGAGGACAGAATCCCCCAGAAAAGAAGAAAACGAGAACGAGGAGATGGACTTCACGGAAGTGGTGTCCAACAGAAAAATCTAACAGTAACAGAGGAAAGAAGCAGCCGCAAAAAGGAAAACGGACGACGAAATAATGGACGAAGCCATCCAAGAGAATAAGAAGACACGAAGACCACCGCCAGTCATCCTACGGAGCACCCACCATTGGGGTTCCGTAAGGAAAGACATCTACCGTCTAGGGATAAAGACGAGGTTTATCACGATCAGATAAACCTGACAAGGTACCTGAGCAACGAAAGGAAGGAAGTGGAGTGGTATACCTACACTCCACAAGAAGAACAAAAAGGGAGAATAGTCGTCAAGGGACTAACGAACAGCGAGGACATCGAAGAACTAAGAGAAGAAATAGAAAAGGAAGGAATCCGGATCGGCAAAGTAAGCCAAATCTGCTCCAGATTTGGCGAAAGAAGACCCCTACCCATCTACATGGTGGAAGTAGATGTAGAAGACAAGGAAAAAATAAGAAAAATCCAGCACATCCAACAAGTGAGGATAAGATGGGAAGAACAGAAGAGAGGACCGACGCAGTGCTACAACTGCCAAGGATACCACCACGGGCAGACAACATGCAGAGTGAATACCAAGTGCGTGAAATGCGGAAGACCACACCGCTCCAACGAGTGCAGAAGACCGAGCCACCTGCGCAAACTGCCAGGGAGAACACCCGGTGAATTACAAGGGATGCCCAAAGGCCCCTAACAACAGGACGACGAGAAAACCACCCATAAAGGAAACGAAGCCAGGAGTCAGCTACGCCCAAGCGACAGCCAAGAAGACGACGTCAGCCCCGAAGAAACAAGAGATTCTCGACCAGGTGACATCTATAGAGAATCTCTAGAAGACCCGCCTACGAGAAGGCCCGACACATCCATAGAAAGATGAGTCGGGATTTCAACTAGGTCAAGAAAAACAAGAGGATCCACTCTATAAGGTTGTCTTTAGTCGTAATAAGTCGGCTAAGGATTCGCCCCTTATAGAGGCAGCGAAAAAGCACACACAACGGAAGACAACGAAAGAAGAGACGACCGCCGACGATAAAACCACTGCGGTTACACGACCGAAAAGAAGACAGCTCGACCCCAGCCAACAGCCATTTCGGCTAGGGACGAGCTGTACGCGAAAAACACGAACGACGACGATGAGGACCCATCGGATGAGATGGGGGGTGGATGGAAGGTTCTCCCCGGGATGCATCGCTCTTTGAGGGGTGCATCCTGGGAGGGACGGGCTCACATACTATACTATATCTATATAGAGCAAGTGTGTCATTTTAGAAGCTGTCATTTTAGGACACTTTCCCCTATTTAAATTCCTTTTGATAGACTCGTGGTTTTTACTTGAGTAGCAGCTTAAAAACAGGCTCATGTTTAAATTTTCCACTTATTACGTTTGTGTTGATCATTATCGATAGTGCGGCAGGTATTAGTACAAATACCTAATTGACATCCTATACAATTTATAAAGAACTTTTGCCTAGAAATCTCATTTTCAACATTTTATAAAAAAGTTACTGCGAATGGCTATAAAAACTAATATAACTTTCTGTTCTTATTATGGAGTTACTCAAAATTTTGTTTTGCAAATAATTATCTACAAGTGACGATAATTTTAGATATTCAACTGGAAAGTAAGTCAAGTGTATATTATAACCTTTTAGCAGATTACTGATAAAAATTGATTATCACGGATATCAACGGATATCGATTTCCTTTTAAGATTATTTGAGAAATTGGAACTATATATAGTTTTTAACATTATATTAGACAAAAGAAATTCCCTAATATATTTTACCTGATACAACCATATCCATGTATTTCATATTCAGAAGTGCTTCGTACGTCAAATCTCCATCACATTCTTCGAGAGTTGCTTGGATCTCTTTTCTTAGTTTATTTTGAATATCTGGATTTAGAGCTAATTCATATGCCATAAAACACATCAAATCGGAAACTGAGTCGTAACCGGAAAAAAAGAAGAACAATGCTTGCGCTGCTATATCATGGTTGGTCATTTGTTGAGTTACTTTTTTACCCAATTTACCTGAAAAAGAAAATTTTTTTAGTCAATATACATGGCAAGACCCGAAATGAACCAGAAGAGTTGTCAGATGTAGCAATTTCTGTTACTCAATAGTATATTACAAATAATGTTTTACCATAGAATCGGAGCATACAACTCCATTTTTTATCATGCTGTATGCATAATAAGCTTTAAAATAACGGAAAACTCTTAATTGGACACCATACCTAGCCTACGCACATGTCCAGTTCACTCCCAACCCATCTTTTCTGCTTAGACGTCAGCATGACGTACCTCTGTTAAAATCTAGATTTGGAATCTGAGCCAGAAACCGATACAATAGTTTTATTGTACTTATGGAAGAAAAGTTTAAGAAATGATCATTCCTTCCCGCACAAAAGGTCAATTAAACGTTCATCAGTTATATTTTTTTAATGCACACGCTGGCCAAGACCCACAAAATCTGTGCTCTAGGCCCAATGTGCGTCATTCTCCTTCAAATAATCTTTTACACATAGTTAGCCACTAGTGTGCTCAATTTATTACGTGCCTTATACGTAAAGGTGTCGGGGCTAAAATTATTTTGCATATATGACATTTTTCCATGTTTTTCCTCTTGTTAAGGTTTTAGCCTCGTCCCAGAATTTGTCTGTCTCTTGTTATGTAATCCACTATTTTGTTCCATCTTTGTATGTGACCCCACCAACTGAGGTCGTTGCTCAAATATCTCTTCTCAAATATTTCATTTCAGTTGTGTAGATTTTGCTATATAATGGAGATACAACAAACCAATTAGAGGTAGGGTGCCTAGTTCCAGTCAAAAACATAAAAAGAACATAATTTTTATCACAAATCATCAACCAATTTATGGTTGAACAAACAATAAGAGTGTTTTAAAATTATATCGTAAGGTTCTATAGAAAAAAAGGGTTACCTAAATCATATTCATGGGTATTGGCAGCAAATCCAGAATCTATTACAGTTTCCTCTTTAATATCAGCACCTTTTCTAGCTTCCATCAATATGTGAACCATATCAGGACGGACAATACCTTTTTCTTCTCTAACTTTTATTGTCTCATCAATAAGATCAGTGAAAAATTTTGCTATGTGTTGTTCGAAAAAACGTATCTTGAAAAACTAAAATAAAGTTATATTTTTAAACATCAGCTTATGAGTATTAATCTATTTCTAAACATTTTCATTTATCGTGTGCGTACGATAAAATATTTTAAAAAAGCTCATTTATTTGTAATTTCACTTCTGCCTGTAGTCCCATGACTGCCCATTTCTTTTTTTTTTCAATTAAGTATTTATAACTTACCTCGAGAACTTTTGGTATAAGAAAATATCCCAAAAATTTCATTCTTTTCCAAAATCCACTTACATTGGACACTTCTTTTCCCATAAGATAAAATTCATTTTCAGGATCAGCCAAAGAATCGGTTTTGATACCAAAAGCTGTCGTAGCGGTAACGTCGTTCGTAAAACGAGTTATAATTTCCTTCATTTCGACTTCTATTGAATCTTCACCTTTCTGGTTAAAATATTTACCGAAATTTTCAGCACATTCCTTCATTAGTACGAACAATGCTCTCATTTTGCTACTTGTAAAACAAGCACTAATTACTGGTCTGAGCTCGCTCCATTTTTGTCCTAAAAATAAGTCTTTCTGTATAAATAAATACATTTGGTGCATAATTATCAATAAATAACAAATTCCACTTCAGAAATATAACATATATTACTCTACCCTCTTATAATAAATTTAAATCTATTTAAAAGACAATCTACTGGAACTGAAAGATAGAGCCAGAGAAGGAATAAGTTGTATCGTACATCACAAGAATATAAAATATATTAGACAATGAAAGAATATTAAAAATTGAAATAGAAATGGAAGAAAGAGTAAACACAACATTATTAGTAGTCTATGCGCCAAATGAAGACGAGTCGGCAAAAAATAAAGATGAATTCTGGGATAAGATGGCTGAGGAAATAGATGATACTGAGGGGAGAATAATAATAATAGGAGATCTAAATAGTGGAGTAGGGAAGAAGTACGATGAATCCGAAGAAACAATAGGGATGAATGGAGAAGTCACTAGAAATAACAACGGAAAAAGGTTAATAGAATTCTGTATAACAAACAATCTAATAATCACAAACACCTTTTTTGAACATAAAGATATCCACAAATACACCAGAGAGGTAAAGAGTAGAGGAGAAGAATCCATAATAGACTATGTAATAATAAATAAAAAATTCCGAAAGGAGATGAAAGGTACAAGAATAAAAAGAGGAGCAGAAATTTATTCTGACCATTATTTGATAGTCTCAAAATTAGTAATAAATTCAGAAAATGAAATAGAAAATAAAAAATATAGTACGATACATAAAATTAGATCATATAAACTAAACGAAAATAAGACTGCAAAATTATATAAAGAGGCAGTTGAAACCGAGATGGATACTATTTTTAAAGACGTAAACAACAATAATATTGATGACCTATGGGAAGCATTTGAGGATACAATAATTAATGCTGCAAAAGAAACATGCGGAACAGTAAGAGTAACAAAAAATAAAAAACAAACAACGTGGTGGAGCCAAGAAATTAAAAATGAGGTAAAAATTAAAAAACAAAAATGGAAAAACTATATAGGAAATAAAACTACAGCAAATTATGAAGAATATAAAAAACATAGAACAAAAGTGAAAGATATGGTAAAACAAGCAAAAGAAAAATTCGGAGAAAAATTGGAGGAAGACAGTTTAGGAAATCAAAAATTGTTTTATAGAGTTCTCAAAAACACTCAGAAAAGGAAAACAATATAGCGTTGAACATATAAAAACAAAAGATGGAATAATAATAGCCGAAGAAGAAAATATTATGAAAAGATGGAAAGAATATTTTGAGGAGATTCTGAACCCAGAAATAGCGACCCAACAGCCGGAGGAAATACATGATGAAGACATTCAATATGAAATGAATGAAATTGAAAAAATCACTAACCTAGAAGTTGAAGCAGCAGTAAACTTACTAAAACGAGGAAAAGCTGCAGGACACGATGGAATTATATCGGAAATGCTAAAAAACCTAGGAAGAAGAGGAATAGAAAAATTAACTCTTTTACTGAATAAAATCTATACCGAAAGAAGAATACCGAATAAATGGGAATTGAGAATATTATTACCTCTATATAAGAAAGGAGATAATAGAGACTGTTCAAACTATAGAGGCATTACGATATTAAGTACAGTTTATGAAAGGATTCTTGAAAGAAGACTAAATAACACAATAGAACATCAACTAGAAGAATCGCAGAGTGCTTTTCGTAAGGGCAGAGGTGTTCATGATTACATCTTTACAGTGAGACAGTTAATTGAAAAAAATGGTAGAAACAATATATATGTTGCTTTTTTGGATATAGAGAAAGCGTTTGACAGTGTCCTCAGACTGCAAATATGGGCTAGTTTAAAGAAGAGAGGAGTAAACCAGAGTTTAATCGAGGGTATAAAAAGTATATACAAAAATACGAGGAATTATGTAAGAACCGGAAAC
This sequence comes from Lochmaea crataegi, assembly GCA_947563755.1. Classification (NCBI taxonomy): domain Eukaryota; kingdom Metazoa; phylum Arthropoda; class Insecta; order Coleoptera; family Chrysomelidae; genus Lochmaea; species Lochmaea crataegi. The sequence goes on from OX387424.1 coordinate 63,199,959, forward strand.
CTACAATCTGAAGAGTTTACTACACAAGAGGGTTTAAGGCAGGGGGGAGTCTTAAGTCCTACACTCTTCAATGTGATAATGGACGATATAATAAAAGAGGTAAAAGATCAAGTAAAGAAATTCACGGTGGGTTATAGAAATATGGAACTTTTACAGATATCTGAATGCGCCTTTGCTGACGATTTAGTGGTATATGCTAAAAACGAAAAGGATCTTCAAAAAAATCTAAACGTATGGAAAAGAGCTCTTCAAAGTAGAAATCTAAAAATAAATATAGAGAAAACAAAAGTAATAGTAATAGGGCAAGAAAACAAGAATCTCGAAATACAGCTACACGAAGAACAAGTACAGCAAGTGGATACATTTAAATATTTGGGAGTGAAAATACATAAAGAAGGGAAAAATAACGCTGAGATTAATGGACGCATTGAAAGTGCCCTCAAGCTATATTATGCATTAAGTAATACTTTTATTCGCAAGAAAGAAGTGTCAAAGAGAACAAAAATGACAGTCTATAAAACCGTTTTTAAACCTATTTTAACTTAGGGAGCGAAAGCTGGGTTCTTACGAGAGAGACAAAAAGAAAATTACAAGCGGTTGAGATGAAGTATCTGAGAGCAGTACTGGGAATTACAAGAAAGGACAAAATTCGAAATGATTTTATAAGAGAACAGGTAGAAGTAGAACCCCTAGGAAGAAGCATAGAAAGGTGGTTTGGCCACTTAGTACGCATGAAAAATAAACAACAAGCAAAAGTGATATGGCAAACAAAAACATGTGGAAGGCGACCAAGGAGCAGACCACGAAAAACCTGGGATAATGCAGTAGCGGAAATCCTGAAAGAACGTGGACTAAATTGGCAGCAGGCGAAGTTAAAAGCTGAAAATAAACGGGAATGGGCTAATTTTGTACATAATTAAAAACACCTTAACACCTTAGGGTACATTAAGGTTCTGATTATATATATATAAAAGACAATCTAACAATGAAGAGTGGCGAGTATCTATCTGTTCATTTAAAAGAGTATATTCAACAGAGATCTGATATTGAACTGATAAAGAAGAGTTAAAAAGGATTGCAAAGAAGCACGAGGACCGGCTTCACCTTGATGACAACACAGAAGCTCTTCATCTGTTGGATTACCAACATCTTGTCTGAAGCCTGAAGATAACCAAAACACATTAGCTTGAGTAGTGTTTTGTTGAAACGCAGGGCATAGTGTGCGAATGAATAGTGAACAATTAACTGTTTTACGGCCCAGAGAAACTAAGGAATGGTTTTATGTAGGATAAATAACTTCACATACTGCATTACACGCATATTTAAATTTGGCGTGCATCTTAAGAAAAATATTAATATTCATATAAAAATTTCAAATGTATTCTTAACATTTTATGAATACTTACCTTTGAGAGCAAACAAACTGGTTCCCCAAAGAGGATCAGCTTTTTCCGATATAAAACTTGAGTGGTCCATGAAATGTTCAAAATCTTTAATGGAGAATTGTTTGATTAATTCCACATCTTTGATTAGGATTGTAGGCTGTGTAAATTGATAAAGTCCATGATACCTGGAAGCAAAGTTTTACGTTAAATCTATCAATGGGAGTAGCTTAATTTTATTCTCCAAACAAGTATGTAGAAAGTTATTTCCATTTTTCTACTTTTCCTTGCTGCAATTTTTTTAGTAGACGTCGCTACTGAGTAACTGCTACCCAAATTAATTTGCTATTCGCACATCAGCCAGTCGTCCAGACAAAGACGACAAGTCGGATCGTCCGATAGTCCAAGTCTTAGCGTAGGATGATTCAGATGACAGTGGCCTGTTAAAAGGCTTAATAGACAACGTAGGTCATGCCTGCTATAGTCTAACATTTGTTAGAGACATTCTTCGAAGTATGTATAAAAGCATTTGAATGAACCAATCTTGGATTATTATTCCAGAAGTCTAAAGCTCTTCTCGTTGTCCAGGTATTTAGTGTTTGTTTGGCAAAGCTTATCGAGATGCCAATTGAAGGTTCTGGTCCGATAAAAACGCGTGAGGCACCCTCCCTTGCAAGAGAGTCCGCCTTCTCATTGCCATCCATGCCAGAATGGCCAGGGATCCAGACCAGCGATACTCTATTGAGTTCTCCTATTGAGGAGAGTCTTTTTTGGCAGTCTAAAACCAGTTTCGTTGTTACACGGTAAGAGCTAAGTGCTTTCAAAGCCGATTGGCTGTCCGTGAAATTTTTTATTGATTTATGTGTGAGATTGGTTTGCTCCAATCTCTCCACACATGAAACAATGTCGTAAATTTCCGCCTGAAATACGGTTGCATAGGATCCTAGAGAGGTTGAAATTTCTGTCCTAGGTCTGCGCTCGTATACACTTGCACCAGAGCCTGAGGGTGTTTTTGATCCATCTGTGTACCAACCTGTGTGTGCCTGCTCTTAATAAATCATCCTTACGGATGACCCATTTGTCTCTATTTGGAATTAGGACGGTATAAGGCAGGTCGTAGTTTACTGTTGGAGGTCATTCCTAGAATACTGTGGCTTTCAGTGTCCACTAGCATTCTGCTTTGCTCTGTATAAGCCTGTTTTGGGCATTTGGAAATATGCGCAATTCTATATGTTGTCCATCTAGCCTCCCTTTCCAGAAATATATGGAGAGAAGGTAGGTCTAGAAGGATTTCCATGGCTGCTGACGGTGTGGTACTGATGGCACCAGTAACAACTTGTAGATCAGATATCCAATTATTTCTTAATAGAATATTATTATTATTATTATTATAAAAGCGACTGCTGAAATGAAATTCGTTGACGAATATTGAAAAGATGCGATTGGAAGGAAACAAGAAGATTTGGCTTTTATGAGTCGTAGCTTTTATTTAACATTATGGAGGGAGGGTTGTTCAAACGTATGTAACCAAGTAAATATCTCTAAAACGAAAAGGATGATACAAATGAAGCTATAGTAGTGAAATTATCAAATAATTCGTTATCTTACCTTGCTTTTGGGTCCGCTTTGTAAGCTTTTTCAATGATCTCTGAATATGTTTCTTTTTTATTTAAAATACCGAAAATGTCTCCAAAAAGAGGTATCGGTTCTAATTGGTTAACTCCTCGATCTTTCCAGTAACTCATCGGTTTTACAGCATAATAATAGAAGCAAAAGCCTAGAACGGCTGCAGCTACCAATAATTGAATCATCTTATTCGGATTTTCACCTCTAACAACAAATTATAAGTAGGTAAATTTTGTACAAATATAAATATATAGAGTCTCAACAAAAATGCAACTATACTTATTTTATTTAATTATTTCACATAACTACAGTTAAAAATGCTTATAACGACATAAACAAATAAAATTAATACTTAATTTTTGCATTTAAATTATCCGAACAAGCATTATTGCAACATTTATATGTCATATATTCAAAATGTTATACAGGATTGTCCAAAGCAGAAAGATCCAAAATTAATAAAATGTATGATAATTAATATTTCTTCATTACTGGGTTTATATTTTTCAGTGTCCACTTTTCTGTTTAAGACAATTTGAAAATTTCCTCTCCTTTTTCCCACCTTTTTCTGTTTACGAATTTAATCATAGTGATGTTCTGTACATATTCATTTCTTTTCCCGTCTAATAGGCTATTTTTATAGTAATCGGAATGGGAAATGGTTAGCAGTTGTAAGACAGGAAAGAGATGAATGCTGTTTGTAGTAGATTATTCAATACCTACCTCAGATAATACTAGACGCAGCTTCCCAATAGACCATTCCAGAATGACGTCACTGACAGGTCGGAAATATTATGCTGGAGGGCACACATTCTGTTTAGTTTTCATTGTTTACTGGTAAACAACGGATAATATTTAGACTTTAATTAGTAACCAGTTCTAAAAGTTTCTAAAACGCTATCGATTTGTAGTGGTGTTAAGTGCAGAATGTGAGAAGAAAGAGATAAGGTATCTTTTTTTCGATTTTCGATGTTTCAACGAATCGATGTGACTATTTAAATGCTCTATCTGAATCACGTCGTGATCCTTGGATCAGTGCTTTAAAACGAGGGCCCCTCAGTGAATCACAACATACAAATGTATTGCTTACAACAATGAAATTCTTTGGTCGAAAGGATCGATATTATTGTCTGCAATACGAATTTTTTCATTGTACTGAAACTTGATATCACCACTAAGGGATAAATAATACGTACTTCGAGATATATTTGCTGTAATTTTATCAAAATAACACCAGAAAACGAAATGTTTAAACTAAGCAACTAATCGATTTGGTTGCCATCCAGCACAATATGGCCGACCTGTCAAAGTCACCTGTTCTGGAATGGTCTATATTCAACGTGATACATGAGTAACTGTACGGCTATAGTATTTTGACTAAAAGGTATTTAAAACATATGGTTTAAAACCGTTTTGTATTAACGAATTTGTACAGTTTTAGCATGATGAGTGATACCAAATAATACACCTGGTGTATTCTTTGGTGATACTGAATTAGAATAAATCGACGACTTGTTCAGCTCTTGTAAGCTCTGGTCGGTTTGCAAAGGTTGAAACTTTTTTCCCTATTTTGGTGTCATAAAACGAAAATTAAAGAAAATAGACAGGGTCTACACTACAAAGGAATATGTTGAGATGATAGTAAGCTCATCAGTTAAACATAATTTTACGGTTCATCATATTTTAAATAATGATTCACAAATCAAAGACTTTCGCAACTGGTGGAGTAAATACTTTAAAAAGGTCGTTATTTCTGTAGAAACATCAGCCAGATCAGTGCCCGGAAGTGCAAAAAAACGCTTCAATATTTCAAAATTTGATTACTGTTTAAAGAAGAAAATGGCAAAGGTGTTTTTGTTGCGAAGGATTATATTGGTGGATTTATAGAACATTCCTTTCCATTACTACCACCAGGTGTGGTGACTATTGATTTTCCAAAAGAACCTGCTATACCCAACGGAAAAAATCCTATTTCTGACAAAAAAATGGAGCATATAAAGAAAGGCTTATACGTTTGTGGACCAAAATGAAGAAGTCTATAGCTTTTGGAGGGAAATTTTGGAATGGCCGACAGTTGCAAAGGATTCTTAATTATCGTTTTTCATATTTAAGTTACATACAGTTATAATTTTAGTTTATTTTTTAATAATTTTTTTGAAAAGTATGTAGTAACATTTTGTTTAATGCAGAAACCACTTAAGTCCATGTGACATTTGACCTCTTTACCTTCCCTGACATAATTATTTTACATATTTTATTAATTTTTTGAAAGTACGGTGCTAAAGTAACAAATGGGTTGTTTTAAAGTTCATATAAAAATAATATTAGGGAAGTTAGATTGTTTTGTTTAATTATCTCAAAACAGGTAATTTGCGACTTAGGTTGTTTCTGAAATTAGTGATTCATTTAGTAGTTGTTATTTTATCTAATTTTATTGCTTAAAAAAAAGTAGGATATTAAAAATGAACCAATTTACGACAACCGACCATTAGACGTTTCTCAAAAATTACATAAAATAGGTTTATAAAATTTGGTATTAGGTGCTTTTTTGACATAACCAGTCTTTAATATTATTATTTTGACAGCACTTCCGGTTATAGCGAAAGTTAATGTAATTTTTAATGGAACACCGTGTATATTTCCACATTTTTGGATTTTGCACATAAGTCCAGGCCATTTTTCTCTGATGTCTCTAAAATTAACTGCGACATCCAGAAATGTAAAAGTATACAGGGTCTTTCATTTGAAAAACTTGAGTTTAACGATATTTTTGAAGAATTGTACTACATCTGACCAACAAATTAGCTAACAAATGTTTTTTAATTATATATTTAAATGTGTATAATACACTCATGAATGTATGGTTATTTTTTTAAATATAAGAAAATAAACATCTTGAAAACAATGAAATATTTAGAGAAATATGGCCTAAAATTAAGCTCCACTTTTAATTTAAAGTCAAATTTGATTTTTTTTTTAATTAAAAAGTGAGTGATGGCATGAGGAAATTAATTAATACGCTCTTTTTTGTTATCTATTTGTATACTTTAATAAATCTTAGTTGGAATTTCCAAAAATCAGATACAGGGTGGAATATTTTATATGAATAAAACGAACTAACTTTGAAGACCAGTACTGATTTTCCAAAGTTTTAAAGAATCAGTTTACGAGAGGGTAGTAGTGTAACATTTCACCAAAATATAAGCCAAATCAAACTTACCTTCCCCTTCCAAAAAGTTATGATCAAAAGATATTCTAGTCTAAATTCACATTTCACCCTGTATATTGGTAAACAATAGTAACAGGCACTTTTTGTCATTTGATATTTACCATTAGAGCTTTAATACGATGTAGGAGTATGTACAGTTCCTCATTACTCACCCTGTATAAATATTTTAAAAGAATTTTGACACAGCAGACAGCAGTTTATTCTTTCAATGCGTAAGTAGTTTTATTAAATACACCTCGACTAATAGTATTTCAACAGTTCAAATAATACAAAATTAAGAAATAGTTTTATCATAACTTATTAAAAGTTTGATTGAAAAGTCCATATTTATACTTTATTGCATACTTATATTAATTTTTGTTAGAACATTTTTAGCAAAACGTATGTCTATATTTAGCGAATATTTCGCATATTATTTCATACAAATTCCTGAAGATAAAGGGACAATATAAATATATGCAAAAATATTGTTATTGTTATTGAAAATAAATACCTTTTCACATTGAAAAATCACTTAAAATGATACATATAACACGACACCTACAAATCAGAAATAAATTTATTCAATTGACGATTCCTTAAATAAGCGATTGTTATCAAAGATAGAAAGAGAAGGAGGAATGAAAAATAATCTTGGGAAATGAAATTTATTCCTAATTAATCGGTCAGATTTGTAATATTAGAACACCAAATGTATACATTCTTTCCGTGGAAGTATTTTTTAAAACATGTGGGTGAAGGAGGTTTTTAAGATAATGTATCAATGCTGTTGAAAGCGTAAGTTCTGTATGTTTTTTTAAATATCTACACACAGAACACATTCATTACGGATTTAAATGGGTTTTGTACTCGGAATAGGTTTAACTTCACCACAAGTTTGTAGAAATGTTACCCCAGATAAAATATGAACTGTATAAGGGCTAAATTTTCGTTTTAACAATAAAAAAGTAGTTAAAATTATCCCAAATCTTATTCCTGTATTTCTCGCAATTATAATTGTCACCGAGTTTTGAAAAGTGTCACTTTAATTGGCAAAATTAGAAAATTAAATACATACTCATGGAGACTATGCCTACTAATAGACCATCGAGTTGCATGTGAAAAACAAGTAGAATAAGGCTATTCCCCGAGGCCCAAACTGGATAATCGACGCTACAGTGGACATTGAAAATCTTAGAATTTTCCAGAAGTCCTGATCAATGGCTCAGTTTGTTCTATATTCTAAATGTAGGAGAGTGGATCGAATATAATAAATTAATACACAGATTCAATATATTATAATATACAATATTATGTTATCGTACACTATACTAAATTTTTAATTATGCCAATGTAACTTAAAAGTCTAGGGTAGATTGTAGAATTCTGCCACGGAATAATAAGGCCTTCAAGCGGAAATGTCTTCGTCAATCTTCGAAACTTATTGAATATATTTGCCACTTTTTATTTTAAAGGTAGATGATTAAATAATTTTTTGGCATTGAAGGTGATGGAATTTGTTACCACATCAGAAGTGGGCATTGTTTAATAAATATCAACATCTACCTCTCTTAGTGGAATTGCGAAAATTGTTTTCGAACCAAAAAAACTTAGCAGTGCTCTACTAGAATTTTGGCCCAATATTTTCATTCCTGTGGCTTTTTTTACAAAAATCTCGTTACCCTGATTTTATTTTATGGTCAAATTTTACTTTGAAAACTTGTAAAATGAAAACTCTTTGTGTGATACTATTGTTGATTTTTTCCAGTATAGATAAACTTTTTCAAAGTACTCTTCTAAAATTTTAGCTCAATATTCTCATTTTTGTGGTATTTTTGATTTTTTAAATATTTTATATTTTTTCTCAAAAAATTCTCGTTACCCAGTTTTTATGGCCAAATTTTACTTTGACAACTTATACAATGAAAACTCCCTTAGGTAGAATCTTCCAGTAGAAAAAAATCTTTCGGAGTGCTCTGCTAAAACCATATAAATGTAACGACTAGCTGAAGAGGTGCAAACTACAAGAACCCCTGAAAGCCACACCATATATAACGAAGCTGTGAAGCTGCGAAGCTGTTAATGCAATAGAAGAATCAAGCTATTTAGAGACATATTTAATGGAAAAACAGGAAGAGGATGATTTTTCCGCTGAAATGTAAACATTTAAAGGTACCGTCAATATGGAGACGAAGAAACTTAATCGAATTTGAAGGTATTATTAAGACATTGTTAAGTTTGAGAGGTTGCAAAACTCCTCTGTAGGATAAAGTTTTCTCGGTGTTAAAGCAAAGCCTCATGGTAATGAGATCTTTGTTCATGGTAGAATGTAAAGTTGGTACATCTGAATTACTCCAGGTTACACTAGAGTCATCAGCAAATTAAGTGAATTTACCATTAATTCGTAAGTCTGTGACATCGTTAATGAATACCAAATAAATAATTGGACCTAAAACTGAGCCCTGGGGTACACCACTACTAACCTCATTAATATTTTTTTATATATTGGCTTTAATTTTTACATTTTATTTATTTTTTTAATATTATATGCAAAACTTTTTCTTTCTTTTTCCAATTTTTCCTTAGGACTCACAGGGACATGCACTTATATATAAGCGATTCAAACAAACAAAATGATCACGTATAACTTGGAAATAGGGGCTAATCACAATTCACAAAGGTAACTTAATTATACTTACAACCTTAACTTAATAAATTTAAATAATTTAACTTTTAATCCCACTCACAAAAGAAAACAACACATTGTATTCCAGAACTACTACATTTAAATTGATAATATTATATTGCACAATGTAACAAAATGAAAGGATAAGGATCCTTAATTTTAGAACGATATCAGTACATAGATTAAAATATTGATGAACGTCGGTTAAAAGGAAGTAAATTAATCGCAATCCTGAACAGCTTACCGATTAAGGTAGAAATACGGTATGCCACATTGCGCAATAAGTAGAAAACAGTCAATTTTTATAGCTCGTGTAATCACGTGGTAAAAGGTCTATGTCTAAATAGGAAAGTAACTTATATACAGGATATCTAGATACTGTCCTGCCAAACGGAAACTACAGATCCTAGATGTGATTTTATGTTCATCTAACCTAATTTACCTTTATCAAAAATTTCCTCCTTTGAAGATGACGCTGTTAAGTCAGTTTTTTAAGCAATGTCAAAAAACCGCTTATTAAACGATCTTTACAGTACCTACCCAGCCAGCACAAATAGTCGGAGAGCTCTACATAAAACAGTATCGACAGTTGAGTTAATAAATGATTGTAAAAACATGAACCCATCGCGAAATGGCTATTCTGCCAGTTTCGATAGGCCGGATATGTAAATGACGGCCAGTTTTCCACGTCGGAAAAACCTGCCTGAAAAACCGATAAGGTACACGCGTGAAATTTTTTTGAGGCATTGTTGAGACCTTGACTAAGCGCGGTGTAACAGTGGCAGAAAGTTAGCAGGTCGGAAAACCCACGGCAGAAATGATTCAAAGTCGTGGAAAATTTCCATGAAAAAACCGATAAGGTACACGTGAAAAACTTTTTTTGGGCCTCGAGGAAGAGCGGTGCGATCGTGGCAGAAAAGTAGCAGATCGGAAAACCCTCGCCAGAAGGAACTAAAAGTGACACCGATGATAGCGATGATGATTTCGAAAATCAAGAAAGTGATTGCGATATTGAATGATTAATAAAAATGAGTAGTGACGTTTTGATTAATTAAAATGAGTAATGACTTTATGCGTTCTATTTCATCTCTATCATTTCCACAATTATCGACCTACTTATAGCATTATGTTTTATTTTTGTTGTAGATACCCGCAAAAAAGTAATTATCAATATACAGTTTGAATGAGCGATCGTGCGCGCAGTTGTATCGTGATGATTTTTTTTTAATTTGAGGTAGCGCACGAAAATATTTCGAATGGTATGAACGAAAATAGTTGGGGAATGTAAAGATCGCGAGGAACTAGGATTGATTTTGAGTTTTCAATTTTTCCGATTGTTTATAATTTCTGCGGAGGGTTTTCCGGCCTGAAAAACTTCTGCCATTATCACAGTGTTCTAAGTTGAGGGCTAAGCAATGCCTGGAAAAAAGTTTTGTACGTGTACCTTATTAAATTTCCCGTTGACGCTACAGGCTGTTTTTCATGACTTTTAGTTCCTTCTGCCGAGGGTTTTCCGACCTGCTACTTTTCTGCCACTATCGCACCGCTCTTCCTCGAGGCCCAAAGAATGTACGGAAAAAAGTTTTTCACGTGTACCTTATCGGTTTTTTCATGGGAATTTTCCACGACTTTCAATCATTTCTGCCGAGGGTTTTCCGACCTGCTAACTTTCTGCCACTGTTACACCGCTCTTTGTCAAGGTCTCAACAATGTCTGAAAAAAATTTCAGTATACTATATACTATATAGTATATAGTATACTATATATACACTGTGTTCATTTGAAAAGGACCCACCCTTAATATTTCAAAAATGGGACATATCAGAAGGAAATGCAGAAACACGTCAACTTTTAACTTGAGGGGGACACTTTTTGTCACTTTGTCACTTTTTGTCACACCTCATTTAAAAGGTCTGGTAAATCTCTATTAAATCATTTTGTTTTGCCTTTGATACCAGCCTTCCATTGTTATTTAATCGTTGTTTAAAATTGGCTCTTTTTCAACTTTTATTGCCTGAATGTTAACGGTGGTCACTTTGACCACATGATTAAATAGCAGATTTTTCTTGTTAACAGTTGTCTTTTTACTATTTGTGAATTTTTTATTCTTCAAAGAGTCTTTCCATCATAACAAAATACGGGGTCATACGAAAAGTTCTAACTCTAACATTATAAAGAACTGGCAACAAAAATTGACAAGCTATATAACATGGTGGCCGAATTTAAATTAGATCTAGCAGAATTAAAGGAAAATATACCCGATCTCATTAAAAAAGATATTAGTTCTGATGATGCTTAACTTTTTTCTAACAACAGCCTAGGTATATATTGTATCATTTTAAACAAATGATATGTAAAAATATGTTTTAGTTTCATGATCTTAATTGGTAAACAAATAAAAGCTTATCCATTATCCATTACATTCTTATTTTAATTTAAAATGAAGTAATTTTCACTTCTAGATGAAATTTTTGAAAGCTGTGGGTGGTCATGACTCCAAAGACTGGACTTACAGGATGATGAAGGCCGTAATGACTGACTCGCTAGCAGAGGCATGCTCATTGACAGGAAGAAAAAATAACTATGAAATACGACATTTGAAAATTTTTGAGTTATTGTATTGTAAGTAGAAGTTGTGTGATATGTCAGTAAATATTTCAATATTTCTCTATTTTAGGAACATCATGCATGTACCCTAAAGTAATTTGAAGTTTATGTAGCAGAATGGCTGAGGCATGCCCATTCAAGAAAAATAAGAAGAGATAAAAAATAATTCATTGTTTTGGAACTTTAGTGGTGCGTTGATTTCTTGGAGTAGGTAGTATAGTTTACTTTCTTTGTTTATTTTATAAAATAATTATATTTATTTGGTGTTTTTTTTATCCCAGAATGCTATTCAGTTATTGGTTGTGAAAATATGTTTTTGTTGAATAGGATTATTTAAATTTGTGTTAAATATAACACTCGATATTTTTTCTGTATTTTAGCTCAATCTTTTAACATTCTGGTTTTTGATTCACTTCAATAATTCTATATATAGAAGAAAATAGTTATTTATGATACTCATGCGTCAAGTGATACTTTTGCGCACGAGTTGCGAAAATGAAAGGCACGAGCGTCGCTGGTGCCTTTTTTCGCAACGAGTGCGCAAAAGTATCACTTCACGCATGAGTATCATACAATGTTTTATCTACGACCACAATAAAAATAATTTCCCTTAATGATTTTTTTGGTTTATGGCTCTCTGATTGTAGTTTTATGAAGGTAATAAGTTTATGAAACTTACTTATATCAATGTTTAAATTTAAATTTATGGTAGTTTTCAACATTGAATAATGGGACCATAACTTTGATGATTTCCATTGACTTTTCCGAGAAATATGCAATAAGAACTTTTTCCGTCTAATTTTTAATGTTTTTAGTGAGCGGTCGTCGGACCGCCGACAGAAGCTTGCTTCTTATGCACAAAAAAATGACCATTTTTCGAAAATTTTGACCATTTTTCAAAAATTTTGACAATTATTGACCATTTTTTCAAAAATTTTGACAATTTTTAACAATTATTGACCATTTTTTCAAAATGTTTGACCATTTTTAACAATTATTGACAGTTTTGACAATTATTGATCATTTTTGAAAATTGTTCAAAAATTTTGACCATTTTAGAGCATTTTTACAAATTTTAACAATTATTGACCAATTTTGACAATTATTGATCATTTTTGACAATGTTTCAAAAATCTATACAATTTTTTCAAATTTGAGCAATTATTGACCAATTTTGACAGTTTTGACAATCTTTGATCATTTTTGACAATAATTTTTCAAAAATTTTGGCCATTTTTTCAAATTTTAACAATTATTGACCATTTTTGACAATTACTTACCATTTTTGACAACTTTTCAAAAATTTTTACAATTTTTGTCCATTTTTTCAAATTTTAACAATTATTGACCATTTTTGACAGTTTCTTACAATTATTGACAATTTTTCAAAATTTTTGACAATATCCATTTTTGACAGTTTTTTATAATTATTGACCATTTTTTCAAAATTTTTACAATTTTTGACCATTTTTCAGAATTTTAACAATTATTTACCATTTTTGACAGTTTCTGATAATTATTGACCATTTTTGACAACTTTCAAACATTTTGACAATTATTGACTATTTTTGACCATTTTTTAAAATATTTAACAATTTTTGACAATTTTTGACAATTTTTGACAATTTTTGACAATTTTTGACAATTTTTGACAATTTTTGACAATTTTTGACAATTTTTGACAATTTTTGACAATTTTTGACAATTTTTGACAATTTTTGACAATTTTTGACACTTTTGACAATTATTGACCATTCATGTTTCACACTTCTTAATGACAGTACAAAATTATTACAATTACAGAACCTTTGACAGAAAACAAAACACAAAATTATCTAAGGTAACTTAATAAATATACAAAAAATAAAAAAGAGTGTTATAATGATTATCCCATTTAAAAAGCATTGTACTTTTTCGCACTCTTTTGGGTGTTATAATGAAACTTCCATTTAAAAAGCATTGTTCTTTTTCGCACGCTTTAGACGTATGTATAAAATGTAATTTCAGGTATTTATATGAGTTTGTAAATGCTTAATTTTAATGGTGGTCGTAGATAAATAATATTATGACTTACAATGTTTTTTTGGGTATTAAATCAGTGTTACTGATATTTATAAAAAAATAATTTTTATAAAAAAGTATTGTGTCAACTTTCTAGAAAATACAACCTATTATTAAAAGAAGTCATCACACAAATTAAACAAATATTTTAGTTGTAAATTAACGTAATTTGATTACTTTGTTTATTTTATAAAATAATTCTTTATTTAGTGTTTTTTATCGCAGAATGCTATTCAGTTATTGGTTATAAAAATATATTTTTGTTAAATATGGGCATATTTACACTTCCTATGTTTAGTGTTTTTCTTGTCTCGGGAACAAGTTTAAAAGATCTTAGCAAAATTTTTTACCATTTTTTTGTGTTCATTATTTTTAAAAATTTCTTTGTACTTACTCATAGGCATTTTAACGTTGCCCTTATTTTAGGAAAACTATAAAGGAATAAATGTAAAACAATAATTTTAAATTTTGGCCAGTTTTAAAATATCTTTCGGTCAGTATCTCAAAGGAAATAGTATATCCAAGATAAGGAGTATGAAGCATTTTTGTAAAAAATGCGTTAAACAATAGTGAAGAAAACTGCAAGAAAATCTAGCTATAAACTTAAAACTCTGAAAGTTTGGATCCCGTTAAGTTTACCGGTTGTATAATGATTGTTTCAACCCTTCTTTGTGGAATCTATTCATAACAGATAAAAAATAGAACTAAAATTTTCACTAAATTAAGTAAAATACTTCTCTAAATTTCAACGGTGCAGTAACGTTGTGGCTGTGTTGTAATGTTTATTTATTTCATACTGTACCCTAAAACATACCTTTACGTACTTGATTTCAATCCGGAAAATAGACTTTTACGGGATAGTAGCACGTAATGAAATATTACGTGCTACGTAATGAAATACTACGTGCTACTATCCCGTAATGAAATTTTACAGGCTTTTACATATTAAAAACTAATAAAAACTGAGTTATGCTTCAAAAGTATGGATATACATTTATTGAAATTCAACAGGAAAACAATAAACAGAACTTACTTATTGGCTATATTAATATTTTATATATATATATATATATATATATATATATATATTGATATGAATTTTTAATTTATATTGTTGAAATGTGTTTTGATTTATTTATTATAATATATTTATTTGGGCGCCAATTAATATGAATTTTAATTTAAATATTAGTGATATCATACATCACTCACCTTTTATGATGACTCTTCACCTCAGGTTGGGTTCATGGGTCTAATGCTCACTTAGTTTCTTTTTTTTATTTTATTATTTAATATATCCTCAGGCCGGTCCTGTGTCCTTGCCCTTGAATAATAGGAACTATCCAAATTTATGAAATATTATTTAACTTATTTTTTAATGAACGGCATGTTTATATAGAATTGATAAGTAAATACATAAGAAACAATTCAAAACACTTATCTAAATGATCTTTTGCTCAACGTTCACACTAAATGAAATTCTTATATCTAATAAATATATGAAAATTATGCAACTCTCTTAACATGTAACACTAATAACCAAAGACAAAATAGAACATCTATTTTTAACAGATTTTATATACAAATTGGACGATATTGTAATCTTAACGAAGATGAATAAATATTAAGTTCTGGATTTAATCACACGCACGTAAGTTAATGATTTAACTTATAGTTTATGAAATACCTTTTTATCTTGTATTACTTTTTGAAGATTTTCTATGTTTTAGACCTTTCTGGGCCTTGGAGTCTCTCGTAGAAGTGGCTTCGTGGTCGGCTTGGGAAGATTTTCAGTTTTGTTTACCTCTCGGAACCTTCACTCATGGTTTGTTTAAGGAATTTTATATTTACAGAGATTATTCAACCTCCGTTTTTAACAGCAACTTGTTAAGGAAAGGTTAGAAACACAAATTCACTTTTAGTTTCACTTTTAACACAACGTAATCTAATTTTACATAAATTTTTAAACATGAAAAAGCTTATACTTCTCAATTCTGTATATTTTTCATAACTAACCGTTTTCTAATCAATAGCAACCAATATCAAATTTTTCTATATTTTCAAAATCCATATGTCTCTTTATTTTTAAGTTTTTCTATATTTGCTGACCAATCAAATTCATTTAATAATTTTTGATTTCTGTTATTTGACATGATTGTTTTATAATTGGATCTTTTTCTGATATGAAAGTTTATTTTTAATGTCTCCAAATAATTTATTATTGTTTTTATCTTTTAGTTAAAAAATCTGTTTTAATTTCAGTTGTCATGTCCTTTCTTCCGTTCGAGTTGACAAATCTAGATTCACACTTTGTTAGATATGTTCATAAGTGTACTTCTTCTATTTTTACCAGTGTCAGATTTTATAACCTAACTAATAATTTTTAATTTTCAGGTTCTTTCTTTTTAGATTTATGATGAGCCAAGAAACTTTTGCAAAGCTTTTGAAAATTCTGAAATTATGTGATAGGATTTCAATAAATTAGAGAAAAGTTATAAAGATTCCCGTTTAAAGTTTGGGTTGTAAATATTTGTCAGGTGATTTGTTTATATTTTATTTAGATTTTATACTGAAATAACCCTTGTTTGGTGTATGTGTTGTATGATTTCACTTTCCATATCAATATATCTATTTTCGTTCCCATGAATACGTATTCCAGGAATTTCATTAAATGAATTATTTATCAAAGATAATGACAATCGCTGACAGTATCATATTATTTAAAAACAATATTATGTTTCTATGGGTACCAACTACAGGCCTGCTATCTTGGCATTGAATGCAAATTTCAAAAATAGCGAACGCCGATAAATATATTAATATTTTATTTTTTCACTGTTCTCTTGTGTTTTTTAGCAGTATGAAATAAAATGTTGTACGTCACACGTCCGGTAAACTTTTACAGTACTCGTTTCGAAATTCCGGACTCGGCTATCGCCTCGTCCGTAAACATCTCACTCGTACTGTAAAAGTGTACTTACCGGACTAGTAACGTAAATATCTATTACTTCCTAGAAATGTTACTGTGCTGGCTGGGTAGTTGGCTTTGATAAATTAACAAGAATTGACATTACGTCAAACTGCTTTGAAGCTGAAAAGTTATTGTGAAATAATTATAATTTTTTATCAAAATGGCTGATTATTCCTATGGAGAATATGCTGATATGCATTTAATCTATGGTGACGCTCGTGCAGCCAAACGAAGATAAGTGGAACGATTTCCTAACGGACGACATCCCAATCGGTCAACATGTACGGCTCTCCTCCGACGCCTAACAGTAGTACCCAAAAGCTCTTGTAGGTAAAGTAAAACCAGAAATATAAGAAGGTCCTAAATCAATATAAGTGGACAACCCTCACTATTACCTATTGTTCGAAATATAGATAAGAAGTAAAAGCGTGTGTCCCTTAAAAGATTCCCAGGTCCGTATTGAAATATCTTATGAAACAGTTTGGCATTTTAATAATAGTGGGCTCTCCATTATTTTTGGCTTTAATAAAATTTACTCAACTGGCCACCAGACTTTCAGTACTTATGGGCTATAAACGAGATTATATTGATAATGGTCTATTTACGGTTACAAAATAAATTACCTACCAGATTTGGAAAACAATGAAGACTGCAAAAATTTAGCATAAATGTCAGGGTAGGTGTAATCGGCAATCAAAGACTACTGGGGCCAGTAGAGTTTCCTGGCCTTTTAACAGTACAGGATTAACGTTACTTTTTTTGTAAAATAATTCAACTGATTCAATGGATGAGGTTCCCCTAATGACACGGCATAATTTATTGTTCATGCACGATGGTTTTCCTGTATATTTTAGTCGAGTAGTTCGTTAATATCTTGACACTACGTATGGAAATCGATGGATTGGACGAGAAGGGCCAGTCAATTGGACTGCAAGTTCGGCCGATTTCAATACTCTGGAACTCTACCGTTTTAACTGTAAGTATAACTTCCATTAGATCTTCTATATTTATACATTCACTTTTTTCTTTATCTATTAAGTTATCGCTAGTTATTTTTTCTTTTTCTACTTATTGCTGCCCTTTCAAAAGGTCTTGGAAGTATTCTCCCCACCGACTTATTCATTATTTCGTTTTCTTCCGTTAGCAATTCTCTATTTTTGTCTTGTGTCCGGTTTTTTCTCTTATCGTAACCACCTTCCAATTTTTCTCCAAATACTCCCTGATTTTCTTTCTCCTTTGTAGAATTCATATCTGTTAATTAGGTACTTTCTCCACATATTGGAATGGACCAAAAGATAAAAGGACAGCTCAAGAAACGAAATCTCAGTCCTGGACTTGCCTACAAGATCAACTAATACGTTAGGTTGATACTAAGGACGACAGGGGAAACTGAACTGGACTAAAGCGAAAAAGTGAAGAATTTTAATCTTACGCTATTTTATCGATAAGAAAATTTATATCCAGTGAGTTTTAGCTAAAATTAACTAAAATGAGTTTGGCGACTTCTTCGAAAGTTATAGTCTTCTTATCTACTCATTCAAAAGATTGGACAGAGTGTTGAAAGAAAACAATGTTCTAAAATAATTATTATAGTGTTATGGATTTAAGAATGGTAAATTTAAGTTATTCTAATGAACATGAGAATTTTGTCAAATAAACTGAGCTCTAAATAGTCGTACCAGATCCTCGGGGTTTTGAAGACCAAGCAATGTCATTGGTAATACTTTAAAGTGTTTTAAAACAAACAATTTCATTGAAATACTCACCAATTTAGTTTGCAGCTGCTACTGCACAAGCTCAAAAGAAAACTGCAATTTATATCCAGTTATTGTTTATATTTGTCTAAATAGATTGATAACAATTGGCTTTGCGTTACAAATTAATAAATGGAAGCCATACTCGTAAGTAGTTGCTTATTATTTTTAAAGTCATATTTTTATCTCAATAATTGGACTTGAAAAAGCATTAGACAATAAAGACATATTTTTTAATTTGGTCTTTCATTAAAAAAAGGAATACGATGATAAGGATAGTTTTTTAATATGTTGCAATAAGTTAGACAGGAATGCAGCCATAAATCTGTATATACAATTGTTAAATATTCACAGATAGACATGTAGAATCAACACCAAGATCCAGAACGATACCAGTCAACTACCAAGAGGAACTACAAAGGATGCTCGCAAGCACCGAACTAGATCGAATCCCCGCAAGTACCTACAGGACGTTATAGATATAATTTTTGTGATCTTGGTTGTATCGTTTATGTGAAGAAACTAATTGTCCTGATTCTTTGGGATAATAAAAATTGAATGGGCTGTTAAGAATTGCGGGAGGAGGAATTCTGTTGAAAAACTGGGAATCCCTTTACATCTGGAAAAGATAATCTTGGACTAGATAGACCGCAAAGCAAGCACATGCTGGAATGAGATAGCAGGCTTAAGCAGAACTCTTGCTAAACAAGAAGATGAATCGGCGGCACGTAAATAAAAATAAACAAAGCCATATAAACATTTAAAGTACCTTTAATAACATTTAGAAATCAATAAAATTTATGATCATTTTGAGTACGATAAAACTTACAAATATAATGCAAATTATGCATCATAGGATTCAAGGGATTAAAAGGAATTTTTTTCGTAGCCCTTGTATATTACTAATAATTTAATGTTGGAGTTAAAATGTTAACATCCTGTTTTTAATTCGATAGTAATTATTTTTATATAAAATATCTTTTTTGCTATGTATATTGTACTGCCATCTAGTGCAGTTTTATGTTAAGCTGTTATAGCTAGATACAGAGTTCTGTTGTCACGTTGACTATAGTTTTGATCTATTGTAAAGTAGAGGGAGCGGTAGATATAAAAATAATTTCAAATTCGAAATTATACTAAAAGTCTTCCTCCTTTGCAAGTTCATTATTCTTCGGATACTGAAGCAAATAACATTAATTAACAAGTACGTAGCGTTATTTATACTTGTTTAAAAATCTATCTGTAAAAGTACTTCCTAAATGAATATCTTTTGCTAAAACTAATTAACAGAGATTAATTAAAGTAAAACTACTAAAAGTGTTAGTTTTCTCCAGTGATTGAAGCAACACCTGGAACAGATACTGGTGATATCTCGAGTTTTTTGCAGAATTTACCACTATAACAACCACTATAATCTACATTTATGTTATTTCAGTTATTCATGAAGGGGAAGGGATTACACTTTTGTTGTTTGGAAACCAAAACGTGACGTTTGGATACGTAGTTCTGTGTTTACGTATGTGCCTTAATAGAGACTTTTAGCTTGTCTTAAATTTCTCACGTATCCGTATCCGTAAGGAACTGCGCATGTGTAGACCCGTTACGTCTCAGCCGATACGATGCGTTGAACGTATTGTTACGTCCCCTACTCCGTATACGTAAACGTATCCGTATCCCGACCAAAATGAGTATTCTGTGCTATTAGAGCTATTTTATATGTCTTCTTCTTCTTTGATATTGGTTTGGTTCAATTATAACCCAACATATTTTGGTAATGCAAAATATGCATCAAAAATAGGTCGTCCAAATCATCATCGTCCTCGTCTAGCAGCAGTGGATTATTTAATATCGCTCCCATATTACGTTTTTACAAAAATATATACAGACAAACCAAAAAAGTTTTGAGGTTATACAATTAAAAACAGAACGAAACGATACGTTTTCTGCTAAAAAGGTTTTCTTGACAATTTCTTTACGTTAACGTAACTCCAATACGGATACGGATACGTGTAAAAACTTATGACAAGCTAAAAGTGTCTATTCTCCAATAGCCGAGTCAAAATACTAACCGTATCCCTATTCGCATCGAACTAAGCATGCGCAGAACCGACACGTTGACGGATTTACTGAGCTACATATGTATGTCCGAACCTTTCCCGATACGCATCTGTCAAATGCAAATGTCAAAGTAGTCTTGTTTGCCTTTTTTTAATCATAACTCGGTCATAACCTTGATTTTTTTGCATATTTTGTGACAAGACGTTTGACGTTTAAGTTATACGTTTAGGTACGTGATTGTCTTGATTTAGAATTTTTTGTCGTCCACGCAACTCCACGTTTACGAATAGCGTTAAAAATTTACAATTGGCTATAATGGCTTTAAGTGTCTAATATTTTACTCTGACGGTTCTTAACTACTTAGTGACTGAGAATAGGCCATCTTTAACCGTTCCAGTTACGAGATAATGACAGAGGGAAGGAGACGAAGACGGGGGAATGGAGAATGGCTGTTGAAAACCGGTTAAATTCCTCAATACTCAAAAACAACGACGTAGCTCGACAATAACGGGTTTTCAACGAGCAGAGGGCAAATGTCTAACATTGAGAATTAAACGAGTCGGTTGTTTGTGTGCCACTGGTTGAAATCAATTAAGTTAAATTGGTACCACCTGCTGTTCTGAAAAATTCGTATTTTTTCAATTCTCATAAACATAGATTTATTTTTAAACAAAACATGAGTAGTTAATTAACTTTTATTGTATAAACAAATATATTCAAAGTTTATATACAGTGTGCCCAAATAATATGGCACATCAAAAAAACAATTAGGCTGCAAAATCGAACAGCGACACGATCAACCATCTAGTGGCGGAAAACTGAGGGTCACTCTACGGTATGCTCTTTTTGTTTATGTGTACTGTTGTGTCCCTGGATATTCTTCATTTTCCAATAACGTTGCTGTGGCTCAGTTGTACATGCATTATTGAGGTTAGCTTTTCTTCGCGGCATTTTACTAAAAATCGAAATCAATAGGAATCAATGCAAAACGATATATCTAAAGTACAATAAACCCCCTAAACATTTTTTAATAATTTTTGAATTCTGAAAAATATTGGCCTTACCAAGGAAGATAAAATAAAATACAGGGTATTCCATTAAAAAAAATCATTTTCTTGTACCTCTTAGCATTTTCGTATCTAAAATAATTACTAAGATAGAGGGGGTCCATATACAGACTGATTCATTATTATTCCAATATCTTGTAAATCCTCGAAGATATTCTAATGAAATTTTTACCGATTGTAGCCAGCCTAAAGGCCCATATTTTAACATTAGTCACAATTGTTCCAGAACACCGTTACATTTCACATTTTTTTAAATGGGACACTCTATATTTTACTTCAAATATTTGTGTGTATTTCGAAAGGTCTAACTACTTGTTCCTGAATATCGCCATTCAGTTTGGGTGTAGGGAATACTCAATCAAATTTGAAGTATAGTAAAGTAACTTTCATTTACCGATATAAAATACAGGGTGGTCCATTTAAAAAAACTGTGAAACCGATGTATTTGAGTTTGGACTCGCCCTGTATACAGTTTCTTAGGTATGCAAGCAGGTCTAGTGAATTATGATACTAAAATACCATCACAGACGTATGGCTGTAACAGATTAATTTCAAATTGTGCAGTTTAAAGTATACGGGGTGTTGAACTCATTACAATTTTCAGGAACAAGTGGTCAGAACTTTTTAAATACACTGTATAACCTACTACAACCTTATATCACTGCAATAGAGAAGTCAATCAGAATTCGAATTTGAAGTAAAATATAGGGTGTCCCATTTAAAAAAATGTAACACGCTGTACAATTATTTTAAAATATGGGCCTTTAGACTGGCTAAAACCGGTCAAAATATTTTTCGAATATCTTTGAGGATTTATAAGATTTTGGACTTTATCTCACTAATGAATCACCCTGTAGACTGAATAACACTGTACATCTCCAGGTATTTGGAAGCAGACTGTTTTTTTATTTAATAATAGCTGTCTAATTTTATTTTGATGATGGAATTATATTTTTATACAAACAACAATAAGAAATTAGTTAATTAGATTTCATCGTTATTGCATGCTGGAAGTAAATTATAATGGAATGTTTCTGTGGCTACATACAACAAATAATATTCAAATTTAATGTCAATATTATGAAAAAGAATTGCTATAGTTATATAAATATACAGTGAGTGCAAAAATTCATTAGATTAAAAAAACTATGTGTGTCAGCTCCTACGCACGACTTGAGTTTACCTAAAAGGCAAACATTCTGGCCCCAATAATAATAATAATTATTATTATTATTGCTAAGATTTTTACCGCAATTAAAAAATAAATGGATATAAATTTGAAAATATTGGTCTTAACGTAAAAAATGAAAATCGTTTCTTAATGAGGTAAATTCCAATAAACAGTAATATGAAAAAACTTTTTTGATTTTAATAATAATCTATCATACAGGGTGATTAATCTTTTAGTGATGATATCAGCTTAAGTGTTTTCAAATGAAACACCCCCTTTTCTTTCAATTTACGGTTGATTCAAATTGGTACAAGGTGGACAAAAATGCAAAAGAAGTTTGTTATTTCAACATTGTATCTATCCAATTTCATAAGTTCCTAACCGTAGCAACTCGACTAAACAGAAAAGTATTTGTTGCCATTTAAAGTTAAAAACTGTCATAAATATGAAGTACAAATCCGTATATTTATCATTTAGTATCTAACAAACCGTCATGTTAGAATGCATTTAACTGAAAGTTAGAGAATTGAAATTTGAATGATGTTGTTGGCGATAGGATGCGGACTCAACAAGAACATGAAATGCACCCGGATCGTGAAAGTATCTCTCAATATACGGTAAGCAGAATACAAGGGAAATACAGAGAATTATAGGATACGTTAGGATGTACCCAAGGCAAGGTAGAACATGCTAAACTACGTCAAACTGATTTAGAAAATAAAATGAAACATTATAAAAATTGTACAATTGCCAGAAAATATTTGGTAAAAATAATAATATTTTAAAATTATACTAATTTTTTTTGCATTATAGTAGGTATCTAAAGGAGGGAACACTACGACAATCTCATTAAGTCAGGTAATGAGATCATTATAATAACAAAAGGGTTTTACATAAAATGTCTATTTCCAAAAATAGAAATGACATTTGTTATCTTCAAGTTTAACTCATTAGTACCTTGTTTGCAAAACAGTGCACGCCACGTCATTTATTTGGCAAATTATTATTATACAAAATATTAATCATAACCCAACATAATTAAATCATACAATTCCCGCCATGCCACACCCACTCTTTCTAATCTATCTCCATGGGTTTTGGTACAATTTCATCCATGTCGTGATATTATTTTTTTATCAACTTTGTCAAATATGACAATTTTCTGTGGCGGAACTGACCTCGCAGTGCGGGGGGCCAACAATCTAGGGGGCAAAAGCAGTAAATTTAATAAGGTAATTCATTATTAATTTAAAGGTCTAGAGATGGAGAAAATGCAAAAGAATAAAATTAACGCATTTTCTCAAACCTGCACTGCTCAGCTTATAATTTAAATTTAGTTATCGTCGATGCTGTCAAAAGTATCAATGAAGTTTATGCATTTTTGAAATTCTAGAAAGAATTTACACATTTTTTTGGCAATAGCGTAAATAAATAGTACCTACTATCAAAAATTGTTGTTATTTTGCGGGGAGGGGGCGAAAGTTCCGCCACTGACAATTGCGTATAACTAGAGGAAGTATATATAGCAAGTACAGTTTATTTTACAGAGTGCAATTACGTCTAAACTTAAGTTGTTGTCTCTTGCGGTTTATTTTGATCTTGTTTTTCATCTATTGAAATCTAACTAAAAGAAATTTTATTGCGTGATAACCGGGTGGTAAACAATTTTATTAAGATTTAAACGAGCAATAATTAAATATAAGTGACTTTTTAAATCTTCGGACAATATTATTTGATATTAACGAGATAATCACATCTATGATTTATTGCATTGGTTTAGTTTTATCTGACTGCTATTACGTTCTTTCAGTCATTTTTTAAAAAAGAACATTTTTCTCTCTTTAAAAGACAGAGTGGGGGGTTTATTATTAAGGGGCCCCTAGACGCTCAATTATATTGCACGATATTATTTTGGGCAATATTGTATAACTCAATAATTTTTAACTCAAACGCTTCAATATTTTATCCCCATCAGTTCGAGATCAGAAAGTATTGAAAGCAATCGAATTAGAATGTCTTTTAATAATAATAAACGAAAAGCCTGTTTGGCAATTGTGTTCTATTTTTCTATTAACACCTTATACATTATTTTTTAGGTTTCTATCACTGTATTCTGCACTTTTAAATTCACTTCATTACGCATCATTATGGTACTCAATAATTACTTAAATATTGTGAAAACTTGTCCCTACATGCACGCACAAATGTGCAATTAATTTCAAACAAGCACAATCTTTTATCAATACTTGCGCGATTAACGGAATATTCTCTTCAGGCGCACAATAATATTGGGCAAACTCCAATATTTTGCAATATAATTGATCGTCTAGGGGGGCCTTTAGATCCACTAGACAGGAGGCTCTTTGATCGAAATATAAGGTGCGTTCTATTATACCAACACTTTATTACTGAAACAATAAAATAAACAGTACCAATTTTGCAAATAATCGAATAGTTGCATTTGCTATTTTGTTGTAGATTCGCAATATTTGCTAGTGAATAATTTGAATTAAATATGCTCTAAATCCAGTGATGTAAAATCAGTCAAATGCAAAATAAATTCCAAATCCATGCAACGAGATATTATTCTTAAAATATTTCTGGATGGAGGCTAGTGAGCTTCTGGCATCCTGGCAAAAGCTTGTTATGTCTCTCAATAGCCACTTCCAACTCCCCAACCCTGACCATAAAAGAATTTTCATCTGAAAACGCCCGCCTCCATCTTAAAAAGGTCCTTTTCGCTATCGACCGTCTTGAATGCAAGGCATACCTACTTATTTATTTACCTTTTATTGCTTATCTTTTTTATCTTCATTTCCAATAAATTGCTGTGGTAACCATAACCCCAATAATACCTACAAGAGTAGACTCTTAACCACCCATCACTCGGAAATCTACAGGTCAACTTTTCCGTCTACTTCATCCATATAAGTTTCAATGTTTTTTTTGAATTGACTTTTTGTTTACTAAAGTTCTACAAGGTATTTCCACCTTTCTCACCTTAGTTGTTTCCACCTTTCTCACCTTAGTTGTTTCCACCTTTCTCACCCTAGTTGTTTCCTTTTATTTAAATTAATTTTTATTGTTCGTCTAAAAGGTAGTGGCGCCCTAAAGCTTTTCACAGTCTGACAACCCTCTGACATACTTAGAAACACAAGTATGGAGTCAAACCACCCTTGAGAAAAGTCTCATCCCAGCCTAATTCTTGAGTGGCCTCTAAGTAGTGCCCAAGAAAACATCAAGCTAAAAATTGGCGCCTAACGTGGTGCTCGAATTACCCTTGAGAAAAGTTTCAAAAACCTAACATTCAATGTTGCGGCAGCTTGTTTATTTGATGTATGTGGGTTTTCCTCAAAATCAAGCATCACATCTAATTTGGTATCATCCCTCAGTGCAGTGACAGCTGCTTTCTTTATCTGACTTGTCCCTTGGGATGTGTTTCTGCAATAAATTTCATGGAAGCTTGAAGGTAGGGATCACATTTTCACGCTGAACAATGTCAATTTCTAATTTAAATTTGACATGTTTCGAGATTTTCTATATTTATATAGCCGAAAAAATGAATTTATTCCAGTTGGCTTTTCCACAATATGTGTAAGAATATAATAAGTATGATTTAATTAATACTTTAGATTTTGTATAATGTAAAGTTTGTTCCAATTAATCATATTGTTTCACAATTTCAACAAATTATTCGACAAAAACCATCAACCACTGAATTTGTACACATTCTGGGAAAGTTAAAATATAAAAATGATAATTAAATCTTCCAGAAAAGTAATAAATATATTATTTAGTGATTAATTTCATTGTCTGAATTGTGAAATATAAACGAAAATATCTAAATTACGGTTTCCAGTGGAATATTTAATAAGTTGTAACCAATAAAATTATCTAAAGTAGATATGGCTTAAATACTTTTGTGAGGTAACTAACTCAAAGCCGGCCCTGTCTCTCGACTATAAATTTTGGCGAATGCGCCTCTTTCGAGTTTCGAGAATGTTCTCGAAAAGACGCTCGCCGGAAATACTAGAATTTTCGACTATATATTCGCGGGTTTTTGAGTGCGTTGACAATAATTAGTGAAACGGACAGTTAAGAGTTAGTTCACAGACAGTTTACCGAAGTTCTTAGTAATCGGACAGTGCATGGAATAGTGAAGATAAATAGTGTAATATTCAAGTGGTAAAAATAAATTAGAACTATTACACCGAGTGTAAATAAATTAGTAAATATTAAGTAAAGTGTGTATATAAAATAAGTTTAATACAGTGAGTGTTTCTTTGAATAAATAAATAGTAATTAGCCATAATAGTGTGTATAATTTAATCCCACAAGTAAAAACTATTTAAATAAATAACAAAAACAGTACAATACTATTTCAATTTCTTACATAGTTTGAAAAAATAGTATATTATGCAATGAGCATTTAATGAATACGAGTGTCTTAATAGCCATTAAATGCGAGTTCCATACACTATTTTTTCTACTCCCTTACTTTAATTTTATCTTTATGTTAATGGATATCTAGTACAGTTTCTGTAAGATTTTTCAAAACAATGTCCGCTTAACGGGATGGTATGATTTATTAGATTTAACCAACCCTTTTGGTCTGAAATTAGGACGTAGTTGCGACATTTCCACTGTCATCGTAGCACAAAAGTCACAGCCATTTTTATGATTACTAGATTCTCTCTATAAGATTGGTGAACAAAATGGAAAATTTACATCATCTCCAGATATCCACTGGAATAAAAAGAAGCTACAGCTTTCATAAAACATATGAGGTACCCACTTTTCGCAACAGAAATTCAAAATAATGAAGATATCCACTTTTTAACCAATCTATAAACTGTCCACAAACGTAGCAAAAACGATCGGAACCTTGGTTAATTTTTTTTAAAAGTCGGAATATAAAATTCTTCATTTTTAGTTCGTTACCTACTGACATATAACATGGCCAAGGTAATACTTAGTAATAAGGCCATCTGTTAATAATATCCAAAATACAGGTATCTTGTATAAAATAAAATCTTAATATGAAGTGACCTTGTAATCGCGTTGTTAACTATACGAAATCGCGGCGTGTACACGACACAGGTTTTGATTTTTCTCCTTCTGAAGGTCACGAAACATTCCAGACTACTTGATTCTCATTAATTCACAGCGTGTACACGCTGTAGTTTTAAACATTTTTAAACAAAAAATAATGCGAGAAAATCTACTTTAATTACACATGACGCCATAGTATTTATTGACTTAATTTTACTGTTTTGGAATACGGCGTGTACACGCTTTTTATGGTTCTAGTAAATCCTTTCTATATAAAATACTTAAAAATTAATAATTGAATACAATAAATTTGTACGTAATTTGATGAAATTACTTGTAAGTGATTATTGATTGTAAAAGGCTTTTAATTTCAGTAATTATCGATAAAATAGGCTTAAGTTACAATAAAGTAGGTATACAATATTTGACAATATGTCACAAAAATGCATTACAAATACAGGGCTAAGATAAGGAATATGGACTAAGTTCATTGTTGTTTATAAAGAAATGCAATCCACTTATGAAAAAGAAGTTTACGTAAATGGTGGAGCATTCGTAGAAATAAACATAAATGTAACTAAAGAAAATAGCCTGAAAATAAACAA
The DNA here is from genome assembly GCA_947563755.1 of Lochmaea crataegi. Classification (NCBI taxonomy): domain Eukaryota; kingdom Metazoa; phylum Arthropoda; class Insecta; order Coleoptera; family Chrysomelidae; genus Lochmaea; species Lochmaea crataegi. The sequence goes on from OX387424.1 coordinate 63,228,207, forward strand.
AATGGATGATAATAATAGGAGAGAACGCAGGAAAGCGTGAGATAAAATTGAATAATATAGATATAGGACTACACTGGACTTTATTGAAGAGCGACAGCTTGATTGGTGGGAGCATTTGCAACGAATGAACGAAAAAATGCCAGTAAAAAAAGTTTGTAAAGCAAAAATACAAAAAAAGGGGAAGACTAAGAAAGACGTGGGACGAAGCAATAGAAGAAATGCTTGATAAAAGAGACAAAAACTTGAAAGAAGCAGTGGAATTGACACAAAATAGACGAGAATTAAAGAAATTCGTACATAAATAAGTAAAGTACGACCAGAAATATAAGAAGGTCATAAATAACCAACCACTTGAGTTATCACCAGGCGGTCGATTCTACGAAGAGTTGTACCTGCTTTAGCCATTAAATATTGTTTATGATGATGATACTGGGTTAAGATAATTATTAAGAAAAATCGCTTGATTATAATTGAGAATTGTTTATGTATACACTGTGTTCATTTGAAAAGGAGCCACCCTCAATATTTCAAAAATGGATCATATTAGAAAGAAATGCCGAAACACGTCAACTTTTAACTTGAGGGGGACACTTTTTGGCGCTAATGTCATAAACGTCAGATTCACCCCCTCCCTACTGGAGACTCCCCTTACATTTTTTTAAATGACATGACATGACATTTAAAAGGTCGGGTAAATCTCTATTCAATCATTTTGTTTCGCCTTTGATACCAGCCTTCCATTGTTATTTAATCATTTTTTAAAATTGGCTCTTTTTCAACTTTTATTGCCTGAATGTTAACGGTGGTCACTTTGCCACATGATTAAATAGCAGTTTTTTCTTGTTAACATTTGTCTTTTCACTATTTGTAAATTTATTATTCTTTAAAGAATCTTTTTATCATAACACAATACGGGGGCATACGAAAAGTTGAAAAAGAGCCAATTTTAAACAATGATTAAATAACAATGGAAGGCTGGTATCAAAGGCGAAACAAAATGATTGAATAGAGATTTACCGGACCTTTTAAATGAGGTATGACTTGATACCTAATGTCATTTAAAAAAATGTAAGGAGTGTCTCCAATAGGGAGGGGGTGAATCTGACGTTTATGACATTAGCGCTAAAAAGTGTCCCCCTCAAGTTAAAAGTTGACGTGCTTCGGCATTCCTTTCTAATATGTCCCATTTTTTAAATATTAAGGGTGGGTTTTTTTTTCAAATGAACACAGTGTATATAATATATGATAGATATAAGGGTAGTCGTTGCTGACTAGTTAGAAACGAACTAGTAAATAGTGGGGAATGCATTAAAGTAAAAGAGAACTCTTTAAAGGTTTTCCTAGCTTTCGGAAATCATTATTTCCATCATCAGGGAAACAACGAAAATGGTATGGTATAATTAACAATTCGTAAAACTTACAATGATTCAACAGCTTTGTCAGCAATTGCTACTTGATTAGTTGATTAACAACACCGAATCATCGGTCATCAATAATAGACTTCTTTATTTCTGTAATTTAAGTGCCAACAGTGGCAGAAAATCAACATACGTTAGATAATTCTGTTAATAAAACGTGTGTGAAGTTTTATCGAGTGTTACGAATACACGAACGATCGTAAATGTAAAAACAAAAACATTACATAATCATAATTTCCAAATTTCCAAGAACTTAGCACTTCTAAATTGTAGAAAACAGGCTGTAACAATCAAAACAAACATTACGAAGAAGTTATATTATAATAAGAAAACATAAAATAAAAATCCGAATCCGTAATAAACACGGCGTTATTATCTCACTATTGTTACCTTGACAAGATGTACAGCTTTTGTTTTACAATAGATAAATACCAATTAACAAAGTAGTTTTAAATTACCTGTACCGAAAAAAAGAGTTACCAGTTAAATCAAATTTTATGCTATACAAGGGAAATGAAGAATTGTCCTTAATTTTATGTGAAATGGAGCCACACAAAATTTGGAAGCTTTTAACCAGCTTTGTACTTTATGAGAACAATAAATAGTTTTAAAAGGTCGTCTATAGTCTATTTCAGAAAGGTATAGAGTAATAAAATGGGGAATTCCGTCCAGTTCGGCTCAATTTCGGTGTCGGCCATAGGCGTAGGTCTTGAAATAGTACTGTTTGTAATATTAAAATTTCAAGTAATTGCGTAAAAGAATTAGGAAAAGTATGTTTTCTGGCCTGAAGTGTCAATATCGAAATATTGTGTAGGGATTACTTAGGTAGTAGATTATACAGTTCCTTTTTTCGTTTAACAGGTACCGTTTAACCTTCTATTAGTGCCTCTGCCTAATTCCAACCCTGTTTCAGATTCGGCTCAACCATGCGCCGCAAGGTGCCTTACCCAAACTTTTTAGACCTTTATAAGTATATTTGTTTAGTTTAACGCATCAGTATTTGCTGTTAAGCCGTTTTCACAGTATTATAAGATTAGTAATAAAATGGCGACATTTACACCAACGAAAAGATGTTCCAATAATTCTCCACTATCCGTGAATGAAAAACTTATTATTTTAAATGTACACGATTGCATAAAATACCTCTTAGTATCTGTCGAAGCAAGATTCGCCACGAAGACGCCTCCGATAGAGGTTGTGTTGAATCTACCTGAATCTACCACCACTACACTTTTTTATACAAGGCGAAGCCCAGATCTGTAACGCAGAGTATTTCAAAGTCAACAACACATAAGCCAAACGTATTGTGCTGACTTTCGAAAGCTGTTTGAGGCGCTAAAAGCGGATGACTTAATGGAGTAACCCTTTGACACAATAGCTACAAGATATAAATTAAAAAATAAATTTCAACTTACTATAGGTACCAAGTAGGGAAAATTGGAAGACTGAACTAATTACAATATTAAAATTAATTTAAAATGTGAATTATAATTAAAAAACTACCCAGCCAAGTAACATTTACACCTAACAAGTATTTTTTTTATTACTGCATTCTTCTCGATCATTTTTGAACTAACAAACGTTTAATCGCTCGATATTCCGTAGAATGCAAAATGCTCGATCGCTCTTGCTCGCCTTTTGGGTGGACACGCGCATTTGGAAACTGGCCCTAACCAAACTCACGAACGAAGAGGAAGTACTTACATTTTTTGTACTAAAATTCCGGCGAGTTTTAAATAAATCCAAAGGAAATTGTATGTATGTATATTGGGGTGACATTCACTGATACCTAAAAGATCTATTGTGCCCCCTTTTTTTCTGTCATATTTAGTATTTATATTTTCACTAAAATAAATATAATCAGAATTTTAATGTAAAAATGAGTGATTGCTAGTGTAATCTATACTAGGATAAGAGATTATGGTCAATAAATGTCAGTGAGTTTTTGACAAGATAATTTCGAGGGTTGTCACCCATTTTTTGTACTTTTGCAATTAATATATTCTTTCTTAATTAACGAGTTGAATAAAGATATTCTACAGTAGTTAACAGTTTGGCGACGAGGATCATGGAACCAGAACTATTACAAAGAATGCTGGAGCAGCAGATGAAAATTCTGGAAATGCTGGCACCAAACTCATCTAGCTCGGGTGCAAATCGTGATTTGGACACAAACAGCACCGAATTACTTATTGAATAGTTGGGAAGGAATCTTACAGAATTCGTACCAGACCCATAAAACATCATAACATTCGAATCTTGGTACAACAGATACGAAGACTTATTCCTCAAAGACGCTTCAAGACTAGATGATGCAGCTAAGGTCAGACTCATTATTAGAAAATTGAATATACAAGCACACGAAAGATACACAAATTTTATTCTTCCAAAACATCCACGAGACAACAATTTTGAGACTACCATAAAGATTTTGAAAAGAATTTTTGAAAAACCAGAATCTATTTTTAGTATACGCTATAAATGCTTACAGACGGAGAAAAATATTATCGACGATTTTTTGACAACTACACAAAGGACATCCAGGTAAAGAAATAATGAAGGCACTAGCAAGAAATTACGTATACTGGCCTGGAATAGATAAAGAAATCGAAGAATATATACATAAATGCGTAAATTGTTTACAAGCTTAGAAATTCCCAACCAAAATGGTGCTTGCATCCTGGCCTATCCCGGAAATGCCTTGGGAAAGAATTCATATAGACTTTGCAGGACCTGTTGAAGGACAAAACTTTTTAATAGTTGTAGATGCTTGTACTAAATGGCCTGAAGTTATTAAAATGAATTCTATTACGTCGTATTCTACAATTAAAGAATTGAATTCTTTATTTGCAACTTTTGGCATACCAAAAACTGTAGTATCTGATAATGGAACACAATTCACCAGCAGTACATTCTGTGACTTTTGTCAAAATAATGGAATCGAACATATACGATCTCCTCCATACCATCCACAATCTAATGGCCAAGCCGAACGGTTTGTTGAGTCTTTTAAAAGAGCATTGAAGAAAATGCGAGGACAGACTACAGAAGAAATTATTACCACATTTTTACAAACATACCGGACTATCCCAAACAGAAACGTCCCTGGAGGAAATTCTCCATTCGAAAGGATGTTTGGTAGAAAACCAAGAATTTTATTAGACCTACTACTTCCATCGGACAATCACAGAGGAATTAGAAGAAACACGAAAATGGAAGAACAATTTAACAAAAAAAATGGTGCGAAAATTCGACTTTTCCAACCAGGACAAGCGGTATATGTAAAAATGAACTACTCAAAGGATTGGACAGAAGGAAAGGTAATTGAAAACATTGGCAAGGCAATGTACAATGTATTACTTAGTCAACCTCACAAGTTAATTAGAGTTCATACCAATCAATTGAAATCAAGATACGATGTCAATAAAGAAGAGGAAAACAGACTTGAAACAAATTTACCACTCCATATACTGCTAGATACGTTCAGTCTCGTTCATTCTTCCAAAACTAATGGTCATGTACCACATGAAGATGACATTGGTTCACGTCCAGATCTATTTGAAGAAACTCAGTCTCTTCAAACTGGAAGTCAACCAATCTCCAGTAGACCTACACGTAGTAGAAAAATGCCTCAAAGACTTGCATATTACGATCTTACCTAGCAAAATAAAATAACCTACTTAAAAGGGGAAAATGTTGTAGACTACTACTAACTAGGATAAGAGATTAAGGTCAATAAATGTCAGTGAGTTTTTGACAAGATAATTTCGAGGGTTGTCACCCATTTTTTGTACTTTTGCAATTAATATATTCTTTCTTAATTAACGAGTTGAATAATGATATTCTACAGTAGTTAACAATTCTTAGTGACTGTCATCATCCCTATTACGTAATAATGACACAATTGTAACATATTTTTTCCAATATTTATCTACTAATGACTATACCACAATTACATGGTTTATTCAACAATACTCTTTTAATAGTGTATAAATTATATAATGTCGTTAAAAAGTATTTAAATCGTGAGATCCTCAAAGCATATAAATTAACACATAGATCATTAAGACAATCATATTTTCAATATATTTAATACAACGTGACAAAAGCAAAGTACACCGATCTTGCTAATGAATTAGTGCAGGTATGGGATCTGAAGAAATATGATATGGTTTCTCCTCTCCAAAGATGTTGATAATTTATAGCGTTTTTAACATTTTCTGAACTGCATTCACACACCATTCCAACGAGTGCCCAAGACTGAGAGACAAACCAACCACCTGCGCAACATCCAGCAAATTACAAAGCTACAAACAACTGGTCGACAATGAAGACACCGAAGACAACTCCAAAAGGAACGACGGGAGGATTCAACTACACCCAAGCAACAATCAATAAAACAACGACAACGACTACCTCGATGAGGCAGCAGATTCTCGATCATGTGACAAGACTGAGCTTAGCTAATGACCTAAAGTCACCAGTAACTAAAGAAAATGATTGGACCACCTAGGCGAAAGCCCAGCGCATCAATAGGAATATTCCAGCTTATAGGGTCAACTGTAAGAAGTGGAACCAATCTAAAAGGTCGTCATTGCTCCTGTAATGCATATACAGGCTAGTCTTTGAATTTTGGAGAGGTTTTCTCCCGTCGTCATTAGGCTAGTTCTGCTACTCCACGCAATGGCTCCATAAGTGATAATTGGTCTCACTATGGCAGTGTACATCCAGCTCAGAATTTTTGTGTTACAAAAAAAAATGTATACTAAACCTCCTGCAAATTTGAAAAAAATCAAAATGTACAGGCAGACATATCTGAACGAGGGCTAACATTTGAAAAAAATCCAAAGGAAGTTGAAGTATTTGAACCAAAAAAGAGTGAGATTTTGAGTTGAATTAAGTCCTTATTACAATGAAATTTAACAAATTAAATGATAAATATACCTAAATAATATATAAAAATAGATTACTTATGAATTATTGTCCTTTAAATAAAAATACTTTTATTGCTGAGGTTAAGTTATTATATTTATTCTTTTATTAGGTGTGGATTGTTTGTAATAAACAAAATTCATTTTGTATGTATAATCCCAGTTGAAAAAAAAAAATGCGGTAGTTTTAAGAAAAATACTAGAAATTGTTTTATATTAATAAACATGAGATGTTTGTTGTACAATTATCTTTGGTTAACCAATATGGTAAATTATATACTACTTATAAAATTAGAATATATTATATCTGGTTATATTCTTTCTGTTGTCAATGTGCCCTCGAATGGCGTATATATCTTTTATAAATTCAGGAATTGTGAAATTATTCGTAAATCATTTTAACGACACAGGGGGCAAAATAAATAACTAACCGGCTCAGTTAACGACAAAGTAAAATACTGTAAGTTGTATCGCTTTGTCTATGAAATTATTGTGAACTGTTCATAACATTAAAGCATATTTCTCTCTTTTTCAGAGAAAAAGGGAGAAGCATAATTATTGACATATTTTGAGTCAAATAAGCTATTTTGTAAAAATTAAATAGCTACATTTTTTATACAAGTTAAGAGTTACTTAAGTGCTGCATTTATTAACTATTTTCCCATGTCAACTATTTAATATAAAACAGTATTTTTTTTGTATTAGATAGGCGAGTATAACTTAGGTTTGTTATTTAGTTGGTGAATATTTTTGCTAGAAATAAAACAAAATAACAATTAACAAAATATTTTTATTTATCATTAAAAATCTAAACTAATAAGTGAAAAAATAGTACCTGTACAGGGTGTTCCATAAAGGTTTACTTATTCTTGTATTCTTCACTCTGAAACACTGTCTAGTTATCCAAACATTTCCTGAAATAAAAGTTGTCTCTTATTAACACCCTCAAGATGATCTGGTATAGGATTTATTCCTATGTTTTGAATAGCTGGTACTTCTAAAATTTCTATGTTAAGATCATCTAAATGTTGTGAAAAACACAAGCACAAATAACACATGCAACTATAAAGTCTAAATTGAAATTATCGAACCCATACAGAAGTCGTCTAAACCGACTTTTTAGTAGGCCAAAGGAATGTTCTATGGCAATTCTTGTAGAAGAATGCCTCTTATTGAAGTATATGTGGTTGTATGTTAAATGACCGTTATCTTTAAATGGGGGAATCAGCCATTGAAGGACAGGATAAGCTGAATCTCCTAGTAAAAAGAGATTCGCTAAGTTTTTAAGTTTCCCTCTTCCGCTCTTCTATATAGGTTTGATTTTCGACCCAGCCTCTCCACAAAATATCTCAGTAAAACGTTTTTCATTGTCACAAACTGCTTGGATTACCTACTATGCCTACTATTGTAAAAAGCCTCTTGATCATTTGCTGGCCTTTCGATTTTGATATGGCTTCCATCTATGGCTCCAATAATACCATGTATGTGGCCTTTGTTATAAAATGCTGCTTCTATATGCTGTATCGATTCTTCTTCTGAAGGCCATTTAGTGTAGTCCTTGCTATTAAGTACAAAATATTCAGTAATTTTTTATAGCCAGAGCTTTTACAAACATCAAACCTATCTGAAACTTGCCTAAATGGCTCTGTATTGGCTAAGTACCAAATAGTTAAAAGGGTGGCTTTTTTTTGGAGTAACTGGTTTTCTGCCATATGTATGTTCAGGTAAAACATGGGCTAATGAAATTTTTCCTACAAATGGATAAGCATAAATTACATGTGTACAGATATACCAATAAGTTGTCCTTTCCATACGAAGATGTTCTTGAAAATCAATCTCATCATATCTGGCTACAACAAAAATTTTTAATCTAATATGACTTCTTCTACCCACCAAGATATTTTCCTCAAGAGAAGACTCTGAAACTGATTGGTCTGTTTCATCGCTGGAAGTACTGAAACTGGATGATGATCAATCTTCATAGAGGAATTCCTAAAGACAAGTTATTATATATAAATAGGTATTTTAAAATAAAAAATGCTTGTAAAATACACTTATTAATTACTTTATTATTCACGTAGTTATTAAAATAATCGATTTTGAATTAAAATTCATAAAGGTTTACCTTCTTCGAGACCTACTTACAAATATGTGTATCCAGTAAATCCATTTTCTGAGCTACTAGTTTCCTGAATTTATTGGTAATTTTAATTTTAATTAACCTTCGAAATTGAAAGTTCTAATTCAATAAATTTTTGATTTATTAATTTGTTTACCTTTTCATCTTTGTTTGTATGCAAATGCGCTTGCGCCGATATTGTCGACTTAGCAGCGTTTGAAAAGTGCGTTCGAACTACAATTCAGCTCAGCTAAGAATTCTGTAATTAGCTAAGCTAAGCCGGAGGATAAAAAAAAGCAACAATAATTCGAAGAACAATATATGTCTTGTATAAAGAGCAAATTGTGTCTACGTTAGATATTTTAATGCAACGAAAATTAAGGACTCTTTAGTCCATTATCATGATGATACTACAGCCGAATTATTTGAAGACTGGTTCCAAATTAAACTCATACCAAATATTCCACCTATTATCACCATGGATAATACTAAAGTCGAAGCTTAGATAAAGCAACATGCTTAAATGACACCAAAGCCACTATACAAGAATATAATGATATGTACGATGAGGGAAAGTACACAAAAAACAGTTATATTGAAAAAAATTCCCAAAGAAAAGTTAATTATGAATTTGGATGACGACGGTGAAAGTGAAACTGATCTTCGTGAGTAATTTTGTTTATAAATACCTTCATCTTATATGCAAAAAACAACTTCATAAGTGTGTATTAAATTTAATTCTAAACAACTTAATGGTAAAACTCTGCGTATAATCGACCGCCTGCTGATAACTCAAGTGGTTGGTGATTTATGACCTTCTTAAATTTCTGGTCGTACTCTACAATTTATTCCAAATGTTAATAAATTTGTCGACAAAAAAGCAGTGCATACTCCTTTTGTTTAAATTGCGCAATGCGACAATAGCTTACAAGTTCAATACTGTTTTACTTATTTAATGAACAATTACTTATATTTTTATGTTGTACTTCCGTCCTTCTTTGAGGTAAACTGAATGTCATCATTTCACGGTAATTTGTAAACAATCGGTGTATAATTCCTTATTTCGCGTTTAACATACAATTACAGTTACTTATTTCTATAAAACAATTTATCAGAAGGTTGGTTATTGCATAAATATATTAAATATATTAAAATTCACAATAAATAAAACTTGAAATAATTTAACAGATTTAGACGTTTTGCTGTTTTGTAACGTACTTACCTGATTTCCAATATCCTTCAAACAATTTTAATCTATATCGTTGACTTCTACTGCTATAAATAACCTATCCACTTAAGCCTCATTGTGTAGCCCGATATCTTTAAAAAGCAATCAATGGTTACAGGGTTGGATTAAAAAGAGTTCAACAAACTAGATTAGACTAGATTTGAGGTGGCTAATCGGCGCCCTTTTCAGATCCATTGTGGTCCTCTGAATCTAGATTATCCAGCCCAACTCATTTTAAATAGCCAATCAGTCTCCAGATTGAACCTTTCATGTAATTTCTTGCCGGTGGCTTCTCATCGTCTAGTAGGTGAAGTACGACCAGAAATCTAAGAAGGTCGTAAATCAATTACCTATTTTTCGAAATATAGATGAGCTAAAAAAGTGGGTGTCCCTTAAAAGATTCCCAGGTACGGATTAAAATATCTTATGAAATATTTCGGCATTTTAATAATAGTAGGCTCTCCATTATTTTTGGCAACGGCTTAAAAATAATGAAACTTTAAGGAAGTCTTAATTTAATTTAAAAAAAAAAACTCACTAGTATGTAAGTTTATTATCAATTTGGATGACGATAGTGAAAGTTAAACTGATCTTCGTGAGTAATTTTGATTATAAATACCTTTAACTCATATACATATACTTATATGCAAAAACAGCAATTTCACTTATAATTATCTTAACCCAATATCATCATCATAAAACAAAATTTAATTGCTAGGGCAGATACAATCTGCGTAGAATCGACCGCCTGGTGATAACTCAAGTGGTTGGTGATTTATGACCTTCTTATATTTCTGGTCGTATTCTCCAGACAGTTGAACAGGCATAGGATGTGCTCTGCAAATTCCTCCTCTAAGTGAGATAATCTGCACATATCTTCGTCTGTCAACCCCATGAGCTTTGTGTGCCTGTTAAGCCTACCTGTTAATTTTATTTACAGCTGCCGTTATTAATTTACTTAATTAATAATTAATTAAGGGGCCATCCATAAATTACGTCACACGTTAAAGGGGGGAGGGTATCACCGAAATGTGACATTGAGTGACAAGGGATAGGGGGGTCAAAAGCTTTGTGACGTCACATGTTAAAATTTGAAATACTACAAGTTTTGTATCTTTAATTAACATAATAGGTCGTTTATTGTTTCCTAACTATTTTTTTCTCTTTTATCTAAAATATTTGACTTTATTAAAGATTATTCAACAAAAATAAGCAAAAATGAAAATTTTCTTTTCATTATTTTTAAATACATGCATAAAATTGAAATGTGATGTGACAGGGGGTAGGGGGTTCTAAAAATGTGACAACCTGCGACAAGGACGGTGGGAGTGATTGAAAAGTCCTAAAATTCGTGTGACGTAATTTATGGATGGCCCCTAATCTAATTTATTCCCTATTTGACACAAAAATTTATTTTGAGATTGTACTAAAATGTTAGTTAATAGTCAAAAGTGCCCTTTTCTGAAATTTTTACTTTCAGTACTATTGGTTTATCAAAATACCGAAAAAATCCCAAGCTCGACTGATGAAAGATGAAACTAAGTATAAAAGTAAATTAATAATTTCAATAAACAAAAATCATATTAACTTCAACTGTAGACGCGCATCTACAATCAAGCATATTAAATTCCGAAATAGAAACTTTTTAACTCACGCCAAAAATCAAAAGTGACAGCTATCGTCAGTCGTCGCATAAAATCGCATAAATCCGATAGCAAGGCACACTTCATGTACTGTTACTTTTAGTCGACCAGTGCGTTCTCTGATATTGCAACACTTGAATTTACTTGCAACTATAGTTGGTCGAGTGATTTGAAGAAGCAGAAACCTTTCAGTTATTTTCACCGATAAAAGAACTCACGTGACTGTCACTCTACAAAATGCCGGTCTGTATTCGCGGAAGCTTCAGTCACGATTATTTACCGGTTGTGGTATAAGTATATTGCAGATAATTTCTCTATTTGTTTATTTACATTTTTAGACACGTTTTTCAGTTGTGACAGCTACTCGCGTCAGTGCGGTCGGTTGAAAATATTGATTTTGTGTTTTTTTAAATAAAACTGGTTCCTGAATTTTTGAAAAAAAATGCCTGTCAACAAGAATGAACTAAGGATTTCCACGTGAGTTGTAGAACTTTCTAGTTTTATTCAAATTTGCTGGTTAATATTATTATTTCAAAATATTTACTTTAACAAAATATTTTATTTTATTATTATGTTTATTTCTTAAAATATAACTTTTTTTATTTTTGAGAATATTTTGTTATTTAAACTGGTAAATTTGTAATTAAATATTCTAAAATATTCCGTAATGCCAATTTATTAGTTTTTGGTGTTACTTTGATAAAACTCATTGATTAAAAAGATAGAAATCGAAATTTTGTGAATTTAAATCAAAAAATTAGTTTCATTTGGGAGAGAATAATGTAAAGTTAAAACTATTTTGAAAACGTGGCAAATAACTATACAGCCTGGATGTCCGAATTGCGATATAACTGAAAATGTGATTAAATTTTGTTTTTTAATTAGTGAATGTAAGGGAGATACAATATCATGCAACATATCGGTAATCTATAATTTTCCAAAAAAATAATACAGCAAACATATGGAATATAAAAAGATTTCAAAAATTCTATAAATTAGTAACGAATAAAATTAATGGTATTTGAAATTTTATTAAAATTTTACTTAAATCATTTAAAACATTAAAACTTGGATACAGGAAATGGGAGGATGTAAAATGTTCAAAATTAAAACTAATAGAAATCTAAAGATTGGTTGTGGATAAATTGTTTTCGGCATTTTTAAAATTTCCAATCTATAAAAAAATTTTCCAAAAAATGTGCAAATGTCATTAAACATATTTAAGATTCAAGTAAAAAGTTAACATAGGTAAAAAAAATGCTGGATACCAAAACGTAAAAAAGATCATTTTAATATGATCAGTTTTGAAAAATTACAATATTATTATTTCCTTTTTTTAACTTCTTAAAAACGTTTGTGAAGTTAAGCTTGAGTTTTTATTCAAAATTTCATATACATCATACATTTTTAATATAAAACTAATAAATAACCCATCAAAGAAAAATATTAATTGCGCATACTAAATTGGAAAATATTAATTTAATTCTAGTACTTATCCAAGACTTAATCAAATTTGATATAGAATTTTTATGGTGTACTTAAAAGAAAATAATAAAACTTTGGGATATTTCAAAACTGACAATAAAATGAGTAATATTATTTTAACGGAAAAAATTATTATGTACTTTTTACATTATATACAACAAAAACTTTGGGTAGATAATTTTCAATTATCACAAGAGAGTGAAAATAAAATGAAAATAATTTGACAGTTCAGAAGGGTTTTTAGAAACGACAAAAAATAATCGTAGAAATATTATAGTAGGATGCAATAGCGTAAAGAAATATTTTCGAAATTTTCAGATATTCTGGAATTTTGTACCAAAACGATAAAGATTAATTTTTTTCTCCAATTATTAATTTTTATAATAAGTTTTTATTTTATTCAACACTGGCGATAAAACATTTGGATGGAGAGTGGGTTTATGTAAAACAATTTTTTGCTTGAAATATTTAACTAATTTGACGTCAATTTTTTCATTATATAATATTATACAACCGTAAACATAATAAATTATTGAATATACTATATAGAATGCGTAGAAAGAATTTAATACTGAAATTTTTTTCTGTTTATGACCGCAGTCGAAAAAAGTTTGTCTACAGGCTGGCAAAAATAACGTGCAATTATTTTACGTTCTTATCTCTCAGATAACAAAAATTAGGGTATGCCCGTCTCGGCACACAAATACAGTATTCGCCAGCTAACTTGATGTCCCAGAAATTACCAACTAAGAGAGACAGAGTAATAATGCCCTGCCTACTCGGCTGCTTTGGTGGTAAAATTTTGACAAACGCCAATTGCATCGAACCTTATCAGGTGTTAAGATTTTCAGTAGCGTAGCGTCACACAGTTATTGTTTCCTCTTTGTACAATAAAGTGTTTGTAAAAATGTCAGCCGTTAATGAAGAAAATCGTAAATGTAACTTCTCCAGCCTACTATCATCAGATCAAATTTCATGCAGTTCAAATAAAAAAAATCCTCTACCTCTTCTGGTTTTAAAAACAAAAGACCAAATAGAACCGTAGCCATTTTCCAATCAACGTGCTGTGCCGACCTGGTACAAATTGTGGGTTCGACCTTTTCCTAAGTTCGGTACGAGATTTCTTAAGTCAGTACGCAACGATTTTGTACAAACTACACCTACGATCGCGTAAAAAAAGTATTATTTCATGTCATGCTAGATAGCATGAAAATTTATGGTATTGGTATTCAGCCAGATAGTACCTATGCACCTATCCGATACCCGGCCGAGTTGCACAATGAGTGCTATTTAGGCTGTGTACCGGATATACTTTACATCTTTATTTATAACAATTTTAAATAGTGTTTTTTTCCACGTAAAAAAAAAACAATTACCTATACGCAGGTAAAATTGTTGGATCCTAGATCTTAGTGTTAAATTTTTTTTCTTGTATAATAAATAACTATTATTCAAGTTCCAACGATACCTGAGAACACCTTTCTATAGTTGCTCACCTATTTCTTGATAAGCGCCGAAAGGGAACACGGTTATTCTGAGCCCTGGACAACTAGCAAATAATACTTTTAATCTCATTTATCAAGCTTTCGAGGATTCTAAGAGTTTAATTTTAACAAAAAAGAAATGATTCATCTCTCCACCTACGAGCAGGTGCTTATTTCCAATCCAAACCTTTTTTAAAATTTATCTCTTTTTTTAATAAATCAGTTTGTCAGGTACTGTCTACTAGTGATCTTTGGAAATTTCCGTTGTTGAATTTCATTTTCACGCATCTACGGATCAGTATTGGAAATACTATACTTACTATAGAATTCTACAAACCGACTCTATTCTACACGCCCGGTACTTTTTTTTTTCTGCAAAAGTAATCGTTATAGCTTTATATGCGTGAAGACGTTCAAATCTATAATAATTAGCAAAAGAGACATAAAGAAGAAAAAATAATAGCAAAGAAGTAATTAGTAACAATAACAATTGAAAATTTAATGTGAAGGTAGAAAATTGGGTTGATATGGATCATTGGATCTATGCGAAAATAACCACACTGCGACCTATGAGATCTTTTGTGTATCCCTTCATCTATATCTTATTCCGGAAGACCTAGGCTTCTGAGAATGCCTATTATCCGTTTTTGAGCTAGGTCTGTAACCTAATCAGGCTCTGAGTAGATCTTTTACTGGTACTTAAGGCGTTGGCGGACAATTACCCTGCAACTGCGGATAATGTGTTCCGATGTAGCATCTGCATCATAGCAGAATCTGCATGTTCCAGATATGGTATTTGAGTGAGCAGGGTCCAGTGAGAATTCCAGTGATTACTCTGAGATCAGATTTCTGAAGCTCCAAGAGCAATTTAACGTAGTGAGCAGAAGGTTGTATTAACCTTTAAGTCTGTCATTGGCTTGGAACATTTTTCTAGTAGGCCGCAATAATTTTATTTCTCCATTTTCGGACTTCTTCCACGATGCAGCTTTTTGGGATACCACAAAATGGTTTGGGTTCGATAAAGGGAGTATTTTCCTTGGCACCCACAACAAAGTTACTTTGTTGTGTCTAGCCAGTTGCTTAAGGATGCAGTTCCAGACTGTTTTAAACTCATAAGTTGTAGACTTCAGAGCCTTTAAAGCAGCCGTGCTATCCGACGCAATAATCCTTATCCATAGTCAGAGATATTTCTAGTGAGCGGAAAAAAGCCAGACTTTCTCCTGTAAAAGAGCTGCAGATTTCTGATAAACGAAGTTTAATGTCGTGGAAACATCTCTATATATTGTCTGGTAGTTTCTGTAAGAGTTAGTTATTTTCAGAAAGCGGGTTTGGGTTGTAGGTTGGATTTTTTATTAACCACGGTGGACCTTTGAAAAAAATTGGTATGGTTAAACTGAAATTTTTAAGGTCAAAATCTGATCAATTGAGTTTTTCAGAAAGTCATATTGTTGTGGCGTTTAATGTTTAAAAAATATTTTTATGTCAGGTACTGTCTACTACTGATCTTTGGAAATTTCCGTTGTTGAATTTCATTTTCACGCATCTACGGATCAGTATTGGGAATACTATACTTACTATAGAATTCTACAAACCGACTCAATTCTACACGCCCGGTACTTTTTTTTTTCTGCAAAAGTAATCGTTATAGCTTTATATGCGTGAAGACGTTCAAATCTATAATAATTAGCAAAAGAGACATAAAGAAGAAAAAATAATAGCAAAGAAGTAATTAGTAACAATAACAATTGAAAATTTAATGTGAAGGTAGAAAATTGGGTTGATATGGATCATTGGATCTATGCGAAAATAACCACACTGCGACCTATGAGATCTTTTGTGTATCCCTTCATCTATATCTTATTCCGGAAGACCCAGGCTTCTGAGAATGCCTATTATCCGTTTTTGAGCTAGGTCTGTAACCTAATCAGGCTCTGAGTAGATCTTTTACTGGTATTTAAGGCGTTGGCGGACAATTACCCTGCAACTGCGGATAATGTGTTCCGATGTAGCATCTGCATCATAGCAGAATCTGCATGTTCCAGATATGGTATTTGAGTGAGCAGGGTCCAGTGAGAATTCCTGTGATTACTCTGAGATCAGATTTCTGAAGCTCCAAGAGCAATTTAACGTAGTGAGCAGAAGGTTGTATTAACCTTTAAGTCTGTCATTGGCTTGGAACATTTTTCTAGTAGGCCGCAATAATTTTATTTCTCCATTTTCGGACTTCTTCCACGATGCAGCTTTTTGGGATACCACAAAATGGTTTGGGTTCGATAAAGGGAGTATTTTCCTTGTCACCCACAACAAAGTTACTTTGTTGTGTCTAGCCAGTTGCTTAAGGATGCAGTTCCAGACTGTTTTAAACTCATAAGTTGTAGACTTCAGAGCCTTTAAAGCAGCCGTGCTATCCGACGCAATAATCCTTATCCATAGTCAGAGATATTTCTAGTGAGCGGAAAAAAGCCAGACTTTCTCCTGTAAAAGAGCTGCAGATTTCTGATAAACGAAGTTTAATGTCGTGGAAACATCTCTATATATTGTCTGGTAGTTTCTGTAAGAGTTAGTTATTTTCAGAAAGCGGGTTTGGGTTGTAGGTTGGATTTTTTATTAACCACGGTGGACCTTTGAAAAAAATTGGTATGGTTAAACTGAAATTTTTAAGGTCAAAATCTGATCAATTGAGTTTTTCAGAAAGTCATATTGTTGTGGCGTTTAATGTTTAAAAAATATTTTTATGTCAGGTACTGTCTACTACTGATCTTTGGAAATTTCCGTTGTTGAATTTCATTTTCACGCATCTACGGATCAGTATTGGGAATACTATACTTACTATAGAATTCTACAAACCGACTCAATTCTACACGCCCGGTACTTTTTTTTTTCTGCAAAAGTAATCGTTATAGCTTTATATGCGTGAAGACGTTCAAATCTATAATAATTAGCAAAAGAGACATAAAGAAGAAAAAATAATAGCAAAGAAGTAATTAGTAACAATAACAATTGAAAATTTAATGTGAAGGTAGAAAATTGGGTTGATATGGATCATTGGATCTATGCGAAAATAACCACACTGCGACCTATGAGATCTTTTGTGTATCCCTTCATCTATATCTTATTCCGGAAGACCCAGGCTTCTGAGAATGCCTATTATCCGTTTTTGAGCTAGGTCTGTAACCTAATCAGGCTCTGAGTAGATCTTTTACTGGTATTTAAGGCGTTGGCGGACAATTACCCTGCAACTGCGGATAATGTGTTCCGATGTAGCATCTGCATCATAGCAGAATCTGCATGTTCCAGATATGGTATTTGAGTGAGCAGGGTCCAGTGAGAATTCCTGTGATTACTCTGAGATCAGATTTCTGAAGCTCCAAGAGCAATTTAACGTAGTGAGCAGAAGGTTGTATTAACCTTTAAGTCTGTCATTGGCTTGGAACATTTTTCTAGTAGGCCGCAATAATTTTATTTCTCCATTTTCGGACTTCTTCCACGATGCAGCTTTTTGGGATACCACAAAATGGTTTGGGTTCGATAAAGGGAGTATTTTCCTTGGCACCCACAACAAAGTTACTTTGTTGTGTCTAGCCAGTTGCTTAAGGATGCAGTTCCAGACTGTTTTAAACTCATAAGTTGTAGACTTCAGAGCCTTTAAAGCAGCCGTGCTATCCGACGCAATAATCCTTATCCATAGTCAGAGATATTTCTAGTGAGCGGAAAAAAGCCAGACTTTCTCCTGTAAAAGAGCTGCAGATTTCTGATAAACGAAGTTTAATGTCGTGGAAACATCTCTATATATTGTCTGGTAGTTTCTGTAAGAGTTAGTTATTTTCAGAAAGCGGGTTTGGGTTGTAGGTTGGATTTTTTATTAACCACGGTGGACCTTTGAAAAAAATTGGTATGGTTAAACTGAAATTTTTAAGGTCAAAATCTGATCAATTGAGTTTTTCAGAAAGTCATATTGTTGTGGCGTTTAATGTTTAAAAAATATTTTTATGTCAGGTACTGTCTACTACTGATCTTTGGAAATTTCCGTTGTTGAATTTCATTTTCACGCATCTACGGATCAGTATTGGGAATACTATACTTACTATAGAATTCTACAAACCGACTCAATTCTACACGCCCGGTACTTTTTTTTTCTGCAAAAGTAATCGTTATAGCTTTATATGCGTGAAGACGTTCAAATCTATAATAATTAGCAAAAGAGTCATAAAGAAGAAAAAATAATAGCAAAGAAGTAATTAGTAACAATAACAATTGAAAATTTAATGTGAAGGTAGAAAATTGGGTTGATATGGATCATTGGATCTATGCGAAAATAACCACACTGCGACCTATGAGATCTTTTGTGTATCCCTTCATCTATATCTTATTCCGGAAGACCCAGGCTTCTGAGAATGCCTATTATCCGTTTTTGAGCTAGGTCTGTAACCTAATCAGGCTCTGAGTAGATCTTTTACTGGTATTTAAGGCGTTGGCGGACAATTACCCTGCAACTGCGGATAATGTGTTCCGATGTAGCATCTGCATCATAGCAGAATCTGCATGTTCCAGATATGGTATTTGAGTGAGCAGGGTCCAGTGAGAATTCCAGTGATTACTCTGAGATCAGATTTCTGAAGCTCCAAGAGCAATTTAACGTAGTGAGCAGAAGGTCGTATTAACCTTTGTCTGTCTTTGGCTTGGAACATTTTTCTAGTAGGCCGCAATAATTTTCTTTCTCCATTCTCGGACTTCTTCCACGATGCAGCTTTTTGGGATACCACAAAATGGTTTGGGTTCGATAAAGGGAGTATTTTCCTTGGCACCCACAACAAAGTTACTTTGTTCTGTTGCTTAAGGATGCAGTTCCAGACTGTTTTAGACTCATAAGCTGTAGACTTCAGAGCCCCTAAAGCAGCCGGGCTATCCGACGCAATAATCCTTATCCACAGTCAGAGATATTTCTAGTGAGCGGAGAAAAGCCAGACTTTCTCCTGTAAAAGAACTGCAGATTTCTGATAAACGCAATCCGTGGTTTATGTTGATATAGCATCTCTATATTTTGTCTGGTAGTTTCTGTTAGATTTAGTTATCTTCAGAAAGCGAGTTTGGATTGTAGGTTGGAGTTTTTATTAACCTTTGAAAGATATTGGTATGGTTAAACTAAAATTCTTAAGGTCAAAATCTGATCATTTGAATTTTTCAGAAAGTCATATTGTTGTGGCTTTTGATGTTTGAAAAAGATTTTTAGAATGGAGTGGGAAGAGAGAGAATAATGCAGAGTTTAATTTGCTGGATGAAACTCTAGAGGCCTAGCATAACATCTGGTATTTGCGTCTTAGGTCCAGAGGCATTTCTTGGGATATAACCTGTAGGCTAGGAATGGGACTTGTTCTGTTTATTATCAACCCCAAAATCGACAATTAGAACAGCTTAGATGCATAATTTATTCGTAGGTTTCCAAAAAACGCCAAGCATCAACCATAATAAAATTTAACTCGAATAATATCCCAAAAGGAAATTTTGCAACTGCCAACAAACATTATGATGTTATAACCTTTTTGTAACGGAAAGACAGTATTTTTTACTAACTTAATAATCGCATGAAAACCAATATAACAATAAACCTAAAAAGAAATTAACATTCACAAATGTATTTTACAAAAATGTTAATAAGTATTACATTACATAAGTAGCGATTTTTTTTGTATCCGGCATTTAGAGTATCCAGCACGAGGATTTATATACAAACTGACCCTGACCACCAAATGGAAAACAATCAAGTTCACCTGTTTCTTGTATTATTTAGACCAGTCAATCGTAAAATCCAAATTTATTACAACTCCATTCATACAAATCTTTTTTTAATTCAGTACCGGGTGTCCCAAGAAGAATAATTTTATAGCATAGCTTCAGGAGAAATTTTTTTTGCAATAATAGGGTCCTCTATAGAGCACAGAATATTAATCCGTATAATCTTTTATATACATTGTTCTTTCGTTAATCTATACTTTGCTATTTATTTGTGTCTACATCCATAATTAGACACAGTTTAATAACATTAAATAAAAATCGCTTACCGAATGAGATTTATTTTCATTGAAATCACGTAGGACTTTGTTATCAGTGGGAATTCTCTGATAACCAAAATAATTTTCTCAGGAAATGAACTAGCGATAACAGATAGCAGAAATGTACACTTTTTTCATTTTTATCAATGGTAAAAAATCTGATAAAGATTGAATAAGGAAGGAAAATTTATTTAAAGTCAATCTTATACGTAAGAACACGAAAATACACATGAGGAAAACATGAAAAAACCAGTTTATCCAAAATCAATTGCAGAAACGAACGATTTTAAACTGTACCGATTATCAGGTAATGCTTACCAAAGAGTACGTAATCCCGGCCTGACAAAATTGTGTACCTGATTTCAGGTTTTCATAATACCTTATTTGAGCAAGATTCTTGCCAGAATTTCACTTGTCTCAAATATTTATTTGTTAACGTGTAATGTTCCCTGTCAGACCCAGGTGCAATGTCTACACATCGTTGCAAAGCTAGGGTCTAAAACTGCATTCACTGGTACTGAACCAGTATTTGGAATATCAAAATCTGCTACACGTGTTTGTACATCTCGGTGGATTCAAACTAAACATCAGACGTACTGGAGACACGTGCCAAAACAGGAAAAAACCCTCGGAGTCGCTGACTAACGAAATATTAAACCTCAGCAGGGGCCAGATAAGGAAAGTGACGGGATTACTCACCGGTCACTGTACCCTAAGGAAGCACATACATACAATTGGCATATATAGGGAGGAACCTATCTGTCGGTTGTGCATGGAAGGGGAGAAAACAGCCTCTCACTAAGAACTGTCTCATTAGAGATATAGACTCCTAGGACTAGGGTATCCAAGGGAGGATTTCTCCAAGAAGGACCTAGCGAAAAGACTGTAGAGCCTGATAAGGGCTACTGGTCTATTCACATAATCGGTTTAACCAAGAGCACAAAAAGCCTAAAGGCTGAGGAGTCGAGGTCTCTAAGCCTCTGACTGGTGGCGCCAAATCAATCAATAAATCAATCTTTGCTCTCACATTTTGATTATTAACTTGTTCTTGAAGTTTCTTACGTTTTTTGTTGAAATAAAATATATTTTTCGTTAATTTTTGTATTTTAAAAAATGTTTGGCAACATTGGTATCGTCAGTTTTACGATCGGTCGTGATTAGATATCGTATTTTGGGGCGTCTTTTAATTGAGAAGATTGTAAATCCTTAAACGGCCGAGTTTACATCTGCCCCGATGCTCGTCTTCCTTTACAACTTTTTCCTTTGATTATGAATATGTCGAGCAGAGAGGAGCTCGTGATTTTAAAAATAATCTATATTTATAATCTTTAGACCTAAGTTTTTAATTTCCATTTCTAATTAGACACATACAAGAGCTGGCACCAATTTTTTGGTAGGTATTTGAGGCAAGCTAAAACCTTGTCCTATACCTCTCCTATTATACCCTAACACGGAATTGCAGACCTGGCTGGTGAGTAGTAAATTTTTGAAAATATGAATTTTTTTGACAAAAATATGTTTGAGGCAATTTGAAACGCTCTCTTCCACACAACAACTTGCATATAGTGCTACTCACTCGCATTTAAACATAATTTTTTAGATCACCTGGCAGGCAGAAAGTTCCACCAAAATTATATGCCTTTTTTATAATTATATTTTTTAATTATAAATATTACTGTATTAAAATGTCAAGTTGCCTCAAATACATTTTTTTGCAAAATCTTTTTGCACGCGTCTGGCAAGGTTGAAAACCCGACTAAATCGTCTGGATAATTTTTTTAACTCTTCTTCACTCCTCTTAACATTTCCAATTACCTCAAACATATTTTTGG
Organism: Lochmaea crataegi; assembly: GCA_947563755.1. Lineage (NCBI taxonomy): Eukaryota > Metazoa > Arthropoda > Insecta > Coleoptera > Chrysomelidae > Lochmaea > Lochmaea crataegi. Next base: position 63,250,397 of record OX387424.1, read on the forward strand.
CAAAAAATAATTCGTATTTTTAAAAATTTGGGGTTTGAATTAGCCCCGCTACTCACCAGCCAGGTCTGCATTTCCGTGTTGGGGATAGTAGGAAAGGTAGGCAAGTTTTCAGCTTGCCTCAAATACCAGATAAAGTTGGTGCCAGCTCTCCTACTATTATGTATGTAGGTCTACCCTCTACCCTAACTTTTCTCATGCATTCAGTGGCTGTCGATCACTGAGTAATAGATACAGCTTTCTCAAAATTTGACAGTTAATAGATGACAGTTGTCAAGAGCAGTATTGCGTTAAAAGTTGATCCTTGTGACTAAAATGTCTTTTTTCTACAACTGCTATGAAAAGTGACGTATTTCTCATACCTTACTTGATTTCAAAACCAAATATTGCTCATACTGTGAGAAATAATATTTCTCACGGCACTTTGCCCACGCCACATATATTTATATGGAGAATCAAATAAAATCGACAAAAACTTAGTAGCCTACTGTCATTTTTAAATACCTACTTAGTTGTCACAAAACTGTCAGATTATATTAGAAAATATGTTAAAAATTTTAAAAAATTGTCAAAAATTTTGAAATATGGTCAAAGATTGTAAAAAATTTGGAAAAATGGTCAATAATTGTCAAAAATTTACGAAAACTGTCAAAGTTTTAAAAAAATGGTTAATAATTGCCAAAGATTTGGAAAAATGGTCAATATTTGTCAGAATCTGTCAAAAATTGTCAAATATTTTAAAAAACGGTCAAAAATAGTCAATAATTGTTAAAATTTTGAAAAATGATCAAAAACTGTCAAAGTTTGTGAAAGTTGTCAAAAATGGTCAATAATTGTCAGAAACTGTCAAAAATGGTCAAAAATTGTCAATAATTGTTAAAATTTGGAAAAATGGTCAAAATTTTTGAAAAATTTGTCAAAAATGATCAATAATTGTTAAAACTGTCAAAATTGGTCTATAATTGTCAAAAATGGTCAATAATTGTTAGAAATTTAAAAAAATTGTCAAAAATTTTGAAAAAATGGTCAATAATTGTCAAAAATTTACGAAAAATGGTCAAAAATGGTCATTCTATTGTGCATAAGAAGCAAGCTTCTATCGGCGGTCCGACGACCGCTCACCTTTTCTTTTTGTTTTACTAACCATAAAAATAAATATTAAGTTACTTTACTTGTATTCTTTAAATTTGTGCTGTTGTAGAAAAAGTATAGTGTGCAGCATGTGGGGAAAGTACTTTTCTCACTTGTTGCACAATATACCTTTTCTCGCCTACCTTTCCGGAAAACCAATCATGTGAACACCAAAAATATGGCGGAAAGTATTGTTAAGCAGCCCAAGGATGGAAAATTTTTAACGCCACGGTTTTTGAAGTTTTACATCATCTGTCACTTGAGTACTTTGACGTTTCATGTAAATTTTTTAATTAAACGTCAGTGAATGTAAGTTTTTGGTTATATTTTCCGATTTTTCGGTTTATTCGGTAGGCGAAAAACAGTTGTGTGCCACACATACAGGAAACGCTTTAGCAGCCCTTAACTATCAACTGCCCTCGCTTCGCTACGCTCGCTCGTGCATCTGATAGTCTCGGGCTACTATAGCTCATTTTCTGCTATTTGTGACACTCCTTGTAGATACACCAATAATCAAATTTGTATTTTGCACACACAAACAACAAACATTTTGTTCAAATTATTTACATTTTTATGCTAAGCTCGTAAGACAATGCGAATAATAACAATAAAAAATATTGTCGTTGGAGGTATACATATTTTATATAGATTCCTGCACAAATTACTGCTACAAACGAATAATAATGTTAATCTGCATAAAAAAATACCGTTTGTAGAGTAAATTGTACAACGATAAGATTAAGTTAGTTGATCCTATTTAAAAGTAAAATTAGCACGTTTGTTCATTTTAATCATAGACTATTATTGTTATTTTAATGAATAATATTTTGTATCCACAATCACACTATAATTGGAGTTTTATACACACTTTTATGAATCATAGAAAGTACCTCTTTATTCGCTTGTGGAATTGAAAAATACAATCTTAAATCATTAATTTTTGACGTTACAGCTGCTGTCAGAGCAAAATGTCAAATCACTTTTTGATGAAATCTGATTCTACATGACTGATTGTGTATTCGTGTTTTATTTGTGTTTTATCCAATTAAGAAAATTAAACCTTGCGTGGATAAAACACTAATTCAATAAATAATATTATCAACTTTTATTTGTTTCGTAACAAATTCTAGCAATGTCGCCAAAATATGTATTTGTGTTGAGGCACATTGTACTGGGTAAATCCAAACAACTAGTCAAACTTGAAATCAATGTAAAAATATCGAGAATTTGTTTGTTTTTTCATTGACATGTCAAACGGACTTGCTAACCTATTTTAGTGAATTTTAGTTCTATAAATTGGACAAATATTTTGATTATAAACAAACCTTGACTTTTTAGATAATAATACATTATGTAGATTTAAGTTCCACCTTCCTTCCTTTTGACTCATATTATTGACCCAAAAGTATATGCTTTTTTTGGTATCAAGTTTATAGTTTATTGAATGTACGAGAGTCGAATAAATAATATGATTATAAAGTCAATGTTCGTCTCACCTTTTTTTATTTCCTGATTCATTACAGTACTGCTATTAATAGTTTTGGGAAAAAAAGGAATTCAACAGTTAGAAGCAGAAATAGATTTAGTTAAAAACTAACACTTTTTTGCGAGTATCAGTTATATTGGTGTATGATTTTATAGTACTTCATACGTCTTGTGAACATGAAATATTAAGCTGTTATGCCCTAATAAGCCAAAAATCTAAAAAAATGTGAGTACATTTCCACAATTATTTCCGAAATTTTGTTTCCGCAAGTTTACCCAAAGTTAAGCTTGAATTTGCCATTCAAGATATTGGGAATTGACCAATTGAATCACGCCGCCTGGTGGTAAGAAAATCACACTAGCAACAGTTAACACACTAAATTGAATGTCCAACATATAAAATTCGTTTCCCATCATATAATGTTTTATTGCATTTTGTGTGTGACATTTCAATAATGTGTTCTATTTTCCGCCATGTAGGCCACTCCCATCTGTCAGTTCCCAATACCGATGAGTTAAATTGTCATTCCAAGTAATTGACGTCAAAAGAATTGTGTCAAAAATGCCATTTTTCAATTTAAAATTCAAATTTAAGGTTAGAAAAGAAAATACAAAATTGGATAATCGTAAAAGCTAACACGAATCCGGATAAAGAATCACCCACATTAGTGACAAATGTTTATGAATGGTTTGTCGTTAAGGAACAACCTGTATATCAGAATAATATTAGCATTGTGACGATAGTAGAAAGTAAGAATAAACAACTAGAACTTCTTCGCGAATAAATTGTTATCTCCGTTAAATTAGCCCAATAACAATTTTATTGGTTTTTACAAATCTGCAGCTACTTTCTACATATCTACATACTTATCTATGTTATGAAGTACCACTTTCCGTACATTTTCATTAAAACCTCCTAATAGATTCTTCTCAACGATTAATTTTATCTCTAGGAGTTCATCCATTTCTCAAATGTGGTTTAGAATCCAAAAGGGGTCAAAATAACACTCAAAGTCAAACTACATTTTGTACGATATGTAATAAATTATTAAGTACATGGTCTCGGTATCACCTAGATTATATAACTCATGTTCTAATGAACCAATACAATCCTTGAATTTCCCTTAGTTTCGACATATTGATAAGTGAATATCAGTTAATTCTACTACAAATTCCGAAAACAACAATACATCAAATATGTATTTTAATAATTGTATTACATTCAATATTAATATTAATCAATAAAAAAAATTAGAATATTATTCGTTATATAATCGTAACGAATACCAACTCGAGCATAGACAATATTTTTCGATTATTTACCTCTTCACTCGAAGTATTTCGCGAAACACCACTCGAGCTGCGCTCTCGTGATGTTTCGCCAAATACGTCTCGTGACTCGATGAATAATCGAATATTGTCTATTATAACTGAATATATTCAAAAATGTTTCGTCTCGGTTTTTCGAGACATAGGAAGATAAAAATCTCCAATCGTATGAAGCCTTATTCCATGTGAGACGCAATTACCTCAATTAAAATTTCTGTACTTTTATATTTTTCCTCATCATCAACTTCAACAATTTCTCCAATCTTTTCTGTCAACTTTCTATTAAAATATGCGTATTAATGTTTCATTCAAAAAGACTACAATGCGTCTAGACAAGAAGACCTTGACTTTTTCAATACATCCTTGATTATTTGTTAAATACTTTCAATTTATGCATAAAAAAAGGTGTTAGATTATATTATTAATTATAAAACATAAACATATGGTTAGATCAAGAAACTTTTATAGGACATTTATTACATAATGAAGTACGGCTAGGCTCTAATTCCGCAAAACTACCTGGAACTTTGTCATAAAATTATGAGGCATTTGTCATTGTCCGAGGAATATTCGGCGTAAAATTTTTTTTCACAGACAAATTTATAACAACACAACGAAACATTTATTTATTAAAACTACAGCTAGCGAAGGTACAATGCTCTTGAGATTTAAGTATGGTTTTATAGAATTTTGATCGCTATGACCAGTAATTTTCAGCAATTGTTGTTCTTCTACGCCACTTTTTGCCAATTGGCTAACTGCAATTGATCTATCCGAGTGATTTGTTATCTTTTTGTCCTTTACATTCAAGCCAATTGCCTCAGCAGCAGATTTAGTCCATCCAACCAACAGGTTCATTATCGTACCATTATCGTACCATGCTTCATGAAGATGATTTTGAGGACCCCAGGGTAGCAGAAGACTTAGTAGCAGATCCAGAAAACGAAGTCACGTTAAACTGCCCCTCTGAAAAAGAAATAGTGACTGAAATAAAAAGAACTATCAACGGAAAAGCCACAGGAGAAGACAAAATAGCAGCGGAGATGTTGAAGTATGGCGGGGAACCGCTTCAGAAGACAATATCCAAACTTATACAACAAATTTGGGCGGGAAACATAATGCCAAACGAATGGAACACTGGAAGAATAACACCCATCTACAAAAAAGGAGATAAGGAAGTCTGCAAAAACTATAGACCAATGACCCTACTTAATACCATCTACAAAATAATTAGAAACATAATAAATCAAAAACTGAAGGCATACACAGAAAAAATAATAGGAGACTACCAAAACGGGTTTAGACCAGGAAAATCAACAGTAACGGCAATACACACCATCGAACAAATCCTTGAAAAATCCCTGGAATACAATAATGCTCTACACGTCATTTTTATAGACTTCAGGAACACTATCATAAGACACAAGATTATAGAAACACTAAAAATACTAGGAATCCCAAAGAAGCTTAGGGAATTGGTGGAAATGACCCTACAAAACACTAAAGGGAAAGTAAAATTCCAAGGTGAAATTTCAGAAGAATTTTAAATGAATAAAGGTGTAAAACATGGAGACTCAATTTCTCCAGCACTGTTGAACCTAGTACTTGAATCCATTTTAAGGAATGCAGACTTGAGCGAGAAAAATATTATAGTGAACGAGACCCAGTTAATTGCTTATGCCGAAGACCTCACCATAGTGGCTAGAACTAAGAAAAGTCTAATAAAAGCAGTAGCGAAGCTAGACGCAGAGGCACAAAGATTCGGGATACGAATAAATGAAGACAAAACAAAATATATGCGAGTGGGGAAAGAAAAACAGAACAATGATACTCACTTAAGAATCAAAAATTACAAGTTTAGAATTGTATCAAGCATAAATTATTTAGGAACATCTATGGGACAAACTTCTAAGGACAAGATAAAAGAAAGAATAATGAAAGGAAACCAAATTCTTGCCATAAATAAGAAATTATTAACATCTAAATCGATCAGCATAAAAACAAAAATACAAATCTATAAGACTTTGATCAGACCAGTCATTACTTACGCACTCGAAACAACATCTATAAACAAAAAAGAAGAAGAAGGTCTAAAAATAATATAAAGGAAAATATCGAGAACAATACTTGGACCAGACATAACAAGAGATGGAGAAAGAAACATAGAAATAGAAAAGGAAGCAGGTGGAGAATAGTATATTGTGCAACAAGTTGGAAAAGTACTTTCCCCACATGTTGCACACTATACTTTTTCTACAACTGCACAAATTTAAAGAATACAAGTAAAGAAACTTAATATTTTTTTTATGGTTAGTAAAACAAAAATTACACTATCCTATCTCTATAAACTGTTAAATAATCTTATTTAAAATTATAGTGAAAAGATGGTGAAATTTGTACAATTTTGTAATCTGACAGTTTTGTGACAACTAAGTAGGTTTTTAAAGATGACAGTAGCCTACTAAGTTTTTGTCGATTTTATTTGATTCTCCATATAAATGTATGTGGTGTGGGCAAAGTGACGTGAGAAATAATATTTCTCACAGTATGAGCAATATTTGGTTTTGAAATTAAGTAAGGTATGAGAAATACGTCACTTTCCATAGCAGTTGTAGGAAAAATATAGTCCGATATATAAAAGCAAGGAGACAGAAATGGATGGGACACATTATGAGGAGAGCACCAACAGAAATATTAAAAAGAATAACAACATGGGTTCCATTGAAGACGAGACGAGACATATTATGAGAAGAGCACCAACAGAAATATTAAAAAGAATAACAACATGGGTTCCATTGAAGACGAGAACACGAAGCAGATGGTGGGATCAAGTAGAGGAAGATATAAAAGCATTAAAAATCAGAGACTGGAAAACAAATTGCAGAGACAGAAGAAAATGAAGAACTATAACAAATGAGGCTAGGACAGATGAAAGATTATAGTCGCACTGATATAAGAGGAGTAATCCACCTCGTCAATAGGATTAAATACAGCTCTATTGAGCTACCCATAATCCCTCGGGATTGAACGGCATGGTGAGGTAATATTGTCGCCTCGTTTATGAAAAAGACGTACAGGGCATCTTTGTCTTTCACAATTGGAAACCAACTATTTACTACTTGTACAGCTTTTAGAATCACCTTGGAACGTTTTACTGAACACCGGATTGTACTCAATGCGATTTGTTGGAGAGTTATCGTTATTTTTCTCGATTTGAAAAAATCTACTTGACAAGCAACTGCTTCTCCTCCTCGCCACGCTAATTCTACAGCAGCAATATGGTAAAATGGTAAAATTTACACATAAGACCTTCAGGAGTATTTTCATCCCATAGCAATATTATTTTGTTAACTTCAGACAAATTTAACGAAACTGAACTGGACTTACGTTTACATGGATCTGCTTGTAGTTTCTTCCTGATTGCATCGGGGAATCTCGGGCTGGTTTAAATACTATATTGTTAAACGGCTCAATCATTACAATTTAGTCATTATAGTACTTTTCTTGTAAAAGTTTGCACGAAACCTTCCACATTGTCTTCACCGTTGCTTCTTTAAATTCGGTCTTTTAGTATCAACGCCAATTCTTCAAAGCTTCTATATGTTCATTTGATTCATATTCTCGTTCGCAGCAAAATTCCATAAATATTCTCCAAATATATTTGTGACTGTAGGCTGTATTTCTGGGAATTTTTTCTTCGATTAACATTCGCATTGTCAAAATGTGACATTTTGAAATTTATTTGGAATGAAGCTGTCAAACTCAATGGAGTTGTCATAGTGTAATGTTGACATGATTGGGTGAAATTGTTTCATATGACACAAAATGACAAAATTTGATTGGTTGTTAGAACTGTCAAAAAATTGTCACTAGTTATATCACAAGAGGTGAATATTTTTTTGAATATTTGTTGATATTTTTGTGTAAAATTTTTGTCTCGCGCAATTTTTACAGAAATTTTACACAAAAATATCAAAAAATATTCAAAACAAAATATATACCTCGGGTGGTATATGGTCAGATTATATACCGAAAAAGACGATATTTTCTATTGAAACATCACCAAATCGATTGAAATCCATGTTAATTAACAAAAATGTGACGTTAATGTGACAACATTAAAAATTGGCAGTGGCAGGTGGGCCGGGGTATATTCACTTATGTCAAAAAATATCCAGTATAATTTGCTTCTGATTGGTCGCAAAATGGCATTTGATTGGTTAGAAACGGATGGAGGTATATAATCACTTATATCACAAGAGCTTAAATTATTTTCGGAAATTTTCTTAAAATATTCGTGCCCGAAAGAAAATTTCCAGGAATAATTTAAGCTTGCGTGAAAATTTCACACCATAATTGGGAAAACAATTTGGAAAAAATCAAAAACAAGTGTATGGAAACAGTTTGTTGAATTTTGTGACGAAAAGCTGTAAAATTCTTATAGAAATTTTTCATTATTCACAGGTATATTTACATTATTTAGTGGTTGTTCATCTTTTCAACTGTCAAAAAATGTCCACTTAAATATCGTGGCGCCTCGAAAAATTGCCCGGAAATTTTTTTAGTTGCCATGATAACTAGTCAAAATTAAGGCATCTTATTGGTTAAAAAGTAGAGATGTGAAATTTTCGGGGGTAATACCGCGAGTGCTTAAAAATTACCGATAATTTCCATGAAAGCTTGTTGTTAATAATTCCACGAGTTCGAAGAACGAGAACGAGATCAATTTCCCGTTCTGTTATATTTCCGAATCGATTCATGACCTCTAAGAAACTCTTCTTTGACGTTTCACGTTTATTATTTTAATGTTGTCTGACAATGGTTGTCATGGCAACGTGGAATTTCCGCTGGGTTGTCATGGCAACGTGGAATTTCGGCCAAATTTCCATTTAATAATTTAGCATTCGTTGCATTGAATGAGTATGAGTGAAATATTCGCTGTAATTTTGCGATAATTGCACTCCATTTACATGGGAATTATTCTCAGAATGATAGATCATTGGGATAATTTATCGTACAGGGTGAATTACCGAAATTTGTGCTAATTCCTTGATTTTTTATTGCTTAGGGGTGAGTGGAGGAGAAGGGTGGTTGAAATGTTTTTAATATTATTTCTATTGTCTCACTCTCCCCTTTCCGTATTTCTGTCTAGTGATATTAAAGAGTCGGTCAGAACATCGTCAGAACATCTGTCATTCTGACGATGATATGACAATATCGAAATAATTATCAATATCTTAGATTTTTAATAATTTTTTCATTAAATAGTGGAATTAATTAGAAACACTTAGTTTCGTTTAAAAAAGTAATATGTATTAACTTCTAATTTAAATTCGGCATTAAATTCACCATTGTTTAAGCACACCATACATAATCATTATATAATCACACATAACAATTAAATCGTCTAGACTTTAGCGGTTTCATAAAAAAGCAAGTAATGCACAGGATATAAACTTTCAACAATAAGAACTATAATTAGAAAAAAAAATCATGACCTTAAATGGTGCATCTGATTTAGACTGAATCGACCATAAAAATGCTTAATAGAAAAATTGTGCATTTTAAACAAACTCATTATTTAATTGATTTTACCGTAACTCTGCATTGAAGAATTTACATTTCCGTAATCCAATGTCTTTTCCTTGTAAAAAAACGGTGAAGTCTTAATAGTGACTTTTATTTTTTATTTCATGATGTAAAAGTTGTATTACGACCTTTAAAAATTGCCTTAATTGAAGCATAAAAGATCGGTTGGAAACTGGACGACTCATGCGCAGACACTCTCTATGAACGGTTTTTATTCACTGCGCATGAGTCGTCCAGTTTCCAACCGTTTGTGATTGCACTTCGAAGAAATCTCTATTTAGTAAACAAAAGCACGTGGACACTTAAATTGAGCAGGGCCGTATAAGTAACAACTTTTGAAGCTTGCTTATTATTGCACGACATAGGACTTTTGGGAAGGCTAGTGAACTCGTGAAACGTGTAATGTTACGAAAAAGCGTTCGTCACGCCACAGTGCTGCCAGATTTCTGAATAATCCACTAATCCAATGAAATTTAAATTGAAGCTTGCTTCTTATTGCACGACATAGGACTTTTGGGAAGGCTAGTGAACTTGCGAAACCTGTGATGTTACAAAAAAGCGTTCGTCACGCGATGACTCATTCTTCGTCTCTTTCTCGGCCGCCCTCTCTTCTCTCTCTCTCTCTCTCTCTCTCTCTCTCTCAAACACGCCGGCACTAGGGATTCCCAAACGGTCGGAAGAGAGGCAGAGAGAGAGAGAGAGAGAGAGTATCGCGCGTCTCTCTAATTGCCAAATATTTTAAAATTTTTGAAAAATTTTCAAAAATTTTGAAATATTGTCAAAAATTTGGAAAAATGGTAAATAATTGTCAAAAACTGTCAAAATTTTGAAAAAATGGTCAATAATTATAAAAGACTGTCAAAAACGGTCAATAATTGTCAAAAACTGTCAAAATTTTGAAAAAATGGTCAATATTTTTAAAAGACTGTCAAAAATGGTCAATAATTGTTAAAAATTGTCTAAATGTTTGAAAAATGGTCAAAAATGGTCAATAATTGTCAGAATCTGTCAAAAATTGTTAAATATTTTAAAAAATGGTTAAAAATAGTCAATAATTGTTAAAATTTTGAAAAATGATCAAAAATTGTTAAATATTTTGAAAAATTTACAATAATTGTCAAAATTTTTGAAAGTTGTCAAAAATGTGACCATTTTATAATTGTCAGAACCAGTCAAAAATGCTCAAAAACTGTCAAAAATGGTCAATAATTGTTAAAATTTGGAAAAATGGTCAAAATTTTTGAAAAATTGTAAAAAATGATCAATAATCGCCAAAACTGTCAAAATTGGTCAATAATTGTCAAAAATGGTCAATAATTGTTAAAATTTGAAAAAATAGTCAAAAATTGTTAAAATTTGAAAAAATAGTCAAAAATTGTCAAAAATTTTGAAAAAATGGTCAATAATTGTCAAAACTTTTGAAAAATGGTGAAAATTTTCGTAAATTATCAAAAATGGTCAAAAATTTTCAGAATTTTGAAAAAATGGTCAATGATTATAAAAAACTGTCAGAACCTGTCAAAAATGCTCAAAAATTGTCAAAAATGGTCAGTAATTGTTAAAATTTGGAAAAATGGTCTAAAATGGTCAAAATTTTTGAAAAATTGTCAAAAATGATCAATAATTGTCAAAACTGTCAAAATTGGTCAATAATTGTCAAAAATTGCCAATAATTGTTAAAATTTGAAAAAATAGTCAAAAATTTTGAAAAAATCGTCAATAATTGTCAAAAATTGTCAAAATTTTTGAAAAATGGTGAAAAATTTACGAAAAACGGTCAAAAATGGTCATTCTATTGTTCATAAGAAGCAAGCTTCTGTCGGCGGTATGACGACCGCTCACCTTTCTTTTTACGAGTTTTTAACGCTATATTCAACAATATTTGAATAAAACGGAAAACATTATTATTAAATACAATAGAAAAGTATACTTTTCCGCATGCTCGTATTATAGAAAGATACTTTCTTATACTCTCTACATGTTTGTTAATGAAGATAATTACAGATAATTTTTTATTGCCGATCCAAACCCAATAGAAACGTCCTTCCCAACGATTAAAATGTATACTTACCTTGTCATATTTAATATCATTATCTACTAAGTATAATGATCTACATTATTTATTTAAATGGTTTTGCTTCTTCGAAAAGGTCATTTTCGAAAAATATTTTTTATTCGCATCATTTCACCAATCACCTCATGTCGTACTTGGAGAGTCTACTAAGGAGATTTAACCTTGGGGTGAGGTTAATTTAAAGTAAACAAATATGAGATGGCGGTTTTGTAATTCTCCGAGAAAGTCTTCGAAGAAAAATGACATATTTTAACAAAGGACGGTATTTTATCTTTATAGGAATTTTATTTATTTAACTGATTTTTTTTGTTGTTGCTAAAAGCTTGTCGATATGGGTCGGGGCTGGAGTTATTGCAAAAATTTTTAAAATAATGAAATACGAGAGTTGCCTTTTATATTGTTACGTCGGACCTGTACTGAGAATATGTAGAGGTCCACAAAGAAAAAGAAGAAAACATACATCTAGAATCATCTAGAACTGTCATCGAAAAGTCGAGAACTGTCTGGAACAGGTGAAAAGTATAAAAAGTGGGACAATTGACATTAGGAGTTTAGTTTTGAGGTATTAGAAATTTGAGTTCTGTGTTCTGATAGAGAGACGTTATTTATATTGAATTATGAAAGTTAAAGTTGTAGAAATGAAGAAAGTTTAAGAAAGTAAAAGGAGTAACAATATTTTGCATATTGAGCTAGAAAAAAAACAGTAGATAACTTTTAAACACTATTCTTTTTCAAAGTATTCTCCACGAAGAAAAATACATTTTTGCATCCTTTGGAACCAATTCTGGAAGCAGTTATTCCATTCTCTTGTTGGTACATTCAAAATAGAGTTTTTCAAGGCGTTTCTGGGAGCTGGAACTTTTGACTATGCAGTTCACTCTTAATTTTTGGAAAAGTAAAAATGTCGTTAGGACTCAGGTCAAACAATTACCTACATTACTTGTTTTAATAATTTTATAAATTTTGACCCAAATAATTTTACGGGGACGAATTCATGTATCTATTTTTGTGTACCTGATCTTTTCAGGGACCAATTTAAGTACATTTTTTCAGGTAGAGGATTAAGTAGGTTTTTTTAATCTTGGGGACGAATTTATGTACCACCGATTTATATGACTTATTTATTCATAATTAGCAGCTAATGTTTATCCGAAATTTAAAAAAAACACTTTTTTATAAAGCGGAACAGTGTATCATACATTTTCGTAATTTATAGTTTCTTAAACTGACTGCAGGAAGTAATCGTAACACAATTCAAGGAAATGACTAATTCACCATGTAAAAATCTATTGAAATATCATCAATTACATATTTAATTCATCATTATATAAATGGAAAACCAGTGGATGTTTATTGTTATACAACCGCGCGTGGGATGGGGGATTCACCTGAAAACCTTCATGGAGAAATATTTAAATTGAGAAAAACACATTAAAAGCGAAAAAAATTCCCCGAGCTCTGCTTATTGATTCTGCCACAACAAATGTAAACAGCTTTTATTTTTAAATACCTATGTAATTATATTTTTCTACACCCACATGTATATTATCCATTTTCTGCACAATTTACAGAATGTAAATGTAGGCCATTCCGATTAACTGAACGGATATGATTTCATATACATCCTAGAACGTGTATGAAATCCACCAATCAGCATTTGCGTTTAGTACCCGCCAACTAATCTTTTTTCAATTTCATAGAAACGTCAAAATAACTTGTCAAAATATTTCTATAGTTTTTAAGAAAAATATTAGTAAAAATGAGTGATTTCAGTGATGAATCAATAAATAATTTTCCACCAGATATTCGCTTAGCCAAAAAGGAGACGTATAACGTATAGAAACAGAATAAAATGAATATTTAAGGGTACTCCTCACAAAAACGTCAGTTTTTATGTAATACATTTGACGTTATAGATAGATGATTAGTATATTCATCGGTAGTCCAGTGGTAAGTACCCCAGCCTCTCACGCAGTAGATCAGAGTTCGATTCCCCGTTGGGAAATTTTTTTTAAATTTAAATTTTATTTCTAAACAATAATAAAATAATAATAATAGTAAAATTATTAAAAATTTTTAATTTGAAGTTATATTATAGTTTAATAAAATGTTTATTTTCTAGATTTTTTCTTAAGTGGGTCGTGGAAAAAATATACTGTTCGACTCGTGTGGATTGTTCATATCGCTCTCGGACGATTGAGCACCCCGCCTACGGCGTCGTGCTCAAACTTCGTCCTCGTGCGATATGGCCATCATATCCACACTAGCTGCACAAACTACTATTATAACATTTCATTATTGGTTTTTTCATATATCGTCGTCTTAAGATCATCTTATCCCATGTAGTTTTACTCGATTGAAGTTTTTCAAAAGTATTTTTGATCTTTTGAGTCTATATTTCGTTATTAAAAGATTTTACAAAAATAATTATTTATAATAATGTAGGGCTCTGGTTCACTCTCACTACCACTAATCATTGCACAGAAAATAGTATATTATGCAACGATCATGTAATTATGGTTATTAATACACAAGCATTAACCGGGATAAGAAACGAGCCGAAGGCGAGTTTCGTATTAATGCGCGTGTATTAATAACCATTACATGAGAGTTGCATGCACTATTTTTTCTACGAAAAAGAAATTTTATTTGAATTCAACAACATTGCTTTTTTGATACTTCTCTTGCTATCCTCCAATCCATAAATTGACCATAAAATTTATTATATAGATACATTTTTTGATTTTGCAGGCAATAAACTATTGGATACATTTTTCGCCTTTTCAGCGATTTCAGGTGGCGTGTATGAAAACTCTTCGTCGCTCGACATTTCTTTTAAAAAGTGGAAGGTATCTACCTTTTTGACTAACGCAAAAGATTGAAACTGTCATAAAACACGAATCTCTTAGAAACTGTCACATTCTACAGAAAATATTGGGTCTGCCTACTTGGTGATTTAAAAATCTAGATTTATATTGGCCAATTTTTCAGTTTCATAATGAAAACCAGTGTATAATGAAACTGAAAATTGGCATTTAATTAACAAGTTATAGTATAGGAGTAGAAAATAATTATTTATGATACAAGTGCGTGAAGTGGTACTTTTGCGCACGAAAATGAAAGCTCGAGCGTATAGAGAGTGCCATTTTTCGCAACGAGTGCGCAAAAGTACTTCACGCATGAGTATCATACAATATTTTATCTACGACCACATTAAAAAATATTTTTCAAATTTTGATTGATAAAACACTGATTGTTAAGCTAAATAAACATGGAAGAAGAATCCGATTGCACTCCTCTTGAAATTGCAGAAATTGCATGCAATGTAACTCAAAACCTGCTCCCGGAAAAGTCAAGAAAAATATACATGAAGTGATATGGCGATTTTTTGGATTGGTGTAACACTAAAAAAATCAAAAAATACAAGGAAAATTTTGACAATTATTGTACATTTTTCAAAATATTTAACAATTTTTGACCATTTTCCAAAATTTTTACAATTATTGACCATTTTTTCAGATATTTAACAATTTTTGACCATTTTTCAAAATTTTAACAATTATTGACCATTTTTGACAATTTTTCAAAAATTTTGACAATCATTGAACATTTTTTCAGATATTTAACAATTTTTGACCATTTTTCAAAATTTTAACAATTACTGACCATTTTTGACAATTTTTCAAAAATTTTGACAATCATTGACCATTTTTTCAGATATTCAACAATTTTTGACCATTTTTCAAAATTTTAACAATTATTTACCATTTTTGACAATTTTTCAAAATTTTAACAATTATTGACCATTTTTGATAATTTTTCAAAATTTTAACAATTATTGACCATTTTTGACAATTTTTCAAAAATTTTGACAATCATTGACCATTTTTTCAGATATTTAACAATTTTTGAACATTTTTCAAAATTTTAACAATTATTTACCATTTTTGACAATTTTTCAAAAATTTTGACAATCATTGAACATTTTTTTAGATATTTAACAATTTTTGACCATTTTTCAAAATTTTAACAATTACTGACCATTTTTGACAATTTTTTAAAAATTTTGACAATCATTGACCATTTTTTCAGATATTTAACAATTTTTGACCATTTTTCAAAATTTTAACAATTATTTACCATTTTTGACAATTTTTCAGAATTTTAACAATTATTCACCATTTTTGACAATTTTTCAAAAATTTTGACAATCATTGACCATTTTTTCAGATATTTAACAATTTTTGACCATTTTTCAAAATTTTAACAATTATTTACCATTTTTGACAATTTTTCAAAATTTTAACAATTATTTACCATTTTTGACAATTTTTCAAAATTTTAACAATTATTGACCATTTTTGACAATTTTTCAAAAATTTTGACAATCATTGACCATTTTTTCAGATATTTAACAATTTTTGAACATTTTTCAAAATTTTAACAATTATTTACCATTTTTGACAATTTTTCAAAATTTTAACAATTATTTACCATTTTTGACCATTTTTCAAAATTTTAACAATTATTGACCATTTTTGACAATTTTTCAAAAATTTTGACAATCATTGGCCATTTTTTCAGATATTTAACAATTTTTGACAATTTTTCAAATTTTTAACAATTATTTACCATTTTTGACCATTTTTCAAAATTTTAACAATTATTTACCATTTTTGACCATTTTTCAAAATTTTAGCAATTTTTGATAGTTTTTGATAATTTTTGATTGGTTTTGACAATTAATGACCGTCTTTGACAATTATTGACCATTTTTGACAATTTTTCAAAAATTTTAACCATTTTTGACAATTTTTGTTTCACATCAAAAAGAGTGTTATAATGATTATCCCATTTGAAAAGCATTGTACTTTTTCGCACTCTTTTGGGTGTTTTAATGAAACTTCCATTTAAAAAGCATTGTTCTTTTTCGCACGCTTCAGACGTATGTATAAAATGTAATTTCACGTATTTATATGAGTTTGTAAATGCTTCATTTTAATGGTGGTCGTAGATAAATGTAATTTATTGCACTAGAAACTTTAAACGGAACTTCTGTTGCCACTTCTCGTTGCAATATTAATCTGAGCTATAGTATTCTATGTCCAGCAAGTTTAAGCGCTCTCATTGGTTACTGGACATAGTATAACCTCAGTGTTAGATGCTTGTGTGGACATGGAATAAATCGACGTCTGCGTATTATCAAAACTACTCTAAATAACGTTACTTAGAATATATGAACATATAGAGCTACGGACGTAGAATAACTTCACACAAAAATGTCATTATCGAAAAAAAGTGGACATAGAATAAGTTGATCCTAAGGCGACGATATATCGAAGTTGACAAAAAAAACTGTAGTCTACTTCAAAATGATAAAAAATGTTTTTCTATAGGCTGGTTCTTAACAGAAACGAACAATAGTAGACCTAATCAAAATACAATAACATAATAAATTTTCCAGTCATCTTGGGATTTCACCTCGTAAAATAACGGAATAAGTTTTTGTACAAACCTATATTTTGTGTATTAGAAAAATGTTCTTTCAAGGATAAATGTCTTTACAAATTTTGTTGTAGAGTTTTTTCTATGCGTCGAACGGTTTTTGAGATAGAGGGCGCAGAGTGTGGAGCGCTACGCCATACGTATCTTAGCGTAAGGTTATTGTACGATTTTTCACTCAACTATTCATTAAATATTACTTAGCTAACTATTGAATACCTTATATTTATAAATATTCCCTATAAATCAAATAGTTATTAAATAGTACTTAACTTTTTCATACAAATAATTAAGTAATGAAGTGAATATATTTTCTAATTATATTTCTTATATTTTAATCCCATTTAGAAGGAAAAATTCAGAGTGGAAAAAAATATCCCTCCTGGTTATTATTGACATTAATGATCATATTTTCGAAAATTTCAGGATCATATGCATTGTCTTCATTGACATATTATGATGGATATCATTATGCATTGACGCATACATGGCCATTGCATTGGTCACAAGCCTAAGAACATTATTATAATTATTATTATTATCACATATAAACAAGGGCAGAGGGACAAGCCCCTATTTTACCCAAAAAACAGAAAACAATATGCAAATCAATTATCTACTAGCAAATTAATACATAAATTGAAATGAACAAAATAATAAAAAAAAGAGAAGATAACAAAACAAAAGTACAATTCGTATTAAGATAAATATTTAATTAAAAGATATTGATATATAAGGCGGCCCAGTCTATTTTTAAATGTGTTGGTTGAAGAAGCAGAAATAATGTCAACATCGAGATTATTCCAGGCGTCAAAAACTCTATTAGTCAGAAAATTTTGTTTTCTTTTTTAAGTTTTAATTCGTGTCCTCTGAGCCGGTTGTCTTGGCTTAATGGAAATATCACGGAAAAGTTTCCGAAGTTGAATTTTAATATTTTAAATGTGATAAAATCTCCACACTGACGTCGAAGTTAAGTTGGCCATAACAAGTCTCTTCATAAGAAGGTCTTATCAGTCCCAAGGGAAGTCGAGTGGCTTTTCTTTGAACGTTTTTTAATAAACTTCTATAACAAATCAAGTCAGGATACCAGGCGGGTCCCGCATATTCAAGAATGGGTCTTACATAAATGGCGTAAAGTTTACAAAACGATTGAAACGCCACTCTCGAAAAATACTTCCGTATAAGATCCAGCCTGGTGTTAGCACGTTTGGTTATTGATAAAATATGGTCGGACCAAAATAATTCCTAAGTCATTTTGAGAGAATACGGAGTTTAAAGTTTGACCGTTTATGGAGTACGGCAGAAGTTTATGGAGTACGGCAGAAGTGGGTTGTTTTTGCCGATTCGAACTAAGCACTAGAAGCATTGAGATGGAGCAACGATTGGGAACACCATAGCGATATAGAGTTTAAATCGTCCTGAAGAGATTAGGGGGCGTCCATTTATTACGAGAGGTATTATTTTCTCCTAGAAAAAAATTACGTGATATTTGCCAAGACCCCCCTTCTCCCCCAAGTGAGTTTTGGTAAGATTTGGCTCGATCTCCCCCCCTGGACACCTCACGTAATTAATGGACGCCCCCAACCGGTTCGCTGTTGAATTTGAATAAATTTTGATGTCATCTGCGTAGAAATATATTTTGCTTGAAACGTGAAAAGGAAGATCGCTGGTGTAAGCTATAAATAGCAAAGGTCACAGAACAGAACCCTGAGGCACCCCATTTTTCACTAACTGTTCTTCTGAGAATGCTTCTCCTACTCTAACTTGAAATCGCCTATCCGATAAAAAGTTATCGATCCACAGATGCAAGTATCCTCTTATCCTAAAGTGCTCAAGCTTATGTAGAAGTCTTCGTTTAGGAACCCGATCAAAAGCTTTGGAGAAATACCTTGAAATTTTTGAAAATAGGAGTGATGGATCCTAATTTCCAACAAGGGGGTATGGAACCCTGAACGAAAGAGACTTGCATAATTAAAGTCAAGGGTGTTGCGAGTGGATTTGCACATCTGTTTAATAGGTTTGGGGTCAAGACCTGTCAGGTTTTTGAAAAAGGGGTATGGACACTTTTGATGTCAAAGAGGATCGTATGTATTTGAGTACTTTTTTGCTGTTACCACTATAGCAATAATATTTTCTTCAAATTTTTCTCTTAAATTTTTGAGAAAAGATTTTAGAGTATTAGAATATTTTCGATGATTTTGAAAATCGATAAGAATAACTGTCTGCTTGTATTTACGCCAGAGATGTTGTTTATGTTTGCATCTTTGACTTACATCTTCAACCAACTAAAGGTATTACAATAATTTCATCAAAACGCAGCGGGGCCCGGGACTAAATCGAGCGGGGCCCACTTAATGGCGGAGAAAAACCTTAAATAAGAAAAAGTAATACAAAAACTTTACCAACGAGCTTTATTAACAATAGAAAATATGTTATTTTGATGAATATTTGATGCAACATTCTTTATTTTTTCTCTAGTTTTTTTTACCATAACATTTTTTGTGTATCACGGGCCCCCCCGGCTTCGCGGGGCCCGGGGCTTAAGCCCCGGCTAGCCCCTACGTTAATCCGCCACTGTTTGACTGGCCTATATGTCATAATCAGAATCTAAAAGAACTTGGATGATAGACCGGTAGCCCATGACACATGTAGGCTTCATTATTGCGAATGGAAGCCGTTTTCACCATCGAGTTTCATGTGAAAAACAAGTAGAATAAGGCTATTTCCCAAGGCCCAAACTGGATAATCGACGCTACAGTGGACATTGAAAATCTTAGAAACTAGAACAATTAACTTATGGATGCCGTGTACTTGGATGCATTCCTTGCGGTACTACTTTATCATCAAAAACAACATGGCATACAAATCCAAGATATACCAAGGGCTGATAAGCGAGGATTAAAAATTGATAAAAATATGAAGAAAAAAAATTTACATATGTATGCCGGAGAGAGTTTAGATTATGTTATCTTAGTAGATGTTAATAGTAGTTTGTGCAACTAGTGTGGATATGATGGCCATATCGCACGAGGACGAAGTTTGGGCACGACGCCGTAGGCGGAGTGCTCAATCGTCCGAGAGCGATATGGACAATCCACACGAGTCGAACAGTATATTTTTTCTACGACCCACTTAAGAAAAAATCTATAAAATAAACATTTTATTAAACTATAATATAACTTCAAATTAAATTTTTTTAATAATTTTACTATTATTATTATTTTATTATTATTTAGATATAAAATCAAAATTTAAAAAAAATTTCCCAACGGGGAATCGAACTCTGATCTACCGCGTGAGAGGCTGGGATACTTACCACTGGACTACAGATGAATATACTAATCATCTATCTATAACGACAAATGTATTACATAAAAACTGACGTTTGTGAGGAGTACCCTTAAATATTCAATTTATTCTGTTTCTATACGTTATACGTCTCCTTTGCGGCTAAGCGAATATCTGGTGGAAAATTATTTATTGATTCATCACTGGAATCACTCATTTTTACTAATATTTTTTTTAAAAACTATAGAAATATTTTGACAAGGTATTTTGACGTTTCTATGAAATTGAAAAAAGATTAGTTGGCGGGTACTAAACGCAAATGCTGATTGGTGGATATCATATACGTTCTAGGATGTATATGAAATCATATCCGTTCAGTTAACCGGAATGGCCTACATTTACATTCTGTAAATTGTGCAGAAAATGGATAATATACATGTGGGTGTAGAAAAAAACATTAGTGGCATACATTTTGCAGCGATACTTCATTTGTTAATAAATTTCCATACATGAGGTAAAAGTGATGATTAAGAACAATTAACTAATGCTTGAAACTTTTTCTACAGTAAAACATTTCTATTCTAATGCTAACTGAAGATTGGCTTCCAATTCCTATCGCTACTAATTGTTATAAACTACTGTTAATGAATAAAAATATCGAACAATTAACTTATGTATGCCATTAAGTATTAATAATCAACTTAATATTTCCATGTATTTTTTCATCGTGGCATACAATTTAATGCGCTAATAATAAATAAAATCAATTTACAAAAGATATATAAGCGTGAGCGCTGAGTTGCAATAGCCGCGTAATGTAGCAGTCACTATAGCTGTAAGCTATGACTAAATGTTGTCATGGAATTTTTTTGTGGTTTATAAGTTGAATGAACAAATTGTTCACAGACCATAAAGATAAAAAGTATATGACGTTACGAACTCTGAACACGTGTATAAGTATATCTATGTATTTTTAGTAATGTCTCTGTGTATAGAGAGGCAAAATGTAGTTAA
Source organism: Lochmaea crataegi (assembly GCA_947563755.1). Lineage (NCBI taxonomy): Eukaryota > Metazoa > Arthropoda > Insecta > Coleoptera > Chrysomelidae > Lochmaea > Lochmaea crataegi. The sequence continues at coordinate 63,271,806 of OX387424.1, forward strand.
TTATTGTTATTACATTACCATTATACATCGAAAATGTATGCCACTTATTTTTCAGTTTTCTCTTACTATAAAATTAGTAAAAACATAAATGGCATCCATTAGTTTATTGTTCTAAACATTAATAAATTTCAACCTTTTAACCGTGGCAGCCACTAATTTATACCCAAAAAAACATCCGCCATTGAATATTTGCATAATGTTTACTTGTATATCAAACGGCATCCATAAGTTAATTGTTCTTAATTATCACTTTTACATCATATTTCGAAAGTTATTAACAAATGTAGTATCGTCGCAAAAAGTATGCCACTAATATTTTTAGCATCTACTAAGATAACAAAATCGAAACTCTCTTCGGCATACATAAGTGAATTGTTTTTTTTTTCACCTTTTTATCAATTTTTAACCCTCGCATATCAACCCTCAGTATCACATTTGTATGCCATGTTGTTTTCGGATGATAAAGTAGTACCCAAGGAATACATCCAAGTACACGGCATCCATAAGTCAATTGTTCTAGTTTCGTGAAAATTCTACGATCTTCAATGTCCACTGTAGCGTCGATTATCAAGTTTGGGTCTCGGGGAATAGCCTTATTCTACTTTTTTTTCACATGAAACTCGATGGTGAAAACGGCTTCCATTCGAAATAACGAAGCCTACAAGTATGTCATGGACTACCGGTCTATAATGTCCGTTGATTTTTGGAAGTAAATTCACTTATCTGCCAACACAAAATTAAATTTAATGTCTAAATGACACATCGTAAATTTAAATTTTAAGTGCCCAAATCTTTAAAGTAAGGATAAGTTTATAAAGGCATTGGAATTGTAATAAAGAATTCTAGGAAAGCAGAATAATATTGACCTCTTAAAGTAGTCAAGGGATAAATAACAACAGCTAGTCGATACGGCGACATTGAACAGGTAAACCAAATAACTTTTTTTCAAAAACTTGTCAGGACTTGTTGAAGTTTCTGTGAATTTAAAATGAATGGAATATTTCCTAAAAAAAGTCTTAGGTATATTTTTCTCTCAAACTTTTTGTTGCTTCCAGTATTTATTTAATTATAGGAAATGACTGAATGAAGTGGGTAAACACATATAAACTTTTAATCCTTCAATATTGTTAAACCATAATATTTTTATAGACGCTAATTTTTTAATTATACTCTGTACATACTGGAAATATATTGTTTATCCTTCAAACGTAAATAAATTATATTTATTATGGTTTCGTACAATTATAACAAAAACAACTGATTTAAAAAACCAGAGGGATTTCTAAAGGCCCTTTTTATATTTACATTAATTAGATTAACATATTTATAGATAAAATAGAAAGTGGGGATTTCGGGTTAATCATTTTTAATATTGTCTCAGAATTATAGTTTGTAATAAACAAATCACTCCGAAAGTAATCTTGTGTTTAAAACTAAGTATGTGGCGTCATTATAATTAAGCCAATACATAAAGGAAAAAAAATACGAAGTGACGCTAATAAAACCAAATGTGTTGACCAAATGCAAAAGGATACAATCCGAAGAACGATGTGCTATACCAAGAACAAATGATACCAACCCTAGATTGTATGAGAAAGCGGTTATACTAGATTTCAGAAAGGTATAGAGTAATAAAACCTCATTAGGTATGCAAAGGGAGCACAGAGTGACCCAACGAAAATTTAAGCCACTTTCATAGTTTGGCATTCATTTCATTGTAAAATTATTTCTTTTTATCAAGTGCAGGTAGTACCACCCGGGTTGGGGTCAATATATGGGTTTTAGCCTATTGTTATCCATTCACAAACACTGAAAATAGTGTGCCAAAGGCGTGCCGGTAGGATACTCGTGAAAAGGAAAGAATTTTATTTTAACAGAATAAAAATTAGGCATTATGTACATAGTATTAGGTACACTTATTTTTTATTGAACATTATACAAAAAATACATTATACAGAAATTAACTTATAAAAAATCATAATATTCTTCGTCATCTGAGGAGCTGTCATCTCCTCTTGACCTGTTAAACGCAAAACGTAACTGTATAATCTACTACCTAAGTAATCCCTACACAATATTTCGATATTGACACCTCAGGCCAGAAGACATACTTTTCCTAATTCTCTTACGCAATTACTTGAAATTTTAATATTACAAACAATACTATTTCAAGACCTACGCCTATGGCCGACACCGAAATTGAGCCGAACTGGAGGGAATTCCCCATTTTATTACTCTGTACCTTTCTGAAATAGACTATAATTAAAGACGAAACGGGAATTGTTTGTAGCCGAACAAGTTTATGGAGACCTATTTCTCAAATGGTATTTAAATATTGTACCATCAAGAGGCAAGCGATAATAGAGTCATATCGTTTACGAATATGGCGTCATGATTACTTACAAGATATTAAAAAATATAGATGTGAAAATCGTTCAATTATCTACCTCGATGAGACATGGTATGACACCCATGATACTTCAACGAAGGGTTTTGAGGATTCATCGAGAAAATGCAAAACAAAGGCTCTATCAAATAAAGGACAAAGAATAACAATAATACATACTGGATCAGAAACAGGTTGGGTTCCAAACGCAAAGAATATTAAAGATTCAAGCTTAGATTATCACCAAGATACAACAGCAGAACTCTTCGAAGATTGATTGATTTGAAAATTATTTATTGCCGAATATACCGGAAAAAAGTATAATTATCTCACCTAATTTACGGTCAGGTCAGCTGGGGTGGACTGACGAAGACTTACTGTAACATTCTCCAGGTTTCGCAAAAAAGATTCCTCAAAATCCTTCTTGGAAAAACGAGAAGATGTGTAGGTGAAGTGGTAGTGTAAACAGTGTTCAGTGTAAAATAAAATAGAAAAACTGAAAATCAAGGTTTTTTCAATCAAAAACGTTAATACTTATATTTTTAGTAGATATCGAAGAATAAAAATATAATATTCCACGCTGACAACAATGTTTCGAAAAATAATTTTTCAAAATTCGAATTTTGGTTTGCGACTTGGAGGTGAAGGTGTGGCTACTTTCGCAGCTAACACATTTCCGTCATTGGAAATTGTATAGTTGGCGATGGTAGAGACAAATTCAGTTCGGGATTAACTCTCGGACGATAACATATACCTTGTACTGATGAGGCGCAATACGCCGAAACCGGTCTACAAGTTATGTTGTCCCTTCTTGTTGCAAACCAGAATGGTTGGTTTAAATCTTGTAGATTTACCAACCCCGTTTGACTTAGAAGTGTAATTCAATGTCTGTCGGGGCATATAGCTTCGTTGAACGGTCACTGTTTTTGAAAAATTATTTTTCGAAACATTGTTGTAAGCGTGGAATAATATATTTTTATTCTTCGATAGCTATTGGTAAAACGCTTTACTAAATACGACAATTTTACAGGAAACTGTAATAATTCAAACTTATATTTCTATTTAATATATTATAATTACTACACCTACTATGACATTTAACTACTACTAAAATACCTTGACCGTCCTCTTAGATTAATATTTTTAAATTTCATTATCTTTGGCCTTGTTCGGTGCTTGGTTTAAAAAATTGGTGTTATAACATACGCAGCAATCGGTTCATATGTAATTGATAATATCTTTATGATGAATTTAAAAAAAAAACGTGCTGACACGTTTTTTATATATATATAATTAATCATCGTAAACTTATTAGAGTCATGAACGATATTCAAATACGTGTGATTAAAAAAACAAGTTTGATAAGAAAAAATGATTTGTGTTGATTTAGGACAGGGTTTCTCAACTACCCCTAGGGGTTCGCCATTCGACGGCAGGGGGTGCGCGAAAAGATTTACGTAATGGTGGCTTGATGCCTGGAAGGCACGACGAACTAAAAAGGTATTTTCCGGATATTGATAATTCTAAAGATGGCTGGATTCGTAGCCCATTTGCGGTCACGAACGAGAGCATAAATTCTAGTTTGAGTATCAAGCAACAGGAGTCATTATTAGAAATATCCGTAGATGAAACTCTTCAAGCTGATTTGAAAAGGATGTCTTTGATAGGTTTTTAGGCAGCTACACAGGAAGAGTATCCCGAACTCTCACGCAAAGAAGTGAATTTCCTTTAACCCTTTACTACAACATACTTATGTGAGAATGGGTTTTCACACCTGGTCATGATAAAAACTAAATACAGAAATCGACTTGGTACCGAGTCGAAATCAAGGTTAAAATTGTCCAAAATTACTCCTAAAATTGACTCCATTTGCGACAAAAAACAAGCACACCCATCATATAAGTATTAAAAAGATATTTCTTTTGGCATTTCTTTCTTTTCTTTTCTTTCTTTCTTTCTTTCTTTCTTTCTTTCTTTCTTTCTTTCTTTCTTTCTTTCTTTCTTTCTTTCTTTCTTTCTTTCTTTCTTTCTTTCTTTCTTTCTTTCTTTCTTTCTTTCTTTCTTTCTTTCTTTCTTTCTTTCTTTTCTTTCTTTTCTTTCTTTTCTTTCTTTTCTTTCTTTTCTTTCTTTTCTTTCTTTTCTTTCTTTTCTTTCTTTTCTTTCTTTTCTTTCTTTTCTTTCTTTTCTTTCTTTTCTTTCTTTTCTTTCTTTTCTTTCTTTTCTTTCTTTTTTACCTTTTATTGAAATAAAAAACATATTTTCTTTTTATTATTTTCTTTGGGGGGAAGGGGGATTTAATTAGTTAGTTAACCCCTTACTGCATGATTTTTTTGTTTTTTATGAAAAAAATGCACTAGGTGGAAAAAATATCAGGATCACCGTAAAAATATTTAAAAAAATCTTTATTAACTATTTTTTTTTGTTTTTTGTATTTTTTTATATGTCAGATATGGCACAATATGCAGTAATTTTACAAAACATCAAAATAATGTAGGTATAAACAAATAAATCAACGAAAACGAAATTGTAAAAGCAGTTTCTGTCTTTGTTCAAGCAAAGAAAAACACCACATTTTTCACACGTTATATAAGATTTTATACCACAGGAATATTTGCACCTTTTCCGTTAACACACCATATTGGAAGATGGCCATATTGATCTCTTCGAACCTCTTGGATGGGAAAACTTATGTTGGGTCCCTTTTTTTCTTGTTTTGCATGACTCCACTGGGACGGACTCTTTTCTTTGTTGAGCTGGCTTTATTGAATTTACCCATGCATTGACAACCATCAAAACAATAATATGAAAAAATATCCTCATGTGCCATTTTTTTTATCTCAATTTGATCCTATAGTATCCCAGCATGAAATCCAAGAGATCTACTCCTCCCATATATTTGTTGTAAATTGTTACAGCCTTTGGACACGGAACCATTATATGTTTGTTATCATTTTTTGAAAATCGTCGAACCTCAACTGTTGGTGTACTGCCGGCATATGTAGACAAAATGTTTACCAATTTGTTGTCATACCATGAAAGATATTTTTGTGCCATCAATTGTGGCGACTTTTCCAGCATCGCTCCTCGGCCATTCTTTTTTAGTTCATTCTCTTTTGGCATATTGCTGTTTGGCACTCTGTTTATTCTAACCGTTCCAAGCGGTAACATACCGTTTTGTGCCAAGTAAATTTGTAGTAGGACGTTGTTGAACCAGATATAAAAAAATAGTTTGTGATTTATGTGCCTTGGAACAGTTTGTGTTAGCCGAAGAACTACGTTTGAACTCATTCCCAGATCAGGAAAACCATATATTCCCATTTGTGAGGTTTTTTGGGATTATATTGTTTTATGGACGAACGCCCTTTAGTAGGAATAATCTGCTCGTCTATAGCCAAATACTCTTCTTTTGGAACTTTGAGTAGTTGCTGCCTTAGTTTACTGAGTACGGGTCATATTTTGAAGAGTTTATCATGACCAGGATTGCCGGCTGCAACAGTGTCATCATTATTCGCAAAAAGCAAAAACCGTTTTATTTCTTCCCATCTGTTGCATGACATAACATCTGAGATCAAGCGGTGGTTCAGGTTCAGGTTCCAATAACTTCTAGAAGTAGGTAATTGCACTATTGACATATAAATATAACTGTTCGAGCTCCTTTTCAGTAAGATCAAAAGGATTTTGTTGTCTCGTTTGAGCTGAATATAATATACTTTGGTAAACTATATTCGTGATCATCTCCTTTGTTAGAAAAAATGTAAAAAATGCATAAGGAGAGTCTGCGTTTTCCAATTCGGGTGGCATGGCAGGAGAACCAAGAGATTTTAGGTCCTCATCCGACGTGACTATATTACCTCGCTTCCAAGTAGGATGATTCTTGTTTGTATTCTTCTTCAGTTTACGCAACCGTTCGAGCAGAGGTAGATCGTCGTCGCTATCGGAACTGTCTTCTAAATCCGTTTCTAATATGATAATATCTGATTGATTTTCGTCCATACCATTTTCGTCTTCGTCGTCAGACTCTGGAGCTAATATACCAGGCGGTTCCCCATCTTCTGGAAGTCTTTCGTCCTCTTTACCATCTGGTACATCCATTGGGACACATTTGCTGGCACTATAAAACATTTTTGGATCCATTTTCTAAAATAAACGAAATAAATTAGTGATGAGCGAGACTGGTCTTGGTCTTGCATTTTTTGCAAGACCAAGACCAGCTAAAGGCTTGCAAGACCAAGACCAAGTGTGCAAGACCAAGACCGAGTTGTGCAAGACTTATGTAAGACCAAGACCGGCCTGCAAGACCCTTGCAGTCTTGCTTTTTTAAATTTATTCAATAATGTTCCAAATTAATTCTTACAAAATGAGTATTTGAACCTCAAAATATCATGAAATTTGAAGTTTGAATAAGTATAGCTAATTTATATAAAAATATGTTTGTTGAACAAATTATTCCACTCACAATATTACCTGTGATATCATATACTAATATGTGTACCGTGCTAAAACGAGGATCTTGTTGTTAACCCATTTAAAATGAAGGGTTGCCGGTTGATTCATGGGGGGTAGTTAAGAGATAATTTGTTTTCCATATATCTGTTTTTGATGGCCCACCTTGGTTCGTAACAGATCCATAAATAAATTATCGAACAATATCAAAAAACGGCGGCAGATGTACCAATATGTGACAATACTAGACATTTTGGTAAAGGGTCATAAAATGTTTCATAATAATTTTGTTGTGGGTTTTTCCCAACTATAAAATGCAAGACCTGCAAGACCAAGACGAGACTATGCAAGACCAAGACCAAGACCACATATGAGGCTGCAAGACCAAGACTAAGCCGGTCTTGGTCTTGATTTGCTCATCACTAAAATAAATGTAATGTCCGGAATGCATATTGTGCCATATATGTCCACGAGAGTCTTGGCGAATGTGCATATTGTTCCAAATATGCCACAATAATATTTATCATCAAAAACAGCAAAAAAATGAAGAATTATATGAGTTTACTTACAGTAATTCCTTCGAGAGACTCTAGTCTTTACGTGGAAACTTTTTTTGAATCAAAATCTGCGACAAAAACTCGGATGATCGTGGATCAAAATTCATAAAAACTGATAACACCTGTTCATACGGCGGCCATGTGCAAATTTGTATGAAACTTCACCAAGGTGCTTAGAGATGTCGCTACACTACCAGAATGCCCTGCAAACTTTAACAGGGGTTCGAGGATCCGAAAGTTTGAGAAACCCTGATTTAGGACAATAAATACCTTAAATACCTTAAATACCTTAAATACCTTAAATACCTTAAATACCTGGAACAGGTCTACCTAGAGCCTGTTCAGGTTACAGATCTAGCTACAAAATGGAAAATAGCTTTCTTAAAAGCCTAGATCTCTTAGACTAAAATATAGATGTAGGGAATACACAAAAGATCTCATAGATCGAGGAAATCGAAACATTTATTAACCAACTCCCCTGATGATATATTTATGGTGGTACTATCGAAAGAGTAACCTAGTAAGTTTTAAATAAAGTTATTTGTTAAAGGTTATAACGAGTACTTGTCGGGCACAAGAATTACTTTCGATAATAGAAGATCTACAAGACTTAGGTGCAGCAATAAGTGTACCAAATTACTTTTATCGGTGATTATTACCAAGTCTGCAAGAAATATGCTAATTTGCGCCCAAAAATTCTTGAATCAAAATATTCCTTCATAAATTACCCGAAATGAAAATGCACTACGCTGATAATTGATAAACTTGGAACAATGGGAAAAGGAATAGCTCAATTTTAAAGGCTGCCCAGTGTAACGGTAAATGTTGCTTTTAGTTGGGCGCCAATTTCTAACGGTAAATGTATGCTTTTAGTTGGGCGCCAATTTGTAACGGTAAATGTCTGTACCCCACAAAGGGCACCAGCTCGAAGGGCTCCGGCTAGAGACTCCTCTCAAGGGTGATTCGACCCCAAGTTTATGTCACACAAGGATAACAGAAGGGTTGTAAAAGTTGAGGGCACCACTACCTTTTTAACGATAAAAACTACAAAAAACTAAGGCGGAAAAGGTAGAAACGCCTTGTGAAATTTAAATAAGTTAATAATAAAAAAGTTACTAAAAATCACCCCGGGCGATATCTCCCTCAACTTTTATAGTTGAGGATTTAAAAAAATGAAAGATCGAGTTAAAACAAATTTATTTTGCCACAGGAAATGAACAACGGAATTTAATAGAGGAATTTGTACTTTTATAGGTACTTAGCTTAGATGAAGTGGTTTCCTGGAGAAGAAGTCAGGTCTGAACTGATGTGTTTTGTTCTAGGGCGGTATTTTGGGGTTCTATCCTTGGCTTTATATCCTCGGGTTGTATCCTAGGCTATATTCTTGGGGTTATATTCTAGCCTAGGGTTATATTCTTGGGTTTATATCCTCGGCGTTATATTCTAGCCTAGGGTTATATTCTCGGGTTAAATTCTTGGGTTATATCCTAGCCTAGGGGCTGTGCTTACCACAGCAAAATTCATAAGATAGGTACTTAAGATATGAAAGATAGCGAAAGATGATCTGTCCCCTTAGGCGGTCGATAACAGAAAGGGGTGTTTCACGTAGCGTTGGAAAAAATGGAAGCGTCCGTTGGCAGACGTCAATTGTCTTATGGGGGTCAGGGTTGAAGAGTTTGGGATCACAGAACTATAATTGGATGTGGCTAGTGACGACGAGCGGTAATTAAAAGGATTTATTCTGTAAAATCGAAACAGGTCGATAGACATGTTACACCAGTATCTTTTCGACGATCCTCGGCTACCCTATTGGTTGATGGTGGTGGTGATCTGATTTGCTTAAAAATACATTGTGGGTGGAAGTAAACATCATTAAGAGAAGGCTATATTGAAGATTAATTACAAAATAATATGGTTACAGCAAATTATATCTTGAATTCCGTGGAAAAAATTCGACCACAACTACACGAAAAATCAGCTAACTGGTTTGGTGTTCTAACGAATAAATGAAATAAAATATTGCTAATTATCATATTACAATTATGATTTAAATGGGGATTAAAAAAGTATAGTGTGCAACAAAATATTGATCTTTCGCAAGCTGTTGCGCAATACATTATTTATTCAATTTAATCACGAATCTTTGGGGTTTATTAATTATACTATTAGCAAACACAGTCACACGCAGTAGAACCAACGATGTATAAAAGTATTCTTATACTATTGGTAGAAACCCATTTACGCACTTTAGAATAATTATTACCATTGAATATTTTTTCACTTTTACCTAGTGAGGTTTTCGGAATTTTAATTAGCAATATTATTCAATTTTTTAGATTATTACATAAACTGGTGCGTATCAATTAATTTCCGCGTAGAAAGGTGGATTATTTTACTGATATCATTCAGCCCCTCCATTTGTTAGTATATCTGCTATTTAATTTCCTTGTGTTCCAGTGTGTTCTGGAACTCACAGTAAGGTGACGATGTCTCACTTGCCTACACCATCGATTCGTATAGTTCAGTCCCGTTTGTAAAGTACATTTCACAATATTTCGTTGAGTCAGTATCTGGTCTTAAAGCTTTAATAATAAAACTTTATAAATCCCTAATTTCACACTAAACAGTAGTCGGTAAACTTTAAATACTGAAACTAAATATTATTTCACCAGCCAAACATTTCAGTTGTAAAATAATCATAGTATTAGGCATTATCTTTTCGAAGAAACGAGTACGATATGATACTGTGATATCGTTATCGGATTAATGGATACCTGCTGTGGGTTTTTCTCTTGAATCAATCAAGTTGGTGTAAAGTTAAAACGAAATATCTTGGAATGGAGTGTACGATGTCGAAAAGGGTATTCTCAAATTTTCCCCTGGCTGTTAGGACAATGTCATCAGCATATCCTTGGCAGGATATTCCGAGGTTAGTCAAACCACACAGGAGTTTGTGAACCGACAGACTCCATATTGATAATAGGTTCGTTCCAGCTGGGATAGAACCGTTTTAGGTATCGTTCGCGCAATCTACCTTCAGAAAGGGGTGATAAAGTTGATGTGTCCCTAATTCGAGTTTGCGCCCTATGCAGTACTCGATACGATTCCAGAACGGTTCCTAAATGCCAGCTGTAACAAACTTAATGTAAGCAAAGCTTAAATAGACACAAACACAAAAATTATTTAAACAAGAAGCTTGAAAGCTTGACTAGACTGGAAGAGAGATGATTGAATTGTATAATATAAAATTCTTAAAACCATTTGATTATTCTATATAAGCTTATAGTCCCAAAGCAAAAAGAATATATCAAAAATAGATCAAAATCAGCAGATATCGTTTTTTCTCCCGTTTGTCTCCTGATATCTAATCGAAGGTATATGAACAACATAAGTACAATATTTCACGATTTGCAAGATGGATGCCACCCATATTCAGCTAATTTTGCCTAAAAATAATCCAAATCAAGTTGATCCTTTGTTCATTGAAATGTATTCATTATTTTCAGGAGTGCCCACGAAAAGTCAGACAGGGATGTTCAAGGAGAAGGCGGTGGAGGTACAAATGGTACATATACATCTTATGATAACCCAACTCTTAACGCTTCATCTGATACAATTAATTATAATAGAGATAGGAATGATTCAGCGTATTTAGGAAGTAATGACTTTATTGGTAAGTTGAAATTAATTAGCATGAAGACAAAATACCAGAGTGTTTAAAAAAAAGTTACGGAATAAAATATTTTTTATCGTTTTTACTCTATTGAAAAAATGTAACAACCTTGGAATGTGCTATTTTTATTGAAAGTCATCGTCAATCGATATTTTTTTAATCAAAAATATATATTATCTAATATTCTTTTTTTTTATATGGTTTAGTTATAGACAACACCAAAAAACGTTCGACGTTGACGGAGTCAATAAAATCGGTGATACCATGGACCCAAAATAAATTGAAGAAAGCTTGCTCGAAGAAAAAGCTTTACAAAAGGCTACCACTACTAACTTGGCTTCCTCGGTATAACGGCGAAAGTGCTGTAGGAGATTTGGTAGCTGGAATTACCGTTGGTCTTACTGTGATACCTCAAGCTCTAGCATATGCTAATATAGCAGGTACTGGTTTTACTAATAGTCAATCAAAACTCAAAGTACAAAATCATCAGTAGGCTAGAGTATAATAATTATTATTGTTATAAATGAAACTGTGTATTTTAACTGGAATACATAAAACATAACCTCAATACACTGAACATCATAAAACTGTAAGTACTTACACACCAATACACTTTGCACCACGATTCGAAAACCTTTCAGACACTAACTTCACTAATAGTGAGATAGAATTTTTAAATAAAGGCTTAAAATACAGCAAAATTCACAAATAGTATTAAAGAAATTTTAGCTACAGAGTCAGAAATAGCTTTAAAATCTCAGTCAAATAGTTTGCTTTATGAAAAGTTACAAATTGCTAATTTGATTAAAAATATGAAACCTTCAAAGGTTAAACGTCAAACAAAAAATGATATTTCAGCATTAAATTCAATTAAACAAAAAGTAGAAGATTATAACGTCGCAATAACAAAATCTGACAAAGGAAATGCCACTGTCATTTTAAACTCCGAAGAATATAAATCTAAAGTTAATAATTTTATAGAAACTTCTGATGTAAAAATTCTAAAGGCTGATCCAACAAAAAAGTTTTCTAATAATGTTAGAGAGATTGTCAATAGTTCAAATTATGTTTTCAATGATTATGAGAAAAAATACATGATTAATAAAAATCCTCAGTCTCCACAATTATATGGAACTCTCAAATTACATAAAGTATCGAAACCAATTAGACCTGTAGTTTCTTACGTTAATACTCCTAATAATAAGTTAGCTAAAAAACTAAACAATATACTTAATAGTTATGGAGGTATATCTAAATACTCAATTGAAAATTCAATAGAACTAATCAAAAAATTAAAAACATACAAATTACAAGATAACTCTAAACTTATTTCATTTGATGTTACCAATATGTTCTCTAAAATTCCTCCAAAAGAGTGCACAACACTTGTTAAAATTACTAGAAGATAAAAATATCAATCCAGAAATAATATCAGATATACTTAATTTGTTTGAGGTATGTATTAATCAGAATTATTTTACTTTTGATAATAAGGTATATATTCAAAATGAAGGTTTACTAATGGGAAGCCCTATATCACCAATTTTAGCAAACATTTTTATGGACAGTTTAGAAAGAAAAATCTTTGGATGTAACATTTCAAAAAATATATTATTTTGGTAAAGGTATGTAGATGACATATTAGCTTGTTTTGTAGGTAGTGAACGACAATTATATATATTGTTCAATCATATTAATAATTTACATCCAAAAATTAAATTTACATTAGAAGTTGAAGGAAATAACTCAATCAATTTTCTTGATATTAAAATTCAAAGAGTCAATAATATACTTGATTTTTCAATTTACAGAAAACCAACACATACTGATGTGACTATACCATATAGTTCCAATCATCCCATGTCACATAAATTAGCAGCATATAATTCAATGATACAAAGAGCATGAACAAATATAAGTTTGATAGAGAAATTAATATAATTAAACAAATAGCCACATCCAACGGTTATCCATTACATATAATAAATAAATTAATTAATAAAAAAGAGGCATTACAATTAATATTTCCTGAAAAAACTAGGGAAATACAAAATTACAAAACCATCACATATGCTGGTAATATTTCTAATAATATTTCAAAGATAATATCTTGTTCAACAAATACAGCAATTTCTTTTAAAATAGAAAACAATGTGAGTAAAAAATTGTTAAATGTAAAAACAAAAATACCCCCATTAAAAAAGTCTGGAATATATAAACTTAAATGTCCAGAATGTAATGCTGTCTATATTGGTCAAACTATTCGAAATTTTGAAATTAGATACAATAAACATTTACGAGCATACAGATTAAAACAGCCAGATCAATCACATTACGCAAAACATCTACTTGACACCAAACATTCATTAACACCTAACACAGAACTAGAAGTACTGCATATTTGTGATAAGAAACAAGAACTAGATTTCCTTGAAGAACTAGAAATAAGAAGATACTTAAGAGACCCACAATATGAAGTTGTCAATGAACAGATAAATCTATGGAGCTCTCCACTATTAAATTGTCTTCTTAAGTAACAATTGTAAAGATCAGCAGATATAGTTTTCCTTGGTTTCCTATATCATTGCACAGTTATACTGATCTTAAATGGGAAAAAGATATCCAGGATATCCCCATAGGGCTAATAATACCTAAGCTTTAATATTTGTAAAATCATATCTTCTTTTTTCTATTCATATATATTAAGTCAATCACAAGATAGGTCACTTACTATTTGGTCTAGCCAAAATATTAAACATCAAATAGGTATCACATAAAATGTAACTTCTGTCATTCTGACGATGATATGTCAATATCGAAATAATTATCAATATCCTTTCATAATTTTCATAATTTTTTAATTAAATAGTGGAATTAATTAGAAACAGTTAGTTTCATTTATAACATTAATATGAGTAGATTCCACAAAGTAAGGGTGCAAACAGTAAATTCAATTATAATAATTGTTAGGTTAGGTTAGGTTTGTGGTGAGTGTGCACTCTACTGCGACTCGCAACTCACACGTACTCATATTTCATCAAAAAATTGGGCTTAGCAAATAATTATGTTAGCAGGTAACTACATTTTTTGTTATTGCAATCTGATAAATTCACTAACTCGTAAAGTTTCTTTCTCTGGTGTTGGATGGCCTCAATATTCATGTGATTCAAGAGCCTTACAGTGTTTACCTTAGTCTTTAGTCCCCAGCTAAATATTTGTTATCATCTATAATTCGAAACAGTCGTATATTCGTGAAATAGTAAAATATATAGAGTGGTTAGAAAATAACATTGAAACTGTAAAAGTGTTCAATCTGAATTCCTACATTAATTTTTTAGGTCTATCGACTGTTTATGGGCTTTACAGCTCATTTCTGGGTCCCATTGTATATATTTTCCTAGGAAGTTGTAAAGATGTTCCTGTAGGTCCTTCGGCTTTATCGGCGCTAATGACATATCAAGCAACTCAAGGGCTAGATCCAGAATATGCCATATTACTTGCCTTTTCGACAGGCTTAGTGCTGCTATTGATGGGATTATTAGGATTGGGTGAGTACCATACAACTGGAAGTTAGTTGTGGAAATAGTCTGCGTCTAAAAACGTGGACAAAAATAGTTTTGTCTTTTATATACTTTAAATGTTTGTCTTTTTTGCAGGATTCCTCATAGACTTCGTTTCTGGACCAGTATCTTCAGGTTTTACTTCGGCTGTTGCGTTAATTATTGTTACCTCGCAAGTGAAAGACATTTTGGGTATAAGTGCAAGTGGGAAAACATTCATGGAAACGTGGATAAGTATTTTTAATGACATTCACAATACCAAAGGCTGGGACACAATGATGGGAATTGTTTGTATAGCTGTTCTCCTTATATTAAGGGTAAGTAATAAATTGGAGCCCAAAAGTGAATGTATGTATGTAAGTATGTATATTGGGGTGAGACTTAAATGATCTATTGTGCTCCCTTTCTTCTACTTAGTTCCAGAGGAAAGTCTCAGAGACTCCTTTAGCTCCTTTATAATTCCCGGAGGAATTTTAGGATATCTGTTGGCTTTAGTTTCCTCTTCTATCCAGTAGTCTAGGATTCTGAATTGCTATGCAATCTGCAAGTTTGAGGATGAAGGTTTTTTCTTCCATACCACAGAATCTACATTCTTCTTCCTCCACTATCTTTTTCAGGTGCCCATTCAGACGACAGTGTCCGGTCAGGGTACCTGTCAAAACTCTTAGTGCAGTTTTACTCTGACTTAGGCATTCATTTCTTCTCAACTGGTTGTAGTATCTTTGATTGTCTAAGCGCTACCAGATCTTCTCTTTTTTTCGGCTTTGCCTATTTCTTCCAATATTATGTTGGAGCATATACCGCAAAAGGGTTCAGGCCTCCAAAAGGGTTTCAGCCCCTCTCTTTGCTTTGTTCATCTACTATTTCATTTGCTTCCTGCCCTGGAATCCACAGTAAGGTGACGATGCTGTTCTCGTCTAGTTCATGGAGTTTGCCTATGTATTCCCATACCATTTTGGAACTGATTACACAAGAGCTCAGTGCTTTAATGGCTGCTTGACTATCCTACATTATGATCGATATTGCACTGGGCACACTTTCCTATGTCGTAAAGATACTTGCGGTTTTCCCAAGCCTTCGGAGTGTTTTGTTCCTGGCCCGTAGGTACACCCCTATCCCAGTTCCTTCTATTGCTTTCGAGCCATCTGTATACCATTTAATGGCATTCTTTCCAAGTCTGATAATGGTGTTTGGATCCCATTTTTTCTTGTTGCTTAATTCCGTATCGAAAAGTGAAAAATAGATACCTACTGAATCAGAAATACAGTGAAAAGCAGAACGTTTCATACAATTTTGCAGTTCAATGAACTAAGTTGGGTAAAATACAATATCAGCAACAAACGATTACATCACTTGAACAAAAAAGACACTAAGCTGATTTCAATGAAAGATAACATGAAAATGTGAAAAATTGGAAAACTTGAATAATATTTTTATTATAGATAGTCGGATCGTTACGAATCGGAACCTCCCGGGAAGGTGAAGAACCAAGCACGTTCCAAAAAGTATTAAATAAATTTCTCTGGTTATTAGGAACCGCTCGAAATGCCATCCTAGTCATAGTATGTGGCTTAATTGGGTACTCATTCTGCTTAAATGGGGATCCACCATTTAAAGTTATTGGAGAAGTTCCACAAGGGTTACCAGCAGTTAAATTACCCTCGTTTAGCTACTATAAAGAAACTAATGGAACTGTTACTAGTCAATCATTACCTCAAATGATCTCAACATTGGGTAGCGCTATAATTGTGGTACCTTTGATTGTTATTTTGGAAAACATCGCCGTTTGTAAAGCTTTTGGTGAGTAAAAATAATTATAAATAAAAATAAACGAATTGATAATTTTGAACATTTTTAAATATAATTTCACGGCAAATTAAATTCAATAATGGCATCAAATTATATACGTGTGAAAAAACTAAATAACTAACTTGTTGTTTTTTAAATAATTATAACATGAACAGAGAAAGAATCTTAAAAACAACATATAATTATAATCATTAAAAGTTACTTATTTTTAATTTTCTGGAGACAATATTGACAGATTATATAGTTTGAAGACTAAGTTGGGAACCGTTGGCGTTACTTGGCACTGAACACTGTTTACACTACCACTACACCAACACTACACTTTACACTATCTTACTATTATATCGCGCCATATTTAATAAAATTTAATAGTTTTGTTTTTATCCGTACAATATTATAGAGGACCGCTTTCAAAATGTTTTTTCAGTAAATGTGTGGATCGGAATTATAAGGAACTACTTAATTACACCAGTGTTTCTCAAAATGATCTCCCTGAACTTCTTGAGGAGATCCCACCCAATATTAGGCAAAACATGTCGTACATGCACTATGGTGCTCCAGTACAATCTCAAATAAAGATTTGATATTAATTAAAGTAAGGGTTGATAATCTCACCCCCTTATAATGTAACAGGAATGTTGAAAAAATAATGGTGGTTAGTCATTGAAAATGCACAAAAATTACAGAATGTCAATTTTCTATCTCTTCTTAAAATTTTTACTCAGCACCTTTAGGGGTTATATCTCGGAAGGGGGTGGGCTGAGGAAATTTTGTTATAGGAAAGACCCATCATAATTTTATACGGGCAATCACCTCCTTTCCGCATGAGTTCAGAAACATCCTGTATGTTAATAATTCCATACAAATTGAAATTGTTATTTTCATTGTCACTGCTGATCGTCGTCTAGCAACGCGCTAATTTCCAATATTCGCTATCGGAGACGTGTATCACCCAAGCGCTGTTGCCGTTTTGTTTTAAAGTATTGAGTTTACAGAAAAATATTTAAAAAAATTTATTAGAAAAATGACAATTTTAGCAGTCGAAACGTTGAACTTTATTGGACCACTACTCTAAGTTCTAAATCATATACTTGTTACATAAATCTCTATTGAAAACTTTTTAATAAAGATTGTACATTCTACTCATTGTACACTGTAAAACTAGGTTAGATAAAATAAAAAATTTATAATAATAAATAAAAATTGCAGCAAATGGAAAAATGGTGGATTCAACGCAAGAATTGATAGCGATTGGTATCTGCAATATTGCGAATTCGTTCGTACAATCCTTTCCGACTACTGGTTCACTTTCTCGAAGTGCCGTGAATAACAGCAGTGGTGTCCGCACGCCGTTAGGAGGGCTATATACTGGTATTCTTGTTATTTTGGCTCTTCTTTTTTTCACTCCTTACTTTTACTACATACCAAAAGCTACCTTAGCCGGAATTATAATTGCGGCAGTTATCTTCATGGTGGAAGTTAAAGTTGTCAAGCCCATGTGGAGGTCTAAAAGTAAGTTATTATTCAAATAATAAAGTTTCTAGATATAATTCCCTTTCCTAAACTCAACTCAACTCAACAAAAGTTGCGCCAGGAAGTCTGAGATATTCCGACTAGTTGTGAATATATTGGACAAAAACCGAAACTTCCCAATAGGATGTTCAACTAAAAATAGATTCTTGTTTTTGCATAACAGATAGTTAATATTCTAAAGTAACAAATTATATCGCGCCATATTTAATCAAATTTAATCGTGTAATACCCAATTAAAAAATCGTTTTTAAAATGTTTTTCGAAGTCCGCCTTTTAGATTATTACATCACTAGTATAATAATTGAAGTTAAGCACAAATTTTGACATGGAACATAATTATCTTAAGATAGTGTAGTCACCAAAATTGAAGAAGAAAAGAAGAAGTTTATGATAGATTGATTGACAATGAGTTGTTTGCATTTAGTTTTGGTTTATGGAAAAAGACAATAGGTTTAATAAATATATATATATATATTTGAAATAATGAGCAACTTTCCTTATTTGTATTTTTTATTTATATTAGAATGATCTTGACGACAAAAATAATTTGTTGATGTTTTTACAATAGTTATTTATGCAACAAGTGCATAAAGTGGTGCTTTTTTTCACGAATGGAAAAATTGACGCATTCGCCTGCGGCTCATGATTGAAAAAAGACACTTTATGCATATGTTGCATACACTATTTTTTCTACAAGCAAGCAAAAACCAAAAAATGTGTTATTTAGGTTGCTCTAAATGGACTAAAAATGGCGACGATTTGAATGTTTATGTTTGTCATGTTGACAAAACGCTAAGTAAAATGTCAGATGGCAGAGCCAATAGCGGAAATATATAAAATTAGCGTTAAGAAAACTACTTTATCTCACTCTAATGTCACTTTTTGAAACTGTTTAACAAATACATATTTTATGTACGAATATCGATTGAAGAAACGTCACTTTTATTAATGATTGTAGAAAAAATGCATTTCACGCAGTTTCAAACCTACTTTTCCTACTTTCATATCTGTTTTCGGCGCAGTGGTGAATTTTTTATTTGATGTTCTTAATGTATTAGTACAATATGGTATAGTTCTTTTCATGATCTAAGAAACTGACTTTTGGGTCATTCTTATTATAAATACTTTATTTTATTGCAATGTATACAAAAAATACCGGCAATAATGGCAATTTATAACTGATGGTAACATATGAGTATAAAAGAAATCTTTATGTCGACACATTCTGAAATACTGTCAGTTATTAAGTTCTGCAGTCATAGTGTGTTTGAAGATGTCCAGTGCAAAAGCCGTTTCAGGCAGTACCATCAGGTATAGTGCGGCCCTGCACGGTAAATCCGAAAAATTTTATGGTTTTATTGCATCTCAAGCCTAAGTCAAGTCTATTCGGTTTCTTAGATCGTGAAAAGAACTATACAAAACACGATCTATCCAAATTTCATAATAATTTAAAAAATTAAGACACTATAACAACAAATAAAAATGGAAAATAATCCTTCAACCAACCAAATTCAGACTCATACTATATTCGTTTCTTCAACTTCAACAAGTAAACGACAGTGATGAATGTCAAAATAATGTCAACATATTATTATTTTTTGGTCCTGATCAAGCTGAAACAAACGAAGATTATCGACAACTTCACATTTAAACTAGTGACGTATCTGCATTAAAAGTTGAATAATTTCAGTAAATTTTTGTTTCCATTTTTTTCTGTTAATTTCTTTTAACTTTTTATAAATTAAATTTAACCTCCCATATTAAAATTTAGATTATGACGTTTCGTCCTTCCATGGTCACCATCAGCTACTTTTTTTAAAGGACATGAAATTTTCATTTGCCAATTTTGAAGGGATTGAAATTCTACATTCAGCAATAGAATAGATTAGATTTGATGAGGTGGTTAGTTGGCCTATTCCTCTGCGACCTTTTCAGATCTATTGTGGTCCTCTTTCACATAATTTCTTGCCGGTGGCTTCTCATCGCCTAATACAAGAAACCGCACATTCTCCAGGCAGTCGCACTGACATAGGATGTGTTTCCTCTTCTAGGTGACAGAATCTGCACATGGCTTCGTCTGTCAATCCTATTATCTTTGTTGCCAGTCGATTTCTTTCGACCCAAAAAACCCCTTATTACGGATTTTTAGCATTTTTATTGCCAAAAAAAAATTTATTTGTTGTACATTTTCTGAAGGCTTGATTTAAATGTTTCGTCGATAATTCCCGTAATTCTTGGGAATGCGGATTCAAAATCAACTCATATAATGTAAAATTTTC
The DNA here is from genome assembly GCA_947563755.1 of Lochmaea crataegi. Classification (NCBI taxonomy): domain Eukaryota; kingdom Metazoa; phylum Arthropoda; class Insecta; order Coleoptera; family Chrysomelidae; genus Lochmaea; species Lochmaea crataegi. The sequence continues at coordinate 63,292,046 of OX387424.1, forward strand.
CCCTGAACATTAGAACACTTATTAGTCGAGTTATGAGTAACTTTAGGTTTTAGAAAGATGATTTTCGAAAAATTCATGACACAATTTGAAGGCGAAAAAATTATTTTATCAAACAACTGACTGTGCCAAAAAAATTTTTAGCATTTTTCATGTCATAGAAAATTTTTTATTGTAAATTTTAAATAATTCACGACTTAAATAGTGTTTGAGGAAATCTAATCATTAAATCGATTATTAAATAATTGAATTTCTTCTAACCGTCTTAAACGGCGCTGGAAATGATTCATATAAGGAAACAATACCAAATAGCAGTTTTTCTTTCGTTGCTTTTTCCACTTCAATTACTTTCTTTTCCATAAAGTACGACCTCCCTTTAAAAAAAAAATTGTAGCAACTTGTGCCAAGTCGAAACCGCATAATAATTTACTTTTTTTTATTTGCTTTCATTTGATTCGGCCTTGAATTTAACTGACATGAACCACAAATTATATACGAATATAAGAAGAAGTAGGTATGAGTGGCATAAATACAAAAGCGATTTAGTTAAGTTGCGTAATGCCGACAAGTTTATTAATCTTATTAATTTTATTGTAAAGTCTTTTGACCTGTATATTACTTAAAACGTAGTTTCATTCGTTTGATTCTGGGAAGTACCATGACGTTAGTGAAATATGCAAAACTTTATGTTGTATTTTTTTTATTCTTTGAAATTTAGTAAACAGGTGTTCATCAAGTAAAAAAAACTATGAATATTATAATTAGGCACATAATTACCTACTTCAACTTGAATATAATCGGATTAATAATTATCTAATTCATTATTTTTAATTAATATATTTCACTACAGCACTGAACCATCGATGATTTATTAATTAGTTTAGATCCTATTTATGAATTTAGGTCCGATTGTATAGTACATTTCACAATATTTCGTTAACTCGGTATCTGATCTTAAGGATTTAATAATAAAACTTTGTACATTGTACATTGTACATTGTACAGTAAACAGTAGCAGATCCGTAGTCGGTAAAATTTATATACTAAAACTAAATAGTATTTTATTAATATTTCAGTTGTAAAATAATCATACTATTAGGCGTTATCTTTTCGATGAAACGAGTGCGATACGATACTGTGCTATCTCTTGAATCAATCATGCTGATGTAAAGTTAAACGAAATATCTTGGAATGGAGTGTACTACAGGTTATATCACGACGACCTTATACTATCTATATATTGGAAACTACCCCCAAGAATTGTCGACACTTTCGGTTATACCGGTTATACCGGAAGTGAGCAGCAGCTTTGTTGTTTTAAATGGAACACCCTGTATATTATTAACTTTTCGGATTTTACGTTGAATTTTAATGCCAGTTTGTGTAAAATACTCTATATCTAAAATGTATACTTTTATATTTTTTTAATGTAAAATTGACAGGTGTAGACCATTTTATTAAAAATTAAGTAGGTCAAGGTAATTGGTGACATGTTAAAAACTGCTTTATTGTATACAGGGTTCGTTAAAATGTGATAAAAAGTTCAGCTTCACAAATGTCAGGGTGTACTATTTAAAATAACAAAGTTGCTGCTCACCACCAGAAACTATCAAATTCAACGGTTCGTTAGTTTTGTTACTTCCATCTGCACAGTCAATTGATGTGAATAGTCCGCCACTAGAACCTCCTTAAAGTAAAAAAACGACATTGTCTGCAGGTAACTTTTACTGCGATCAATTACATAACAAAAAATTTGGAAAGCTCAGCGATGAATTTTGAAAAATGTCCCTGGTTGAATATCCTTAACTTTTGGTACATCTGTAATTTGAATTACTTCGCCCATTAATTAATCAAAACTTATTATCTAATATAATTTCTGTTTACTTTTAGAAAGTGATTTGGTATTAGGATTCGCCACTTTCATTGCTTGTCTTGTTCTTGCATTAGAAATTGGAATCTTAGTTGGAATTGGAATCAATATGCTCTTCATTTTATACCACGCAGCTAGACCGAAGATTACTGTAGAAAAATTAATGGTAAGTGTAAGAATACATGAATAATTTCACCATTTTGTTTATTTAAAGAACGATATTAACAATATCCTTTAATAGAACGTACGTACGATCTGTAAACTAAATGCACTGCAAACTGTTGCATGTCAATATTTTCTGGCTTTAGATAGAGTAGGTAAAACCAGACAAACATAAGACTAGTCCTTACATAATAGACCATTTCAGAATGACGTCCCTGACAGGTCGGCCATATTGTGATGGAGGGCAACGCCGCGAAGCTTGGATTAGTGCTTTAAAACGGGGCACCCTCAGTGAATCACAACTTTAAACTTGGAGTTTTCATCGAAGGTTAGTTAGTGTACCTATATCAGTCAATTTTTGTTCGTAAAACACAAACACACAACGTTCAAGTCCAACTAATCGATTCGGTTACCCTCCAGCACAATATGGCCGAACTGTCAAAGTCAAGTGTTCTGGAATGGTCTATTACAAAAACACACTTAAAGGCTGGAATCCCAGATTAAAATACTCTTAAAATTAATAAAATCATTTGTAAATATAATTTTGTCTAAGCTACTGATGATTAGACTCCGTTTCACGTAAGAAGAACCCAATTGAAGTTGCAGTCGTATGCGCGAACTTGTTGTCAAAATCAGTGCCATATTGTAAAATTGATATTCGACTTCAAATCAATAGCGTAACTTTTTCACATTTTGTAGGTTAACACAAAATTAGAATAGTGTAGATAATTTTTCTTTTGACATCAACAAGTTTTTTAGGTGGCATGGTTTTAGATCAAATGAAACACACAACACTCACAGATAAATTAGCTAAACGTTTTAAAATATTCAAAAATCAAATATATTCGACAGTAAATGGCTTCAAACACAACCCAAATGTCAATAATAAAATGGCTGTCGGCATGAAAATCGTTTGTAACGCCAATGGCATGAAATGGTCGTTACGAGGCGACATAGATAAATAAGACCGATTTTGGTTTCTGCGCAATCCAGTTGGCAAACTTCACGTGGCTTCTTCTTATGTGAATCGGAGTTTACTTCATCGCGCAAAGGCTGCCATATTAGCGGACCATTCAGAGTGTCAGGTTCTATATAATTGTTGCGTGTGTAACCAAAAATCTTTTTTGTACAACTTCCATTAAAAGTGACATTTTTAATGCATGTCAAACGTGTTAAAAGAAGACGTTTACAAAGTAGCGTGTTAAAAGTAAAATACTTTTAACACTAGTGTTAAAAGAGACATAATCATTATGAGAATTATTGTTAAAACGTCGAAAAAATAATTAACTGACAATAGACGTCAAAATGTGATTTTCTTGAAATACTTGAAATACTATTTTATTATCAAAATAGGAGTTGTACAAAAAACTATGTATGATATTTGTGTTAAAAGTAAATTTTATTTTGTTCGTGAAATGGCTCCACTCGCTTCGTTCGTTTCGCAAACTTTTTCACTCACAAAATAAAATGTTACTTTTAACACTAACATCATAAATAGCTATTTTTTCTACTGGTTGACATATATTGATCGAAAGATCGCAATGTAACATCTTAAACATCAGGAAGTGACAGAGAGAGAGGCAGATTCACTCACTCCAAATGGGATTTTATCCAGATTTTTGTGTGTGGAATGTAACGTTCTCTCCATTTGTATAAAACTTTTTGGGAATACAGTATATTCATTGGTTCTATTAGACATGTAGCTAAATTAGTACCATTTTTTTACTTTTTCGATCCATTTTTTGGTTGAAATCCGTAAAAAAACAAAATATCTGTTTCTTTCGTTTTAATATAAAATAAATTTTTTGTTTCAGTCAAGAGACAACAAGGAGTACCTAATGCTCACTCCAGACCGCTGCCTGATCTTTCCTTCAGTTGATTATGTCAGAAATTTGGTCACCAAGCAAAGTCTTCGTCAAGGTATTCCGGTTATCATAGACTGTTCACATATCTACGGAGCTGATTATACAGCAGCTACTGTTATAGAAATATTAACTCAAGATTTTGCAGCTAGAGATCAACCTTTATTATTTTTCAACTTAAAACCGTCAGTGTGTGCCGTCTTCGAAGGGTTGGCGCCCAAGGATTTTGTCGTGTTTTACAATGAAGATCAAATCGATCAATTGCTTAAAGATAGATCTTGCGTTAAGAAAGAAAAAGTATTAAGTGTTTGAAGTAGCTAATCTTTAGCTTTTTAAATAATGTTTGTTTTTGTTGGTTTCTATAAGAGAAACTAAAGAACACTATAGATGTACAGAGTATAAAAACAATCTATACCAATCGTATATTGGCAATAAACTTTCGAAAATGTGCATAAAAAGGACAACTAAAATGCCAGGGAAACGGTACTTGTGAAAATGTCTTTTTTATTATGAAATGGTGGTAAAAGTATGGTTTTTAATAATATTTTTGCTGGTAATATCCATACTTTAATTTTACCAGCATATATCTACAAGAACTGTATATATATTTTTCATTAAGATGCAAGTTTACATCCAATAGGAATGCAGCATCCCAATATTCGGTCAATATGGCTATCTATCTTACAGATTTTAAATTAATTAAATTTGACAATTCTTTGCAGCTTACTCGCGAGTTCTTCTTAAAATTTGAACTCGCCTACCTAAGGATAAAATGGTAGTATGGGAGTAGAAAAAATAGTGTATGCATCTCGCATTTAATGGATATTAAGAGACTCGTGTCCCAATGACCATCGTTAAATGCTCAATTTAACAAATTCCACAACAAACAATATTACTCAATCGTTGTCGAATTTGACAATTTGTAAACTTACTTGTCAGTGTATTTGTAGGTAAACTGTCCACCAGAAATGTCAAAATTAGCCAATATCATTACTGTAAATCTCGTACTTAAAAGGTAAAAAAATACCATCTCGTTGGAATAATATTATTCAATCGTTGTGTCAAATTTGACAATTTAAAAATTTACTCGAAAGAAAGGTTTAACTTTCCAGTGCACTTATGAATGCAAAAAGAATTATTCCCCCCCCCCCTTCTCTAAAATGGCACACAAAGTTTTCCAATGCGGGGAAGGGTGAAGTCTTCAATACTTCAATACAAGTGCAATACTTGATTACATCAAAACTTTCGTCTAAAAGTAATAAATAAACTCTTGATGAATAATTAAATCTAACAAGAATTGTTCTGTAATTTATGATGGTTTGGTCCTCAGTGGATTTTTAAACAAGGCTATAATGGCCAACTTCAAAACAACACAATTTGATATCGTTTCTTTGCGTTTGAACTTATATAGTTGTGGATAAAGTATGGTATTCAACACGTGTATAATGTCTATAGCCCTCTCACATGCCTTACACAGTACCGGCTCTAGACTTTGGTCAGTGTTTATATAGAACTAATTTCTGAAAAAGAAGAACGCAACTATGCCCTGTTTTAAAACATTCCCTATAGAATTTACTTAAAAAAAATCAGTATTGTTTAGTATTTATATTTTATATTATAAAAATAAGTTTGTTCTAGAGCAGTAGGTACTCAATTTTAACTTAATTTTGTTTGTAAACTAAATTATTTCAATATACGTATTTTATTTAGAAATAATTTTAATTTGTCTCCAAAAAATATCCATTTTTTTCGCGTGTTTTTGTGAAAACATTAAAATACAGAAACAAGAATCGTAAGCAGACAATATTGGAAGCCATTCTAAAGTATTATTACAGTTTCCTGTAAATTTGTCGTATTTAGTAAAGCGTGTTTTGAAAAATATTTTTTTCAAAAACAATGACTGTTCAACTAAGAAAATACAACTACTTCCCGGGCTATGTGCCCCGACAGACATTGAATTACACTTCTAAGTCAAACGGGGTCGGTATGATCTACAAGATTTAACCATTGGACAACATAACTTGCATACCGGTTTCGGCGTAATTCGAATTTTGGTTTGCGGTTGGAGGTGAAGATGTCGCTATTATCACAACTTTAACATTTCCGTTACTGGAAGACATGTACAGATTGTGATTTTAGTGTCAAATTCAGACCGGGACTAGGCTCTTAGAGCTCTCGGGAGAAGAACATGTACCTTGTACTGATGAGGCGAAAATACGCCGAAACCGGTTTGCAAGTTATGTTGTCCCTTCTAATTGCAAACCAGTGTGGTTGGTACAATCTTGTAGATCATACCGACCCCTTTTGACTTAGAAGTGTAATTCAATGTCTGTCGGGGCACATAGCCCAGGAAGTAGATGTTTCTTAGTTGAACGGTCACTGTTTTTGAAAAATATTTTTCAAAACTTTGTTGTAAAGCGTTAGAATAATATATTTATTCTTCGATATCTACCACACCATTCTGTTAATTACTGGTGAACATATTTTATTTCTTTCATGACCAGTTTTTGCAGCTACACTCTCTTGACATAAGCAGTCCATCAGGGACGGCATTTTATTACACGACAATATTTTATAGCTTCCTATGATAGCTTCGGCGGCTAGGAGTACCTTTGGAGGAATTCAAGGATATCCACAGGCTTTAGCTTAGGCAAATATTAATCTTCTACCCAGTAGACTCCCAGGCATTATGCTTTGATCTTCTGTATGCATTCCCAAAGTATTTGAATTAAGGTTTCTTCTTCCATTTCATAACAGTCCTACTATCTCCTAACTCTACTAGCTTAAGCTTTTTGAGGTGCCCATTCAAGCCTGTTAGGTCCTCTGTCAAAACGCTTAGTCCAGTCTCACTAAGGTATCTTTGACTGTCTTCAATATTTCCAATGGTCAGATCTTCTCCATTTTTCGGCGTTGTATGTTTCTTCCAATTTTACATTGGTGCTGATACCGATGCAAAAGGGTTCCGGTCTCCAAAAGAGTCTCTCTTTACTAGTTAACTGCTTTTTTGTTTCCTCCTCTTCCAGTGTGTCCTGGAACTTACAGTAAGGTGATGATGTTGTTTTTGCCCAGTTAATTGTGTTTTTCTAGGAATTTCCATACTGTTTACATGAAAACCCAATGCTTCAATGACTGTTTGACTATCCGATATGCTGATAACCCTTTGTCTTCTATATCTTTGATCAATATTCAACTGGGCAGACCTTCCAATTTTCTCGATTTTTCTCTTTCAATATCATATAGGTGCTGAGACTATGAAAAGTTTCGTCACTCAAAGGGTGTTTCAGCCCCTCTCTTTGCAGATTGACAAGGTATTTTTGGAAAAATGTCGCAAATCAACAAATTAAGTGCGAAGAACGTCATTTCGAATACCTGTTAAATCAAAGTAATGTAGTTATTGAAATTTTTTCGCATAATTTACATTTAATAGTTTCATGTAATCATTCAAACAAGTGGCTGTATCGTACGAATCAAACTATTAACAAGCTAAGACACAAAAAAGATTCAACATAAATACTGCATTCCGGTGTCGTTCCATTTTTGATTACATCTAATGCAACAAAAAAGTGGGGGTGTCGAAAGTCTGGTGACCACCTTCAAAACCCTATAAAAAGAGAGAGAAAATTATTGCTTATACCCAGGTTGTATTATTCAGAATAAGTGGTACAATTTATGACCAATCTTTTTGTTAAACCCTTTATTCTCATGAAAATTAACAATATTTCATTGTTCCAAACGACTTCATTTATTCTTTTGTCTGTCAAATTTTAAATTGAATTCGAACTCACTCGACCTATCTTTGATCGTAGATTGAGTGGTATGATGATTTAGGACCAATCTTTTTGTCACCCCCTGTATATTCATGAAAATTGACAGTTTCATTCTTGCCAACTATTTTATTGTCTCACAATTTTAATTTTTAATAAAGAATAAAAAATTTATATTATTCAATTTCATAGTTTATAGAATTTATTGTATCCGTCACACAAATTGTTAGTATTAAAATATCGTAGATAAACTTATTATTTATTTGTAATTATACTCACTTTGAGATTTATTTATTTATTCGTAGTAGTTGTTATTATGTATAGTTTTTTGACCTCATAAATAAACTCATTGTAGTTACACTGTGATATTAAAAGATTTTCATTTAAATTGATGTTTTATTTCAAATAGAGTAGGATTATAGGTGAAGGACATCATATTTTCTCAAACTTCTTGGATTTTTTACCTTTATATATACATAGACAAAGACAAGAAGGGTCACTCTAAGCTCCTTCCCCAGAATGCGAATATATTTTACGTTAAAATTTGTTAATCGTGAAATTAAAGAACGAATAAAAAAAATAGAGCCAAATAGGTATAAAATTAACAATTTTACAGAATTTATAGTAAATCTTGAAATATTTATATGTTTGCCTTATTTCTTTTTATATTGAGATTGGGTACTTAAAATTAGTATAAACTTCACATTCTCATTTATTAAATATTAAGAAATTCCTTCTGTATCAGTCACTCAGTTAAAATACTAGACTCAAGCGACGGCTGGTTTAGTCGGAATACGGCGGTGACGGCTCGCTTTTGTAGACCCAATATCAAAGTACCGACACGAAGTGACCCTTCTTGTCTTGTTTATGTTCGGTGGTATCAACTAATTTAAAAATTTAACTGTATTTGAAATTTCAGTTCGCTAATGGGTTGGGATTAGGGGTAACTAATGGAGCTTTTTGTGAGGGGCAAAATATTTTTACAATTTAAAAAATTTGGGAAGTGTATTTAGAAAATGATTTGATAATCGGGAAAATTTTTGACAGATTTGGAACGAAAACTTTTTGGTACATAAAAAAACTGCACCGAAAGAAGATTTTAACTATGGTCTTCGTCACGAACCACCGAAAATATTAACGCAAATTCTTGCAAATTTTCTTCATCCTTACATCACATTTAATTATATTTTAGACAAAAATATTGTGAATATAAACAGCTCGAGAACTTTTATATCGCGGTTTTTCCACTTCATTTACTTAATTTTTTATACCACCTGCTCACAAAAACCTAGTCTTTATCTAACCCGCATTATAAGTCACTTTTTATGTAAATTTAATTACTTTCACTCGATTCAACCTTGGATTCAACGGACATGGACTAAGAATTTATATAAAAGTAAAAAAAACAATGATAAACAAAAAAGTAAGTGATTCAGTAAAAATCCATAATGACGCTTGGTGCTCACTTTATATATCGGTCATCACTTGAAATAGATCTCAGTTAAATCAGTTTCAAAGAAACCGAGGAAGAATGCAATCCTTTGAAAACTTCTATATTTTAAAAAAATGGTGGAGGACCTTCAGCACATTTGCCATAATTTAAATACTGATAGTTACTCGCAATATTAAAACTAGAAAAAATTCAAGGTGAACAAGAAGCATAAAAAATTTCGGAGGTTTTTGAACTACAATCTTCTTCTGATACACTTTGTTTTACTGACTAGTAGAGTAGCAAAGCCGGTAATATTGCGCATTCGCCATAATTTTAAAATTTGGAGCATGTTTTTTGTCTAACTGATTTGATTCTTTAATTTCTTGTTTGTCAGTTTTGAATTGAAGAATTGAATTACCGAGTTTGTCAATTTTTATCGCTATATACAGGGTGTTTCTAAATTCATGCGACAAAATTCAGGAGGTGATTGCTCGTATGAAATTAAGATGGGTCTTTCCTATAACAAAATTTCCTCAGCCGGGGACGCCGAACGACGCGTTATCGGAGTTCGGCCAGCAATCGTGTGCGGAAAAGTAACTTTACGCACGTGTTAGGTACACTATTTTTTCTAGTAGTGTACGGAAAAAATCCAAAAGTTAACATAAAGAAACATTTATTATTAAATACATATTAACAAATTGATTATTATTAATATTAACATTGAAGTGCAATTTGTAGAATTCTGCAAGTCAATTGCAAAGGCTAAAGTGTTTTCCAATGAAGTCAGATTTCGAGGCTTATACCATGGCCATTAAACAATTATTGAAACATACGTTTCTTTTTATTAAAAATTATAGCAGAATTCTAATGAATTTCTTCATTTTTCAGTCATTTCGTAAACTACAACCATACAAATATATATTTTAAATATTCAAATGTCAGTATACTCCCCAAAAACTTAACAAATCTACTTTTCCGCACTAACTGACTAGTGCGGAAAAGTGACTCTTTCAACACTAAAATGAAAAGTGAAATTTTCCGCACGCTAGTAGAAAATAGTATATTGTGCAACTAGTGGGGAAAAGTACTTTCCCCACATGTTGTACACTATACTTTTTCTACAACTGCACAAATTTAAAGAATACAAGTAAAGTAACTTAATATTTATTTTTATGGTTAGTAAAACAAAAAGAAAAGGTGAGCGGTCGTCGGACCGCCGATAGAAGCTTGCTTCTTATGCACAATAGATTGATCATTTTTCATAAATTTTTGACAATTTTTCAGAAATTTTGACAATTTTTCAAAAATTTTGACAATTTTTGACAATTATTGACCATTTTTGACAATTATAGACCAATTTTGACAGTTTTGACAATTATTGATCATTTTTGACAATTTTTCAAAAACTTTGACCATTTTTCAAACATGTTGACAATTTTTTACAATTATTGACCATTTTTGACAGTTTTTTATAATTATTGACCATTTTTTCAAAATTTTGACAATTTTTGACAATTATTGACCATTTTTGACAATTATAGAACAATTTTGAGAGTTTTGACAATTATTGATCATTTTTGACAATTTTTCAAAAACTTTGACCATTTTTCAAACATGTTGACAATTTTTGACAATTATTGACCATTTTTGACAATTATAGACCAATTTTGACAGTTTTGACTATTATTGATCATTTTTGACAATTTTTAAAAAAATTTGACCATTTTAGACCATTTTTCCAAATTTTAACAATTATTGACCATTTTCGACAATTTTTGACCATTTTTGACAATTATTGATCATTTTTGAGCATTTTTCAAACATGTTGACAATTTTTTACAATTATTGATCATTTTTTCAAAATTTTGACAATTTTTGACCATTTTTGACAATTTTCCGAAAATTTTGACCATTTTTCAAAATTTTGACAATTTTTGACCATTTTTCCAAATTTTAACAATTATTGACCATTTTTGACAATTTTTGAGCATTTTTGACAGGTTCTGACAATTATTGACCATTTTTGACAATTTTTCAAAATTTTTTAACAATTATTGACCATTTTGACAGTTTTTTATAATTATTGACCATTTTTTCAAAATTTTGACTATTTTTGACAATTGTTCGAAAATTTTGTCAATTTTTGACAATTGACCATTTTTTCAAATTTTAAAAATTATTGACCATTTTTGACAATTATTGATCAATTTTAACAATTTTTCAAAAATGTTGACCATTTTGGACCATTTTTCCAAATTTTAACAATTATTGACTATTTTTGCCAATTTTTGAGCATTTCTGACAGGTTCTGACAATTATTGACCATTTTTGACAACTTTTCAAAAATTTCGACAATTTTCAACAATTATTGACCATTTTTGACATTTTTTTATAATTATTGACAATTTTTTCAAAATTTTAACAATTTTCGACCATTTTTCAAAATTTTAACAATTTTCGACCATTTTTCAAAATTTTAACAATTATTGGCTATTTTTGACAGTTTCTGACAATTATTGACCATTTTTAACAACTTTCAAAAATTTTGACAGTTTTTGATCATTTTTCAAAATTTTAACAATTATTGACTATTTTGGACAATCTTTTTAAATATTTGACAATTTTTGACAGATTCTGACAATTATTGACCATTTTTGACAATTTTTCCAAATCTTTGACAATTTTGACAGTTTTTGACAATTATTAACCATTTTTCCAAATTTTTGACAATTTTTGAAAATATTTGGCAATTATTAACCATTTTTTCAAAACTTTAACAGTTTTTGACAATTATTGACCATTTTTCCAAATTTTTGACAATTTTTTTAAATTTTTAACATATTTTCTAATATAATCTGACAGTTTTGTGACAACTAAGTAGGTATTTAAAGACGACTGTAGCCTACTAAGTTTTTTTCGATTTTATTCGATTCTCCATGTGGCGTGGGCAAAGTGCCGTGAGAAATATTATTTCTCACAGTATGAGCAATATTTGGTTTTGAAATCAAGTAAGGTATGAGAAATACGTCCCTTTTCATAGCAGTTGTAGAAAAAATATTTTACTGCACCAGTTTCGTTAAACTTTTTACTAATTTACTGACAGAAGACCTTGTTATGATATTTCTATTAGGATATAAATTATTAAAGATTATTCAAATTAAACGAGTTTATTCAATCATAGCCATCTAAATATATTATTTTAACTTCGGCAAAGATAATGTAAATGTAGCTATAACTCCGAAATTAAAGAACAGCAGAATTTGAAAAAAAAAACGGATATAAAAATATTAACACACGGAAACAAAAAAGAAAGGACAAGGAGTTACTAAAATTGGAAATAGACATACACTACTGTATAGCGGAGTACCAAACAGCATGTGGTCGCAAGCCGGTGTAGCAATAATAATAACAAATAGTTGCATTAGCAATATAAGTAATTGGAACATGATATCCGTACGATTAAATCAATGAGGAAAGAAACGTTAACTCTAATAGTAGCATACGGACCAATCGAAAACGAGAAAAAAGAAGAGGAGCAGAAAGGACTGGAGAGAGAGGAAGAAGTTTACTAGAATGTGGTAAAACCCTCTTTTTTGAAGTAAAACCAATTCATTTGCGAACAACTTCTGTAGTACAGATTTAAATAAAATTTTCTCTGCTTGATCTACTTCATTTACTAGCAGGGCTCCTGTAATTTTTCTTTTTTCGCGCAATGATCTAATAAATCTTCTTGTATAAGCTACAGATCTTACCAAACGCCACCATTTAGAAAATCGAGAGGGATCTGGTAGTGTTTCTTTTAGTGAGGAGTGATCTGAAATAACTCGTTTCAGTCGCTCTTATTTCCAGGTCTCCTGATGGCTCCATTTGGTTGTATTCTGATGGCCAATCTTCCTGAAGGTGTAGGAGAAACTCAGGACCTTTTAACCATCTAGAGTCATCAAAAGAACTGATTCTTTTGGTTGCTTCATCTGCAACATTCACTTGGGAAGGAACATATATCTCCAGTTATGAACATTGGTAAGTTCTTGGATCTCTCCTATTCTCTGAGACACGAAAAGTGGAGAACAGTTTTTGAATCAGTCCAGTGAAATATCTGTTGTAAATTTAGTCGTAAATCATTTTTCAAAATACTGCTCGGTCGAGCCGTCATCAGCGCCGCCTGGATTTCAAGGCTACGCGAGTTTTGGCACAAACAGAACTCATTTGAACTGTATCACTTTCTTGGACTCGAAGGTACTCTACTCCGGCATAACATTTCTCCGAAGAGTCACAAAAAGTATGAAGTTGAACTTGACTATTAGCACGGTTTAAGGTGAAATATTGTCTAGGTATCTGAAACTCACTCTGTATAGACGATTTTGAGGAAAGTTTTTGTCAATTTTTCCGTACGAGATCGATCTCCTTAGTCTCCATGACATGAATATTAATTTAAACTTTTTTTTTCACTGCGTCAATCAGTTTTAAAAAATAAATTGAATTCTTTATTTATTCAAAACAACTACCAAATTATCGCTAAAACATTTGTTTACTTTCCACATTTAACAATGTTAAATTTTCTGTTTGTTATTCCCCCCACAAATAACAATAAATAGGTACCACTTTATTTGAGTATCGCCAGTCGGACGAGCAGTTGTTGTATACGATTTTAAACAAACAAGGTGTGCAAATTGTTACAACAGTGATAAAATAATAATTTGTTTATAACAAGTATGCTTAAAGGGTGTTCGAGGAATTATTAAAAAAGTTATTGTATCTGATTAAATGACTTCGAATAAGAAAAATGATTGTATGTAAGTACAAAATAAAACTTATTATTTTATGATAGAAACTACCCGAAACTTTTTTCACTACAAAAACACGAAAAGTGAACATTTGCATGCTATTAAAAAATACACAAATACCGTTTAAAATGACTTGTTTAACTATAATAAAATAAATATTGGTAATAATGGGAGTTCAAAGTCTACAGTCGTTTTTTAAATTATTTGATTGTCCTTGACCATGGTATAGTTTGGATTGATCCAGAAGTTTTTACTACAGCTACAGTAGCTACTATTAATTGTTTTTATTTAAATGTGTACAGGATCATACCTTACAACATTCGACATTGTCGCTGCCGACACATGGTGAATAATATTAGACTAAATTTCATATTTACTCCATTTTACCGAAATTAGTGATGTAACTTTCTTTTAGGGAACGCTAAAAATATAACTCAAAACTATCATCTTTGGATGGCCTTGATTCAAGTTTTGACGTTTATTACAAGCCAGTCATTGAATTGTCAGTGTTTTTACAAAATGTGGGTGAAGCAGCCACTATATGGAATATTTGAGTGTCAAAAGACCGTTGTAAATCAGTTGAAACCTCGTCTTGGGGGGAACCTAATATAATTGAAAATACATTTTTTTACTATTGGGGTGGAAATTATGTCCCATGTTTTAAAGGAATATGACAAGTGTATGAATGATGAATAGTAGATAGATAGATAGTTTCATTGTATATATATATACAAGGACAGGAATATTGGGGAAGCGGCAAAATTGTAAAATGAGTACTCTTTACACTATTTTCCAAGCTTTCGGAATATCTTTATTTCCATTTTCAAGGATTGCATTCGAGATTGTATTAAAAGTTATTTTTAATGGTAAATACATCTAATAATAATTTTGATTTGAATTTAAAAAAAAATAAATGTCAAAATGATGTCAAACAAATAGTGTAAAGAGTACTAATTTTACAATTTTGCCGCTTCCCCAATATTCCTGTCCTTGTACATTATTATTCGGCAAATATTATATATATATAATTTAATGAGAAATATTTGCCAACTATTTGTTTAATAGGAGTTTTTGTGGGGATGTGGCAATAATACCAAAGTGTACTCTTTTAAGAATTTAATTCCGAGCTTTCGAACCACTACGTGTTCATTTTCAAGGACTAAAAATGTAAAATAAAATAAATTATATAGCAGATAAATTAAATAATAATAATACTTACATATATCAAAATGAGATTAGAGGTAAATAATTTGTATAAATAGTAGTAAATGGAACATTTGTATATAAAAAACTCAAAAAACAATATAATATAAAAAATATTAGAAAAAAATAATAAAAAATATTCTAGACATCTTTCAAAAATATCTTCAATATTATATTGTTTTTTGAGTTTTTTATATACAAATGTTCCATTTACTACTATTTATACAAATTATTTACCTCTAATCTCATTTAGATATATTCCTTGAAAATGAACACGTAGTGCTTCGAAAGCTCGGAATTAAATTCTTAAAAGAGTACACTTTGGTATTATTGCCACATCCCCACAAAAACTCCTATTCTTATATATATATATATATATATATATATATATATATATATAATAGTTAGACCTATATATATATATATATTATTTTATATTCTTTAACCATTATTATAATAATCGGCCACAAATATACAAAAAATGCTTCTAGAGCTCTACATAAACATGAAACGACAGAAAAACATGAATTTGACTTCAAAAACACAAAAATAATAACACAAGACTCCAATTATCAGAAACTAACGATTAAAGAAATGATACATATAAAAAAAGAAAAAAATTCTGTGAACGATAAACAAGATATTAAAAACTTGAGTCATAATTTAATAAAATAACAAGTTAATTATCAATAACCGCACTTTTTTAAATCTATTTTTCAAATATCGCAAATTTATTTCTGAAGTTAATACTTGTAATCATAACCAAATAACAACTGTATATATGTTTACTTCATTATGACATTTTAGAAAATAGACATTTTGAAAAAGCTTTCAAACGAAAGCGAAACATCGAAAAAACATTTTAAATTTATTAAATATAAGATACCTAACCATACCCAAGAAATAAAAATCAAGAGATTATTATATATATATATGTATATATATATATATACATATCAGTTCTACATGCCCTTAGTGGCCCTTGGCTTCAATTTTTTTCACTTTTTCTCTCCATTTTCTTCTATTTAATGTTTCGCTTTGCCCGTTCTGTACTCCTACTTTTTTCAGATCATCTTTTACTGCATCCAGCCATTTTGTTCTAGGTCTGCCCCTTCTCCTTTTGCTACCTGTTCCGCCCATTAGAACTCTCTTAACCTATCTGTCTTCTGTCATTCTGCTAATAAGTCCCAACCATCTGGCCCTCTGTTCTCTTATTATGTTTGTTATCGTTGGTTTTTTGTATAACGCTAGCAATTCGTTATTAGTTCTTCTTCTCCATTCGTTCTCCTCTGTTTTTACTCCCCCAAATATTTTTCTCAACATTTTCCTCTCCCATAGTTCTAGTCTGTCCTCTTCCTTTTTATTCATAACCCATGTTACTGATGGTCTTAATATTGTTTGATATATTCTAATCTTAGCCCCTCTGGATACATTTTTTGCTTTTAATATGTTTGAAAATATTCCTGCTGCCCTACTACCTTTGGATATTTTTTTCATTGTGCATAAGATAAATCTTTTCACAATGGTTCGGTACAAAATTTTAACATTAATTATGGTCAAAGATATTTTTGATAATTAATGGAAAAGTTAAGTGTCCTCTGCAGTTAATATATTAACTGCAATCCAAATACAAACCCTTCTTGGTATTACCGGGGAAATGAACAGCATCAATGGAAGCCCCTATTGGACTTCCTCCTTTGGAACTCTTTGTAAGGGCGGAGGTAATGATGGCTGAAATCGGGAGACTTATTATCGGGAGACACATAAGTTTTGATAGCATGACTCCCGAGAATATATTCACTGAGCGAGTGAACATCATCATTTAATCTAGGGAACAGGTGATGCGCCCAGGTAATTATGGAGAAATCATCTGGTTCACCGTTGGCTCCAAAACAAACCATGGCACTGGGGCTGGTATAAAAAGACCTAGAAAGAGAATGATCTTTAGCCTTGGTCGATATACGACTGTGTTTCAAGCAGAGACGATTGCTGCTATAGCCTGTAATGATGAAAACATCAGAAGAGGATGTACCGGACAATAAATTAAAATATTCACTGACAGCCAGGCTTTGCTTAAAGCTATCAGTAATCCAACAACTAGGTCTAGACTGGTAAAAAACTGCAAAGAATCCCTTAACAGGCTGGCAAGAGACAACAAAGTGTGTCTAATATGGGTGCCGGCACATGAGGGGATTGCAGTTAATGAAAGGCGGACCAGTTAGCTAAAGAAGGCTCTAAAGGAGACTTCATAGGTCCGGAACCGTTTTGTTGAATCACAAAAGATTGCTTAAGAGGGAAAATCGGGAACTGGTTATATAGGGTACACCAACTCAAATGGAAGTTGTCACAAGGGCACCTCCATACAAAGGGTTTACTGAACAAGGTAGACAAGGAACTCTCAACCAGGCTATTGAAACTGGGTAAGAGACATTTGAAGACAGTTACCGACCTGGTGACACTGCAACCTGAAGAAACATCTGCACAAAATGGGCAAAGTTAATGAACCTATGTGCAGAAAATGTGAACTTGATAATTAAACACCTTCTCACATACTCGCTTCTGCGAGAACTTACAAGTACTTAGACGGAAGCACTTTGTAGAGGAATTAATACAACCATTACAACTACTGAAAATCCCTCCAGTCAAACTAGTGGCCTTTATAGAAGACACGAAGATTCTGGAATGGAAGTAGATAACATGGGAAATGGTACAAAGATTCAGTTCAAGTGCCTGGGCTGTTGAGCACAATCCGAACGAATGAATGAGTACTTCGGAGGAGAGTTGGTGAAATAAATAGTTCAGTCATTCATAGCCTATAATTGTAAATCACATTGATGGTTGCTTGGAGTTTATTAATTATTTATATCAAAAACTTATTACAATATTCATAAACAACAAACAATGATAAAGTGTTTAAGCAGCTAGAGATAACAAAACTTAAATACAATAATATGGAATAATTAACACAAGGGTACTTCCCTACTAATATACGTAATGATAAGCGATACGTGAAAACATAAGTTCACACACATCATGCATCTTGAAACCAAGCAATGGATTCATGCAAACAATCTTACTTAGAACTTGCACGTATTTAATAATACTTAAAAGGAAATGTAATTAAAATAGATTTTCGGTAGGAATTTGATAAATATATTTCCTCGAAAAACGTTCATTTCACCAGCGTAATTTCAATCATAAACCACCATATTTTGTACAAAATTTCTACTTGCATCGATATCTATAATAGGTATGTTAAGTTAGTAGAGAACAAATTTTTTAAAATATTTCGTGTCTTGTCCACGTTATATGTGTTTAAAATTAAAGTAGCTTATTCCAAATTGTGCCATTCATGGTCACGTTAAAGTGTCATGCTTGTTTGTTTCTATCACCTTTTTTTAAACGCTTTATTAGCTTCACTTTTATGGTTGTTTGTAACGCATCCTTTGAACTCGATTTTTACCCACTTTAAACGCTCAGATTAATTCGAAAATTTGCACACTCGTCAAGGATCGATAATACAATATAATAGTAAAATATAGGGTGTTAAGCTTTTATAAAAATAAATTCATGAGGCATATTATCGTTTTTGCTTGAAACGCCCTACTAGAGCTGATATACAAAAAGGTGCCGTGGCTCAGTTGGTTGAAGCGACTGTCTAGTGAACACGAGATCTCACCGCTACCTCATAAATAATTTTTTTTTATTTGTTATATAGGTACTCAGCAAAGTTATGAATACTTATGAATATAAAAGTAAAATCAATCAGCTAAATAAATTATAGTTTAATTTTTATAATTCAATATACAGGGGAATTGATTAGTGTGATAAAGCTAAGTAGGTCTGTTATCATAGAAGATGCCGAAAAAAGTAATATATAAAAATTGTTGATATATTTGCATAAGTTAATGGAAATAAGTTTGGTTAATTTTGTTTATTCATTAATGCGGCCTTCGAATAGCAAAATTGCTTTAATAATAAAAAACACGAGAATGTATATGTTCATTCTACGAAAAAATAATTTACAACTATATTAAATGTAAAAGTATAAAACATTTGCGGTATTTTTTTTATATTGAGGATATTAAAAAGTACAATGAATATTTATTCAATAGTAATAATAGCTTTGTGATGTTTTTTTAATGGGTCATAGAAAAAGGTATGATTTGATGGTTCATATCGCTCCAGTCGCACCAGTCAGAGGCTACGAGTTCTCGGCACCTCAGTCTTTAGGATTTTTGCAAAATCTCGCCTGATAAATAAATTATAATTTAATTTTTATAATTCAATATACAGGGTGATTGATTAGTGTAATGAAGTTCAGTAGGTCTGTTATCATAGAAGGTACCGAAAAAAGTAATATATAAAAATTGTAGATAGCTTTACGCTTCATATTTATAAACTAGTTATCAGATCAAAGTTATGTTTTTTATTGTAACGCAACCTTTAAATTTGATTTTTACCAACTTTAAACGCTCAGATGCGCACTTGTCAAGGACCGATGACAATACAACAATTTTAATTATTTCCCTTCCCCTTTTCCCTTCCCCTTTACCTTTCCCCTTTTCCTTCCCCTTTTTGAAAAACTTCATGTGGAATACAAATTATTTGATATTTTTTCGGAAAGGAGAAGGGAATATACCATGAGTTTTCTAGCAGTGCGGACTTTGCCTAGGCAAAACTAGGTATGACTGCATAACGGACTTTGCCAGCTTGGTTGATAAATTATTATGTCTTCGTAGCCGAGTGATATAGATTGATTATGAATTGCAGGCATAGGGTTCGAATCGAATCCGTGTCATGTGACCTGTTCATTATCCACACCTATTATTCACTATAACTATAAATAATAGATTGAAAAAACTAAAAAACACACCTTTTAGTGAATCGAACTAAGAAGTAAAAAACAAATTATGGTAAAAAAAAAAACTAAAAAACACGCTCAATGGGATAATTTAAGAATAATAGTACATTATTCAACGAGCATATAATGATGGCTATTATTCACGGAGGTGAAGTGAATATTAGCCATTATATGCGAGTAGAATACTATATTTTGTCTACCACTATTAATTACCTGTTTATAAATGAATTTATTTTTTTTTATCTTCCCTCCAATTTATAATTTTTTCGACTTTTCTGGCAATTTATTCTGCTTCTCGAATTTTTGGCGGGGTAACATTCATTTCAGTGTCTAATTTGCTTTCCATATTATATTTTCTAGTAATTTCAATTTGAATTCAGTATAATAATTAAAACTCTTGCAATAAGCTATACATTATTTAAAACGCTGAAAAATAATGATTTTACTACCAATAAATTTTAACAAGTTAACTACCTATAAAAACTTTTAAAAATACCCAACACACATAGATATACAGGGTGATTAATAAGTGTGATAAAGCTCAGTAGGTCTGTTATCATGAAAGATACAAAAAAACTAATTATAAAAATTGTAGCCAGCTTTAAGCTTCATATTTCAAAATTAGTTACAATGTTATAGGGTGTTCCATCACTTTGATAATCATCATTTGCCTTGACTTCAATATATTATTATTCATCTACTCCTATCCAATTATACAGCGTTGAACTTGCTATAATTTTGACGGAAAATTGGTTATAACTTTTCAAATACCCTATATAACAAATTACAACCTCATATTGTGAAGTGAAGCGGATTTCAGTTTTTCAGAAAAATATAGAATGTTTCATTTAAAAAATCATAACTTTGATCTGGTACCGAGTTATCGAACATTGTAACTAATTTTGAAATATGAAGCTTAAAGATATCTACAATTTTTATAAATTTTTTCATTTTATTTAAAAAATACCTCTTAGAGGTATCTCCCTGTAATTAAAACTAGTCTTATGAGACTAACTATTAATTTGCATCTAACTATACTTAAAACTAGTCAATCCAATGATGTCTTCCAGATTTTTCTAATCTATACTATACACTATACACTGCACTCTGCCCTGACATCACCCTGTATATCCGTGATTACCACACGTGCTGTATAAAGATAATGTATCCTTACAGTAGGGGAAAACTAAATCTCTGTCATCAAGACATATTACGTAATTGAAGTAATAAAAACATTATGCAACTTGTATTATGTATTGGTTCATAAAATTCTTATAACCCCCCATGATCCAAAGGAGTAAAATACAAAATAAATACGACTACAATAACACGAGTCAATTTTCGATCAATTATTCTATAAAACATTCTAAACAATTATTTACGCTACTTATTTAAAAATATGGTATTTAATAACCATTTATTATAATTAATAAGGATAAATTAATATTCAGTACTATCCCAGATTTATTGTTATGTATAATATAGTATAAATATACAGAGTATTCTATAGTAGAAACCATTTATCTAGTCTCCAAAGAAACACCGAATCTTTACGGCAACCTGACTTTACGATATTCATATGAATCAAATGCGCTTGGGGGTCCAGGAGTCTTGAGCTGATAATTTTCATACAAAAGAACTGTCTGAAAAAAACGCTGATAAGTTGACGCTAATGAAATACGTCCTGAGGTTGTACAATGTTTGTATGTATAATGGGGTGTCACCCCATTATACATACAAACATTCACTGAAATCTAAAGGATGTATTGTGTCCCTTTCTTTTATTTAGAGTAGTAACTTTAAGCCTATTTCCTGAATGAACTTTAGGATATCCACAGGCTTTAGTTTATCCAGTAGACTCCTAAGTGTTGTGCCCTAGGAATCTGTTTTGCAATGCAATCCGCAAGAATGTAGATAGAGGTCTCTTCTCTCATTCCACAGAATCTAAATTCTTCTTGCTCCACTATTTTGAGCTCTTTAAGTGCCCATTCAGGCGACAGTGTCCCGTCAGGACAACTGTTAAAACTCTTAGTGCAGTTTTACTCTGGTTTAGACATTCATTTAATCCCAACTGGTTGTTGTCTCCCAGGAAAATAATTGATTGTCTAAGCCTCTCTAGATCTTTCCAATGGTCAAATTTTCTACTCTTCTCGGCGTTGCCTATTTCTTCTAATACTATATTGGAGCAAATTTCGCAAAAGGGTCTCCGGCCCCCAATAGGGTGTTTCAGCACCTCTCTATGCTAGTTCATCTGCTAATTAATTTCCTTCTATTCCATTGTGTCCTGAAATCCACAGTAAAGTGACAATGTTATTCTCACCTATTTTGTTGAGTTTCCCTAGGCATTTCCAATACCATTTTAGAACTGATTTACGCAAGAACTCTGTGCTTCAATGGCTGCTTGACTATCTGACATGATGATAAGCCTCTGCCTTTTATATCGTTTATCAATATTGAACTGGTCACACTTTCCGCTTGAAAGATACTTGGGGTTTTTCCCAAGTTTTTGGGCACACTTTTTAAAAAAGCAAGGAAGCTCAAAGCAGTTAAAACAACCTCGAAAAAAGCACTAAATCAAAACCAAATAGACCCAAACACGATCTAAATAGACCATTAAAAACCATGTGTCGTGCTGAAAATGCTTGTTTTACTCCAGGGTGACTGTCAGTTGGCTTGGACTTGCCCTATTGCCGAAAAAAAATGTATTTTAACCTTAAAGAGTCTGTGTCAATGAACAAACAAGTCTACTAATAACCTAAAAATATTTTTGAAGACATTTTTGAAGTTGTTGCGTGTACTATATCCATTACCATAAACTACAACCACACAATCCCTAATTATTATTGTTATGATACTATTTAAATACATAATATATATGTGCATAAGTTAATGACAATAAGTTTTGCTAATTTTGTTTATTCAATAATGTGGCCTTCGAATAGCAAAATTGCTCTAATAATAAAAAACACGAGAATGTATATATATATATATATATGTTCATTCTACGAAAAAATAATGTACAACAATATTAAATGTAAGAGTATAAAACATTTGCGGTATTTTTTTAAATTCCCGCTAAGAAAATCAATGATTCTTCCTAATGATTTTCGAAAAATCGGGAAGTTATTGTTTTTACCCCATTTCAAAAAAATCGAGGTTTCAACAAATCTCGACGTTTTGAAGCCCTAAGAAGCTTTCCTGACTATTTTTACGATGATGTTCGTACGTCTGTATATATGTATGTGTGTGTGTGTAAACCTCTTATAACTTCTGAACGGCTTGACCGATTTGATCGCTGTTGGTGTCATTCGAAAGGTCTTCGCTAAACTTAGATTTTCTGTAAGTTGGAACCAATTCGGACTGGTAGATTTCGAGGAATTGCAAGAAAAGTGAAAAAAAAAGTTGTTATTTTTCATTTTTCCAAAATATCTCCGAATTGGCTTAACCGATCAACCTCAAAAATTAATCAGCTCTTAACCTTGAAAATCCGCATCGATCGCCATGCGTCAGAATCGGTTGCTGCGTTCGTGAGATATCGTTGTCGAAAAAAATCGAAAAAAAGGTTTTTTTTGTAATAACTCCGAAATTTTCCATCTCATCAATTGTTTTGTTCGACATTTTTTATAGAGCTCAAAAAACTACATCGATCGCCGCCAACCGCGTGAAAATCGGTTAATTCATTCAAAAGTTTGAAAATTAAAAAAGTCGTGTTTCATCGAACTTTGATAAGACTTTTGAGCTCGAAGAGCTCAAAAGCATCGAATAGCTTTATCTTATAACTCGTTATCTAAATAACACAAAAATTCAAAAAGAGCTCAAAAACATCGCAACAAGCGACAAAATCGCATGCGTTTGAAAATTGAATTTAGCGGGATGGCCTTTAGGGTCAACCGATTTCCAGATTTTTTTGTATTAGATAGCTTAGATAACTTAGGTTTGTTATTTAGTTGGTGAATATTTTTGCTAGAATTAAAACAAAATAACAATTAACAAAATATTTTTATTTACCTATCTATGGCATTAAAAATCTAAACTAATAAGTGAAAAAATAGTACCTGCACAGGGTGTTCCAAAAAGGTTTACTTGTTCTTGTATTCTTCACTCTGAAACACTGTCTAGTTATCCAAACATTTCCTGAAATAAAAGTTGTCTCCTATTAACACCCTCAAGGAGATCTGGTATAGGATTTATTCCTATGTTTTGAATAGCTGGTACTTCTAAAATTTCTATATTAAGATCATCTAAATTGATGCAAATGTTGTGAAAAACACAAGCACAACTAACACATGCAACTATAAAGTATTTTTCCATTTTTTCAAAATATCCCCAAATTGGCTGAACCGATCGATCTCAAATACTAATCAGCTCTTAACCTTGAAAACCCGCATGGATCGCCACCAAGTGCGTCAGAATCGGTTGATGCGTTCGTGAGATATCGTTGTCGAAAAAAAAACGAAAAAAGTGTTTTTTTGTAAAACTCCGAAATGTTTCATCAGATCAATTTTTTTGTTCCAAATTTTTCATAGAGCTCAAAAAACTACATCGATCGCCGCTAACCGCGTGAAAATCGGTTAATTCATTCAAAAGTTATAGCAGTTTGAGAGTTAAAAAAATCGTGTAGCATCGAGTAGCTTTATCTTTGAGCTCGGAGAGCTCAAAATAACACAAAAATTAAATTTTTGAGCTCGAAGAGCACAAAAACATCGCAACTAGCGACAAAATCGCATGCGTTTGAAAATTGAATTTAGCGGGAAGTTGCAGCGATGGCCTTTAGGGTCAACCGATTTTCAAATTTTTTATATAGAGGATATTAAAAAGTACAACGAATATTTATTTATTAGTAATAATAGCTTATTATGTTTTTTTAATTGGTCATAGAAAAAGGTATGATTTAATGGTCCACATCGTTCCAGTCGCACCAGTCAGAGGCTTTGAGTCCTCGGCACCTCAGCCTTTAGGCTTTTTGCAAAATCTCGCCTACTTGCTGCGCCTGCGCAATTTGCAGGTTCCAGTATATTAGACAGTTTTACATCCTTGGTACGTAAATAAGAAGAATTACTATACAAAAACGTGCGTTTCTTGAAAACAAGCAAAACGATAAAAAAATCTTTGGAATAATTTTTATTAAATGACTTCCTTGGAAAAATAATTTATTTTTTGTTTTTTCAAATAAACAAATCTTCCAAAGGAGATAACGATATTGTTCCTTGTTACAGTGTTAATTTTCGAATTCCGCTTAATTTTTTGTTTGCTGATTGCAAATTTCATGGTGAATTAATTACTATATGCTAGTCCTTTATAATCGGTTTAATGTGTTTTTTATTAATGTAATAACATCCAAAAATTACCTGAATTCAACTGAGAGACGCAATAATCGATTGTATGTTTACAGAGAATAAATATATTATTCAACATTTTAAGAATAAAAATTTCTCGCTCCACAAAACGTAAAATAAGAATGATCAATATTGAATATATCTTAATTAAATCAGCGAACGTATCGGTGTTTACTCGAAAATATGGAAAAATTAACACATATTTATAAATTGGTTTTGTAAAAACTCTCTTATTATGTGAGAATTAGTAAACTAAAATTTTTTGTTTTTCCACACCCGTTTATTTTGAGAATATAAATAAATAAGCAATGTACTTTGTTTGTTTTAGTTTTATACTCAGACACCTTACTATACAGCGCTTTTCACGACTACTTGCCATTAGACGTTTCTCAAATTTTTTTATTAGAAATTAAATTATGAAATTTTGTATCTGAAACTTTTCTGACATTAATGCCCGATTTCACCAACCATTTCCTAAAGTTAAGTAATACCTAAATCGGATTTCGGAATTGCTAAATGCAATTTACGTTTCACCACGCGCTAAATAACCAATCGAGCGACTGCCACGACTACGGCCGCGCGGCTGGAGACGTGCGACTTTTGTAGTGCGGCTGCAGCGGCCAATACAAATGTCAATTGCGCGATTGCGGCCGCTTCAACTTTTAAAATTATGTATTTCATAGACGCGAAATCAGTTTGTAGTCGGATATCATGGAGAAAGCAGTGGTTTCTTGGTTCTGTTTGGAAAGCGAAGAAGAAGAAGAATTTTTTTCTTTTAAAAGCATGTTATGAAACCATTTGCTCGAAGTAATGCTTTGTTGGATGTCCAGAAAGGCTGTCGCGAGCAAGGAGAGTTTCGGAAAATGCTTTTGCTCTTTTAATCCAAGTGTTTAGAATATTTTATCGTCCAATTGCTGTTAGGCCAGAAGTGACGGATGATTTGATTATGACAGCCTGTTGCCTTCATAACCTGCTTCGAGAATCTTTCCTTGTAGAAAATAATCTCCCTCCTAGAGAAGCAAATCTGCATGATGTGCCAACCCACAATAAGGTATCAATACGTGCAACTGGTGGTTTTGCCAACTCCGAAGGGTTTGACGTCAGAGATAGATTTACTCATTACTTCAACAGTCAAAAGGGCTCGCTTTCTTGTCAAACAAATAAAGTGAATCAAACCGATACTTCCAATAATAATACATAATTATTATCCCTTTTTATTACTGATGATTTATGTGGTCATTATTTTTAGCTGAATAAATATCAATTGAAAAAATTGTTTTTAGTTCCTTACCTGATTGCTTTAAAATGTCAGCAATTTCTTTCCACACATTTTCTTTGACACTTTGATTTTTGTAGTACTTGTGCTTAGGATCATACAAGCTGGGATGTTGTCCTACAAGCTCAATTAATAGAGAGCCATCCATATTTCAACTGAAAATTCCACAAAACAGAAAACACGTGGTTATTTGCACCAACCTGTCGCGACAAGTCTCGCGACTAGACTGCTATTTTGGCAGACGCGCCGCCAGAGTCGTTGCAGACGCTTCTGTCGTGACGCTCAAGCCGCGCAGTTGACAACGCGATCATTTACTTTAACGTAAACCAGTGAACGACGGAAAGTCGTTAGAGTCGCGCGTCTCCAGCCGCGCGGCTGTAGTCGTTGCAGTCGCTCGATTGGTACCTTAAGAGTGATAATATTAGGTATATCCTCTAACTCTTAGGTGTTTCTTAGCGCGTGGTGGAACGTAAATTGCATTTAGCAATTCCTGAATCCGATTTAGGTATTAGCTAACTTTAGGAATAAGGGTCTATCTAAAATATTATTATTTTGACAGCCTTTTAAATGATATATATTTCCACATTTTTTAATTTTGCGCTTAATTTTATACTTTTAATCACAAATTAATAAGGTTATAGAAAAATTGTATTTAGATACCTATTTTAAATTTTTCTTAACGACCCTTGGATCAAAATCGGTTTCCCAGTGGTCGACATAAACGAACACTGATATTGAGGGTCGACGAGGTCTAAAGATCGACCCCAATTAATTAATAAACTTTCAAGATACTGTGTTGATGAACTTATCCTTTATATGCAAAATTTATGCAGAAAGAATATTACACCGTTTCCGCATTTGTCAAAATTACCAAAAATGCTTCAAGACGATATTATTTTATCATATGTCACTCACTAGGACGCGTTACACAAGTTTGAAGATCCCTTTACAAATTCGTCAGTGGATAATAAATCCGTACAATATCACAGCCATGGAAGAAGCCAATGTGATAATGCAAGAAGAGTTGATCAGCATCAGCACAGACGAGGAGCTTAAGCAGAAATTCAACCAAGGCTATGAGAAGATCTGGTTGCAGCGTGTATCCTGCATCGTGCAACATTGCTGAAAAATACCTTCTCGCTTTTCCATCATCATACCTAGTCGAAAAAGGCTTCGGTGTGGTTACAAACCGTTTGAAAATCAACGGACGCGGAGATTTAAGGCTGCAACTCACCAATATTGAACCAGATTTAGCTAGAGTGGTAGAAAGTCACCAGGTTCATCCAGCACACTGAATTTTTAATTTTTTTTATTTTTAGTTTGCGATTTTATTGTTTTTTTCAAAAAATTATTACCTACTTAAGTGGATGTCGACAACTACTTCTCGGGCTATATGCCCCGACAGACATTGAATTTCACTTCTAAGTTAAACGGGGTTGGTTTGTAATTTGAAGGGACAACATCACTTGTAGACCGGTTTGGATGTATTTGCGCCTCATCAGTACAAGGTAGATGTCAACCGTCCAGAAGCTCTGAGAGCTAATCCTGGACTGGAGACAACGCTGAAACCACATCAATACCCCAGTAAAGGAAATGCTAAGAATGCGACCGACATTCCCACATCTAATCACAAACCCAAATTCTATATCGACAAAAAATCATCTCGGTTTTGTAGTTATTTACTTAATTACAGCTTCCTGTGAAAAATTGTCATATTTTAGTAAAGCGTGTTATCAATAGATGTCGAAGATAATCGTTCAATACTATTATAACGTTTTTGAAAAATATTTTAAGAATTTTGTATCAATAGGAAAAAACTAGAGATAGAATTTTTAAAGTAATTTGGCTATGGAGGTCTGAGGTGTCAGCTCATTCTAATAAAGGGGTCTCTGGTCCAACATAGTTTGGGAATCCCAGGTCTAAGTTAAGGGACACCCTGTATAACTAACAACCGTTTATTAGTATTTTTAATTTAAGCACGCATTCAACAAATATTGTTCAGAGATATCATTTGCACTGATTATCACATATTAATCCAATCACGACGAATAATTTCATATTTGTATGTTAATTTTTTATCCAACAAAAAACATATACGATATATTTAATGTTTTTATTTGCATATTTATTTTACTACTTACTCTAAATTTAGTCAGATATTACGTCAATTATTAAATATTCAAATATTGATGTTAACAATGTAGTAGACTGTTACATTTTTGACTTATCTCATGAAATACAAAATAGAGCCCCCCATTGAATGTCCGGGATGGATCTACTCGACTTCTTTAAAGCACTCCTAAACATATTCTTTTTATGAAGTGAAGGACCTGCTGTGACTTCCAAGGGTCTTCTTCTTCTACTTGCGGTTTACCCAGGTGGAGAAGTTTTTTCAGTGGTCGGTTGAAGTTGCTGAGATAAATGTTGAGCTAGTTCAGTCCTGAAAGACATTTCCAGATGTAGAAAGTGGCTGCTACCTTCATGGCAAGCTTATCAACCATCCCATTTCCTTGTTTACCAGCATGGCCTGGTATCCAAAGCTATAATAAAAAAAATATCCGGTTATATAGCCTATATATATGTAGTCAAATAACTCTTCTACCACATTGTGGTGTAGAGTGATATTTCTAATCTTTCATATATTTTTTCCACTTCTTTCTGTCACTGGCCAGCTTTTTAGCTTCTATCCAAGCTATTCCTTTCCGCTGTAATATTTCCCCTATTGTCTCATCCCAAGTTTTCCTGGGTCTACCTCTCTTTTTATTCTTTTGAATTTTCGCTTCCATATTCTTTTAGTTAATCTAGTCTACTCCATACGCTGCGAATGTCCCCACCATCCCATCAGTTGTCTTTCCTCATTATACTCCAAAGCTGGCTGTATTTCCAGTTCTTCTCTTATTATTGTGTTTCTTGTTTTATCTTTTTTGTTACTCCAAGGGTCTTCTTCTACTTGTGGTTTACCCAGGTGGAGAAGTTTCTTCAGTGAGAGTGTGTCGCTTTCTGTCTGTAGTGGCCGGTTGAAGTTGCTGAGATAGCTAGTTCAGTCCTGAAAGACATTTCCAGATGTAGAAAGTAGCCGCTACCTTCATGGCAAGCTTATCAACCATCCCATTTCCTTGTGCTCCAGCATGGCCTGATATCCAAAGCAATAATAAAAGACACAATATCCGGTTATATAGTATATATATAGTCAAATAACTCTTCTACCACATTGTGGTGTAGAGTGATATTTCTACTCTTTCATAAATTTTTTCCACTTCTTTCTGTCATTGGCCAGCTTTTTAGCTTCTATCCAAGCTATTCCTTTCCGCTGTAATATTTCCCCTTATGACTCATCCCAAGTCTTCCTGGGTCTACCTCTCTTTTTATTCTTTTGAATTTTCGCTTCCCATATTCTTTTAGTTAATCTAGTCTCCTCCATACGCTGCGAATGTCCCCACCATCCCAGTTGTCTTTCCTGAATATACTCAAAGCTGGCTGTATTTCCAGTTCTTCTCTTATTATTGTGTTTCTTGTTTTATCTTTTTTGTTACTCCAAGGATCTTCTTCTTCTACTTGTGGTTTACCCAGGTGGAGAAGTTTCTTCAGTGAGAGTGTGTCGCTTTCTGTCTGTAGTGGCCGGTTGAAGTTGCTGATATAAATGTTGAGCTAGTTCAGCTGGCTGTATTTCCAGTTCTTCTCTTATTATTGTGTTCATTTTATCTTTTTTTGTTACTCCAGGGGTCTTCTTCTTCTACTTGTGGTTTTCACAGGTGGAGAAGTTTCTTCAGTGAGAGTGTGTCGCTTTGTTGAGATAAATGTTGAGCTAGTTCAGTCCTGAAAGGCATTTCCAGATGTAGAAAGTGGCCGCTACCTTCATGGCAAGCTTATCAACCATACCATATCCTTGTTCACCGGCATGGCCTGGTATCCAAAGCTATAATAAAAGACACAATAGCCGGTTATATAAGTACAAAATTATATTAGTGTTTAGTGTGATGAGCCGAAAATGGTTTTATTCCTCTTCAACATAAATTATTAATTAAAAGCTAATAATTCATCATATTAACTGAGTGGAATTTTTTTCATAACCAGTTTCAACGAAGATAAAAATAACGTCGGGCGGAAGAGTAATTTAAGAACAATTTTCTAATTATAAATAAATCACAGTCAATTGTACCATGAGCGGCAATTTTATTAAAGGTATTTTAAGCACCTACACCCACTGACCTCATAAGTGTGTAATTGGGGTTAGAAAAAAATGTAACGAATTTTTTGGTTTTATTATTGGTTACTAATTTCCTATAAAAGCTGCAGTAAGTTTTCCAAAGATATTTCACTAAATACAAAAATTACTAGAACATATTATAAAAAGCCAAAGACAGGAAAATGTGAAAAAAAAAACTCTTATGGGGTAAGTTCGGTAGAGATGCCACAATGGGAGAGATGCCGTTTTCTTAAAACCCAGCAGTGAGCTGTTTGAATAAATCGGTCAAGGGATGGCGATTCTTTCTGAAAAAGATCAATTTTTAAATCGATTCGAATCGTAACCTGATGAATCGATACATAAAAAAATCGAGGTCTAAAAGATCGATTTCAAAAAAATCGATTTTTATCAAGTTTATATTTTTTACAATGTAAATATAAATCGATCTTTTTTATTGAAAAACAACAAGAAAGGTACCCCTAAATAAACAATCTCTCTCCGAGATCTCTTATCAGGAAAATTGGGGATTTTTTTTAAGTTCAGGGAATTCGATAATAATTACAATTATTTTTTTATTACT
This sequence comes from Lochmaea crataegi, assembly GCA_947563755.1. NCBI lineage: Eukaryota > Metazoa > Arthropoda > Insecta > Coleoptera > Chrysomelidae > Lochmaea > Lochmaea crataegi. The sequence goes on from OX387424.1 coordinate 63,323,362, forward strand.
ATATTATTATCACAAAGTATCGGATTAGGAATATATGAGATTAATGGAAAAGAATCATCGATAAAATAAAAATCGATTTTTCTTTATTCAAAATTAATGGATTTGTCGAAAAAATCGATTTTAATAAAAAATAAATCGATTTCTGCGAATGGATCGCTGATTTTTTTTTGATTGTTTTAAAAATGGACATGCTTTTCGTATATATTCCGATAATAAACCTAAGAGATTTATTCGTTAACGATATTTATCGGATTGAAAAAAAATCAAATAAAATTATATGAGAATTGTCAAAAACTTTGAAATATGGTCAATAATTGTCAATTATTGTGAAAAAATGTTGAAAATTGTTAAAATTTTGAAAAATGGTCAATAATTTTTAAAAAATGATCAATAATTGTTGAAAAATTTGGAAAAATGGTCAGTAATTGTTGCAAAACTGTCAAAATTCGTCAATAATTGTAAAAAATGGTCAATAATTTTTAAAAAATGATCAATAATTGTTAAAAAATTTGGAAAAATGGTCAATAATTGTTGCAAAACTGTCAAAATTGGTCAATAATTGTTAAAAAATGGTCAATAATTTTTAAAAAATGATGAGTTATTGTTGCAAAACTGTCGAAATTGGTCAATAATTTTTAAAAAATGTTCAGTAATTGTTGAAAAACTGTCAAAATTGATCAATAATGGTCAAAAACTGTTAAAAATGGACAATTTTTGTCAAAAACTGTCAATAATTGTTAAAAAATGGTCAATAATGATCAATTAGCGTCAAAAACTGCTGAAAATTGTCAATAATTGTCAAAAATTTTGAAAAGTGGTCGATAATTATCGAAAATTTTAAAACAAATTTGAAAAATGGTCAGTAATTGTCAATTATTGTCAAAAATTGTTGAAAATTGTCAATAATTGTTAAAATTTTGAAAAATGGTCAGTAATTGCTGCAAAACTGTCAAAATTGGTCAATAATTAAAAAAAAAGGTCAATAGTTGTTGAAAAACTGTCAAAACTGGTCAATAATTGTGAAAAATGGTCAATAATTTTTAAAAAATGGTAAATAATTGTTGAAAAACTGTCAAAATTGGCCAATAATTGTAAAAAATGGTCAATAATTTCAAAAAAATGGTAAAAAAGTTTGGAAAAACTGACAAAATTGGTCAATAATTGTCAATTAATTGTTAAAAATGGTCAATAATTTTGAGAAATGGTCAATAATCGTCAAAAGTTGTCAACATTTTGAAAAATAGTCAATAAATAATACGAGAGCCGTTTTCGAAAATCCACTCCTTAAACACACGTAATTTATACAAAATCGATTAATATTACTCTAAAAATCGATAATTAAAAATCGATTATAACAAAATAATAATCGATTTATATAAAAATCGTTTAATTTTTCAAACATCCCTACTTATAGAGTTCCCTATAAGCTTTTTTTTTTAAAAAGCAACAGTGTCTGTCGACTCTACTGGGATCCGAGCGGTTCCGCTCTCATCACTACTTGCGATGTTGCCGGGGCAATTGAAAAAAAAGCCGCTCTACCAAAAACACAAAAAAAATCGAAAGTCGATTATCAAGGGTGAAATATCGATTCACTGAATCGATTCAATACAACATATCGATTTGAAAAATCGATCCATTCGGTCCGAGGAATCGATTATTCGATTAATCGATTTCAGATCGCCATCCCTAAATCGGTGTCTGTACTGTTTAGTGGAGTGGTACATTAGTCACGTGTATAGCGAAAAAAGTGAATATTTGTTGTTAACGGTGAGTTATATAGATTTTAATGTTTTTAGAGCATTGAAAATTTTATGGGCGTAATAATCCGACTATATGCCATAATTTGATGTGTTTATTTGCAAATGGATTATGTTAACTGAAACTACATTATTTGAGGTTATATTCAAGCACGTGTTGCTAGCGGTTAACTAAAATACGTCTTGGAAAATATGGCATCTCTACCTTATAATATATATAATATATAATACGGTATAAATAACTAAACATAATACCAATATTACTTTTGCACATTTTCTTGCAGATTTGCCTTCCTTTTACAAAATAAAATCTGCAACTCGTGGAAATTGGTCAGAGGCAGACTTAAAGTTGGCAATTGCAACCGTCAGTAGTGGAATGAAAGTTGGCGAGGCGTCGAGAATGGACAATATTCCCGTTAGAACCTTGAAAAGAAAAATTGGAAAAATGATGCAACTAAAGGCTTTATACGAGACGAGAGTGGGCGAAAGTATCAAAAATCTCGATCTCGTCAATTCCAAAGACATTGAGTCTCGTTCAAGTCTCGTTACCGGTTGTCTCGTCTTGTCTCGCTTAATTCTAAATATTGATAATAAAATCCATAAATAATTTTTTTAAACTATATTTATAACGCTATTATACAAAATTATTTTTGCATATACATAAATTTTTTAATTTAACACACTCTTTATTTTATCTTTTAAATAACACGATGACCAAGAATTTAAAGATAGTAACGCTTGCATCACATCATCTTTCAATGATGTACGTGATTTTGTCATAATCATACCTGTTGTAGAAAATAATCGTTCAACATGTACGGATGTAGCCATTATACAGTGCATAAATACGGAATTTTAAGAATATTGACGAAGTATTACAAAATGTATACATGGAAATAAAGTAGAAAAAATGCCTAAATACGGAATTCAACGAATACTAACAAAATTATTTAACAAGTTTACCTGGAAATTCATTCGCAACAATCACTCCTGACCTATCTTCTAGGTAAATAAGTTTAATAAGGAAGAATGGTTGATATCTATTTGTTCGTTAAGATTACCAGAATAGGGATGATGACAGTCACTAAGAATAACTGAAATAATGATTTGAAATCATTGTATAGATTACAAAGATTCTATAGCAATCACTTATTTTTACATTACAATTCTGATTATATTTATTTTAGTAAAAATATAAATACAAAATATGACAATCCGCCATCTTAGCTAAAACACCGATCACTAACGTGTGACGTCAACCTTTTGTGTATCGTTCAAACTTTTATCGTATTTTCTGGTTTTGCAACGTTTAAATGATATTTATTCGTTATATAATTCATGATTATCACACAAAATAGTTAAAATTAGTAATCAAATACATTTTTAATTGGCAAACAGTGAAATATTTTTGAAGTATTTACAGATGTGTGATGTCATAGAGACGCCATTACTATTCTAACGTTTTGGCGCGAAATTTGAATTGTATTTTAAAAACGTGAATTTCTCCTTTAAAACCTTTATTTTTTCAAAAAACAAAAATTTTTTTGGTTAAAGCTTATGCGTGCAAACATCGTGGAGTAGTTTTTCAAAATCAGTCATCATGCCTATTCTTTTTTTTTATTTATCTCAAGAGCTTCTAAAATATTTAATTTAAAGGCTTATCATATTAATGAAACCTTAAGCATTCTGCTGAATTTTACGACCCTATTGTATTTGAGGCGATACAGGACGTGTCGATTTAATTTTGGTAAAACCGACCTGTTTTATCATTTTATTCCACCCTATTTTTATAGTACTTTTGAATAAATAATGAGGAACTTTGCTCCTACGGAAAAAGAAATATAGATAGTATAGTTTTTATATTTGTGAATTCTATTTTTTCTTGAAAGATAATCTTAATTATCGCAAGTTTATAACAATCATAATAACTAACATTCTTTCAAAAAATCGCGTATTTGTAAAACAATCGATGTATAATATAGACAAAACACATTGGAGATTATTGTGGAAATTCTCTATATTTAATTGTTTTATATATGTTGAAAAAAGACGCGTCAAATATAAAAAAAGTTTACTGTATGTCTGTAGTAAGGTAGAATATTTCGAGCCAAAGAATCATTCGATATTAAATCTAAAATCTGCAAGGATATGTATTTATGATAAGTGATAAATAACTATAAAAAGAGTTAACAAATTAAAGTAAAAATATGGAAAAATCATACTCGGTTAAGGATATTTTTCGTCTCGTCCCGTTCTCGTCTCGAAAAAGCGAGACGAGACTAGGGCTTCACACGGGAGCAAGATTTTTCTAGTCTCGTCTCGTTCTCTTCTCGAAAAAGCGAGACGAGACATTTTTGAAAATATTATGGGCGGTACCGAGACCACATATAGCGCAACCCAAGAGTCTCGTTTTTGGTCTCTTTAAATTTTTTTTATGAAATTTTTATTAAAAAAATTAGAAAAGGTCTACATAGAGAACAATACATTTTACAATATATAAAATCTGGTGACCAAGGTTAAAACTCTAGTTTTTGGAGTATACATATTAATATATCGTAGCTCCAATACAAAACATCATGGCATCCTTAACCGAGTATGATTTTTCCATATTTTTACTTTAATTTGTTAACTTTTTATAGTTACTTATCACTTATCATAAATACATATCCTTGCAGATTTTAGATTTAATATCGAATGATTCTTTCGCTCGAAATATTCTACTTTACTACAGACATACAGTAAACTTTTTTTATATTTGACGCGTCCTTTTTCAACACATACAGAGTGGAAAGTCTAACTGGAACAAATTCAGTAACTTGATAAATAAAGGTTTATCGCAAAGGAAGGAAAGAGAAGAAGAAGGAAATAAGGAAATATTTACAGAAATTACTTTAATGCAATAAATGTTCATGTATATAGATGGCAAAACCTGCAGGAGCTTAACGAAGATGATCCTGATCGGAGACTCGAATTTTGCCAACGAATTATGGCTTGTATCGATGGTGGACAAATTGCTTTGGAATGGGTGCTGTTTTCTGATGAGGCTTCGTTCACATTACATGGGCACGTCAATCGACAGAACTGCCGTTATTGGGCTAACGAAAATCTCCATTGGATGCGTGAATGCCATACCCAAAGGCCTCAGAAAACAAACGACTGGGCTGGAATTATTGGGGATCGCATAGTGTAGGCCCTTTTTTTTCAATGAAAACGTAACCGGAGAAACCTACCTTAATATGCTCCAAGAAGAACTGATTCCTACTTTAGTAAATTTGTTCCCCAATAATTAGGATCCCAACTTATTTGACCAACGGATGTGGTTTCAACAAGATGGGGCACCACCACATTTTGCTCAAAATGTACGGACCTATTTTAACGAAGTGTTTTCAAATAGGTGGATTGGAAAAAGGGGCCCAATTGAGTGGCCAGAAGATCACCCGATCTTACTCCATTAGATTGAGGGGATATCTAAAGAGCAAGGTTTATGCCACTAAACCTTACGACATCGCCGAGCTTCAACAAAGAATCAGGGACGAAATTAGGCAAGTAACGCCGGAAGTGTTACAAAATGTTCGGAATGCTGTTTATAATCGATAAGGATATTGTCAGCAACAAGGTGGAGAGCACTTTCAACATTTATTGCATTAAAGTAATTTCAGTAAATATTTCCTTATTTCATTTTTTCCCACACATTGATTATTAAAAGTAACAAAAAAAATGGAATTATTGTATTTCCAATTGAAAAAGCTTTCAAATAAAAAATTAATCAACCTACCCTTCCATTAAAAAAAAGTTGGGGGTGTCTGCAACCCCCCAGATAATTAAAAGATAAACAAATCTCTTTGTAATATGCCCCATTGAAAATAAAAATTGACGTATTTCAGGAATTCTGCGATAAACCTTTATTTATCAAGTTACAGAATTTGTTCCAGTTAGACGTTCCACTCTGTATAAAACAATTAAATATATTGACTATTTAAAAAGTGATGGCATCTCTACCGGACTTACCCTGAAACTTGGCCGAAAATATTCTCTTCGCCGTTTACAGGAAGCATCATACTCTTTCTAAAGTAAATGTGAAGAAAGAGATTTTTCATCCCATTGATGGCAAATGCCGCGCAATGGCGTGCATATATTTTTTATAAATTATTAGATTCCCGCGATAGATCATCTCGAACTATCATCTCCAAATTGAGTTTCCTAATGAAATAATGTTATTATTATTATTAAATGCCTTTATTTTTCTGTCAAATATAAACAATGATTACAAGAGGCGAAAGCTACTCTACTTAACCCCAAAATTGAATTTTTTATTTCTAAAACCTGAATTTAAAGAAAATAATATTTATTGTTTCAGACAAGATCAAGATGTGCAACATTTTACAGGAAAAATTGACGAGTCTTACGACAATCCCAGCTTTAATCATTCTTCACTTGATATATCTACACCCAGTCAAAGAAGCAGTCCATGTTTAGGAGGAGTTTATGCTGTAAACAATTATTTAGGCAGTAATAAATTTTTGGGTAAATGTAACACAATTCAAAGTTATACAAAAGTAGGTATTATCCAATACGAATAGACTTTTTGACAGACGAATCGTTGAACTGCATCTATTCTTCTTGTGTCTCATCTATATTCTTAGTAGGCAGCAGATCTGTTAGTCACTTGGAGCTGAATAGATTCAATTATATGTATATGACTCACTATCAAGAATCCATTTAAATGTATTTATCAAACTAATTATACCATAGTATAGATAAATAATTATTATCTATACGTAAAACTAGTTGGGTACTTCCACGAGGTATGAAAAAGAATAAAATACATATAAACTAAACGATATAATTATTTTTATCAACTAATTTACGTTTGAATATAATATAAATATAATTGGGATTCCCAACCATCAATTATTATACAGGGTGAGTTACGAGGAGCTGTACATACTTCTACCATAAGTAGAGGCACGTTAGGGGATTATCAAATGACCATTAAAAATGTCTTCTTGTTTTAATAATTAATATAAAGGGTGAATTATGGATCTTCACCAAAACAATGTTTCGTCATATCTTTTCAATGATTGAGTCGATTTGTCTCATTTTTTGGTGAAAGTGTGTATTGGTGCCTCGCAACTTACTGACATATTCAGAATTGAAAAAATCCAGGACCGTCTTTGTGAAAATTAGTGAGACTGCTTCATATTCAACATTTCACCCTTTATATGATTTTTTTTAAATCTGATATAATTTTTTCAGAGGGCATAAATAGACAGTTGGACCTGGGTATTTGAATTTTTTGTTAGACTCATCTCACATTTCCAATTAAAGATTCATTTTAGAGTCAAATTGAAAATTGGCAATAATGAAATATCTTACTGTATAATAATGTTTAGATCTTTAAAATAAACAGAAACGACGCACACTGTGCTCCAGTATGGTAAATGCCATAATTTGAATTGATTTACAGGGCCGGATTTAAAAATCTGGCATATCTGGTTTATCTCAATAATTCACACTGTATGTAACTTTTTCCACCCGTCATAGACAAAAAACAGATAAAAAATGTTTGTAATAACCTAGTTTTCTTATTTGTTTAAGGAAAAATCATGTCTAATTATTTCAATCGGGATGAAATGAACAAGCACAGGAAATGTTTATTCATAAATTAAAAAATTAAATAAATAACAATAACCAAACAATAAAACAGTTTTAACAATGTGGAACAAAGTAAAACACAATTTAATAAACATTACGAAAGTTCATTACACATTTAAACATTCGTCAAAAAAATTGTATTGAGGCAGATGAATTTCATTTTGAACATCTTTTAGAATCGCTTGTTTTTTACTTTGTTTCACATCAAGTTAAAACTGTTTTATTGTTTGGGTATTGTTATTTATTTAATTTTTTAATTTATGGATAAATATTTCCTGGGCTTGTTCATTTCATTCCGATTAAAATAATTTTTCCTCAAACAAATAATAAAACTAGGTTATTACAAACATTTTTATCTGTTTTTTGTCTATTACGGGTGAAAAAAGTTACATACAGGGTGAATTATTGAGATGAACCAGATATGCCAGATTTTTAAAACCGGCCCTGTAAATCAATTCAAATTATGGTATTTACCATACTGGAGCACAGTGTGTGTCGTTTCTGTTTATTTTAAAGATTTCTTTATAATAACTAAACATTATTATACAGTAAGATATTTCATTATTGCCAATTTTCAATTCGACTCTAAAATGAATCTTTAATTGGAAATGTGAGGTGAGTGTAACAAAAAATTCAAATAACCAGCTCTAACTGTCTATTGATACGGTCTGAAAAAATTATATCAAATTTTAGAAAAATCGCATACAGGGTGAAGTGTTGAATATGAAGCAGTCTCACAAATTTTCACGAAGACGGTCCTGGATTTTTAATTCTGAATATGTCAGTTAGTTGTCAGACACCAATACACACTTTCACCAAAAAATGAGACAAATCGACTAAATCATTGAAAAGATAAGACGAAACATTGTTTTGGTGAAGATCCATAATTCACCCTGTATATTAATAATAAAAACAAGAAGACGTTTTTTAATGGTCATTTGATAATCCCCTAACGTGCCTCTACTTATGGTAGAAGTATGTACAGTTCCTCGTAACTCACCCTGTATACGATTCATAAAACAATGGATTGTTTTCTTTGTATTTCGACGTTTTTGTAGTAACTTTCTTGTACCCTTTTAGATGCTGTCAGGATATTTACAGTTCGGTGAATTTTTTCGGAATCAATCTTTAAAGATGTTTAGCTTATAGTGAGAACCACACGTACGTGACTTGCATAATATCGCTGCAATTAAATTTCTTTATTGTTCCTTGGTTAGAACTCATCAAAACCGTTGTTCCTCACTTTGGTTTTGTAGAAAAACGTATTGAACAGTACAGAATATTAGATGGGGATTTCAAACATTATTTTATTTATGAAGAGTTCCAATTTATGGGTTATCAACCATCCAGTACAATTGTTATGTCCCAAAGTTCATTATTCTGACACTTTCGTTCAAAATACACTCACAGTCCGCGAGTACAAAATTGCTTCGTCTTCATAGAGAAGTCCCCAGATCAGATCTAGACTGGTCTGGGACTGTCTACAAAAACTTTTAACCCTGGCAAACCATAATTGAGTAACTCTTAAGTGGGTCTCGGGGCACAAAAGGGTATTGTAGGGAAAGGGCTACTGGTCTCTTCACATAAACGGTATAACCAAGAGCACAAAAAGCCTTAAGGCTGAGGTCTCTAAGCCTCTGACTGGTGGTGCCGAACCAATCAATCAATCTTCATAGAGGAAATATTTTGAAAAACAAAAATTTGTCTGATTTCTATTCCTGGTATATCAATACGTATATTTATTTGATCTTATAGTTTTTTGGCATTTACAAGACTTTTTATGTTGAAAATGCGTTTTTTCTGAAATTTCATGTAACTATTTGAAAGAGAAAGAATAATTTTTATCAAAAGACTCAGTCTACCAGTCGTTTCTCGTCCCAGAAAACCTCATTTTATGAATTTTCGGCATTTTTCTTGTAAATTTTCAACAAATGATTAGGGAGGGTTGATACGGCTAATCCTTGACCTAGGAAATTGACAAAAGTTTTCATTCAATGAAATCGGTTTGTGCGGCCTTTTATAGCCAACTAAGTTACAATTAATTGTGAGCGGTTAAAACATGTCAGTTTAGATTATGGTAGGAGATACCTGGTATTTTTTAAAAAACTGTAAAGTGTATCAACCCTCCTATGGTAAGGGAGCTTTGATACGGTGTAAAGGAAACTTCAGAAACTAGTCCTTGGCCTTCCACATCAGGGTATACGAAATGGTATCCAGGCTTCTTCCGCCGCATAAAGTTTATTAAATATTCATCTCCCACTTTTTCTATAACTTATCCAACATAGTGCTTTATTGTCTTTTTTGTTGTAAATCTTACTAGAACATAGTCCTTCAAGTTTACTACTCCTCTAACAAAATAATCTTCTTCTTTCTCATTTTCTATTTGGTCTTCTATATCAGTTATTTCATCCGATGATGATGGATCGAATACAGAATGATCAGATTCAGATTCCTCTTCAATTGCTTTTTGTTTCTTCACTTTAACATCATTGTTAGTATGTCCATAAGGTTTGTTTTGAATTTACCCATTATTCTCTGTTCTTGCCTTTTTTCATAGTCATTTTTTATTTCTTCCATATTTGGGGTATCAGCGAGAACTTTTGTTTTGGAGGTTTTCTTCCTGATGTTTGTTGTTTTCTTGGTGGTGCCTGCGGCAATGGCATTATTTCTTCGGGAGTCTTGTATGAGCAGGAAGGTTCAGGCTTCGCCCTAGTAGTAGATTCTGGGGTATGTTCTCTGCCGACAGGTAATGCCAGCGTATCATTAACTGTAGCACTTTGTGACTGATGAGGATCAGGCCGGTCAGTAACCTTTGCAGTGAGGAAGTCGTGATCACTAAATTGGTGGGAATTGTATGGGTAGATACCAGTTTTAGAAAATCCTTTGCTAATATAACAGGCATCAAATATGCTGATCTCATGGAGACGTTCCACTGTTGCCAAATCTACCAAGCAACAAGTGCTTTAAGCGGCAAATTTGAAAGGGCATCATCCCTCCCATAGTATCAACCCTCCCTAGTCTCCCCTATGTAATATGGAAATATTTCTCGATTTAACATTTTCCTCGTTAAGTCTCTTAATGCTTGGAATTGACGATTCAAAATTCACTTGGATATGCGAAATTTTCTCCTGAATCGATTGTTGGTCATTAGAACGTTCTAACTCTTAAATTGTAGAAGTTACGCCGTGTGTTTTATTCCAGAATTTTTTTTGTCAATAATAGTACATTTTGTTGTTACAGTTGTCGATGAAGCGAATAAAGAAACATCCTTTGCGGACGCCTTAAAAGATTTAGTTCCTTGTACAAAAAATGTAATTAGAAAAATATTCACGAGAAAAATGTTGTACAGAAAATTACCAGTACTCAACTGGTTACCACAATATAATTCCAGTTACGCCGCAGGGGATTTCATCGCGGGAATCACTGTTGGACTAACGTTAATTCCACAAGTTAGTAGGTATTTTTTTATGACTGTAGAATATACAGATTGCGAAAAAGTTATAGGTACGATTTAAACAAGTACGACAAGGATAATATGAACAACACTACTTGAAAGAGAGAGACAAGAATTGTTCCCTGTGTGAAACTCACAATTAGATCAGTCCCCTCTACCAAAAAAGGTGGGCGTGTGTTAATTGCCCTTCTTACTTTTAACCGTTGTGTTGCCAAATGTACTTATCTGTGAAATTTATTCCCAATTTTTGTCTATCGTTGTTTTAAAATTTTTAACGGCATTTTATGCAGATAAGTAGGTACATTTGGCAACACAACGGTTGAAAGTAAGAAGGGCAATTAACACACGCCCACCTGTTTTGGTAGAGGGGACTGATCTATATGTGAGTTTCACACAGAGAACAATTCTTGTCTCTCTCTTTCAAGTATTGTTGTTCATATTAACCTTGTCGTACTTGTCTAAATCGAATGACCTATTAAATCTGTAGGATTTTTTGAACAGCTTGGTATAACTATTTTTGAAAATGGACATCTGTTTTTGTTCTATTAATGATAATTCACGTAAAATGACGTCTGATATATAATATAAGAAGTACAATAATAATCAAAACAAACTTTCCATCTGCCATCTACACTGTTAAAAATATAATAAAATAAATTTCATAAAAAATGTCTATAGTCATCATAGAAAGTTGATAAAACTTTTTCTGAATACTCCAATAACCAAAACAAACTTTTCGACTGCCCAAGCCACCATCTACACTGTAACAAAAATAGAAAAATTTTAAAATTTACAAAACATGTTGTTGATTCTATACGCATAATAGAAATGCGATAAAACTTATTTTCAGTACTTTAATAATTAGAACAAACTTCCAGCATTAACAGCTGCTAAAGCCGCCGCGATCTACACTGTTAAAAAAAATTTGAATTTCACAAATGTAGATTCCATACGCATCATAGAAATTTGATAAAACTTTTTCTGATTATTCTAATAATCAAAAAAAAATTTCAGTATCATCGGCTACTCAAGCCATCATCTACTCTATTAAGAAAATAGCAAAATTTTAAAATTTTAAAAAAATGTAGATTCTACACGCATAATAGGAATGTGATAAAACTTTTCAGTACTCTAATAATCAAAACAAACTTCCAGCATTAACGGCTTCTAAAGCAACAGCGATCTACACTGTTAAAAAAAATAACAAAATTTTCAATTTCACAAAAAATGCTGTAGATTCCATACGCATAATAGAAATCTGATACTATATTTGAGTACTCTAACAATCAATGGTACTCTCAAACTTTTAGTCGTTATTCTAACTAAATTATGTTCCAAATTTTTAGGGATTGGCTTATCACAGTATCATCGGCTTGCCTCCAGAATATGGTTTATACAGTTCATTTATAGGCTGTTTTATTTATATAATATTTGGAAGCTGTAAAGACGTACCATTTGGACCATCTGCTTTGAATGCTCTACTGGCATCTCAAGCTATACACGGAAGAGGACCGGAACATGCTATTTTATTATCGTTTCTGACAGGAGCTATCCAGGTGTTAATGGGAGTATTTGGGTTAGGTAAGAGTGTATTTTTGTAGATTACTTTTTGAACGATATCCACATCCACCAAATAAGAGTACCATTCATCGTTTACTTAAAAATTGTAGAACTAACGGAGCATGAAGCCCGAAGTTGATAATGAAGCCAACGAAATTAACATTTTGGGATTTTTCTCTGCTTTTCCAACTGCTTCATTATATGAAGCTGAAAGAGAACTGGGTTGTTTATTAGAAGCAAAGAAAATCCAAATTTTTTGGACAATATTATCTATCTGGACAGACGAGACAAAATTTTTCGAGAAACAGAGTGTTCAATAGGCACAACAGCAATTATTAGGCTCCAACAAATACCCACGAAAGAAATTTTCAAAATAAATGGCAATTGTGTGCAAATAGGAAAGATTCAGTTATTTATCTCGAATTTTATGATTATTTGACAGGAGAAAGATATGCTAATTTGTTAAGAAATAGCCTGCGACCATTTACTGAGAGAATGAACATGATCATCCCATCTAGGGAACAGGTGATGCACCCAGGTAATTCTGGAGAAATCATCTGGTTCACCGTTGGCTCCAAAACAAACCATGGCTGGTATAAAAGGACCTAGAAAGAGAATGTTCTTCATCCTTGGTCGATATACGACTGTATTTCAAGCAGAGACGATTGCCGCTATAGCCTGAATTGATGAAAACATCAGAAGAGGATATACCGGACAAAACATTAAATTATTCACTGACAGGCAGGCTCTGCTTAAAGCTATCAGTAGTCCAACAACTAGGTGTAGACTGGTAAAAAACTGCAAAGAATCCCTTAACAGGCTGGCAAGAGACAACAAAGTGTCTCTAATATGGGTACCGGCACACGAGGGGATTGCAGGTAATGAAATGGCGGGCCAGATAGATAAAGAAGGCTCTAAAGGAAACTTTCTTAGGTCCAGAACCGTTTTGTGGAATAACAAAAGATTGCATAATAGGGGAGATCGGGAACACCAACTCAAATGGAGGTTGACACAAGGGCACCTCCATACAAAGAGTTTACTGAACAAGGTAGACAAGGAACTCTCAACCAGGCTATTGAAACATTTGAAGACAGTTACCCACCTGGTGACTGGACACTGCACTCTGAGGAAACATCTGCACAAAATGGGCAAAGTTGGTAAACCTATGTGCAGAAAATGTGAACTTGATGATGAAACACCTACCCACATACTCTGCTTATGCGAGAACTTACAAGTACTTAGACGGAAGCACTTTGGAGAGGAATTAATACAACCATCACAAATACTCAAAATCCCTCCAGTCAAACTAGTGGCCTTTATAGAAGACACGAAGCTTCTGGAATGGAAGTAGACAATATGGGAAATGGTACAAAGATTCAGTTCCTGGCCTGCGACCAATATTACAAAACCACTCACAAATAGACAATTTTTTTAAATCAACTAGATTATTTTTTTGGGGCTACTTAAAAAATATAATTATACACCCGGTACTATATCGTACAGTAATAACATTTCACTTTTTTCAGGCTTCATAATAAATTTTGTATCCGCCCCAGTATCATCTGGATTTACTTCCGCTGTCTCTTTAATTATAATTACGTCACAAGTAAAAGATATCCTAGGAATAAATCCCAAAGGAGGGACCTTTGTGGAAACTTGGTATAGTATCTTCGAGGAACTACCACATATACGACTTTGGGATACTGTTATGGGCGTGGTCTGTATAATTCTATTACTTGTCATGAAGGTAAATAAGAAATTTTTGTCAAAATTAATTAATAATCCAAATTTCTTTTTTTTTTTCAGTCGATCGGAACTCATAAGCTTCAATCAGACGACGGAACCGTGACAACATTCCAAAAAGTATATAATAAACTCACATGGACCATTGGAACAGGGCGTAATGCAATCATGGTTGTAATATGTGCATTTATAGGTTGGATCTTCTGTCGAACAGATAATCCGCCGTTTTTAGTCATTGGTAATGTTCCTCAAGGTTTACCAGCCGTTAAACTACCTCCTTTTGGATATACAGAAGAAGTAAATGGAACTTTAGTTGAACACACGTTTCTCAATATGGTGTCCAATTTGGGTAGTGGAATCATCATCGTCCCATTGATTGGACTTCTCGAAAATATTGCTATTTGCAAAGCATTCGGTAAATATATTAAAGAATTAGACATAGTTTGGAGTATTGTATTAATACTTGCTTCTTCTTACTCTGTTCCAACGTACCCTTTCAAATAATGTGATTTTTGACAGTTTCTTTACTTAACGAATTCTGTTCTTCACTTACCCATTTACATCGCTCCTGGATTTTTTATTTTTAGCAGAAAATAAGGAAGTAAACTACATAGATGGCTAGACAGATTTAGAAGACAGCGACACAAGTATGGATGTCCAGAAACTCTGCTGCCACTTTATGTACTTAATGTCCATAATTTAGAGTTTTTGGACAGCATGTATACTAACGGTTTAGATTACATTTTTGCCAAGTTCCCTATTCCTCTCGCATTACACTTAGGAAGAAGCATAATCACGAGATCTAAAAATAGAGAAAATTATTAGGAGAATTATGAAAAATTAAATTCTATGTTAAAATATAAATCAGATTTATGAATATTTGCAATTTGTGGTCATTGTTTTAGCTAATGGAAAACCTGTTGATGCGGCTCAAGAGCTCATAGCTCTCGGATTCTGCAATATTGGCAATTCGTTTGTTCAAGGATATCCAGGAACGGGAGCTCTTGGGAGAAGTGCCGTAAACAATGCGAGTGGAGTTCGTACACCTTTGGGAGGATTGTACACTGGAGTTTTAGTGATAGTAGCTTTATTATTTTTTACGCACTATTTCTACTACATACCCAATGCCGTTTTAGCTGCAGTTATCATTGCAGCTACTATTTTTATGATTGAAGTAAAAGTTGTTAAGCCAATGTGGAAGTCGAAAAGTAAGTACAGATTACATTTTTCGAAATTGACCTTTTCCAAGTACGTCATCTGTCACCGGACAACCTTCACACTAAATTCTAATATAACCTCAAACTGAATAATACAACACGATACACTTTTACACTTTCAAATTATTATAGTATCCAACTAATACACACTAGTACACAAATTTACCAAAACCAATTAACTTTTGTTCTCGATTTATATTTAAATCAGTAAAAAATGTTATTTCCATCCATCTTTCTAAAGGTTGTCCGTGATCAGCTGACAACATGGCGCGGGAGGACGTCACTTGGAAACGCTCTATTAGCATTTTTTTGGAAAAAGGTAGCACTGAACGTGTTAATTTTTTTATATCACTAGGTGGCTGATTTCTAGGGGTCATATTCATAGTTCAGTTCTCCAAAAAGCCCTATCAGACCTTGCCCAAGGACATCATTGAGCTTTCTAAGGCAAAGTCGGTCCAATAGCAGCATGAAACAAACGTTTATATTTAATAATCTGCGCAGCCATGTACCCATCAATCACTAACAATTCTGTATGCCTATTAAAATAAATGCCTCCCCAAACAGCAAACCAAAACACCAGAAGTATTCAAAAGACGCTGTTGTATGATACGACAAGTATCTTGTACGGGGCTGGTAACCATTGGTCGTCCACTCACACGTTTCCAGCTGCACGATATCTACGAAGAAGCCGAGAAATGTCACTTTCACTGATTTCGAAAACAACCGCAACTTCTCTCTGAAGACGAGCCGCCTCAATCATAGCAATGGCTCTGCTATCTTCATCCGTACGTAGTTCACGTCTAGGAATTATTCAAAACAAAATTCTAAAGTTCAAATCACAGAGTTGACTGAATAAAGTGGAAACAATAACTGATGTAAAATTCTTGAAAACACAAAAGAAAACAACTTGCATTAAACTTAAAAACGTATCAACTGGGAAACAGAATAACTAGTCTTGATAAGCAAAATTTTACAGTCAAAACCTTTTAAGAACATACAATTCCCCGATTAAAAGTAAATTCGATTATGGTGCAATAATTTACGATCCATACATTAAATCTCAAATACAAAACCTTGAAAGGCTTCAAAATTATGCCCTGAGAATAGCAACTGGTGCCTACCGAACAAGCCCATGTTCCAGTTTGCAAGTAATTTCAAAAGCTATACCATTAGACCTAAGACGTAAGTACCTTCTTCACTCCTATGCCTCCAGAATATCAGCAAATAGATAGGTATAATCAGGCATACAATTCCCTTTTTCTGAACCCATCAACTATCTACGCAAATAAAAAATATCTCCCACTTCTCAAAAAGCTTGAAGATACCGGTTTTTACCTCCAACAATTTCACAAAACACTTCCTATCACTTATAATAACCCACCATGATAAATATCCCTTCTATACACACTTCCTTACAAATATTCCCTAAAGACTGTACCAATCCTGTAACGATCGAATCCCATTTCTTAAGAATACTGAATGGTTATCAACAACACCCCATAATGTACACAGATGCATCAAAATCCTCAAAAGGTGTGGGAGCAGCAGTTATTTCCGGTGACTTAAAATATAACCTACCAGATACCAGCAGCATATTCACTGGAGAGCTTACAGCTATACTACATTCCTTATTACTGATTCTTTAAATGCTGTTCAAAGTTTAAAAACCGTCTACTCAAAACACGAAGTCATTCTCAAAATCAAGAACCAGCTTTACAAATTCCAATCCGATAGTAGGAATGAACCTTTCTTATGGGTACCATCACACATCGGTATACAGGGTAACGAAGACGCCGATATCTCAGCTCAAGAATAAGTCAATAATCATATCCTAAAATTAGAGCTGATGCTTCAACAAAAGCACAAGGTAACTGTTTAAGAATTTTGTTATGGATCAGTGGCAACGCAGATGGAGCCTTGAAATCCATACCAAAATGCATGAAATATTGACAAATGTCTTCAAGAGCTGAACAAATAAAAGCTACCCGATTAAGGATTGGACACACAGCCCTAACGCACAAATTCCTAATTAGCAAAGAAGACCCGCCTCAACGTGTTTAATGTAATAAAAATATGTCCATCAAACATGTTATACTAGAATGTCGCCAGTTTGCAAACCAGCGAAGACAACATAGGATTCCCAATAGCTTACAGTTAGCTATATAAATGACTCCTCGAGTTTTTTAAAAGACATAGACATGAACAATTTGTAATTTCACTGTTAGGTACCTCTTATTTAAATACTTTTGTAACCCTAGTGGTTGACGCAGTTTATGTTAAATAATTTTTAAAAAACCGTGGTGAATAAAACAGTTAAGAATTTTTAATATAAATCTGATATTTGTGAACTTTCCGAACTCTTGTGGAGCAGTTTAATTTATTTGTTTTTTATTATATTTTAGAAAGCTGTTTCACAATATTTATAGTTACATTTATAGCATGCCTTGTACTACGTTTGGAAATTGGAATTTTAGTAGGCATTGGAACAAATTTACTACTTCTGTTATATCACGCAGCAAGACCCAAAATTATAGTGGAAAAATTATCTGTAAGTTTGAAATATTTTTTCGCATCTAACTCGCGTTGAATGGCTATCAAGACACTCGTATTCATTACTTGTGTCTCAATAGTCATCAGTAAGTAAGCATAATAATATTTCTCTGACACATTAAACTTTTTATTTCAGACTACAGCAGGTGTTGAATATCTGCTTTTAACCCCCGATAGATGTCTTATATTTCCCTCTGCAGATTACGTTAGATACATAGTGACAAAATATGGAGTGCGCCAAGGAGTACCAGTAGTTATAGACTGTTCTCACATCTACGGGGCTGATTTCACCGCAGCGACTGTCATAGAAATATTAATTTCCGATTTCGCAGCAAGAGATCAAACTATTTTCTTTTTTAACCTCAAACCATCTGTTTGCTCGGTATTCGAAGGATTATCGCCAAAAGGTTTTGTCGTATTTTACAACGCAGATGATTTGGATGATCTTTTAACTAAATATGTTAAAGGGGAGACTGTTAGAAGCCAAGTACCCTGAAGTGTCACGTGAAAAGGTTCCAGCCTTCCAACTAGAAGTTTTCTGTGACAGTTTATAGAAAAAAATATATTAGCAAATATTTTTATGCGTAGCGAAAAGATGTCATTCTCTGGTAGAATTGAGAATTAAAAGACCAAACATGTATTCGAAATAAAATTTTATTTCAAAATGTCAAAGTGTTTTAATTAAGAATAGTGAATTTTTTCTAGTGAACAATGAAGAATTGGGAAGTTTGCCTTTGTGGCTATAAAAACAATTTGATCTCTACAGTACTAGAGTTTGACACGAAACAAGATGAGGCGAGACTTGATTGAACCGACAGATGGAATCATCCCTATATATGCCAATTGTATTTCTTTAGGGTACATTGACCGATGGGTAGTCCCGTAACTTTCCTTATCTGGCTCCTGCTGAGGTTTAATATTTCGATAATCATCAGCGACAGCAGGTTTCTGTTTTCCCTCTTCCGTTAGCTGTGACAAGCCGAGGTATGCCCTTAACCTTTTGTCAGTCAGCACTTTCTGGGAACTTAGTCAGATACTTACAAAAACCTCGCCTTGGTCTCGTCAGTTCTGAGAAAAATAAGGCTCGCTTAAGTTCCAGTCTCAAGTTCCAGAGAAGAAGCCCGCACTCGTATGAAGCTGTTAACAGTTTCAGAAAACTACTCTTAGCGTATTAAGGATTCACACAAATGAAAGGATTAAAATTGTTTTCGAACATACTTTATTAATGATTTTTTTACAAACTTTAACTGCTTTTTAATGATTATTATAATAGCATTTATAATAAATATGTAGGGAATATGATGCGGTGGACTGGTCCTCAAGAATAGCGAGTCCAGGAGGACTAAAGGGTCTAAAAATGATGAAGAAGGGTAATTATATGTATATTCTATATATCTACAGCTTACTCTAAAAAAATATTAGTTATATATATACAAATGTCACATTAAATATACCAAATTAATTGAGGTTAATTGACTAAAAACATTTTTTAAGGATAGAGTTAATAAATATAGTATCACACTTTAACATATTTTTTGGTTATATAAGTATCACAATAACTAACACCCAAATAATAGTCCAATTTTTAATGTATGGATGGGCTTCACTAAATCCATAACGCATTGTAATTATTTCTGAAAAAAATACAAATATAGAAATATAGACATTTTTTAGTGGTAAATGATAAAAAGGCCCTAGTTTCGTTTAGCTGAAATCACATGCAAAAAAATTATTTAGAATCGTTCAGTAATAGTATATTATTCAACAAGCATATAATGATGGCTATTATTCACGATGGTACGAATGTTAGCCATTATATGCGAGTAGAATACTATATTTTGTCCACCACTAATAATTATCTGTTTTTCATATATAATTTTTTCGACTTTTCTGGCAATAAATTTGAGGATACTATATTTATTCTGCTTCTGCTGCAGTGTCTGATTCGCAATTTCAATTTAAATTCAGTATAATAATTAAAATTCTTGCAATCAGCTACAAATTATTTAAAACGTCACAAACATTATCAAATAGTCGCGGATAAACATATATATTTGATTTTTTTGGGTTTCCATTATTTTTACTTCAAGTTACAGAATTGTGAACATTTTTTATTTGAAGGCGAAAGAATGATTTTTTCAAAAAACAGGCTGTGGCAGTCGATCCTCGTCCCAAAAACCTCTTATTACGAATTTTTAGCATTTTTCATATTTTTTGTCGAAAATTTTGAACCAAGAGGTAGGTATGGGTATGGAAATATTTCGCGATATAAATTGCTTTTCTTTAACTCCCTTAATGCTTGGATATATACATATACTCAAAATTCAGTCATTTATGTGAAATTTCCCCTGAATGGATTGGTGAAGAAAAGAACGTTCTATCTTTCCAATTAGTCGAGTTATATCTTTTGTTTTGAAAAGTGGATTTTCGAACATTTCATGACTCTATTTGAAGGCGAAACAATGATTTTTTCAAAAAACAGGCTGTGGCAGTCGATTTCTCGTCCCAAAAATATCTACTGGTTCTTTATACAGTCGTGCGCGTACGAAGAACAATGTGTGTTTATCGGAGGAGAATAACTTTTGAAATACAGTGCCAAAATCGGGATATATTTCTTGTGATAACTGCAAAATCGAGAGATTCCAGATCGTTTTTGGTTATGTTATGAAACAATGGGTTAAAAAAGCCGTTATTGAACAATTTTCTGGATCCGAAGACGAAAACTCTACATGAAAAAATTGTGTTGTTTTGCTTTTAAGAAAATAAATCTTTTTTCTAAAAAATATACTTACTGCGTTTAAAATTAAGGTTCTGAGTTAATACTGGTTTTAAGGCAGATTGTCATCATTCTTGAACTTCTTAATTTCCTTTAATACCTGAACAAAGCAAACAAGCACTTTCAACAAGACAGAAACATAATCAAGACAGTACAAAACTTGAAAGGCTTGTAATTAGACACATAATGCAAACGAAACAATTAATAATCTTTCGATACCATTTTTCTAGTGACGATTAAAATTTTTCATTAGATACACCCTGACTAGATAAGATGGAGGACTGGTGACAAACAGCAAACTGCCACCGTTTATTTTTTAAATTTGACAAATTCATCTTTTTTATAGGTACATTGAAATTCACAACAATTCATTATACTTCCCGTTTTAACAAATCATAAGGGATTATATTAACAAATTTGAAGTAAATTCACAGTAACCAAATGCTTTTTATTGAATGTTTGCACGTGCCAAATTGTTTGTTATATGGCCTATCTTTTATCTAGTCAAAGATATACACAATTCCACTTCTTATTCTATCTCAGAGAGCGGTGCTAGAATGCTAAATTTCGTCTTGTATAGACCATTCCAGAATGACGTCACTGACAGATTTGCCATATTGTGCTGGAGGGCACATATTCTATTTAGTTTTCATTGATTACTGGTAAACAACGGGTAATATTTAGAATTTAATTAGCAATTAGTTCTTATTGGTATCTAAAATGCCATCGTTTTGTAGTGTTGTTAAGTGTGGAATACGGGGAGAAAGAGATAAGGTATCTTTTTTTCGATTTCTGGCAGTTTTAACGAAGCGAGTCGGCTATTTAATTGATCTCTCTGATCAACGCCGCGATGCTTGGATTAGTGCTTTAAAGCGGGGCCCCCTCAGTGAATCACAACTTTAAACTTGGAGTGCGTGATCTCGACATTTTATCAGTCAATGTTTGTTCATAAAACACAAACACACAAGGTTTAATTCCAACTAATCGATTCGGTTGCCCTCCAGCACAATAGAAAGGTCTTTTCTTTTTGAGGTTAGGTATTTTGAAATGTTCAAACGAGCTGTGTTGCCGCTACTACCGAAAAATAAGGCAATAAATGAACTAAATTTATAATACTAATTAATAGAATACTGACATGAAAAAAGAAGGTAAATTGAACCCCAACGACATCAAAGATATTATATTTCACTTTTTTATATATTTTTTATCGGATTACAACGAGATTCAGCCTATGTTTCCAATTAAAAATCGAGGATTTAAATATTAACTCGTCTAAATAAACGACAATAAACTTTCTACTACATTGTAGATCTGTGATATTTTTGTGAACATCTGCTGTTATTATAATATAAATTGTATAATTAAAAGAGATAATAATTTTAATATTCAACATAATTTGAAATAGTTTAGTTATGATACAAATACAAACATAACATGAAAGCAACAACAATTACTTTAAAAACGCGTTGATCGTTGTGGGTATTGATTAAACCTGTAATATAAACAGAATTATATCGAAGATAATGCTTATATAACAACAAAATCGCTATTATTGATTGGAAAAGAATAAAATATTATTCTTTTGTGAAGTAGTCTTTCAATAGCGTGTCTTGGTATAACTGTGAAAAAAAGAGTAGGTATTCTCTGCAATTATAATTTTTTACAATTTTAAATATCATAATGTAACAAACTATAAACTACACTGCTCGACAATTGAAGTGGATAATATAAAAATTTCTGAATTTTCTTTGTAAATATTTGAAAGAAAATGAAAAATGAAAATTTATTCAGAGAAAAGCAAAATCAACTCAAAAAACAAATATTCAATAAAGAAAAATGGGCGTTTAAGAAAAAATGCCAAAGTAAGTAAAATAAAATCATACAAAGTTCCTTCATTACGGCTGTTTGTGAAAATTAATACCGTGTAGGACTACCTCGGACTCGCCTTAATGTTGTTACTCGATTTGGGAGACTATCTATTAAATTATTGATGAACCGCTGTGGAATGCATGCCCAGATGACTTGCAATGCGTTAGCTAATTGGTGTAATGTTTGTGGAGGTTGTTCAAGTCGATTTAATTGCCTGGACATTTCAGCCCAAACATGCTCGATGCAATTCATATCTGGTGAGCAGGGTGGCCACTCCATACAGGTAAACCCATGATGCTCTACCCGGTCGTTCACAAGTCTTGCTCAGTGAGGACGACCATTATCATCAATAAAAACAAATCTTGCGCCTGTGGCTCCAGCAAATGGTACGATTATAGGCTCAATAACCATGTCGCGATATTTTACAGTCATTGTTTGCTGAATCAAGACCAGCAGCTCAGTGCGGCCTTCCTAACATATGCCGTCCCACACACAAACTGATATTTCACTGAAAGGAGTGGTTCGCGCCTCTCTCCTAACTAAAATTCGACCAACAGACGTATACAACCGAAATCGTGATTCGTCGGAGAAAAGACAATGCCTCCAATTTTCAATATTCCAATTGCTGTGCTCTATAGCCCACCGATGTCTGCATGCACGCTGCGCCGCCGTAAACCGTGGGTATGTAGGGTGTCTTCTTGTCCTCAAATTACGAATATGAAACCTTGTTCTGATAGTCTGGCCAGAAATAACTAGTCCAGTAGCTTGTCTAAAGAAGCTGTTGATTCTTGAAGCCGTGAATGTTGGGTTTCCCCCAGCAGTCAGGACTATTAAACGGTCTTGAACTTGTGTTGTGGCTCGTTCTCGTCCTCCTCCATGTGTATACTCTGCATTCCTAGTTGCAGCATGTCGATTCCTTGCTCGACTGACGACGCTTTAAGACTCATTTAAACGCGTAGCGACTTCATGCTGGAAAGCACCTTCAAGTATCCAACGCACTAATTGCTCCAGTTGCAATGCCTGTAATCGTCGTAGATGCTAAATTTAACGTAATAAGAAGACTTATTTGTAAAAACAACAGTAATACAGCCGATATCAGCTTTTATCTTCGACTAAAATATAAACAGTTGTAACATGTCTATCGACCTGGTTCAATTTTACAGAATAAATCCTTTTAATTAGCGCTCGTCGTCACTAGCCACTTCCAATTATAGTTCTGTGATCCCAAACTCTTCAACCCTGACCGTAAGACAATTGACGTCTGCCAACGGACGTTTCCATTTTTTGCACAACGCCACGTGAAACTCCCCTTTCCGCTATCGACCGCCTACGAGGAAAGATCATCTTTCGCTATCTTTCATCTCTTAAGTACCTATCTTATGAATTTTGCTGTGGTAAGTTCAAAATCATAATTTATAATTAATAAGCTTCTTCTAAAGTACTTGTTTCTTGGACCTAAGCTATATAATGCTATACCCCAGGAAATTAAATGTGAATCTTCTGTAAAAATACTAACTTTAAAACTGCATGAATATATTACCAAAACAAATAGACACGCTATTCACAACCTTATCGAAAATAATTACTGATAATGTTTCTATCAATTTCTATTTCTGTTTCATTATAGCATGAATTTTATTAATTATATATTTCTTATTATTATTTTTTTGTCACCTAGAATAAGTTTTCTATTACAATCGCAAGTTTATAAATTTATTGCAATATAATAAAAAAAAAATTATTGTAACATAGAATAGTGTCGCCACAACGTCGACGGTTGGAGAACTATGTGCACATCACGTACAAGCTGTAAGAAGCGTCCAGCTCCTTACAACTTCAGTGATTTTTGTTTGTTTGTTTACATCTTTTTATCTATACACTGTACTGTACTTTTATATTTTATATTTCGTAAATAAACATTATTATATATTATATAATTTTCGTATGCATTCTTTTTTTTTACAGAGATAGACGAAATTAAATTCAACACGTGGTCATAAACTGTTCTTTTATACTAATATGGTAGTTTTAAGCCAAATATTCTTTTATAATTCACTGTTTTACTTTTATACAAACATTTTCAAGATTTTTCAGTTTGCGAAATAACTCTTTTAATTATAAAATAACATAAAATAACCTATAAAATATTCCTTCGTAACGCCAGTGCCGGCTTCATACATTTCCTAAGCGCGATATTTTTTTCATATAACTAAATAACTTTTTGCTATGATAAGTTTCTTTCGGATCATTAGTATATTTTTTTATTTAGCCGATAATTGCTATTTTTACTTTTTTTCATGGGACATATAATGTTGGAAAGCTTTCAGTAAATTAAATCATTTTTTTTTTACTTTCAAATAACTGCCTTCCTTTTCTTTTTAACCTGAAAAGGTGACCAACATAATGTGCCATTACATTCAAGTTCCTATAAATCCCTGATCCACCTGTACTTCTAGGATATAACCCAAGGATAGAACCCTAGGATATAACCCAAGAATATAACCCAAGAATATAACCCGAGAATATAACCCAAGGATATAACCCAAGAATATAACCCCAAGACCTAGGCTATAATATAAGCCAAGGATAGAACCCCAGGATACAGCCCTAGATCAAAATACCGCCCTAGAACAGAACACATCAGTTCAGATCAAGACCTGACTTCTTCTCCAGGAAACCACTTCATCTAAGCTAAGTACCTATAAAAGTACAAATTCCGTTATTCATTTCCTGTGGCAGAATAAATTAAAAATTTGTTTTTAATTTTTTTTTTTATTAGAAATCCTCAACTATAAAAGTTGAGGGAGATATCGCCCGGGGTCACTTTTGTTATTAACTTTTATTTAAATTTTACAAGGCGTTTCTACCTTTTCCGCCTTAGTTTTTAAATTCATTAGTACTTTTTATCGTTAAAAAGGTAGTGGCGCCCTCAATTTTTACAACCCTTCTTTGTGTGACATAAACTTGGGGTCGAATCACCCTTGAGAGGAGTCTCTAGCCGGAGCCCTTCGAGCTGGTGCCTTGTGAGGTACAGCCATTTACCGTTACACAGTATACCCATATTTTTCAGTTAAAAAGATAAGAGCCAAGGCATAGAAAAAAAATATTGACTAGGTATAGATAAATGGTCATACTCAGCATTCAGTGTGATCGCTTTGATAACATTTTTAAATAAAATATTTGTAGAAGTTATAATTATCCACTTCAATTGTTGAGCAGTGTATTTATTTAAACATATAACTTACCTTTGAGCCATATCATCATATCTAGAGTCGTGATGTTCAAGTACTTTAGGGGCACTTGCTCCTTGATAATAATCAACATTTTTGTTGTTGTTGTGGCTTTCTCCGTAATAATTAAGACCTCTAAAACAAAACGTTAAACTTTATACAGAAAAGAAGGTGCATGACTATTATGTAAACACTAGTTAAATTTTAATTACTTATACCAACGAATATAAACTCATTTGGAAGCCTATTTCTTATGAGCGGATAAAAGTGTAGTTCGTCTCGATCCTGCTCATCCTTAACAGGGCCTATTTTACCACTAGGCCTACTAGGCCCGTGCCTAGGCCCAATGATCAGAGGGCCCGAAACGACGAGCATAAAATCATAAAAAAATGCAAAAACAATGATACTACTATAAGAAATGCGATTTCATAATATACAATAAGAACCTTTTTTTATTTCACAATCTTAATTTGCAAAGCTTAGCAGCACGAGCAATACAAGAAGCTATAAAAACATATCAAATAGGCCCGACACCTGACCCCCAATTGAAGTCAAAGTTCGCCTTTCCATCCGGACAGCTTAGCAAAAAAAAGTATATGTTAATTCCTAAACCGCCAAAGGTTAAAAAACTATGCGATAGCATTGTATAAAGGGCACTTTATACAATGGCGATAGAAGATGGTCGGCTAGAGCTGATGCTATAAAATCAATTGCACTCAGTTTTATTGAAATAAAATAGCGTTAAAAGAGATGAATGGAGATCCTCATCAAAAACAATTAACCAGAACAGAAGAATTTAGTTCGAAAAACGAAGACATTTGAATTTAATCTCATGACAGTGATTTGGAAAAGAATTTTGGACAGAATAAATGCCACTAGCAAATCTGTGCAAAACACTGAAGCAAATTTAACTGCCGCTTGTTGGACAACGAAAACACTACTAGCTGTATGGCGCGTTTTTTAAATTACACTAAAGTTGATAGGGTGAACATTGCGGTGAAATGCGATAAAGAAGATTTCTTACATAAGAAAAGTAAGTTTTGTTCAAATAATAGATACTTACACTGGAATTGTACTATCATTTCTTGATGTTCTGTTCCCTCGATAAAAATCATCTTCGCCTTTCTTACCAGCATTTTTGTTGTTTCGTGACCTTCGTCTAAAAAAGGTTTTATAACTATACCGGGTGTTCAGTAAAGAATACGTCAAAATTCAGATGTAGTTAGTTTGGACAAAAATAATCAATTTATCTCAGTACAATTTCGAGCACTTAAGAAGTTACAGGGTGGAAAAAATAATCTGTCTAAAAATTTAGCTTACTGTATATCTACATAGACATGAATATATTTAATCTTGTCCCTCTGTCCTTGTTTATATGTAATAATAATAATATCGTCAAGTTTTATCTTATTACGAAATATGTTAAATCATATTTCAACTATAATAAAACTTACCTTTCGTTATTTTGGACATTCGGCTTGTACTTTTTATATAGCGAGGACAACCATATCGACAATATTATTATAGGTCCAACACTTACTAAGCACATAAATAGGGATACCCAGAAACCATTCTTAAACAAAAATATATATTAAAATAAGACCCATAAAAATATAAAATTGTTAGACGTCGTGAAGTCCCTCTTAAGACGATATAAATTAAACTCAAGAATGCTACAGCATACACCAGATGAACCGTCGGTTAGAAAAATCTGGAAGGTTTCTAAATAGTGAAAATTGGTATCGTGAGGATTCTAAACCTACTCACTCACGTAGCAATCTTTGGAAAATTAAACCACAATCTTTTTTTATTACATATTTATACTTACCCATGGTAAAGTTACTTTATCGCATATAGCAATTAACAACGAATGTATAGCCACATTTAGTGGACCACACCGACCTAGTTCTTCTTCGAGTACATTGACAACTCTATTTATGTAACCATTAACCAAATCTTCTACCGCTTGGGTATAGTTACTAACTGCCTAAAATAAGGTAAAGAAAATTAAATGGAAATTTTGGTTATAAAAGAGAACATTCTGATAATACACAAAAATTTAACGAGTACAGTTAAAGAAATAAATTCACAGCAAACGCTAGCAGACGGGTGTTCATTGAGCATTTTGTTACTGGAGTGGATTTTTTTCGGGAACCGCCCTCGTGCAGGGGGTGCTGCAGCGTAGTAGCTTGTTGTACTCTATACTCTACTCCCATATTTGGTCCATCCACACGGTTACCACCGTACTGTCGAGTGAACAATATAGGTCCATTGGAAGTGTGCCATTTCATGTGGCACATTGGCCTTTCCGAAAATTGTTTGTCTCCTTTGAATCCAGTGCCTCACAGTTAGAATAAGATATGGCCCCATTTTATGCAGGTGGTCTTTAACCAGTATAATGCGATCTGTCAGTTTATTTAGTTCTTTCTGACTGTTCTTCGACCTTTACAAAAAATTACTAGTTTCCGAATGAAAAATCGACTATTTTTGAAGGCAAGTACTTTTCGTCCGCAAACACTTTTCGTCCGTAAACACTCTTCGTCCGTTGTGCAAAAGAGAAGTTTCATCTGGGGCATCAAGAAGAAATCTGTTTATTTTATCTCGACTAAATACTCTAGATTTTTCACTGTGTACCCAATGCCTCGTTTTTTAAAAAATGCAATCAGTTTCGGAAATTTGGACATGTTTGCGGACGAAAAGTGTCTGCGGACAAAAATAGTCGATGTTTCATCCGGATATTAGTACGTAAAATGTCATTTTTTGTAAAGGTCGACGAAAAAAGAAAAGAAAAAAGTGTTGTAAATTAAAATGCATTCACAATTTCCAGCTTTAGAGTTCTATAATTCGACAAAAAAGGTTCCTTGGTGCAAAATTCGTATGGATTTTTGAAATTGTTGCTAAAGAAACTGGCTAGATAGGGAACACCAACTCAAATGGAGGTTGACTCAAGGGCACCTCTATACAAAGAGTTTACTGAACAAGGTAGACAAGGAACTCTTAACCAGGCTATTGAAACTGGGTAAGAGACATTTGAAGACAGTTACCGACGTGGTGACTGGTCACTGCACCCTGAGAAAACATCTGCACAAAATGAGCAAAGTTGGTGAACCTATGAGCAAAAAATGTGAACTTGATGATGAAACACCTACTCACATACTCTGCTTTTGCGAGAACTTACAAGTTCTTAGACGGAAGCACTTTGGAGATGAATTAATACAACCATCACAACTACTGAAAATCCCTTCAGTCAAACTAGTGGCCTTTATAGAAGACACGAAGCTTCTGGAATGGAAGTAGCATGGGAAATTGTACAAAGATTCAGTTCAAGTGCCTGGGCTGATGAGCACAACCCAAATAAATGAATGAATGAAAAAATGAATGTATTCACAACTTCCAGTTTTATTTTTGAAATTGTTACAAAAGAAACTGAGTTAAAATGAAAAGATGGTATAAACCTATAAAAAAATTAAACATAATGGGATGAAAATTCTGTTTTATTACAATATATATTTCAATTTATCTTACCTCCTTATTGAAGGGCCTTTGTAACTCAGTCTGGGCAGAATCGACATCTTTAAGGAATTGTTTAATAGCCTCAGAAAAACTTGTGGAATTCATTTTAATTGCCTCGTCTACGGTTATTGCTAACTCCTAAAATAACGTACCAAACATTTAACTTTAAGCAATGCAAAATATTGCAAATTATTGACAAATAATTATTATTATAGAAATTCATATAATTTACTCCTGACGATTCAAATGTTTTTTGTGAAACCGGTCGAGTAATATTTCTGTTGTGGAAAAGAGTCAAGCAGAGTCGAGCGCGGCTAGTACTTGGATGGGTGACCACTGGGGAAACACCTTAGATTTCTAGGGTCAGTAGCATATCACAGCTCGCAGGCATTATACCAATGAGCACGAGGTATAATGTAATCTGTAATAAATGTTTATTTACGTATTTTCTCTCTGTCTTACTCACACAATCTCCGTAAGCGATTTTAAAAATAATATCATTAATTGTGGGTTTATTAATTAAATTACAACATTGGCGCAATGTTATCAAATGTTCTATTTTTCAAGACGAATACGTTGGTATCAAAATATCCGCATTTGAGTGGTCTTTTTTTTCCATAAGATGGAAGCATAGTCCTTTCTCGGTTAATTTTATTTTTCGATTGACTCACTCAACTTTAAAAATTCAGTTAAGGAACAGCTTTAAGCGAAGCGGTCTGAAACTTTGGCGTTACGTTAACTGAACATGACAGTTAATTTTGACATTTGATATTTGTTGGCAGGCGCCAACAATGTTGTTATATGCAACACTTAAAAGACAAGTCAAATTTTCAATATCTAATCTGGAAATACTCCTCGTATTTTAACTTATTAAATATACTTACCACTGCATTTTGTGCATCAATTTTTGTTGGTTGTAAAACTGTATCATCGTAAATCTTTATATATTCAATGTTATTTCTTAGACTATTAGTAAAATTAGAATCTTGTGAACTTGCATTTGCTAACGTTTCTAAAGTTGTTATGATAACATTTAAATCCAAGTTAGATATAGACTGGTTCAACTAAAAAGATTATTAAAATTGTACTATTTCGCAATAATAGATAATCAATAATACTACAAAACATTTTAAACAAAATTATTACACCTAGTCCGCATCTGTTCTTCAATCAATACCTGCAATATTACAAAATTTTCAAGAAACTTTAACCAAACATACTAAACTAAATGTAAGAAAAATAAAAACAAAATCTAAGTATAAATTAAAAGCGGTTGGGTATTCTAGACGGAAATGGAATAAAAAGGAAAAAATAATTGAGGATAAAGAAAAGTGTTGAAAAATGTTGTACATCATTTTTTAGTTGTACTTTCATATTTATAATCATTGTTCGTAAGTAATAGGTTTGTTCTATCTTGCATGTATGAATCGTTCTGGAAAGGAAAAAGGAAGGAAGGATAGTTTTTCATTCTCCCCCCTCTCGAGGGGAGCGTGCCGCTATAGGCTTTCCGGAGCCTCTTCAGCCAACATTCGAAGGAATAAGGATTGTTTGGTTCAGGGGATGGGAGTGGAAGGAACGGTGGTAGGTGCCTGAGAGGTGTGTACTGACCCAGCATTCGCCTATTGCTACGAGAAAACCTCTGAAAAAACTCATAGCAGGTCAGGCGGATTTGAACCCCGGTCCTTCCGAATGCAAGCCGAGAGCGTAACCACTCCACGGTATCGTTCTGGAATCGTATCGAGTACTTTATAGTGCGCCAACTCGAATTAGGAATGGTTCTTTTACTGACACATTAACATTTTCGACGATATGCGCATGTCAGTTCCGCCAATTTTAGGGCCAAGCAAGGAATCTTCTATTATCACCCCCTTTCAGCTGGTACAGTTTTTGTACCGTCACAAGAACGATACATAATCAGTTGGAACGCGAAAGAAATACGGCACTTGCGCGAACGATACCTAGAACGGTTCTATCGCCTGTTGGAACAATCCTATTATGAACTGTGAATTATGGAGAGCTGATTAATATTTGAAGAAAAAAGTTTGTTTTCTGTGTATGGCAACCGCGAGAGAGCCGGGTTCTAGGTTGAATATTATTTGTTCATCTCAAGTATCTTAAATAACTTACCTCATTTTGAAAAACCGTAACATTAATATCAAGATCTATTTCTGTCAATTGGTTTAATGTTTTGATTTGTTCATCATCCAAAATTTTAAAACTACTTGAAAAAAATGTATCCCATTTTTTTTCAATCTCGTCTAGAATCTTCTGCATTGAATCCGATATGTTGAATTGGGACATTAATTCTGTTATATTGAATTTAATTTCTAAATTAAAAACATGATAAATGCTTTGATTTTTGTAACATTTTGTCAAAACGTCTCTGACTTTATATTCGATAGCTGCATTATTCTCTTCGACGTAGTCGTCAATTAAACTTATAATCGTCGATGTTTCTGGATTACGTAAAGGATAACAAACTCCTCTATCTGCAGAGACACCGATTACCAACATCACAAATGTAGTTAGTCCGAAAATACTTGTAAATATGAATATTATCACCACCGCACTAAAACATACAAAAAATTGAAATATCCAAGTCTTAAACCGCTACTAAAATTTTGTACACCAAATTACACTTTTTGCAAAAATATCCTCCAGTACCCAACAAAATACGTAAGATGCCTTTATTACCCCAACAGTACCTTGTCTTTCCTCAAAGTAGGTACACTGCCCCACATATAAAACTGGTACACTTTTTTTCCCAATGTAAACCTAACATGTCACATGTGTCAAAATTGTCAAAGTGCATTATCCACGATGCCAGCCCAGTTAAGTGAGTTTGATAAAATGTGAATAATTTCCAAAATAGAGAATGGTTGGTCTATTACACGACTGGCCATAAAAGTTTAATAAAAGCAAAACCACGATTCAACACATTAAAAAAAGGTGGGATAACGATCAAACTGTTAAAACTCTTAGTGCAGTTTTGCTCTGACTTGGGCATTCATTTACTCTCAATTGGTTGTAGTCACCCAGAAGTATCTTTGATTGTCTAAGCCCTACTATGATCAGATCTTCTCTTTTTTGGCTTTGCCTATTTCTTCCAGTATTACATTGGAGCGGATACCGCAAAAGGGTTCCTGCCTCCAAAAGGAAGTTTCAGCCCTCCTCTTTGCTAGTTCATCTACTATGTGTACACCAAAATACTCCTGAGGTCTACCCCTCGCACATAATACAATGGAAAAATTGAATTAACTATTTTATATATATAAAAATGAATTTTTGTTTGTTTCGTGGAGACTACCTAAGACAACACCAACCGCGGCAATGGAATTAATTACTGGTCTGACCCCTCTGGAATTGTACGTCAAAGAGGTTGCGTTAATGGCCATGTTACGATTGCGTACGGCTGGTGTAAACACCGAAGTAGGAGTGGGTTAATTGAGGCTACGCCTATGGCGAGAAGCGCTTACTGCGCTACCTCTGCTGCAGGCGGCCAATGATGCAATTGTGCCCAAGTTTGTGTTTAATAAACCCTACAAAAAACAAATAAAACAGAACACAGAATCAGATGCTTCAAATGCAATACGCATATATACAGACGGCTCAAAAACCAAAGAAGGCTCAGGATGTGGATCACTTAGCCCAAGAATTAAGTGGGCAATGGGAAAAAATACCAGCGTGGTTCAAACAGAACTGGCTGGTATCTCAATTGCCACAAAAGAACTAACCAGAAAAGGAATTTCTGGCAAAAACATAACAATCTGTACTGACAGCAGACAAGCCTATTAGCCTTGAACAGACAACGTGTTACATCAGGGCTAGTATTAGAGTGCCACCAAGATTTAGCTAACGCCTCGGTAGATAACAATATTACCCTGAGTTGGGTTAAAGAGTTAGGAGTAAAGGCAATCGCATTGCCGAAACTTTAGCCAGGGAAGTGGCTGGACTAAAAAGTTTAGGACCCAGTGACACTTACGGCCTGACTACTTCGACAATTGCGGAACTAGCCAAGCGTTACACCCATGCTCAATCCCTAAAGAGATGGGATGGAATCAAAGGATGCAGTCTTGCCAGGATCACCTTGGGCGACCCTGGGAAGCTGGCGCCGAAGAAATATTTGGCGATGACCAGGAAAAACCTACGCCAAACAGTAGGATTTCTGACCGGCCTCTGTCAACTAAGGAAACACCTCCATACTATGGGGCTAGAGGACACACCTCTGAAGATGAAAGTGTCAGGCATGTCTTATGTGAGTGCCCGGAATTATTGTCAATAAGAGAGTGTGTGTTCGGTGAGTCATGGCCTACACCTGCCGATATAAAGGAGATGTCTCCTAGTGACCTGTCCACCTTCCTGAAAAGGACAGGATGGACGATGACCTAGGAGGACAACTCCTCGGGAGGATGTACAATGGGTCACATGTGGCCTAAGTGCAGTGGGCCTAAACTCACCCTCCCCACTCTACAGATACAGAGATCTACAGAACTATTTTATATGTATAAAAATGAATTGTTTCGTGGGGACTACCTAAGAAGACCGAACTCCATTTATTACAATTTCTTGACAAACTGGGAGGGTACGAGTTAGTCCAAGTGCTAATTTTTTCTTTCCTACACAAGATGTCATTCAACAAAAAATATTATTATTATTATCGATGCCGATCATCGATGAGCGTGTTAATTACTTCGTAAAAAGAATCTAAACATACCTCATTAAACATAAACTTCCACTTTCTTTGGTACAGCAATTGTTACCAAATTTTTCGGGTCTTTTTCCAAATACTCCCAATACTAAGCCAAGTAACAAACAAACTACTACCAAAAGTAAAATACAGCACAGTGTAAGACCTACGTAATAAAAATATGGATAGTAATCGAGTAGATATTGATAACCATCTTCAATTGTAGTATTCAATTTATTATCATTTGATGTTAAGTTCGAAATGGTATCCTCCAAAATGACTAAGTAGTTGTCGATTTCAATACCTGCAATTTAAATTTTAATTATTTTTTCAGTATCTCCTGATTGTTTAAAACTAAAATATCTTTATATAGACGTGTCGCGCTATTTTATTTTTTTTATTATAAAACGTGTCTTTACCTCTCTAGGTCATTGACATAATTACAACAAATTACAATAGAGCTAGTAACTGATATTTTATAGTACAGTTGTATTAAAAAAGAGTACAAATATTACGTTAACGTCATTATGTTTGCGGAAAACCGGCTGGAGTTTGAGGAGAAATGTCATACGCCTATGAGTTGCATTTTATATAGGTTTGTTCGTAGAGCAATCTCAAACGGTTGGAAACTGGACGACTCATGCGTAGAGACACATAATACTGGTATAATGCAAACACATTACTGGTAATGCAACTATATTAGGTAGCCATGTATCTCGAGTGTGTTTACATTTTATTTGCTTTAAAAATGGTTAATAATATAGACAAAAGAACAAGCAAACAATGATAAAGGCACCTCGCTTTTTATTAAACACTTAGTGAGTGAAAAACATTAACTAAATACGCGAAACTTTTTGTGTTCTCCTTACCTGCCTCATCTATTTTGTTGGATGTTTGCTGAATAACGCCAGACAGAGTAGTATTAATGTTGTTTTCTACATTTTCCAGCACATCTTTTCCAGTTGTTGCAGCTTCCGTAATATTATCTATATTTAAGCTATCAATCTGATCTATTACTTGCGAAACATTGGGTAACTACAAAAGACATGATTGTAATAAACTGCTCCACAGAAGTTAAGAAAAATCATAAATTCGGAGATTGTTTTTTCAAAAATTACGATTTTTAGTCACCATAACACAAATATTCATTAGTAGATATTTGTAATTATACGAGGGTTGTCTTTTAAATGTTGCATATAACAACATTGTTGGCGCCTGTCAACAAATATCAAATGTCAAAATTAACTGTCATGTTCATTAACAGCAAAATTTTAGACCGCTTCGTTGCTGTACCTAAACTGAACTTTTTGAAGTTAATGAGTCAGTCGAAAAAAGGAATTAAGCCGGAAAAATGTTCGCGCAATTTTCGAAGACAGTTGTCTCAACAAGAATGTCTTGCCTAGTTGGTTTCTGTTTTCGGCAATGAAGCACCCCATCAGCCGACAATTTCTCGTTGGTATGGTGAATTTAAACGTGGACGGATTAATCTTAGCGACGATCCAAGAACAGGTCCGCCAACAACGGCAGTCATCCAGGAAAACGTCGATGCTGTACGTAAGCTGATCCAAGAAGATCGACAAGTCACAAATCGTGAAAAAACTCGTTAGCTAGTTTCTCGTTGGATACCAGATCAGATGACGAAAGAACAGAAAGCAATTAGAGTCAATTGGTGTCAAAAATCTCTAAGTCGGTTTAACGCAGCAAACTCAAAAAAATAAATACACTATTGTCAGTGGTGATGAATCCTTGATTTACTATTATGAACCCGAAAATACACGACAGTCGGCTGTTTGGGTGTTCCAAGATGAACTAAAACCGACGACGATGAAAGTTATCCGTTCTCGAAATGTTTCCAAAAAGATGGTGGCAACTTTTGTCTCAAAAGCAGGTCATGCAGCAACAATTGCTCCGCAAGAACTGTTACTGCTGATTGGTACATATCGATTTGTTTGCCGGAAGTAATTGTTGAGTTTAGAAAAAACAACCCCCAACGACGAATGATCTGCCACCAAGACAATGCAGGTTCCCACACAGCTCGAAAAACAATTGAGATTTTAAAGCAAGAAAACATCGAATTGTTGGACCATCCTCCAAGTACTTTTTCATAAATAAGAAATTAACTGCGTGGTCGAAGCCAGGGCTGGATCTACGTATGGGCTTAATGGGCTCCAGCCCAGGGCCCCCGAATAATAAAATAATAAACCAGTAAAAAAAATACAAATCAAAAATATATGTTAAATTTTCCCGCATAATCCTTTTTTTTTTAGGAAAATGGCAAATATTTTAATTATTTCGTGGGTTCCCCGGATATCGGTTAGCCCAGGGCCCCCAAAGGTCGCGGTCCGGCCCTGGTCGAAGCTTCCAGTCCCCAGAAGATTCAGTCAACGCATTCAAAAACTCTATTTTGAATGTACCAAAAAGCGAATGGAATAACTGCTTCCAGAATTGGTTCCAAAGGATGCAAAAACGCATTTCTCTTCGTTAAGAATACTTTGAAAAACAATAGTGTTCAAAAGTTATCTATTGTAGTTTTCTAGCTCTATTTGTAAAATATAAAAGACAACCCTCGTTTTGCGTGTTTTTTATACTTACATTGGTGAAATTTACATTAATTGTCAAACTGGAAATAATAATATTTATTCCATCACACTGACTACGAAATCCATCAGGGCAGCTTGTTAATGTTTCTGCTATATCTGTTTTAATTGTCTCCACTCCTAATAAATTAAATATCTCTGTTAACATTAAAATTGACCAAAAATTATAAAATTAAATAATTCTTTTTTGTCAAAGAGCAATAGTAATATTGACATGAGATTATTAGTTCTTTGTTTGATTGTATCCTACAATATATATACTGTAAGTATAGTTATTTCATTTTAACAAACATAATTCCACCAATTACTCTCAGAAATTAGAGGGATCTAAATTTCTGCTTGAAAGATACTTGGAGTTTTTCCCAAGCTTTCAGAGCGTTTGGTTCCTCATCCAGTTCCTTCTGCTGTTGCGTTTGAGCCGTCTGTGTACCATTGAATAGCATTATTTCCAAGTTTGTTAATGGTATTTGGATCCCATTCCTTCTTGTTGCTTAATTCCGTAACGAATTTCTTTGGAAAGTTATACTTCTTCATCATACCATCTTATTCTGGCATGTCCCAGGTTTTTTGATTTCTGAGAAGTGAGGAGGTGGTTTTTTTTAATGATCCCCTCTCTACTTAGTCTGTATCTTGTTCTTTCTGCAACACTTTCCACCACCATATATAGTGGTGTGAGGTTGAGAATCACTTCCAGGGCTACCGTTGGGCATGTTCTCATTGCTCCTGTAATGCACATATAGGCTAGTCTTTGAATTTTGGAGAGGCTTTCTCTCGTCGACAATAGGCTAGTTCTACTATTCCACGCAATGGCTCCATAAGTGATCATTGGCCCCACTATGTCAGTGTACATTCAGCTCAGGATTTTTGGGTTACAGCCCCAATTTCTCCCTGCCAGATTCCTACACACCATTAGAGCCATTTTTGCTTTGTATATAATCTTCTTTTCGTGTTTGTTCCACATGAGAATACTGTCTAGAGTCAAACCTAGATACTTGACTTCTTGTCTCCATTCAACCTCGCTCCCAATAAGTTCTTTTAAGTAAAATTTGGTCTCTTTTTTCCTATCTTAACAAAATTACTAAATAAACTCACCTTCAGTTAAACTATTTTCTCTTGACGTTAGATTTAACATGATGTTATTTAAATCGGTCAAATTATTTGATAGTACGGGCAATTCTTCAAGAAAATCGAATATCTTCAATATAGCACTTGCTTTTCCACCAGATAACTGCTCGACAATATTTTTTCCAGATTCTACATAAATGAAAGATGTTAAATTGTTTATTTGATGCAAAAATTAATTAGAGAGGTAATTAACATGTTCAAGGATGTGCCAATCAGCAGTAGTTCTTTGATCTTGTAGAAGAATTGTTGCTACATGACCCGCTTTTGAGACAAATGTCGCCAACATCTTTTTAGAAACACTTCAAGAACGGATAACTTTCGTTGGTTTTGGTTCATCTTGGAACACCTAAACAGACGACTCACGTTTATTTTCGGG
This sequence comes from Lochmaea crataegi, assembly GCA_947563755.1. Classification (NCBI taxonomy): domain Eukaryota; kingdom Metazoa; phylum Arthropoda; class Insecta; order Coleoptera; family Chrysomelidae; genus Lochmaea; species Lochmaea crataegi. The sequence goes on from OX387424.1 coordinate 63,361,471, forward strand.
TTCATAAGAGTAAATCCAGGATTCATCACCACCGGACAACACTGTAAATATTTTTAAGTTTCCTGCGTTAAATCGGTTTAGATATTTTTGACACCAATTGACTCTAATTGCTTTCTGTTCTTTCGTCATCTGATCCGGTATCCTACGAGAAACTATTTTTTAGAGATAATTCTTCATGTGAGTAAAATTTTTCTTCTTTTAGTTTTCCTTGGAGACTTGGTTGTTGGTGGACCTGTTCTTGGATCATCGTCGCTAATATTAATCCGTCCACGTTTAAATTCTCCATACCAACGAGAAATTGTCGACTGATGTGGTGTTCCATTGACGAAAACATAAACCAACTCGGCAATATACCAAAATAAATAAAATATGGTGTACCTTGTATGGTGTCTTTAAAAGCGACTCCAAATTCTTCGTAGTTAACTTTCAGAAGAATATTTGCTTGGCTCTTTGTACTTTGTAAATAAGATATTGTGTCTGTATATACCTTCCTACCATTATCAGGAAATTCACTGGTGCCTTTTCGTAATTCTTGGTTACTTGCAAAAGCGCCTACCATTCCAAAACTACAATTTACAATACGGTATTAAATAAACTAAATAAAATCCTTTTGCACCAAAAATACTCGAGAAACTCAACCAGTTATCGAAACCAAAGATAGTCCCTCTAGAAAGAAGAGATAAATTAAGTCTCATCATCTGAAAATTGAGTTTGTTTTCGCTCTTCTCTTCATCAACATCCATATCCAATCTCTCTAATGGAATCTTATCCCAAAAATAATCTTGTAGTTAATACTATCTGCTTTGAATACTGAAGAAAAGTAAGTATAAGATATATTATCTAAAATTGCTAAGCTCACTATACAAATGTTCTCCTTACTTCAGTAAATTGTTCTTAGAAAGCTAATTTGGAATAGGGGGTTTAAAATTGCTGGAAAGATAATTAATTTAAACAACTTTATGTATATTACTATGCTTAAGGTAATTTTGAAGAGTGACCCAATTACAATTACAATTTTCCATTGGCACCAACTAAAAGTAGGTTATTTATTTATTCGGTGCACTGTGTCATTAAAATGACTTACAACATCCCTGCCAGTGGCCACTATTTTATACCAAGTAGGTTTGTATTTATTATAACTGTTTGCTAAACTACCAGTAAGTTTTAATATAATATGTAGGTATTTTGGTGACCATTTGAAACAACATTTCGAGATGATCTATCGCGGGAATCTAATCATTTATAAAAAATATATGTACGCCACTTGGAGGGGTTTGCCATGAACGGTATTAAAAATCGCTCCCTTCACATTATCTTCAAAAGGAGGACACCTATTTATTGTTATGAAAACTGGATTTGAAAAACATAATTTATGCTTGAAAATCAAGGCAGCTTAAGAATGGTCCAGAACAACATAAATGTGAATCCAAGTATTCAGAAGCTCAAATAAATTTGACTGTAACTTTCGAATAAAATCAATAAATATCAAACTCTACAAATGTATTGATCTTATTTGATTATTATGGAAAGATTCAACGTTTGAAACAATTAATTTGTATCAGTAATTGGAAGTAGAAAAATCCTCATCATTTTATTGCACTGGATAATTCATATAATAAACCGATTATGGTACTCAAGAGATAACAAAAACCCTATTATTACCTTCTTTCGGTAATTTTTCCATCGTCTATAATAAATACTATGATACTTAAATAATAATTTGCCAATCCCTCCTATTAGTCATTATTTAAATTTAAAAAATTAGATAAGCTTTGAGTATAAATAAGTTCAATTATCGTTAATTGGAATCCATTAGAATATTTCGTTTATTTTTATTGCAATTTTAGTAAAAATCAAATAACCAAGCTGCATGTTGTATTACAAAAGAAAAGTGGCCATAAAATTGACCCGATTTAACAGAGATTTTTTAACTACGCCAATATAAATGCATGTTATTGTTATGGAATTGGTTTCTTCATTTTGCATTGAAAACGAAATTGTTTTGTGATGTTTATACGTTGATGAAAAGCCAATGAGAAAACTGTAATTAGGAGAAATTTGTAAAGTCCAGAATATGAAAAAAATGCATTTCTCTTCTTGGAGAATACTTTGAAAAACAATAGTGTTTAAAAGTTATCTACTGTTTTTTTCTAGGTCTATATGCAAAATATAAAAGACAGCTCTCGTAACATAAATGTCAAACATGGGAATTAATGAATATAAAAAAGTATATCTTACACGAAAATTCCAAAACATATGGTAAATAAAATAGCAAGAACAATTTTGAACTTAAGATCTCTTCTTTTGTTACTTGGACTGGCCTTGCCCCCACAATATCCACAACAGCGACAACAGCATACAATTAAACCACAGAAAGGTACAAATAAGACTAGAGCTAATATAAAAACCAATATAAATATAATATTCCAATATTCTTTCAACAAATCGTGGTAGGATGATCCATCTTTAAATTCAAGAGTGGTCCCTTTCCACACCAGCGTTCCTAAAAATTAATAAAACATATTTATTCATGATGTTTTCATATTTATTTTATTTAGTTATTTTGTTACTAGCCCCGGTATTATTTATATTTATCCGAATCTATTGATTCCAGTAAAAAAAGTTTTTCAATACAACAGAGATTTTAAATAATATTTTCATTTCACAAAACTCAATCTCAAAAAAATATTTGATATTAAATGTAGAAAGGGTAGATAATTTTCACCCCCTTGTAACAGGAATGTTAAAAAATACCATCATAATCATAATTTTTTACGGGCAATCACCTCCTGAATTTTTTTGCATGAATTTAGAAACACCCTCTGTAGATACATTATACAAAAACATTAGGTGTATTATATGAAGAAATCGAAAAAGGTGACCAGTCTGTGATTCCCATTCCATATGTCATTTTATTTTTAGATAATTGATGTTAAGTTGATATGTTGATTCTAATATAAATAATCAATCAATGTTGTTTGAGATTCTTGAAAACATTATCTAAAGATAATAAATCTCTATTCTAAATTACGTGCCCCGCCCTCCAATCGATTCTCTAGTTACGCGTTTTAAGAAAAGTGTGACGAATCACTATTAACTATGACAACTAAAATTTTCAAATTAATTGTATTTTACCATTTTTTCTTCTATTGATTTTTTGATTTGAGTTACTCTATTTACAGTAAACAATTCATTTTTAATAAATATATTTCTCAACTTGTGAAACCTTTATTTACAGAGTGGGGTTTGACAGCTGGAAATCAGTGAGTGAGTCATATACATTCATTTGGTACAAATCATAAGAAAGCTATTTAATATTTATCCAAAATAAAATTACTACCATTTTTAGGAATCTATATAACCAAGTTTCTCTTATCAAACTACTGCATTTGATTCATGCAATACTTCATCTCGAAATTACACGTAGAACCAATTTTATATTTTTAAGACAAAAAAAAATCTTACCTTCTTTAATAAAATTTTCAGGTAACAAACTGTTTATAAAACTCTTAGTTAATTCATAAACCCCTGCAAAACCTGCAGCACTAAATGTGATACTCCCTGACAAATAGGAGTAATTATCTGTATATTCGGTGTAATGGACCATTTTTGCTGTGATAATTTTAAAGTTGTCGTCTTCACTATTTACATCTGCAAACGCTATTTTGGCAGTGTAACTGAATACCTAAAGTTACCTGTACATCAGATTATCACAAACTGCTTTCAAAACTACAATAAATAAAATATATTGGAACGTGATGATTATATCTTTTTATTGCGGTTATCTTATCTAAATATACAGGGTACTTTAATATAAATTACTCATACTGTTTAGATAGGATCTTATGATTAAATCGTGATACAATCTTTTTCCGCTAGTATTTCCAAGTAGGTACCTACCTAGTTCGATTGAAATGGTAAACATCAGTGAATTTTTGAAAATTTAATTCGCCTTAATTAAGTTTTTTCAGAAAAAAACTGTACTGAGCAAATTATTGTTTGACATTTCACAAAACGTATAAGCGATAAATATTGCGCTAGATGATTGTTTTTCTACTTTAAACATTTTGCATTGTTTAAAAATAAAGTTTATTCAGCGTACATCAAACACTGGGAAATTTTCTTTTTTATATACCTACTGGGTCTTGATAAATAGTTATTACTTTTTTAGAGCTTTAGTAATAATATAAATATATATATTAATGTTAGCTTAGGTTTGTGATGAGTGGGTCTATTAGGCACGCGCAAGTGTCCATTGTGACCCACAATCAGATATCTGATTAGAACCGCGGTTGGGCAGGCACAAAGTATATATGATCTGCAGTTTCATCATCTTCCAAATAAAGTCTGCACGTCGGATCTTCCGACAAAGTCTTACCATATGATTATTTTACACCACAGCTGCTTCTTAAATAGTGTATGTCATGGCTACTATAATCTAGATATTCCTTAGACTTGGTCGATATACGTCTGTAATTCAAGCAGAAACGATTGCCGCTATAGCCTGTATTGATGAAAACATCAGAAGAGGATGTACAGGACAAAAGATTTAATTATTCACGGACTCTGCTATCAGTAATCCAACAACTAGGTCTAGACTTCATACAAAGAAACAAGAAACTCTCAGCCAGGTTATTGAAACTGAGCAAGAGACATTTGATGACAGTTACCGGCATGTATACTACTAACTGTACCCTGAGGAAAAATCTATACACTAAGAGATGAAACACCTACTTAAAGTCTGTCCGGAAATATCCTAACTTTATAATCTACAATTAAGATAAATAACTACTTGTTAACACCCTATTGTTAGAAGATTATTTGTTAACCCACAATTCAGGTATAAAGCAGGTCCGTTTCTATTAAAATCGATTTACCAATAATTAAATATTATTAAAGAAGTTAGGAACTTATATTTCCGGACGGATCTTACATACTCTGCTTCTGTCACAACTTACAAGTACTCAGACAGAAACACTTTAAAGAGGAAATCATATGACTATTAGAACTACTCAGAATCCCTCCAATTAAACTAGTGGTATATATAGAGGACACAAAACTTCTGGAATGGAAGTAGAAAACATTGGAAATTGTACAATGATATGGTTCAAGTACCTGGGCTATTGACTCAAATGAATGAAGTGACATTAAAGTTTCAAAAGTTATATAAGCCCAAAATGATTGAAGTTGATGCAGGGCTTTTCTGAATTAAAATGTAAAGTGTGCTGAATTTGTATACGTTTAACCTTTAACATACCTCTTGCGTTTGACGATTGTTACAAATATATCATGTCGGCATTGCAAATAACAAATCACACATCACATTTTTTTTCATTACTTAATAGAATCACATCGATTTTTAATTACAGTAATGGTTTATTCATACACGCACTATAAACCTAGCTTACATTTTCAGTAAAATGTGTGATTAAAATTAGCCCTTTTAATTACCACTTTAATTATAGTAACCTTAATTTTTTCATACATAAAATTATTAGATCATACTATATGATGCAAACTTAAATTACTACCGCTCGCTAAATATTTTTAGACAAACAATGGGAAAATTAATTAAAACCATCTATAATTAACTAAATTGAATCGGTCCTAGTTAATTAAATATGGTCTATTTCCAAGATTATAAGAATGACTATACCGAATTGCGTTGTACTTAACGATAATAAAAAAATGTTTGTCCATTGAAAGTAAAATCCGGTAACTGGTAACTATCCAGAATGAAAAGTAAAGCCCGGATCATAACAGAAAAGTTGATATTTTACAAATTCGATTAGGTTTAGGTAATTGTCCAATTGATATAAAATCTCAAATGTGACATCACTTGCGTTTTCGAGATAGGTATCGAAGACTTGAGCATGACTTAGTCTCAAGACCAAGACATAATTCATTCTGTGTTGACTGGAGAGTCAAAAGGCATCTTGCTGTGTGACTTGATTACTAGTACCTAGTTATTTTTGTCATGAAGATTGGTTAATTGAAAACTAATGTAAGACTTTACTCAAATGTTTTCTCCTACATATTATAATCTACATGTTAAAATTCCCTTCGATAATAATACCACTATAATACCACAGTATGAAGTTTTGTAATATGACTGTGCCCACCTTTATAAACACACCATTTAAAAAAAGATTGTTATATTATTTTGGATCTCATACGAATAATTTAGAAAAACCCAAAATTCTCATTTAAACTTTTATTATAAACATTGGAATTAATAATTATTTAACGCTAGAAGTAATAAATACCTTTAAATACAGTAGAATATATGGCAAAAATTTGGCTTCAATTTATAATATAAAAATTGAGCACAAATTATAATTGAACACATACATGTTACATCTATAAACTGGAATAAGATATTTGGAATTAGAATACATCAATGGATACCTTATTTTGTGCCCAATATAAAATATTACCCAATTAATAACTTCCTCAGAGAACAAAATTCAAATTTTATTCAATTTGAATGATAACCAAAGCTGGTAATTTACATAATTTACATTTTCTTGGCAAATTAATGTAGAGAACGGAGCAGTTTTTGAAGCTCAATAATTTCTAATATTTTAAATTTTGAGTTAAAATTGTATATATATACAAAGACTACAGAACGTCTCTGTATAAATACAATTTTAAACTTGAAAAATAAAAGATAGGAGCAGTTAAAAACATTTTGAATAGTAATTGAACTTTTACAGCAATAGCAAACAAAAAATAGTGAGATTTATATCCTGAGGACTGTTCGAGACCCGAGACATTTTAAAAAAAACTTTCGACTTCGGTCCATTTTGTATAAACTAGTTATAATATGAAAAATTCATATAACATTGATTTATAAGAAAATAATTATACTAATTTTATAATTTTTGCCTAAACTGACAACACAAAAAACAATTAAGCATTGGAAAACAGTAAATATCCAAATTTAAAAATATCTATTCAAACAAATGAGCATTTTGAAAGTCTTAATAAAGAATTAGATATCTAATTTGTTCATTGCAAAATTTCGCTTTAAAAAAAACAAATCTAAAGTAATTAAAAATATATCGAATATTTACAACCATTTCAGTACAGGGTACGCACTTAAAATTCTTTAATTTTTGAAAAAAAATTCTAGAAATATTGAGTTTTATATATAAAAAAAGAACAAATGTTTGTCTGTAGAAAAAAAGTACCGATATAAAAAATACTTATTTTTTAAAAATTAATAAGGAATATTGATAAAACAAAATTTTGTATTCTTGATTTTTGCCCTGCATGAATTCTAACTTTAACTTATCTTAGTAGCGGCTCTTCGTCAAGGCATAAGAAAATAGTTCAGAAGAAAGTGAATTTTTTTGGTACTTATTTTCCCAGTCAGCAAACATCGATAGAATTGATAGTGAGTAATTATAAGCATAGTGGTGAAGTAGAAGAAGCTGCAAACTGTAAAATTTAACATATTAAAGAAAAAAACCGAGATGGAACTCCAACAGGGAGATGTGAATAAAATTCATTATTTTCAAAGACGGCACAAGGTGGGGATCCGTAAGTTTTCAGCCAGACCTATTTTCCTCGACTTGAGATGAGCAGGATTGTTTTTTCTGATAAATTTCATGACTACTTCAGTAAATGAGAAAAATTTATAAATGGGGAAATAAGTCGACACATTAGTTTTTTGAACCCACCGGAAAATGCTTGTCAGTCTAGGGAAGTAAGTACCAAAAACTAGGAAAATGCGTAACAAAAAATTCACTATCTCCTGGACTAATGGTATAAATTTACTATTAATCAAATTACGCCTTTTCAGAATGCCACTGTTAAAAATGTGGATAAAGTGCGTTAGGCTTGTTTGATTCAACACTTGATATTTGCCAAATGTTGAACAATCATTGCACGAGTATAAATTTGTTCATTGACTAGCCGAACTAAATAAATGTCATTCCTTGACATAATTCTTTAAAAATTCTAGTCAAATTTCGGAGATCAAAATTAAAGATAATATCGAAACCTGACCAGTATTCATTTCTACTTTGAATAAAGGTTGACTCACATTCTAAGATTCATGAATAATTTTATATAACTTTTAAAAAATAAAATTAGTTGTACTGTTCTCGATCGAATATTTTTATGGCATTATATCTGTGAAATTTTGGATAAAGATTTTTAAAAAGTTATATTAAATTCATGAACGTTGGAAATCTAAAAATATCACAATAACGATATAAATTCATTTAAATTTTTTTTTAAATTCAGTAGAAAAGCAAAAATATTTTTGCTTCTGTACATTACGAAATCCTCTATTAAAATTGAGCTTACGACTGTATATCTGTAATCGATAGAGTAATAAGGAGTCTAACATAAATTATGTACCTTTTATAATTAAAAAGATACTTTCTTATTACACAACTTTTTACAAGGAACCCCCTTTTACATGAATCGTAACGACACTGATATAATACAAAATACAGAAAGTAACTTAAATGTGTTTAAAACTAAAATAAACTATAAAGATTACATCTTCTTTTTTTGTGATGGTACAGTTCCACATCAGTCTGCAATACCCTCAGTCTCTTCCAATAACTAGGACAATACTTTCAAACTTTACTGTTCCCTGAAAAAAAAATTTAATCAATAAAAAATATCCCTCAGTCTGTACAAGTTCAAAAAATAGTAAATAACCCCCCGTAATCAAATATTGACGCTTGTACTAATCATGTAGAGCTTGGAGATCGAACTGATAGGGAAAAATTGAAAAAACCTGTCCTCAAAATCATGTATCTAAGCAGTTTGTTTTTTCACCGCGGCGTCGCCACTGCAAATCCAATACCATCTCACCTTAGTTTTGAAAGTAGTCAAATTGTAAAAAATACTTATAATAGTGAATAATAAAAACTAAAAGTAAGAACAAGAAAGATTAAAATTGTTTAAAATTAAAAATGGGCATTGTTAAAAATTATTGCAATAGTGGTTGGTAGTGCAGCTGATTTAAAACGAAGAGGTGAATTGAATTTAAGAAAACCTGAGTATTTCCAGTTACCAAAAGCAAACGGTTCAAGATAGGCATATAAAAATGTTCAGAATAACGTAAATATTTCTAAAATTAAAAAAAATATATATATATACAGGTAGCAAAGAGATGGAAATATTTTCATTATAGCTCACTCATCAAAACCCCTTCATTCCAATTTTCATGATTCAGAAACCTTTAGTTTTCGAGATATTTCTAATTGATGGTTTATCTGCCGCACCCTGTATAGTGTAACAAGCAACAAATAATGTCTGCCTACATAGTCTAGTCAACAAGTGCCTTTAGGTCAAAACTTTTTAGAGTTCTCCGAAAATTATGATTGAGGTGTCATTCGATTCAGAAAGGCATGTAGATGTTTTTTGAGAAAATTGAAGGGCCGCTCACAAAAATTGCAAAAGTTATAAAAAATTAAGTGAAAAAAGGGGGTTTGGTTTTTTGCAAATATCTCAAAAACTATTTGGAATTTTTCAAATTTGAAAAGAGATTCAAAAAGAGGAGGAAATTTCCTAAAAAAAAGTCCTAACTACCGGAACTGTAGGACCAATATTTATAATTTTCCCAGAGGGTTGAAAATACGCCCGTAACCGGGTACTCCGGCTTGCGCAAGCCACGCCCACTCCGCACCTTTAATGAATAAATATTATTTAAACTTATTAAATATGAAAATTAAGAACTGAAAAAATTTAGGCGCCTACAGGATAGATCAATGAACAATAATCCACGGTCCAAAAATTTTTATCGCGATTTTTCAATTAGTTATCCATTAGTTAATTAACATTGCAAGTGTGATAATTGTTAAACTATCAATCTGAGAATTTTTTCCTTTGGTGGAGCTATTTTTCAAAGGCCTTAGAATAGATTCCTGAGAACTATAAAAAGTTTTGACCTAAAAGGCTCTTATTGTTGACTGGACTATACAAAATTTGGTTTATTATTATCAATAAGCACATTTTTTAACTTACCCAGATCCAGGGTAGTAATAGGGTGGCGGTCTTTCATATTCAGTAGGAGCTCTTTGATATTGCGGTGGCCCTCCATTTGGAAATTCTTCCCAATGTCTAAATAAAAATTTATAAATTAAACATTTACAATAAAATGAATGAATTTTCTTACTTTGGTGCCATGTCAGCATATCTAGAATCCGGAGGCTGAGAGCCTGCAGCAAACTCTCTAGTAACTACTTCACCCATCTGGTGTCTATCTTCGACTTTCTTTACTTTCTTCTTCTTCCTTCCCCTTTTTCCACCCCTACTAAAATTTTGTAAAAACAAAACATTAGTTTAAATAGGAGAAACGGCTTTTTTTGGACACATAATAACACTTTGAAGATGCATATGAACAAAAATCTAAAATCTGAATGCTGGAAATAATGACTTAAGTATTAATTTTTTTTAATTTGTAGTGACTGCAATAATTTAGATACTTTAGTCATTTTTGTTCAGCTAACAACTATAATATAAAATAAAGGGTAAAATATAAACAACATAAAAGCAAGATACAATATTTACAAAAAAAACAATAATCACGTAAATCATAAAAACAAAGTTGTGATGAATGATTGAATGATTTAATCAATAAACTCGGTGCAAACTAATGTTACTATCGTTCTATTGCATAAATGACAACAATGAATTTTAAAAAGTTGAAATAAAATATATCTACAAAAAACTTGCAGATATCTATGCAAGCTAGCGATATATTAGGACCATGGTTTAGTACTTTGGTATTTGGTAGTAAGTAGTTTACAATCAAATTTAATTTGACTGTGAAGTTCTCTATTGACAGGTACACTTTATATTTTGTTGAGAAAGGAAAGTTGAAATTCTTTATGGTTTTAAAATGTTTTTTAAGAATATGGAGATTAAACAAAAGCTATTTTCAAATTAATATTATTTATAGAGGTTTGTAACTTTCATGATTCCAGTGGCGTTTCATTTTTAACTAATCGTTGCAGTTAACGTTCTAAAAACCCAGTAACATTTAGAATAATATTGAATGTTACAAATTTAAATTTATTGGTATTCCAGATATATCTTTACAAATTAATGTAAAGTCGTTTTAGAAAAAGAGAAACAATTTTTAGTGACAAATTCAATTGATTTTATTTGTGACCAATATTTTACAATTTTCTTCTTGTACTTGAAATTATATATTAGCTTATATTCATGACTCAACGATATTAGGGATAAAGGAAAATAAAATTAATTACACAACACAGCCAAGATTATTTATTCGTGCTTATTCCAAAAACGTACATTTTCATTTGCTGATTTACACGGCGTTTACATAAATTATAGTACAAAAAATTAAGAAGTGATTTCTCGTTGCAAAGTAGGAAACTTTAATAGAATGTTTTCTTTACAACACGTTAATTGATTCAATGTTTTATTTAAATATTAATCTAGACTGGTTTTAGAAATTCGAAATGTACATTGTTAGATAGCCTTCAGCCTACATTGCTCAAAGCACGATTTATTAGTAAACACAGATTGACTTGTTTTTTGAAACTGCTTCAACAAGATAGAAAATACTTATCATTGAATTGTAACGGTTACCTCTCTGAATAATACCTTGAAGAATGTTGATTTGTTCCATGGTCTCGAAACCTTTTCTATATATATAGGGTACGGCAGATAAACCGCCGATAAAGGTCGATTCACACAAGACAAGGAACTCTCAACCAGGCTACTTAAACTGGGTAAGAGACATTTGAAGACAGTTACCGTCCTGGTGACTGGACACTGCACCCTGAGGAAAAATCTGTACAAAATGAGCAAAGTTAGTGAACCTATGTGCAGAAAATGTGAACTTGATGATGAAACACCTACCCACATACTCTGCTTCTGCGAGAACTTTCAAGTACTTAGACGGAATCACTTTGGAGAGGTATTAATACGACCATCACAACTACTGAAAATCCTTCCAGTCAAACTAGTGGCCTTTATAGAAGACACGAAGCTTCTGGAATGGAAGTAGATAGCATGGGAAATTGTACAAAGATTCAGTGCCAACCCAAATATGTGAATGAATGAATGAGTAGTCCTGTTCCTTATACATTTTTAATATGTTTATTTAGGCAGAAAAAAACTTTCACATAAGTATATACTATTGCTGAGAGGCCAGTTTACCTTGTTCTAATTTAAAAAGAAAACTATTAATAAGTATTCTCCATCAAAGTAGTTTTTATCTTTTCCTAAAGAAAAGTAACAAATTAATAATAAAAAAAACGAGTCAACCTGCATATTTTCCCCTATTAGTATTTTGAGAAGTGCTAAGGTGATTTTTATTGAGGGACTGACAAGAACGTCACACACTAAGTTAATAAACACTTCATGCAACATGTTAGACCCCATTTTTTGCAGCTACAGTGCACAACTTGGTAAACTTACCTGTTCAAGGGAACACTGTCCCCACGATCAGCGTAGGCATCATACAGATACTCGCTGCAAAACGATATAAATACAAATCTTAATTATAAGAAATGTTCTCACGGTATATGGCTGGGTAAAATAAAAATTAGCTAGAAGGAATTCCGCAAATGTAACAAGAACAAGAAATATTTGATGCCATCGACTGAAAAGAGGGAGCTTGAAGTATATCTTCTATAAATAATGACAGTTATACCACAACATAATAATATTTCAATTCAATACGGTAGATATCAGTTTTACATTTTGTTCTTATATACATGTATTTAAACAGTTGAATTATAGAAATTATCGTAGAAAAAAGATGAAGTTGAGAACGATAAAGGGAATTAGAAAGCTTTTTATTTAAAGTACAAACATATATTTTTTCTACATATTTAATTTAATTTTCTATTAATTATACTCGCTGAAATATCTAAAATATCTTGTTTTAATGTTTAACCAGAGAGATGTGAATGTAACTGTATTGATTTCCAACCAGGATTGCACGAACAGGTGCAAATTTTTAAAATAAATAGTAATTTATATAACATAACGTTACTTTTACAGTGGAGCACAGTTGGAACAAAAACAAATCCAGTTTTGAATAATCTGATACCTAATTAATTGTTTCAATCCTTACTACGTGGAATATTTCCATATTTATCAAATAAAATCAATAATCAACAAATTCCACAACAAAAATGTAACATATCTTGCAAAAGAATGCATCCCTCCCTCATAGTATAGAATATAGATATAAATATTGAACAGATATTCTAAATGTATTTGAAGTTTGCATTAATCAAAATTATTTGTATTATAACAACTAACTTTATTTACAAAATCAGGGATTGCCTATGGGAAGTCCTACATATTAGACATTTACTTTTTTACAAAAATCATGGATATGTTCTCATTATAATGTAGTTTGAAAAAAACTCCACTTAATATAGTAAATTGACAAAAATTGAAAATATACTGCGACTTTCATCCATAGGAAGTTATGTGTGATAAACACATAACAAACACACCTATAGTTAAGACCTGCTCTGTCTTAATATTCACTTTGTAATATTTGTCCTACCCCTCGTAGTTACTGTATAATCCGAGAGCTGACAACGTTTTGACAATGGATTTTAGTACAAATAGTTTTTATACAGATTCGGCAAATAATTATCTTCCGAATAACCATTCTGTGAGTGGAAGAGAGGAAGCTATAGAATAACAGAAAAACAATGTCTAGAGAAGTGGGTGTTTCGAGGAGGGAAGTATGCTGTTCTCTCTTGGACAGCATGGTTAGGTTAGGTTAATGATGAGTGGGTCTATAAGGCCCTCCACTGCGACTCGCACTGTGGCTCACACCTATTCAGATTTCACTAAACAAAGCCGATTAGTTTATTTGGTGAATGATATTTCAGGTCCGAGGGCGAGAGAGAATCCCTGCCAAACATCAGATACCTGATTCGAACCGCAGCGGGGCAGGCACAAATTATATGCTCTGGTGATTCATCCATCATCTTCCAGACAAAGACGGCAGGTCGGATCTTCCGACAGTCCAAGTTTTAGCATATGATGATTCAGATGACAGTGGCCTGTTAAAAGACCTGTTAGACAACGTAGGTCATGCCTGCTATAGTCTAACATTTGTTTGGAGACATTCTTCGAAGGATGTATGAAAGCCTTTGAATCTTGGACAGCATACTTCCCCTCTCTGTTGCTCCTATATGATATGATATTGAAGATAAATATTTGCCGAACCTGTATATTGTTCTTTATCCCAATTAGAAAGGGACACCGTGAGTCTGGCACCTGGGATCCGCTACGTTAACCTGTGCGCATCCATTTTGTTTATTAAAATTAGTTCAAGACGTTATTTTATCATTTTGTATACCTTTTTTAGTATATCTATAATTTTTATATAATATTTTTCAGTATACAAAAAAAAACTAATTCCAATTTGACAGACATTGTTAAACTGTGACTTAGACGAATCAAAGTCTCCCAGATAATAGGAAAATGGGAAAAGTGCGGCAGCTGATTCTTGCGTGTGGAAGGTAAAAACTGGATGCGCACAAGTAAAAGCAACGGTTTCTATCTAACTTTGGGTAAATAATAAAAAACTAGCCATACTAAAATAAACTTTTTCATGTCGCTCTCGGGCTAATACAGAAATTCAATTTTTGATTTTACTTTTCGCCCTTCTCATTGTAATCTGTTAAAATAGGGATTTTCAAAATAAAACTTCGAATGACTTAACAATAATATTTTATTAAAATATTAATATTTATCTTTTTAAAACATATTTTTGAGCTCGTTAAAACGATTGTTAAAGATTGTAACTTGCCTTAGAAGATGAAGTTGAAGCAGGAAGAAGTTTTCTGGTTTGATCCCAACTAAAGCAAAAAACTATTAAATTTTCATTTGTTCCGTTAGTGAACAAATAAAGGATTTAACCGCTTCCACGAAAAAGTAAGGTTATGTTAAACATACGTCGTTACTAATGTTGTTATTGCGGTAATGAAAGATTTGGATTATCGACGATATGATCCGTGAATAGATACCAAGCCTAATGTAAGTGTTACTAATGAGTGTTAAACTCGATATTTGGCCAACCAATGCAGGAAGATTCTTCGAAGTATTTTAATGTGTGTTGGCCCCGATCAGGTTCTAAAAAGAAGGTATCATAATATCTAGAAACTCTCAGAAACTTTCCGGAACAAGTTGAATTCGGTTTATGGTTTTATTCATAACCTCCTATAAAAATATACTCCCATTTTTGTCAAATGTCAAATTGCTATGAAAAAATATTAAAGAAGGAAAATGGAATTTTAACAGATTTTTTAAATGGTATTGGGGAATATGAGTGCTACTCTATCTGACGACAGAAAACAGAACTACTTTGTTGTACATTGTTTTATAACATCACTTTCTTTGCTGTAGTTTTTGCATTGTCTGATTTCAGGGATCAAGGACATTTAAGGATACAATCATTAAAGACTGGATCATAATTAAAATATGTTTTGAAGTTGTTTGTTTCTTCTTGGAAGCACCTCCTATTTCCGTTTTTAAACAAACATGTTGGCCCCTTCCTTTTTAGCCCAAGAATGGCACTGAGGAACAAAACAGTAGTGATTCTACACAATGCACCAACTTTTGCAACAAGCGCACTATAATAGTCTTTGATTAATGTAAAGACGAACAATCCTTTAGGTTAAGTCTATAAACCCAACAATGGTAGTCTCGTAGCAAAAAAAGTGAGGTTGGAAAACAATGAACAACAAAGTAGTTCGACGTGGCCACCGAGGCGCTACGATTTTAATTTGGATCTAATGATAATATAAAGTATCACAGTCAAGATATTTGATTGTAAGGCAAGAGGAAATTTCACATTCAACAAAAAGAAAAATTTTAAGGTACTTTTTGTGCTACAAATATTTTCGAAAAATTTTGGATCCCTCGTGTTCAGTAAAAGTAGAGTGGCTTGTAGCGTAATGAACCATGAGGCGAAGGCAAAATGAAAAGGAATTTATCCCAGATTAATATACATTAATCACAAGGTGACGCTCTTTCAACAACTCTATTCAATATTGCTCTGGAAGGCGCAATCAATGTCTTAGGAACCCAGAAGACTATAGCACAAAGCTTGGTTCAACTCATAGCCTACGCGGATGATATAGCCCTAATCGCAAGAACTAAAAAAGCCCTGGAAGAAATAACACTAAAGCTAGAAAACGAAGCTCGTAAAAGAGGTCTGCACATCAATCAAGATAAAACCAAATACCTACTAAGCTCCAGAAGTGGAAACTGCAATCTAAACAAAATCACGATAGGAGACAAAACTTATCAAAAAGTAGACAATTTTAAATACCTGGGGATCAATATTAACAACAAAACTGATAGAAGTATTGAAGTAACGCAAAGAATACAAGCAGGAAACAGAGCTTTTTGGAAATACCAACAAATCTTAAAGGATAAACATCTTAGCAGAAAAACAAAAATAAACCTTTACAAAGCAGCTATTAGACCAGTAGTAACCTATGGGGCAGAAATCATGTGCCTAACCAAAAGGAACGAAGAGCAGCTAAGAATTTACGAAAGAAAAATTATTAGGAGAATAATGGGACCAAAAAAGATTACAGACGGAGAATACCGACAATTAACGAATTTGGAGCTTAAAAACATACTAACCGGAGAAGATATAATCACATTTATAAAATCACAGCGGCTCAGATGGTACGGGCACATCCAAAGAAGAGACCCAGAAAACGTATTATATAAAGTTACAAACTGGGCCCCTACAATAGACCGTCCAAGAGGAAGACCAAAACTCAGATGGCTAGAGCAGGTATACGAAGATGTGAAAAGACTAAACCTCAATGACCAGAGGAAGACTATTAAGGACAGAGTGCTGTGGAACAAAGCAATAAATAGCGCGAAGAGACTTAACTTATTTTAACGGAAAAACACATTTTATATCTAGTATGCTAATCAATGCGGAGTGATTCACCGCAAACATAGAATCTAAGAGCTTCAAGTTGACATGAAGCAGGCCCTATTCCGACACGGAATGTCTGGCCTATATATATCAGAATTCCGACTGAGGCTAGATTTATACACAATATACGAGGAAAAACAAAATTATGTTTATTTCCTACGCATAAATCCTAATTCGAAAATCTAATTGAAGTAGGTATATTAATCTGAGATGAATTCTTTTGGAAAATCATCAACATCTAACTAAAAATAAAAAAGTTATATAAGATTAAAATCTGTAACAATTTAAGGTACCGTTTTTTGTACTTGTGAGTATTTTTAATAAAGAAAATAAACTAAGGTTACAATGGAGAGATGTCATTAGTCAATTTTTTGAAGCTCGAGCAATTCATAATCGGTGTTGGGAAGAAGCCACCAACAATGGTTAACAAGATATCGAGTTCAGCCACAAAACGTTTAGTTGCTATTATTTACCGAAGAGCGTAGGAAAAATGAACTGTCTCAACAATAAAAATTATTATTTCAATAAATAAAGTAAACTTTAATTTCTTGTGATACCTATGGTTAAAGGAATTTTAGTATTTTTTTCAAGCATTCATCAGTTAAGTTAAAATTAAATAAAACTACATGAACATACAGTAAAATAAAAATAAATTACTTACGTTTCCACGTATTGTCCGTACTGCTTATACTTCTGGTAGAGCGATGCCAACTTGACAGACACAATGATAGTGGGTATAAAAAGAAGTAAACTCGCGAATAACGAAGCCCAAAATCCATTCTAAAAAGAAAAGGTGTTAATTTAGCAAAACAATAAAATTTAGAAAACATAAAATTATATATATTTCAAATAATCTCTTTTAAACCCTTTTTCTATGACCTTGTCGACCAAAATAATATCTCTAAGACCCTTTTTCTATATTCTCGCCTCCTAAAAATCTTTTCGAAACAATCAAATTCATAACGTTTACTCTATCTCTTCCTCTCTCACACACATTTTGCACACGTCCCGACTCTATACCTTTTTTCAGACTGTGTTGAATTAGAAACATAGTTTGACAGTTTTTGTTTTCTTTACCGCTCCTGATTTTCGGTTGCAAAATGGCAATTCTTTACTTTGCATAATAATATTAATTTTTTCTAAAAGCCGGCATAATAACTTTCTAATGCCGCCTTTCGTTTGATATTAGATGCAGGTGTCTAAATAAACAACATTCGATCGTTTTTCAGCCCGCTCCAAATTTTAGTGGAGTGAATGCTTTCATACGGAAAGTTTGCAAGTTGCTTGCACGCTGCGTCTTCGGGTTAGACGTAAGTATCTATGAACGTGTAAAAGTTAGTCGTACGGTCTAATTAATACATGCTTGCAATTCAAATCTGTTTAAATACATACCCATGGTTGCAGAATTTTATCGCAGGTAGAAACCAATGTCGAATTTATAGCAACATTTAACGGTCCGCATTGGCCAAGTTTAGTTTTTGTAACAACAATCACTCTCTCGATGTAGCTTTGTACTTGATCTTTAACTATACTTCCAAAAGACGTGGCAGCCTAGAAAAAATTACGTTCAATTAAAATTATGTAAATAAAGTATAAATAAGCGATTCGCTTCACTTGGGGTTGAAACGCTGAATCTTTATCATAACATGACTTCATCCTTGACATTATCAAACATATACTTTGTATATACATACTATATTCTTCAACCGATAGAAAAGACATGAAAGCACATTCAATAACGTTTGTCTTCTCAATATAATTGACATGTAAATGATGCTGATTGTCACTTATAGGGCATGTCCACCAACTGACAAGTTGACACTAATGACAGTCGCCCTGAGGATAAACAATTATTTGAAAAGATTTTAGATTAGTAATTTGTACGGATTTAATGATCCTTTTTATTATAAACAGTCAGAAATAGCTTTTAAAATACCTAAACAATAGAATAGGGAACTTGACTAAAATTTTAATTAGCAAAAATGTGCTATAAATCATAAGAATACATAGCATGAAAAAATAGTTATTTATGTATCAAGGGGGTTACGAGGATTTCAATTACGATTATTAATTAAGATTTCAATTCCGAGGGATTGTTAAGTTGCCCGAGGTTGTTAACATCCAATAACCCACGTGATAGATAATTCATTTTATTTCATACTAAATGAAATATGAAAACCAAATTTTGTTAGTTTTCAAAATCAAACGAACGTTGTTTAAGAATTAAGTAGGCATAATTACCAGGGATATATCAACTGACAATATTGTAAATATTTGTCAAATTTATTAATTCGAGAAAATGAGACAAAGTCAAAAGCAAAGTATAAAAAAGAATATGACAAATTCCTGCAGTGGCTGGAAGTATTGAAAGCAAAAATATGAGTGGAACTATAATGTTGGCTTACTTTCAAGACATGCTATGTATTTATTCTTCTACGTTCTAGTCTAGGTGATTTATTTATTATTATTTTTCTTACAGTCTGAATCGTACAGTCCTAATTTCCTTTGGACTAAGTGGTCAATGTTAAAATTAATGATGAGAATTTATAATGATACAGATGGTAGTAAGTTTCAGGAGCTGGAAGCGTTTCTCAAACGAAAAAGTGAAGGCTATGAGCCAAAAAAGTCTCAAGTGTTCAGTCGGGATGATATTTTCAAATTTTTGAAGAATGCTTCTGATCAAGAACACTTACTACATAAGATATGCAATGCAAACTGTAACGATTGCACATTGGTTGGTCTGTTTTACAGGTAGTTCTGATTATGGGTTATTTCAGGGGCTGTAGAGGTCAAGAACTTTTGAATAAGAAGATTAATCACATTGAAGATAGGGGCTCCGTTATGGTGGTTGACATTCCGGAAAGTAATACAAATATCCGTAAGAAATTTACAATTGTGGAAGAAAACGAGTTCTCTGCATTGGGTCTGATGAGAAAGTATAAGTCTTTTCGTCCGACGGGACCGGAAAGATTTTTTCTAACGCATCGCGAAAAGCGTTACATTCGGTAAAATCCCAAGCAATATAATATACACATCTAAATAAAAAACGGTAATAAAATAATAATAATAATAAGTAACTTACATCAATTAACATTTTGGATCCATCTACTCTAAGCTTCTTCTGAGCATCTTCAATTTCATGTATTAGTTTATCGATAGCTTCTTTAAAACTGGTAGAATTCATTTTCAAACTTAAATCCAAATTCATAGCCATATCCTAAGACAAAAGAAAAATTGTATTTCTTGACTATTAAGAAAGTTCAAATACATATAATGGTAGAATACTTACCATCATATCTTTGGCATTTGCCTTCATTGGCCCAAGAAGTTTTTCATCGTAAGTATTTATGTGAAGAATACTTAAATTTAATCCTCTTTGAATATCTATCATGTTATGGCCTTCCATTTGTTCTACAAGATTCTGTAGTACTTCTGAGAGTTTCTTTAGGCTCATGTTTGTAAAGTTTTCTCTTAACTAAAAGGAGAAGATTGAAAAAATATTATTAGTCCGGGGAAGTAAGAATATTGAATGGAAAAGTTTAGATAACTGGATTTGATTTTTTTAAACGAAAGTATATCTAGTATAGACTACTTTCCTAAATTCTTGAGATGATCCCGCTGAAGCTTGCGACGCAGCTTGCAAGGAGCACGTGAAAGCAACAGTTTTCCGTCTATAACTTTTATAGATTAGATCGCACCAAAAAATTGTGAACATCAAAATTGTAGGGAATTTTATACCCTATAAGATGACATAATGCAATATTTTGGAAAAAAAAATGTTTAGAATTTAGGAAAGTAGTCTATACTATATATATACTTTCGTTTAAAAAAAAATCTTTTGAATTTCACTACAGCTCTCGGCCTAACTTCCCCGGACTATATGATTTGTTTAACGGATGGTGACCGTCAAAAAACTCGGCCACCTAAAATTCGACACATTTTCCGAAAATCGCTTGAAATATTGTCATGAAATTCTTAGTAGCATTTTTGTAACTTACCTCATCTTGAAAATGATCGAAATTGATAGCAGGATCGAAGCTGGATAAATTTTTCAATATATTCAAATTGGTATTATTCAATATGGTAAAATGAGGATCAACAATTCTATCCAACTGATTTTTAATCCCATCCAAGATCGTTTCGACGTTAAATTTCTTAGCGATGTCATCAACGTTGAATTTTTTTTCCAAATTAAAAACTTTATACATACTCTCGTTTTTATAGCAGAGATGCAAGACATCGCTGATACGTATATCCACCTCGGCATTGTCATACTTTACGTTTCTTGCTAAGTATTCGTCTACGACGTTTAAGACGGACGATTTTTGAGGATGCCTCAAAGGATAACAAATCCCTCTATCGCTGGCAATACCCAAGGCTAAAGTTCCTAACGTTATCACTCCTATGATCAGGGTAGAGATGAACATTAACATCACGGCGCTAAAAATAAAATAATACTTTAATATATTCAATAAAAATAAATTTTCTTACCGACCGTAGCTTATTATATTTGTGACGAATACACACACAGCGGTTTCTTGGACCCATTCCGTAACTTAGAGATGGGAGAGTGTTATTTCTAGTCCTATAGTCGGTAAAAAAAATAACGAGTACTTACCACATTAAAAATTGACCGCCTGCACCCTTATTACAACAGTTATCACTATATCCATCGGGTCGTTTTCCGCATATTCCACAAATCAAACCTAGAGCTATGCAGATAGTGATAACAAGTAATATACAACTGATCGCTAAACCTCCATAATAACGATATGGAGAGTAATAATGTAAATAAGAATAACCGTTTTCCAAACTACCATCTACATTGTTTATTTCTTTTTGTACATTCGAGATTGTTTGCAATATATTATTCAAATTTGATTGTATGGTTTTGCCTGAAAATAATAATAATTCCTTAGCACTAATAAACTCAAGAGATAAAATTGTTAATTCATAAAAGGCGTGTAAATCCGATCCATATAATATAAGCAAATAATAAGTATGAGAGAGAATGAGTTAGTTTCCAGCAATGTAAAGAATAATTAATCCATTAATCAGTATTAACTAGGAAGAATAGTATGCGTAGAATTGTAAGCGATGTTGCCAATGCTGATATTTCACAAAAGTTCATGTTTATTGATTTTCTTTTTGTTGGATAGGGACAAGTGAGTCTAAGTAGGTATTCACTAATACGAAATCTTATAGGTCTCAAAAGATTAGAATGTCTTTTTGTTAAAAACCTCATGTAAATAAAACTAATTAAGGCGAAATTGTGAATATCAAGAACGTTACTTACCAGCTTCTTCAACCTTCGTTAAAGCTTGTTTTAAGGTATCATTTAAACTACTAGTAATATGTCTTTCTATATTGTCTAATTTACTTTTTCCTTCCTCAGCAGCTGTTTTCAAAAGATTTAAATTTAATTTTCCTAACAAGTCAATGGCTGGTGTAACATCAGGAAGCTGCAAACATTTTTTAATTATAACTTGGTGGTATAGCTTCTATTATATATCAATACTTGTATATTGTTTATTCAGTAACAAGAAAAAATGGGATCAGATGGCTTTTAGCAATTGAAGGGACTGGGATACGGGTTGTAATTACTCTGAAAGCTTGGGAAAACCCCTAAGTATATTTCAAACCCAATTACACGCCATAGGAAAGTATGCCCAGTCCAATATGGATAAAATATATAAAAGGCAAAGGATTATCTTCATGTCGGATAGTCTAGCTGACATTAGTTCTTGTATAGAATCAGTACTAAAATGGTATGGGAATGCCTAGAAAAGCTCAATAAAATAGGCGAGAGCAATATTGTCACATTTTTGTGGATTCCGGGACACACTGAAATTGAAAGAAATGAAATAGCAGAAGAACTAGCAAAGAGAGGGACTGAATCGCCCTAGATCTAGCAGAGCCAAGACAATCAAAGATCATCCTGGGAAACTACAACCAGGTGTCCTAATAGGCCTGAATGGACACCTCAAAACGCTCAAACTAGTAGAGCAAAAAGAATGTAGATTCTGTGGAATGGAAGGAGAAACCTCCATTCACATAGTTTCGGAATGCATATAGGGCACAACATCTAGGAGAGTACTGGGCAGAAGAGGGACATGACAGATATCGAGTTAAAATGACAATTATACAGGTTTGAAAGGATCGAAAGTAAAGCTGCAACTTCATTGTGCGAGCAGAAAATAATCGATTCCTGCCCGGCAACAGTCGCATTGGTCTGAAATTGACTAGTTTCGGTTGGCTCAATGGGCATTGAAACTCGCATTTTCAACGCAGGTTATATGAAAAAAACAATACACGAGTAATTTGACATTTTCAGTATTATATTAGTAGAGTAAAAAGAACATATTTCCATTTACTACTCACCCTTGGAAAATATCTATCGAGATGCTGCATGTAAAACATAAATTAATTCTTTAAATTATAACACAAAATAGAAAAATATAGAATACAAAAAGATTGACAAATTTATGCGAACAGTATCTCCAGGTGACCAATTTCAAGTCAATTCTGCAGTTTTTTTATTAATAGACAAAGAATGTTTTTCTTGTTCAATCTTGGGATGTTCTTCCACACTGCAACTAATTGCTTATTCATATAATTCCTACTTCTGGCTTAGGACTAGTTACTAGTCATTTGGTGCGAAAAAAATAGGTTACCTAAAAGGTTTTCCGGGAGTTTTGAAAATCTGTCCCTGGGTGGTATGGACTTGAACAAGATGTTGAGGATGGAGAGGAAACAAGAAGGGGTAAATCGAACCCCCGAAAGCTATTTTGAAACTCATTTCTTGTTAATCCACAAAGGGACGTGAGAGAGAGCGCCGTTATATTCACGAATTGTAATGGTATCTGAGATAATTCACAAGTTTCATCACAAGATAGCGATGACGAGGCGAGCGAGACTGTTCTCGAGGTAACTTGTGATGAAATCGAGTAAGAAGGAAATTAGGACGAAGCTGATAATTCTATTGCTGATGATGACGATGAATTTTCGATTTGTGGCATTTCGATCGGTACTAAACACAATGAACTCCCAATACTTTTTCCATCAAGAAGAGCGTAGGAGAATGCGGTAAATATTGTACATTGCATGTGGATTAGGAATATTGGGTATCTTCTGTGGTGTATTCATTATTCTTTTTGTAAATTATTTTGGGAAATTAAACCACAATCTTTTTTATATTTTTTAATTCAACGTTTCGGTAGCGTTCCAGCTACCGTTATCAATAATAATTAATTTTTAAATTCTGTTCCCTGACACTGAAAAAATTCGACAACTAGATAATCAATATGTACTTAATATTTTGAAGTTTAAGACTGCAAAAATTTTGTTGTCAAATTTTCAAGGTCCATTGACAGTAGATCATATCCTTGATAAAATGTGAAATAAAATATTTTTTGTATGACATTCTAACAATATTATAGTCTACTAGGAAAGCACACGCTCCAGGAACGGTTTTATTAAGGATAGCGCTTTTTTGTTTATTTCGGAAACGTTAATAAAATGCGCTTGTTGTTACTTTTTTGTGATATGATTATTAACCAGAAGAATAGGGAATTATAGGGATACCACTCTATATCATGGTGGTGTGAAAATGAGTTTCTTGGTCAAAACGCGTGTTGGAGTAGACTTTGCGGAACCATTCGGAACCGAAACCAATCATTTTACAATAAAAAAGCCGATTACATAAATTATAGGAAATTTTCTCTGGTATAATTTTTAACATAACTATTTTTGTCGTAAAATGAGTCGGAAAGGAGATATTGACAAAAAACTTCGGTGACGCAAGCGGCAAAGGTACGAGGTCGAGAAATTCGGAAAGAACATGACAAAATCTCTAAAAATTTCAATACTGCATAAAATTTAATCATCACAGATTCTAGTAGTAAAATGGTGATGAAAATACAGATTAGATGCTGTGGGTGGCAGTTTATTCCTTTATTGTGTATATTAACCTAAATTATTATTATTTTTGACATAAATAACAATACCTAATTTAAAACATTACTAATATTATTTACAAACTATCGGGTTATGCAAGTACTGACTAGAAGCTGTTTGGATGTCGAATAATGAAATTTATGAAATAAAATTTTCATTTCAAAATACGTAAATTGACTAAATAAACAATGAGAATATGCATGCGGTATAGTTGGCCCGCTTCCAAGCGATGTAGAATGCAAAACATGGGAAAATTTATTGTTTTTTCAACTTTTATTTTAAAATATTCAACACCTCGTTTTTAAAGTTGTTTGAACACAAATTTTAGTTAGTAAATAAAAATCGTGCTAGTCTACAAAGAGGGTAAATTGTAGACGCATATCCAAGATTTATACGAAGCGCAAGAAATATTAATAAAGTTGGAAACTACTTTTACAGATTTCCAACTTTCCATACAAATGCCTATTCGAAATAAACGCTATGATACAGGATAATAGTCAAAAAGACTTTATTATAGAAGAGAGAGGTATCAAAATATATGAAATGGGCTGACAGAATCCAATGATAAGCTTTTCAAATATTGCTAATGGTGGAAATCGCCCATGTTGATTTTTAAGTTAGCTTGATCTTATCCTGTGTATTACCCTTTCAGTAAAGCTATTATAATAAAAATTTAGAAGAAACAAAAATAGAGAAATTTATAATATTTAGAAGTAGTCTACACCACTGAGAAGATCTTCCGCACTGGTCATAGTAAGTTGTTTTAATGATAAAATATATCAATGCTTGATAACAAAGTTTTATCTAAGGACAATTTAAATCGAATGTTCTTATATAAATATAAATAAATAACTCACCCTATTGAAATCTATATTAGTTTGAAGATTTGAAATTTGTTTTTGTATTGTTACGCATGATTCCAAGCTGCAGGTGTTCAATAGAATGAGTAGATCACGCTTTACTTTCCTCATTGCTGAAAGAAGAATAATAATATAAAGATAACAATTTGTTCACAAAATAAATATCAACTTTACTGGTTGTTTCTTTTATCATATATGATAACGTTACTATATTTTAAGCCTTAATAGATAGAACATTATATTTGTTAAAAATGCCTGTACTCCCTCCAATCTCTAGTCAAATAGGGAAAACTAAAAATTGTTTTTTTGGGCATAAAATTCGTAAATAAAAAAATATAAGAAAATAGAAAAGGAAACTTTTATTTAATCACGAATTTACTATAGCTATGTACCAATAAATCTTCGATAGGACGTTTCGTCAAATATTACAAAGTACCTATTTATTTTGTAATTTTTGGTTTCGTGTCTTCGCGACAATGACATCAAATTTTTTTCTAATACGGACCTGTCTCTTTTATTGCAATTATTAGTCAATCTTTAAAATCCAAATTCAGCGATATGTACACTTGAGATTTTTATCACGTTTTTTCTCAATAATAACCAACTTCATCAATGAAATCAATTTTTGTTTAATACGGTCCTGTCGTAGTTCTATTATAACTTGTTTAGATTTCATCAAACGAATGTTTAATAAATAATATCAGTAGCACAGGAAATTTTGTACTGTATTCATCCAACAATTTTTGTCGTATTTCTTGAAATATATTTTAATTTTCATCTGGGAAAATCACAAGTCTACAAGTGTGCATAATTTTTTTCCCTCGGCTACAGTGTCAACGTATTTGACCCTCACTCCAAATCATAATTTTTATTTTCCCTGTATTCCAGATGTTTTAAAAATGTTGTACTTGATAACGGATCTAAAAGTCATGCAGAGCTTTTTCTTAAGAACTTTTTTTTGTGAAATATAAGTTAAGAATTCTATCCATTTGTATAAAATTTTTTGGGATACATTGTATATATAAAAGATATCCCACATACCCGTAGGTGTAGGGTTTTATCTTAATTATATACTTTAATGAAGATAGTTCTTCAGATTTAAAGTTAATTTATGTAATTTTTCGACAAAAACTTTTTTGGTCATATTAATAATAACTCAGTTATTTTTTTACAATTTGGATATATTGTATTTTGAAATTTCAAGTACATTGTCCCTTCGGTTGATTTATTGTTATGACTGCTTTGTTATAACATGACATTCCCACTTTGTCTTCAAAATTACAGAACATCCAAAAAAAAAACTTCAACATTTTCCAAATTGTTTTCCATTATCAAAATATACTTGAACGTTTCAAGTGCATAACATTGAAATATAAATTAATGATGACCAAAATTCCCAAGCAGGAATTTCATTTTAATATTGGGATAAAATCAGTAAAATGATATTCTTTTAAAAATGTAAGTACATTTTCTGAAATTAGAAATATACCAGTTCGTTTTCAAATTTCACGGCTACGTATACTTTATTCCAAGATATTTCGTTTTGACTTATGCCAAAATTACATGATTGATTCAAGACCAAAGTAGGTAGTCGTTAATCCGATAACAATAGCACAGAATAAATTTAATTTATGTTTCAGTATCTAAATTTCACCGACTACGGATCTGTTTCGGTTTACTGTACAAGGAGGGATTTAAAAACTTTCATTATTAAATCCCTAAGGCCAGATGCCAAGTCAACGAAATATTGTGAAATGTTCTTTACATTCAATTTTAGATTTTTTGTTATGTTGTTACATCCCAGCTTATGTTGACATTTTGCATTTTTTGTATCAACGTCTATACCTAACCTAACCTTTTTAATTCTTCCAGATTACCCATCTTATTTTTCTACATACATATATGACGTACTTACCGTCATTTAACTGAGAAGCCATAGCTCTGAGGTTATTTGTATACCTTTTCAATTCTCCCAATTGCACAGTTATATTCGGTAAAGCTTCAACGAAATTGTAAAGATCCATCATAGCTGTAGCGTTACTCCAAATTTTTAATTGCTGCATCACATGTAATCCAGATTCTAAAATAAATTCCAAATATTTATTTCATTTGTAAATAAAATTAAATAATGTAAAAATAAACTTTTCTCATTAATTATACTCTTATATAAAAGTCACTGTAATTCTAGGTAAGTTTTAATATTTATTAATACTACTGAAAATTGTAGGTATAGTAAAATTAATACCTACTTAGAGGTACCAGCCGTTTTAGTAACTTAACGTATGCGGCTTCTTGAACCATCTGAACCCGCATGAAAAAAATTAGGTTATGACCTTTGTCATGTCAAATGCTTGACATATTTCTTATTGCATTGGCGTAGTGACTTGAAATTTCATATTATCAGTGGCGGTTTGTAATAATACAAATTAATTTTATGAAATTCATAAAATTCTAAAGATGTTGACATAATAAAAGAATATAAAAGAAGCGCACTAATTTTAAAAACATTGTTTTATTAACTAGATACATAGTTTTCTTAAAAAAATATGGCAATTCAGAGTTCGATTAAGTACAAATTCTAGATTTTAAAAAAATGACAACGTGATCTTCAAGGCAAAGTTTAATTAGTTTCTAAATCAGAATAACTTTCGGAAAGTGATAGTTCATCATCGGATTCATTGGATACAGAGATCACCATAGGTTCGATGTTTAGTAGGTCCAGTTTGTTTTCTACTTCCCATGCTTCAGAAATAATTTTCTCTGTATGATTTATGTAATTCTGCCAGTGTTGCTCCGGTACATTTTTTACAACGTCATTCCATACTTTTAAGACTTCAGTAGGTGACCTTGCAGTTTTCGTAATAGCTTGGTCATAATGCCTTTTAGTTTCTGACCATACCATTTCGATGGCATTAAAATGGCAATGATAGGGTGGTAGCCTGAGAACACAATGACCATGCTCGGCAGCCTATTTGTCTAAATGATAATTTTTTTCTGGCAAAACTTGCTTTTCAATTATATTCCAAACAGCACCTTTTAAAATGTGATCTGGAAGAGGAATATTCTTTTTTTTGAGCCATTCTAACATGCGTGTTTTACTCCAACTTTTTCTTGGGATTTCTTCATCCAGGCGACTGTGATACGTTGCGTTATCCATTATAATTAACGATGGTTCTTCCAAGTTTACAATTAGTTGCTGTTTAAACCAATTTTCAAAATTTTCGGTGTTCATGTTATCATGGTAATCGCCTGTTTTTTTATTGCATTTAAAAATAAGCGATGCATTTGCCACAAAACCTTTTTTATTACCGGCATGAACAATTACATATCGTGTCCCACTTCCAGTTATTTTTAAATCACTGTGTTTAGTACCATCTTGCCACATTCTTCTGTCCCCGCTTTTACTAAAAACCCATGTCTCATCCAGAAAAACAGGTGTAAAGAGCTTTTCGCTTTTAGCAGCATGGTATTTGTTCAAAAATAATATTCTTTTTAATCTGACTGCAGGCATTTCCAATAAATGTTTTCTTCCATCCTGTTTTTTGAAATGAAAACCCATTTTTTTAATTCCCAAATATAACGAACCTTTGGAAATCTTAGTTTCTGGAGACTCTTCGATAAATTGCCGTAAAATAGTTTCTACTGTGATTTTATCCTTTCGCGCATACATTTTATAAATTACTTCCCTCAAACAATGCAGGGTATTTTTTGTAATTCGGGTTTTGCTCCGGGAAACGCTTGCAGACATATTTCTTCTAAATTCGAAATCTGTAGCTCTGTTTGGGTTTTCAAGCTTATATAATGTGCTTTCTGGAACTTTTAGTGCTTCGGACGCTTTTTGAATTGCCTTAAATCGAGATCCTAAATCGTTTTGAAAATAGTTTACTACATTAAGCATAAGTTTTTTGGATTCATCAGAATATCGCATTTTTATATCTTATTTTGCGTTATGACATTAACATGAAATCAAAATTTGACGTAACTTCAAAAACGTGACATCTAGTAAATTAGTTACGACGTTCATTTTTGTTGGTAATTTTTTGTTTCAACCGATTTATTAATAATAAATAAGGATGGTCTTATTCTAAATGGGTATAAAATTTACTATACATACAGGATCGTTAAAAAGTATTAAAATAAAGTTCTATATAATCTAATACTTATTTAACCAACAGGAGTATTAAGAAGGAAGATTAACCATCGAGATATTTTAATGTTGGAGATTAATATCCGTATTAGATAGAAAACTTTTCCACGGTAGAAGGTGCTCTAGTAAAAAGTAGTTCATTTTACTGTATGTTTGGCTGCCTATATCAAAATCGTTTAACATTTTGTGTACGATAGTTCGAAAATTCACTTTTGAATAGGTACTGAATAAATCAGTTATTAACATTTACTTACTTTCCACAGTTTCTTTAAAAACATTGGCAAATTCTTTATAATTATCAGTCAATAGATTCCTAGCGTGACCTTTGGTATTATCAAGGTAAGAAATAGAGTCTTTGTAGGCGTTTCGAAGAGCGACTGGAAGTTCATTAGTACCTTCTTGAATTTGCTGATTGCTTGCAAAAGCACACACCACACAAAATCTAAAAAAGAAAAACACACCTAATAGTACCTACCAAAAAGGTTTATCTGTCATATAAAACTTACAGAAGGGCTGTTCCCAACGCAATCAACAGAGCACCTTGTAAAACTTTTTTGCACAGATCTCTTCTTTTATCACAGGGTTGTGTCCTAGCACCACAGTTTCCGCAGCATCGACAACAACAGAAGAATAAACCAATAATTGGTACAAGTACGGTGATGAGCACCAATATCAGTAGAACCAAAAGTAATGGCCAATAATATTTCAGTATCTCTCCGATGGTAACCCCTTCGTTTAGAGAAGGGTAGTAATAGGTGCCATATTCCTTCCATACCACCAATTCTGAAAATAAAACACGTAATTATTTATCTATTTATTAAAAGACACTAAAGAAAGGTAAAATAAAAATACAGATCACCGTTTAGTTTATTTAATTTTCTGGTAGATTTGTAGATTACAAGGGAGTCAATTTATTCGGTTAATACCGACTTTAAGATATTTTGTGTAAACCCTACATCTATGCTTTAGTTCAAAGTTTCTGAGAAAGTATATTCTAGGTCTGTAACTTTATCAGGCTCTAGGTAGACCTGTTCCAGGAATTTATTGTGAATTAAGTGGTTTTAGTCTAACATCCGCCTGCAAAATCAGTATGTCCATCATGTGGTTAATTATTAAACTCAATTTTTTACTTCTACATATTTTTATGAATAGGCGCATCGTTTCTCAAGCAGGGGGTCGCGACCCTTGGGGGGGTCGAGTTTGTTTTTAAAGGGAGTCGCAGTCTGTTGAAAACTACATATAGGTACAAAAGATTCGTTTATTAAAGGAATTAATTTTAGTGTGAGTGAGATAAGATAGTTGTGGTATGTACTTGCTTCCCTAATACTACTTCCCTAAAATGTAAATAACAATGAAGCTCGGCCTCGCCAATGCTGCCAGTTCGATTTTTATTTCATCAGTAAATATCTTGTCAAAAATTCAGTAGATTTATTTTATGCCCTATAAATTTAAGGAAAGGGTAATGAAATAAATCTATGACGTAAAAAATATATACTTTTATACAAAAAAAATAATCTATTTCCAACAAAATAGTGACGGGGTCGCAAGACTTTTTACTTAACTTTTTGGCTTTTTCGTGGGTCGCGACATAAAAATGGTTGAGAAACGATGGAATAGGGGAGTACACTTTTAACAAGGTGCCAATCAATAAGGGCCCGCAAATAATTTTAATTAAAATAATGCTAATTATATTCGAAAAAAAAGTTCATTCACTTATTTGTTAAAAATAAAATATCGTCCACTTCACAGCAATGTACGTAAAGACTTTGAAAAGTCATGGGTGCTGTTGCCCGTTCAGCTGCAACCTCTTCGCAGCCAGGTGTAAAAAGGTATTACTTTGTTATATTTATACAACAGCTTGATAAATTATTATATATGCCTCCGTAGCGGAATGGTTTAGAGGTCTGACTGCGTGAAATGAAGAATTGTAGGCATAGGGTTCTAATCCTGGTCGCGGATGATATTTTTTATTTATTATATAATGACGTTTGTATATATAAAACCTTCAATATAGGTCCTATTTATCCGTGTCATGTAACCTGTTCATTATCCACTATTAGAAGGGACATCACTTGTAGACGAGTTTCGGCGTATTTGCGCCTCATCAGTACAAGTTTGTGGTTAGATGTGGGGATGTCGCTGTTATCACATTTTTAACATTTCCTCTACTTGGGTTAACATATTGATGTGATTTCAGCGTTGTCTCCAGTCCATGATTCTGCTCTTAGAGCTCTTGGACGGACCAACTCCGTTTAAAAATTGAATAGATGAGGCTTTTACTTGATGAAGATCCATACTAATGATCAACACCGTTTAGCTTAGAAGTGTAATTCAATTCTGTCGGGGCATATATCCCGAGAAGTAGGTCATTGTTTTTTGAAAAACATTTTTCAAAACTTTGTAAGGCGTTATAATAGTATTAATTCTATTATCTTCGATCTATTGTTTGTTATCATTTGCCATTATTGAAATAGCGCACATAACTACGTTTATCGACAGAAATTTTTGAAATTATTTCATTTCATTTTACTTTTCATCTACAGCAGGTATTTAGATGTTTACATAAACACTTTTTATGTTTGTAGTTGAGTTGTTTATACAAAATTGCTAATAATAGTACCTGTATGTTGCACTTAAACTTCTATAAGTATTTCATGAATTAAAGTTTCATTTTTATCGATAAAATATTCAGGTATAACTTTCGTAACGTTAGTTTTACTTTTATATAGTTTTTCAAAGAGTCAACTTATGATACATTAGTTTTTGGTTTATTGTAGAGTGATTTTTTTGATGTATTACAATGTGACGTCCATTCACTTGTGCAGATAATGAGAAATCTTGTCCCTCCACTGGTTTCTCTTGAAAAAAAACTCACCAATGACGAAACAGACATTTCTTGTAGCATTTCATGCCTTATTATTTGAAATGGGGTTTAAATATCAAACAATTAATAAACGGCAAATCACTTCTCCTACTACTAATTCTCGTCCAACATTTTCACACTTCTTCATCAATTTTTCTTTCGTCTGTTTGCATCATGCGTGGAATACTTATTTCAGATTTGGGCTTGGTCAGCCTTCCCTAGTTGTCCCTGTATTCGACCTTGATTGTAAAAATATTTTACATAGAATTCTTCATCACTTACCAAACAATTTGAAGTTATATCATACAAAATACACAATTAATGGATAAATAATCACAAATTCATTATTTTAATTATTTTTTGACCATTAATCAAATAAGGGTTATAGGGTGTTGATGCTAGGCTTCAGGTGGTCGATATTTGGGGATGCTGTTTATAAAAAGTTGGATCCTTAATTTGTTTCTCTTAAATTTTATGAAACAGCTCTGTTACCAGGGCTGGACTGATTTAATATTAATAATTATTATTAATATAATTTATTTTTATATTGAAAATAAATTATTAACGATTTTTTTAAATAAATTGTTATTAAGCTTCTGAGGTAAACATTGTACAAAATAATTATAAATCTTCGACCTTCAAATGAACAATCATGATATTCCCCAACCGTAACGGATAAGATAGTCTTCTCAATATATTGTGAATATTTAAAATTTTCAATTAATTGAATAGTTTGTTTCTCAAGAATTTATTGTTTTGTTTATAAAAATGGATCTGAGTAAGGAAGTTGATAAAAATAAGGATATGCGATTACTAGCAACTAGCAACCTATTAATAAAAACTTCTAGATTAGATTGCCAAGAAAAAAATGATTCAGAAAAACAATTTACATGTTTTTGGTGTTCTTGTTTGTATGAACGTACCTTTTTCAATTTTCAGATAGAGTACTACTATAAAAACAAAGAATTTTCAAGTCCCGACATTTTACGATACGATAATTGAAGAGAAAAAAAAATTAACTAGGATTTTCAAAGAAACAGTAAAGGCGGGATTCCACTGAGGCAACTTTTTAGGCAACATGTAATTGACGCATGCTACACAAGTCTTTCCATTGAAGGAACACGATGCCACAAGAAACATGTCCATTTGTGGCAAACTACGTGCCGGAACGCATGCGTCATCTCTCGACAAGATTGAACGCGTCTAACAGAGTCGTCGCTATCCAAATCCAACAGCAATCGGATCGGGCTATTTGTAGATTTTTTTATATCCCATCTATGCATCAAATGGGAGCTGAAATCTTCTGAGGAAGAGTAGCATCACAGAGGAAGCCAGGCAGAAAGACAACATTGGGGGAGGAGCTTAGAGTGTCTTTTTTTTATATGTTCGGTGATTCAAAATAGAGTTTTTGAAGGCGTTGACTGCGTTAAACCGGTTTAGAGTTTTTTGACACCAATTGACTCTATAGCCCGTTCAGTACCAAAACCGTTGCACGTCATCAAAGTGTCGAAAAAGAGATGTTCGTTTATATCATGTCATTCGATTGCTGCTGTCAATCCTCAGTCAATCACTATGTTAAGCCTCTCTAAACTCAATAAATATTGAAATTTGTAGGTCGTATTGTATTAAAAAATATAAATATATGTTTAAAGAAAGGTTTCGTAATTAATTTCATATCAAATACAGCTCGTAGGTTAATTAAATATTTAACTCAAACTAACGTCAGTCTTAATAAAAACTTTTTATGTTGGCAAAAATGCGCGCTGTTGCCGCGATTAAAATGGTTTATTTCAGGTTCAGTTGACGTCTTGACATTTTTGGGGTTATGTTGTGACAAAAACTTCAAAGAACTGTGAGTAATTTTTCACAAGCAGTAATGAGTTATCAAAGTTAAAGTCACATCCAAAAAAACGTATAAATGAAACTTAATAATACTGAAATAGTTGATGAATTTACTCCTGATACTATTTACAGCGTTTATGAAGCAAGTATGTATAAGTTCAATATTATACCCAATCAACTGTATTTATTATATTCTGTTACATTATTCTTAATACTTGGCAATTATACATGGACATTTTTTTTATAGATAATCATGTCACTTTAGGAATGTTACTGCAGTAATTGGAAGAAGAACAATAATTATTAAATGTAGAATGTTCCTGAGTAGTTTATTAAAATATGATACATCCACAAAGAGGACTTATGGAACTTTCAACAAAAATAAACCACTGTATACATTTGTTTTTATTAATGAATCCTGAATTTTCCAAAATGGTGCTGCAGGCTGTTCATGTCAAAAGGTATGTTACAATGATAATGTCAAATTTTAGAATGCAAAATTGTTTTTATTCTAGATATTTTTTGTATTAAATGCTGAGAATGAAAATGGTTATATTGATGGAGCAGAAAGTATATTTTTATATGAATCTCAGTTGAGTTATTATCATGGGAAAATGAATGAAGAACATGTTTTTAAATGGTTTGAAAACCAATTACTTACTATTGAATCTTTCTGAAACCTTAGTAAATTATGGACAATGCTTTTCGATAATATTAGGTTAATGACACAATATAGAATTCAATCAACAAATGTTGAAGCTGAGCTTATTTATAATACAGCCTAGTAAGTAGATACAAACTGTATTTGAACAGTGATATAGCAAATTATATGTTAGAATTCAGAAGACTACACAACTAGTTTAATACATTCAAAATTCTTACTTCAAATTATACCTAATAGACAATAAATGCTGTTTTACTTTTATTTTTACAAAAATAATAATATAGGTATATTTGAAAAGAAAAGAATTGGTTATTTGAATACTGCCCTTTCAATAAATGTTTTTTTCAGAAACAAACCCCCCAACAAAATACATTGTGGATATGATAGAACAGTATAGTCACAATAAAGTATTACCTACCATCTTTTTAAAAATCCTATTGAGTTAATACTGGCTACTGCCAAGCAAGCCGATAGATGCATTCCAGAAGTTGCGGGTTGGAATTGGTTTGTCCGTGAACCTCTCAAATTTGAAAGATTTCTATTTGACAATTATTGTTCTACCTTATTTAAAAAAATAGTATTACAAACTTTTCGGTGTAGTAACTAATTTATAAATTTGCAATGTTTCTTTTTAATAAAACAATTCCATAAAAATTGGGGTGGCATTATTGATTATTTTATTTTAATCATGATATTCAAAATAAGTAATTCAGGCAGCATTTTCTAAAGGTACATGTGTATATCACAAAGTTTTATAAAAACTACAAAGAATTAATTTAATAGTTTTTATTGAATTGAAAGGTCTCATTCGATCAATCATTTATTAGCAATACTTTCAGTTGCGGTAGATGCTGGAGAGCTAAAACAAAATGGTAAATATAAATTTGGATTGATTAGAAGATGATGGAGTGATAAATAATAAAATACTGATAATTATAATATGTATTGATTTCAGTGCTACGATTTAGTCAATCATTTGCATATACCTTCACTCGGAGAATAGAATGGATTTGCTCTCCTTTTCTGAGCTGTGGTGGTGCTTGCTGCACAATTTTCTTTTGCTATGATCAATGACCATATATCTCAGGATGATTTTCCTTGTTGAGAATGACCTACACACTAAAGCTTCACATCCCGGCTTTTCTAAAAAAAAATTTAAGATTTATTTCAACAAAATATAAAATAAAATTGCCTACCTTCAAAAAGGAGGTAGATCCAGGTTATCAGAACTTTTTTATTTATAATTTGTCTGTAAACCTTACATCAATCTTTCATATTGTAGTGACAACATGTACTTAGGTAATTGTAACCTAAAAATTATATTAGATAATATTTTTTCCTTGATACTATATATACATGCATTTTAAATACTAGAATAGTTCCATAACTTCTAACTAATTAAGTGTATGGTATAAACATACAAATAAAAGTGTTAACTATTCCATACATACCTTTTAAGTGCTAAAAATAATTCCATAGTTTGTAAAATAAGAATTTCTTAGTGCTGTACGGTTAACATACAAATTAAAATTTTATATGTAACTGAAATAAGTCGAAGTTTCTTTGCACGCAATAACCATCAATAACTAAACCTAACCTAGAATATTTGATAAACTTCATTTGACATATACTAGATTCTCATAATATTTCAAGGGCTTGGCAACATAGTACAGTTATGACAGATGTGACGTGCAACGGTTTTAATACTGAACGGGCTATAATTGCTTTCTGTTCTTCCGTCAACAAATGAACAACCTAAATCTGCTAATGTTATCTTTGTTTTAGAATGAAGAAATTGTGCATTTATTCAAATAGTATGTTAAATAAAAGCGAAGATTAGATAATAATAATAATAGTAATAATGTTTATTCAAGGAATATAATACAATATAATCAATAATTTAAAAAGTAATTATTGTTAAATACATGGATAAACATAAAATCACTGAAGCGCCAAAGACGCTTGTACGTGATATTTTCACATAATTAAAAATACATTTTTCTACTCCTGTTTTATAATATACTTAATAAAAGACTAAAATCTGTATCATAATGATATTCATTATGATACAAATTTTCATTATGATACAGATTTTTAAGCCAATAGGAATGCGACATTCGCACAATATTTAATATAGCCATGGATACCTGGTTGACATTTCTGAAATTAATGATATTAGGTGACACTTAATTTGACAGCTGTCAAATAATTTTGATTTTCAAAAGTAACTATATATGATGATTATTAATTAAATAATTCTTATTAATCGGAGTAGAAAAAATATTGTATGCAACTTTCATGTAATGGCCATTAATACACTCGCATATTATATACGAAACTCGCCTGCAGCTTGTTTCGTATCCTACAACATTCTCGTGTCTTAATGGCTATCATTACATGATCGTTGCATAAAATACTATTATAAAACACGGTAAAATACCTACAATATATATAAAATCGAAATATAACTATTTTACTAAAACAATAAAAAAAACATATACTTCTAATTTCAGCATATATAATTATTGGAAATTAAATTGTCTGAATTAGGGAATAATCAAAAATCGGTGAAGTAGTCACAATAGGATGAATTGAGATAATTGGGAAATATTTACTTTATAATACAAAGTGGCAGGATCAATTAGGTTCATAACATCAAATACAAAATTTAAGGTCGACTACTATACTCGATTTCCTATTGCATAGGAGCACAGGAAAGGATCGACAACCATAAATCGGCAATAAACCATTTGCGTTACATTTTTCGGTAAAGACCTGAATGGTTTTATTTAATAGTGCAAAATTTGGGCAAGTATCATATCATTAGTAAGTAATTATTACAGTATTAAGAGCCGATTTTACGGAGACCATTCAATTGGGCCAAAATACCTGCTATAATCCGTTACAGAAAATGGGTATTAACTAGGTATTCTAGGTACTGCTAAACAATGAAAGTTGACGAAAAAACGAAAAATATAATCAGAAGGTCAGTACATTCATTTTATTTTAAGAATGAGATTCCAACAATAGATAAAATTTTGAAAGTAATAAAATAAAATGAAAATGTACCAGAAATGGGAAGGAAAAAGTTTTGGAAAATTTTACATGAACTACATTTTTCTTGGAAAAAGCAAAATAGAAAATCTATTTTAATAGATACGGAAGAAATAATCTGTTGGAGAAGGAAATATTTAAGGCAAATTAAAGAGTACCGAAGGGAAGCGAGAAACATTTTTTATTCAGACGAAACCTGGGTTAACGAAGGACACACCGTGAGCAAATATTGGCGGGACCAAAATGTCGAAAGCTCTCGCCAGGCGTTTTTAGAAGGCTTATCGACTGGCTTGAAAGATCCTTCAGGTAAGGGTCGCAGATTAATAATTACTCATATTGGTAGCGATAAAGGATTTTCAAATGGTGGTTTATTTGTATTCGAATTTAAGTCAACTAAAGATTACCATGAGGAAATGAACGCTTATGTTTTTGAAGATTATTTTTCCGAAATCATTAAAGCAATTCCTGAAAATTCCGTCATTGTTATGGACAATGCCAGCTATCATTCCAGACTAGTACGAAAATTGCCCTCATCTACCTAGAGAAAGGGGGAAATAAAAAATTGGCTTACTGAAAAAAAAACCTTTTGATAATGATGCCGTAAAAGCAGAGCTTCTAACAGTAGTGAGAGATAATAAGGCAAAATTTAAACGGCATGTTGTTGATAAAATGGCCAGAGAACATAATATAATTGTTCTTCGTTTGCCACCTCATCATTGCGGATTAAATCCCATAGAATTAATGTGGGCTCAAGTAAAAGGATTTATTGCTAGACATAATAGTACCTTTAAAATCAAAGATGTTAGAGAACTTTTGAAAGCGGCGGTGGGTAACGTATCCAAAGAAAACTGGAGCAATGCTGTAAACCACGTTATTAAAGAAGAGCAAAATATGTGGGACCTTGATAACCTTGTTAAAGAAACCATAGAACCTTTAGTAGTTACAATATAAAAACAAATTTCATTTATTTTAATCGTTGCACTTCTTAATTTTTCACAATTTTGTATGTTGCATCTTTTTAATAAAGCAAAATAAAGAATATTTGTTTGTGACTTTTTTAAAATAATTATTATCTTGATCTTTGGCTTTTTATATAACTTTTAGATCTTTAGGATTATTTTTTGTAATTTATTAAATACCTACCAACCATACTTCAGCCTATACTTTTATACTTTTATCTAATAGAAAAAATCCAGATATATAAATTTATCCTAATACAAAATTATTTAACACAATAACAAAAAAAACTGTAATACCCATCCCTACTCGGCAAAACACTTAAACTGACTGCACGACACTGGCCACCGTCTTATCATATTAATGAATCCCCATCCATTGTTGTGAATTTTACGACCCTATTGTATTTGAGGCGATACAGGACGTGTCGATTTAATTTTGGTATAATTTTATATTTTTTTAATTTTATAATTTTATTTCACATAGAAAAAAAGAAAGACTCGCCCTATATTTATAGTACTTTTGACTAAATAATGAGACACTTTGTTCATACGGAAAAGGAAATACAGTATAGATTATTGAATATTTTTCTGTCAGTATTGTACATCTATTCCTTTACAGAACGTTTAAATGTTCTATGATTATTTTAATGTTTCTTAAGTTTAGAGGTAAAATATTATAAATTCCACTGAGCGTTGACCGATTGTTTTCTCACATATTGGAATATTGAAGTTTTCTTTTGCTCTCGTGTTGTGACAATGTTGGACTGGATCCATCAAATAATTTAAAACTCGATTATGTAGCTTTCACATGAAGTTGACCTATTTCAAGATTGATTTTTTTTGTAAATACTAAAGTGGAGCGTTATTTTCTAAAAATATAAGAGTAATATTTGAAAAATCACACTGGAAATATGTAATTAAATCTTAATTCGCCCCTGTGTGAAATGCAATATATCGTTCAGATGATACTGATGGTACTGATCGGAATACGAATAACCAGTCGTTTGTCAATATATACAAATTATAACCAATTTATATTGTTCACCCACATTGATCGATTAGATAGATGATACGGTCGTGAGCGAAAGTCATTTTGCGCAATAGGTTTTTATAAAATTGTAATTTAACATTTTTATACTTTGATAACAAAGTCTCGAAAAAAGATACCTTATTTTCTATTATAGCATTCACCACAAAATTAATAAAGCGTAAGCAGTTGATATAGTGGTTTCATTTTATTAATAAATAATTTTGATCCATTTAAGTGTTTCATTTCAATAATTCTCTTCTAAAATACCAACTTGTAATTTATTATAGGGTCATTTTGTATTCCCACCCCTACCTTTTCTTGACGAATATAAGCATAGGTGTTAGAAACACTGCTCCAGACTCAGACTGGCAGTACAACTGTTATATTCGGCGAGATAGATACTATCTCGTCATAAAGATTTCTCTTCAAATTGATTTGGCGTAATTTTTGCACACAAGTGGATTATTTTTGCCCGTAATTCATCTAACCCCAAAAAAAGAGGTCATTGTTGTTAGGTCAGGCAACCTAGCCTGCTATTGACGATCAGCCGATCCAGAAAACTTCTTAAAGAAGGGTGAATGAAATTATTATTTTCCCTTCCCCTTTGTGAAAAATATCCAATAATTTATAACGTTTACGTTTTTTTTATTGTCAAGATGAAATACAAAATTCATAATCGTATTCACGTTAATCTTCCAGTCACACCACTACATTATGGTCGTGAAAAGTGTTGCAGAAAGATACAGACTAAGTAGAGAGGGAATCGTTAAAAAAAACCACCTCCTTACTTCTTAGAAATCAGAAAACCTGGTATGATGAAAAAGTATAACTTTTCAAAGACATTCTGTACGGAATTAAGCAACCAGAAGGAATCGGATCCAATCACCTTAACCAGACTTGGAAAGAATGCCATTCAAAGGTACACAGACGGCTCAAAAGCAATAGAAGGAACTGGGATAGGAGTGTACGGGCCAGGAACCAAACACTCTAAAAGCTTGGGAAGAACCCCAAGTATCTTTCAAGCGGAAATTCACGCCATAGGAAGATGTGCCCAGTTCAATATTGATAAAGGATATAGAAGGCAAAGGATTATCATAATGTCGGATAGTCAAGCAACCATTAAAAAAGCACTGAGCTCTTGTGTAATCAGTTCCAAAATGGTATGGGAATGCTTAGGCAAACTCAATGAACTAGGCGAGAACAGCATCGTCACCTTACTGTGGATTCCAGGACACACTGGAATAGAAGGAAATGAAATGGCAGATGAACTAGCAAAGAGGGGGACTGAAACACCCTTTTGGGAGACGGAACCCTTTAGCGGTATCAGTTCCAATGTAATATTGGAAGAAATAGGCAAAGATTAAAAAAAGAGAAGATCTGACCATTGGAAAGATCTAGTAGAACTTAGAAAATCAAATATTCTTCTGGATGATTACAGCCTGTTGAGATCAAATGAATGCATAAGTCAAAGTAAAACTGCATTAAGAGTTTTAACAGGGATCCTAACGAGAAATTGTCGCCTGAATGGGCACCTGAAAAAGCTCAAAATAGTGGAGGAAGAAGAATGTAGATTCTGTGGCATGGAAGAAGAAACCACATACTTGCAAATCCTAGGGCACAACACCTAGGAGATTACTGGATAGAAGAGGGACATTTACCTAAGTTAAAGCCTGCACATATTCTAAAATTCCTCCGGGAAATAGGACTAAAGGAGCTACTAGTATCCGAGACTTTCCTCAGGAACTAAGTAGAAGTAAGGGGGCACAATAGATCTTTTAGGTCTCAGTGAATGTCACC
This sequence comes from Lochmaea crataegi, assembly GCA_947563755.1. Lineage (NCBI taxonomy): Eukaryota > Metazoa > Arthropoda > Insecta > Coleoptera > Chrysomelidae > Lochmaea > Lochmaea crataegi. Next base: position 63,403,576 of record OX387424.1, read on the forward strand.
GCAATTTACATTCATACATACATACATGGTGTTCCAGAATTATATCTCTAAATTAAAATATTTAAGATAATGGAACTCAAAATACATCTAGTTTATTATTTTCCTGACATTTCTTATTTAAATACACAAAAGTTATAAATTTACTTAGAAAAGTAATACTTTTAATGATATTGTAAGAAAAATAATGTAATTTTTCGTCATAATACCTTTTTGAATAGTTTCTCATACAGTGCGACACATTGAAACTGTTTTTTGTATAAAATATCGGTCCAAAAAGTGATGGTTGAAATATTGCAAGAAAATCTTTTTTTTGATCTTTCTCTGGATTTAATGAAATTACCGCAAGTTTTTCGACGTTCTGGACCCTATTTCTGCCAAATTAAAGAGGACTTACCTTTCATCAAAACGTCTGGAGGCAAAATCAAATTCATGAACTGCGATGTCAGATTGTACAACCCAGCCATTCCTTTGGGATGAAACGAAACTCCACCAGACATATACTTTTGAGTGTCAACGTAATCCGTATAAGTCGGAAGAACCCTCTTAAGATCATCCAGTACAACTTGCATGTTATTTTTAATTTTGTCTAAGCTGTTTGAAAACCCTCCACCACCACTAGACAAACCGATGGTTAAAGACAACACAAGACATGTCAAAACGAAACTCATGATGTTCGTTGACGTTCTGTTCGTATCAGTCATGACAGATTTCGTCTTTTGACGCGCCATTGCTGTAGGGATGGGGAGGGAGTAAATATCTGATATCCGCAGATATTTAGCGAGATCGTATCATTTTTTTAATTTGTTTTTCAATGACTAATGTCCCAGCTTTGACAATATTCCTGTAGAAGCACCTGGAACAAAAAAATAAAATAAATTTGTTTATCGTCAATTGAATTACTTACAAAAAATCTTATTTATAAACACGTCATTTTGCAGCTAGTTAGAAACTCTACCATACCAATTTTCTTTCTAATCTATGTTTTATTTGCCGCAAATCGTATGTCGAGCTAAAATTTTTCGCAATCTGTATACAGCGTGGACGACAGAAAACAGTCCACCCCGATATTTGGCAGTATTCCTTAGATTTTAAGGAAATTAGGAAACACGTCGATTTTTGTTCTTACGATACAGGCATCTGTCATTTGTCAACCCCCTCCCTTCCACTTCATCAACCCCTTATTTTTAAATTGGGAATATACCATGTGCGACACATCATTAGAAAGGCATTTAGATGGAGTATTCAGACATAATGATCGTCCACCATTTTTTTTCGATATTTATACCATCTTTGCAAAAAAATGTCTTAAATAATTTAAAGTACAACACCTCTTAAAAATGAAACGCAACGCCTATGGTTTGCTAATGTGTAATTTTTTCTGTAACATCAAAAGTAAATGACAGAATGTAGAGGTCAATAAAAAAGAAAAAGAAGAAGACATACATCTAGAACTGTCATCGAAAAGTCAAGAAATGTTTTCGAAAGGTCGAGAACAGTCTGGAACAGGTGAAAAGTATAAAAAGCGGGACAATTGAGTTAGTAGTAGTATTAGAGAGTTGAGTTCTGTGTTCTGATAGTGAGACATTTATAGTATTGAATTGTTAAAGTTGAAGTTGTAGAAATAAATAAAGTTAAGAAAGTAAAAGGAGTAACATTGGTGACAGAGGTGGGATTTAAGAAATATTTGTATCTGTTTATGGTAAATACTAGAACCACCGTATACGACAGAGACATGGATACTTCCGGTCCCCCAGCATGGTTTTTAATTATGGAAGAAGAGAAGGAAAGACGTAGAAAGGAGGAAAAAGCAGAGAAGGAAAGACACGAGGAAGAGAAGGAGAGACGTAAACAGGACGAAGAAGAGGAGGAGAGACGTAGAAAGAAGGAAGAAGGAAAGACGTGAGGAGGAGAAGGAAAGACGTGAGGAAGAGAAGGAGAGACGTTGAAAGGAGGAAGAAGAGGAGAAGGAAAGACGTAGAAATGAGTTAGAAGCAGAGAAGGAAAGACGTGAGGAAGAGAAGGAGAGACGTAGAAAGGAGGAAGAAGAGGAGAAGGAGGAGAGGCGTAGACAAACAGATGTAGAAATTATGAATGGCCTAACACAAATTCGGGAAACATTAAAGCTATAGAGGTAGGACAGCTTAATAATAGAGTAGACCATTTAGAACACCAACAAGAAAATTTAAAATCTAATTTAAAAAACTAACTAACTAATGTCAATTATTGTCCCGCTTTTTATACTTTTCACCTGTTCCAAACAGTTCTCGACTTTTCGATGACAGTTCTAGATGATTCTAGATGTATGTCTTCTTCTTTTTCTTTATGAACCTCTACATATCCTCATTACAGGTCCGACGTAACAATATATTTAAGTACATTCTCTGAGAATTTGAAGCCGATCCGATAAATATTTTCGGAGATATACCTGAATTTGTAAGGCAAAGAAGACTCAGAGCGTGTGATGATCTTCGATTCGAGAGCGCATTGGAGCACGCGAGAAGGAAAAATGGCTCGACCATAACACCAGCTGGACTTATTAGAAGCCTATACCGATACAGCATAAGGTGTCTGTTATGGCCCTGGAATAGATACGAAGGAATAAGATTTAAAAAAATTATTACTAAATAGCGAAGCGAAAATTTCAGTCAAAAACGAAATTTTTTTCCATTTTGACAAGAATCACAATTTTTATTATTCCTTCGTTCAAAACCTGCATTAATCTATCCTGTGAAAGAATCCACCATATTTTTTTATTTCAGATCATCCAAACTGCCGAAATGGAGATCACTGCCAAGCGCCTTTTTTTGGAGGTCGTTTGGGACATCATCTACAGGAGCGGTGCACATCAATAAACAAGGTACCTGAATGAAGATAAAAAGGAAGTGGAATGGTACACCTACACACTACGTGAGGAAAAAAAAGGAATAATTGTCATCAAAGGACTGACAAACTGCGAAGACGTAAACGAGCTAAAATAGAAAATCCGAATCGGGAAAATAAGCCAAATCTGCTCCAGATACGGTGGAAGAAGACCAATACCCATCTATATGGTGGAATTAGAAGTGGAAGAAAAGGAGAAGATAAGAAAAATCCAACATAAACAAGTGAGGTAAACACCAAGTGTGTCAAGTGCGGAGAACCACACCGCTTCAACGAGTTTACAAGACCAAGGGACAATCCAGCCACCTGCGAAAACTGCTAGGGAGAACACCCAGCAAATTATAAGGGATGCCCACAAGCCCCAAATAACAGGTCGACGAGGACACCAGCCCCAAAAGGAACGAAGCCAGGAATCAGCCCAAGCGACATCCAAGAAGACAACGACGACGAAACAACAGATTCTCGAACAGGTGACAAGACTGTTAGCTCAGCTAATGGCCTAAAGTCACCTATAGAATACCCATCCAGGAGAAGGCCCGACACGACCATAGAAAGATGAGTCGGGATGTCAACTGGGGACAACTACAACAAGTGGATCTACTCCATAAGGTCGTCTTTAGTCGCAGACCGTCGGCTAAGGATTTGCCCCTTATAGAGGCAGCGAAAAAAAAAACAACACAACAGAAGACAAGGATCATCGAGAAGACCGCTGAAGAAATAACCACCGCGGTTACACAGCCAAGAAGAAGACAGCCCGACCCCAGCCAGCAGCCATTTGGCTAGAAACGCGAACGTCGACGATGAGGACCCATCGGATGAGATGGGGGGTTGGTGGAAGTTCTCCCCGAGATGCATTGGGGAGAATTTAACTTACTTTTTGTTCCTTTCAGATATACTTAATGTTTTATATAATATATATTGTTCCCAAAAGATATCTAGTTTTAAGTTAGGGAATTTTGCTTCCTAAGGCTTACGGCGAATGTCTGTTATCTGTCAAAGTCGACGTCATAACATTGGCGTCATAGCGTAGTTTTATTTTTATAAACTTTATCCGACATATATACGTCTTTCCAGTGTATTATAATTTAATTTTGAAAATTTAAAACACACAAAACAAATACCAAGACTAAAGCTACGCCTACGTTGCTTGCACCGATAATGTTGATAGTTATCTGTGACATTTGTGGTAAACATTAGAAAGCAAAACAACCTAAATTAAAACGAGCTTTTCATCATTCGGGTAAAATATATATTGCATAAAACATGGTTTATATCTGGAAAACTGAAAAATTAAGTTAATAGGTGACCCCTTTAAGTGACCCCCATTTCATATGTTATTTTGATCATTTTATTTTATTATGTTGGCTACATTGACCTTATATAGAACTCTTCTATTGTATTTGGTCTGTGGAAATCCCCTTACCACACACTTCCTTTCAAAAGGTCATGCACTCATTTCGCTAAGTTGATAATGGATGATGATATTTAAACCGTAGACTTTATTTTAAGAACTAGATGTACTGAGAAATTAACATCTATTTTTTCAAAATCCTACAGAGAATCCTGCAGAGTTTGTTATTTCTTTTCTAATAATTAATTTATCTTTCTCGAGAAATATTTTAAAAATACTCTATGAATCCACAATAAATAATTATTTATTAAGTACCTAAATTTTATTTTCTTTTTAAAAACGTTTACAATGTATACTTTTCTGTGTAATTGTTTTGGTTTACTTTTAACGCGATGATACCGTCAGAAAGCATAATATTTTATCTTAATTTAAATGTACCGGGTGGACAGATAAAAATGTTCTATAGCAAAGCTTATTGATAAAAGTTAGCGATTTATCCTTGCTTATATGCGAGAATTCGCTGGTCCTTTTTTGAAATCAAATTAGTTATCATTTTTATTATTTCTAGAGAAACTATCTTATCACGAGACATTAAAATTTGTCAACAACGAATGCACAAACACTGACATTGTTATCGACTTGCTGACAGTTTTTGAAATTAAATACAGGATGTCTCATTATATTCTGACTGTTTTTAAAAGCTTATATATCTTTTCAACGGTTTAAATTGTTTAAAATAAAGTAAATATTCCTGAAATAAAAAATATACAGGGTGATCCATTAAAAACAAGTTAACAACTTCTGGTTTAACCGGAAGTAAAAAAGATGGCAATAAAAATCCCATCATACCAATTTTCTCTTTAGTTCAGGAGATCTTAGAGGATATTTAAATAAAATAAAGAGACAACATGAAACCATTTTGAAACATTTCAGTTAATCCTGTCTGGCGCCTTTAAATCAGGTAGAAAAACTTTTTAAAAGATTACTTTTCAATAACCGTCCTCTATTTTACCTGGTAAACTAAATTTTGTCGTATAACCTTTCACTCAAAACAATATTGTTCAGCTAACAAAGGAAGTGACTAATCAAAAATATTATAATCTTCAAAGTTGAATCTTGTTTACATTATAGTTCTGCTCATAATAAATCTTAATAAGTCAAACACGTTATGACAAATAATTGAAGATTTTGCTGTAAACAGAATTATGTTCAAAATCTAAAGGCGGCCTTACACTGAGGCAACCATAGGCAATCCAGTTGCCGGCCGCATGCGATGATTTTAAAGTGCGCTAATCTATCCGCCGCATGCGGCTGGTAGCAATCACTGCAGCATGCGACTACTACTACTACTTCCTTTACACCTATTGCGACTACTATTACTACTTCCTTTACACCTACTGCGACTACTACTACTACTTCCTTTACACCTACTGCGACTACTACTACTACTTCCTTTACACCTACTGCGACTACTACTACTACTTCCTTTACACCTACTGCGACTACTACTACTACTACTTCCTTTACACCTATTGCGACTACTACTACTACTACTTCCTTTACACCTATTGCGACTACTACTACTTCCTTTACACCTATTGCGACTACTACTACTTCCTTTACACCTATTGCGACTACTACTACTACTTCCTTTACACCTATTGCGACTACTACTACTACTTCCTTTACACCTATTGCGACTACTACTACTACTTCCTTTACACCTATTGCGACTACTACTACTTCCTTTACACCTATTGCGACTACTACTACTCCCTTTACACCTATTGCGACTACTACTACTCCCTTTACACCTATTGCGACTACTACTACTCCCTTTACACCTATTGCGACTACTACTACTACTTCCTTTACTATACCTTTCTATGCGCATCAGCGAAGTTCTTGTTAGGCTGACGGAGCTCAGTCGGTAAAAGTTTGTCAGACAAGGCACTTCGACAAATTTGCAGTGGCGTACTTACATTTTTAGTATTATTTTTCGTTAATTAATTTATTTTTTGTATTTACAACTTCAAGATTCGGTTTAGTTTGGTATTAATTTTACATTTTAAATATCAAAAAACTATTACTGCTAATTGGTACATATCGATTTGTTTGACGGAAGTAATTGCTAAGTTTCGAAGAACCAACCCCCAACCACAACTTAATTAATCTGTGCCCCAACGACGATTGATCCTCCACCAAGACAATGCAAGTTTCCACACAGCTCGAAAAACAATCGAGTTTTTAAAGCAAGAAAACATCGAATTGTTGGACCATCCTCAATACAGTCCCGACATGAGTCCTATCGACTTTTTTATTTTTTCAAAAAATAAAAATGAACTGTGTGGTCAAGGTCAAAGGTTCCAGTCCCCAGAAGATGCAGTCAACAATCGTGAATATATAATTTTTGGGAATAATGTTTACTATCAACTATTGATAGTTCAAGCCGTTTGTGTCACATAATTTTCGTATGAATCGAGCACGAGTTGAAATATTCAATGTTCGTTTTTATTAATTAAAAGGAATTATCTAAAGACTGTTTACACTCGTTAAAAGCGATTTTGATTAGAAAATAATACCGCAATAAACGTTTTCATGATTTAATAGCTATAAAAGATAAACCTGTAAAAATATTTTCTTGTACATAAAACGGTATTGATAAAATGGATAACTGTTCGGAATGTACAAAAACACATTTGTTTGTAGTTTATTTACATTTCTATCTTCTTCAACACTAGATGAATGATACTATTCAGATAAAAACTAGTATCATCAATGTTGTGCGGGTGGTGACCTCCCAAATAGGAATAGAGAACTATCGATAGTACCGACTACAGATATTTATCGATAGTTATATTTTTACTATCGATTATTATCGATACTTTTACATCGGTAACATCATTGTACGATTTTTGTCAAAATGTTAAAAATATACATAAATATAAATATTTATTTCAAAACGACGTATCAACAATATGGAAGCGTTGTAGTATTAGTAATCATTTGTAATCACAGTTGCATAGAATAAGGGAAACCTGTTTGCTTCTGTAATAAATAAATAAATAAACTTTGTCAAAAATTTTGAAAAATTGTCAAAAATGGTCAATAATTGTTAAAAACTGCCAAAAATGGTCAATAATTTTGAAAAATGGTCAATTATGGTCAAAAACTGTCAAGAATGGTCAATAATTGTCAAAATTTTGAAAAATGGTCAATAATTGTCAAAAAATTTGGAAAAATGGTCAATAATTTTGGAAAATTGTCAAAAATGGTCAATAATTGTTAAAATTTTGAAAAATGGTCAATAATTGTCAAACATTGTCAAAATTTTGAAAAAATGGTCAATAATTTAACAAAAATTGTCAAAAATGGTCTAATAAGAAGAAAAAGTTTTACAAAATTCCGAGGATCGCGAATCTTACCGAATCCGTCTTAGACTATGACAATTTAAAATAATGATTGTAATCACCCGGAATACACTCTCTTTCTCTCTCTTCCTTCTCTCTCTCTTCCATCTCTCTCCCTCTCTCATCTTTCTTTCTCTCTCTCTCCCATCTCTCTCTCATATCTCTCACTTCCATATCTCTCTCTCTCTCATATCTCTCTTTCTTTCTTTCTCCCCCATTTCTCTCTCTTCCATACCTCTCTCTCCCATCCCTCTCTCTCGCATCCCTCTCTCTCTCCCTCCCATCCCCCTCTCTCTCATCTTTCTTTCTCTCTCTCTCCCATCTCTCTCACTTTCCTAACTCTCTCTCTCTCCCATCCCCCTCTCTCTCTATATCCCATAGTTCTCCATTCCTACTCCCAAAGTCTATTATTTACTTCAATTCTAAATTTTGTTATCAATTTGGTAATTAGTTAAGTATCTATCCATTGTCAATTATCAATTAATTACGATAAGTTGCTATTTATATTAAAATAATTTGATGTTTCTGACTCAAAGTTCAACATTTTCAGACGTGGATTTCAGTGATGAGCAAAATCTGTCTTGGTCTTGCAGTCTTGGTCTTGGTCTTACGATTTTGCAAGACCAAGATCATTCATACATTGACTTGCAAGACCAAGACCGAATGAACAAGAACAAGACCAAAACCAAGACCGAGAATGCAAGACCAAAGTAGAAGACTAAACGAAAAATTACATTTATTATTACAATTAAATAGGATATATGAGAATATTTGTCATAACTTCAATACTTGTTGTTGATCATTTATAATTTAACTCGAAAATTTTCCAAAACGACGGAAGTAGTAAGTAACAAACTATTTGAGCAAGACCAAGACTGAGTAAGAAAGACCAAGATTACAAGTATATGAGCAAGACCAAGACCTAACAAGCAAGACCGAGACCGATACAAAGACTGTTCTTGCTTTGCTCATCGCATCAATTATCGCATCGCATTTTTCAAAATTCTGTCAATTTTTTCAAATTTTAACAATTATTGACCATTTTTGACAATTTTTGAGCATTTTTGTCGGGTTCTGACAATTATTGACTATTTTTGACAATTTTTCAAAAATTTTGGCAATTATTAACCATTTTTTCAAAGTTTTGACAGTTTTTGACAATTTTTGACGATTTTTCCAAATTCTTGACAATTTTTAAATTTTTTTGACAATTTTTCAAAAATTTTAACAATTATTGACCATTTTTGACAGTTTTTGACGAATTTTAACAATTATTGACCGTCTTTGACAATTTTTCAAAATTTTTAACATGTTTGGCAAATATTGACCATGTTTTCAAAATTTTGACAATTTTTGACCATTTTTCAAAATTTCAACAATTATTGATCCTTTTGGACCATTTTTGATTGGTTTTGACAATTATTGACCGTCTTTGACAATTACTGACCATTTTTGACCATTTTTCAAAAATTTCAAACATTTTTCAAAATTTTTGACAATTGTTGACCATTTTTGACAATTTTTAAAAATTTTTGGAAATTATTAACCATTTTTTTAAAAATTTCACAATTTTTGATCATTTTTGACAATTTTTGACAGTTTTTCAAAATTTTTAAAATATTTGGCAATTGTTTACCATATTTTCAAAATTTTGACAATTTTTGACCATTTTTGACAATTTTTCACACGTTTCATGAGTTCACTAGCCTTCCCAAGAGTCCTATGTCGCCTATCTTACGAACTCTAACTTAGTCCTAGAATTTTATAAAATCGTCATATTTCCTTCAATCTTTAGCACAATACAAAATAAGATAAACATAGCCTATAAAAAGGCATGTTTTTTTATTCACCGGTAGGTCCACCAACTGCGTTTTTATATTTATTGGTGGATTACAGATTGAAGAAATGTTCATTTATAACTGTTGCATCAACCAAAATTGCAAAACTGTTTCGAGGTGGTGAATAAATTTGGTGGTTTACAAAATGAAAGTTTAACCTCAAAAAAGTGAATATTTGAAGCGGTTATAGCGAATCACTAAAATGGACGAATAAATAGAAATCAATTTAGAATGAGTTAATAAAGTATTGACTGCACTATTAACAGCGTCAGAAATCGATTGTCAGTTGTCAGATATAATGATGAATGATGTAAACAACAACTGCGTTTTTTATGTACCACTGGTGACTCCAACATGTCGGTACAGCGGAGACTGTCGTTAGTAAAGTTAGTTAGTAAATCAATGATGTAAAAAAACGTGCCACCTATAATCGCAACTGATGACATATTCTTGAAATTTTCAAGGCCACGTCTTAGGACTAATAGGGCATGTCCACTACCTTACAAGTTGACACTAATGACAGTCACCCTAAGGATAAACAATTATTTGGATAGATTTTAGATTTGTAATTTGGTTGTTTTGTATTGATTTATTGATCCTTTTTATTATAAACAGTCATATATAGCTTTCAAAATACCTAAGCAATTAAAATAAAGTCGAAAAAAAGCACTAAATCAAAATCAAATAACTATTAAGAACCACGTGTTGTGCAGAAAACGCTTGTTTATCTCAGGGCGACTGTCAGATGACGTCACTGACAGGTCGGCCATATTGTGCTGGAGGGCACACATTCTATTTAGTTTTCATTGTTTACTGGTAAAAAGAGATAATGTATATTTTTTCGATTTCCGGATATTTTAACGAAGCGAGGTTCTACAAAGTATGTCTGACAAAAAATTGGCTTCACTACAAGCTAGATCTTTCTAAAATACTTCACAGCGCATGCGAAAACACACAAGCCTCAACTCCAACTAATCGATTCGGTTGCCATCCAGTACAATATGGCCGACCTATCAAAATCACGTCTTCTGGAATGGTCTATACCAAGTTACGACTTTTATAAACACAACATAACCTACATCATTCAACTTTTTAAGACTAAGACTAGGGTTAATATAAGACTAAATTTTTTTTATAAACTCACCATAAAGCACCGGTTTGTCGTTTTCAAGGTCGTAGGCTACTTGACAGCGACATTTTTTTTATAAATTGCTATCAAATTAAGCAATAAGCAAATTTACTGAAAAGGCGATATTTTATATAAAGTAATCGAATTTTATATAATAAAAAAATTAGTACAAAATTGTGACAACTGTGAATTTTCCAATCAAAAACGTAACGAAACAGCCTTGGGTATATTCAACTTTTTTCAAGAATCTCTCTCAACATAAACATCTGCAGCTGTTCCATGTCTACATTATCACCAATTATTATCAATTAAAAACCATAACTATATAGAGTTACAACGACCCGTCACATGTTTGTGGTTTTTTATTGCACTGGTGTTATTTCTTTGTTAAGGTTTCGTTCTACACAGGAAATCTGCAGTCTGCAGTGTTCTATTGATAAACTGTTACCATTTTTTTTTTCATTATTAAAACTTACAATAGAGAAATTATTTTTTTAGAAGGAAAGGACTATGCTTCCATCTTATGGAAAATAAAAGACCACTCAAATGCGGATATTTTGATACCAACTTATTCGTCTTGAAAAATAGAACATTTGATAACATTGCGCCAATGTTGTAATTTAATTAATAAACCCACAATTAATGATATTATTTTTAAAATCGCTTACGGAGATTGTATGAGTAAGACAGAGAGAAAATACGTAAATAGACATATATTACAGATTCCACGAATTAAGGATATCAGCGGTGATAAGAAATGAATAAATAAAATCAGACAGGGTTGAACTGACCTAATTTTATCAGTTAATTTTTATATGTTGTTTTTTCTTTGTAGTATTTTGTAGTGTATTTGTTGGCATCGGTAACTCTTTAAACAAAAAATAGGATAGGGATGCGGAAAAGATTTTTTTATATGCAAGATGTTAAATGTCTATTAACTGTTAATACAAAAATGCTTGTGAAATGTGTGTAGGCAATGAACCCGACGTAAAGGGTGATACTAAAAGATAATGTATAATTCTTAGAGTATCCTCTTTTACGCGCTCCACCTTCCCCCCACAGGCAGTGCCTGAGGACCTCATAACCTTCTATCCGCGAAGTGTAGCTGAAAAAAATTTTTTTATTGGCCTAAGCCGGTTTTTATTTTTTTTTGGTAGCTAAAGTCGCCTTTTTGCTTTATTAAATTTTTTTGATGGCCGAAGCCGGGTTTTGTTTAATTTTTGTATTTTTTTGATAGCCGAAGCCGGGTTTTGTTTAATTTTTGTATTTTTTTGATAGCCGAAGCCGGTTTTTGTGTTATATATATATTTTGATGGCGATGAGTGTTTTCCCTTGCGTGACATAAAAAGCACTGTTAACTGAAATCTAATTTGCATCATTATATTTCTTCATGATTAGGTATAGTTCGATCAGCAGCGTCAACTACAGTCAACCAGTCTACCTGTTCCATAATTAGGATACGTTAAGCCGTCACTCGAGTTCCCGTCAGGGTGAAAACTGACCTGTCTAAAAGGTGTTTATGGTAATTACGGTAAATTCTCTGAATCATCTGATATCTAGCTATGTATTTATTGCAAATTGTAATAAGTGAACAGTAAAAGTTTTAAGGGAGGTCCGCTTTCAGATGTAGGAAATAAGAAATAGTTATAAATGTCTTATGTTTGGCACTATTACACGATATTATTTTATATGATATCATTATTGGAATAAAATACGGAATATTAATTCTACAATTTTATTGCGTACTACTACTGAACTGAGTCATAAATACATACATGTAAAGAAGCTAACCTAACATATAACCTAACCAGAAAGGGTTTACCCTTTTCACTTAGTATGACTTCAAGCATTTTGTGTATCACTATAGCGTACGACAACAAACGTTCGGAAATATGTATATTAATAAACTGCCGTTTCGAAAATGACAACTTAATATAATAGAAAATATAATAGAAACATATATTCATAGCAATTAGTACTGACAGACCCCCTAGCCACCCCAATAGGTTATTCAACTTTTTCATTAGAATTCAGGATTACGAATAGGTATTACGATTTACTGGAATTTTCAAAACTATTTAGTTTACCTGTAAGCGGATTAAATAAACTGGACGGCAATTCGAGTGCGGGATTAAGATACCTGCAAGTGTCGGACGGGAACTCATGTGTATTTTATAGTCATTAAGAATCCTGGCGGGAATTCGTTTGTACCGGAATTGTTTACGAAATACGTGTCGGTCAGTGTTATTAAATGTACCTATTATAATTTTACTATTATAATATAGAAAACGTTATAATAAACTGCTATTACAAAATGACAAACTTATGTAAAGATGTTAGATTGTCAATTGAGAGATGTACCTTTTTTACATAATTTGATTGCAATCTATCATATCTTTATACAAAATATAATCCTATTATTTTGTATAAAGATATGATAGATTGCAATTTTGTTTCAAAGAAACTGGTATTCATCGTATGTACAACTATATTCACAAGTCCGACTCTATTTGACCGCAGCAGGTGGAGTCCTATTGAATGGTTAGATTTTGTAATCGAATCGAAAATTTCTGACAAATGAACTGATTTTGTGGGTTTATTAATTAAATTACAACATTGGCGCGATGTTATCAAATGTTCTATTTTTCAAGACGAATAAGTTGGTATCAAAATATCCGCATTTGAGTGGTCTTTTATTTTCCATAAGATGGAAGCATAGTCCTTTGGCATCTTAAATAACTATTTTTGACGTCAAAAAATAATAGTTTAATACTATTAAACGCTTTACAACATTAGAAAAATTAATTTCCAAAGAGCAGACCGTCCACTAAGAAGCAACAACTACTTCTCGAGCTATATGCCCCGACAGACATTGAATTACACTTCTAAAGAAAACGGGGTTGGTATATCCGTTAAGATAGAACCAACCATTCTGGTTTGCGATTAGAAGGAATAACATCACTTGTCGACCGGTTTCGGCGTATTGCGCCTCAGGACAAGGTAGATGCTATTCGTCCAGAAGCTCCGAGAGCATAATCCTGGACTAGAGACTACGTTGATACCACACCAATACATACATTAGCCTCAGTTAAGGAAATGCTAAGAGTGCGATATCAGCGACATCTCTACATCTAATCACAAACCAAAATTCTATATCGACAAAAAACCATCTCGGTTTTGTAGGTATTTAATAATAGTTCAATACTATTAAACGCTTTACAAAATTAGAAAAATTAATTTCCAAAGAGCAGACCGTCCACTAAGAAGCAACAAATCACAAAAAGAGTGCGTTAATGACGTCCATTAACGCAACCTTTTTTAAATAAAATAATTCATTAATATCGAAATTAATAAACGCTCAACGAAAAATAAATGTATCATCAACTAAGCATTTTAAATTATGATATTGACTGGACTATGATTGTATCCTCGTATTAGAGTCAAACAAAAAGCCGACAACTTTAAGCTCGCACAATATGTTTTACGTCAATTACTTTTCAAGCATTAGTTAATTGTTCTTAATTATCACTTTTACATCATATTTGAAAAATTATAAACAAATGAAGTATCGCCGCAAAATGTATGCCACTAATGTAACATCTACTAAGATAGCAAAATCTAAACTCTCTTCGGCATACATTAGTAATTTTTCCCCCCTTTTTATCAATTTTTAACCTTCGCTTATCAACCCTTAGTATCACTTGGATGTGTATGCCATGTTTTTTTATGATAAAGTAGGACCCAAGGAATGCATCCAAGTACATGACAAGTTAATTGTTCTAGTTTATCGTCGATTATAAAGTTTCGGTCTTGGGGAATGGCCTTATTCTACTTGTTTTTCACACGAAACTCGATGGTGAAAACGGTTTCCATTTGAAATAATGAAGGTGTCATGGGATACCGGTCTAATAGCGAGTTGTTTTTATTTAGGTAGGTAATTCAAACAAAATTCATGAAAACATTTGAAATGTTATGAATTCTGTGGTTTATAAAGAAAATAAAAGGTTCATCGAACTTTCTATTATATCAAAGAATTGGGTGTTAAGAATATTTTTAGATTATAAAGCTAGGACACAATTTTAAGCGTTCAACTTCGTTCCTATTTTTAAATTGATCTTTCGTCATAGTTTTTATTAGAAATTAATTAGTGATTTTCTTTTCTTTCAAAAGTTTTCTTTATAGTGATATTTTTTCTGTTTAAGAAACGTTTCATAGTAAAACAGTAAACATTGAGGGTGTTGCTGTTCGTACTTTAATTAGAACGAATAAAAGATAATTATTAGTAATAGAAAATGACAGATTTCTAACAAACTTCCAACTTGTTTCTAAATAAAAATTAAGAAGTGGTATATTTTTTAATATTAATATAGATATTCAACTTTCGATTAAATGCCTATTTGCTTGCTTCGCTTCCATAGGAGTAGGTGGTACACTTTTTTTAAGGGTTGCGTATCATGAAAAATATCTTGCAACTTTCATCTCGTATTACTTTGTCAATTATAAAATCAAAGAAACCAAAAAATGTTTATCATTTAGAGTAATTCTTCCTCTACGGTCTAGAAATAAATGACATACCTTCAATGGTTTCGACGTAATAGCAATTTCAAGAGCAGCATGTATTACATTTTTAGAAAAATTTCCGGTTTTTTTAATTAAAATTTAAAAAATGGGTAATTTTGTGAAATTTGGCTTTTATAAAAAATCTTCATTCAATTAACTTTTTGAATGATCCTCCAATTAATGATTCAATATTTCTTGAACCTGTTACAAACGAGGATATAATTATAATATAAATATATTTGAACAAGCATTAAAAGTTAGGATAATGTCTTTCCTCAATAAACATAACATAATAACAGATAAACAGTATGGTTTTATCAAAAATTCTAATACTGAAAATGCTATAATGAAATCCTCAAAACAACGGTGGGTACGTTGGACAATTCATTAAAATGTATAGCAGTCTTTTTAGATTTAGCAAAGGCTTTCGACACTGTTGAGCATGAAAAATTACTAAACAAATTATGTAATTATGGCATTCGAGGTACAGCTCTAAAACTATTAGAAAATTATCTAACAGAATCCAAAGAGTAAAAATAGGAAATATATCCAGTACTGAGCTCAAAATAAAAACGGGAATACCGCAACGAACAGTGTTAGGTCCCATTTTATTTTTAATATACATGAACAGCATCTCAAAAATTAAAAATTTCAAAGGACATTTGGTCTGCTACGCTGATGATACTGTCCTAATATTCTCTGAAAAATCATAGGATTTAGTGAAAGAGAGGGTTGAAGCAGGTTTAAATAGAATCCAATTGTGGCTTATGAATAATTTACTAACTCTAAATGTTGAAAAAAAACTAAATATATTACTTTTTCACCAACGATAACAAATCAACCTACAAAAAGAATAAGAGTTTTAATCAGAAAATTTTATCAGCTAAGGGAAATTATGTCAGAAAAAACCTAATTATACTGTATAATGCTTTTACAGAGTCAATAATTAGATACTGCATAATAGCTTGGGGTGGAGCATTCAAATTAACATTGAGTATTTAGCAAACTGCACAAAACTTACTTCTGAAAATAATCTTCAAAAGAAACAGATTACACTCTACACTTGTATTATACAGAGAATCCAAAATTTCAAATATTCAAACTATGTATTCATATCAATGCTTACTTCAATTATACCATGAAAAAAATAAACCCCCTTTAGCCTACGAGGGTACTAGAAACAATTCAAATTTAAACGTTAGAACTGCATTAATTAAAAAATCGGTAGCAAAAAACTCATTTATATATTATGCACCAAGATTATATAACCAATTGCCTCCACATTTGAAAACAATAAAAACATATAAAGTATATAAAAAAGAAGTCAAACAGTATCTTGGTAATCCTGAAATATTAAACATATTATAAGTAATGGTTTCCTATGCTGAACATTCGATTTCATTGCTATTATCATTTCCAACTCAAGTGTATTCTTGCTCAGCTCTTGCTGGTAATGTTCACCTATCCCGAGCGTTTGGAAACGCAAATGGGATTAGGCAGAGCAGTTACATATTTAGAAATTTACGGACAGTGTGACAAGTATTCAAAATTGCAGCCTTCTGCAGATCGATGTATGTGTTTTTGTGAAGACCTAGTTTGGTGAGGCTGTCTTGTAGAGTTTTGGGGATTAGTCCCGTAGATGAAACGATGACCGGCACCACCTCTACTTTCTCTGCATGCCACATCTGTCCTACCTCAATTGCAAGATCGGTGTATTTTGCAATTTTTTCGTTGTATTTGTCTAAAATATTGTTGTTATTGGGTACAGCAACATCCACCAGGAGAACCGAGTTAGCTTTTTTATCCACAACCACAATATCAGGCCGGTTATTCGTCACCCGTCTATCGGTGATAATTGACCTATCGTAGTATAGTCTAAAATCAGCATTCTCTAGAACTGCATGCGGATGGTACTTGTAATAAGGCGTGTAGGTGTTAACTAATCCAAATTTGTTGGCCAACTTCTGATGGATGATGTTGCAAAGTTGATTGTGTCTGCGTAGGTAATCAATGTTAGCTATGGCTGAACATCCCGACGTAATGTGTTGTATCGTCTCTGTTGTTTATTGACACCTTCTGCACTTGTCCGACACGATGTTTGGATCTCTTATAACAAAATTCTTGTAATTATTGGTATTAATTACTTGGTCTTGGATCGCCATCATAAATCCTTCTGTTTCTGGAATGTTCCATCAGAGAGCCACTTATTTGATGCTTCCTTGTCGATATATGGTTGATTGAGGTCGTGATGATGTCGACCATGGAGCGCTTTCTGGGCCCACTCTGCCTGTTTGTCAGAGTCTGTAACGATTTCAAGTTTATTATCAGGGTTTACAAGATCTAAGGGGGAATAGTTTTTATCTGCTTTCGCGACCAGTTCATGCAATTTAGATGTTTAAGCCTTGCCAATGAAGAATTTTTGGAGTTTAGATATTTGTTTGTAGTGTAAATTAACTATGTCCGTTAGAGCTCTCCCTCCCTCTTTTCTTGGTAGTGTGGTCCTAATAACTGATGATGGCGGGTGGTGATATTTGTGTTTGGTCATTATGGTTCGCGTTGTTCTTTGAATATCTTCCAGTTCTGTTTTTGTCCACTTCAGAATTCCAAATGAGTATGTAAGGTAAGGCAATATTTCCTGCGTTCAACTGGGATTTCAATAAAGCAGTTATCCTTTGAGTGAACTATCCTCGAATTTTGGTTTTTGCTTGCTTCTGGTCTAGTAGCTTAGCTTGCTGAAATCCTAGATATTTGTAGGTTTCACCATTTTGCATGGCATTTATAATGTTCCCATTAGGTAGTAATACATCTCCGTTAACGATTTTACCCTTCTCGATCTTTAAGGTTCTGCACTTGTCTAATCCAAATCCCATTTGTATATCACTTGAAAATTTTTCAGTAATATTAAGTAAATGTTGAATTTGACGCTGGTTTGATGCGTATATTTTGATGTCATCCATGTATAAGAGGTGGGACACAGTGCAGCTAGTGTTCCTGTTGGCTTTGATTTTAAAGCCGTAATCCGTATCGTTAGGTAGATTGGAGAGTGGATTCATTGCCAAACAAAACCAAAGTGGACTCAGGGCGTCGCCCTGGAAGATCCCCCTACGGATAGAAATTTCATCAGTTTCGAGGTATTGACCATTTATATGTATTAAATGAAGGTTCGTTCTCCAGTGCTTCATGGATGATTCAAGAAAAGTAACAAGAGTGGGGTGAACTTTGTAAATTTGCAAAACTTTAACAAGCCAGGAATGTGGAACGCTATCAAATGCTTTCCTATAATCTACGAAAGCCGTGTAGATGTTGCGCTGTTCCTTCTGCGCCTGTTTTAGTATTACCAAATCGATGATGAGTTGTTCTTTGCAGCCTTGGTGATCTCGTCTGCACCCTTTCTGTTTTTCCGACAAGATGTTGTTTTGATCCGCATGTCTGTAAATACGGTT
The DNA here is from genome assembly GCA_947563755.1 of Lochmaea crataegi. Classification (NCBI taxonomy): domain Eukaryota; kingdom Metazoa; phylum Arthropoda; class Insecta; order Coleoptera; family Chrysomelidae; genus Lochmaea; species Lochmaea crataegi. The sequence continues at coordinate 63,422,187 of OX387424.1, forward strand.
AGTAATGCAAGACGTTAATATTTTATATATAGTTGGTAGGCATGTTATAGGTCTATACTGCGTAGGATCGTGAGTTTGATGCGTTTTGGGAAGCAAGTGGGTCGAACCCAGTGTCAGAAATAGTGGTGTATCTTCTGGATGTTGCAGAATATGTGTAAATGATCTTGCTATTGCTTCATGCAGACTGTCAAACTTCTTATACCAGAAGTTTTGGACATGGTCAACTCCTGGTGTCTTCCAATTACTGGTGCTCTTTATAGCTTCGGTTACCTCGCTTGTTGTCAAGTTAACGAAACGCATTGGTTCAATGTTAATGTTTTCCTCCTCAGTTCTTATCCAGTGAGCGTTGGATTTATGTTCGATAGGGTTCGACCATAAAGAAGACCAGTACTCCGTTAGCTCATCTTTATTCGGAAGACTTTGGTTGTGATTGTTTACTGTACCGCTTAGTTGCCTGTAAAATAACTTCTGATTGTTATTGAATAAGTAGTTCTGTTGCTTCCTTTTCGTGCACTTGACATATCGTGACAAACGTTTTGATTTTGCCTTCAACTTTTTCCTGAGTGAATCGATATATTCATATACATGTTGTTTATGTTGTGGGTGACCTGTATAAGTGTTGATTTTTCGATAGATCTATTATCATTATTATTATTGTAATTATTATTACTATAAATGTTAATTAATTTCACACATTTGTTAAATACATATATATTTTTATTTCTTACTGCTTATCATAAAATAAGTATATTACACATTCTTGTAAAGTACTAGATTAGCCTGTCATTACCGAACAAGCATTTGGTTGCTTAGGGTAGTGTCAGCTTCTCAAGTGCTTATTAGCTTTTGCTTTTTTTTTAATAATGAATTTTGTATTTACGTGAGGAAATAAATTGAATTGAATTGAAAATTGAATTACAAGTTTGTAAATAATTTCTTCGTACCTTTTGTTGTAAATTTTTGTTTCCAAATCTATACTATAATCGACGTACTACAACTAATTTTAGACAAATCTACAGCCTCCCAGGAATCCTCTAATTCAGATGTCATCTTCTTAAATATTTTATTAAAATTTTTATTTAAACAAAAACCTCCTGTTACGCCGCTGTAACAGAACATCGCTCTCCTGCAAGGGTCGAGCACGTGTAGACAGTTAGTCACCTCTAATAAATTGTCAGAGCATAACACCCAAAGGTATGATTATTCATCGATTTCAAAGTGTAGCGCAAATAACTTTCAACTGAGAATATACGAGTGAATAGGATGGATGCAACGGATGATCTAATGTTTTATCCAGACGCAAACATGTTTGACAATGTCTAGTTGATATTATGAATTTCCACGAAACGTTTTATAAAAAAAACGCAGACACAATTTAATGTCATATATCACTATAGTCTATTTCAGAAAGGTATAGTGTAATAAAATGGGGAATTCCGTCCAGTTCGGCTCAATTTCGGTGTCGGCCATAGGCGTAGGTCTTGAAATAGTATTGTTTGTAATATTAAAATTTCAAGTAATTGCGTGATTGATTGATTTTTTATAATTTAATTTCTGTATAATGTATTTTTTGTATAATGTTCAATAAAAAATAAGTGTACCTAATACTATGTACATAATGCCTAATTTTTATTCTGTTAAAATAAAATTCCTTCCTTTTTACGAGTATCCTACCGGCACGCCTTTGGCACACTATTTTCAGTGTTTGTGAATCGATAACAATAGGCTAAAACCCATATATTGACCCCAACCCGGGTGGTACTACCTGCACTTGATAAAAAAAAGAATTTTACAATGAAATCAATGCCAAACTATGAAAGTGGCTTAAATATTTTTGCATATCTAATGAGGTTTTATTACTCTATACCTTTCTGAAATAAACTATAACAAAAAAGTAAGTTTTATTTAAGTTATTCAGTAAAGAATTATTAATAAAAGAGTCGACTAAGGTCCCAAATTAGGTTTTCGAAAGGGTTTTGAAATTCGTGAAGTTGACGTGAAGATGGTATGAATTACTTGCCATTGCGAAAAGAATTGAGGAGAAACGGTAGACTTTACTAAATTATGGCCGATCAAAGGAATCTCCTCAAGGTGTTTCTAACAAAGACTCAAATGGAAAATAAAGAGGTGATGCTCGCAGCCTTTCTAGATATAGAAGGAGCTTTTGACAACACCTCCTACGAATCCATAGCCAAGGCAACGAGGAAAATTGGGATCGATGCCACGAGCTGCAGATGGATAGACTGCATGCTCAGAAGCAGGCTAATAGAAACAACTCTTATGGGGGAGACAATGGCCGTGCGTGCAACCAGGGGTTGTCCACAGGGGGGAGTACTGTCCCCGCTGCTGTGGAACCTGGTTATGGACGGGCTCATTAGAACCATACACAGAGAAGGATTTAACACCATAGGATATGCAGATGACCTGGTAATTCTATCCCAAGACAACAGTACAACCAGAGACAGACTCCAGATGGCTTTAAATGTAGTAACATGCTGGACTGTAGAAGAAGGGCTACGCATAAGTCCCTCAAAAACACAGATAATTGCGTTTACCAGAAGAAGGAAAAGGGAAGGACTTGGCCCTCTGACGCTTCAAGGTGAACCAATACGATTGTCGGATGAAGTAAAATATCTTGGGGTTATCCTAGACCTGCAGCACGTGATCAAGAAGGTTGCCAGACGCACTTACGGCACTAAATGGGGACTTAGACCAAGCATGGTACACTGGTTGTACAAAATGGTTGTCATCCCCAGGATTACATATGCATCTCTGGTCTGGTGGCCAAAGATCAGACAAACATCTGCAATGCTAAAACTAAGCAAGGTCCAAAGACTTGCATGCATTGGCATTACAGGGGCAATGAGGACTACTCCTACAGCGGCACTGGAGACAATGCTAGACCTTCCTCCGCTACATTGTGTCATAATGTGCGAAACAAGGGCAGCTCTAACCCGACTGGAGAAAGTATCAGAACATGACGTGGCACATGGGAGAGGACACACAGAAATAAGGCATGTGGATGACGACATCTTTAAAATGCCAACAGACCACATGACCACTAGATATATCTTTCGCAAGAACTTCGAGATTGTCATCAAAGATCGAAAGGAGCTTGAGGAAGAGAACGCACCACCACTCAGTAGAGCAAATGAACTGATCTGGTACATAGACGGATCAAAGAATGAGCTCGGCACCGGAGCGGGCATATACAGCAAGTCGAGCAAATATGAAGGAATCGTCTCGCTTGGAAAATACGCCTCGGTATTTCAAGCAGAGGTCTATGCAATACTTGCATGTGCAAGGGCAAATAACATGAGAGCCTACAACAACAGGCAGATCAGGATCTACAGTGACAGTCAAGCTGCCCTTAAAGCACTTCAGAGCTCTAAGGTAACATCTCGGCTGGTATGGGAATGCGGCGAAGAACTTAGAAGACTGTCGACTCGGAACAGTATAACACTGGAGTGGGTCCCAGGTCACAAAGGAATCGCTGGCAATGAAAAAGCTGACGAACTCGCAAGAGCAGGATCGTCAACCCTGATGAACGGACCCGAACCAGCTGTGGGCATTCCCAGATGCTCAACTAGGTCATGGTTGAAAGGGTGGGTAAAAAAACAACACAATAAACACTGGAAGAATACGCCCAGGCAAATACATGGAAAGAAATTTATAAAAGAACCATCAGAAAAAGTAACGAAAGAACTGCTCTCAATGAGCAGGAACAAACTACGCACCATAACGGGGCTACTTACGGGACACTTTCCCACAAAGGAGCACCTGAACAAAATAGGGCTGTATAACGGAGACCTTACATGCAGAAGATGCAAAAAGGATACTGAAACAGCTCTGCATATACTATGCAACTGTGAGACGCTGGACCACAGGAGGCAGAAACTGTATGGTAGATCCAAAATGACTCCAGAAGACTTCTACAACCAACCAGCAAAGAACCTGTATGAGCTAATACAGGGAACGGATTGGCTGAATAGGCTGTATAGTCAGAATACTAGGAGTATCCACAATAAGCCCAGGAGGCTGAGAGGTGGTGCCGGCGAAGTGACGGCTCCTTATAAAAAAAAAAAACAAAGACTCAACACCTTGTATACCTAGGCATATTTCGAAGAAAGTTACAAAGCAATTTGAGATGACCTACGTTGTCTAACATGTAGGTCGTTGACTTCACTGATTCATCACTTAACAAGACTTAGGACTGACGGAGGATTCAATGTATTGTCCAATGGACTGAGCCACATTATCACCATACATTGTCTGTCATTTATTTATTAGCAACATTGACTCTCTCTATCTCTCCCCTTCGGCACCGTACATAGACAAGAATAGTCGGTTCACTCTAAGCTCCTCCCAGCGCAATGTCTATCTCACTCGGTCTCCGATGCTACTCTTTTTCGGGATCTTGAAGCTCCCAATCGAGCGATAGACAGATACAGTATTCGCCAGCTAACTTGATGTCCCAGAAATTACCAACTAAGAGAGACAGAGTAATAGTGCCCTGCTATTGGTGGTAAAATTTTGACAAACGCCAATTGCATCGAACCTTATCAGGTGTTAAGATTTTCAGTGGCGTAGCGTCACACAGTTATTGTTTCTGCTTTGTACAATAAAGAGTTTCTAAAAATGTCAGCCGTTAATGAAGAAAATCGTAAATGTACTGAAGGACAAACTCGTCAAGTGATATATAGAGTGTTTAATTATTTTAAGACATTAAAAAGTGATGATACCTTAATAAACGTGAAAATTAAAACATCCCAGGCAACAGGTAAGCCAGCTAGCTAGCAAGCCATCACAAGCAAGTTAGCTCAGCTTATTTTATTTATCTGCGAATTTAATGATCCTACGATTAAAATGTTACGTGCCAAATTGAACCTTAATTTTTTGGATTCTAACAAATTTTAATTATAGTCCGTCCGGAAATATAAGATCCTAACTTTATAATCTTCAATTAGATAAATAACATGTTATTGTAATGGGTACCTTATTGTTAAAATATTATTTATGTACTCAGAATTCAGGTATAAAGCAGATCCGTTTCTATTAAAATCAATATACCAATAATTATAACAAAGAATTAAATATTATTTATTAAGTTATGATCATATATTTCAGGACGGACTTTACTTTATTAATTGTACAAGTTCTGTTAATTTGTAACAGAAAGCGTATCCTCAGAACTTGCACGGCACTGTTTACAGTTATCGGATGGGCGGCGTCAATAGCTCCCTAGAAAGTATTTAGGACATCAAGTTAGCTGGCGAATACTGTACCGTGTGTTTTTTGTAGTTTGAAGGTACGAGAGGAGTTAGTAAAATACAGACTGGACTCTCTTTGTAGCGAATTTATTTAATTATCATTACGGGGTATTTATTAAAAAGAAAATTCCACGAATGTGTTGTGTGGACGGTTGTAGGAGTAGAGTTGGAGCACATATTTCTTCAGATTTCCCAAGGAAGAAACTAGGTGAAGTTTACAAGATTGTTTAGCAAAGGATATTAGTAATTTTGTTATAAAAAGCAGTGTAGTTTATTAAATAAATCACCTAAAGGTTGTAGGCACATAGACAATTTTAAGAAGTTTGCTTTAAGCGTTTACTTTTTAGGGCCTAAAAGCAAATAAAAATTTTTATACTTTGTACCGGTTACCTTCCAAAAGCACACCTAACCGTTTTACCCGTCGTTGGGCAGTAAACCCAGGCTTTAACGAATTTATTGGGGCGTAGCCCATCTCGGCCGATTTAATAAGGTACCTGACAGATCAATTTTTAATGACTTTAGGAATACCCTTCTCGGCCAAAACCACTTTCATGTAAAAACCCACGACAAATTTCAACCCCTAATCTATGCAATCAATTTCTTTGAATTCTTATCAATGGTGGCAGAGTAAAGAACACTGGTCAGTTGTAATACATTTATCCTGAATTGTCGAAAATAGTTATTAGTTTTATTTTGATTCTTGACCAGTGCGTGTAAAAAAAATTTAAATTTAACTTCGGAAAATGGCAACATTTGTTCATCCAGAATTTAAGGAAATGACGAGTCAACGAGGAAAACCACTCTTAGTGATAAATAACTTTAAATTTAAACAACAAAACCGGAAATTACCTTCAGGGGAGACAAAATGGAACCAAACCTAAAAACAAATTTTTGTTGCTAAAAAAATTTAAGAGTATAAAAATGAAACTCTAACCTAACCTAAAAACAAATTTTTCTTGCTAAAAAAATTGAAGAGTATAAAAATAAAACTAAAACCTAACCTAACCTAACCTAACCTAAACTAACCTAACAACAAATTTTTATTGCTGAAAAAATTGAAGAGTATAAAAATAACGATTTCAAAGTTGTCTTATGTTAAAATATTATCATATTATCATTCATGTATATAACTTAATGTAAATATGTATAAATTGTTGTAATATAGTTAGCTACTATATTTTTATGTAGACATTAATAAAATCTAATCAACCTGATTGAAGTGTATTATTGTAATAAAGGTTGGCCGAGATGGGCCATTCCAAAACAGGTCAATTTTAGACTCTGGCCGACTTGGGCGATTTTTATTCAGTATACATGCCTGATTAGCCCAGATGGGAATCGCCCATTTATTGATCTTAGGTCTCGACTATTAAGTGATAAAGAAAATTTGCCTCGAAGAGATGTCATTGAATACTCATTTATTTTATGATTTATCAAAGGATAAAATATTAGACTTCCAAGAATCACTTTAATCAGAAACCGAATCCGAACCAGCAACTAGAGCATTAGTTGTTATGGTACGGGGTGTATCAAGCAGCTGGAAACAACCAATGCCTACTACTTTAAATGAGATAAAAGACATTTGGTTTGAAACAGAAAGTTACGTGATATCGGTCTAAATGTGCTAGATGTAGTGTCTGATCAGGGTTCTAACTTCCAAAAATTAGTTAGAAGCTGTCTTAAATTGAGCACAGTCAATGTTTTTTTTACATATAGATAATATAAAACTTGTTTACTTTTTTGATGTGCCCCACATATTTAAATCTACTAGGAACAATTTTTTTCTTACTGGTTTAAGCTACCAGAAGGAACTACCAATAAATTGTATTTGGATACATATTACAATTATGAAAAAAAAGCAATTTAGACTCTGTCCAAAATTAACTGACGAGCATATTTTTCCAAATAATTTTCAGAAAATGAAAGTAAAATATGCTTCTCAGATTTTTAGTCATTCTGTTGTAGTTGCTCTTACATAATAAATTTTTCTGCTTTATTGTTACACCCTGTATATTTATGACTTAGACCGTTGGAAAGCATTTTCTACGGGCTTTCTATCGACGTATCACAAGTAGGGGGTTGCCATTTAAATTTTATAGGTGGGGCATAGGGGGTTGATGGTGGTGCGTTCTCTCTCATGTCATTTTAGTTCCCCTTCTCTACCCTAGAGACGGTTTTGAAATTTATAAGTAAGTTTTAAAATTGACACCCTGTATGAATGATGTTTTTGATTTATTAAATTCGTGCCATTTGAATAATTTTAATGCATTCATGGGTACCCAAAAACAGTTCCAGCTATTGAAAAAATTTGAATATTGACTGAAAAATGAAAATTTAACTAATAAAATGAAATTTGTATATAATGTAGTAAAAGCTATTCTAATCAATGGTTCTAGTTTATTTCTTATAATTTTATATTCCCAATTAAATACTAGAACGTACAGTGCATAGCAAAACAATATCGTTTTTTGAAATAGTTTTCTAAGAACGTACATTTTTTTCAGCCCCCTTACCATTGATAAATCAACAAGCTATGAAGGTAGTAATTCCCGCGACCCCTGTATATACGGCGCACGTGTGTTTTAACGATCGTTTTTCGGCATGTCTTTATCAGCACTACATGAAAGTGCCGACGACGAGTGAACGTACTATTCTTGTCTATGTACGGTGCCTTCGGGTCGAGTACTTTTTGGTCAAATAACAATAAAAATGCATTCAAGCTGTTTCTAAGGCAACAAACCTTCAAAAATGACTTTCAGCAATGTTTCATTATGTTATATTTCATATTTCTAGAGTATTATATTTATTAGACAAGACCCATTAACAAAGATGTCACTTGAATGTTGAACCGAGTTTTGTTTATCTCATCTCACCTACACATTTCCAAGGGGTCTGAAAAGGGAAGTGATCTGCAATGTTTAGTCTATACATAGCCTTCGTATTGAAAAGAGTAAATTCAGATAGTTGTATTATTATCGAGTTTTATTATACTTTATTCTTTTTTAGTCTTACACATGCACTTGATAATTTGTCCATTTAAGTGTAAACACCTAATACACCGGAAAATATTATAACCAGATGTGTGTGACTTGGTATTGAATTTAGTAAAGCGTTGTCTGCAGGTATTGTTTTGTTTAAGTTTGTAACATTCACTTGTATTTTCATGTTGTCAAATAAGACAGTTATATAGTTGTCATTTTTACATTAAAAGATCATTCCAGTACCAGTTTTTTTTTTTCATATAATCACAATAATTCAAAAGGTTATGGGCCCAGATTACGTGAAATTGTAAAGGAAGATTAACTGCAGTAAATATCGTTATTTATTTTGTGCAAGAATTATTTGTGAACTCAAAAAAAGAAAATTGGAAAGCAATTTATTTTTGAAGTTTTGAAGCCGATAATTATTAAAAGACAAAATAAATGGAAGGCGATCGCGTTAATATTGAAAAGCTGGAAAGCGGCAGCAACTGGCTAACATGGAAGTTTCAAATGCGTCAGATTTTAGAAGCTAACGATCTTTTTGACTACGTCGATGGAACAAACGTCAAACCGACATCTGAATGTACAAATTATGCGAAGGAAATTGTGACTTGGAAGAAGGCGGATGCTATGGCCAGACGAGCAATTTCCACGACTTGTATGAAACAGGCATTACTGCAGATTATGAATTGTGAAACAGCTCAAGAGATGTGGGAGACGCTCAAAAGTACGTATGAGCAAACATCAAAGGCAAATATTTTATTTTTACTACAAAAATATTATGGTTACACAAAACAACCGGAAGATGACATTGCGACATTTTTATCAAAATTAATGGAAATAGTGCAGCAATTACGTGATCAAAAAGAAATTATTTCTGAGTCCATGGTAATTTCGAAGATTTTAATGTCACTACCGTCCGAGTTTAATCATTTCCATAGTGCATGGGAATCTGCAAACGCAGATAGTCAAACTTTGGCAAATTTGCGGGCTCGTTTGATGGCAGAAGAACTTCGTTTGAAGTCGCAGGGTCAAGTTCAAGAAGTAGAGGCGCTAATGGCTAAGAGAATCTTCTCGAAGAAACAAATCAATAATTACAAGAAAGGAAATTCATCGAATAATAACAAAGCGACAGATAAAAATGACAAACCGAAAGGCAAATGCTTCAAATGTGGAAAAAAGGGCCACTGGAAAAGGGAATGCTCGGAAAAGAAGACTAACTTCAACGGGAGAAAAGAAGAAAATTCAAATGATGCTTTTATTTGTTACAAAACAACAAATAGAGACCAAGATACTTGGATTTTGGACTCAGGTGCAACTGATCACATGAGTCATCGCCGAGAATGGTTCGAAAACTATACGGAAATAGCTGAACCAATTACAGTTGGTAATGGTGACAAGATCATGGCTCTGGGCAAAGGCGATATCAACATTTTTGCTTTTAATGGAGATGAATGGATTCGCAAACGAGTCATGGGAGTCTTGTTCGTGCCGGAACTTATGAAAAATTTGTTTTCATTGGGAAAGGTGTTAGATCGCGGGCATCAATTGAACATGAACAACGAAGGTTGCAAATTGCTGAAAGATGGAAACATTGATGCAGTGGGAGTTCGCAGAAAAAGTTTGTTCCAAATGTTGTTCAGAACAATACAACCATCAAAGATTGAAACTACAGCGAGTGTAGCAATCAAAAACGCTACACTTCGTTCATGGCACGAACGTCTAGGACATCAGAATTCGACACATGTGAAGAAGTTTCTACTAAGTCGGGGTATAGATTTCATTGATGAGGAATTTGCATGTGAAGCTTGTGTCTATGGAAAGCATCATCGAAGCAGTTTCAAGAGTCGCGAAGAAAAGTCAAAGATGTGTGGCGAAATCATTCATACTGACGTGTGTGGTCCGTTTCAGACGAATTCAATTGGTGGATCCAGATATTTTTTGTTGCTCAAAGATGATTATTCTCATTTTCGTTTCGTATATTTCATGAAACAAAAATCAGAAGTAGCGAGTATTATCGAAAAATGTGTTAAACTGATTCAGAAGAAGCATGGTCACAGTGTTCGCAATATCAGATCTGACAACGGCACAGAGTTTGTCAATGAAAAGCTAAAAGTTTTCTTTGAAGCAGCTGGAATTCATCATCAACGAACTGTGCCATATACACCAGAGCAGAATGGTTGTGCAGAAAGGGAAATACGAACTATCGTTGAATCAGCAAGGACAATGCTTGAGGCAAAGAAGATTGATAGGAAATTCTGGGCGGAAGCAGTAAATACAGCAGTTCATGTGCTAAATCAAACTGGAACAAGCACAGTTGACAACAAATCACCGTATGAATTATGGCATAACAAGGAGGCGAAGCTAGACCATTTACGGATTTTTGGTTCGGAAGTATTTATTCACATTCCAAAAGAAAAACGTCAGAAGCTCGTCGCGAAGGCAGAAAAATGTATGTTTGTTGGTTATGACAATAATTCAAAGGGATATCGAGTTTGGAATTCGAAAACTAGTAAAATCGAGATCTCACGAGACGTCGTTTTTTTGTTAGAAAATTCAATGGGAACACTCGATATTTGTGTTGAAGAAAATGCTAGTGTAGTCAGTAAGAATGAAAATAACGAAAACGAAGACAATTATGGTATTGACAAAGGTGCAGAAAATGAAAATGACGAATATAAGGACACAAATGAATGTGCGTCACTAGATCAACAGAAAAATCGTGGTATGACCTGCGATCTTGATAGCAGAAATATTGTCAATAGGCGTCTACGTGATCGTAACACATTAACACATCTGGTAACTGGTGAACAGTCTGCAATGTTGGCAGTCAGTGATGAGCCAAGAACGTATGAGCAGGCAATTCAGTCGATTGATTACAAGCAGTGGGAGAGAACAATGGATGAAGAGTACGATTTCACTTATGAAAAATCATACTTGGATTTTGGTCGATGCGCCAGTTGATCAAAAAGTGATTGACAATCGCTGGGTCTACAAGGTCAAAGAAAATCCGGATGGGAGTGTTAATCGGTATAAGGCACGATTGGTAGTACGAGGCTTTACACAAGAGTACGGAATCGATTACCAGGAAACATTTAGTCCAGTGGTGAAGTTTACATCAATCAGAGCGATCCTAGCATTGGCTGCGGCAAAGCGTATGACACTAAAACAGTTTGATGTGAAAACGGCTTTTCTAAATGGCGATTTAGAAGAAAATGTTTATATGAGCCAGCCAATTGGATATAATGACAACAGTGGCCGAGTGTGTAAACTATACAAAAGTTTATATGGTTTGAAGCAGGCTTCGCGCTGTTGGAATAAGAAGCTTACTTCTTTCCTTAACAGTTTTGGTTTCAAAGAGAGTGGATCCGATCCATGCGTTTTTTGTTAGCAGCGGAAAAGATGGAATGTTAATTTTGGCAATTTACGTTGACGATGGATTGATTGCAGCAGAAAAACAAGAAGCCATTAAGCCGGTCATTAGACACTTACAGAGAGAATTTGAGATCAAAATTTTTGAGCTGAAATGTTTTTTGGGACTCGAAATTGATCAGCTTTTGGATGGATCGATTCATGTTCATCAACAAGGATATGCAAGAAAGGTTCTTGATCGTTTTGATATGACATATTGTAAGACAGTGACAACTCCATTAGCTGGTTCACAAAACCTCGGAGATTTTGAAGCTGATAAAAAAATCGATTTTCCTTATCGAGAGGCAGTCGGGAGCTTGATGTATCTGGCCGTTGCAACCAGACCAGATATTAGTTTCGCAGTTGGAAGTGTCAGTCGATATTTGGAAAAACCAGCTACTGCACATGTGAATGCAGTAAAACACATTGTGAAATATATCAAAGGTACAATGAACAAAGGAATACGTTTCGTAAGCGGAAATAATTTAGACTTTTGCGGGTATAGTGATGCCGACTATGCTGGAGACACGCAAACACGAAGATCAACATCAGGTTATGTTTTCATGCTTGGAGGAAGTGTAATTAGCTGGGGATCAGAACGACAAAAATCCGTCGCACTATCCACAACAGAATCCGAGTATGTGGCAGCGTCACAAGCTATAAAAGAACTTGTCTGGTTGAAGAATCTCTTATGTGATCTTCGACAAGTTAAATTGGATGTACCAGTTTTATTTATGGATAATCAAAGCGCAATACGACTTGTGAAGAATCCAGAGTTTCATAAGAGAACTAAGCATATTGACGTACGTTACCATTTTATCCGAGAGAAATTCAAAGATGAATTTTTTGAATTACAATATGTTCAAACAGATGACCAGGCAGCCGATATCATGACAAAGGCATTATCAAAATTGAAACATCAACATTTTTGTCAAATGTTGAATGTATTGTCAAAGTGAATGTTGACATTGACTTGTAACAAAAAGTGGGAGTATTGAATTTAGTAAAGCGTTGTCTGCAGGTATTGTTTTGTTTAAGTTTGTAACATTCACTTGTATTTTCATGTTGTCAAATAAGACAGTTATATAGTTGTCATTTTTACATTAAAAGATCATTCCAGTACCAGTTTTTCATTTTCATATAATCACAATAATTCAAAACTTGGAGACAACCTGTATATAAAATTATCGAATGCAGAAACATAAACTACTATTGTCTACATGGTGTTTTTTATTCGACCGTGAAAACGGTGACTCATCTTATCCTTTTGTAATATCATATCTTATTTCTTAGAAATAGGCATAGTTTTACTTTACGAGTAGTAAGTTTTACCAGTCGTACATGACATGACAAATGTCGAGAATTCTTTTGAGATAGTACCAAAATTAAAGAACACCAATTAATTGAAGAAACAGTTGGTTGGTTGCATGATTAATGAAATACAGTTACGTATAAAATGGAATCAAACTGTAATTTGTTCTGGGAAAGTAGGTTGATAAATAAGATTTGTAAAACACATCGTTCATTTCGAATGGCCAGTAGTTTCATGAGAAATTATATTTAATCTAAGGAATTTATCTACGAGGGTTGTCCTTGAAGTGTTGCATATAACAACATAATTGGCGCCTGTCAACAAATAGCAAATGTCAAAAGTAACTGTCATGTTTAGTTAACTGAATTTTTAAAGTTGACGTAGCTTATATATCAGAAGTGGGATTTGATCTACGAAATGTCCACATGAGGCCATAATGTGAGGTGATAGTGAGAGGGGGTGACTGGAATTGGCGTGCAGGCGTCAGGCTCGCCAGGAGAGCGAGATAGGCGTAGTCAGGCAAGGCATCAGGCTCACGAACGAGTAGGTGAGATAGGTGTACGCACAAACGTCAGGTCCAGCACTCTAGGGACGAGGAGTGGGGCAAGATGGCCGAATTTAAGACGCAGTCGCGGTTAATGGTAACTTATAATACCGATCCGAACATCGATAGGTAGGAACCGTCGTAGCGATGGGCTTAGCGTAAGGGCTTGTAACCTAGGGGTCTCGGGTTCGATTCCCCGATGGTTTCGCTTTTTCAATTTTCGGAATATTGATGAGTCAGTCGAAAAATAGAATTGAGCCGAGAAAATTTTTGCGCAATAATGTTTTACAAAAGAATGCCTTGCCGAGTTGGTTTCTGTTTTCGGCGTTGAAGCACCACATCAGTCGACAATTTTTCGTTGATATGGAGAATTTAAACGTGGACGGATTAATCTTAGCGACAGGTCAAACAACAACGGCAGACACCCAGGAAAATGTCGATTATGTATGTAGGCTGATCCAAGAAGATCCACATGTCGCATGTCGTGAAATTGGAGCATAATTGGAAATTTCAAAGACCACAATTCAAAAAATTTTACACGAGGAATTATCTTTTAACAAATTAGTTTCTCGTTGGATACTGCATCTGTTAACGGAAGAACAGAAAACAATTAGAGTCAATTTGTGTCAAAAAACTCTAAGCCGCAGGAAACTCCTAACGATTTTTTCACTTTTCCAAAAATTAAGAATGAACTGGTTGGTCAAAGGTTCCAGTCCCCAGAAGATGCAGTCAACGCCTTCAAAACTTCTATTTTTAATGCACCAACAAGCGAGTGGAATAACTGCTTCCAAAGGATTCATGGAGACATTTCTCCTCGTGGAGAATACTTTGAAAAACGATAGTGTTTAAAAATTATCTACTGTTTTTTTCTAGCTCTATATACAGTGTGGAAACCACTTATGGAATAAAATTCTTTATGTCATTATTTTAGAAAATTATAAAAAATGCACGTCAACTTTTAAATTGAGTTGTGCGTTATGTAAACTGCACTGGACAATCTCGTTGGGACGTTGGGTTCGAGGGTGTGAACAAGAAGTTTAACACAATATTTATTTTTTAGATACAGACAACCAAAGAAATACAAACAGTTATAATACTATCGGAGTTTAACATAACTTAGTAAATAAACATCAGCCACCTATTACGGTCGGTAGCTGACTGCCGCCGCGCACTCCCCATGCCTAGCTTCTACCGTCCCCTTTCCACAATGTCTTGGTACTGTCTACTCGGCCATGGGCCGTACCACTACACAACCCCCCACTTAAATATGTGTACATTAAATATTTAAGTACTTAAATGACAGATACCAATGGACAAAAACAGAAGTAGGAACAATCTTTAAGAACCGATCATTCTCGTGATATCTATTAAAACTCAAGGTGATATAAAATAATTTAGCAATAATATTTCAGCTGAAAAAACTCAAAAAATAAAATAAATGTACAGCCTCAGAACAGCTCCTAACTGGAGATGTCTGTTTCTAAATCAACCGGCATGGGTTTATACGGCTTTAGATTTATAATATTTTGTTTGGAACTCCCGGTTCCATCGAGATTTCCTACAATAAAGGAATTCGGTCCGGCTATTTTTAATATATAAAAAGGACCTTCGTAAATTAAAAACAGTTTTTTAATAGTTTTTTGAATAGCGGAAGACTGATAATGTGTCCTGACCAAAACAGCATCTCCCGTCTTAAAGTCCGTTGTTTTTACTCCCTTATTCGCTCGTTCGGCTCGTTTTTGCGCCTTCGTACGAAGATTGTTTAAGGCTACCTCCAATATTTTTTTTCGCGAATCGGTACCGTCTGAGTCAAAAACCGGATAGTTCACAATTTTATGTATAGGAAATTCGTCCCTTATACCAGTTTGCAAGAAGTTAGGAGTAAAACCGGTGCTTAAATTTATAGCATTATTTATACTAGTTTCTACAAATTCCAACATATTGGGCCACTTTGTATGTCTCTCGTGACAATATGCTCTGAGCATTCGAACCACCTCCTTGTTATAGCGCTCTGTCATATTACCTGCAGGATAGTACACCGAAATTAATTTCACCTTTATACCCGCGGATGATAATTCGCGAAGCCATACCCGACTAGTAAATTGTGAGGCATTATCCGATAAAATACATTGTGGTTTTTGCACGTCCAACATGTACGCCTTGAGAATTCGGTTTAAAATAGCTCTACTAGTCGCCTTCCGTAGCGCATATAACTTTACATACTTAGAGAAAGCGTCCACAATAACCAACACGAATGTAACGCCCCCCCTACCTTCTGGGAGCGGGCCTACTAAATCCAAACACACTAGTTCCCCAACCTTCGTTACAATTATAGGACTGGCGAGACCCCGACTTTTAGGAGACGTTTTCGATTTCTGGCAAAGGTCGCAGGCCGCTACCAGTTGTCTGACGTGACGAGCCATTTTTGGCCAGTAAAAAGTTTGTCTCATATAATAATAAGTTTTCGTTTTTCCAAAGTGCCCCATAGCACTGTGATGGGATAGAACCAGCTCTTTAATTTGAGCCTTTGGTACGCATAACTTGTACCCAGGACATTTACTGTCCCCCTTTTTAAATAGTAACCCCCCGTGAATAGAGAACCATTGAACTCGCATCCTTTCCCTACCTGAGAGCAGCTTAGTGCCACTTGTTTCACCTTCTAGCAGTTCCACCCTACCCCTTATCCATTTTTCCTTCAATTGATCCTCCCTTAGAGTTCCAAAATTTTCCTCCAATTTTGCAAAATCCAGTGACAGCTTACAGAAAAATAAGCGAATGTCTGAATTATTCGGTTGCACCGGTTCTGTATTGCAACTGGCAAATCGCGATAAAACATCCGCGATAACGTTATTCGCGCCACTGCAATGCTGAATCGTAAAATCAAACTCCTGGATGAACATGATCCAGCGAGTTAACCTTGCTGATCGTAACTTACACGTAAGTAAAATATTCAATGATTTGTGATCACTGATAACAACTAGATCCCTTCCTAGTATTAACGTGCGCCACTGGCGTAAACACTGAATAACAGCATACGCCTCCTTTTCCGTTGTGGTATAGGATAATTGACTTCCTTTAAGAGTAGCGCTCGTATATGCAATGACGTTTCTCTCGTTGTCGTCATTTAATTGAAATAGAGTTCCACCGACTGCAACATTGGAACTGTCGCACTGTATATAAAAGGTTCTGTCAAAATCCGGATGTGACACCATTGTGACGGCCACATACGCTTCCTTAATAGCTTTAAAAGCATTATTTTCGATCTGACTCCAGCTCCACAATTGTCTCTTTTTCAATAATTTCAAAAGAGGTACACTCAAATCCGCATAGTTTTTGCAAAACCGTTGTTCATAATTCACGAGGCCCAAAAAACCGCGCAATTCCCTTAAATTTCGAGGTACGGGAAAATTCATTATACTCTCGACACGTTTCGGGTCTAGTTTCATACCGTCTTCAGTCAGGATGTGCCCCAAAAAACATATCTCCTTGCAAATAAAATTCGATTTTTTCAATTTAATAGTTAATCCGGCCGAGAGTAATTTTTCAAAAATGGTTATCAAATGTTTAAGGTGTTCGTTGATTGAATTTGAAAAAATAATAAGATCGTCGACGTATACTAACGCGAAATGGGCACAATCCTTACCAAGCACCTCGTTTAGGGCTCTCATGAGACTAGCCATTGACACAGACAACCCAAAAGGAAGTCTCCGAAAAGTATACGACTCTCCTTCGAAAATAAAACCCAAATATTTAGTGTGATTATTGTTAATTGGCACTTGCCAATAAGCCGCGGTTAAATCAATAGTGCTGAAAATTTGCCCCTTTTTGAAATTAAAAAGCAACTCCGATGGATTAGGAGGATTTAAAAAATCCTTTTTCAACCGTTTGTTAATAAAACGTGCGTCTAGACACACCCGAATACTTTTATCCTTTTTTCGAACACAAACTAACGGTGACACATACTCGGTTTTTTCCTTTTTAATTATTCCCCAGTCAAACATTTCCTTAATTTGCTTGGATACCTCCTCCCTATGGATAAAAGGTACCGGATACATTGGACAATTAAATGCACTGTAATCATTTAATTCTATATCTTGAATATAATTTTTAACGCAGCCAGGATTATCAGAAAAAACATCTCGATATTGTTTAAGAATTTCCGTTAGTTCGACACGTGTCTCGCCGTCAGTATTTGCCTGTTGTGCTTTCGCGATAAAATCACTACCCTCATAGCGAGACATAGGCGCGCTTCCTTGGCTTGCCGGCGGAATCAAATTCTCCCCCTCGGCTTTATATTTTTCATACTTGCAGACGTTGATGCTTACATTTTTTTCATTAATTTTGTACGACAAATTAATACATATTACGTGATTATTTAAAACTAAGGTTAGGACCGATCGGTTAAAATCAAGCACAGCTTTATTTGCCGAAAGCCAATTAGCCCCGATTAACATGTTCGCATTTAATTTGGGAACTACTAAAAATATGACATCATTAGTTTTACCCCCCAATAAAATAGGAACTAATACTTGAAATTTAATCTTTTGTGACTTACCGCCTATAGCTACTGAAACGGAAGTATTAGTTACCGGCAGCAGAGGTAGCTCAATAGATTGCTTAAGGTATTCATAAAAAGTTTCTGACATTGCGCATACATCAGAACCTGAATCAATCAACGTTTCAACCGGAAATCCCCCGATTTTTATATTTATAAAAGGTGAAATTAGTTCACTTTCAGCTGGTTCATCCTCGCAATCCGATAGTAGTTCGTCTGGATCCTGATTAAATTTAGTAATAGTGTAAACTCGTGAATTTGAAGCCTCCTGATTATCCTCGGTAACGGCCGCTTGGTCTCTATTATTGTTGTTATTTCTGGGAGGGTTGTGACGTCGCCAATTCCTTCCATGACTTTGGTTTGGCTCCAATTTATATGTGTTGTCAATCTTTTGTAAGTAAGATTCGACACTTTCGAAATTATCAAATCCGTTTGTTATAATGCCTCTCTGAATTTCAGGGGTAAAATGTCTAGAAATCATTTCGATCAATTTTTCGGTCGGGATTTTTTCTGACAAAAAGCCTGCTTGGTTAAATAAATTTAAAAAGTATTCGGCACGACTTCCTGTACTATAAGAACCATAGCAAATTTCCAGATAAAGTTCGCGTTGTTTTTCTACCCCCCAAAATCTATGTAAAAACGCATTTTCAAACCCGTTAAAATCAACAAAAGAGCCTTCCTTCATACTAGCCCATTCCGCTGCACTTCCTCGCAAGCACGTCACTGCTAATCTATTTTTAGACTGGTCGGGGACACCTGCTTCGTCAAATAATATTTTTAATTTGTTGAGAAATGCTGCTGGGTGTAATTTACAATTTGGGTAATATGTTAAGAGATTACCACCTAACTCTTTGAAATTAGCAATGTATGTACGATTATTTTGACTTACATTCGGTACTGAACAACTAGATATTTGATTTGGAACATTTTGAATAGCCGGCGCCGTTGCCCCTTGTTTATCCTCTGTTTTTACCTTAATTTCTTGAATATTTACGGCAAGATCTTTAATTAATTCTCGCAAATTGTCCATTTCAAGGGACAGTTGTTTCACCGAACTATCAGTTTCTGGTTCTACCGGAGAATCGGAACTGTTTCGATTTTTCCTACTTTTGCCTCTTGAGCCCATTTTTATATAAAAATTTACAGTACTTATATATTACATATACATAAAACAGAATAAAATATCATCAGAATGTAACTATAAAATATGAAATACTTCGGTTCTCAATTTTTCGTAGGTTCGTAACATTAATAAGTATTACGTGGCAAAAAAAAACACAATACAGTTTTATTATTATGCCAAAAATAGTCAATTATGTCTACCCCCCAGAGATAGGGTCTAACACTATAGTTTATAAGTATTTTCTTTCAAGAATACGATCGTGGGAAGAAACTTTAATCTTTAACTTATTCTTGATTCATTTAAAAGAAAAATATATGAAACGATCTCACCAATGGAATTCCTATCCTCGTCCTATCTGATCACTTCGCTGGCGTGAACAGCTCTTGTTAAAGCCTGCGCTAGTTTTTCCTTCTTAGCAACAGCGATGTATCTGCCTCGTTTGTGAACTAAACCTTTCTTTGTTTCACACGCCGCTAGTTGGGGGCCAAAATGCACTGGACAATCTCGTTGGGACGTTGGGTTCGAGGGTGTGAACAAGAAGTTTAACACAATATTTATTTTTTAGATACAGACAACCAAAGAAATACAAACAGTTATAATACTATCGGAGTTTAACATAACTTAGTAAATAAACATCAGCCACCTATTACGGTCGGTAGCTGACTGCCGCCGCGCACTCCCCATGCCTAGCTTCTACCGTCCCCTTTCCACAATGTCTTGGTACTGTCTACTCGGCCATGGGCCGTACCACTACAAAACATAAACTTAAATGTACAGGGTGATTCACGCAAGTATGCCATAGTCGGTGTTTTTTTTAATGAAACACCCTGTATATTTGCATATTTTTGAAATTCCCTTAATGAACCGATTTCAACAAACTAAATATTGTATGGTCAATTATGAATTATACAGGGTGAAATTTTTATTTTTACAGTTATTAAACTCATACATAAAATACCTGATGTATTTGATTTTAATACATTAAAATAAATGTTCTCAAAACGTTCTCCACCTAGTTGTTGGCAATAGCACAGTCTCCTATAGAACTCCTCCTTAACTTTGTTTAAAGTTTGAGGTGAAATATTCCGTATTTTTGTAGTTATCCTGTCTTTGAGGTCTACAATGCTAGTTGGTTGAGTTGCATATACTTTGTTCTTGAGATAACCCCACAGAAAAAAATCTAACGGCGTAAGGTCTGGCGATCTAGCTGGCCACTCAATAGTACCTCTTCGTCCAATCCATTTATTGGGGAAGATTTCATCTAAATAAGTTCTTACCATTAAAGCATAATGGGGTGTTGCCCCGTCTCGCTGGAACCAAATATTTTCATTCGGTAAGCTAGGATCTATTGCGTTGGGATATAAGTTTGCCAACGCAGGAATAACTTCATTTCTAAGCATATTTAAATATTTTTCAGCTGTCAAATTTCCATATAGGACCAATAATATGGTCGCCTATGATACCGACCCAAACGTTCACCTTTTGAGGGTACTGAGTATGTGTCTCACGCATCTAATTAGGATTCTCTGCTGACCAATATCTACAGTTCTGTCGGTTTACCTCCCCATTCAATGTGAATGTTGATTCGTCAGAAAAAAGAATGGTACCAAGAGCTATCTCATTTCTGTTCAGCTTATTCATCAATCTTTCGCAGAAATCCATTCTACGATCTGGATCGTCTTCTGTTAACTCCTGCACAAAAGTTAATTTGTAGGGATGAAGTTTTTCTTTATGAAGACATCTTAGAACAGTTGTATGACTAACATTATTTTCACGGGCAATTTGACGTGTACTTGTCTCTTCGACACTTAACAAAATATCCACTTTCACATCATCTTCAACGAAGTGTGGTTTTCTTTTCAATGGTTTGACATGTCCAAGTTCTCTGAATTGTGCATGAATTTTAGACACAGTACTTTGTGAAATATTAGGCAATTCGGGATACCTGTGATTAAATAAGTTTGCCACTTCAACTTGACTTATGCAGTTATCCCCCTACCCGATCATCATTAAAATCTCAATTCGGTGAGTCTCAGTTAAATATTTCATTGTTATGTCGAAAAGGAAAGAGTGTTTGACAAAGATTTTACTTTTTCAGTATAAACTGTCAACACATCAACAACTGACAGAATAGAAAACAATCCACATTATTTACCAATTTTGTCTAATTATTGGCGTTTTTAGGCAATTTTTAGGTATTTATAATAAAATTCATGGGCGCAGCAGGTTTTGTTTAATATACAAATACGTCTAATAATTAGTTAGTTTAGATTTTTGATAAATCCATATTTAGCTAATTTAAAAAAGTACCAATATTTCAAGTGTAATAAATTATTAATTTTAAAATTTCACCCTGTATAATTCATAATTGACCATACATTATTAAGTTTGTTGGAATCGGTTCATTAAGAGGATTTCAAAAATATGCAAATATACAGGGTGTTTCATTAAAAAAAAACACCGACTATGGCATACTTGCGTTTATCACCCTGTACATTTATATTTATGTTTACATAACGCACAACTCAATTCAAAAGTTGACGTGTCTCGGCATTTTTTATAATTTTCTAAAATAATGACATAAAGAATTTTATTCCATAAGTGGTTTCCACACTGTATAAGCAACCCTCGTACGAGTGCGGCACGAAGATGGTAATTATTCAATTTCAATGGGGATGGCATGTTATAATAAATATCAAAAGTCGTTTTTGGTATCTAATTAATTAATTGACCAATAACTTTCTCCGCCCATGAACTCAAATACAGGTTCGGCAAATATGTATCTTCCATATGTAGAATCTCATACAGGAGCAGCAGTGAGCACTATACATAAAATTATATAGAGAGCATTTCAATGAAAACTATCCCCCACATAATTCTGAAAAATGAAAAAACACGTCAAAAATCAAGTCGTCTTTTTGCTCATATGTAGACGTTATAACTTTAACTCCCTCCCCCCTATGGTCACCACTCCCAATTTTTTACATGGAACACCCTATACATTATTACATTGTTGGATTACAAAAATGTATAAACTATGCCTTTACTGCGGCACTAACTCTAATCAATTAAGTAAACGATGTTTTACTTGGGGACAAAAACATAGTGATCGGAAAACTGGCGTTTGACGTTTTTTAAATAAAGTAGGATTATACTACGAAAACAATAAATCTGCAAGAGCCACAGCTAGACAGTTTAATGCTGCTCATCCCGGAAGAACTGCCACACATAAGTACGTAATTGAATTGATGCAAAAAAGATTTTGAATCAGGATCAGTTGCCAATAAAACACACCATCCACGACAAGTAATTAACAACGAGGCTATGGGTGTTTCTCGCAGAATTTTTCATTAACACAAATTCTATCCTTACAAAATTAAATTAGTCCAAGAGCTACATGAAGACGATTTCGACCGGCGTCTACAGTTTTGTGAATTGATGAGTGAACGACTGATGCACGACACTCCAGCTTTAATGTAAAATATCTGCTTTTCCGACGAACGTTCATTTGCATTGAAAGGTGGAGTAAACAGACATAATTGTAGATATTGGACAGAAAATGACCCACATGAAATGCGGGAAAGAGTTTCATAGTCAAACACCACAAAAATTGAACGTCTGGTGTGGCATTTTTGGTGACCGTATTGTTGGATGCTGCGTGACGGCAGCACACCCAAATTCGAATTTTGCAAAAAACCTTATGCCGTTGGATTGCCCAACGTTAGCCCACATTTGGCAAACCAATAAATTATTTTGCCCACCCTCCAAAAAAAAGTTATAGGCAAAACTAATTTTTCTAAAAAAATTAGTTCCAGCACCCCCGTCTTTGAATTTGGCAAAAAGCTTGATGCAGTTGGATTGCCCAAGTTTTGCCCCCATTTGCCCATCCAATAAATTTTTTTTGCCCACCCCCCCCAAAAAAAGTTATGAACAAAACAAATTTTTCGAAAAAAATTTTTTTTTCCGAATTCCACAGAAAACTGCACGCAGTTGGATTGCCCAATGTTAGTCCATATTTGCCAACAAATAACTTTTTTTGCTCACCCTCCAAGAAAGAAGTTATGGGCAAAATAAATTTTTCAAAATTGGATTTTTCTTGGTACGCCATCAAATTTTAATTTTACGGAAAATTATACGCAGTTGGATTGCCCAACTTTTTCAAATCTAACTAGGGTTGGGGTTAGGTTTTGTTAGGTTAGATTTATTTACTTTGCATAAAGGGGTTTTCGGTTACGGCCATTCCGAAAATGCAATCAGTTCCCGAAAAGGAAAACTCCTTCCCCGAGAAACTCGAAAAGAAGAAGATGAAGAAGAAGAAGAGGAGGAGGAGGAGGAAGAAAAAGAAAAAGAAGAGGAAGAAGAACGCATGCCCAACTTTTTCAAATCTAACTAGGGTTGGGGTTAGGTTTTGTTAGGTTAGATTTAACCTTTAATTTGTGAATTAATGTGAAAGGTCAAGAGCAACATTTTTTTGGTCTCCGATTCCGTTGAAACTTTGCATAAAGGGGTTTTCGGGTACGGCCATTCCGAAAATGCAATCAGTTCCCGAAAAGGAAAACTCCTTCCCCGAGAAACTCGAAAAGAAGAAGATGAAGAAGAAGAAGAGGAGGAGGAGGAAGAAAAAGAAGAGGAAGAAGAAGAAGAAGAGGAAGAAAAAAGAGGAAAAATTACGTAAAAAGTTTCTTTTTTTTCTTTTTTTTTTTATATAATTTTTTAGGAAAATTAGTTTTGCCCATAACTTATTTTCGGAGGGTGGGAAAAATAATTTTTTGGTTGGGCAAATATGGACTAACATTGGGCAATCCAACTGCGTGCAGTTTTCTGTGGTATTCGGAAAAAAAAATTTTTTTCGAAAAATTTGTTTTGTTCATAACTTTTTTGGGGGGCAAAACTTGGGCAATCCAACTGCATCAAGCTTTTTGCCAAATTCAAAGACGGGGGTGCTGGAACTAATTTTTTTAGAAAAATTAGTTCCTATTGCCTATAACTTTTTTTTGGAGGGTGGACAAAATAATTTATTGGTTGGGCAAATGTGGGCTAACGTTGGGCAATCCAACGGCATAAGGTTTTTTGCAAAATTCGAATTTGGGGGTGCTGCCGTCACGCACCTATTGTTGGACCATATTTTATCGAGGGAAACTTGAATGGTGAGTCTTATCTACAATTACTCAGAGAAACTATTGATCCCGAAATAACACGAATACTAGAAAATGATGATACGTCAGAAGCTTTGCTAGCGTTTCAACAAGATGGGGCACCTCCACATTACGCTCTCGATGTAAGACGGTTTTTAAACGAATCATTATTTCCTGCTCGGTGGATAGGTAGACGAGGCCCAATGTTGGAATGGCCACCTAGGTGACCCGATTTAACCCCCCTAGACTTTTTTATGGGGATATCTGAAAACCAAAATTGATGCCACTATGACTTTTTACTTATTATACATTTTTGTAATCCTCTTGTAGAGGAGAATCCAACAATGCAATAATGTATAGAGTGTCCCATTTAAAAAATTGGGAGTGGTGACCATAGGGGGGAGGGGGTTAAGTTATAACGTCTACATATGAGCATAAAGACGTCTCCCTTTATATGATTTCTGACATGTTTTATCATTTTTTCATAAACGTGTCGCCTTCAAAATTATGTGGGGTGGATAATTTTAATTGAAATGTATGTCCAAGAGAGAATAACATACTTCCCCACCACGAAACACCCACTTCTCTGGAAGTCACAGAATGGCTATACGGAAGGTAATTTTTTGCCGAATCTGTATATATATTTCTGTCTATTTATTACATTTCTTTGATATAAAGAAAAATGCAAAGTACAGAATAACGGAAGTTGGAGTATTTTTGTACAATTCCACGAAGATCTTATTTCGCGATAAGATGATATTTCAAAGAACAGACAAGAAGCTGTAACCCAGATTTTACTGTTGAAACGGAAAGAGCATATTACAGCGCTTACTTTGAATGTCCTTCTGTAGCCAAGATATTTATTACATTTTTTTGAAAAATGTCTTTAAAATGTTGGACACTGCTATGCCAATTTTTGCCATAACTGTGCATTAGAAAATCATTTCGACACTGAAATTAGCGCATTCACTTTTTATTGGAGTGTCTACAAGAATATTTTCTCAAAAATATTTTAAAAATTAGCCAAAATTAGGGAAAAATATAATAAGACACACGGTATATTTTTTAAAAACCATAAAAATTAATAAATGTATTCCCATTTTTCGTGAATAAATAAGCTACTACATCAGCATTAAATATAAATTTTTATTGACATTCGCGGAATTATTATTCATGAATTTCCAACAAATCTTCAAAGATTTAGCGTTTAATTTTATCTTTAAATTGTAGCAAGGAAAAAAGATAAAAACTATTATTAAATGTTTATTGTCGTTAAAACAAATTACCTAATTAAATCATTAACAATATAGATGTTGAATATTTTTGTGTGTTTTAATCTCGGTTTTAATCGTGCATTAGTACCAAATATAGATAATCGTAAATGTTTATTTTATATGATTTGTTTCTATAATAAATTCTATGAAATTTCCTGTAAAAACTGTGAATATAACAAATTCCCAGTAAAAACGTTAAATTCCCTGGAAAAACTATAAATTTTGTGAAATTTCCAGTAGAAACTGTAGATTTTGTCAAATTTCCAGTTTAAGCCCAAATTTTGTGAAATTTCCTTTGAAAAATGTAAATTTAGTGAAACTCTCAGTAAAAACTGTACATTTTGTCTAGTTTCCAGATTAAACTGTGAATTTTTCAAATTCCCAGTTAAAACCAGCAATTCAAGAAATTTTACATGAGAACCGTAAATTTTGAGAAATTCTATGTAAAAACTGTAAATTTTCTCAAATCCCCAGTAAAAACTGTAAATTTAGTAAAATTATCAGTAAAAACTCTGAATTTTGTCTAGTTTCCAGATTAGTCTGTAAATTTTGTCTAGTTTCCATAGACTGTGAATTTTTTTAAAATTCCCAGTTGAAACTAGGAATTCAAGAAATTTTACATGAGAACTGTAAATTTTGAGAAATTCTATTTAAAAACTGTAAATTTCGTCTAGTTTCTAGTTTAGACTATGAATTTTCAAAATTCCCAGTTAAAGCTAGGGATTTAAGAAATTTTACATGAGAACTGTAAATTTTGAGAAATTCTATGTAAAAATGGTAAATTTTGTCAAATCCCCAGTAAAAACTGTAAATTTAGTAAAAGCCACAGAAAAAACTGTACATTTAGTCAAAATCTCAGCAAAAATTGTAAATTTAGTAAAATTATCAGCAAAAACTGTAAATTTTGTCTAGTTTCCAGTTTAGACTGTGAATTTTTTTAAATTCCCAGTTAAAACTAAGAATTCAAGAAATTTTACATGAGAACTGTAAATTTTGAGAAATTCTATTTAAAAACTGTAAATTTCGTCTAGTTTCTAGTTTAGACTATGCATTTTCAAAATTCCCAGAAAGCTAAAGGTTTAACAAATTTTACATGAGAACTGTAAATTTTGAGAAATTCTATGTAAAAACTGTAAATTTTGTCAAATCCCCAGTAAAAACTGTAAATTTAGTAAAAGCCACTGAAAAAACTGTAAATTTAGTCAAATACTCAATAAAAACTGTAAATTTAGTAAAATTATCAGTAAAAACTGTGAATTCTGTCTAGTTTCCAGATTAGTCTGTACATTTAGTCTAGTTTTCAGTTTAGGCTGTGAATTTTTTTAAATTCCCAGTTAAAACTAGGAATTCAAGAAATTTTACATGAGAACTGTATATTTTGAGAAATTTTATTTAAAAACTGTAAATTTCGTCTAGTTTCTAGTTTAGACTATGAATTTTCAAAATTCCCAGTTAAAGCTAGGGATTTAAGAAATTTTACAGGAGAACTGTAAATTCTGAGAAATTCTATGTAAAAACTGTAAATTTTGTCAAATCCCTAGTAAAAACAGTAAATTTAGTAAAAGCCACAGCAAAAACTGTAAATTTAGTCAAAATCTCAGTAAAAACTGTGAATTCTGTCTAGTTTCCAGATTAGTCTGTACATTTAGTCTAGTTTCCAGTTTAGGCTGTGAATTTTTTAAATTCCCAGTTAAAACTAGGAATTCAAGAAATTTTACATGAGAACTGTATATTTTGAGAAATTTTATTTAAAAACTGTAAATTTCGTCTAGTTTCTAGTTTAGACTATGAATTTTCAAAATTCCCAGTTAAAGCTAGGGATTTAAGAAATATTACATGAGAACTGTAAATTCTGAGAAATTCTATGTAAAAACTGTAAATTTTGTCAAATCCCTAGTAAAAACTGTAAATTTAGTAGAAGCCACAGAAAAAACTGTAAATTTAGTAGAAGCCACAGAAAAAACTGTAAATTTAGTAAAATTCTCAGTGAAATTATCAGTAAAAACTGTGAATTTTGTCTAGTTTCCAGTTTAGACTGTGAATTTTTTTAAATTCCCAGTTAAAACTAGGAATTCAAGACATTTTACAAGAGAACTGTAAATTTTGAGAAATTCTTTTTAAAAACTGTAAATTGTATCAAATTCCCAGTAAAAACTTTAAATTTTGTCAAGTCTCCAGTTTGAACCAAAAATTTAGTAAAAAATTTTGTCTAGTTGCCAGTTTAGACTCTACATTTTCTTTAAATTCCCAGTTAAAACTAGGAATTTAAGAAATTTTACATGGGAATTTGACGTAATCCACAGTTTTTACTCAGAATCGGACAAATTTTACAGTTCGGGCTGGGATTGAAAAAATTTGCAAACTCAAATTAGAAATAAAAAGTTTCATGACGTTTCTACGCTTTGACCGGTGAAGCTACAATCTTTACTACTAGGATGTTTCGGCTCACATGAAGTTTTACTCAAAAATACTTATTTAAAAAATAAAAAATTAATAGAAAAATCCAGTTGTGAACCAATTAGATTTGTGCAAAAAAAATATTTTGGCGGAATCTTATGGGTTGATTCAATTTAAAAAAAAAATTGGCAAGTAAATATTTTCAATTCACACGATTCGTTTTATTTATACCAGCCCGCCACTGGATATGACTAATATTTCATCAGAAATATTTGCCGGTGTTCCAAATTAAGAAAACCAACAGTCACTTGAAAACCCCGATTAATTTCTTTGTTTGGTTTTCTATTTTATCCGACCAACACGTCCGTCCAGTCGGAAGGAAATGAAACCGACAACAAAAACGCAAACTATATTTCATTATAATTTTATTTTAACCGTCGACATTGCGGATGATACTGATGTGTAACGGTGTTTTATATTGATGCACTTAGTAGGTCTTTGACCAATACAATGTATGACAAAAAAGTATAATATAGTGTCCTCAAAATACAGCGTATTTTACGTAAACATAAATTTCATCCATATAAGGTTCATGTCTGCAGTCTGCACCCAAAATATGACACACTGTACATTAGACATTTTCAAAAAACTGTTTATATTTATATTAAGAGGTGATAATTTCTATTTTCCATTTAAATAACATGGAAAAAAATTGTCTTGTGCTTTGGAATTTTATAGCTCACATAGGGAGCAATACTTCGGAATGACTAAGATATATTCTTGTAGGAAATTTGACGCACTACAAAAAAGGGCTCTTATATATTATTCAAGGTTAAAGTTAACCTTGAATAACTTTGAAAGATGTAAAATATAAAAAAAATATAAGAAACATTTTTTGTAGTGCGTCAAATTTCCTACCAGAATATATCTTAGTCATTCCGAAGTATTACTCTCTACGTGAGCTATAAAATTCCAAAGCACAAGCCAATTTTTTTCCATGTTATTTAAATGGAAAATAGAAATTATCAATGCGGCACCTCTTAATATAAATATTAAGAGTTCAAACTTGCAATGTTTCCAATTTAGAATGTGAATTCCCAGTTAAAACTAGGAATTTAAGAAATTTTACATGTGAACTGTAAATTTTGAGAAATTCTATTAAACTGTAAATTTTGAGAAATTCTATTAAACTGTAAATTTATTCAAATTCCCAGTAAGAACTGTAAATTTACTAAAATTCTCAATAAAAACTGTACATTCTGTTAAATCCCCAGTAAAACTGTAAATTTTGTCTAGTTTCCAGTTTAGACTATGAATTTTTAAAATTCCCAGTTAAAGCAAGGAATTTAAGAAATTTTACATGAGAACTGTGAATTTTGAGAAATTCTATGTAAAAACAGTAAATTTTGTCAAATCCCCAGTAAAAACTGTAAATTTAGTAAAATTGTCAGTAAAAACTGTACATTTTGTCAAGACTCGAGTTTAAACCGTGAATTCTGTTAAATTCCCAGTAAAACTAAATTTAGTAAAACTATCAGTAAAAACTGTAAATTTTTCCGAATTTCCAGATTAGACTGTGAATTTTACAAATTCCCAGTTAAAACTAGGAATTCAAGAAATTTTACATGAGAACTGTAAATTTTGAGAAATTCTCAGTAATTCTCATCTTTTGGAAGATAAATTATAGCCAATAAAACGCTCTACAAAAAATATCCTATAAATTTTCATAAACTTGATTGTAGCGTCGAAAAATTGAAATAATGTCAAAATTTATTACCAAGTTAACTTTAACCTTGAATAACTTTGAAAGATGTGAAAATATAAAAAAAATATAAGAAACCTTTTTTGTAATGCGTCAAATTTCCTACAAGAATATATCTTAGTCATTCCGAAGTATTACTCTCTACGTGAGCTATAAAATTCCAAAGCACAAGCCAATTTTTTTCCATATTATTTAAATGAAAATTAGAAATTATCAGTGCGGCACTTATTAATATAAATATTAAGAGTTCAAACTTCCAATGTTTCCAATTTAGAATGTGAATTCCCAGTTAAAACTAGGAATTTAAGAAATTTTACATGTGAACTGTAAATTTTAAGAAATTCTATTTAAAAACTGTAAATTTACTAAAATTCCCAGTAAAAACTGTAAATTTACTAAAATTCTGAATAAAAACTGTACATTCTGTTAAATCCCCAGTAATAAAACTGTAAATTTTGTCTAGTTTCCAGTTTAGACTATGAATATTTAAAATTCCCAGTTAAAGCTAGGAATTTAAGAAATTTTACATGTGAACTGTAAATTTTGAGAAATTCTATTTAAAAACTGTAAATTTACTAAAATTCCCAGTGAAAACTGTAAATTTACTAGCATTCTCAATAAAAACTGTACATTCTGTTAAATCCCCAGTAAAACTGTAAATTTTGTCTAGTTTCCACTCGAGTTTCCAGTTTAGACTATGAATATTTAAAATTCCCAGTTAAAGCAAGGAATTTAAGAAATTTTACATGAGAACTGCAAATTTTGAGAAATTCTATGTAAAAACTGTAAATTTTGTCAAATCCCCAGTAAAAACTGTAAATTTAGTAAAATTATCAGTAAAAACTGTACATTTTGTCAAGACTCGAGTATAAACCGTGAATTCTGTTAAATTCCCAGTAAAACTAAATTTAGTAAAACTATCAGTAAAAACTGTAAATTTTTCCGAATTTCCAGATTAGACTGTGAATTTTACAAATTCCCAGTTAAAACTAGGAATTCGAAAAATTTTACATGAGAACAGTAAATTTTGAGAAATTCTCATCTTTTGAAAGATAAATTATAGCCAATAATACGCTCTACAAAAAATATCCTATAAATTTTCATAAACTTGATTGTAGCGTCGAAAAATTGAAATAATGTCAAAATTTATTACCAAGTTAACTTTAACCTTGAATAACTTTGAAAGATGTGAAAATATAAGAAATATTTTTTGTAGTGCGTCAAATTTCCTACAAGAATATATCTTAGTCATTCCGAAGTATTACTCTCTACGTAAGCTATAAAATTCCAAAGCACAAGACAATTTTTTTCCATGTTATTTAAATGGAAAATAGAAATTATCAATGCGGCACCTCTTAATATAAATATTAAGAGTTCAAACTTCCAATGTTTCCAATTTAGAATGTGAATTCCCAGTTAAAACTAGGACTTTATGAAATTTTACATGTGAACTGTAAATTTTGAGAAATTCTATTTAAAAACTGTAAATTTACTAAAATTCCCGGTAAAAACTGTAAATTTACTAAAATTCTCAATAAAAACTGTACTTTCTGTTAAATCCCCAGTAAAACTGTAAATTTTGTCTAATTTCCAGTTTAGACTATGAATATTTAAAATTCCCAGTTAAAGCTAGGAATTTAAGAAATTTTACATGAGAACTGCAAAAATTTTGAGAAATTCTATGTAAAAACTGTACATTTTGTCAAGACTCGAGTTTAAACCGTGAATTCTGTTAAATTACCAGTAAAACTAAATTTAGTAAAACTAGGGTTTATTTGTATATATTTATAAAAAAAAAGTTATTTATACAAAATTCTTGTATTATATTTTGTACAAATAAACATTATTATTATTATTATTATTATCAGTAAAAACTGTAAATTTTTCCGAATTTCCAGATTAGACTGTGAATTTTACAAATTCCCAGTTAAAACTAGGAATTCAAGATATTTTACATGAGAACTGTAAATTTTGAGAAATTCTCATCTTTTGAAAGATAAATTATAGCCAATAAAAAGCTCTACAAAAAATATCCTATAAATTTTCATAAACTTGATTGTAGCGTCGAAAAATTGAAATAATGTCAAAATTACCTTGAATAACTTTGAAAGATGTGAAAATATAAAAAAAATATTAAAAAAATTCTAATAAGGGATTTAAAAGAAAGGAAATTATCATTTTTCTTGGAATAATTATCACTTTTATCCATTGGCTTGATATAAACAAGGCAGTTTAATGACGAAATGGCATGACAATATTCTATGAAATAAAGACCACTGCCCTGTTTGCTATTCTTTTAAGACTAGGACCGTTCCCACATGTCATGATGTATCGTAAGGCACGTGATGGGAGTGTTAATAATCATATATATGAAGGAAAAGTTCAACGGTCTAAAGTTATAGCTTGTGAAAATGATAAATTTGTATTATGCACTTTATGGTCGAAGAAAAATGATAGTGTTTGTTTTATTGTCCACGCACGATGTGTTGTAGTATTTTTAGTTAAAGAAGAGGAAATTAATTCAAGCTGGCTGGTTTAAACTGGAAACTTGACAATATTTACAGTTTTCACTGGGAGTTGGACAACATTTACAGTTTTTACTGGGGATTTGACAACATTTACAGTTTTTACTGCGAATTTCTCAAAAATTTACACAGTGCCGGTTTCTCCATTAGGTCAATGAGTCAATGACCTCCCATTAAAGAATAATTTAAAAAAATAATTAAATAAGCATTTAAAAAAATAAAATATACCTACTATACATGTAGTATAGTATTCCTCTTAAATAAAATTTAACTAAAACGTTCCAAGACAAGACCCTTGTGTAAACGTTATTCCGCATCAAGCATCAAGTACTCGGCGAAAACCAAAATTGGAAAGTGGGCTGGAGTCCACCGTTGACCTCAAGGTGTTATATGGGAACGGAATTTGCCGAGCGCTGACGATCTGAGAGAAACACGCCCGAAATTTACATGTGATGGGTCAAAAGCCCAGTTTAATATCGACGATGAATCGACTTACGACGGCTGATTATTACACGCTTAGAAAAGAGATGAGTAGAGGAGTTGGCTGGTCGCGCTATATTTCGATTTAAAGGAGAGCATTTGAAGCGAAATAATGAGAATAATGAGCTGTGTTTTAACGTAATAAGTTGTTGCAAATACAAAAGATCGAAAGCTTCACTTAAATTTTAAAAAGATTTAGACTAATTATCATTTAATTCAAGTTTATCATATTTAGTATGTATAGAAATGAATAAAATATGGTTGTTTTTTAAGAGAGCATTATTTTTATATAAAACAAGCGTGGCCCAAAAAAATTTTTTGTCTCTGGGGCTTTGGAAAGGAACTCCACAAATTTTGCTTTTTTAACGATTTTAACGGCTTCTGGGCAGAAATTGGGTGTGGTTTTTCGAAAAATTTCCGCTTACGGCGGATAGGCCTCCGGGGGCTGGTCAGTGGCGTTCCATATTTTAAGATTTTGGTCACATCACCTATGACCCCCTATCAAATTTCCGTATTTATGCTCTGTATAAATTAAAAGTTTTCATTCGTTTGATAAAGCTACTGTTTTAGCGAAACGCGTTACAATTTGGAAATTTATCAGATCAAGTTTTATTTCATGGATTTATTTATTTGTTTTACTATACCTAATTAACTAAGTATTAAGTATATTCATACCTTTAATGAAAATCATATTAATTATTTAACAACCTCAACAAAGCACACAAAGACTAATAATTCTTTTGAAATCCGGAACGAAAACAATTTGATTCGAATCAGTGACTTCCTGTGCTTTGTAGGGACAATGTTATATGTTACAAAACACTAGGTCGATCCAAGGCCGTAATTTCAGGTAGGTATTGTATTTGAAGTATAAATTTTTTGGTGAGTTTTAAATGAAACAAGCCTCCCCCCATCCTGACTAAACAGTAAACAAGTTTATAAGTATTTTTTGCAATTTGCTTTTTAATTTGACGTTAAAAACTGTCATAAATGTCAAATATCCAAAACATTCTAGTTTATCGTATCATAATTAACAAACTGTTT
The DNA here is from genome assembly GCA_947563755.1 of Lochmaea crataegi. Classification (NCBI taxonomy): domain Eukaryota; kingdom Metazoa; phylum Arthropoda; class Insecta; order Coleoptera; family Chrysomelidae; genus Lochmaea; species Lochmaea crataegi. The sequence continues at coordinate 63,456,000 of OX387424.1, forward strand.
TGTTCTTAATGAATATGCCTTACTTTATGGACGAACAATAACACAGTGACATAAAGTCCGCCCCCCTGTAACTTTTGAACCGTTGGGTATAATATAGTGATGAAATTGGGAACGATTATTATATGACCCCATTCTGCATTTTTTAACACATCAATGACAGCTCTGTATGTCAAAGTAACAGATGGGCAAGGATTTGGAATCTTTTTTTTAATGGAAATGGGGGTCGAGTAATACCTCATTTTGAAGGTCTTTTTATGCTCAATACATTCCCCAGATTTGAAAACATGAGGTTCAATAGTTTCAAAATAAAAACCAGTAATATCATTATATAACAATCTTCTGTTGCTGTCATGTTTTTTAATACCTGCATTTAGGTTTCACAGTAAATTTTAGCTCGAAATTGTCTACCATGGCTCGTTCAAAGACAAATTTGAAGCGATTATTTTTGGCGAAGCTAATTGAAATTACCATTCTGCTGTTCGTATGTTCAATGAACGTTATCCGAACGCCAAATATGCAGAAAATTTGTACGCAAGTTAATTTCAAAATTTCAAGAAACTGGTTCGGTAAAAGAAGCTCCAAGGTCTGGGCGGCCAAAAATTGGGGAAGATCTAAAAGTCCAGGTTTTAGCTGAAATGGTTGTTATACCCCTACAGCCATCGAAGCACGTGGCCGAGGCATGCACTATTTCTCATACTTTTGTCAAAAATATTTTAAAATGACATAAATTTCATCCATACAAAATCAAAATTATGCATGAATTAACAGAAGATGATCCTGATAGACGACTCGAATTTTGCGAGATTATGTCAGGAAAAATCACAGGGAATCAAAACTATTTGCGGAATATCTGTTTTAGTGACGAAAGTACTTTTTTTTAAACGGAAGAGTAAATACTCAAAACTGTAGGTACTGGAGTGATGAAACCCCCCATGTTTTCCAGGAGGGGCACACACAGTTCCCCCATAAACTTAAAGTCTGGGCGGGCATTTTAGAAAATTATATCATAGGTCCCATTTTTCTGGAAGGAAATCTGAATGGACCCATGTACCCGACATGTACCTGAATATGTTGCAAAATACAATTGCTCTCCTTATTGATGCTGTTGTTACCCAAAATCCACATGAGTTTCAAGAGGTGATATTCCAACAAGACGGAGCCCCGCCTTACTATTTTATGAGAATTATCAAGATCGGTGGATTGGTCGTCGAGGTCCTACAGAATGCCCAGCTCGATCGCCAGACCTCACGCCCCTAGATTTTTTTTTGGGGATGTTAAATCCGAAGTGTATAAAACGGCTCCCGGATCACTGAATGAACTTAGACAACGAATTACGGATGTTTGTTTAAGAATAACGCCTCAGATGCTTCACAATATCAGAGAAGAATTTACTCGTAGAATATTTATTTGTCAGGAAGTTCTTGGTGGTCATTTTCAACATCTTCAGAAGTAACAAGTGTTTTCTAAATTTGTTTGTGCTTTTACGTTTAATTTAAATTATTTCATAATTTTTTAGCTTAGGTTATTTTAGGTTAGGGTTGGTTCAATGTTATTTGTTTACTTTCACATTATGTTTTGTTTTGAAACATAAATAATTTACAATAATTATGTAATAGTATGTAGATAAACGCAAAAACTGTTATCACCTACTGGTTTTCATTTTGAAACTATTGAACCTCATGTTTTCAAATCTGGGGAATGTACTCATTGAGCATAAGAAGACCTTCAAAATGAGGTATTACTCGACCCCCCATTTCCATTTAAAAAAATATTCTAAATGCCCGCCCAGCTGTCACTTTGACATTCAGAGCTGTCATTGATGTGTTAAATCACTATATACCCAACGGTTCAAAAGTTACAGGGGGGGGGGGACTTTATGTCCTCACTGTATGAACAATAATTAGTCTCAAGCACTGATCTGTATGTATTTTTTAAAGAAACTCGATATTAATAATCACTAATTTTATACATGAACTTTGAGTTGAATAGTAAAGATTGTTCACAATTACCTACACTTAATTTAATTCAACTAAATTATTTTAATTAACCGTTATTTAGAAGGAAATCATGTGGAGTATTAAAAAAAATTGGTGCCACAACTACAAATTTCGAAAGCTCGAGCTGACCAGGAACAAGGACACAATGTGGTGTATAGTTAAAGTAATAATACTTTTTTAATGTTTCATTAGTGCAATGGTTATTTTTAAACATAATCGATGTTCCCTGTATAAGGAGAAGCATGTTTTGTTGGAAAAATCAATTCTCTCTTCAACGCCAATGGTGTATAATTTTTTATAATTATTTTAAGTAATATATCTATTGTTTTCTTTGTCTTCAGTGGTTTCTGATTTTCACATAAATACCCACTGCCTGTATTGGTGTCGGGTAATCAATGATTCCTGTTTTTTTTCACAGTATAATCAATTAATTACCAATCGACATCTTCTGCTATATCGAATTGACAATAATAGTTACTGGTCCATCAATTTTCAACAAAAGTTAGATACACAGTTTAATGTAGGTATATTATCCATATTTTCAATTCCATTCAGTAGGTAAGTATTTGTTGTCAATTCTTCTAATTCTTCAACGGTTCAAAAGTTACAGGGGGGGGAATTTATGTCCCCACTGTATGAACAATAATTAGTCTCAAGCACTGATCTGTATGTATTTTTTAAAGAAACTCGATATTAATAATCACTAATTTTATACGTATGAACTTTGAGTTGCATAGTAAAGATTGTTCACAATTACCTACACTTAATTTAATTTAACTAAATTATTTTAATTAACCGTTATTTAGAAGGAAATCGTGTGGAGTATTAAAAAAATTAGTGCCACAACTACAAATTTGCGAAAGCTCGAGCTGACCAGGAACAAGGACACAATGTGGTGTAGTTAAATTTATAATACTTTTTTAATGTTTCATTAGTGCAATGGTTATTTTTAAACATAATCGATGTTCCCCGAATAAGGAGAAGCATGTTTTGTTGGAAAAATCAATTCTCTCTTCAACGCCAATGGTGTATAATTTTTTATAATTATTTTAAGTAATATATCAAACGTTTTCTTTGTCTTCAGTGGTTTCCGATTTTCACATAAATACCCACTGCCTGTATTGGTGTCGGGTAATCAATGATTCCTGTTTTTTTTCACAGTATAATCAATTAATTACCAATCAAAATCTTCTGCTATATCGAATTAACAATAATAGCTACTGGTCCATCAATTTTCAACAAAAGTTAGATACACAGTTTAATGTAGGTATATTATCCGTATTTTCAATTGCATTCAGTAGGTAAGTATTTGTTGTCAATTTTTCTAATATCTCAGCTATATATTTATTTCTAGCACGATTTTTTAAATTTTTGCTCCAATATACATTTAAAAAAATACTTCTACTTAATCTACTTCCTGTGTAACCATAAAAAAATTGAGTTTCCTTCTAGCACAATTTTTTTAAATGCACTATATAAAAGTAGGTAGATATATACAGTTATAAATATTTTGTAAGCAGTGAATTTTAAGTTTTAAGTTCGTGTCGGATTCAAGGTTTCTGTAATAGAATATGATTAATAAATAAGCAATGGGGAAAGTAGGTACATATTTTGAAATAAGACATTTGAATAGTTCTACCACAGCACATGTCTTTCCTTGATTCAATTTAAATTATTTTTATTTATCTATGGACTGCACACACTTTTTATATAAAAAAATGATCTTAAAAATTTTACCACACAAGAAAATATCTCACCATTGAAAAATAAGCCACAATAATTTTTTATCTTCGGTTTAAACAAAAAATTAACATAAAACCCGAGGTTACTTTTTAACGGTTCTTTAAAATTTTATGTAGCATTGTTTGAAAGTGGTGACAGAAAGCTCCAAAAGCATAAATATTTACTTAAACACCTCATATTATTGAAAACTATTTTACAAACTCACGTACCTACAATTTGAGTCTAGATTCAGTTTTTATGCAAATTTCTACTGTTAGTTATTGATTTTAATACTTTATTAAATTAGATTTAATCTCAACTATTTATTAATTAAAACAATTCGTTTCTTTGGTTTCTATAAAATGTTCCACCTACATACGAGTTTTAAAATAGAATACACAAAATTTCTTTACATGTCTCCCACATATTTCTTCAAAGTATGGGGTCAATTTTAATGTAACAATTGTTAACATTCAGCAATGCAATATACGCTTTTTACGATGATTTAAAATAAGACGAGACTTAATTAATCTAAAACAGTTTCTTGATTGAATAATCGACATAAAAGACTTACCGTTTGATAAAAAAAGAAACAAACTGCTTTAGAAACAATCCTGTAACATTAAAAAGCACTATATTTTAGCATATTCACTTAAATAACTCTGTTATTAACACATAAAACGAAATTATTACACGTTTTGATTATTTTCAGTTATGTATTGTTTGTTTTGAGAGAAGAGCAAGTTACCGTACACCTCTATCCTCTCCAGCTCTCACAAAACTGAAGGAAGAACCAACACCAAGAGAACGGTGAGAATAACCCAAGAAATTGTGCAGAGAAGCTCGATGTTTGTTATGATTCGAACAGAATCACAATAATTGCAGCTGCTCATATAAGTATTGTACGTGTATATGCGAAACTGATACTGTAGATTTGAATTGTTCCATTTTCATTACTAGTTCTGAACTAGAAACAAACAAGAGGGGCTGAAAACTATGAATGAATGTCAAACCTGTAGACTATGCGCATTACAGAACGCATAGGCGGAGTATAATTTGGGGAATAGGTGTAAAAACAATAATGTTTAACAAATAACAGAATTAGAATTATTTTATTCAAACATTAAATATAAAAGTTACAATCGTATTTACAGATTTTACAGATACTCAAAAGCTAAATCAGCGAATATGTCGAAATAATTATATACATTGCATGTAATAACGTAAATTTGATGCTTATCTACTATTAACATTTATACCAATAAAAAAAAATGATAGTCAACATATAAATAGTAGACGTCAAGTTAATAGTTTAATACTATTATAACGCTTTACAAAATTTGAAAAATATTTTTCAAAGAACAGAGACCGTTCACTAGGAAAAGCAACAACCTGGCTATATGCCCCGACAGACATTGAATTACACTTCTAAGTTAAACGGGGTTGGTATATCTGCAAGATATAACCAACCATTCTGGTTTGTGATTAGAAGGAACAACATCACTTGTAGACCGGTCTTCAATGTCTGTCGGGGCATATAGCCCGAGAAGTAGTTGTTGCTTCTTATAGTGAACGGTCTGTTCTTTGAAAAATTATTTTTCAAATTTTGTAAAGCGTTATAATAGTATTAAACTATTAACTTCGACGTCTATTGATAACGCTTTACTAAAATATGACAATTTTTTACAACTGTAATTAAGTAGGTATATAAATAGTAAATAAAAAACATTTAACAGATTTAATGAAATAATAACGTCTGTTTTTGTTAGTTTGATCTAGAAAAAACAGCAAGATTCACAGAACTTGATTGAAAATACCCCTACTTTAGTTAATTTTCTATAACACTAGGTTTATTCCAACTGGCATTTAGGAACCGTTCTGGAATCGTATCGAGTACTGTATAGTGCGCAAACTCGAATTAGGGATGGACACATCAACTTTATCATGCCTATCCATAAGGTAGTTTTTGCACCGTCCCAAGAACGATACTACAATCAGTTGGAACACGAAATAAATGAAGCACATGCGCGAACGATATCTAGAACGGTTCTATCGACAGTTGGAACGAACCTACTAGAACATTACTAAAAACTCATCATTTTCTTCTTCGAGTCTCGGTTAAAAGATTGTAGATGATCTGATAATTTTAGTCAGTCGTACATATCCTGAATTAGGTAATCTCTTGCTTGTATTGTTAAATTTCATCCGAATCTTTTGATTTTTATTACTAATTATACAGTGCTTCTCATAAGTCTCCTCCCCCCTCTTTTTTTTGAATGGTGATATACTTAGACTGATGAAATTTGGAGGGTGAAAATGAACTATTATAAGCTTCTCAACTAGTGGTAACAGGTGACGTAATAGGCATCGGTGACGTCACCAGGCAACTGAAACTAATAATATTAAATGGGACCTTATGGCAAGTGACACCTCGTTTGAAAGGTATTTAATATACCTATTCAATCATACTATTTTTTTTAGATTTACGATGTTTTTGATGGTTAAAATAAATAAATACTAAAATTTGAGTTTCGCTTTTAATTAATAAATATTTAAGAACAAGTTCTTATAATAATTGTTCAAAATGTGCTCCATCTACTTCCTGGCAATAAAATGAGCATTTTTTGTTCTGAAAAGTGGATTTTCGAAAATTTCATGACTCTATTTGAAGGCGAAAGAATGATTTTATCAAAAAACTGATTATGCCAGTCGATTTCTCGTCCCAAAAAACCCCTCATTACGTATTTTTAGCATTTTTCAAGCAAGAAAAATTTTTTTTCGATGTAAATTTTGAACAAAGGGGTAGGTATGGAAATATTTCGCGAAATAAATTGCTTTTTTCTACACCCACATGTATATTATCCATTTTCTGCACAATTTACAGAATGTAAATGTAGGCCATTCCGGTTAACTGAACGGATATGATTTCATATACATCCTAGAACGTATATGATATCCACCAATCAGCATTTGCGTTTAGTACCCGCCAACTAATCTTTTTTCAATTTCATAGAAACGTCAAAATAACTTGTCAAAATATTTCTATAGTTTTAAAGAAAAATATTAGTAAAAATGAGTGATTCCAGTGATGAATCAATAGATAATTTTCCACCAGATATTCGCTTGGCCGCAAAGGAGACGTATAACGTATAGAAACAGAATAAATTGAATATTTAAGGGTACTCCTGACAAACGTCAGTTTTTATGTAATACATTTGACGTTATAGATAGATGATTAGTATATTCATCGGTAGTCCAGTGGTAAGTATCCCAGCCTCTCATGCGGTAGATCAGAGTTCGATTCTCCGTTGGGAAATTTTTTTTAAATTTTAATTTTATTTCTAAATAATAATAAAATAATAATAATAGTAAAATTATTAAAAATTTTTAATTTGAAGTTATATTATAGTATAATAAAATGTTTATTTTCTAGATTTTTTCTTAAGTGGGTCGTAGAAAAAATATACTGTTCGACTCGTGTGGATTGTCCATATCGCTCTCGGACGATTGAGCACTCCGCCTACGGCGTCGTGCTCAAACTTCATCCTCGTGCGATATGGCCATCATATCCACACTAGTTGCACAAACTACTATTTGCTAACTCCCTTAATGCTTGGAAATATGTAGAATTTTCCCCTGAATCGATTGGCGCACACTAGAACGTTCTACCTCTTCAATTAGTCGAGTTATGAGCATTTTTTGTTTTGAAAAGTGGATTTTCGAAAATTTCATGACTCTATTTGAAGGCGAAATAATGATTTTATCACAAAACTGATTGTGCCAGTCGATTTTTTGGCCAAAAAAACCCCTCTTTACGAATTTTTAGCATTTTTTATAATTTTTTTGTCGAAAATTTAGAACAAACAAATTGATTTTTTCTAACTTCCATAATCCTTGGAAATATAGACTCAAAATTCACTAAAATATGTAAAATTGTCCCCTCTATCGATTGGTGGAGACTAGAACGTTCTATCTTTCCTATTAGTCGAGTTATGAGTATTTTTTGTTTTGAAAAGTGGATTTTCGAAAATTTCATGACTCTATTTGAAGGCGAAATAATGATTTTATCAAAAAACTGATTATGCAAGTCGATTTCTCGACCCAAAAAACCCCTCATCACGTATTTTTAGCATTTTTCAGGCCAAAAAAAAATTTTTTTTGATATAAATTTTGAACAAAGGGATAGGTATGGAAATATTTCGCGATATAAATTGCTTTTTGCTAACTCCCTTAATGCTTGGAAATATCGACTCAAAATTCACATGCATATGTAGAATTTTCCCCTGAATCGATTGCCGCAGACTAGAACGTTCTATCTCTTTAATTAGTCGAGTTATGAGCATTTTTTGTTTTGAAAAGTGGATTTTCGAAAATTTCATGACTCTATTTGTAGGCGCAAGGATGATTTTATCAAAAAACTGATTATGCCAGTCGATTTCTCGACCCAAAAAACCCCTCATTACGTATTTTTAGCATTTTTCGGGCCAAAAAAAAATTTTTTTTGGTGTAAATTTTGAACAAAGGGGTAGGTATGGAAATATTTCGCGATATAAATTGCTTTTTGCTAACTCCCTTAATGCTTGGAAATATCGACTCAAAATTCACATGCAGATGTAGAATTTTCTCCTGAATCGATTGGCGCAGTCTAGAACGTTCCATCTCTTCAATTAGTCGAGTTATGAGCATTTTTTGTTTTGAAAAGTGGATTTTCGAAAATTTCATGACTCTATTTGAAGGCGAAAGAATGATTTCATCAAAAAACTGATTATGCAAGTCGATTTCTCGTCCCAAAAAACCCCTCATTACGTATTTTTAACATTTTTCACGAAAGAAAAATTTTTTTTCCATGTAAATTTTGAACAAAGGGGTAGGTATGGAAATATTTCGCGATATAAATTGCTTTTTGCTAACTCCCTTAATGCTTGGAAATATCGACTCAAAATTCACATGCAGATGTAGAATTTTCCCCTGAATCGATTGGCGCAGACTAGAACGTTCTATCTTTCCTATTTGTCGAGTTATGAGCATTTTTTGTTTTGAAAAGTGGATTTTCGAAAATTTCATGACTCTATTTGAAGGCGAAAGAATGATTTTATCAGAAAACTGATTATGCCAGTCGATTTCTCGACCCAAAAAACCCCTCATTACGTATTTTTAGCATTTTTTGAATTTTTTTGTCGAAAATTTAGAACAAAGGGGTAGGTATGGAAATATTTTGCGATACATATTAATTTTTTCTAACTTCCTTAATCCTTGAAAATATGGACTCAAAATCCACTAAAGTATGTAAAATTGTCCCCTCTATCGATTGGTGAAGACTAGAACGATCTATCTTTCCTATTAGTCGAGTTATGAGTATTTTTTGTTTTGAAAAGTGGATTTTCGAAAATTTCATGACTCTATTTGAAGGCGAAATAATGATTTTATCACAAAACTGATTGTGCCAGTCGATTTTTCGGCCCAAAAAACCCCTCTTTACGAATTTTTAGCATTTTTTATAATTTTTTTGTCGAAAATTTAGAACAAAGGGGTAGGTATGGAAATATTTTGCGATACAAATTGCTTTTTTCTAACTCCCTTAATTCTTGGCAATATCGACTCAAAATTAGGGCTGGGCGATTATCAAAAAACATAATCGATCATCGATTATATAAAATAATCGATTATTTTCGATTAATCGATTAATCGATGTTAATCGATTAATTGATTAACCGAAAAAAATCGATTAATCGAAAAAAATCGATTAATCGAAAATAATCAATTTTCGATGATTCGAAAATTTATTATTTTTCATTATTCTTGATAACGGCAGCTGGACCGCTACCGAAACTTTAAAAATAGAGTTTCAACAAACATCGTGATCAAGAACTATTATATTTAACTAATTTTTTCCCTAACTCACGCCTCTAAAAAGATTGACAATTTGAAACTTACGAAAATATTTTGAAGTTTAGGACTTAAAAAAATTGTCAAGATTTGCCAGTCGATTTTCCGGTCCAAAAAACCCCTCTTTACGAATTTTTAGCATTTTTTATAATTTTTTTGTCGAAAATTTAGAACAAAGGGGTAGGTATGGAAATATTTTGCGATACATATTAATTTTTTCTAACTTCCATAATCCTTGGAAATATAGACTCAAAATTCACTAAAATATGTAAAATTGTCCCCTCTATCGATTGGTGGAGACTAGAACGTTCTATCTTTCCTATTAGTCGAGTTATGAGTATTTTTTGTTTTGAAAAGTGGATTTTCGAAAATTTCATGACTCTATTTGAAGGCGAAATAATGATTTTATCAAAAAACTGATTATGCAAGTCGATTTCTCGACCCAAAAAACCCCTCATCACGTATTTTTAGCATTTTTCAGGCCAAAAAAAAATTTTTTTTGATATAAATTTTGAACAAAGGGATAGGTATGGAAATATTTCGCGATATAAATTGCTTTTTGCTAACTCCCTTAATGCTTGGAAATATCGACTCAAAATTCACATGCATATGTAGAATTTTCCCCTGAATCGATTGCCGCAGACTAGAACGTTCTATCTCTTTAATTAGTCGAGTTATGAGCATTTTTTGTTTTGAAAAGTGGATTTTCGAAAATTTCATGACTCTATTTGTAGGCGCAAGGATGATTTTATCAAAAAACTGATTATGCCAGTCGATTTCTCGACCCAAAAAACCCCTCATTACGTATTTTTAGCATTTTTCGGGCCAAAAAAAAATTTTTTTTGGTGTAAATTTTGAACAAAGGGGTAGGTATGGAAATATTTCGCGATATAAATTGCTTTTTGCTAACTCCCTTAATGCTTGGAAATATCGACTCAAAATTCACATGCAGATGTAGAATTTTCTCCTGAATCGATTGGCGCAGTCTAGAACGTTCCATCTCTTCAATTAGTCGAGTTATGAGCATTTTTTGTTTTGAAAAGTGGATTTTCGAAAATTTCATGACTCTATTTGAAGGCGAAAGAATGATTTCATCAAAAAACTGATTATGCAAGTCGATTTCTCGTCCCAAAAAACCCCTCATTACGTATTTTTAACATTTTTCACGAAAGAAAAATTTTTTTTCCATGTAAATTTTGAACAAAGGGGTAGGTATGGAAATATTTCGCGATATAAATTGCTTTTTGCTAACTCCCTTAATGCTTGGAAATATCGACTCAAAATTCACATGCAGATGTAGAATTTTCCCCTGAATCGATTGGCGCAGACTAGAACGTTCTATCTTTCCTATTTGTCGAGTTATGAGCATTTTTTGTTTTGAAAAGTGGATTTTCGAAAATTTCATGACTCTATTTGAAGGCGAAAGAATGATTTTATCAGAAAACTGATTATGCCAGTCGATTTCTCGACCCAAAAAACCCCTCATTACGTATTTTTAGCATTTTTTGAATTTTTTTGTCGAAAATTTAGAACAAAGGGGTAGGTATGGAAATATTTTGCGATACATATTAATTTTTTCTAACTTCCTTAATCCTTGAAAATATGGACTCAAAATCCACTAAAGTATGTAAAATTGTCCCCTCTATCGATTGGTGAAGACTAGAACGATCTATCTTTCCTATTAGTCGAGTTATGAGTATTTTTTGTTTTGAAAAGTGGATTTTCGAAAATTTCATGACTCTATTTGAAGGCGAAATAATGATTTTATCACAAAACTGATTGTGCCAGTCGATTTTTCGGCCCAAAAAACCCCTCTTTACGAATTTTTAGCATTTTTTATAATTTTTTTGTCGAAAATTTAGAACAAAGGGGTAGGTATGGAAATATTTTGCGATACAAATTGCTTTTTTCTAACTCCCTTAATTCTTGGCAATATCGACTCAAAATTAGGGCTGGGCGATTATCAAAAAACATAATCGATCATCGATTATATAAAATAATCGATTATTTTCGATTAATCGATTAATCGATGTTAATCGATTAATTGATTAACCGAAAAAAATCGATTAATCGAAAAAAATCGATTAATCGAAAATAATCAATTTTCGATGATTCGAAAATTTATTATTTTTCATTATTCTTGATAACGGCAGCTGGACCGCTACCGAAACTTTAAAAATAGAGTTTCAACAAACATCGTGATCAAGAACTATTATATTTAACTAATTTTTTCCCTAACTCACGCCTCTAAAAAGATTGACAATTTGAAACTTACGAAAATATTTTGAAGTTTAGGACTTAAAAAAATTGTCAAGATTTGCCAGTCGATTTTCCGGTCCAAAAAACCCCTCTTTACGAATTTTTAGCATTTTTTATAATTTTTTTGTCGAAAATTTAGAACAAAGGGGTAGGTATGGAAATATTTTGCGATACATATTAATTTTTTCTAACTTCCTTAATCCTTGAAAATATGGACTCTAAATTCAATAAAATATGTAAAATTGTCCCCTCTGTCGATTGGTGAAGACTAGAACGTTCTATCTTTCCTATTAGTCGAGTTATGAGTATTTTTTGTTTTGAAAAGTGGATTTTCGAAAATTTCATGACTCTATTTGAAGGCGAAATAATGATTTTATCACAAAACTGATTAAGCCAGTCGATTTTTCGGCCCAAAAAACACCTCTTTACGAATTTTTAGCATTTTTTATAATTTTTTTGTCGCAAATTTAGAACATGTATGGAAATATTTTGCGATACAAATTGATTTTTTCTAACTTCCTTAATCCTTAGAAATATGGACTCAAAATTCACTAAAATATGTAAAAAATTCCCCTCTATCGATTGGTGAAGACTAGAACGTTCTATCTTTCCTATTAGACGAGTTATGAGTATTTTTTGTTTTGAAAAGTGGATTTTCGAAAATTTCATGACTCCATTTGAAGGCGAAATAATGATTTTATCACAAAACTGATTAAGCCAGTCGATTTTTTGGCCCAAAAAACCCCTCTTTACGAATTTTTAGCATTTTTTATAATTTTTTTGTCGAAAATTTAGAACAAAGCGATAGGTATGGAAATATTTTGCGATACAAATTGATTTTTGCTAACTCCCTTAATCCTTGGAAATATGTACTCAAAATTCACTTAAATATGTAAAATTGTCCCCTCTACCGATTGGCGAAGACTAGAACGTTCTATCTTCCCTATTAGTCGAGTTATGAGTATTTTTTGTTTTGAAAAGTGGATTTTCGAAAATTTCATGACTCTATTTGAAGGCGAAATAATGATTTTATCACAAAACTGATTGTGCCAGTCGATTTTTCGGCCCAAAAACCCCTCTTTACGAATTTTTAGCATTTTTTATAATTTTTTTGTCGAAAATTTAGATCAAAGGGGTAGGTATGGAAATATTTTGCGATACAAATTGATTTTTTCTAATTTCCTTAATCCTTGGAAATATGGACTCAAAATTCACTAAAATATGTAAAATTGTCCCCTCTATCGATTGGTGAAGACTAGAACGTTCTATCTTTCCTATTAGTCGAGTTATGAGTATTTTTTGTTTTGGAAAGTGGATTTTCGAAAATTTCATGACTCTATTTGAAGGCGAAATAATGATTTTATCACAAAACTGATTGTGCCAGTCGATTTTCCGGTCCAAAAACCCCTCTTTACGAATTTTTAGCATTTTTTATAATTTTATTGTCGAAAATTTAGAACAAAGGGGTAGGTATGGAAATATTTTGCGATACAAATTAATTTTTTCTAACTTCCTTAATCCTCGGAAATATGGACTCAAAATTCACTAAAATATGTAAAATTGTCCCCTCTATCGATTGGTGAAGACTAGAACGTTCTATCTTTCCTATTAGTCGAGTTATGAGTATTTTTTGTTTTGAAAAGAGGATTTTCGAAAATTTCATGACTCTATTTGATGGCGAAATAATGATTTTATCAAAAAACTGATTGTGCCAGTCGATTTTTCGGCCCAAAAACCCCTCTTTACGAATTTTTAGCATTTTTTATAATTTTTTTGTCGAAAATTTAGAACAGAGGGGTAGGTATGGAAATATTTTGCGATACAAATTGATTTTTTCTAATTTCCTTAACCTTTGGAAATATGGACTCAAAATTCACTAAAATATGTAAAATTGTCCCCTCTATCGACTGGTGAAGACTAGAACGTTCTATATTTCCTAATAGTCGAGTTATGAGTATTTTTTGTTTTGAAAAGTGGATTTTCGAAAATTTCATGACTCTATTTGAAGGCGAAATAATGATTTTATAACAAAACTGATTGTGCCAGTCGATTTTTCGGCCCAAAAAACCCCTCTTTACGAATTTTTAGCATTTTTTATAATTTTTTTGTCGAAAATTTAGAACAAAGGGGTAGGTATGGAAATATTTTGCGATACAAATTGATTTTTTCTAATTTCCTTAATCCTTGGAAATATGGACTCAAAATTCACTTAAATATGTAAAATTGTCCCCTCTATCGATTGGTGAAGACTAGAACGTTCTATCTTTCCTATTAGTCGAGTTATGAGTATTTTTTGTTTTGAAAAGTGGATTTTCGAAAAGTTCATGACTCTATTTGATCGCGAAATAATGATTTTATCAAAAAACTGATTGTGCCAGTCGATTTTTCGGCCCAAAAACCCCTCTTTACGAATTTTTAGCATTTTTTATAATTTTTTTGTCGAAAATTTAGAACAGAGGGGTAGGTATGGAAATATTTTGCGATACAAATTGATTTTTTCTAATTTCCTTAACCCTTGGAAATATGGACTCAAAATTCACTAAAATATGTAAAATTGTCCCCTCTATCGATTGGTGAAGACTAGAACGTTCTATATTTCCTAATAGTCGAGTTATGAGTATTTTTTGTTTTGAAAAGTGGATTTTCGAAAATTTCATGACTCTATTTGAAGGCGAAATAATGATTTTATAACAAAACTGATTGTGTCAGTCGATTTTTCGGCCCAAAAAACCCCTCTTTACGAATTTTTAGCATTTTTTATAATTTTTTTGTCGAAAATTTAGAACAAAGGGGTAGGTATGGAAATATTTTGCGATACAAATTAATTTTTTCTAACTTCCCTAATCCTCGGAGATATGGACTCAAAATTCACTAAAATATGTAAAATTGTCCCCTCTATCGATTGGTGAAGACTAGAACGTTCTATATTTCCTAATAGTCGAGTTATGAGTATTTTTTGTTTTGAAAAGTGGATTTTCGAAAATTTCATGACTCTATTTGAAGGCGAAATAATGATTTTATAACAAAACTGATTGTGCCAGTCGATTTTTCGGCCCAAAAAACCCCTCTTTACGAATTTTTAGCATTTTTTATAATTTTTTTTGTCGAAAATTTAGAACAAAGGGGTAGGTATGGAAATATTTTGCGATACAAATTGATTTTTTCTAATTTCCTTAATCCTTGGAAATATGGACTCAAAATTCACTAAAATATGTAAAATTGTCCCCTCTATCGATTGGTGAAGACTAGAACGTTCTATCTTTCCTATTAGACGAGTTATGAGTATTTTTTGTTTTGAAAAGTGGATTTTCGAAAATTTCATGACTCTATTTGATGGCGAAATAATGATTTTATCACAAAACTGATTGTGCCAGTCGATTTTTCGGCCCAAAAACCCCTCTTTACGAATTTTTAGCATTTTTTATAATTTTTTTGTCGAAAATTTAGAACAGAGGGGTAGGTATGGAAATATTTTGCGATACAAATTGATTTTTTCTAATTTCCTTAACCCTTGGAAATATGGACTCAAAATTCACTAAAATATGTAAAATTGTCCCCTCTATCGATTGGTGAAGACTAGAACGTTCTATATTTCCTAATAGTCGAGTTATGAGTATTTTTTGTTTTGAAAAGTGGATTTTCGAAAATTTCATGACTCTATTTGAAGGCGAAATAATGATTTTATAACAAAACTGATTGTGCCAGTCGATTTTTCGGCCCAAAAAACCCCTCTTTACGAATTTTTAGCATTTTTTATAATTTTTTTGTCGAAAATTTAGAACAAAGGGGTAGGTATGGAAATATTTTGCGATACAAATCGATTTTTTCTAACCCCCATAATCCTTGGAAATATGGACTCAAAATTCACTAAAATATGTAAAAGTGTCCCCTCTATCGATTGGTGAAGACTAGAACGTTCTATCTTTCCTATTAGTCGAGTTATGAGTATTTTTTGTTTTGAAAAGAGGATTTTCGAAAATTTCATGACTCTATTTGATGGCGAAATAATGATTTTATCAAAAAACTGATTGTGCCAGTCGATTTTTCGGCCCAAAAACCCCTCTTTACGAATTTTTAGCATTTTTTATAATTTTTTTGTCGAAAATTTAGAACAGAGGGGTAGGTATGGAAATATTTTGCGATACAAATTGATTTTTTCTAATTTCCTTAACCTTTGGAAATATGGACTCAAAATTCACTAAAATATGTAAAATTGTCCCCTCTATCGACTGGTGAAGACTAGAACGTTCTATATTTCCTAATAGTCGAGTTATGAGTATTTTTTGTTTTGAAAAGTGGATTTTCGAAAATTTCATGACTCTATTTGAAGGCGAAATAATGATTTTATAACAAAACTGATTGTGCCAGTCGATTTTTCGGCCCAAAAAACCCCTCTTTACGAATTTTTAGCATTTTTTATAATTTTTTTGTCGAAAATTTAGAACAAAGGGGTAGGTATGGAAATATTTTGCGATACAAATTGATTTTTTCTAATTTCCTTAATCCTTGGAAATATGGACTCAAAATTCACTTAAATATGTAAAATTGTCCCCTCTATCGATTGGTGAAGACTAGAACGTTCTATCTTTCCTATTAGTCGAGTTATGAGTATTTTTTGTTTTGAAAAGTGGATTTTCGAAAAGTTCATGACTCTATTTGATCGCGAAATAATGATTTTATCAAAAAACTGATTGTGCCAGTCGATTTTTCGGCCCAAAAACCCCTCTTTACGAATTTTTAGCATTTTTTATAATTTTTTTGTCGAAAATTTAGAACAGAGGGGTAGGTATGGAAATATTTTGCGATACAAATTGATTTTTTCTAATTTCCTTAACCCTTGGAAATATGGACTCAAAATTCACTAAAATATGTAAAATTGTCCCCTCTATCGATTGGTGAAGACTAGAACGTTCTATATTTCCTAATAGTCGAGTTATGAGTATTTTTTGTTTTGAAAAGTGGATTTTCGAAAATTTCATGACTCTATTTGAAGGCGAAATAATGATTTTATAACAAAACTGATTGTGTCAGTCGATTTTTCGGCCCAAAAAACCCCTCTTTACGAATTTTTAGCATTTTTTATAATTTTTTTGTCGAAAATTTAGAACAAAGGGGTAGGTATGGAAATATTTTGCGATACAAATTAATTTTTTCTAACTTCCCTAATCCTCGGAGATATGGACTCAAAATTCACTAAAATATGTAAAATTGTCCCCTCTATCGATTGGTGAAGACTAGAACGTTCTATATTTCCTAATAGTCGAGTTATGAGTATTTTTTGTTTTGAAAAGTGGATTTTCGAAAATTTCATGACTCTATTTGAAGGCGAAATAATGATTTTATAACAAAACTGATTGTGCCAGTCGATTTTTCGGCCCAAAAAACCCCTCTTTACGAATTTTTAGCATTTTTTATAATTTTTTTTGTCGAAAATTTAGAACAAAGGGGTAGGTATGGAAATATTTTGCGATACAAATTGATTTTTTCTAATTTCCTTAATCCTTGGAAATATGGACTCAAAATTCACTAAAATATGTAAAATTGTCCCCTCTATCGATTGGTGAAGACTAGAACGTTCTATCTTTCCTATTAGACGAGTTATGAGTATTTTTTGTTTTGAAAAGTGGATTTTCGAAAATTTCATGACTCTATTTGATGGCGAAATAATGATTTTATCACAAAACTGATTGTGCCAGTCGATTTTTCGGCCCAAAAACCCCTCTTTACGAATTTTTAGCATTTTTTATAATTTTTTTGTCGAAAATTTAGAACAGAGGGGTAGGTATGGAAATATTTTGCGATACAAATTGATTTTTTCTAATTTCCTTAACCCTTGGAAATATGGACTCAAAATTCACTAAAATATGTAAAATTGTCCCCTCTATCGATTGGTGAAGACTAGAACGTTCTATATTTCCTAATAGTCGAGTTATGAGTATTTTTTGTTTTGAAAAGTGGATTTTCGAAAATTTCATGACTCTATTTGAAGGCGAAATAATGATTTTATAACAAAACTGATTGTGCCAGTCGATTTTTCGGCCCAAAAAACCCCTCTTTACGAATTTTTAGCATTTTTTATAATTTTTTTGTCGAAAATTTAGAACAAAGGGGTAGGTATGGAAATATTTTGCGATACAAATTAATTTTTTCTAACTTCCCTAATCCTCGGAGATATGGACTCAAAATTCACTAAAATATGTAAAATTGTCCCCTCTATCGATTGGTGAAGACTAGAACGTTCTATCTTTCCTATTAGACGAGTTATGAGTATTTTTTGTTTTGAAAAGTGGATTTTCGAAAATTTCATGACTCTATTTGATGGCGAAATAATGATTTTATCACAAAACTGATTGTGCCAGTCGATTTTTCGGCCCAAAAACCCCTCTTTACGAATTTTTAGCATTTTTTATAATTTTTTTGTCGAAAATTTAGAACAGAGGGGTAGGTATGGAAATATTTTGCGATACAAATTGATTTTTTCTAATTTCCTTAACCCTTGGAAATATGGACTCAAAATTCACTAAAATATGTAAAATTGTCCCCTCTATCGATTGGTGAAGACTAGAACGTTCTATATTTCCTAATAGTCGAGTTATGAGTATTTTTTGTTTTGAAAAGTGGATTTTCGAAAATTTCATGACTCTATTTGAAGGCGAAATAATGATTTTATAACAAAACTGATTGTGCCAGTCGATTTTTCGGCCCAAAAAACCCCTCTTTACGAATTTTTAGCATTTTTTATAATTTTTTTGTCGAAAATTTAGAACAAAGGGGTAGGTATGGAAATATTTTGCGATACAAATTAATTTTTTCTAACTTCCCTAATCCTCGGAGATATGGACTCAAAATTCACTAAAATATGTAAAATTGTCCCCTCTATCGATTGGTGAAGACTAGAACGTTCTATATTTCCTAATAGTCGAGTTATGAGTATTTTTTGTTTTGAAAAGTGGATTTTCGAAAATTTCATGACTCTATTTGAAGGCGAAATAATGATTTTATAACAAAACTGATTGTGCCAGTCGATTTTTCGGCCCAAAAAACCCCTCTTTACGAATTTTTAGCATTTTTTATAATTTTTTTTGTCGAAAATTTAGAACAAAGGGGTAGGTATGGAAATATTTTGCTATACAAATTGATTTTTTCTAACTTCCTTAATCCCCGGAAATATGGACTCAAAATTCACTAAAATATGTAAAATTGTCCCCTCTATCGATTGGTGAAGACTAGAACGTTCTATCTTTCCTATTAGTCGAGTTATGAGTATTTTTTGTTTTGAAAAGTGGATTTTCGAAAATTTCATGACTCTATTTGATGGCGAAATAATGATTTTATCAAAAAACTGATTGTGCCAGTCGATTTTTCGGCCCAAAAACCCCTCTTTACGAATTTTTAGCATTTTTTATAATTTTTTTGTCGAAAATTTAGATCAAAGGGGTAGGTATGGAAATATTTTGCGATACAAATTGATTTTTTCTAATTTCCTTAACCCTTGGAAATATGGACTCAAAATTCACTAAAATACGTAAAATTGTCCCCTCTATCGATTGGTGAAGACTAGAACGTTCTATCTTTCCTATTAGACGAGTTATGAGTATTTTTTGTTTTGAAAAGTGGATTTTCGAAAATTTCATGACTCCATTTGAAGGCGAAATAATGATTTTATCACAAAACTGATTAAGCCAGTCGATTTTTTGGCCCAAAAAACCCCTCTTTACGAATTTTTAGCATTTTTTATAATTTTTTTGTCGAAAATTTAGAACAGAGGGGTAGGTATGGAAATATTTTGCGATACAAATTGATTTTTTCTAATTTCCTCAACCTTTGGAAATATGGACTCAAAATTCACTAAAATATGTAAAATTGTCCCCTCTATCGATTGGTGAAGACTAGAACGTTCTATATTTCCTAATAGTCGAGTTATGAGTATTTTTTGTTTTGAAAAGTGGATTTTCGAAAATTTCATGACACTATTTGAAGGCTAAAGAATGATTTTATCAAAAAACTGATTATGCCAGTCGATTTCTCGTCCCAAAAAACCCCTCATTACGTATTTTTAGCATTTTTCATGCCGAAAAAATTTTTTTTTCATGTAAATTTTGAACAAAGGGAAATATTTCGCGATATAAACTCCTTTTTGCTAACTCCCTTAATGCTTGGAAATATCGACTCGAAATTCACATGCATATGTAGAATTTCCCCCTGAATTGATTGGCGCAGACTAGAACGTTCTATCTCTTCAATTAGTCGAGTCATGAGCATTTTTTGTTTTGAAAAGTGGATTTTCGAAAATTTCATGACTCTGTTTGAAGGCGAAAGAATGATTTTATCAAAAAACTGATTATGCCAGTCGATTTCTCGTCCCAAAAAAACCCTCATTACGTATTTTTAGCATTTATCACGCAGGAAAAATTTTTTTTTCATGTAAATTTTGAACAAAGGGAAATATTTCGCGATAAAAATTCCTTTTTGCTAACTCCCTTAATGCTTGGAATTATCGACTCAAAATTCACATGCATTTTCCCCTGAATTGATTGGCGCAGACTAGAACGTTCTATCTCTTCAATTAGTCGAGTTATGAGCATTTTTTTTGAAAAGTGGATTTTAGAAAATTTCATGACTCTATTTGAAGGCGAAATAATGATTTTATCACAAAACTGATTGTACCAGTCGATTTTCCGGTTCAAAAAACCCCTCTTTACGAATTTTTACCTTTTTTTAAATTTTTTTGTCGAAAATTTAGAACAAAGGGGTAGGTATGGAAATATTTTGCGAATCAAATTGCTTTTTTCTAACTCCTTGGCAATATCGACTCAAAATTCACTAAAATATGTAAAATTGTCCCCTCTATCGATTGGTGAAGACTATAACGTTCTATCTTTCCTATTAGTCGCGTTATGAGTATTTTTTGTTTTGAAAAGTGGATTTTCGAAAATTTCATGACTCTATTTGAAGGCGAAATAATGATCTTATCACAAAACTGATTGTGCCAGTCGATTTTTCGGCCCAAAAAACCCCTTTTTACGAATTTTTAGCATTTTTTATAATTTTTTTGTCGAAAATTCAGAAAAAAGGGGTAGGTATGGAAATATTTTGCGATACAAATTAATTTTTTCTAACTTCCTTAATCCTTGGAAATATGGACTCAAAATTCACTAAAATATGTAAAATTGTCCCCTCTATCGATTGGTGGAGACTAGAACGTTCTATCTTTCCTATTTGTCGAGTTATGAGTATTTTTTGTTTTGAAAAGAGGATTTTCGAAAATTTCGTGACTCTATTTGAAGGCGAAATAATGATTTTATCACAAAACTGATTGTGCCAGTCGATTTTTTGGCCAAAAAACCCCTCTTTACGAATTTTTAGCATTTTTTATAATTTTTTTGTCGAAAATTTAGAACAAAGAGGGTAGCTATGGAAATATTTTGCGATACAAATTGATTTTTTCTAACTCCCATAATCCTTGGAAATATAGACTCAAAATTCACTAAAATATGTAAAATTGTCCCCTCTATCGATTGGTGAAGACTAGAACGATCTATCTTTCCTATTTGTCGAGTTATGAGTATTTTTTGTTTTGAAAAGTGGATTTTCGAAAATTTCGTGACTCTATTTGAAGGCGAAATAATGATTTTATCACAAAACTGATTGTGCCAGTCGATTTTTTGGCCAAAAAACCCCTCTTTACGAATTTTTAGCATTTTTTATAATTTTTTTGTCGAAAATTTAGAACAAAGAGGGTAGCTATGGAAATATTTTGCGATACAAATTGATTTTTTCTAACTCCCATAATCCTTGGAAATATAGACTCAAAATTCACTAAAATATGTAAAATTGTCCCCTCTATCGATTGGTGAAGACTAGAACGTTCTATCTTTCCTATTAGTCGAGTTATGAGTATTTTTTGTTTTGAAAAGTGGATTTTCGAAAATTTCATGACTCTATTTGATGGCGAAATAATGATTTTATCACAAAACTGATTGTGCCAGTCGATTTTTCGGCCCAAAAACCCCTCTTTACGAATTTTTAGCATTTTTTATAATTTTTTTGTCGAAAATTTAGAACAGAGGGGTAGGTATGGAAATATTTTGCGATACAAATTGATTTTTTCTAATTTCCTTAATCCTTGGAAATATGGACTCAAAATTCACTAAAATATGTAAAATTGTCCCCTCTATCGATTGGTGGAGACTAGAACGTTCTATCTTTCCTATTTGTCGAGTTATGAGTATTTTTTGTTTTGAAAAGAGGATTTTCGAAAATTTCGTGACTCTATTTGAAGGCGAAATAATGATTTTATCACAAAACTGATTGTGCCAGTCGATTTTTTGGCCAAAAAACCCCTCTTTACGAATTTTTAGCATTTTTTATAATTTTTTTGTCGAAAATTTAGAACAAAGAGGGTAGCTATGGAAATATTTTGCGATACAAATTGATTTTTTCTAACTCCCATAATCCTTGGAAATATAGACTGAAAATTCACTAAAATATGTAAAATTGTCCCCTCTATCGATTGGTGAAGACTAGAACGTTCTATCTTTCCTATTAGTCGAGTTATGAGTATTTTTTGTTTTGAAAAGTGGATTTTCGAAAATTTCATGACTCTATTTGAAGGCGAAATAATGATTTTATCAAAAAACTGATTGTGCCAGTCGATTTTCCGGCGCAAAAAACCCCTCTTTACGAATTTTAAGCATTTTTTATTTTTTTTTGTCGAAAATTTAGAACAAAGGGGTAGGTATGGAAATATTTTGCGAATGAAATTGCTTTTTTCTAACTCCCTTAATCCTTGCCAGTATCAACTCAAAATTAGGGCTGGACGATTATCAAAAAACATAATCGATTATCGATTATATAAAATAATCGATTATTTTCGATTAATTGATTAATCGAAAAAAATCGATTAATCTAAAATAATCGATTAATCGAAAAAAAAACAAATAATCGAAAAAAATCGATTGATCGAAAAAAATCGATTAAACGGAAAAAATCGATTAATCGAAAAAAATCGATTAATCTAAAATAATTGATTAATCGAAAATAATCGATTAATCGAAAAAAATCGATTAATCGAGAATAATCGATTAATCGAAAAAAATCGATTAATCGAGAATAATCGATTAATCGAAAAAAATCGATTAATCGAAAATAATCGATTAATCGAAAAAAATCGATTAATTGAAAAAAATTGATTAATCGAAAAAAATCGATTAATCGAAAATAATCAATTTTCGATGATTCGAAAATTTATTATTTTTCATTATTCTTGATAACGGCAGCTGGACCGCTACCGAAACTTTAAAAATAGAGTTTCAACAAACATCGTGATCAAGAACTATTTATTATATTTAACTAATTTTTTCCCTAACTCACGCCTTTAAAAAGATTGACAATTTGGAACTTACGAAAATATTTTGAAGTTTAAGACTTAAAAAAATTGTCAAGATTTGCCAGTCGATTTTCCGGTCCAAAAAACCCCTCTTTACGAATTTTTAGCACTTTTTAAAAATTTTTGTCGAAAATTTAGAACAAAGGGAAATGGAAATATTTTGCGAATCAAATTGCTTTTTTCTAACTCCCTTAATCCTTGGCAATATCGACCCAAAATTCACTAAAATA
Organism: Lochmaea crataegi; assembly: GCA_947563755.1. NCBI lineage: Eukaryota > Metazoa > Arthropoda > Insecta > Coleoptera > Chrysomelidae > Lochmaea > Lochmaea crataegi. The sequence goes on from OX387424.1 coordinate 63,479,483, forward strand.
TGTAAAAGTGTCCCCTCTATCGATTGGTGAAGACTAGAACGTTCTATCCTTCCTAGTAGTCGAGTTATGAATGAGTATTTTTTGTTTTGAAAAGTGGATTTTCGAAAATTTCATGACTCTATTTGAAGGCGAAATAATGATTTTATCACAAAACTGATTGTGCCAGTCGATTTTTTGGCCAAAAAACCCATCTTTACGAATTTTTAGCATTTTTTATAATTTTTTTGTCGAAAATTTAGAACAAAGAGGGTAGCTATGGAAATATTTTGCGATACAAATTGATTTTTTCTAACTCCCATAATCCTTGGAAATATAGACTCAAAATTCACTAAAATATGTAAAATTGTCCCCTCTATCGATTGGTGAAGACTAGAACGTTCTATCTTTCCTATTTGTTGAGTTATGAGTATTTTTTGTTTCGAAAAGTGGATTTTCGAAAATTTCATGACTCTATTTGAAGGCGAAATAATGATTTTATCACAAAACTGATTGTGCCAGTCGATTTTTTGGCCCAAAAAACCCCTCTTTACAAATTTTTAGCATTTTTTATAATTTTTTTGTCGAAAATTTAGAACAAAGGGGTAGGTATGGAAATATTTTGCGATACAAATTAATTTTTTCTAACTTCCTTAATCCTTGGAAATATGGACTCAAAATTCACTAAAATATGTAAAATTGTCCCCTCTATCGATTGGTGGAGACTAGAACGTTCTATCTTTCCTATTTGTCGAGTTATGAGTATTTTTTGTTTTGAAAAGTGGATTTTCGAAAATTTCGTGACTCTATTTGAAGGAGAAATAATGATTTTATCACAAAACTGATTGTGCCAGTCGATTTTTCGGCCCAAAAAACCCCTCTTTACGAATTTTTAGCATTTTTTATAATTTTTTTGTCGAAAATTTAAAACAAAGGGGTAGGTATGGAAATATTTTGCGATACAAATTGATTTTTTTAACTTCCTTAATCCTTGGAAATATGGACTCAAAATTCACTAAAATATGTAAAATTGTCCCCTCTATCGATTGGTGAAGACTAGAACGTTCTATCTTTCTTATTAGTCGAGTTATGAGTATTTTTTGTTTTGAAAAGTGGATTTTCGAAAATTTCATGACTCTATTTGAAGGCGAAATAATGATTTTATCACAAAACTGATTGTGCCAGTCGATTTTTCGGCCCAAAAAACCCCTATTTACAAATTTTTAGCATTTTTTATAATTTTTTTGTCGAAAATTTAGAACAAAGGGGTAGGTATGGAAATATTTTGCGATACAAATTAATTTTTTCTAACTTCCTTAATCCTTGGAAATATGGACTCAAAATTCACTAAAATATGTAAAATTGTCCCCTCTATCGATTGGTGGAGACTAGAACGTTCTATCTTTCCTATTTGTCGAGTTATGAGTATTTTTTGTTTTGAAAAGTGGATTTTCGAAAATTTCGTGTCTCTATTTGAAGGCGAAATAATGATTTTATCACAAAACTGATTGTGCCAGTCGATTTTTTGGCCAAAAAAAACCCTCTTTACGAATTTTTAGCATTTTTTATAATTTTTTTGTCGAAAATTTAGAACAAAGGGGGTAGCTATGGAAATATTTTGCGATACAAATCGATTTTTTCTAACTCCAATAATCATTGGAAATATGGACTCAAAATTCACTAAAATATGTAAAAGTGTCCCCTCTATCGATTGGTGAAGACTAGAACGTTCTATCTTTCCTATTAGTCGAGTTATGAGTATTTTTTGTTTTGAAAAGTGGATTTTCGAAAATTTCATGACTCTATTTGAAGGCGAAATTATGATTTTATCACAAAACTGATTGTGCCAGTCGATTTTTCGGCCCAAAAAACCCCTCTTTACGAATTTTTAGCATTTTTTGAATTTTTTTGTCGAAAATTTAGAACAAAGGGGGTAGCTATGGAAATATTTTGCGATACAAATCGATTTTTTCTAACTCCCATAATCCTTGGAAATATGGACTCAAAATTCACTAAAATATGTAAAAGTGTCCCCTCTATCGATTGGTGAAGACTAGAACGTTCTATCTTTCCTATTAGTCGAGTTATGAGTATTTTTTGTTTTGAAAAGTGGATTTTCGAAAATTTCATGACTCTATTTGAAGGCGAAATAATGATTTTATCACAAAACTGATTGTGCCAGTCGATTTTTCGGCCCAAAAAACCCCTCTTTACGAATTTTTAGCATTTTTTGAATTTTTTTGTCGAAAATTTAGAACAAAGGGGGTAGCTATGGAAATATTTTGCGATACAAATCGATTTTTTCTAACTCCCATAATCCTTGGAAATATGGACTCAAAATTCACTAAAATATGTAAAAGTGTCCCCTCTATCGATTGGTGAAGACTAGAACGTTCTATCTTTCCTATTAGTCGAGTTATGAGTATTTTTTGTTTTGAAAAGTGGATTTTCGAAAATTTCATGACTCTATTTGAAGGCGAAATTATGATTTTATCACAAAACTGATTGTGCCAGTCGATTTTTCGGCCCAAAAAACCCCTCTTTACAAATTTTTAGCATTTTTTATAATTTTTTTGTCGAAAATTTAGAACAAAGGGGTAGGTATGGAAATATTTTGCGAATCAAATTGCTTTTTTCTAACTCCCTTAATCCTTGGCAATATCGACCCAAAATTCACTAAAATATGTAAAATTGTCCCCTCTATCGATTGGTGGAGACTAGAACGTTCTATCTTTCCTATTAGTCGAGTTATGAGTATTTTTTGTTTTGAAAAGTGGATTTTCGAAAATTTCATGACTCTATTTGAAGGCGAAATAATGATTTTATCACAAAACTGATGGTGCCAGTCGATTTTTCGGCCCAAAAAACCCCTCTTTACAAATTTTTAGCATTTTTTATAATTTTTTTGTCGAAAATTTAGAACAAAGGGGTAGGTATGGAAATATTTTGCGAATCAAATTGCTTTTTTCTAACTCCCTTAATCCTTGGTAATATCGACCCAAAATTCACTAAAATATGTAAAATTGTCCCCTCTATCGATTGGTGGAGACTAGAACGTTCTATCTTTCCTATTAGTCGAGTTATGAGTATTTTTTGTTTTGAAAAGTGGATTTTCGAAAATTTCATGACTCTATTTGAAGGCGAAATAATGATTTTATCACAAAACTGATGGTGCCAGTCGATTTTTCGGCCCAAAAAACCCCTCTTTACAAATTTTTAGCATTTTTTATAATTTTTTTGTCGAAAATTTAGAACAAAGGGGTAGGTATGGAAATATTTTGCGAATCAAATTGCTTTTTTCTAACTCCCTTAATCCTTGGTAATATCGACCCAAAATTCACTAAAATATGTAAAATTGTCCCCTCTATCGATTGGTGGAGACTAGAACGTTCTATCTTTCCTATTAGTCGAGTTATGAGTATTTTTTGTTTTGAAAAGTGGATTTTCGAAAATTTCATGACTCTATTTGAAGGCGAAATAATGATTTTATCACAAAACTGATTGTGCCAGTCGATTTTTCGGCCCAAAAAAACCCATCTTTACGAATTTTTAGCATTTTTTATAATTTTTTTGTCGAAAATTTAGAACAAAGCGATAGGTATGGAAATATTTTGCGATACAAATTGATTTTTGCTAACTCCCATAATCCTTGGAAATATAGACTCAAAATTCACTAAAATATGTAAAATTGTCCCCTCTATCGATTGGTGGAGACTAGAACGTTCTATCTTTCCTATTAGTCGAGTTATGAGTATTTTTTGTTTTGAAAAGTGGATTTTCGAAAATTTCATGACTCTATTTGAAGGCGAAATTATGATTTTATCACAAAACTGATTGTGCCAGTCGATTTTTTGGCCAAAAAAACCCCTCTTTACGAATTTTTAGCATTTTTTATAATTTTTTTGTCGAAAATTTAGAACAAAGGGGTAGGTATGGAAATGTTTTGCGATACAAATTAATTTTTTCCAACTTCCTTAATCCTTGGAAATATGGACTCAAAATTCACTAAAATATGTAAAATTGTCCCCTCTATCGATTGGTGGAGACTAGAACGTTCTATCTTTCCTATTAGTCGAGTTATGAGTATTTTTTGTTTTGAAAAGTGGATTTTCGAAAATTTCGTGACTCTATTTGAAGGCGAAATAATGATTTTATCACAAAACTGATTGTGCCAGTCGATTTTTTGGCCAAAAAAAACACTCATTACGAATTTTTAGCATTTTTTATAATTTTTTTGTCGAAAATTTAGAACAAAGGGGGTAGCTATGGAAATATTTTGCGATACAAATTGATTTTTTCTAACTTTCTTAATCCTTGGAAATATGGACTCAAAATTCACTAAAATATGTAAAATTGTCCCCTCTATCGATTGGTGAAGACTAGAACGTTCTATCTTTCCTATTAGTCGAGTTATGAGTATTTTTTGTTTTGAAAAGTGGATTTTCGAAAATTTCATGACTCTATTTGAAGGCGAAATAATGATTTTATCACAAAACTGATTGTGCCAGTCGATTTTTCGGCCCAAAAAACCCCTCCATACGAATTTTTAGCATTTTTTATAATTTTTTTGTCGAAAATTTAGAACAAAGGGGTAGGTATGGAAATATTTTGCGAATCAAATTGCTTTTTTTTAACTTCCTTAATCCTCGGAAATATGGACTCAAAATTTACTAAAATATGTAAAATTGTCCCCTCTATCGATTGGTGAAGACTAGAACGTTCTATCTTTCCTATTAGTCGAGTTATGAGTATTTTTTGTTTTGAAAAGTGGATTTTCGAAAATTTCATGACTCTATTTGAAGGCGAAATAATGATTTTATCACAAAACTGATTGTGCCAGTCGATTTTTTGGCCAAAAAAACCCCTCTTTACGAATGTTTAGCATTTTTTATAATTTTTTTGTCGAAAATTTAGAACAAAGGGGTAGGTATGGAAATATTTTGCGATACAAATTAATTTTTTCTAACTTCCTTAATCCTTGGAAATATGGACTCAAAATTCACTAAAATATGTAAAATTGTCCCCTCTATCGATTGGTGGAGACTAGAACGTTCTATCTTTCCTATTTGTCGAGTTATGAGTATTTTTTGTTTTGAAAAGTGGATTTTCGAAAATTTCGTGACTCTATTTGAAGGCGAAATAATGATTTTATCACAAAACTGATTGTGCCAGTCGATTTTTTTGCCAAAAAAACCCCTCTTTACGAATTATTAGCATTTTTTATAATTATTTTGTCGAAAATTTAGAACAAAGGGGGTAGCTATGGAAATATTTTGCGATACAAATTGCTTTTTTCTAACTCCCTTAATCCTTGGCAATATCGACCCAAAATTCACTAAAATATGTAAAATTGTCCCCTCTATCGATTGGTGAAGACTAGAACGTTCTATCTTTCCTATTAGTCGAGTTATGAGTATTTTTTGTTTTGAAAAGTGGATTTTCGAAAATTTCATGACTCTATTTGAAGGCGAAATAATGATTTTATCACAAAACTGATTGTGCCAGTCGATTTTTTGGCCAAAAAAACCCCTCTTTACGAATTTTTAGCATTTTTTATAATTTTTTTGTCGAAAATTTAGAACAAAGGGGTAGGTATGGAAATATTTTGCGATACAAATTAATTTTTTCTAACTTCCTTAATCCTTGGAAATATGGACTCAAAATTCACTAAAATATGTAAAATTGTCCCCTCTATCGATTGGTGGAGACTAGAACGTTCTATCTTTCCTATTTGTCGAGTTATGAGTATTTTTTGTTTTGAAAAGTGGATTTTCGAAAATTTCGTGACTCTATTTGAAGGCGAAATAATGATTTTATCACAAAACTGATTGTGCCAGTCGATTTTTTGGCCAAAAAAACCCTCTTTACGAATTTTTAGCATTTTTTATAATTTTTTTGTCGAAAATTTAGAACAAAGGGGGTAGCTATGGAAATATTTTGCGATACAAATTGCTTTTTTCTAACTCCCTTAATCCTTGGCAATATCGACCCAAAATTCACTAAAATATGTAAAAGTGTCCCCTCTATCGATTGGTGAAGACTAGAACGTTTTATCTTTCCTATTAGTCGAGTTATGAGTATTTTTTGTTTTGAAAAGTGGATTTTCGAAAATTTCATGACTCTATTTGAAGGCGAAATAATGATTTTATCACAAAACTGATTGTGCCAGTCGATTTTTTTGCCAAAAAAACCCCTCTTTACGAATTATTAGCATTTTTTATAATTATTTTGTCGAAAATTTAGAACAAAGGGGGTAGCTATGGAAATATTTTGCGATACAAATTGCTTTTTTCTAACTCCCTTAATCCTTGGCAATATCGACCCAAAATTCACTAAAATATGTAAAATTGTCCCCTCTATCGATTGGTGAAGACTAGAACGTTCTATCTTTCCTATTAGTCGAGTTATGAGTATTTTTTGTTTTGAAAAGTGGATTTTCGAAAATTTCATGACTCTATTTGAAGGCGAAATAATGATTTTATCACAAAACTGATTGTGCCAGTCGATTTTTTGGCCAAAAAAACCCCTCTTTACGAATTTTTAGCATTTTTTATAATTTTTTTGTCGAAAATTTAGAACAAAGGGGTAGGTATGGAAATATTTTGCGATACAAATTAATTTTTTCTAACTTCCTTAATCCTTGGAAATATGGACTCAAAATTCACTAAAATATGTAAAATTGTCCCCTCTATCGATTGGTGGAGACTAGAACGTTCTATCTTTCCTATTTGTCGAGTTATGAGTATTTTTTGTTTTGAAAAGTGGATTTTCGAAAATTTCGTGACTCTATTTGAAGGCGAAATAATGATTTTATCACAAAACTGATTGTGCCAGTCGATTTTTTGGCCAGAAAAACCCTCTTTACGAATTTTTAGCATTTTTTATAATTTTTTTGTCGAAAATTTAGAACAAAGGGGGTAGCTATGGAAATATTTTGCGATACAAATCGATTTTATCTAACTCCCATAATCCTTGGAAATATGGACTCATAATTCACTAAAATATGTAAAAGTGTCCCCTCTATCGATTGGTGAAGACTAGAACGTTTTATCTTTCCTATTAGTCGAGTTATGAGTATTTTTTGTTTTGAAAAGTGGATTTTCGAAAATTTCATGACTCTATTTGAAGGCGAAATAATGATTTTATCACAAAACTGATTGTGCCAGTCGATTTTTTTGCCAAAAAAACCCCTCTTTACGAATTTTTAGCATTTTTTATAATTTTTTTGTCGAAAATTTAGAACAAAGGGGGTAGCTATGGAAATATTTTGCGATACAAATTGCTTTTTTCTAACTCCCTTAATCCTTGGCAATATCGACCCAAAATTCACTAAAATATGTAAAATTGTCCCCTCTATCGATTGGTGAAGACTAGAACGTTCTATCTTTCCTATTAGTCGAGTTATGAGTATTTTTTGTTTTGAAAAGTGGATTTTCGAAAATTTCATGACTCTATTTGAAGGCGAAATAATGATTTTATCACAAAACTGATTGTGCCAGTCGATTTTTTGGCCAAAAAAACCCCTCTTTACGAATTTTTAGCATTTTTTATAATTTTTTTGTCGAAAATTTAGAACAAAGGGGTAGGTATGGAAATATTTTGCGATACAAATCGATTTTTTCTAACTCCAATAATCATTGGAAATATGGACTCAAAATTCACTTAAATATGTAAAAGTGTCCCCTCTATCGATTGGTGAAGACTAGAACGTTCTATCTTTCCTATTAGTCGAGTTATGAGTATTTTTTGTTTTGAAAAGTGGATTTTCGAAAATTTCATGACACTATTTGAAGGCGAAATAATGATTTTATCACAAAACTGATTGTGCCAGTCGATTTTTCGGCCCAAAAAACCCCTCTTTACGAATTTTTAGCATATTTTGAATTTTTTTGTCGAAAATTTAGAACAAAGGGGGTAGCTATGGAAATATTTTGCGATACAAATCGATTTTTTCTAACTCCCATAATCCTTGGAAATATGGACTCAAAATTCACTAAAATATGTAAAAGTGTCCCCTCTATCGATTGGTGAAGACTAGAACGTTTTATCTTTCCTATTAGTCGAGTTATGAGTATTTTTTGTTTTGAAAAGTGGATTTTCGAAAATTTCATGACTCTATTTGAAGGCGAAATTATGATTTTATCACAAAACTGATTGTGCCAGTCGATTTTTTGGCCAAAAAAAACCCTCTTTACGAATTTTTAGCATTTTTTATAATTTTTTTGTCGAAAATTTAGAACAAAGGGGGTAGCTATGGAAATATTTTGCGATACAAATTGATTTTTTCTAACTTTCTTAATCCTTGGAAATATGGACTCAAAATTCACTAAAATATGTAAAATTGTCCCCTCTATCGATTGGTGAAGACTAGAACGTTCTATCTTTCCTATTAGTCGAGTTATGAGTATTTTTTGTTTTGAAAAGTGGATTTTCGAAAATTTCATGACTCTATTTGAAGGCGAAATAATGATTTTATCACAAAACTGATTGTGCCAGTCGATTTTTTGGCCAAAAAAACCCCTCTTTACGAATTTTTAGCATTTTTTATAATTTTTTTGTCGAAAATTTAGAACAAAGGGGTAGGTATGGAAATATTTTGCGATACAAATTAATTTTTTCTAACTTCCTTAATCCTTGGAAATATGGACTCAAAATTCACTAAAATATGTAAAATTGTCCCCTCTATCGATTGGTGGAGACTAGAACGTTCTATCTTTCCTATTTGTCGAGTTATGAGTATTTTTTGTTTTGAAAAGTGGATTTTCGAAAATTTCGTGACTCTATTTGAAGGCGAAATAATGATTTTATCACAAAACTGATTGTGCCAGTCGATTTTTTGGCCAAAAAAAACCCTCATTACGAATTTTTAGCATTTTTTATAATTTTTTTGTCGAAAATTTAGAACAAAGGGGGTAGCTATGGAAATATTTTGCGATACAAATCGATTTTTTCTAACTCCAATAATCATTGGAAATATGGACTCAAAATTCACTAAAATATGTAAAAGTGTCCCCTCTATCGATTGGTGAAGACTAGAACGTTCTATCTTTCCTATTAGTCGAGTTATGAGTATTTTTTGTTTTGAAAAGTGGATTTTCGAAAATTTCATGACACTATTTGAAGGCGAAATAATGATTTTATCACAAAACTGATTGTGCCAGTCGATTTTTCGGCCCAAAAAACCCCTCTTTACGAATTTTTAGCATTTTTTGAATTTTTTTGTCGAAAATTTAGAACAAAGGGGGTAGCTATGGAAATATTTTGCGATACAAATCGATTTTTTCTAACTCCCATAATCCTTGGAAATATGGACTCAAAATTCACTAAAATATGTAAAAGTGTCCCCTCTATCGATTGGTGAAGACTAGAACGTTCTATCTTTCCTATTTGTCGAGTTATGAGTATTTTTTGTTTTGAAAAGTGGATTTTCGAAAATTTCGTGACTCTATTTGAAGGCGAAATAATGATTTTATCACAAAACTGATTGTGCCAGTCGATTTTTTGGCCAAAAAAAACCCTCATTACGAATTTTTAGCATTTTTTATAATTTTTTTGTCGAAAATTTAGAACAAAGGGGGTAGCTATGGAAATATTTTGCGATACAAATCGATTTTTTCTAACTCCAATAATCATTGGAAATATGGACTCAAAATTCACTAAAATATGTAAAAGTGTCCCCTCTATCGATTGGTGAAGACTAGAACGTTCTATCTTTCCTATTAGTCGAGTTATGAGTATTTTTTGTTTTGAAAAGTGGATTTTCGAAAATTTCATGACACTATTTGAAGGCGAAATAATGATTTTATCACAAAACTGATTGTGCCAGTCGATTTTTCGGCCCAAAAAACCCCTCTTTACGAATTTTTAGCATTTTTTGAATTTTTTTGTCGAAAATTTAGAACAAAGGGGGTAGCTATGGAAATATTTTGCGATACAAATCGATTTTTTCTAACTCCCATAATCCTTGGAAATATGGACTCAAAATTCACTAAAATATGTAAAAGTGTCCCCTCTATCGATTGGTGAAGACTAGAACGTTCTATCTTTCCTATTAGTCGAGTTATGAGTATTTTTTGTTTTGAAAAGTGGATTTTCGAAAATTTCATGACTCTATTTGAAGGCGAAATAATGATTTTATCACAAAACTGATTGTGCCAGTCGATTTTTCGGCCCAAAAAAACCCATCTTTACGAATTTTTAGCATTTTTTATAATTTTTTGTCGAAAATTTAGAACAAAGAGGGTAGCTATGGAAATATTTTGCGATACAAATTGATTTTTTTTAACTTCCTTAATCCTTGGAAATATAGACTCAAAATTCACTAAAATATGTAAAAGTGTCCCCTCTATCGATTGGTGAAGACTAGAACGTTCTATCTTTCCTATTAGTCGAGTTATGAGTATTTTTTGTTTTGAAAAGTGGATTTTCGAAAATTTCATGACTCTATTTGAAGGCGAAATAATGATTTTATCACAAAACTGATTGTGCCAGTCGATTTTTCGGTCCAAAAAAACCCCTCTTTACGAATTTTTAGCATTTTTTATAATTTTTTTGTCGAAAATTTAGAACAAAGAGGGTAGCTATGGAAATATTTTGCGATACAAATTGATTTTTTTTAACTTCCTTAATCCTTGGAAATATAGACTCAAAATTCACTAAAATATGTAAAATTGTCCCCTTTATCGATTGGTGAAGACTAGAACGTTCTATCTTTCCTATTTGTTGAGTTATGAGTATTTTTTGTTTTGAAAAGTGGATTTTCGAAAATTTCGTGACTCTATTTGAAGGCGAAATATGGATTTTATCACAAAACTGATTGTGCCAGTCGATTTTTTGGCCAAAAAAACCCCTCTTTACGAATTTTTAGCATTTTTTATCATTTTTTTGTCGAAAATTTAGAACAAAGGGGGTAGGTATGGAAATATTTTGCGATACAAATTAATTTTTTCTAACTTCCTTAATCCTTGGAAATATGGACTCAAAATTCACTAAAATATGTAAAATTGTCCCCTCTATCGATTGGTGGAGACTAGAACGTTCTATCTTTCCTATTTGTCGAGTTATGAGTATTTTTTGTTTTGAAAAGTGGATTTTCGAAAATTTCGTGACTCTATTTGAAGGCGAAATAATGATTTTATCACAAAACTGATTGTGCCAGTCGATTTTTTGGCCAAAAAAAACCCTTATTACGAATTTTTAGCATTTTTTATAATTTTTTTGTCGAAAATTTAGAACAAAGGGGGTAGCTATGGAAATATTTTGCGATACAAATCGATTTTTTCTAACTCCAATAATCATTGGAAATATGGACTCAAAATTCACTAATATATGTAAAAGTGTCCCCTCTATCGATTGGTGAAGACTAGAACGTTCTATCTTTCCTATTAGTCGAGTTATGAGTATTTTTTGTTTTGAAAAGTGGATTTTCGAAAATTTCATGACACTATTTGAAGGCGAAATAATGATTTTATCACAAAACTGATTGTGCCAGTCGATTTTTCGGCCCAAAAAACCCCTCTTTACGAATTTTTAGCATTTTTTGAATTTTTTTGTCGAAAATTTAGAACAAAGGGGGTAGCTATGGAAATATTTTGCGATACAAATCGATTTTTTCTAACTCCCATAATCCTTGGAAATATGGACTCAAAATTCACTAAAATATGTAAAAGTGTCCCCTCTATCGATTGGTGAAGACTAGAACGTTCTATCTTTCCTATTAGTCGAGTTATGAGTATTTTTTGTTTTGAAAAGTGGATTTTCGAAAATTTCATGACTCTATTTGAAGGCGAAATAATGATTTTATCACAAAACTGATTGTGCCAGTCGATTTTTCGGCCCAAAAAAACCCATCTTTACGAATTTTTAGCATTTTTTATAATTTTTTGTCGAAAATTTAGAACAAAGAGGGTAGCTATGGAAATATTTTGCGATACAAATTGATTTTTTTTAACTTCCTTAATCCTTGGAAATATAGACTCAAAATTCACTAAAATATGTAAAAGTGTCCCCTCTATCGATTGGTGAAGACTAGAACGTTCTATCTTTCCTATTAGTCGAGTTATGAGTATTTTTTGTTTTGAAAAGTGGATTTTCGAAAATTTCATGACTCTATTTGAAGGAGAAATAATGATTTTATCACAAAACTGATTGTGCCAGTCGATTTTTCGGTCCAAAAAAACCCCTCTTTACGAATTTTTAGCATTTTTTATAATTTTTTTGTCGAAAATTTAGAACAAAGAGGGTAGCTATGGAAATATTTTGCGATACAAATTGATTTTTTTTAACTTCCTTAATCCTTGGAAATATAGACTCAAAATTCACTAAAATATGTAAAATTGTCCCCTCTATCGATTGGTGAAGACTAGAACGTTCTATCTTTCCTATTTGTTGAGTTATGAGTATTTTTTGTTTTGAAAAGTGGATTTTCGAAAATTTCGTGACTCTATTTGAAGGCGAAATATGGATTTTATCACAAAACTGATTGTGCCAGTCGATTTTTTGGCCAAAAAAACCCCTCTTTACGAATTTTTAGCATTTTTTATCATTTTTTTGTCGAAAATTTAGAACAAAGGGGGTAGGTATGGAAATATTTTGCGATACAAATTAATTTTTTCTAACTTCCTTAATCCTTGGAAATATGGACTCAAAATTCACTAAAATATGTAAAATTGTCCCCTCTATCGATTGGTGGAGACTAGAACGTTCTATCTTTCCTATTTGTCGAGTTATGAGTATTTTTTGTTTTGAAAAGTGGATTTTCGAAAATTTCGTGACTCTATTTGAAGGCGAAATAATGATTTTATCACAAAACTGATTGTGCCAGTCGATTTTTTGGCCAAAAAAAACCCTTATTACGAATTTTTAGCATTTTTTATAATTTTTTTGTCGAAAATTTAGAACAAAGGGGGTAGCTATGGAAATATTTTGCGATACAAATCGATTTTTTCTAACTCCAATAATCATTGGAAATATGGACTCAAAATTCACTAATATATGTAAAAGTGTCCCCTCTATCGATTGGTGAAGACTAGAACGTTCTATCTTTCCTATTAGTCGAGTTATGAGTATTTTTTGTTTTGAAAAGTGGATTTTCGAAAATTTCATGACACTATTTGAAGGCGAAATAATGATTTTATCACAAAACTGATTGTGCCAGTCGATTTTTCGGCCCAAAAAACCCCTCTTTACGAATTTTTAGCATTTTTTGAATTTTTTTGTCGAAAATTTAGAACAAAGGGGGTAGCTATGGAAATATTTTGCGATACAAATCGATTTTTTCTAACTCCCATAATCCTTGGAAATATGGACTCAAAATTCACTAAAATATGTAAAAGTGTCCCCTCTATCGATTGGTGAAGACTAGAACGTTCTATCTTTCCTATTAGTCGAGTTATGAGTATTTTTTGTTTTGAAAAGTGGATTTTCGAAAATTTCATGACTCTATTTGAAGGCGAAATAATGATTTTATCACAAAACTGATTGTGCCAGTCGATTTTTCGGCCCAAAAAAACCCATCTTTACGAATTTTTAGCATTTTTTATAATTTTTTTGTCGAAAATTTAGAACAAAGAGGGTAGCTATGGAAATATTTTGCGATACAAATTGATTTTTTTTAACTTCCTTAATCCTTGGAAATATAGACTCAAAATTCACTAAAATATGTAAAAGTGTCCCCTCTATCGATTGGTGAAGACTAGAACGTTCTATCTTTCCTATTAGTCGAGTTATGAGTATTTTTTGTTTTGAAAAGTGGATTTTCGAAAATTTCATGACTCTATTTGAAGGCGAAATAATGATTTTATCACAAAACTGATTGTGCCAGTCGATTTTTCGGTCCAAAAAAACCCCTCTTTACGAATTTTTAGCATTTTTTATAATTTTTTTGTCGAAAATTTAGAACAAAGAGGGTAGCTATGGAAATATTTTGCGATACAAATTGATTTTTTTAACTTCCTTAATCCTTGGAAATATAGACTCAAAATTCACTAAAATATGTAAAATTGTCCCCTCTATCGATTGGTGAAGACTAGAACGTTCTATCTTTCCTATTTGTTGAGTTATGAGTATTTTTTGTTTTGAAAAGTGGATTTTCGAAAATTTCGTGACTCTATTTGAAGGCGAAATATGGATTTTATCACAAAACTGATTGTGCCAGTCGATTTTTTGGCCAAAAAAAACCCCTCTTTACGAATTTTTAGCATTTTTTATCATTTTTTTGTCGAAAATTTAGAACAAAGGGGGTAGGTATGGAAATATTTTGCGATACAAATTAATTTTTTCTAACTTCCTTAATCCTTGGAAATATGGACTCAAAATTCACTAAAATATGTAAAATTGTCCCCTCTATCGATTGGTGGAGACTAGAACGTTCTATCTTTCCTATTTGTCGAGTTATGAGTATTTTTTGTTTTGAAAAGTGGATTTTCGAAAATTTCGTGACTCTATTTGAAGGCGAAATAATGATTTTATCACAAAACTGATTGTGCCAGTCGATTTTTTGGCCAAAAAAAACCCTTATTACGAATTTTTAGCATTTTTTATAATTTTTTTGTCGAAAATTTAGAACAAAGGGGGTAGCTATGGAAATATTTTGCGATACAAATCGATTTTTTCTAACTCCAATAATCATTGGAAATATGGACTCAAAATTCACTAATATATGTAAAAGTGTCCCCTCTATCGATTGGTGAAGACTAGAACGTTCTATCTTTCCTATTAGTCGAGTTATGAGTATTTTTTGTTTTGAAAAGTGGATTTTCGAAAATTTCATGACACTATTTGAAGGCGAAATAATGATTTTATCACAAAACTGATTGTGCCAGTCGATTTTTCGGCCCAAAAAACCCCTCTTTACGAATTTTTAGCATTTTTTGAATTTTTTTGTCGAAAATTTAGAACAAAGGGGGTAGCTATGGAAATATTTTGCGATACAAATCGATTTTTTCTAACTCCCATAATCCTTGGAAATATGGACTCAAAATTCACTAAAATATGTAAAAGTGTCCCCTCTATCGATTGGTGAAGACTAGAACGTTCTATCTTTCCTTCGAGTTATGAGTATTTTTTGTTTTGAAAAGTGGATTTTCGAAAATTTCATGACTCTATTTGAAGGCGAAATAATGATTTTATCACAAAACTGATTGTGCCAGTCGATTTTTCGGCCCAAAAAAACCCATCTTTACGAATTTTTAGCATTTTTTATAATTTTTTTGTCGAAAATTTAGAACAAAGAGGGTAGCTATGGAAATATTTTGCGATACAAATTGATTTTTTTTAACTTCCTTAATCCTTGGAAATATAGACTCAAAATTCACTAAAATATGTAAAAGTGTCCCCTCTATCGATTGGTGAAGACTAGAACGTTCTATCTTTCCTATTAGTCGAGTTATGAGTATTTTTTGTTTTGAAAAGTGGATTTTCGAAAATTTCATGACTCTATTTGAAGGCGAAATAATGATTTTATCACAAAACTGATTGTGCCAGTCGATTTTTCGGCCCAAAAAAACCCCTCTTTACGAATTTTTAGCATTTTTTATAATTTTTTTGTCGAAAATTTAGAACAAAGAGGGTAGCTATGGAAATATTTTGCGATACAAATTGATTTTTTTTAACTTCCTTAATCCTTGGAAATATAGACTCAAAATTCACTAAAATATGTAAAATTGTCCCCTCTATCGATTGGTGAAGACTAGAACGTTCTATCTTTCCTATTTGTTGAGTTATGAGTATTTTTTGTTTTGAAAAGTGGATTTTCGAAAATTTCGTGACTCTATTTGAAGGCGAAATAATGATTTTATCACAAAACTGTTTGTGCCAGTCGATTTTTTGGCCAAAAAAACCCCTCTTTACGAATTTTTAGCATTTTTTATCATTTTTTTGTCGAAAATTTAGAACAAAGGGGTAGGTATGGAAATATTTTGCGATGCAAATTGATTTTTTCTAACTCCCTTAATCCTTGGAAATATGTACTCAAAATTCACTAAAATATGTAAAATTGTCCCCTCTATCGATTGGTGAAGACTAGAACGTTCTATCTTTCCTATTAGTCGAGTTATGAGTATTTTTTGTTTTGAAAAGTGGATTTATGAAAATGTCATGACTCTATTTGAAGGCGAAATAATGATTTTATCACAAAACTGATTGTGCCAGTCGATTTTTCGGCCCAAAAAACCCCTCTCTACGAATTTTTAGCATTTTTTATAATTTTTTTGTCGAAAATTTAGAACAAAGGGGTAGGTATGGAAATATTATGCGATACAAATTAATTTTTTCTAACTTCCTTAATCCTTGGAAATATGGACTCAAAATTCACGAAAATATGTAAAAGTGTCCCCTCTATCGATTGGTGAAGACTAGAACGTTCTATCTTTCCTATTAGTCGAGTTATGAGTATTTTTTGTTTTGAAAAGTGGATTTTCGAAAATTTCATGACTCTATTTGAAGGCGAAATAATGATTTTATCAAAAAACTGATTGTGCCAGTCGATTTTCCGGCGCAAAAAACCCCTCTTTACGAATTTTAAGCATTTCTTTTTTTTTTTTGTCGAAAATTTAGAACAAAGGGGTAGGTATGGAAATATTTTGCGAATGAAATTGCTTTTTTCTAACTCCCTTAATCCTTGCCAATATCGACTCAAAATTAGGGCTGGGCGATTATCAAAAAACATAATCGATTATCGATTATATAAAATAATCGATTATTTTCGATTAATTGATTAATCGAAAAAAATCGATTAATCTAAAATAATCGATTAATCGAAAAAAATCGATTAATCGAAAAAAATCGATTAATCGAAAAAAATCGATTATTCGAAAAAAATCGATTATTCGAAAAAAATCGATTAATCGGAAAAAATCGATTAATCGGAAAAAATCGATTATTCGAAAAAAATCGATTATTCGAAAAAAATCGATTAATCGGAAAAAATCGTTTAATCGAAAAAAATCGATTAATCTAAAATAATCGATTAATCGGAAAAAATCGATTATTCGAAAAAAATCGATTAATCGGAAAAAATCGATTATTCGGAAAAAATCGATTATTCGAAAAAAATCGATTAATCGAAAAAAATCGATTAATCGAAAAAAATCGATTAATCTAAAATAATCGATTAATCGAAAATAATCGATTAATCGAAAAAAATCGATTTTTCGGCCCAAAAAACCCCTCTTTACGAATTTTTAGCATTTTTTATAATTTTTTTGTCGAAAATTTAGAACAAAGAGGGTAGCTATGGAAATATTTTGCGATACAAATTGATTTTTTTTAACTTCCTTAATCCTTGGAAATATGGACTCAAAATTCACTAAAATATGTAAAATTGTCCCCTCTATCGATTGGTGAAGACTAGAACGTTCTATCTTTCCTATTAGTCGAGTTATGAGTATTTTTTGTTTTGAAAAGTGGATTTTCGAAAATTTCATGACTCTATTTGAAGGCGAAATAATGATTTTATCACAAAACTGATTGTGCCAGTCGATTTTTCGGCCCAAAAAACCCCTCTTTACGAATTTTTAGCATTTTTTATAATTTTTTTGTCGAAAATTTAGAACAAAGGGGTAGGTATGGAAATATTTTGCGATACAAATTGATTTTTTCTAATTTCCTTAATCCTTGGAAATATGGACTCAAAATTCACTTAAATATGTAAAATTGTCCCCTCTATCGATTGGTGAAGACTAGAACGTTCTATCTTTCCTATTAGTCGAGTTATGAGTATTTTTTGTTTTGAAAAGTGGATTTTCGAAAAGTTCATGACTCTATTTGATCGCGAAATAATGATTTTATCAAAAAACTGATTGTGCCAGTCGATTTTTCGGCCCAAAAACCCCTCTTTACGAATTTTTAGCATTTTTTATAATTTTTTTGTCGAAAATTTAGAACAGAGGGGTAGGTATGGAAATATTTTGCGATACAAATTGATTTTTTCTAATTTCCTTAACCCTTGGAAATATGGACTCAAAATTCACTAAAATATGTAAAATTGTCCCCTCTATCGATTGGTGAAGACTAGAACGTTCTATATTTCCTAATAGTCGAGTTATGAGTATTTTTTGTTTTGAAAAGTGGATTTTCGAAAATTTCATGACTCTATTTGAAGGCGAAATAATGATTTTATAACAAAACTGATTGTGTCAGTCGATTTTTCGGCCCAAAAAACCCCTCTTTACGAATTTTTAGCATTTTTTATAATTTTTTTGTCGAAAATTTAGAACAAAGGGGTAGGTATGGAAATATTTTGCGATACAAATTAATTTTTTCTAACTTCCCTAATCCTCGGAGATATGGACTCAAAATTCACTAAAATATGTAAAATTGTCCCCTCTATCGATTGGTGAAGACTAGAACGTTCTATATTTCCTAATAGTCGAGTTATGAGTATTTTTTGTTTTGAAAAGTGGATTTTCGAAAATTTCATGACTCTATTTGAAGGCGAAATAATGATTTTATAACAAAACTGATTGTGCCAGTCGATTTTTCGGCCCAAAAAACCCCTCTTTACGAATTTTTAGCATTTTTTATAATTTTTTTTGTCGAAAATTTAGAACAAAGGGGTAGGTATGGAAATATTTTGCGATACAAATTGATTTTTTCTAATTTCCTTAATCCTTGGAAATATGGACTCAAAATTCACTAAAATATGTAAAATTGTCCCCTCTATCGATTGGTGAAGACTAGAACGTTCTATCTTTCCTATTAGTCGAGTTATGAGTATTTTTTGTTTTGAAAAGTGGATTTTCGAAAATTTCATGACACTATTTGAAGGCGAAATAATGATTTTATCACAAAACTGATTGTGCCAGTCGATTTTTCGGCCCAAAAAACCCCTCTTTACGAATTTTTAGCATTTTTTGAATTTTTTTGTCGAAAATTTAGAACAAAGGGGGTAGCTATGGAAATATTTTGCGATACAAATCGATTTTTTCTAACTCCCATAATCCTTGGAAATATGGACTCAAAATTCACTAAAATATGTAAAAGTGTCCCCTCTATCGATTGGTGAAGACTAGAACGTTTTATCTTTCCTATTAGTCGAGTTATGAGTATTTTTTGTTTTGAAAAGTGGATTTTAGAAAATTTCATGACTCTATTTGAAGGCGAAATAATGATTTTATCACAAAACTGATTGTGCCAGTCGATTTTTTTGCCAAAAAAACCCCTCTTTACGAATTTTTAGCATTTTTTATAATTTTTTTGTCGAAAATTTAGAACAAAGGGGGTAGCTATGGAAATATTTTGCGATACAAATTGCTTTTTTCTAACTCCCTTAATCCTTGGCAATATCGACCCAAAATTCACTAAAATATGTAAAATTGTCCCCTCTATCGATTGGTGAAGACTAGAACGTTCTATCTTTCCTATTAGTCGAGTTATGAGTATTTTTTGTTTTGAAAAGTGGATTTTCGAAAATTTCATGACTCTATTTGAAGGCGAAATAATGATTTTATCACAAAACTGATTGTGCCAGTCGATTTTTCGGCCCAAAAAACCCCTCTTTACGAATTTTTAGCATTTTTTATAATTTTTTTGTCGAAAATTTAAAACAAAGGGGTAGGTATGGAAATATTTTGCGATACAAATCGATTTTTTCTAACTCCCATAATCATTGGAAATATGGACTCAAAATTCACTAAAATATGTAAAAGTGTCCCCTCTATCGATTGGTGAAGACTAGAACGTTCTATCTTTCCTATTAGTCGAGTTATGAGTATTTTTTGTTTTGAAAAGTGGATTTTCGAAAATTTCATGACACTATTTGAAGGCGAAATAATGATTTTATCACAAAACTGATTGTGCCAGTCGATTTTTCGGCCCAAAAAACCCCTCTTTACGAATTTTTAGCATTTTTTGAATTTTTTTGTCGAAAATTTAGAACAAAGGGGGTAGCTATGGAAATATTTTGCGATACAAATCGATTTTTTCTAACTCCCATAATCCTTGGAAATATGGACTCAAAATTCACTAAAATATGTAAAAGTGTCCCCTCTATCGATTGGTGAAGACTAGAACGTTTTATCTTTCCTATTAGTCGAGTTATGAGTATTTTTTGTTTTGAAAAGTGGATTTTAGAAAATTTCATGACTCTATTTGAAGGCGAAATAATGATTTTATCACAAAACTGATTGTGCCAGTCGATTTTTTTGCCAAAAAAACCCCTCTTTACGAATTTTTAGCATTTTTTATAATTTTTTTGTCGAAAATTTAGAACAAAGGGGGTAGCTATGGAAATATTTTGCGATACAAATTGCTTTTTTCTAACTCCCTTAATCCTTGGCAATATCGACCCAAAATTCACTAAAATATGTAAAATTGTCCCCTCTATCGATTGGTGAAGACTAGAACGTTCTATCTTTCCTATTAGTCGAGTTATGAGTATTTTTTGTTTTGAAAAGTGGATTTTCGAAAATTTCATGACTCTATTTGAAGGCGAAATAATGATTTTATCACAAAACTGATTGTGCCAGTCGATTTTTCGGCCCAAAAAACCCCTCTTTACGAATTTTTAGCATTTTTTATAATTTTTTTGTCGAAAATTTAAAACAAAGGGGTAGGTATGGAAATATTTCGCGATACAAATTGATTTTTTTTAACTTCCTTAATCCTTGGAAATATGGACTCAAAATTCACTAAAATATGTAAAATTGTCCCCTCTATCGATTGGTGAAGACTAGAACGTTCTATCTTTCCTATTAGTCGAGTTATGAGTATTTTTTGTTTTGAAAAGTGGATTTTCGAAAATTTCATGACTCTATTTGAAGGCGAAATAATGATTTTATCACAAAACTGATTGTGCCAGTCGATTTTTCGGCCCAAAAAACCCCTCTTTACGAATTTTTAGCATTTTTTATAATTTTTTTGTCGAAAATTTAGAACAAAGGGGTAGGTATGGAAATATTTTGCGAATCAAATTGCTTTTTTCTAACTCCCTTAATCCTTGGAAATATGTACTCAAAATTCACTAAAATATGTAAAATTGTCCCCTCTATCGATTGGTGAAGACTAGAACGTTCTATCTTTCCTATTAGTCGAGTTATGAGTATTTTTTGTTTTGAAAAGTGGATTTATGAAAATGTCATGACTCTATTTGAAGGCGAAATAATGATTTTATCACAAAACTGATTGTGCCAGTCGATTTTTCGGCCCAAAAAACCCCTCTCTATGAAAATGTCATGACTCTATTTGAAGGCGAAATAATGATTTTATCACAAAACTGATTGTGCCAGTCGATTTTTCGGCCCAAAAAACCCCTCTTTACAAATTTTTAGCATTTTTTATAATTTTTTTGTCGAAAATTTAGAACAAAGGAAATATTTTGTGATACAAATTAATTTTTTCTAACTTCCTTAATCCTTGGAAATATGGACTCAAAATTCACGAAAATATGTAAAATTGTCCCCTCTATCGATTGGTGAAGAGTAGAACGTTCTATCTTTCCTATTTTGTCGAGTTATGAGTATTTTTTGTTTTGAAAAGTGGATTTATGAAAATGTCATGACTCTATTTGAAGGCGAAATAATGATTTTATCACAAAACTGATTGTGCCAGTCGATTTTCCGGCGCAAAAAACCCCTCTTTACGAATTTTAAGCATTTTTTATTTTTTTTTGTCGAAAATTTAGAACAAAGGGGTAGGTATGGAAATATTTTGCGAATGAAATTGCTTTTTTCTAACTCCCTTAATCCTTGCCAATATCGACTCAAAATTAGGGCTGGGCGATTATCAAAAAACATAATCGATTATCGATTATATAAAATAATCGATTATTTTCGATTAATTGATTAATCGAAAAAAATCGATTAATCTAAAATAATCGATTAATCGAACAAAATCGATTAATCGAAAAAAATCGATTATTCGAAAAAAATCGATTAATCGGAAAAAATCGATTAATCGGAAAAAATCGATTATTCGAAAAAAATCGATTATTCGAAAAAAATCGATTAATCGAAAAAAATCGATTAATCGGAAAAAATCGATTAATCTAAAATAATCGATTAATCGAAAAAAATCGATTATTCGAAAAAAATCGATTATTCGAAAAAAATCGATTATTCGAAAAAAATCGATTAATCGGAAAATATCGATTATTCGAAAAAAATCGATTAATCGAAAAAATCGATTAATCGAAAAAAATCGATTATTCGAAAAAAATCGATTATTCGAAAAAAATCGATTATTCGAAAAAAATCGATTATTCGAAAAAAATCGATTAATCGGAAAAAATCGATTAATCGAAAAAAATCGATTAATCTAAAATAATCGATTAATCGAAAATAATCGATTAATCGAAAATAATCGATTAATCGAAAATAATCGATTTTTCGGCCCAAAAAACCCCTCTTTACGAATTTTTAGCATTTTTTATAATTTTTTTGTCGAAAATTTAAAACAAAGGGGTAGGTATGGAAATATTTTGCGATACAAATTGATTTTTTTTAACTTCCTTAATCCTTGGAAATATGGACTCAAAATTCACTAAAATATGTAAAATTGTCCCCTCTATCGATTGGTGAAGACTAGAACGTTCTATCTTTCCTATTAGTCGAGTTATGAGTATTTTTTGTTTTGAAAAGTGGATTTTCGAAAATTTCATGACTCTATTTGAAGGCGAAATAATGATTTTATCACAAAACTGATTGTGCCAGTCGATTTTTTGGCCAAAAAAAACACTCATTACGAATTTTTAGCATTTTTTATAATTTTTTTGTCGAAAATTTAGAACAAAGGGGTAGGTATGGAAATGTTTTGCGATACAAATTAATTTTTTCCAACTTCCTTAATCCTTGGAAATATGGACTCAAAATTCACTAAAATATGTAAAAGTGTCCCCTCTATCGATTGGTGAAGACTAGAACGTTCTATCTTTCCTATTAGTCGAGTTATGAGTATTTTTTGTTTTGAAAAGTGGATTTTCGAAAATTTCATGACACTATTTGAAGGCGAAATAATGATTTTATCACAAAACTGATTGTGCCAGTCGATTTTTCGGCCCAAAAAACCCCTCTTTACGAATTTTTAGCATTTTTTGAATTTTTTTGTCGAAAATTTAGAACAAAGGGGGTAGGGTAGCTATGGAAATATTTTGCGATACAAATCGATTTTTTCTAACCCCCATAATCCTTGGAAATATGGACTCAAAATTCACTAAAATATGTAAAAGTGTCCCCTCTATCGATTGGTGAAGACTAGAACGTTTTATCTTTCCTATTAGTCGAGTTATGAGTATTTTTTGTTTTGAAAAGTGGATTTTCGAAAATTTCATGACTCCATTTGAAGGCGAAATAATGATTTTATCACAAAACTGATTGTGCCAGTCGATTTTTTTGCCAAAAAAACCCCTCTTTACGAATTTTTAGCATTTTTTATAATTTTTTTGTCGAAAATTTAGAACAAAGGGGTAGGTATGGAAATATTTTGCGAATCAAATTGCTTTTTTCTAACTCCCTTAATCCTTGGAAATATGTACTCAAAATTCACTAAAATATGTAAAATTGTCCCCTCTATCGATTGGTGAAGACTAGAACGTTCTATCTTTCCTATTAGTCGAGTTATGAGTATTTTTTGTTTTGAAAAGTGGATTTATGAAAATGTCATGACTCTATTTGAAGGCGAAATAATGATTTTATCACAAAACTGATTGTGCCAGTCGATTTTTCGGCCCAAAAAACCCCTCTCTATGAAAATGTCATGACTCTATTTGAAGGCGAAATAATGATTTTATCACAAAACTGATTGTGCCAGTCGATTTTTCGGCCCAAAAAACCCCTCTTTACAAATTTTTAGCATTTTTTATAATTTTTTTGTCGAAAATTTAGAACAAAGGAAATATTTTGTGATACAAATTAATTTTTTCTAACTTCCTTAATCCTTGGAAATATGGACTCAAAATTCACGAAAATATGTAAAATTGTCCCCTCTATCGATTGGTGAAGAGTAGAACGTTCTATCTTTCCTATTTTGTCGAGTTATGAGTATTTTTTGTTTTGAAAAGTGGATTTATGAAAATGTCATGACTCTATTTGAAGGCGAAATAATGATTTTATCACAAAACTGATTGTGCCAGTCGATTTTCCGGCGCAAAAAACCCCTCTTTACGAATTTTAAGCATTTTTTATTTTTTTTTGTCGAAAATTTAGAACAAAGGGGTAGGTATGGAAATATTTTGCGAATGAAATTGCTTTTTTCTAACTCCCTTAATCCTTGCCAATATCGACTCAAAATTAGGGCTGGGCGATTATCAAAAAACATAATCGATTATCGATTATATAAAATAATCGATTATTTTCGATTAATTGATTAATCGAAAAAAATCGATTAATCTAAAATAATCGATTAATCGAACAAAATCGATTAATCGAAAAAAATCGATTATTCGAAAAAAATCGATTAATCGGAAAAAATCGATTAATCGGAAAAAATCGATTATTCGAAAAAAATCGATTATTCGAAAAAAATCGATTAATCGAAAAAAATCGATTAATCGGAAAAAATCGATTAATCTAAAATAATCGATTAATCGAAAAAAATCGATTATTCGAAAAAAATCGATTATTCGAAAAAAATCGATTATTCGAAAAAAATCGATTAATCGGAAAATATCGATTATTCGAAAAAAATCGATTAATCGAAAAAATCGATTAATCGAAAAAAATCGATTATTCGAAAAAAATCGATTATTCGAAAAAAATCGATTATTCGAAAAAAATCGATTATTCGAAAAAAATCGATTAATCGGAAAAAATCGATTAATCGAAAAAAATCGATTAATCTAAAATAATCGATTAATCGAAAATAATCGATTAATCGAAAATAATCGATTAATCGAAAATAATCGATTTTTCGGCCCAAAAAACCCCTCTTTACGAATTTTTAGCATTTTTTATAATTTTTTTGTCGAAAATTTAAAACAAAGGGGTAGGTATGGAAATATTTTGCGATACAAATTGATTTTTTTTAACTTCCTTAATCCTTGGAAATATGGACTCAAAATTCACTAAAATATGTAAAATTGTCCCCTCTATCGATTGGTGAAGACTAGAACGTTCTATCTTTCCTATTAGTCGAGTTATGAGTATTTTTTGTTTTGAAAAGTGGATTTTCGAAAATTTCATGACTCTATTTGAAGGCGAAATAATGATTTTATCACAAAACTGATTGTGCCAGTCGATTTTTTGGCCAAAAAAACCCCTCTTTACGAATTTTTAGCATTTTTTATAATTTTTTTGTCGAAAATTTAGAACAAAGGGGTAGGTATGGAAATGTTTTGCGATACAAATTAATTTTTTCCAACTTCCTTAATCCTTGGAAATATGGACTCAAAATTCACTAAAATATGTAAAATTGTCCCCTCTATCGATTGGTGGAGACTAGAACGTTCTATCTTTCCTATTTGTCGAGTTATGAGTATTTTTTGTTTTGAAAAGTGGATTTTCGAAAATTTCGTGACTCTATTTGAAGGCGAAATAATGATTTTATCACAAAACTGATTGTGCCAGTCGATTTTTTGGCCAAAAAAAACACTCATTACGAATTTTTAGCATTTTTTATAATTTTTTTGTCGAAAATTTAGAACAAAGGGGGTAGCTATGGAAATATTTTGCGATACAAATCGATTTTTTCTAACTCCAATAATCATTGGAAATATGGACTCAAAATTCACTAAAATATGTAAAAGTGTCCCCTCTATCGATTGGTGAAGACTAGAACGTTCTATCTTTCCTATTAGTCGAGTTATGAGTATTTTTTGTTTTGAAAAGTGGATTTTCGAAAATTTCATGACACTATTTGAAGGCGAAATAATGATTTTACCACAAAACTGATTGTGCCAGTCGATTTTTCGGCCCAAAAAACCCCTCTTTACGAATTTTTAGCATTTTTTGAATTTTTTTGTCGAAAATTTAGAACAAAGGGGGTAGGGTAGCTATGGAAATATTTTGCGATACAAATCGATTTTTTCTAACTCCCATAATCCTTGGAAATATGGACTCAAAATTCACTAAAATATGTAAAAGTGTCCCCTCTATCGATTGGTGAAGACTAGAACGTTTTATCTTTCCTATTAGTCGAGTTATGAGTATTTTTTGTTTTGAAAAGTGGATTTTCGAAAATTTTATGACTCTATTTGAAGGCGAAATAATGATTTTATCACAAAACTGATTGTGCCAGTCGATTTTTTTGCCAAAAAAACCCCTCTTTACGAATTTTTAGCATTTTTTATAATTTTTTTGTCGAAAATTTAGAACAAAGGGGGTAGCTATGGAAATATTTTGCGATACAAATTGCTTTTTTCTAACTCCCTTAATCCTTGGCAATATCGACCCAAAATTCACCAAAATATGTAAAATTGTCCCCTCTATCGATTGGTGAAGACTAGAACGTTCTATCTTTCCTATTAGTCGAGTTATGAGTATTTTTTGTTTTGAAAAGTGGATTTTCGAAAATTTCATGACTCTATTTGAAGGCGAAATAATGATTTTATCACAAAACTGTTTGTGCCAGTCGATTTTTCGGCCCAAAAAACCCCTCTTTACGAATTTTTAGCATTTTTTATAATTTTTTTGTCGAAAATTTAGAACAAAGGGGTAGGTATGGAAATATTTTGCGATGCAAATTGATTTTTTCTAACTCCCTTAATCCTTGGAAATATGTACTCAAAATTCACTAAAATATGTAAAATTGTCCCCTATATCGATTGGTGAAGACTAGAACGTTCTATCTTTCCTATTAGTCGAGTTATGAGTATTTTTTGTTTTGAAAAGTGGATTTATGAAAATGTCATGACTCTATTTGAAGGCGAAATAATGATTTTATCACAAAACTGATTGTGCCAGTCGATTTTTCGGCCTAAAAAACCCCTCTCTACGAATTTTTGGCATTTTTTATAATTTTTTTGTCGAAAATTTAGAACAAAGGGTATGGAAATATTATGCGATACAAATTAATTTTTTCTAACTTCCTTAATCCTTGGAAATATGGACTCAAAATTCACGAAAATATGTAAAAGTGTCCCCTCTATCGATTGGTGAAGACTAGAACGTTTTATCTTTCCTATTAGTCGAGTTATGAGTATTTTTTGTTTTGAAAAGTGGATTTTCGAAAATTTCGTGACTCTATTTGAAGGCGAAATAATGATTTTATCACAAAACTGATTGTGCCAGTCGATTTTTTGGCCAAAAAAAAAAACACACATTACGAATTTTTAGCATTTTTTATAATTTTTTTGTCGAAAATTTAGAACAAAGGGGGTAGCTATGGAAATATTTTGCGATACAAATCGATTTTTTCTAACTCCAATAATCATTGGAAATATGGACTCAAAATTCACTAAAATATGTAAAAGTGTCCCCTCTATCGATTGGTGAAGACTAGAACGTTCTATCTTTCCTATTAGTCGAGTTATGAGTATTTTTTGTTTTGAAAAGTGGATTTTCGAAAATGTCATGACTCTATTTGAAGGCGAAATAATGATTTTATCACAAAACTGATTGTGCCAGTCGATTTTTCGGCCCAAAAAACCCCTCTCTACGAATTTTTAGCATTTTTTATAATTTTTTTGTCGAAAATTTAGAACAAAGGGGTAGGTATGGAAATATTTTGCGATGCAAATTGATTTTTTCTAACTCCCTTAATCCTTGGAAATATGTACTCAAAATTCACGAAAATATGTAAAAGTGTCCCCTCTATCGATTGGTGAAGACTAGAACGTTCTATCTTTCCTATTAGTCGAGTTATGAGAATTTTTTATTTTGAAAAGTGGATTTTCGAAAATTTCATGACACTATTTGAAGGCGAAATAATGATTTTATCACAAAACTGATTGAGCCAGTCGATTTTTTGGCCAAAAAAACCCCTCTTTACGAATTTTTAGCATTTTTTATAATTTTTTTGTCGAAAATTCAGAACAAAGGGGGTAGCTATGGAAATATTTTGCGATACAAATTGCTTTTTTCTAACTCCCTTAATCCTTGGCAATAGCGACCCAAAATTCACTAAAATATGTAAAATTGTCCCCTCTATCGATTGGTGAAGACTAGAACGTTCTATCTTTCCTATTAGTCGAGTTATGAGTATTTTTTGTTTTGAAAAGTGGATTTATGAAAATGTCATGACTCTATTTGAAGGCGAAATAATGATTTTATCACAAAACTGATTGTGCCAGTCGATTTTTCGGCCCAAAAAACCCCTCTCTACGAAATTTTAGCATTTTTTATAATTTTTTTGTCGAAAATTTAGAACAAAGGGAAATGGAAATATTATGCGATACAAATTAATTTTTTCTAACTTCCTTAATCCTTGGAAATATGGACTCAAAATTCACGAAAATATGTAAAAGTGTCCCCTCTATCGATTGGTGAAGACTAGAACGTTCTATCTTTCCTATTAGTCGAGTTATGAGAATTTTTTATTTTGAAAAGTGGATTTTCGAAAATTTCATGACACTATTTGAAGGCGAAATAATGATTTTATCACAAAACTGATTGAGCCAGTCGATTTTTTGGCCAAAAAAACCCCTCTTTACGAATTTTTAGCATTTTTTATAATTTTTTTGTCGAAAATTCAGAACAAAGGGGGTAGCTTTGGAAATATTTTGCGATACAAATTGATTTTTTCTAACTCCCATAATCCTTGGAAATATAGACTCAAAATTCACTAAAATATGTAAAATTGTCCCCTATATCGATTGGTGAAGACTAGAACGTTCTATCTTTCCTATTAGTCGAGTTATGAGTATTTTTTGTTTTGAAAAGTGGATTTTCGAAAATTTCATGACTCTATTTGAAGGCGAAATAATGATTTTATCACAAAACTGATTGTGCCAGTCGATTTTTCGGCCCAAAAAACCCCTCTTTACGAATTTTTAGCATTTTTTATAATTTTTTTGTCGAAAATTTAAAACAAAGGGGTAGGTATGGAAATATTTTGCGATACAAATTGATTTTTTTTAACTTCCCTAATCCTTGGAAATATGGACTCAAAATTCACTAAAATATGTAAAATTGTCCCCTCTATCGATTGGTGAAGACTAGAACGTTCTATCTTTCCTATTAGTCGAGTTATGAGTATTTTTTGTTTTGAAAAGTGGATTTTCGAAAATTTCATGACTCTATTTGAAGGCGAAATAATGATTTTATCACAAAACTGTTTGTGCCAGTCGATTTTTCGGCCCAAAAAACCCCTCTTTACGAATTTTTAGCATTTTTTATAATTTTTTTGTCGAAAATTTAGAACAAAGGGGTAGGTATGGAAATATTTTGCGATGCAAATTGATTTTTTCTAACTCCCTTAATCCTTGGAAATATGTACTCAAAATTCACTAAAATATGTAAAATTGTCCCCTCTATCGATTGGTGAAGACTAGAACGTTCTATCTTTCCTATTAGTCGAGTTATGAGTATTTTTTGTTTTGAAAAGTGGATTTATGAAAATGTCATGACTCTATTTGAAGGCGAAATAATGATTTTATCACAAAACTGATTGTGCCAGTCGATTTTTCGGCCCAAAAAACCCCTCTTTACGAATTTTTAGCATTATTTATAATTTTTTTGTCGAAAATTTAGAACAAAGGGTATGGAAATATTATGCGATACAAATTAATTTTTTCTAACTTCCTTAATCCTTGGAAATATGGACTCAAAATTCACGAAAATATGTAAAAGTGTCCCCTCTATCGATTGGTGAAGACTAGAACGTTCTCTCTTTCCTATTAGTCGAGTTATGAGAATTTTTTATTTTGAAAAGTGGATTTTCGAAAATTTCATGACACTATTTGAAGGCGAAATAATGATTTTATCACAAAAC
Organism: Lochmaea crataegi; assembly: GCA_947563755.1. Classification (NCBI taxonomy): domain Eukaryota; kingdom Metazoa; phylum Arthropoda; class Insecta; order Coleoptera; family Chrysomelidae; genus Lochmaea; species Lochmaea crataegi. The sequence goes on from OX387424.1 coordinate 63,509,258, forward strand.
TGATTGAGCCAGTCGATTTTTTGGCCCAAAAAACCCCTCTTTACGAATTTTTAGCATTTTTTATAATTTTTTTGTCGAAAATTTAGAACAAAGGGGTAGGTATGGAAATATTTTGCGATGCAAATTGATTTTTTCTAACTCCCTTAATCCTTGGAAATATGTACTCAAAATTCACTAAAATATGTAAAATTGTCCCCTCTATCGATTGGTGAAGACTAGAACGTTCTATCTTTCCTATTAGTCGAGTTATGAGTATTTTTTGTTTTGAAAAGTGGATTTATGAAAATGTCATGACTCTATTTGAAGGCGAAATAATGATTTTATCACAAAACTGATTGTGCCAGTCGATTTTTCGGCCCAAAAAACCCCTCTCTACGAATTTTTAGCATTTTTTATAATTTTTTTGTCGAAAATTTAGAACAAAGGGGAAATATTATGCGATACAAATTAATTTTTTCTAACTTCCTTAATCCTTGGAAATATGGACTCAAAATTCACGAAAATATGTAAAAGTGTCCCCTCTATCGATTGGTGAAGACTAGAACGTTCTATCTTTCATATTAGTCGAGTTATGAGAATTTTTTATTTTGAAAAGTGGATTTTCGAAAATTTCATGACACTATTTGAAGGCGAAATAATGATTTTATCACAAAACTGATTGAGCCAGTCGATTTTTTGGCCAAAAAAACCCCTCTTTACGAATTTTTAGCATTTTTTATAATTTTTTTGTCGAAAATTCAGAACAAAGGGGGTAGCTTTGGAAATATTTTGCGATACAAATTGATTTTTTCTAACTCCCATAATCCTTGGAAATATAGACTCAAAATTCACTAAAATATGTAAAATTGTCCCCTCTATCGATTGGTGAAGACTAGAACGTTCTATCTTTCCTATTAGTCGAGTTATGAGTATTTTTTGTTTTGAAAAGTGGATTTTCGAAAATTTCATGACTCTATTTGAAGGCGAAATAATGATTTTATCACAAAACTGATTGTGCCAGTCGATTTTTCGGCCCAAAAAACCCCTCTTTACAAATTTTTAGCATTTTTTATAATTTTTTTGTCGAAAATTTAGAACAAAGGGGTAGGTATGGAAATATTTTGCGAATCAAATTGCTTTTTTCTAACTCCCTTAATCCTTGGCAATATCGACCCAAAATTCACTAAAATATGTAAAATTGTACCCTCTATCGATTGGTGAAGACTAGAACGTTCTATCTTTCCTATTAGTCGAGTTATGAGTATTTTTTGTTTTGAAAAGTGGATTTTCGAAAATTTCATGACTCTATTTGAAGGCGAAATAATGATTTTATCACAAAACTGATTGTGCCAGTCGATTTTTCGGCCCAAAAAACCCCTCTTTACAAATTTTTAGCATTTTTTATAATTTTTTTGTCGAAAATTTAGAACAAAGGGGTAGGTATGGAAATATTTTGCGATATAAATTAATTTTTTCTAACTTCCTTAATCCTTGGAAATATGGACTCAAAATTCACTAAAATATGTAAAATTGTCCCCTCTATCGATTGGTGGAGACTAGAACGTTCTATCTTTCCTATTAGTCGAGTTATGAGTATTTTTTGTTTTGAAAAGTGGATTTTCGAAAATTTCGTGACTCTATTTGAAGGCGAAATAATGATTTTATCACAAAACTGATTGTGCCAGTCGATTTTTCGGCCCAAAAAACCCCTCTTTACGAATTTTTAGCATTTTTTATAATTTTTTTGTCGAAAATTTAAAACAAAGGGGTAGGTATGGAAATATTTTGCGATACAAATTGATTTTTTTAACTTCCTTAATCCTTGGAAATATGGACTCAAAATTCACTAAAATATGTAAAATTGTCCCCTCTATCGATTGGTGGAGACTAGAACGTTCTATCTTTCCTATTAGTCGAGTTATGAGTATTTTTTGTTTTGAAAAGTGGATTTTCGAAAATTTCGTGACTCTATTTGAAGGCGAAATAATGATTTTATCACAAAACTGAATGTGCCAGTCGATTTTTTTGCCAAAAAAACCCCTCTTTACGAATTTTTAGCATTTTTACAATTTTTTTGTCGAAAATTTAGAACAAAGGGGGTAGCTATGGAAATATTTTGCGATACAAATTGCTTTTTTCTAACTCCCTTAATCCTTGGCAATATCGACCCAAAATTCACTAAAATATGTAAAATTGTCCCCTCTATCGATTGGTGAAGACTAGAACGTTCTATCTTTCCTATTAGTCGAGTTATGAGTATTTTTTGTTTTGAAAAGTGGATTTTCGAAAATTTCATGACTCTATTTGAAGGCGAAATAATGATTTTATCACAAAACTGATTGTGCCAGTCCATTTTTCGGCCCAAAAAACCCCTCTTTACAAATTTTTAGCATTTTTTATAATTTTTTTGTCGAAAATTTAGAACAAAGGGGTAGGTATGGAAATATTTTGCGAATCAAATTGCTTTTTTCTAACTCCCTTAATCCTTGGCAATATCGACCCAAAATTCACTAAAATATGTAAAATTGTCCCCTCTATCGATTGGTGAAGACTAGAACGTTCTATCTTTCCTATTAGTCGAGTTATGAGTATTTTTTGTTTTGAAAAGTGGATTTTCGAAAATTTCATGACTCTATTTGAAGGCGAAATAATGATTTTATCACAAAACTGATTGTGCCAGTCGATTTTTCGGCCCAAAAAACCCCTCTTTACGAATTTTTAGCATTTTTTATAATTTTTTTGTCGAAAATTTAGAACAAAGGGGTAGGTATGGAAATGTTTTGCGATACAAATTAATTTTTTCCAACTTCCTTAATCCTTGGAAATATGGACTCAAAATTCACTAAAATATGTAAAATTGTCCCCTCTATCGATTGGTGGAGACTAGAACGTTCTATCTTTCCTATTTGTCGAGTTATGAGTATTTTTTGTTTTGAAAAGTGGATTTTCGAAAATTTCGTGACTCTATTTGAAGGCGAAATAATGATTTTATCACAAAACTGATTGTGCCAGTCGATTTTTTGGCCAAAAAAAACACTCATTACGAATTTTTAGCATTTTTTATAATTTTTTTGTCGAAAATTTAGAACAAAGGGGGTAGCTATGGAAATATTTTGCGATACAAATCGATTTTTTCTAACTCCAATAATCATTGGAAATATGGACTCAAAATTCACTAAAATATGTAAAAGTGTCCCCTCTATCGATTGGTGAAGACTAGAACGTTCTATCTTTCCTATTAGTCGAGTTATGAGTATTTTTTGTTTTGAAAAGTGGATTTTCGAAAATTTCATGACACTATTTGAAGGCGAAATAATGATTTTACCACAAAACTGATTGTGCCAGTCGATTTTTCGGCCCAAAAAACCCCTCTTTACGAATTTTTAGCATTTTTTGAATTTTTTTGTCGAAAATTTAGAACAAAGGGGGTAGGGTAGCTATGGAAATATTTTGCGATACAAATCGATTTTTTCTAACTCCCATAATCCTTGGAAATATGGACTCAAAATTCACTAAAATATGTAAAAGTGTCCCCTCTATCGATTGGTGAAGACTAGAACGTTTTATCTTTCCTATTAGTCGAGTTATGAGTATTTTTTGTTTTGAAAAGTGGATTTTCGAAAATTTCATGACTCTATTTGAAGGCGAAATAATGATTTTATCACAAAACTGATTGTGCCAGTCGATTTTTTTGCCAAAAAAACCCCTCTTTACGAATTTTTAGCATTTTTTATAATTTTTTTGTCGAAAATTTAGAACAAAGGGGGTAGCTATGGAAATATTTTGCGATACAAATTGCTTTTTTCTAACTCCCTTAATCCTTGGAAATATGTACTCAAAATTCACTAAAATATGTAAAATTGTCCCCTCTATCGATTGGTGAAGACTAGAACGTTCTATCTTTCCTATTAGTCGAGTTATGAGTATTTTTTGTTTTGAAAAGTGGATTTATGAAAATGTCATGACTCTATTTGAAGGCGAAATAATGATTTTATCACAAAACTGATTGTGCCAGTCGATTTTTCGGCCTAAAAAACCCCTCTCTACGAATTTTTGGCATTTTTTATAATTTTTTTGTCGAAAATTTAGAACAAAGGGTATGGAAATATTATGCGATACAAATTAATTTTTTCTAACTTCCTTAATCCTTGGAAATATGGACTCAAAATTCACGAAAATATGTAAAAGTGTCCCCTCTATCGATTGGTGAAGACTAGAACGTTTTATCTTTCCTATTAGTCGAGTTATGAGTATTTTTTGTTTTGAAAAGTGGATTTTCGAAAATTTCGTGACTCTATTTGAAGGCGAAATAATGATTTTATCACAAAACTGATTGTGCCAGTCGATTTTTTGGCCAAAAAAAAAAACACACATTACGAATTTTTAGCATTTTTTATAATTTTTTTGTCGAAAATTTAGAACAAAGGGGGTAGCTATGGAAATATTTTGCGATACAAATCGATTTTTTCTAACTCCAATAATCATTGGAAATATGGACTCAAAATTCACTAAAATATGTAAAAGTGTCCCCTCTATCGATTGGTGAAGACTAGAACGTTCTATCTTTCCTATTAGTCGAGTTATGAGTATTTTTTGTTTTGAAAAGTGGATTTTCGAAAATGTCATGACTCTATTTGAAGGCGAAATAATGATTTTATCACAAAACTGATTGTGCCAGTCGATTTTTCGGCCCAAAAAACCCCTCTCTACGAATTTTTAGCATTTTTTATAATTTTTTTGTCGAAAATTTAGAACAAAGGGGTAGGTATGGAAATATTTTGCGATGCAAATTGATTTTTTCTAACTCCCTTAATCCTTGGAAATATGTACTCAAAATTCACGAAAATATGTAAAAGTGTCCCCTCTATCGATTGGTGAAGACTAGAACGTTCTATCTTTCCTATTAGTCGAGTTATGAGAATTTTTTATTTTGAAAAGTGGATTTTCGAAAATTTCATGACACTATTTGAAGGCGAAATAATGATTTTATCACAAAACTGATTGAGCCAGTCGATTTTTTGGCCAAAAAAACCCCTCTTTACGAATTTTTAGCATTTTTTATAATTTTTTTGTCGAAAATTCAGAACAAAGGGGGTAGCTATGGAAATATTTTGCGATACAAATTGCTTTTTTCTAACTCCCTTAATCCTTGGCAATAGCGACCCAAAATTCACTAAAATATGTAAAATTGTCCCCTCTATCGATTGGTGAAGACTAGAACGTTCTATCTTTCCTATTAGTCGAGTTATGAGTATTTTTTGTTTTGAAAAGTGGATTTATGAAAATGTCATGACTCTATTTGAAGGCGAAATAATGATTTTATCACAAAACTGATTGTGCCAGTCGATTTTTCGGCCCAAAAAACCCCTCTCTACGAAATTTTAGCATTTTTTATAATTTTTTTGTCGAAAATTTAGAACAAAGGGAAATGGAAATATTATGCGATACAAATTAATTTTTTCTAACTTCCTTAATCCTTGGAAATATGGACTCAAAATTCACGAAAATATGTAAAAGTGTCCCCTCTATCGATTGGTGAAGACTAGAACGTTCTATCTTTCCTATTAGTCGAGTTATGAGAATTTTTTATTTTGAAAAGTGGATTTTCGAAAATTTCATGACACTATTTGAAGGCGAAATAATGATTTTATCACAAAACTGATTGAGCCAGTCGATTTTTTGGCCAAAAAAACCCCTCTTTACGAATTTTTAGCATTTTTTATAATTTTTTTGTCGAAAATTCAGAACAAAGGGGGTAGCTTTGGAAATATTTTGCGATACAAATTGATTTTTTCTAACTCCCATAATCCTTGGAAATATAGACTCAAAATTCACTAAAATATGTAAAATTGTCCCCTATATCGATTGGTGAAGACTAGAACGTTCTATCTTTCCTATTAGTCGAGTTATGAGTATTTTTTGTTTTGAAAAGTGGATTTTCGAAAATTTCATGACTCTATTTGAAGGCGAAATAATGATTTTATCACAAAACTGATTGTGCCAGTCGATTTTTCGGCCCAAAAAACCCCTCTTTACGAATTTTTAGCATTTTTTATAATTTTTTTGTCGAAAATTTAAAACAAAGGGGTAGGTATGGAAATATTTTGCGATACAAATTGATTTTTTTTAACTTCCCTAATCCTTGGAAATATGGACTCAAAATTCACTAAAATATGTAAAATTGTCCCCTCTATCGATTGGTGAAGACTAGAACGTTCTATCTTTCCTATTAGTCGAGTTATGAGTATTTTTTGTTTTGAAAAGTGGATTTTCGAAAATTTCATGACTCTATTTGAAGGCGAAATAATGATTTTATCACAAAACTGTTTGTGCCAGTCGATTTTTCGGCCCAAAAAACCCCTCTTTACGAATTTTTAGCATTTTTTATAATTTTTTTGTCGAAAATTTAGAACAAAGGGGTAGGTATGGAAATATTTTGCGATGCAAATTGATTTTTTCTAACTCCCTTAATCCTTGGAAATATGTACTCAAAATTCACTAAAATATGTAAAATTGTCCCCTCTATCGATTGGTGAAGACTAGAACGTTCTATCTTTCCTATTAGTCGAGTTATGAGTATTTTTTGTTTTGAAAAGTGGATTTATGAAAATGTCATGACTCTATTTGAAGGCGAAATAATGATTTTATCACAAAACTGATTGTGCCAGTCGATTTTTCGGCCCAAAAAACCCCTCTTTACGAATTTTTAGCATTATTTATAATTTTTTTGTCGAAAATTTAGAACAAAGGGTATGGAAATATTATGCGATACAAATTAATTTTTTCTAACTTCCTTAATCCTTGGAAATATGGACTCAAAATTCACGAAAATATGTAAAAGTGTCCCCTCTATCGATTGGTGAAGACTAGAACGTTCTCTCTTTCCTATTAGTCGAGTTATGAGAATTTTTTATTTTGAAAAGTGGATTTTCGAAAATTTCATGACACTATTTGAAGGCGAAATAATGATTTTATCACAAAACTGATTGAGCCAGTCGATTTTTTGGCCCAAAAAACCCCTCTTTACGAATTTTTAGCATTTTTTATAATTTTTTTGTCGAAAATTTAGAACAAAGGGGTAGGTATGGAAATATTTTGCGATGCAAATTGATTTTTTCTAACTCCCTTAATCCTTGGAAATATGTACTCAAAATTCACTAAAATATGTAAAATTGTCCCCTCTATCGATTGGTGAAGACTAGAACGTTCTATCTTTCCTATTAGTCGAGTTATGAGTATTTTTTGTTTTGAAAAGTGGATTTATGAAAATGTCATGACTCTATTTGAAGGCGAAATAATGATTTTATCACAAAACTGATTGTGCCAGTCGATTTTTCGGCCCAAAAAACCCCTCTCTACGAATTTTTAGCATTTTTTATAATTTTTTTGTCGAAAATTTAGAACAAAGGGGAAATATTATGCGATACAAATTAATTTTTTCTAACTTCCTTAATCCTTGGAAATATGGACTCAAAATTCACGAAAATATGTAAAAGTGTCCCCTCTATCGATTGGTGAAGACTAGAACGTTCTATCTTTCATATTAGTCGAGTTATGAGAATTTTTTTTTTGAAAAGTGGATTTTCGAAAATTTCATGACACTATTTGAAGGCGAAATAATGATTTTATCACAAAACTGATTGAGCCAGTCGATTTTTTGGCCAAAAAAACCCCTCTTTACGAATTTTTAGCATTTTTTATAATTTTTTTGTCGAAAATTCAGAACAAAGGGGGTAGCTTTGGAAATATTTTGCGATACAAATTGATTTTTTCTAACTCCCATAATCCTTGGAAATATAGACTCAAAATTCACTAAAATATGTAAAATTGTCCCCTCTATCGATTGGTGAAGACTAGAACGTTCTATCTTTCCTATTAGTCGAGTTATGAGTATTTTTTGTTTTGAAAAGTGGATTTTCGAAAATTTCATGACTCTATTTGAAGGCGAAATAATGATTTTATCACAAAACTGATTGTGCCAGTCGATTTTTCGGCCCAAAAAACCCCTCTTTACAAATTTTTAGCATTTTTTATAATTTTTTTGTCGAAAATTTAGAACAAAGGGGTAGGTATGGAAATATTTTGCGAATCAAATTGCTTTTTTCTAACTCCCTTAATCCTTGGCAATATCGACCCAAAATTCACTAAAATATGTAAAATTGTACCCTCTATCGATTGGTGAAGACTAGAACGTTCTATCTTTCCTATTAGTCGAGTTATGAGTATTTTTTGTTTTGAAAAGTGGATTTTCGAAAATTTCATGACTCTATTTGAAGGCGAAATAATGATTTTATCACAAAACTGATTGTGCCAGTCGATTTTTCGGCCCAAAAAACCCCTCTTTACAAATTTTTAGCATTTTTTATAATTTTTTTGTCGAAAATTTAGAACAAAGGGGTAGGTATGGAAATATTTTGCGATATAAATTAATTTTTTCTAACTTCCTTAATCCTTGGAAATATGGACTCAAAATTCACTAAAATATGTAAAATTGTCCCCTCTATCGATTGGTGGAGACTAGAACGTTCTATCTTTCCTATTAGTCGAGTTATGAGTATTTTTTGTTTTGAAAAGTGGATTTTCGAAAATTTCGTGACTCTATTTGAAGGCGAAATAATGATTTTATCACAAAACTGATTGTGCCAGTCGATTTTTCGGCCCAAAAAACCCCTCTTTACGAATTTTTAGCATTTTTTATAATTTTTTTGTCGAAAATTTAAAACAAAGGGGTAGGTATGGAAATATTTTGCGATACAAATTGATTTTTTTAACTTCCTTAATCCTTGGAAATATGGACTCAAAATTCACTAAAATATGTAAAATTGTCCCCTCTATCGATTGGTGGAGACTAGAACGTTCTATCTTTCCTATTAGTCGAGTTATGAGTATTTTTTGTTTTGAAAAGTGGATTTTCGAAAATTTCGTGACTCTATTTGAAGGCGAAATAATGATTTTATCACAAAACTGAATGTGCCAGTCGATTTTTTTGCCAAAAAAACCCCTCTTTACGAATTTTTAGCATTTTTACAATTTTTTTGTCGAAAATTTAGAACAAAGGGGGTAGCTATGGAAATATTTTGCGATACAAATTGCTTTTTTCTAACTCCCTTAATCCTTGGCAATATCGACCCAAAATTCACTAAAATATGTAAAATTGTCCCCTCTATCGATTGGTGAAGACTAGAACGTTCTATCTTTCCTATTAGTCGAGTTATGAGTATTTTTTGTTTTGAAAAGTGGATTTTCGAAAATTTCATGACTCTATTTGAAGGCGAAATAATGATTTTATCACAAAACTGATTGTGCCAGTCCATTTTTCGGCCCAAAAAACCCCTCTTTACAAATTTTTAGCATTTTTTATAATTTTTTTGTCGAAAATTTAGAACAAAGGGGTAGGTATGGAAATATTTTGCGAATCAAATTGCTTTTTTCTAACTCCCTTAATCCTTGGCAATATCGACCCAAAATTCACTAAAATATGTAAAATTGTCCCCTCTATCGATTGGTGAAGACTAGAACGTTCTATCTTTCCTATTAGTCGAGTTATGAGTATTTTTTGTTTTGAAAAGTGGATTTTCGAAAATTTCATGACTCTATTTGAAGGCGAAATAATGATTTTATCACAAAACTGATTGTGCCAGTCGATTTTTCGGCCCAAAAAACCCCTCTTTACAAATTTTTAGCATTTTTTATAATTTTTTTGTCGAAAATTTAGAACAAAGGGGTAGGTATGGAAATATTTTGCGATACAAATTAATTTTTTCTAACTTCCTTAATCCTTGGAAATATGGACTCAAAATTCACTAAAATATGTAAAATTGTCCCCTCTATCGATTGGTGGAGACTAGAACGTTCTATCTTTCCTATTAGTCGAGTTATGAGTATTTTTTGTTTTGAAAAGTGGATTTTCGAAAATTTCGTGACTCTATTTGAAGGCGAAATAATGATTTTATCACAAAACTGATTGTGCCAGTCGATTTTTTGGCCAAAAAAAACCCTCTTTACGAATTTTTAGCATTTTTTATAATTTTTTTGTCGAAAATTTAGAACAAAGGGGGTAGCTATGGAAATATTTTGCGATACAAATCGATTTTTTCTAACTCCAATAATCATTGGAAATATGGACTCAAAATTCACTAAAATATGTAAAAGTGTCCCCTCTATCGATTGGTGAAGACTAGAACGTTCTATCTTTCCTATTAGTCGAGTTATGAGTATTTTTTGTTTTGAAAAGTGGATTTTCGAAAATTTCATGACACTATTTGAAGGCGAAATAATGATTTTATCACAAAACTGATTGTGCCAGTCGATTTTTCGGCCCAAAAAACCCCTCTTTACGAATTTTTAGCATTTTTTGAATTTTTTTGTCGAAAATTTAGAACAAAGGGGGTAGCTTTGGAAATATTTTGCGATACAAATCGATTTTTTCTAACTCCCATAATCCTTGGAAATATGGACTCAAAATTCACTAAAATATGTAAAAGTGTCCCCTCTGTCGATTGGTGAAGACTAGAACGTTCTATCTTTCCTATTTGTCGAGTTATGAGTATTTTTTGTTTTGAAAAGTGGATTTTCGAAAATTTCGTGACTCTATTTGAAGGCGAAATAATGATTTTATCACAAAACTGATTGTGCCAGTCGATTTTTCGGCCCAAAAAACCCCTCTTTACGAATTTTTAGCATTTTTTATAATTTTTTTGTCCAAAATTTAAAACAAAGGGGTAGGTATGGAAATATTTTGCGATACAAATTGATTTTTTTTAACTTCCTTAATCCTTGGAAATATGGACTCAAAATTCACTAAAATATGTAAAATTGTCCCCTCTATCGATTGGTGAAGACTAGAACGTTCTATCTTTCCTATTAGTTGAGTTATGAGTGTTTTTTGTTTTGAAAAGTGGATTTTCGAAAATTTCATGACTCTATTTGAAGGCGAAATAATGATTTTATCACAAAACTGATTGTGCCAGTCGATTTTTTGGCCAAAAAAACCCCTCTTTACGAATTTTTAGCATTTTTTATAATTTTTTTGTCGAAAATTTAGAACAAAGGGGTAGGTATGGAAATATTTTGCGACACAAATTGATTTTTTCTAACTTTCTTAATCCTTGGAAATATGGACTCAAAATTCACTAAAATATGTAAAATTGTCCCCTCTATCGATTGGTGAAGACTAGAACGTTCGATCTTTCCTATTAGTCGAGTTATGAGTATTTTTTGTTTTGAAAAGTGGATTTTCGAAAATTTCATGACACTATTTGAAGGCGAAATAATGATTTTATCACAAAACTGATTGTGCCAGTCGATTTTTCGGCCCAAAAAACCCCTCTTTACGAATTTTTAGCATTTTTTGAATTTTTTTGTCGAAAATTTAGAACAAAGGGGGTAGCTATGGAAATATTTTGCGATACAAATCGATTTTTTCTAACTCCCATAATCCTTGGAAATATGGACTCAAAATTCACTAAAATATGTAAAAGTGTCCCCTCTATCGATTGGTGAAGACTAGAACGTTCTATCTTTCCTATTAGTCGAGTTATGAGTATTTTTTGTTTTGAAAAGTGGATTTTCGAAAATTTCATGACACTATTTGAAGGCGAAATAATGATTTTATCACAAAACTGATTGTGCCAGTCGATTTTTCGGCCCAAAAAACCCCTCTTTACGAATTTTTAGCATTTTTTGAATTTTTTTGTCGAAAATTTAGAACAAAGGGGGTAGCTTTGGAAATATTTTGCGATACAAATCGATTTTTTCTAACTCCCATAATCCTTGGAAATATGGACTCAAAATTCACTAAAATATGTAAAAGTGTCCCCTCTATCGATTGGTGAAGACTAGAACGTTCTATCTTTCCTATTTGTCGAGTTATGAGTATTTTTTGTTTTGAAAAGTGGATTTTCGAAAATTTCGTGACTCTATTTGAAGGCGAAATAATGATTTTATCACAAAACTGATTGTGCCAGTCGATTTTTCGGCCCAAAAAACCCCTCTTTACGAATTTTTAGCATTTTTTATAATTTTTTTGTCCAAAATTTAAAACAAAGGGGTAGGTATGGAAATATTTTGCGATACAAATTGATTTTTTTTAACTTCCTTAATCCTTGGAAATATGGACTCAAAATTCACTAAAATATGTAAAATTGTCCCCTCTATCGATTGGTGAAGACTAGAACGTTCTATCTTTCCTATTAGTTGAGTTATGAGTGTTTTTTGTTTTGAAAAGTGGATTTTCGAAAATTTCATGACTCTATTTGAAGGCGAAATAATGATTTTATCACAAAACTGATTGTGCCAGTCGATTTTTTGGCCAAAAAAACCCCTCTTTACGAATTTTTAGCATTTTTTATAATTTTTTTGTCGAAAATTTAGAACAAAGGGGTAGGTATGGAAATATTTTGCGACACAAATTGATTTTTTCTAACTTTCTTAATCCTTGGAAATATGGACTCAAAATTCACTAAAATATGTAAAATTGTCCCCTCTATCGATTGGTGAAGACTAGAACGTTCGATCTTTCCTATTAGTCGAGTTATGAGTATTTTTTGTTTTGAAAAGTGGATTTTCGAAAATTTCATGACACTATTTGAAGGCGAAATAATGATTTTATCACAAAACTGATTGTGCCAGTCGATTTTTCGGCCCAAAAAACCCCTCTTTACGAATTTTTAGCATTTTTTGAATTTTTTTGTCGAAAATTTAGAACAAAGGGGGTAGCTATGGAAATATTTTGCGATACAAATCGATTTTTTCTAACTCCCATAATCCTTGGAAATATGGACTCAAAATTCACTAAAATATGTAAAAGTGTCCCCTCTATCGATTGGTGAAGACTAGAACGTTTTATCTTTCCTATTAGTCGAGTTATGAGTATTTTTTGTTTTGAAAAGTGGATTTTCGAAAATTTCATGACTCTATTTGAAGGCGAAATTATGATTTTATCACAAAACTGATTGTGCCAGTCGATTTTTTGGCCAAAAAAAACCCTCTTTACGAATTTTTAGCATTTTTTATAATTTTTTTGTCGAAAATTTAGAACAAAGGGGGTAGCTATGGAAATATTTTGCGACACAAATTGATTTTTTCTAACTCCCATAATCCTTGGAAATGTGGACTCAAAATTCACTAAAATATGTAAAAGTGTCCCCTCTATCGATTGGTGAAGACTAGAACGTTTTATCTTTCCTATTTGTCGAGTTATGGGTATTTTTTGTTTCGAAAAGTGGATTTTCGAAAATTTCATGACTCTATTTGAAGGCGAAATAATGATTTTATCAAAAAACTGATTGTGCCAGTCGATTTTCCGGCGCAAAAAACCCCTCTTTACGAATTTTAAGCAGTTTTTATTTTTTTTTGTCGAAAATTTAGAACAAAGGGGTAGGTATGGAAATATTTTGCGAATGAAATTGCTTTTTTCTAACTCCCTTAATCCTTGCCAATATCGACTCAAAATTAGGGCTGGGCGATTATCAAAAAACATAATCGATTATCGATTATATAAAATAATCGATTATTTTCGATTAATTGATTAATCGAAAAAAATCGATTATTCGAAAAAAATCGATTCATCGAAAAAAATCGATTAATCGGAAAATATCGATTATTCGAAAAAAATCGATTAATCCGAAAAAATCGATTATTCGAAAAAAATCGAAAAAATCGATTAATCGAAATAATCGATTAATCGAAAAAAATCGATTTTTCGGCCCAAAAAACCCCTCTTTACGAATTTTTAGCATTTTTTATAATTTTTTTGTCGAAATTTTAGAACAAAGGGGGTAGCTATGGAAATATTTTGCGATACAAATTGATTTTTTCTAACTCCCATAATCCTTGGAAATATGGACTCAAAATTCACTAAAATATGTAAAATTGTCCCCTCTATCGGTTGGTGAAGACTAAAACGTTCTATCTTTCCTATTTGTCGAGTTATGAGTATTTTTTGTTTGAAAAGTGGATTTTCGAAAATTTCATGACTCTATTTGAAGGCGAAATAATGATTTTATCACAAAACTGATTGTGCCAGTCGATTTTTCGGCCCAAAAAACCCCTCTTTACGAATTTTTAGCATTTTTTATAATTTTTTTGTCGAAAATTTAAAACAAAGGGGTAGGTATGGAAATATTTTGCGACACAAATTGATTTTTTCTAACTTTCTTAATCCTTGGAAATATGGACTCAAAATTCACTAAAATATGTAAAATTGTCCCCTCTATCGATTGGTGAAGACTAGAACGTTTTATCTTTCCTATTAGTCGAGTTATGAGTATTTTTTGTTTTGAAAAGTGGATTTTCGAAAATTTCATGACTCTATTTGAAGGCGAAATAATGATTTTATCACAAAACTGATTGTGCCAGTCGATTTTTCGGCCCAAAAAACCCCTCTTTACGAATTTTTAGCATTTTTTATAATTTTTTTGTCGAAAATTTAGAACAAAGGGGTAGGTATCGAAATATTTTGCGATACAAATTGATTTTTTTTAACTTCCTTAATCCTCGGAAATATGGACTCAAAATTCACTAAAATATGTAAAATTGTCCCCTCTATCGATTGGTGAAGACTAGAACGTTCTATCTTTCCTATTAGTCGAGTTATGAGTATTTTTTGTTTTGAAAAGTGGATTTTCGAAAATTTCATGACTCTATTTGAAGGCGAAATAATGATTTTATCACAAAACTGATTGTGCCAGTCGATTTTTCGGCCCAAAAAAACCCATCTTTACGAATTTTTAGCATTTTTTATAATTTTTTTGTCGAAAATTTAGAACAAAGAGGGTAGCTATGGAAATATTTTGCGATACAAATTGATTTTTTCTAACTCCCATAATCCTTGGAAATATAGACTCAAAATTCACTAAAATATGTAAAAGTGTCCCCTCTATCGTTTGGTGAAGACTAGAACGTTTTATCTTTCCTATTAGTCGAGTTATGAGTATTTTTTGTTTTGAAAAGTGGATTTTCGAAAATTTCATGACTCTATTTGAAGGCGAAATTATGATTTTATCACAAAACTGATTGTGCCAGTCGATTTTTTGGCCAAAAAAACCCCTCTTTACGAATTTTTAGCATTTTTTATAATTTTTTTGTCGAAAATTTAGAACAAAGGGGGTAGCTATGGAAATATTTTGCGATACAAATTGATTTTTTCTAACTTTCTTAATCCTTGGAAATATGGACTCAAAATTCACTAAAATATGTAAAATTGTCCCCTCTATCGATTGGTGAAGACTAGAACGTTCTATCTTTCCTATTAGTCGAGTTATGAGTATTTTTTGTTTTGAAAAGTGGATTTTCGAAAATTTCATGACTCTATTTGAAGGCGAAATAATGATTTTATCACAAAACTGATTGTGCCAGTCGATTTTTCGGCCCAAAAAACCCCTCTTTACGAATTTTTAGCATTTTTTATAATTTTTTTGTCGAAAATTTAGAACAAAGGGGTAGGTATCGAAATATTTTGCGATACAAATTGATTTTTTTTAACTTCCTTAATCCTCGGAAATATGGACTCAAAATTCACTAAAATATGTAAAATTGTCCCCTCTATCGATTGGTGGAGACTAGAACGTTCTATCTTTCCTATTAGTCGAGTTATGAGTATTTTTTGTTTTGAAAAGTGGATTTTCGAAAATTTCATGACTCTATTTGAAGGCGAAATATGGATTTTATCACAAAACTGATTGTGCCAGTCGATTTTTTGGCCAAAAAAACCCCTCTTTACGAATTTTTAGCATTTTTTATCATTTTTTTGTCGAAAATTTAGAACAAAGGGGTAGGTATGGAAATATTTTGCGACACAAATTGATTTTTTCTAACTTTCTTAATCCTTGGAAATATGGACTCAAAATTCACTAAAATATGTAAAATTGTCCCCTCTATCGATTGGTGAAGACTAGAACGTTCTATCTTTCCTATTAGTTGAGTTATGAGTATTTTTTGTTTTGAAAAGTGGATTTTCGAAAATTTCATGACTCTATTTGAAGGCGAAATAATGATTTTATCACAAAACTGATTGTGCCAGTCGATTTTTCGTCCCAAAAAACCCCTCTTTACGAATTTTTAGCATTTTTTATAATTTTTTTGTCGAAAATTTAGAACAAAGGGGTAGGTATCGAAATATTTTGCGATACAAATTGATTTTTTTTAACTTCCTTAATCCTCGGAAATATGGACTCAAAATTCACTAAAATATGTAAAATTGTCCCCTCTATCGATTGGTGAAGACTAGAACGTTCTATCTTTCCTATTAGTCGAGTTATGAGTATTTTTTGTTTTGAAAAGTGGATTTTCGAAAATTTCATGACTCTATTTGAAGGCGAAATAATGATTTTATCAAAAAACTGATTGTGCCAGTCGATTTTCCGGCGCAAAAAACCCCTCTACAAATTTTTAGCATTTTTTATAATTTTTTTGTCGAAAATTTAGAACAAAGGGGTAGGTATGGAAATATTTTGCGAATGAAATTGCTTTTTTCTAACTCCCTTAATCCTTGCCAATATCGACTCAAAATTAGGGCTGGACGATTATCAAAAAACATAATCGATTATCGATTATATAAAATAATCGATTATTTTCGATTAATTGATTAATCGAAAAAAATCGATTATTCGAAAAAAATCGATTATTCGAAAAAAATCGATTAATCGGAAAAAATCGATTAATCGGAAAAAATCGATTATTCGAAAAAAATCGATTAATCGAAAAAAATCGATTAATCGAAAAAAATCGATTAATCGGAAAAAATCGATTAATCGGAAAAAATCGATTAATCGAAAAAAATCGATTAATCTAAAATAATCGATTAATCGAAAAAAATCGATTATTCGAAAAAAATCGATTATTCGAAAAAAATCGATTAATCGAAAAAAATCGATTAATCGGAAAATATCGATTATTCGAAAAAAATCGATTAATCGGAAAAAATCGATTAATCGAAAAAAACCGATTATTCGAAAAAAATCGATTATTCGAAAAAAATCGATTAATCGAAAAAAATCGATTAATCGAAAAAATCGATTAATCGAAAAAAATCGATTAATCGAAAATAATCGATTAATCGAAAATAATCGATTTTTCGGCCCAAAAAACCCCTCTTTACGAATTTTTAGCATTTTTTATAATTTTTTTGTCGAAAATTTAAAACAAAGGGGTAGGTATGGAAATATTTTGCGATACAAATTAATTTTTTCTAACTTCCTTAATCCTTGGAAATATGGACTCAAAATTCACGAAAATATGTAAAAGTGTCCCCTCTATCGATTGGTGAAGACTAGAACGTTCTATCTTTCCTATTAGTCGAGTTATGAGAATTTTTTATTTTGAAAAGTGGATTTTCGAAAATTTCATGACACTATTTGAAGGCGAAATAATGATTTTATCACAAAACTGATTGAGCCAGTCGATTTTTTGGCCAAAAAAACCCCTCTTTACGAATTTTTAGCATTTTTTATAATTTTTTTGTCGAAAATTCAGAACAAAGGGGGTAGCTTTGGAAATATTTTGCGATACAAATTGATTTTTTCTAACTCCCATAATCCTTGGAAATATAGACTCAAAATTCACTAAAATATGTAAAATTGTCCCCTATATCGATTGGTGAAGACTAGAACGTTCTATCTTTCCTATTAGTCGAGTTATGAGTATTTTTTGTTTTGAAAAGTGGATTTTCGAAAATTTCATGACTCTATTTGAAGGCGAAATAATGATTTTATCACAAAACTGATTGTGCCAGTCGATTTTTCGGCCCAAAAAACCCCTCTTTACGAATTTTTAGCATTTTTTATAATTTTTTTGTCGAAAATTTAAAACAAAGGGGTAGGTATGGAAATATTTTGCGACACAAATTGATTTTTTCTAACTTTCTTAATCCTTGGAAATATGGACTCAAAATTCACTAAAATATGTAAAATTGTCCCCTCTATCGATTGGTGAAGACTAGAACGTTTTATCTTTCCTATTAGTCGAGTTATGAGTATTTTTTGTTTTGAAAAGTGGATTTTCGAAAATTTCATGACTCTATTTGAAGGCGAAATAATGATTTTATCACAAAACTGATTGTGCCAGTCGATTTTTCGGCCCAAAAAACCCCTCTTTACGAATTTTTAGCATTTTTTATAATTTTTTTGTCGAAAATTTAGAACAAAGGGGTAGGTATCGAAATATTTTGCGATACAAATTGATTTTTTTTAACTTCCTTAATCCTCGGAAATATGGACTCAAAATTCACTAAAATATGTAAAATTGTCCCCTCTATCGATTGGTGAAGACTAGAACGTTCTATCTTTCCTATTAGTCGAGTTATGAGTATTTTTTGTTTTGAAAAGTGGATTTTCGAAAATTTCATGACTCTATTTGAAGGCGAAATAATGATTTTATCACAAAACTGATTGTGCCAGTCGATTTTTCGGCCCAAAAAAACCCATCTTTACGAATTTTTAGCATTTTTTATAATTTTTTTGTCGAAAATTTAGAACAAAGAGGGTAGCTATGGAAATATTTTGCGATACAAATTGATTTTTTCTAACTCCCATAATCCTTGGAAATATAGACTCAAAATTCACTAAAATATGTAAAAGTGTCCCCTCTATCGTTTGGTGAAGACTAGAACGTTTTATCTTTCCTATTAGTCGAGTTATGAGTATTTTTTGTTTTGAAAAGTGGATTTTCGAAAATTTCATGACTCTATTTGAAGGCGAAATTATGATTTTATCACAAAACTGATTGTGCCAGTCGATTTTTTGGCCAAAAAAACCCCTCTTTACGAATTTTTAGCATTTTTTATAATTTTTTTGTCGAAAATTTAGAACAAAGGGGGTAGCTATGGAAATATTTTGCGATACAAATTGATTTTTTCTAACTTTCTTAATCCTTGGAAATATGGACTCAAAATTCACTAAAATATGTAAAATTGTCCCCTCTATCGATTGGTGAAGACTAGAACGTTCTATCTTTCCTATTAGTCGAGTTATGAGTATTTTTTGTTTTGAAAAGTGGATTTTCGAAAATTTCATGACTCTATTTGAAGGCGAAATAATGATTTTATCACAAAACTGATTGTGCCAGTCGATTTTTCGGCCCAAAAAACCCCTCTTTACGAATTTTTAGCATTTTTTATAATTTTTTTGTCGAAAATTTAGAACAAAGGGGTAGGTATCGAAATATTTTGCGATACAAATTGATTTTTTTTAACTTCCTTAATCCTCGGAAATATGGACTCAAAATTCACTAAAATATGTAAAATTGTCCCCTCTATCGATTGGTGGAAACTAGAACGTTCTATCTTTCCTATTAGTCGAGTTATGAGTATTTTTTGTTTTGAAAAGTGGATTTTCGAAAATTTCATGACTCTATTTGAAGGCGAAATATGGATTTTATCACAAAACTGATTGTGCCAGTCGATTTTTTGGCCAAAAAAACCCCTCTTTACGAATTTTTAGCATTTTTTATCATTTTTTTGTCGAAAATTTAGAACAAAGGGGTAGGTATGGAAATATTTTGCGACACAAATTGATTTTTTCTAACTTTCTTAATCCTTGGAAATATGGACTCAAAATTCACTAAAATATGTAAAATTGTCCCCTCTATCGATTGGTGAAGACTAGAACGTTCTATCTTTCCTATTAGTTGAGTTATGAGTATTTTTTGTTTTGAAAAGTGGATTTTCGAAAATTTCATGACTCTATTTGAAGGCGAAATAATGATTTTATCACAAAACTGATTGTGCCAGTCGATTTTTCGTCCCAAAAAACCCCTCTTTACGAATTTTTAGCATTTTTTATAATTTTTTTGTCGAAAATTTAGAACAAAGGGGTAGGTATCGAAATATTTTGCGATACAAATTGATTTTTTTTAACTTCCTTAATCCTCGGAAATATGGACTCAAAATTCACTAAAATATGTAAAATTGTCCCCTCTATCGATTGGTGAAGACTAGAACGTTCTATCTTTCCTATTAGTCGAGTTATGAGTATTTTTTGTTTTGAAAAGTGGATTTTCGAAAATTTCATGACTCTATTTGAAGGCGAAATAATGATTTTATCAAAAAACTGATTGTGCCAGTCGATTTTCCGGCGCAAAAAACCCCTCTACAAATTTTTAGCATTTTTTATAATTTTTTTGTCGAAAATTTAGAACAAAGGGGTAGGTATGGAAATATTTTGCGAATGAAATTGCTTTTTTCTAACTCCCTTAATCCTTGCCAATATCGACTCAAAATTAGGGCTGGACGATTATCAAAAAACATAATCGATTATCGATTATATAAAATAATCGATTATTTTCGATTAATTGATTAATCGAAAAAAATCGATTATTCGAAAAAAAATCGATTATTCGAAAAAATCGATTAATCGGAAAAAATCGATTAATCGGAAAAAATCGATTATTCGAAAAAAATCGATTAATCGAAAAAAATCGATTAATCGAAAAAAATCGATTAATCGGAAAAAATCGATTAATCGGAAAAAATCGATTAATCGAAAAAAATCGATTAATCTAAAATAATCGATTAATCGAAAAAAATCGATTATTCGAAAAAAATCGATTATTCGAAAAAAATCGATTAATCGAAAAAAATCGATTAATCGGAAAATATCGATTATTCGAAAAAAATCGATTAATCGGAAAAAATCGATTAATCGAAAAAAACCGATTATTCGAAAAAAATCGATTATTCGAAAAAAATCGATTAATCGAAAAAAATCGATTAATCGGAAAAAATCGATTAATCGAAAAAAATCGATTAATCGAAAATAATCGATTAATCGAAAATAATCGATTTTTCGGCCCAAAAAACCCCTCTTTACGAATTTTTAGCATTTTTTATAATTTTTTTGTCGAAAATTTAAAACAAAGGGGTAGGTATGGAAATATTTTGCGATACAAATTGATTTTTTTTAACTTCCTTAATCCTCGGAAATATGGACTCAAAATTCACTAAAATATGTAAAATTGTCCCCTCTATCGATTGGTGAAGACTAGAACGTTCTATCTTTCCTATTAGTCGAGTTATGAGTATTTTTTGTTTTGAAAAGTGGATTTTCGAAAATTTCATGACTCTATTTGAAGGCGAAATAATGATTTTATCACAAAACTGATTGTGCCAGTCGATTTTTCGTCCCAAAAAACCCCTCTTTACGAATTTTTAGCATTTTTTATAATTTTTTTGTCGAAAATTTAGAACAAAGGGGTAGGTATCGAAATATTTTGCGATACAAATTGATTTTTTTTAACTTCCTTAATCCTCGGAAATATGGACTCAAAATTCACTAAAATATGTAAAATTGTCCCCTCTATCGATTGGTGAAGACTAGAACGTTCTATCTTTCCTATTAGTCGAGTTATGAGTATTTTTTGTTTTGAAAAGTGGATTTTCGAAAATTTCATGACTCTATTTGAAGGCGAAATAATGATTTTATCAAAAAACTGATTGTGCCAGTCGATTTTCCGGCGCAAAAAACCCCTCTACAAATTTTTAGCATTTTTTATAATTTTTTTGTCGAAAATTTAGAACAAAGGGGTAGGTATGGAAATATTTTGCGAATGAAATTGCTTTTTTCTAACTCCCTTAATCCTTGCCAATATCGACTCAAAATTAGGGCTGGACGATTATCAAAAAACATAATCGATTATCGATTATATAAAATAATCGATTATTTTCGATTAATTGATTAATCGAAAAAAATCGATTATTCGAAAAAAATCGATTATTCGAAAAAAATCGATTAATCGGAAAAAATCGATTAATCGGAAAAAATCGATTATTCGAAAAAAATCGATTAATCGAAAAAAATCGATTAATCGAAAAAAATCGATTAATCGGAAAAAATCGATTAATCGGAAAAAATCGATTAATCGAAAAAAATCGATTAATCTAAAATAATCGATTAATCGAAAAAAATCGATTATTCGAAAAAAATCGATTATTCGAAAAAAATCGATTAATCGAAAAAAATCGATTAATCGGAAAATATCGATTATTCGAAAAAAATCGATTAATCGGAAAAAATCGATTAATCGAAAAAAACCGATTATTCGAAAAAAATCGATTATTCGAAAAAAATCGATTAATCGAAAAAAATCGATTAATCGGAAAAAATCGATTAATCGAAAAAAATCGATTAATCGAAAATAATCGATTAATCGAAAATAATCGATTTTTCGGCCCAAAAAACCCCTCTTTACGAATTTTTAGCATTTTTTATAATTTTTTTGTCGAAAATTTAAAACAAAGGGGTAGGTATGGAAATATTTTGCGATACAAATTGATTTTTTTTAACTTCCTTAATCCTTGGAAATATGGACTCAAAATTCACTAAAATATGTAAAATTGTCCCCTCTATCGATTGGTGAAGACTAGAACGTTCTATCTTTCCTATTAGTCGAGTTATGAGTATTTTTTGTTTTGAAAAGTGGATTTTCGAAAATTTCATGACTCTATTTGAAGGCGAAATAATGATTTTATCACAAAACTGATTGTGCCAGTCGATTTTTTGGCCAAAAAAACCCCTCTTTACGAATTTTTAGCATTTTTTATAATTTTTTTGTCGAAAATTTAGAACAAAGGGGTAGGTATGGAAATATTTTGCGATACAAATTAATTTTTTCTAACTTCCTTAATCCTTGGAAATATGGACTCAAAATTCACTAAAATATGTAAAATTGTCCCCTCTATCGATTGGTGGAGACTAGAACGTTCTATCTTTCCTATTTGTCGAGTTATGAGTATTTTTTGTTTTGAAAAGTGGATTTTCGAAAATTTCATGACTCTATTTGAAGGCGAAATTATGATTTTATCACAAAACTGATTGTGCCAGTCGATTTTTTGGCCAAAAAAACCCCTCTTTACGAATTTTTAGCATTTTTTATAATTTTTTTGTCGAAAATTTAGAACAAAGGGGGTAGCTATGGAAATATTTTGCGATACAAATCGATTTTTTCTAACTCCAATAATCATTGGAAATATGGACTCAAAATTCACTGAAATATGTAAAAGTGTCCCCTCTATCGATTGGTGAAGACTAGAACGTTCTATCTTTCCTATTAGTCGAGTTATGAGTATTTTTTGTTTTGAAAAGTGGATTTTCGAAAATTTCATGACACTATTTGAAGGCGAAATAATGATTTTATCACAAAACTGATTGTGCCAGTCGATTTTTCGGCCCAAAAAACCCCTCTTTACGAATTTTTAGCATTTTTTGAATTTTTTTGTCGAAAATTTAGAACAAAGGGGGTAGCTATGGAAATATTTTGCGATACAAATCGATTTTTTCTAACTCCCATAATCCTTGGAAATATGGACTCAAAATTCACTAAAATATGTAAAAGTGTCCCCTCTATCGATTGGTGAAGACTAGAACGTTTTATCTTTCCTATTAGTCGAGTTATGAGTATTTTTTGTTTTGAAAAGTGGATTTTCTAAAATTTCATGACTCTATTTGAAGGCGAAATAATGATTTTATCACAAAACTGATTGTGCCAGTCGATTTTTTTGCCAAAAAAACCCCTCTTTACGAATTTTTGGCATTTTTTATAATTTTTTTGTCGAAAATTTAGAACAAAGGGGGTAGCTATGGAAATATTTTGCGATACAAATTGCTTTTTTCTAACTCCCTTAATCCTTGGCAATATCGACCCAAAATTCACTAAAATATGTAAAATTGTCCCCTCTATCGATTGGTGAAGACTAGAACGTTCTATCTTTCCTATTAGTCGAGTTATGAGTATTTTTTGTTTTGAAAAGTGGATTTTCGAAAATTTCATGACTCTATTTGAAGGCGAAATAATGATTTTATCACAAAACTGATTGTGCCAGTCGATTTTTCGGCCCAAAAAACCCCTCTTTACGAATTTTTAGCATTTTTTATAATTTTTTTGTCGAAAATTTAGAACAAAGGGGTAGGTATCGAAATATTTTGCGATACAAATTGATTTTTTTTAACTTCCTTAATCCTCGGAAATATGGACTCAAAATTCACCAAAATATGTAAAATTGTCCCCTCTATCGATTGGTGAAGACTAGACGTTCTATCTTTCCTATTAGTCGAGTTATGAGTATTTTTTGTTTTGAAAAGTGGATTTTCGAAAATTTCATGACACTATTTGAAGGCGAAATAATGATTTTATCACAAAACTGATTGTGCCAGTCGATTTTTCGGCCCAAAAAACCCCTCTTTACAAATTTTTAGCATTTTTTATAATTTTTTTGTCGAAAATTTAGAACAAAGGGGTAGGTATGGAAATATTTTGTGATACAAATTAATTTTTTCTAACTTCCTTAATCCTTGGAAATATGGACTCAAAATTCACTAAAATATGTAAAATTGTCCCCTCTATCGATTGGTGAAGACTAGAACGTTCTATCTTTCCTATTAGTCGAGTTATGAGTATTTTTTGTTTTGAAAAGTGGATTTTCGAAAATTTCATGACTCTATTTGAAGGCGAAATAATGATTTTATCACAAAACTGTTTGTGCCAGTCGATTTTTCGGCCCAAAAAACCCCTATTTACGAATTTTTAGCATTTTTTATAATTTTTTTGTCGAAAATTTAGAACAAAGGGGTAGGTATGGAAATATTTTGCGATGCAAATTGATTTTTTTTAACTTCCTTAATCCTCGGAAATATGGACTCAAAATTCACTAAAATATGTAAAATTGTCCCCTCTATCGATTGGTGAAGACTAGAACGTTCTATCTTTCCTATTAGTCGAGTTATGAGTATTTTTTGTTTTGAAAAGTGGATTTTCGAAAATTTCATGACTCTATTTGAAGGCGAAATAATGATTTTATCACAAAACTGATTGTGCCAGTCGATTTTTCGGCCCAAAAAACCCCTCTTTACAAATTTTTAGCATTTTTTATAATTTTTTTGTCGAAAATTTAGAACAAAGGGGTAGGTATGGAAATATTTTGCGAATCAAATTGCTTTTTTCTAACTCCCTTAATCCTTGGCAATATCGACCCAAAATTTACTAAAATATGTAAAATTGTCCCCTCTATCGATTGGTGAAGACTAGAACGTTCTATCTTTCCTATTAGTCGAGTTATGAGTATTTTTTGTTTTGAAAACTGGATTTATGAAAATGTCATGACTCTATTTGAAGGCGAAATAATGATTTTATCACAAAACTGATTGTGCCAGTCAATTTTTCGGCCCAAAAAACCCCTCTTTACAAATTTTTAGCATTTTTTATAATTTTTTTGTCGAAAATTTAGAACAAAGGGGTAGGTATGGAAATATTTTGCGAATCAAATTGCTTTTTTCTAACTCCCTTAATCCTTGGAAATATGGACTCAAAATTCACTAAAATATGTAAAATTGTCCCCTCTATCGATTGGTGGAGACTAGAACGTTCTATCTTTCCTATTAGTCGAGTTATGAGTATTTTTTGTTTTGAAAAGTGGATTTTCGAAAATATCGTGACTCTATTTGAAGGCGAAATAATGATTTTATCACAAAACTGATTGTGCCAGTCGATTTTTCGGCCCAAAAAACCCCTCTTTACGAATTTTTAGCATTTTTTATAATTTTTTTGTCGAAAATTTAGAACAAAGGGGTAGGTATGGAAATATTTTGCGAATCAAATTGCTTTTTTCTAACTCCCTTAATCCTTGGAAATATGGACTCAAAATTCACTAAAATATGTAAAATTGTCCCCTCTATCGATTGGTGGAGACTAGAACGTTCTATCTTTCCTATTAGTCGAGTTATGAGTATTTTTTGTTTTGAAAAGTGGATTTTCGAAAATTTCATGACTCTATTTGAAGGCGAAATAATGATTTTATCACAAAACTGATTGTGCCAGTCGATTTTTCGGCCCAAAAAAAACCCATCTTTACGAATTTTTAGCATTTTTTATAATTTTTTTGTCGAAAATTTAGAACGAAGAGGGTAGCTATGGAAATATTTTGCGATACAAATTGATTTTTTCTAACTCCCATAATCCTTGGAAATATAGACTCAAAATTCACTAAAATATGTAAAAGTGTCCCCTCTATCGTTTGGTGAAGACTAGAACGTTTTATCTTTCCTATTAGTCGAGTTATGAGTATTTTTTGTTTTGAAAAGTGGATTTTCGAAAATTTCATGACTCTATTTGAAGGCGAAATTATGATTTTATCACAAAACTGATTGTGCCAGTCGATTTTTTTGCCAAAAAAACCCCTCTTTACGAATTTTTAGCATTATTTATAATTTTTTTGTCGAAAATTTAGAACAAAGGGTATGGAAATATTATGCGATACAAATTAATTTTTTCTAACTTCCTTAATCCTTGGAAATATGGACTCAAAATTCACGAAAATATGTAAAAGTGTCCCCTCTATCGATTGGTGAAGACTAGAACGTTCTCTCTTTCCTATTAGTCGAGTTATGAGAATTTTTTATTTTGAAAAGTGGATTTTCGAAAATTTCATGACACTATTTGAAGGCGAAATAATGATTTTATCACAAAACTGATTGAGCCAGTCGATTTTTTGGCCCAAAAAACCCCTCTTTACGAATTTTTAGCATTTTTTATAATTTTTTTGTCGAAAATTTAGAACAAAGGGGTAGGTATGGAAATATTTTGCGATGCAAATTGATTTTTTCTAACTCCCTTAATCCTTGGAAATATGTACTCAAAATTCACTAAAATATGTAAAATTGTCCCCTCTATCGATTGGTGAAGACTAGAACGTTCTATCTTTCCTATTAGTCGAGTTATGAGTATTTTTTGTTTTGAAAAGTGGATTTATGAAAATGTCATGACTCTATTTGAAGGCGAAATAATGATTTTATCACAAAACTGATTGTGCCAGTCGATTTTTCGGCCCAAAAAACCCCTCTCTACGAATTTTTAGCATTTTTTATAATTTTTTTGTCGAAAATTTAGAACAAAGGGGAAATATTATGCGATACAAATTAATTTTTTCTAACTTCCTTAATCCTTGGAAATAGGGACTCAAAATTCACGAAAATATGTAAAAGTGTCCCCTCTATCGATTGGTGAAGACTAGAACGTTCTATCTTTCATATTAGTCGAGTTATGAGAATTTTTTATTTTGAAAAGTGGATTTTCGAAAATTTCATGACACTATTTGAAGGCGAAATAATGATTTTATCACAAAACTGATTGAGCCAGTCGATTTTTTGGCCAAAAAAACCCCTCTTTACGAATTTTTAGCATTTTTTATAATTTTTTTGTCGAAAATTCAGAACAAAGGGGGTAGCTTTGGAAATATTTTGCGATACAAATTGATTTTTTCTAACTCCCATAATCCTTGGAAATATAGACTCAAAATTCACTAAAATATGTAAAATTGTCCCCTCTATCGATTGGTGAAGACTAGAACGTTCTATCTTTCCTATTAGTCGAGTTATGAGTATTTTTTGTTTTGAAAAGTGGATTTTCGAAAATTTCATGACTCTATTTGAAGGCGAAATGATGATTTTATCACAAAACTGATTGTGCCAGTCGATTTTTCGGCCCAAAAAACCCCTCTTTACAAATTTTTAGCATTTTTTATAATTTTTTTGTCGAAAATTTAGAACAAAGGGGTAGGTATGGAAATATTTTGCGAATCAAATTGCTTTTTTCTAACTCCCTTAATCCTTGGCAATATCGACCCAAAATTCACTAAAATATGTAAAATTGTACCCTCTATCGATTGGTGAAGACTAGAACGTTCTATCTTTCCTATTAGTCGAGTTATGAGTATTTTTTGTTTTGAAAAGTGGATTTTCGAAAATTTCATGACTCTATTTGAAGGCGAAATAATGATTTTATCACAAAACTGATTGTGCCAGTCGATTTTTCGGCCCAAAAAACCCCTCTTTACAAATTTTTAGCATTTTTTATAATTTTTTTGTCGAAAATTTAGAACAAAGGGGTAGGTATGGAAATATTTTGCGATATAAATTAATTTTTTCTAACTTCCTTAATCCTTGGAAATATGGACTCAAAATTCACTAAAATATGTAAAATTGTCCCCTCTATCGATTGGTGGAGACTAGAACGTTCTATCTTTCCTATTAGTCGAGTTATGAGTATTTTTTGTTTTGAAAAGTGGATTTTCGAAAATTTCGTGACTCTATTTGAAGGCGAAATAATGATTTTATCACAAAACTGATTGTGCCAGTCGATTTTTCGGCCCAAAAAACCCCTCTTTACGAATTTTTAGCATTTTTTATAATTTTTTTGTCGAAAATTTAAAACAAAGGGGTAGGTATGGAAATATTTTGCGATACAAATTGATTTTTTTAACTTCCTTAATCCTTGGAAATATGGACTCAAAATTCACTAAAATATGTAAAATTGTCCCCTCTATCGATTGGTGGAGACTAGAACGTTCTATCTTTCCTATTAGTCGAGTTATGAGTATTTTTTGTTTTGAAAAGTGGATTTTCGAAAATTTCGTGACTCTATTTGAAGGCGAAATAATGATTTTATCACAAAACTGAATGTGCCAGTCGATTTTTTTGCCAAAAAAACCCCTCTTTACGAATTTTTAGCATTTTTACAATTTTTTTGTCGAAAATTTAGAACAAAGGGGGTAGCTATGGAAATATTTTGCGATACAAATTGCTTTTTTCTAACTCCCTTAATCCTTGGCAATATCGACCCAAAATTCACTAAAATATGTAAAATTGTCCCCTCTATCGATTGGTGAAGACTAGAACGTTCTATCTTTCCTATTAGTCGAGTTATGAGTATTTTTTGTTTTGAAAAGTGGATTTTCGAAAATTTCATGACTCTATTTGAAGGCGAAATAATGATTTTATCACAAAACTGATTGTGCCAGTCCATTTTTCGGCCCAAAAAACCCCTCTTTACAAATTTTTAGCATTTTTTATAATTTTTTTGTCGAAAATTTAGAACAAAGGGGTAGGTATGGAAATATTTTGCGAATCAAATTGCTTTTTTCTAACTCCCTTAATCCTTGGCAATATCGACCCAAAATTCACTAAAATATGTAAAATTGTCCCCTCTATCGATTGGTGAAGACTAGAACGTTCTATCTTTCCTATTAGTCGAGTTATGAGTATTTTTTGTTTTGAAAAGTGGATTTTCGAAAATTTCATGACTCTATTTGAAGGCGAAATAATGATTTTATCACAAAACTGATTGTGCCAGTCGATTTTTCGGCCCAAAAAACCCCTCTTTACAAATTTTTAGCATTTTTTATAATTTTTTTGTCGAAAATTTAGAACAAAGGGGTAGGTATGGAAATATTTTGCGATACAAATTAATTTTTTCTAACTTCCTTAATCCTTGGAAATATGGACTCAAAATTCACTAAAATATGTAAAATTGTCCCCTCTATCGATTGGTGGAGACTAGAACGTTCTATCTTTCCTATTAGTCGAGTTATGAGTATTTTTTGTTTTGAAAAGTGGATTTTCGAAAATTTCGTGACTCTATTTGAAGGCGAAATAATGATTTTATCACAAAACTGATTGTGCCAGTCGATTTTTTGGCCAAAAAAAACCCTCTTTACGAATTTTTAGCATTTTTTATAATTTTTTTGTCGAAAATTTAGAACAAAGGGGGTAGCTATGGAAATATTTTGCGATACAAATCGATTTTTTCTAACTCCAATAATCATTGGAAATATGGACTCAAAATTCACTAAAATATGTAAAAGTGTCCCCTCTATCGATTGGTGAAGACTAGAACGTTCTATCTTTCCTATTAGTCGAGTTATGAGTATTTTTTGTTTTGAAAAGTGGATTTTCGAAAATTTCATGACACTATTTGAAGGCGAAATAATGATTTTATCACAAAACTGATTGTGCCAGTCGATTTTTCGGCCCAAAAAACCCCTCTTTACGAATTTTTAGCATTTTTTGAATTTTTTTGTCGAAAATTTAGAACAAAGGGGGTAGCTTTGGAAATATTTTGCGATACAAATCGATTTTTTCTAACTCCCATAATCCTTGGAAATATGGACTCAAAATTCACTAAAATATGTAAAAGTGTCCCCTCTATCGATTGGTGAAGACTAGAACGTTCTATCTTTCCTATTTGTCGAGTTATGAGTATTTTTTGTTTTGAAAAGTGGATTTTCGAAAATTTCGTGACTCTATTTGAAGGCGAAATAATGATTTTATCACAAAACTGATTGTGCCAGTCGATTTTTCGGCCCAAAAAACCCCTCTTTACGAATTTTTAGCATTTTTTATAATTTTTTTGTCCAAAATTTAAAACAAAGGGGTAGGTATGGAAATATTTTGCGATACAAATTGATTTTTTTTAACTTCCTTAATCCTTGGAAATATGGACTCAAAATTCACTAAAATATGTAAAATTGTCCCCTCTATCGATTGGTGAAGACTAGAACGTTCTATCTTTCCTATTAGTTGAGTTATGAGTGTTTTTTGTTTTGAAAAGTGGATTTTCGAAAATTTCATGACTCTATTTGAAGGCGAAATAATGATTTTATCACAAAACTGATTGTGCCAGTCGATTTTTTGGCCAAAAAAACCCCTCTTTACGAATTTTTAGCATTTTTTATAATTTTTTTGTCGAAAATTTAGAACAAAGGGGTAGGTATGGAAATATTTTGCGACACAAATTGATTTTTTCTAACTTTCTTAATCCTTGGAAATATGGACTCAAAATTCACTAAAATATGTAAAATTGTCCCCTCTATCGATTGGTGAAGACTAGAACGTTCGATCTTTCCTATTAGTCGAGTTATGAGTATTTTTTGTTTTGAAAAGTGGATTTTCGAAAATTTCATGACACTATTTGAAGGCGAAATAATGATTTTATCACAAAACTGATTGTGCCAGTCGATTTTTCGGCCCAAAAAACCCCTCTTTACGAATTTTTAGCATTTTTTGAATTTTTTTGTCGAAAATTTAGAACAAAGGGGGTAGCTATGGAAATATTTTGCGATACAAATCGATTTTTTCTAACTCCCATAATCCTTGGAAATATGGACTCAAAATTCACTAAAATATGTAAAAGTGTCCCCTCTATCGATTGGTGAAGACTAGAACGTTTTATCTTTCCTATTAGTCGAGTTATGAGTATTTTTTGTTTTGAAAAGTGGATTTTCGAAAATTTCATGACTCTATTTGAAGGCGAAATTATGATTTTATCACAAAACTGATTGTGCCAGTCGATTTTTTGGCCAAAAAAAACCCTCTTTACGAATTTTTAGCATTTTTTATAATTTTTTTGTCGAAAATTTAGAACAAAGGGGGTAGCTATGGAAATATTTTGCGACACAAATTGATTTTTTCTAACTCCCATAATCCTTGGAAATGTGGACTCAAAATTCACTAAAATATGTAAAAGTGTCCCCTCTATCGATTGGTGAAGACTAGAACGTTTTATCTTTCCTATTTGTCGAGTTATGGGTATTTTTTGTTTCGAAAAGTGGATTTTCGAAAATTTCATGACTCTATTTGAAGGCGAAATAATGATTTTATCAAAAAACTGATTGTGCCAGTCGATTTTCCGGCGCAAAAAACCCCTCTTTACGAATTTTAAGCAGTTTTTATTTTTTTTTGTCGAAAATTTAGAACAAAGGGGTAGGTATGGAAATATTTTGCGAATGAAATTGCTTTTTTCTAACTCCCTTAATCCTTGCCAATATCGACTCAAAATTAGGGCTGGGCGATTATCAAAAAACATAATCGATTATCGATTATATAAAATAATCGATTATTTTCGATTAATTGATTAATCGAAAAAAATCGATTATTCGAAAAAAATCGATTCATCGAAAAAAATCGATTAATCGGAAAATATCGATTATTCGAAAAAAATCGATTAATCCGAAAAAATCGATTATTCGAAAAAAATCGATTATTCGAAAAAAATCGATTAATCGAAAATAATCGATTAATCGAAAAAAATCGATTTTTCGGCCCAAAAAACCCCTCTTTACGAATTTTTAGCATTTTTTATAATTTTTTTGTCGAAATTTTAGAACAAAGGGGGTAGCTATGGAAATATTTTGCGATACAAATTGATTTTTTCTAACTCCCATAATCCTTGGAAATATGGACTCAAAATTCACTAAAATATGTAAAATTGTCCCCTCTATCGGTTGGTGAAGACTAAAACGTTCTATCTTTCCTATTTGTCGAGTTATGAGTATTTTTTGTTTTGAAAAGTGGATTTTCGAAAATTTCATGACTCTATTTGAAGGCGAAATAATGATTTTATCACAAAACTGATTGTGCCAGTCGATTTTTCGGCCCAAAAAACCCCTCTTTACGAATTTTTAGCATTTTTTATAATTTTTTTGTCGAAAATTTAAAACAAAGGGGTAGGTATGGAAATATTTTGCGACACAAATTGATTTTTTCTAACTTTCTTAATCCTTGGAAATATGGACTCAAAATTCACTAAAATATGTAAAATTGTCCCCTCTATCGATTGGTGAAGACTAGAACGTTTTATCTTTCCTATTAGTCGAGTTATGAGTATTTTTTGTTTTGAAAAGTGGATTTTCGAAAATTTCATGACTCTATTTGAAGGCGAAATAATGATTTTATCACAAAACTGATTGTGCCAGTCGATTTTTCGGCCCAAAAAACCCCTCTTTACGAATTTTTAGCATTTTTTATAATTTTTTTGTCGAAAATTTAGAACAAAGGGGTAGGTATCGAAATATTTTGCGATACAAATTGATTTTTTTTAACTTCCTTAATCCTCGGAAATATGGACTCAAAATTCACTAAAATATGTAAAATTGTCCCCTCTATCGATTGGTGAAGACTAGAACGTTCTATCTTTCCTATTAGTCGAGTTATGAGTATTTTTTGTTTTGAAAAGTGGATTTTCGAAAATTTCATGACTCTATTTGAAGGCGAAATTATGATTTTATCACAAAACTGATTGTGCCAGTCGATTTTTCGGCCCAAAAAAACCCATCTTTACGAATTTTTAGCATTTTTTATAATTTTTTTGTCGAAAATTTAGAACAAAGAGGGTAGCTATGGAAATATTTTGCGATACAAATTGATTTTTTCTAACTCCCATAATCCTTGGAAATATAGACTCAAAATTCACTAAAATATGTAAAAGTGTCCCCTCTATCGTTTGGTGAAGACTAGAACGTTTTATCTTTCCTATTAGTCGAGTTATGAGTATTTTTTGTTTTGAAAAGTGGATTTTCGAAAATTTCATGACTCTATTTGAAGGCGAAATTATGATTTTATCACAAAACTGATTGTGCCAGTCGATTTTTTGGCCAAAAAAACCCCTCTTTACGAATTTTTAGCATTTTTTATAATTTTTTTGTCGAAAATTTAGAACAAAGGGGGTAGCTATGGAAATATTTTGCGATACAAATTGATTTTTTCTAACTTTCTTAATCCTTGGAAATATGGACTCAAAATTCACTAAAATATGTAAAATTGTCCCCTCTATCGATTGGTGAAGACTAGAACGTTCTATCTTTCCTATTAGTCGAGTTATGAGTATTTTTTGTTTTGAAAAGTGGATTTTCGAAAATTTCATGACTCTATTTGAAGGCGAAATAATGATTTTATCACAAAACTGATTGTGCCAGTCGATTTTTCGGCCCAAAAAACCCCTCTTTACGAATTTTTAGCATTTTTTATAATTTTTTTGTCGAAAATTTAGAACAAAGGGGTAGGTATCGAAATATTTTGCGATACAAATTGATTTTTTTTAACTTCCTTAATCCTCGGAAATATGGACTCAAAATTCACTAAAATATGTAAAATTGTCCCCTCTATCGATTGGTGGAGACTAGAACGTTCTATCTTTCCTATTAGTCGAGTTATGAGTATTTTTTGTTTTGAAAAGTGGATTTTCGAAAATTTCATGACTCTATTTGAAGGCGAAATATGGATTTTATCACAAAACTGATTGTGCCAGTCGATTTTTTGGCCAAAAAAACCCCTCTTTACGAATTTTTAGCATTTTTTATCATTTTTTTGTCGAAAATTTAGAACAAAGGGGTAGGTATGGAAATATTTTGCGACACAAATTGATTTTTTCTAACTTTCTTAATCCTTGGAAATATGGACTCAAAATTCACTAAAATATGTAAAATTGTCCCCTCTATCGATTGGTGAAGACTAGAACGTTCTATCTTTCCTATTAGTTGAGTTATGAGTATTTTTTGTTTTGAAAAGTGGATTTTCGAAAATTTCATGACTCTATTTGAAGGCGAAATAATGATTTTATCACAAAACTGATTGTGCCAGTCGATTTTTCGTCCCAAAAAACCCCTCTTTACGAATTTTTAGCATTTTTTATAATTTTTTTGTCAAAAATTTAGAACAAAGGGGTAGGTATCGAAATATTTTGCGATACAAATTGATTTTTTTTAACTTCCTTAATCCTCGGAAATATGGACTCAAAATTCACTAAAATATGTAAAATTGTCCCCTCTATCGATTGGTGAAGACTAGAACGTTCTATCTTTCCTATTAGTCGAGTTATGAGTATTTTTTGTTTTGAAAAGTGGATTTTCGAAAATTTCATGACTCTATTTGAAGGCGAAATAATGATTTTATCAAAAAACTGATTGTGCCAGTCGATTTTCCGGCGCAAAAAACCCCTCTACAAATTTTTAGCATTTTTTATAATTTTTTTGTCGAAAATTTAGAACAAAGGGGTAGGTATGGAAATATTTTGCGAATGAAATTGCTTTTTTCTAACTCCCTTAATCCTTGCCAATATCGACTCAAAATTAGTGCTGGACGATTATCAAAAAACATAATCGATTATCGATTATATAAAATAATCGATTATTTTCGATTAATTGATTAATCGAAAAAAATCGATTATTCGAAAAAAATCGATTATTCGAAAAAAATCGATTAATCGGAAAAAATCGATTAATCGGAAAAAATCGATTATTCGAAAAAAATCGATTAATCGAAAAAAATCGATTAATCAAAAAAAATCGATTAATCGGAAAAAATCGATTAATCGGAAAAAATCGATTAATCGAAAAAAATCGATTAATCTAAAATAATCGATTAATCGAAAAAAATCGATTATTCGAAAAAAATCGATTATTCGAAAAAAATCGATTAATCGAAAAAAATCGATTAATCGGAAAATATCGATTATTCGAAAAAAATCGATTAATCGGAAAAAATCGATTAATCGAAAAAAACCGATTATTCGAAAAAAATCGATTATTCGAAAAAAATCGATTAATCGAAAAAAATCGATTAATCGGAAAAAATCGATTAATCGAAAAAAATCGATTAATCTAAAATAATCGATTAATCGAAAATAATCGATTTTTCGGCCCAAAAAACCCCTCTTTACGAATTTTTAGCATTTTTTATAATTTTTTTGTCGAAAATTTAAAACAAAGGGGTAGGTATGGAAATATTTTGCGATACAAATTGATTTTTTTTAACTTCCTTAATCCTTGGAAATATGGACTCAAAATTCACTAAAATATGTAAAATTGTCCCCTCTATCGATTGGTGAAGACTAGAACGTTCTATCTTTCCTATTAGTCGAGTTATGAGTATTTTTTGTTTTGAAAAGTGGATTTTCGAAAATTTCATGACTCTATTTGAAGGCGAAATAATGATTTTATCACAAAACTGATTGTGCCAGTCGATTTTTTGGCCAAAAAAACCCCTCTTTACGAATTTTTAGCATTTTTTATAATTTTTTTGTCGAAAATTTAGAACAAAGGGGTAGGTATGGAAATATTTTGCGATACAAATTAATTTTTTCTAACTTCCTTAATCCTTGGAAATATGGACTCAAAATTCACTAAAATATGTAAAATTGTCCCCTCTATCGATTGGTGGAGACTAGAACGTTCTATCTTTCCTATTTGTCGAGTTATGAGTATTTTTTGTTTTGAAAAGTGGATTTTCGAAAATTTCATGACTCTATTTGAAGGCGAAATTATGATTTTATCACAAAACTGATTGTGCCAGTCGATTTTTTGGCCAAAAAAACCCCTCTTTACGAATTTTTAGCATTTTTTATAATTTTTTTGTCGAAAATTTAGAACAAAGGGGGTAGCTATGGAAATATTTTGCGATACAAATCGATTTTTTCTAACTCCAATAATCATTGGAAATATGGACTCAAAATTCACTAAAATATGTAAAAGTGTCCCCTCTATCGATTGGTGAAGACTAGAACGTTCTATCTTTCCTATTAGTCGAGTTATGAGTATTTTTTGTTTTGAAAAGTGGATTTTCGAAAATTTCATGACACTATTTGAAGGCGAAATAATGATTTTATCACAAAACTGATTGTGCCAGTCGATTTTTCGGCCCAAAAAACCCCTCTTTACGAATTTTTAGCATTTTTTGAATTTTTTTGTCGAAAATTTAGAACAAAGGGGGTAGCTATGGAAATATTTTGCGATACAAATCGATTTTTTCTAACTCCCATAATCCTTGGAAATATGGACTCAAAATTCACTAAAATATGTAAAAGTGTCCCCTCTATCGATTGGTGAAGACTAGAACGTTTTATCTTTCCTATTAGTCGAGTTATGAGTATTTTTTGTTTTGAAAAGTGGATTTTCTAAAATTTCATGACTCTATTTGAAGGCGAAATAATGATTTTATCACAAAACTGATTGTGCCAGTCGATTTTTTTGCCAAAAAAACCCCTCTTTACGAATTTTTGGCATTTTTTATAATTTTTTTGTCGAAAATTTAGAACAAAGGGGGTAGCTATGGAAATATTTTGCGATACAAATTGCTTTTTTCTAACTCCCTTAATCCTTGGCAATATCGACCCAAAATTCACTAAAATATGTAAAATTGTCCCCTCTATCGATTGGTGAAGACTAGAACGTTCTATCTTTCCTATTAGTCGAGTTATGAGTATTTTTTGTTTTGAAAAGTGGATTTTCGAAAATTTCATGACTCTATTTGAAGGCGAAATAATGATTTTATCACAAAACTGATTGTGCCAGTCGATTTTTCGGCCCAAAAAACCTCTCTTTACGAATTTTTAGCATTTTTTATAATTTTTTTGTCGAAAATTTAGAACAAAGGGGTAGGTATCGAAATATTTTGCGATACAAATTGATTTTTTTTAACTTCCTTAATCCTCGGAAATATGGACTCAAAATTCACCAAAATATGTAAAATTGTCCCCTCTATCGATTGGTGAAGACTAGACGTTCTATCTTTCCTATTAGTCGAGTTATGAGTATTTTTTGTTTTGAAAAGTGGATTTTCGAAAATTTCATGACACTATTTGAAGGCGAAATAATGATTTTATCACAAAACTGATTGTGCCAGTCGATTTTTCGGCCCAAAAAACCCCTCTTTACAAATTTTTAGCATTTTTTATAATTTTTTTGTCGAAAATTTAGAACAAAGGGGTAGGTATGGAAATATTTTGTGATACAAATTAATTTTTTCTAACTTCCTTAATCCTTGGAAATATGGACTCAAAATTCACTAAAATATGTAAAATTGTCCCCTCTATCGATTGGTGAAGACTAGAACGTTCTATCTTTCCTATTAGTCGAGTTATGAGTATTTTTTGTTTTGAAAAGTGGATTTTCGAAAATTTCATGACTCTATTTGAAGGCGAAATAATGATTTTATCACAAAACTGTTTGTGCCAGTCGATTTTTCGGCCCAAAAAACCCCTATTTACGAATTTTTAGCATTTTTTATAATTTTTTTGTCGAAAATTTAGAACAAAGGGGTAGGTATGGAAATATTTTGCGATACAAATTGATTTTTTTTAACTTCCTTAATCCTCGGAAATATGGACTCAAAATTCACTAAAATATGTAAAATTGTCCCCTCTATCGATTGGTGAAGACTAGAACGTTCTATCTTTCCTATTAGTCGAGTTATGAGTATTTTTTGTTTTGAAAAGTGGATTTTCGAAAATTTCATGACTCTATTTGAAGGCGAAATAATGATTTTATCACAAAACTGATTGTGCCAGTCGATTTTTCGGCCCAAAAAACCCCTCTTTACAAATTTTTAGCATTTTTTATAATTTTTTTGTCGAAAATTTAGAACAAAGGGGTAGGTATGGAAATATTTTGCGAATCAAATTGCTTTTTTCTAACTCCCTTAATCCTTGGCAATATCGACCCAAAATTTACTAAAATATGTAAAATTGTCCCCTCTATCGATTGGTGAAGACTAGAACGTTCTATCTTTCCTATTAGTCGAGTTATGAGTATTTTTTGTTTTGAAAACTGGATTTATGAAAATGTCATGACTCTATTTGAAGGCGAAATAATGATTTTATCACAAAACTGATTGTGCCAGTCAATTTTTCGGCCCAAAAAACCCCTCTTTACAATATTTTAGCATTTTTTATAATTTTTTTGTCGAAAATTTAGAACAAAGGGGTAGGTATGGAAATATTTTGCGAATCAAATTGCTTTTTTCTAACTCCCTTAATCCTTGGAAATATGGACTCAAAATTCACTAAAATATGTAAAATTGTCCCCTCTATCGATTGGTGGAGACTAGAACGTTCTATCTTTCCTATTAGTCGAGTTATGAGTATTTTTTGTTTTGAAAAGTGGATTTTCGAAAATATCGTGACTCTATTTGAAGGCGAAATAATGATTTTATCACAAAACTGATTGTGCCAGTCGATTTTTCGGCCCAAAAAACCCCTCTTTACGAATTTTTAGCATTTTTTATAATTTTTTTGTCGAAAATTTAGAACAAAGGGGTAGGTATCGAAATATTTTGCGATACAAATTGATTTTTTTTAACTTCCTTAATCCTCGGAAATATGGACTCAAAATTCACTTAAATATGTAAAATTGTCCCCTCTATCGATTGGTGAAGACTAGAACGTTCTATCTTTCCTATTAGTCGAGTTATGAGTATTTTTTGTTTTGAAAAGTGGATTTTCGAAAATTTCATGACTCTATTTGAAGGCGAAATAATGATTTTATCACAAAACTGATTGTGCCAGTCGATTTTTCGGCCCAAAAAAAACCCATCTTTACGAATTTTTAGCATTTTTTATAATTTTTTTGTCGAAAATTTAGAACGAAGAGGGTAGCTATGGAAATATTTTGCGATACAAATTGATTTTTTCTAACTCCCATAATCCTTGGAAATATAGACTCAAAATTCACTAAAATATGTAAAAGTGTCCCCTCTATCGTTTGGTGAAGACTAGAACGTTTTATCTTTCCTATTAGTCGAGTTATGAGTATTTTTTGTTTTGAAAAGTGGATTTTCGAAAATTTCATGACTCTATTTGAAGGCGAAATTATGATTTTATCACAAAACTGATTGTGCCAGTCGATTTTTTTGCCAAAAAAACCCCTCTTTACGAATTTTTAGCATTTTTTATAATTTTTTTGTCGAAAATTCAGAACAAAGGGGGTAGCTATGGAAATATTTTGCGATACAAATTGATTTTTTCTAACTTTCTTAATCCTTGGAAATATGGACTCAAAATTCACTAAAATATGTAAAATTGTCCCCTCTATCGATTGGTGAAGACTAGAACGTTCTATCTTTCCTATTAGTCGAGTTATGAGTATTTTTTGTTTTGAAAAGTGGATTTTCGAAAATTTCATGACTCTATTTGAAGGCGAAATAATGATTTTATCACAAAACTGATTGTGCCAGTCGATTTTTCGGCCCAAAAAACCCCTCTTTACGAATTTTTAGCATTTTTTATAATTTTTTTGTCGAAAATTTAGAACAAAGGGGTAGGTATCGAAATATTTTGCGATACAAATTGATTTTTTTTAACTTCCTTAATCCTCGGAAATATGGACTCAAAATTCACTAAAATATGTAAAATTGTCCCCTCTATCGATTGGTGAAGACTAGAACGTTCTATCTTTCCTATTAGTCGAGTTATGAGTATTTTTTGTTTTGAAAAGTGGATTTTCGAAAATTTCATGACACTATTTGAAGGCGAAATAATGATTTTATCACAAAACTGATTGTGCCAGTCGATTTTTCGGCCCAAAAAACCCCTCTTTACAAATTTTTAGCATTTTTTATAATTTTTTTGTCGAAAATTTAGAACAAAGGGGTAGGTATGGAAATATTTTGTGATACAAATTAATTTTTTCTAACTTCCTTAATCCTCGGAAATATGGACTCAAAATTCACTAAAATATGTAAAATTGTCCCCTCTATCGATTGGTGAAGACTAGAACGTTCTATCTTTCCTATTAGTCGAGTTATGAGTATTTTTTGTTTTGAAAAGTGGATTTTCGAAAATTTCATGACTCTATTTGAAGGCGAAATAATGATTTTATCACAAAACTGTTTGTGCCAGTCGATTTTTCGGCCCAAAAAACCCCTCTTTACGAATTTTTAGCATTTTTTATAATTTTTTTGTCGAAAATTTAGAACAAAGGGGTAGGTATGGAAATATTTTGCGATGCAAATTGATTTTTTCTAACTCCCTTAATCCTTGGAAATATGTACTCAAAATTCACTAAAATATGTAAAATTGTCCCCTCTATCGATTGGTGAAGACTAGAACGTTCTATCTTTCCTATTAGTCGAGTTATGAGTATTTTTTGTTTTGAAAAGTGGATTTATGAAAATGTCATGACTCTATTTGAAGGCGAAATAATGATTTTATCACAAAACTGATTGTGCCAGTCGATTTCTCGGCCCAAAAAACCCCTCTCTACGAATTTTTAGCATTTTTTATAATTTTTTTTTCGAAAATTTAGAACAAAGGGGTAGGTATGGAAATATTATGCGATACAAATTAATTTTTTCTAACTTCCTTAATCCTTGGAAATATGGACTCAAAATTCACGAAAATATGTAAAAGTGTCCCCTCTATCGATTGGTGAAGACTAGAACGTTCTATCTTTCCTATTAGTCGAGTTATGAGAATTTTTTATTTTGAAAAGTGGATATTCGAAAATTTCATGACACTATTTGAAGGCGAAATAATGATTTTATCACAAAACTGATTGAGCCAGTCGATTTTTTGGCCAAAAAAACCCCTCTTTACGAATTTTTAGCATTTCTTATAATTTTTTTGTCGAAAATTCAGAACAAAGGGGGTAGCTATGGAAATATTTTGCGATACAAATTGATTTTTTCTAACTCCCATAATCCTTGGAAATATAGACTCAAAATTCACTAAAATATGTAAAATTGTCCCCTATATCGATTGGTGAAGACTAGAACGTTCTATCTTTCCTATTAGTCGAGTTATGAGTATTTTTTGTTTTGAAAAGTGGATTTTCGAAAATTTCATGACTCTATTTGAAGGCGAAATAATGATTTTATTAAAAAACTGATTGTGCCAGTCGATTTTCCGGCGCAAAAAACCCCTCTTTACGAATTTTAAGCATTTTTTATTTTTTTTTGTCGAAAATTTAGAACAAAGGGGTAGGTATGGAAATATTTTGCGAATGAAATTGCTTTTTTCTAACTCCCTTAATCCTTGGCAATATCGACCCAAAATTCACTAAAATATGTAAAATTGTCCCCTCTATCGATTGGTGAAGACTAGAACGTTCTATCTTTCCTATTAGTCGAGTTATGAGTATTTTTTGTTTTGAAAAGTGGATTTATGAAAATGTCATGACTCTATTTGAAGGCGAAATAATGATTTTATCACAAAACTGATTGTGCCAGTCGATTTTTCGGCCCAAAAAACCCCTCTCTACGAATTTTTAGCATTTTTTATAATTTTTTTTTCGAAAATTTAGAACAAAGGGGTAGGTATGGAAATATTATGCGATACAAATTAATTTTTTCTAACTTCCTTAATCCTTGGAAATATGGACTCAAAATTCACGAAAATATGTAAAAGTGTCCCCTCTATCGATTGGTGAAGACTAGAACGTTCTATCTTTCCTATTAGTCGAGTTATGAGAATTTTTTATTTTGAAAAGTGGATATTCGAAAATTTCATGACACTATTTGAAGGCGAAATAATGATTTTATCACAAAACTGATTGAGCCAGTCGATTTTTTGGCCAAAAAAACCCCTCTTTACGAATTTTTAGCATTTCTTATAATTTTTTTGTCGAAAATTCAGAACAAAGGGGGTAGCTATGGAAATATTTTGCGATACAAATTGATTTTTTCTAACTCCCATAATCCTTGGAAATATAGACTCAAAATTCACTAAAATATGTAAAATTGTCCCCTATATCGATTGGTGAAGACTAGAACGTTCTATCTTTCCTATTAGTCGAGTTATGAGTATTTTTTGTTTTGAAAAGTGGATTTTCGAAAATTTCATGACTCTATTTGAAGGCGAAATAATGATTTTATTAAAAAACTGATTGTGCCAGTCGATTTTCCGGCGCAAAAAACCCCTCTTTACGAATTTTAAGCATTTTTTATTTTTTTTTGTCGAAAATTTAGAACAAAGGGGTAGGTATGGAAATATTTTGCGAATGAAATTGCTTTTTTCTAACTCCCTTAATCCTTGGCAATATCGACCCAAAATTCACTAAAATATGTAAAATTGTCCCCTCTATCGATTGGTGAAGACTAGAACGTTCTATCTTTCCTATTAGTCGAGTTATGAGTATTTTTTGTTTTGAAAAGTGGATTTATGAAAATGTCATGACTCTATTTGAAGGCGAAATAATGATTTTATCACAAAACTGATTGTGCCAGTCAATTTTTCGGCCCAAAAAACCCCTCTCTACGAATTTTTAGCATTTTTTATAATTTTTTTGTCGAAAATTTAGAACAAAGGGGTAGGTATGGAAATATTATGCGATACAAATTAATTTTTTCTAACTTCCTTAATCCTTGGAATAATGGACTCAAAATTCACGAAAATATGTAAAAGTGTCCCCTCTATCGATTGGTGAAGACTAGAACGTTCTATCTTTCCTATTAGTCGAGTTATGAGAATTTTTTATTTTGAAAAGTGGATTTTCGAAAATTTCATGACACTATTTGAAGGCGAAATAATGATTTTATCACAAAACTGATTGAGCCAGTCGATTTTTTGGCCCAAAAAACCCCTCTTTACGAATTTTTAGCATTTTTTATAATTTTTTTGTCGAAAATTTAGAACAAAGGGGTAGGTATGGAAATATTTTGCGATGCAAATTGATTTTTTCTAACTCCCTTAATCCTTGGAAATATGTACTCAAAATTCACTAAAATATGTAAAATTGTCCCCTCTATCGATTGGTGAAGACTAGAACGTTCTATCGTTCCTATTAGTCGAGTTATGAGTATTTTTTGTTTTGAAAAGTGGATTTATGAAAATGTCATGACTCTATTTGAAGGCGAAATAATGATTTTATCACAAAACTGATTGTGCCAGTCGATTTTTCGGCCCAAAAAACCCCTCTCTACGAATTTTTAGCATTTTTTATAATTTTTTTGTCGAAAATTTAGAACAAAGGGGTAGGTATGGAAATATTATGCGATACAAATTAATTTTTTCTAACTTCCTTAATCCTTGGAAATATGGACTCAAAATTCACTAAAATATGTAAAATTGTCCCCTATATCGATTGGTGAAGACTAGAACGTTCTATCTTTCCTATTAGTCGAGTTATGAGTATTTTTTGTTTTGAAAAGTGGATTTTCGAAAATTTCATGACTCTATTTGAAGGCGAAATATGGATTTTAT
This sequence comes from Lochmaea crataegi, assembly GCA_947563755.1. Lineage (NCBI taxonomy): Eukaryota > Metazoa > Arthropoda > Insecta > Coleoptera > Chrysomelidae > Lochmaea > Lochmaea crataegi. The sequence continues at coordinate 63,552,743 of OX387424.1, forward strand.
CACAAAACTGATTGTGCCAGTCGATTTTTTGGCCAAAAAAACCCCTCTTTACGAATTTTTAGCATTTTTTATCATTTTTTTGTCGAAAATTTAGAACAAAGGGGTAGGTATGGAAATATTTTGCGACACAAATTGATTTTTTCTAACTTCCTTAATCCTCGGAAATATGGACTCAAAATTCACTAAAATATGTAAAATTGTCCCCTCTATCGATTGGTGAAGACTAGAACGTTCTATCTTTCCTATTAGTCGAGTTATGAGTATTTTTTGTTTTGAAAAGTGGATTTTCGAAAATTTCATGACTCTATTTGAAGGCGAAATAATGATTTTATCACAAAACTGATTGTGCCAGTCGATTTTTCGGCCCAAAAAACCCCTCTTTACGAATTTTTAGCATTTTTTATAATTTTTTTGTCGAAAATTTAGAACAAAGGGGTAGGTATCGAAATATTTTGCGATACAAATTGATTTTTTTTAACTTCCTTAATCCTCGGAAATATGGACTCAAAATTCACTAAAATATGTAAAATTGTCCCCTCTATCGATTGGTGAAGACTAGAACGTTCTATCTTTCCTATTAGTCGAGTTATGAGTATTTTTTGTTTTGAAAAGTGGATTTTCGAAAATTTCATGACTCTATTTGAAGGCGAAATTATGATTTTATCACAAAACTGATTGTGCCAGTCGATTTTCCGGCGCAAAAAACCCCTCTTTACAAATTTTTAGCATTTTTTATAATTTTTTTGTCGAAAATTTAGAACAAAGGGGTAGGTATGGAAATATTTTGCGAATGAAATTGCTTTTTTCTAACTCCCTTAATCCTTGCCAATATCGACTCAAAATTAGGGCTGGGCGATTATCAAAAAACATAATCGATTATCGATTATATAAAATAATCGATTATTTTCGATTAATTGATTAATCGAAAAAAATCGATTAATCTAAAATAATCGATTAATCGAACAAAATCGATTAATCGAAAAAAATCGATTATTCGAAAAAAATCGATTATTCGAAAAAAATCGATTAATCGGAAAAAATCGATTAATCGGAAAAAATCGATTATTCGAAAAAAATCGATTATTCGAAAAAAATCGATTAATCGAAAAAAATCGATTAATCGGAAAAAATCGATTTATCGAAAAAAATCGATTAATCTAAAATAATCGATTAATCGAAAAAAATCGATTATTCGAAAAAAATCGATTAATCGAAAAAAATCGATTATTCGAAAAAAATCGATTAATCGGAAAAAATCGATTAATCGAAAAAAATCGATTATTCGAAAAAAATCGATTATTCGAAAAAAATCGATTAATCGAAAAAAATCGATTAATCGGAAAAAATCGATTAATCGAAAAAAATCGATTAATCGAAAAAAATCGATTAATCTAAAATAATCGATTGATCGAAAATAATCGATTAATCGGAAATAATCGATTTTTCGGCCCAAAAAACCCCTCTTTACGAATTTTTAGCATTTTTTATAATTTTTTTGTCGAAAATTTAAAACAAAGGGGTAGGTATGGAAATATTTTGCGATACAAATTGATTTTTTTCAACTTCCTTAATCCTTGGAAATATGGACTCAAAATTCACTAAAATATGTAAAATTGTCCCCTCTATCGATTGGTGAAGACTAGAACGTTCTATCTTTCCTATTTGTCGAGTTATGAGTATTTTTTGTTTTGAAAAGTGGATTTTCGAAAATTTCATGACACTATTTGAAGGCGAAATAATGATTTTATCACAAAACTGATTGTGCCAGTCGATTTTTTGGCCAAAAAAAACCCTCATTACGAATTTTTAGCATTTTTTATAATTTTTTTGTCGAAAATTTAGAACAAAGGGGGTAGCTATGGAAATATTTTGCGATACAAATCGATTTTTTCTAACTCCAATAATCATTGGAAATATGGACTCAAAATTCACTAAAATATGTAAAAGTGTCCCCTCTATCGATTGGTGAAGACTAGAACGTTTTATCTTTCCTATTAGTCGAGTTATGAGTATTTTTTGTTTTGAAAAGTGGATTTTCGAAAATTTCATGACACTATTTGAAGGCGAAATAATGATTTTATCACAAAACTGATTGTGCCAGTCGATTTTTCGGCCCAAAAAACCCCTCTTTACGAATTTTTAGCATTTTTTTGTCGAAAATTTAGAACAAAGGGGTAGGTATGGAAATATTTTGCGATACAAATTAATTTTTTCTAACTTCCTTAATCCTTGGAAATATGGACTCAAAATTCACTAAAATATGTAAAATTGTCCCCTCTATCGATTGGTGGAGACTAGAACGTTCTATCTTTCCTATTTGTCGAGTTATGAGTATTTTTTGTTTTGAAAAGTGGATTTTCGAAAATTTCGTGACTCTATTTGAAGGCGAAATAATGATTTTATCACAAAACTGATTGTGCCAGTCGATTTTTCGGCCCAAAAAACCCCTCTTTACGAATTTTTAGCATTTTTTATAATTTTTTTGTCGAAAATTTAGAACAAAGGGGTAGGTATCGAAATATTTTGCGATACAAATTGATTTTTTTTAACTCCAATAATCATTGGAAATATGGACTCAAAATTCACTAAAATATGTAAAAGTGTCCCCTCTATCGATTGGTGAAGACTAGAACGTTCTATCTTTCCTATTAGTCGAGTTATGAGTATTTTTTGTTTTGAAAAGTGGATTTTCGAAAATTTCATGACACTATTTGAAGGCGAAATAATGATTTTATCACAAAACTGATTGTGCCAGTCGATTTTTCGGCCCAAAAAACCCCTCTTTACGAATTTTTAGCATTTTTTGAATTTTTTTGTCGAAAATTTAGAACAAAGGGGGTAGCTATGGAAATATTTTGCGATACAAATCGATTTTTTCTAACTCCCATAATCCTTGGAAATATGGACTCAAAATTCACTAAAATATGTAAAAGTGTCCCCTCTATCGATTGGTGAAGACTAGAACGTTTTATCTTTCCTATTAGTCGAGTTATGAGTATTTTTTGTTTTGAAAAGTGGATTTTCGAAAATTTCATGACTCTATTTGAAGGCGAAATAATGATTTTATCACAAAACTGATTGTGCCAGTCGATTTTTTTGCCAAAAAAACCCCTCTTTACGAATTTTTAGCATTTTTTATAATTTTTTTGTCGAAAATTTAGAACAAAGGGGGTAGCTATGGAAATATTTTGCGATACAAATTGCTTTTTTCTAACTCCCTTAATCCTTGGCAATATCGACCCAAAATTCACTAAAATATGTAAAATTGTCCCCTCTATCGATTGGTGAAGACTAGAACGTTCTATCTTTCCTATTAGTCGAGTTATGAGTATTTTTTGTTTTGAAAAGTGGATTTTCGAAAATTTCATGACTCTATTTGAAGGCGAAATAATGATTTTATCACAAAACTGATTGTGCCAGTCGATTTTTCGGCCCAAAAAACCCCTCTTTACGAATTTTTAGCATTTTTTATAATTTTTTTGTCGAAAATTTAAAACAAAGGGGTAGGTATGGAAATATTTTGCGATACAAATTGATTTTTTTTAACTTCCTTAATCCTTGGAAATATGGACTCAAAATTCACTAAAATATGTAAAATTGTCCCCTCTATCGATTGGTGAAGACTAGAACGTTCTATATTTCCTATTAGTCGAGTTATGAGTATTTTTTGTTTTGAAAAGTGGATTTTCGAAAATTTCATGACTCTATTTGAAGGCGAAATAATGATTTTATCACAAAACTGATTGTGCCAGTCGATTTTTCGGCCCAAAAAACCCCTCTTTACAAATTTTAAGCATTTTTTATAATTTTTTTGTCGAAAATTTAGAACAAAGGGGTAGGTATGGAAATATTTTGCGAATCAAATTGCTTTTTTCTAACTCCCTTAATCCTTGGCAATATCGACCCAAAATTCACTAAAATATGTAAAATTGTCCCCTCTATCGATTGGTGAAGACTAGAACGTTCTATCTTTCCTATTAGTCGAGTTATGAGTATTTTTTGTTTTGAAAAGTGGATTTTCGAAAATTTCATGACTCTATTTGAAGGCGAAATAATGATTTTATCACAAAACTGATTGTGCCAGTCGATTTTTCGGCCCAAAAAACCCCTCTTTACAAATTTTTAGCATTTTTTATAATTTTTTTGTCGAAAATTTAGAACAAAGGGGTAGGTATGGAAATATTTTGCGATACAAATTAATTTTTTCTAACTTCCTTAATGCTTGGAAATATGGACTCAAAATTCACTAAAATATGTAAAATTGTCCCCTATATCGATTGGTGAAGACTAGAACGTTCTATCTTTCCTATTAGTCGAGTTATGAGTATTTTTTGTTTTGAAAAGTGGATTTTCGAAAATTTCGTGACTCTATTTGAAGGCGAAATAATGATTTTATCACAAAACTGATTGTGCCAGTCGATTTTTCGGCCCAAAAAAACCCATCTTTACGAATTTTTAGCATTTTTTATAATTTTTTTGTCGAAAATTTAGAACAAAGAGGGTAGCTATGGAAATATTTTGCGATACAAATTGATTTTTTCTAACTTTCCTAATCCTTGGAAATATGGACTCAAAATTCACTAAAATATGTAAAATTATCCCCTCTATCGATTGGTGAAGACTAGAACGTTCTATCTTTCCTATTAGTCGAGTTATGAGTATTTTTTGTTTTGAAAAGTGGATTTTCGAAAATTTCATGACTCTATTTGAAGGCGAAATAATGATTTTATCACAAAACTGATTGTGTCAGTCGATTTTTCGGCCCAAAAAACCCCTCTTTACGAATTTTTAGCATTTTTTATAATTTTTTTGTCGAAAATTTAGAACAAAGGGGTAGGTATCGAAATATTTTGCGATACAAATTGATTTTTTTTAACTTCCTTAATCCTCGGAAATATGGACTCAAAATTCACTAAAATATGTAAAATTGTCCCCTCTATCGATTGGTGGAGTCTAGAACGTTCTATCTTTCCTATTAGTCGAGTTATGAGTATTTTTTGTTTTGAAAAGTGGATTTTCGAAAATTTCATGACACTATTTGAAGGCGAAATAATGATTTTATCACAAAACTGATTGTGCCAGTCGATTTTCGGCCCAAAAAACCCCTCTTTACGAATTTTTAGCATTTTTTGAATTTTTTTTGTCGAAAATTTAGAACAAAGGGGGTAGCTATGGAAATATTTTGCGATACAAATCGATTTTTTCTAACTCCCATAATCCTTGGAAATATGGACTCAAAATTCACTAAAATATGTAAAACCCTTTGAAAAGTGGATTTTCGAAAATTTCATGACTCTATTTGAAGGCGAAATAATGATTTTATCACAAAACTGATTGTGCCAGTCGATTTTTTTGCCAAAAAAACCCCTCTTACGAATTTTTAGCATTTTTTATAATTTTTTTGTCGAAAATTTAGAACAAAGGGGGTAGCTATGGAAATATTTTGCGATACAAATTGCTTTTTTCTAACTCCCTTAATCCTTGCCAATATCGACTCAAAATTAGGGCTGGGCGATTATCAAAAAACATAATCGATTATCGATTATATAAAATAATCGATTATTTTCGATTAATTGATTAATCGAAAAAAATCGATTAATCTAAAATAATCGATTAATCGAACAAAATCGATTAATCGAAAAAAATCGATTATTCGAAAAAAATCGATTATTCGAAAAAAATCGATTAATCGGAAAAAATCGATTATTCGAAAAAAATCGATTAATCGGAAAAAATCGATTAATCGAAAAAGATCGATTATTCGAAAAAAATCGATTATTCGAAAAAAATCGATTAATCGAAAAAAATCGATTAATCGAAAAAAATCGATTAATCGAAAAAAATCGATTAATCTAAAATAATCGATTGATCGAAAATAATGGATTAATCGGAAATAATCGATTTTTTCGGCCCAAAAAACCCCTCTACGAATTTTTAGCATTTTTTATAATTTTTTTGTCGAAAATTTAAAACAAAGGGGTAGGTATGGAAATATTTTGCGATACAAATTGATTTTTTTCAACTTCCTTAATCCTTGGAAATATGGACTCAAAATTCACTAAAATATGTAAAATTGTCCCCTCTATCGATTGGTGAAGACTAGAACGTTCTATCTTTCCTATTAGTCGAGTTATGAGTATTTTTTGTTTTGAAAAGTGGATTTTCGAAAATTTCATGACACTATTTGAAGGCGAAATAATGATTTTATCACAAAACTGATTGTGCCAGTCGATTTTTCGGCCCAAAAAACCCTCTTTACGAATTTTTAGCATTTTTTTTGTCGAAAATTTAGAACAAAGGGGTAGGTATGGAAATATTTTGCGATACAAATTAATTTTTTCTAACTTCCTTAATCCTTGGAAATATGGACTCAAAATTCACTAAAATATGTAAAATTGTCCCCTCTATCGATTGGTGGAGACTAGAACGTTCTATCTTTCCTATTTGTCGAGTTATGAGTATTTTTTGTTTTGAAAAGTGGATTTTCGAAAATTTCGTGACTCTATTTGAAGGCGAAATAATGATTTTATCACAAAACTGATTGTGCCAGTCGATTTTTCGGCCCAAAAAACCCCTCTTTACGAATTTTTAGCATTTTTTATAATTTTTTTGTCGAAAATTTAGAACAAAGGGGTAGGTATCGAAATATTTTGCGATACAAATTGATTTTTTTTAACTCCAATAATCATTGGAAATATGGACTCAAAATTCACTAAAATATGTAAAAGTGTCCCCTCTATCGATTGGTGAAGACTAGAACGTTCTATCTTTCCTATTAGTCGAGTTATGAGTATTTTTTGTTTTGAAAAGTGGATTTTCGAAAATTTCATGACACTATTTGAAGGCGAAATAATGATTTTATCACAAAACTGATTGTGCCAGTCGATTTTTCGGCCCAAAAAACCCCTCTTTACGAATTTTTAGCATTTTTTGAATTTTTTTGTCGAAAATTTAGAACAAAGGGGGTAGCTATGGAAATATTTTGCGATACAAATTGATTTTTTCTAACTCCCATAATCCTTGGAAATATGGACTCAAAATTCACTAAAATATGTAAAAGTGTCCCCTCTATCGATTGGTGAAGACTAGAACGTTTTATCTTTCCTATTAGTCGAGTTATGAGTATTTTTTGTTTTGAAAAGTGGATTTTCGAAAATTTCATGACTCTATTTGAAGGCGAAATAATGATTTTATCACAAAACTGATTGTGCCAGTCGATTTTTCGGCCCAAAAAACCCCTCTTTACGAATTTTTAGCATTTTTTATAATTTTTTTGTCGAAAATTTAAAACAAAGGGGTAGGTATGGAAATATTTTGCGATACAAATTGATTTTTTTTAACTTCCTTAATCCTTGGAAATATGGACTCAAAATTCACTAAAATATGTAAAATTGTCCCCTCTATCGATTGGTGAAGACTAGAACGTTCTATATTTCCTATTAGTCGAGTTATGAGTATTTTTTGTTTTGAAAAGTGGATTTTCGAAAATTTCATGACTCTATTTGAAGGCGAAATAATGATTTTATCACAAAACTGATTGTGCCAGTCGATTTTTCGGCCCAAAAAACCCCTCTTTACAAATTTTAAGCATTTTTTATAATTTTTTTGTCGAAAATTTAGAACAAAGGGGTAGGTATGGAAATATTTTGCGAATCAAATTGCTTTTTTCTAACTCCCTTAATCCTTGGCAATATCGACCCAAAATTCACTAAAATATGTAAAATTGTCCCCTCTATCGATTGGTGAAGACTAGAACGTTCTATCTTTCCTATTAGTCGAGTTATGAGTATTTTTTGTTTTGAAAAGTGGATTTTCGAAAATTTCATGACTCTATTTGAAGGCGAAATAATGATTTTATCACAAAACTGATTGTGCCAGTCGATTTTTCGGCCCAAAAAACCCCTCTTTACAAATTTTTAGCATTTTTTATAATTTTTTTGTCGAAAATTTAGAACAAAGGGGTAGGTATGGAAATATTTTGCGATACAAATTAATTTTTTCTAACTTCCTTAATGCTTGGAAATATGGACTCAAAATTCACTAAAATATGTAAAATTGTCCCCTATATCGATTGGTGAAGACTAGAACGTTCTATCTTCCTATTAGTCGAGTTATGAGTATTTTTTGTTTTGAAAAGTGGATTTTCGAAAATTTCGTGACTCTATTTGAAGGCGAAATAATGATTTTATCACAAAACTGATTGTGCCAGTCGATTTTTCGGCCCAAAAAAACCCATCTTTACGAATTTTTAGCATTTTTTATAATTTTTTTGTCGAAAATTTAGAACAAAGAGGGTAGCTATGGAAATATTTTGCGATACAAATTGATTTTTTCTAACTTTCCTAATCCTTGGAAATATGGACTCAAAATTCACTAAAATATGTAAAATTATCCCCTCTATCGATTGGTGAAGACTAGAACGTTCTATCTTTCCTATTAGTCGAGTTATGAGTATTTTTTGTTTTGAAAAGTGGATTTTCGAAAATTTCATGACTCTATTGAAGGCGAAATAATGATTTTATCACAAAACTGATTGTGTCAGTCGATTTTTCGGCCCAAAAAACCCCTCTTTACGAATTTTTAGCATTTTTTATAATTTTTTTGTCGAAAATTTAGAACAAAGGGGTAGGTATCGAAATATTTTGCGATACAAATTGATTTTTTTTAACTTCCTTAATCCTCGGAAATATGGACTCAAAATTCACTAAAATATGTAAAATTGTCCCCTCTATCGATTGGTGGAGTCTAGAACGTTCTATCTTTCCTATTAGTCGAGTTATGAGTATTTTTTGTTTTGAAAAGTGGATTTTCGAAAATTTCATGACACTATTTGAAGGCGAAATAATGATTTTATCACAAAACTGATTGTGCCAGTCGATTTTTCGGCCCAAAAAACCCCTCTTTACGAATTTTTAGCATTTTTTGAATTTTTTTTGTCGAAAATTTAGAACAAAGGGGGTAGCTATGGAAATATTTTGCGATACAAATCGATTTTTTCTAACTCCCATAATCCTTGGAAATATGGACTCAAAATTCACTAAAATATGTAAAACCCTTTGAAAAGTGGATTTTCGAAAATTTCATGACTCTATTTGAAGGCGAAATAATGATTTTATCACAAAACTGATTGTGCCAGTCGATTTTTTTGCCAAAAAAACCCCTCTTACGAATTTTTAGCATTTTTTATAATTTTTTTGTCGAAAATTTAGAACAAAGGGGGTAGCTATGGAAATATTTTGCGATACAAATTGCTTTTTTCTAACTCCCTTAATCCTTGCCAATATCGACTCAAAATTAGGGCTGGGCGATTATCAAAAAACATAATCGATTATCGATTATATAAAATAATCGATTATTTTCGATTAATTGATTAATCGAAAAAAATCGATTAATCTAAAATAATCGATTAATCGAACAAAATCGATTAATCGAAAAAAATCGATTATTCGAAAAAAATCGATTATTCGAAAAAAATCGATTAATCGGAAAAAATCGATTATTCGAAAAAAATCGATTAATCGGAAAAAATCGATTAATCGAAAAAGATCGATTATTCGAAAAAAATCGATTATTCGAAAAAAATCGATTAATCGAAAAAAATCGATTAATCGAAAAAAATCGATTAATCGAAAAAAATCGATTAATCTAAAATAATCGATTGATCGAAAATAATGGATTAATCGGAAATAATCGATTTTTCGGCCCAAAAAACCCCTCTACGAATTTTTAGCATTTTTTATAATTTTTTTGTCGAAAATTTAAAACAAAGGGGTAGGTATGGAAATATTTTGCGATACAAATTGATTTTTTTCAACTTCCTTAATCCTTGGAAATATGGACTCAAAATTCACTAAAATATGTAAAATTGTCCCCTCTATCGATTGGTGAAGACTAGAACGTTCTATCTTTCCTATTAGTCGAGTTATGAGTATTTTTTGTTTTGAAAAGTGGATTTTCGAAAATTTCATGACACTATTTGAAGGCGAAATAATGATTTTATCACAAAACTGATTGTGCCAGTCGATTTTTCGGCCCAAAAAACCCCTCTTTACGAATTTTTAGCATTTTTTATAATTTTTTTGTCGAAAATTTAAAACAAAGGGGTAGGTATGGAAATATTTTGCGATACAAATTGATTTTTTTTAACTTCCTTAATCCTTGGAAATATGGACTCAAAATTCACTAAAATATGTAAAATTGTCCCCTCTATCGATTGGTGAAGACTAGAACGTTCTATCTTTCCTATTAGTCGAGTTATGAGTATTTTTTGTTTTGAAAAGTGGATTTTCGAAAATTTCATGACTCTATTTGAAGGCGAAATAATGATTTTATCACAAAACTGATTGTGCCAGTCGATTTTTCGGCCCAAAAAACCCCTCTTTACAAATTTTTAGCATTTTTTATAATTTTTTTGTCGAAAATTTAGAACAAAGGGGTAGGTATGGAAATATTTTGCGATACAAATTAATTTTTTCTAACTTCCTTAATGCTTGGAAATATGGACTCAAAATTCACTAAAATATGTAAAATTGTCCCCTATATCGATTGGTGAAGACTAGAACGTTCTATCTTTCCTATTAGTCGAGTTATGAGTATTTTTTGTTTTGAAAAGTGGATTTTCGAAAATTTCGTGACTCTATTTGAAGGCGAAATAATGATTTTATCACAAAACTGATTGTGCCAGTCGATTTTTCGGCCCAAAAAAACCCATCTTTACGAATTTTTAGCATTTTTTATAATTTTTTTGTCGAAAATTTAGAACAAAGAGGGTAGCTATGGAAATATTTTGCGATACAAATTGATTTTTTCTAACTTTCTTAATCCTTGGAAATATGGACTCAAAATTCACTAAAATATGTAAAATTGTCCCCTCTCTCGATTGGTGAAGACTAGAACGTTCTATCTTTCCTATTAGTCGAGTTATGAGTATTTTTTGTTTTGAAAAGTGGATTTTCGAAAATTTCATGACACTATTTGAAGGCGAAATAATGATTTTATCACAAAACTGATTGTGCCAGTCGATTTTTCGGCCCAAAAAACCCCTCTTTACAAATTTTTAGCATTTTTTATAATTTTTTTGTCGAAAATTTAGAACAAAGGGGTAGGTATGGAAATATTTTGCGAATCAAATTGCTTTTTTCTAACTCCCTTAATCCTTGGCAATATCGACCCAAAATTCACTAAAATATGTAAAATTGTCCCCTCTATCGATTGGTGAAGACTAGAACGTTCTATCTTTCCTATTAGTCGAGTTATGAGTATTTTTTGTTTTGAAAAGTGGATTTTCGAAAATTTCATGACTCTATTTGAAGGCGAAATAATGATTTTATCACAAAACTGATTGTGCCAGTCGATTTTTCGGCCCAAAAAACCCCTCTTTACAAATTTTTAGCATTTTTTATAATTTTTTTGTCGAAAATTTAGAACAAAGGGGTAGGTATGGAAATATTTTGCGAATCAAATTGCTTTTTTCTAACTCCCTTAATCCTTGGCAATATCGACCCAAAATTCACTAAAATATGTAAAATTGTCCCCTCTATCGATTGGTGAAGACTAGAACCTTCTATCTTTCCTATTAGTCGAGTTATGAGTATTTTTTGTTTTGAAAAGTGGATTTTCGCAAATTTCATGACTCTATTTGAAGGCGAAATAATGATTTTATCACAAAACTGATTGTGCCAGTCGATTTTTCGGCCCAAAAAACCCCTCTTTACAAATTTTTAGCATTTTTTATAATTTTTTTGTCGAAAATTTAGAACAAAGGGGTATGGAAATAGTTTGCGATACAAATTAATTTTTTCTAACTTCCTTAATCCTTGGAAATATGGACTCAAAATTCACTGAAATATGTAAAATTGTCCCCTCTATCGATTGGTGGAGACTAGAACGTTCTATCTTTCCTATTAGTCGAGTTATGAGTATTTTTTGTTTTGAAAAGTGGATTTTCGAAAATTTCGTGACTCTATTTGAAGGCGAAATAATGATTTTATCACAAAACTGATTGTGCCAGTCGATTTTTCGGCCCAAAAAATCCCTCTTTACGAATTTTTAGCATTTTTTATAATTTTTTTGTCGAAAATTTAGAACAAAGGGCTAGGTATCGAAATATTTTGCGATACAAATTGATTTTTTTTAACTTCCTTAATCCTCGGAAATATGGACTCAAAATTCACTAAAATATGTAAAATTGTCCCCTCTATCGATTGGTGAAGACTAGAACGTTCTATATTTCCTATTAGTCGAGTTATGAGTATTTTTTGTTTTGAAAAGTGGATTTTCGAAAATTTCATGACTCTATTTGAAGGCGAAATAATGATTTTATCACAAAACTGATTGTTCCAGTCGATTTTTCGGCCCAAAAAAACCCATCTTTACAAATTTTTAGCATTTTTTATAATTTTTTTGTCGAAAATTTAGAACAAAGAGGGTAGCTATGGAAATATTTTGCGATACAAATTGATTTTTTCTAACTTTCTTAATCCTTGGAAATATGGACTCAAAATTCACTAAAATATGTAAAATTGTCCCCTCTATCGATTGGTGGAGACTAGAACGTTCTATCTTTCCTATTAGTCGAGTTATGAGTATTTTTTGTTTTGAAAAGTGGATTTTCGAAAATTTCATGACTCTATTTGAAGGCGAAATTATGATTTTATCACAAAACTGATTGTGCCAGTCGATTTTTTGGCCAAAAAAACCCCTCTTCACGAATTTTTAGCATTTTTTATAATTTTTTTGTCGAAAATTTAGAACAAAGGGGGTAGCTATGGAAATATTTTGCGATACAAATTGATTTTTTCTAACTTTCTTAATCCTTGGAAATATGGACTCAAAATTCACTAAAATATGTAAAATTGTCCCCTCTATCGATTGGTGAAGACTAGAACGTTCTATCTTTCCTATTAGTCGAGTTATGAGTATTTTTTGTTTTGAAAAGTGGATTTTCGAAAATTTCATGACTCTATTTGAAGGCGAAATAATGATTTTATCACAAAACTGTTTGTGCCAGTCGATTTTTCGGCCCAAAAAACCCCTCTTTACGAATTTTTAGCATTTTTTATAATTTTTTTGTCGAAAATTTTAGAACAAAGGGGGTAGCTATGGAAATATTTTGCGATACAAATCGATTTTTTCTAACTCCCATAATCCTTGGAAATATGGACTCAAAATTCACTAAAATATGTAAAAGTGTCCCCTCTATCGATGGTGAAGACTAGAACGTTTTATCTTTCCTATTAGTCGAGTTATGAGTATTTTTTGTTTTGAAAAGTGGATTTTCGAAAATTTCATGACTCTATTTGAAGGCGAAATAATGATTTTATCACAAAACTGATTGTGCCAGTCGATTTTTTTGCCAAAAAAACTTCTCTTTACGAATTTTTAGCATTTTTTATAATTTTTTTGTCGAAAATTTAGAACAAAGGGGGTAGCTATGGAAATATTTTGCGATACAAATTGCTTTTTTCTAACTCCCTTAATCCTTGGCAATAATCGACCCAAAATTCACTAAAATATGTAAAATTGTCCCCTCTATCGATTGGTGAAGACTAGAACGTTCTATCTTTCCTATTAGTCGAGTTATGAGTATTTTTTGTTTGAAAAGTGGATTTATGAAAATGTCATGACTCTATTTGAAGGCGAAATAATGATTTTATCACAAAACTGATTGTGCCAGTCGATTTTTTCGGCCCAAAAAACCCCTCTCTACGAATTTTTTAGCATTTTTTATAATTTTTTTGTCGAAAATTTAGAACAAAGGGGTAGGTATGGAAATATTATGCGATACAAATTAATTTTTTCTAACTTCCTTAATCCTTGGAAATATGGACTCAAAATTCACGAAAATATGTAAAAGTGTCCCCTCTATCGATTGGTGAAGACTAGAACGTTCTATCTTTCCTATTAGTCGAGTTATGAGAATTTTTTATTTTGAAAAGTGGATTTTCGAAATTTCATGACACTATTTGAAGGCGAAATAATGATTTTATCACAAAACTGATTGAGCCAGTCGATTTTTTGGCCAAAAAAACCCCTCTTTTACGAATTTTAGCATTTCTTATAATTTTTTTGTCGAAAATTCAGAAACAAAGGGGGTAGCTATGGAAATATTTTGCGATACAAATTGATTTTTTCTAACTCCCATAATCCTTGGAAATATAGACCTCAAAATTCACTAAAATATGTAAAATTGTCCCCTCTATCGATTGGTGAAGACTAGAACGTTCTATCTTTCCTATTAGTCGAGTTATGAGTATTTTTGTTTTGAAAAGTGGATTTTCGAAAATTTCATGACTCTATTTGAAGGCGAAATAATGATTTTATCAAAAAACTGATTGTGCCAGTCGATTTTCCGGCGCAAAAAACCCCTCTTTACAAATTTTTAGCATTTTTTTATAATTTTTTTGTCGAAAATTTAGAACAAAGGGGTAGGTATGGAAATATTTTGCGAATGAAATTGCTTTTTTCTAACTCCCTTATCCTTGCCAATATCGACTCAAAATTAGGGCTGGGCGATTATCAAAAAAACATAATCGATTATCGATTATATAAAATAATCGATTATTTTCGATTAATTGATTAATCGAAAAAAATCGATTAATCTAAAATAATCGATTAATCGAAAAAAAATCGATTATTCGAAAAAAATCGATTATTCGAAAAAAATCGATTAATCGGAAAAAATCGATTATTCGAAAAAAATCGATTAATCGAAAAAAATCGATTAATCGGAAAAAATCGATTAATCGAAAAAAATCGATTAATCTAAAATAATCGATTAATCGAAAAAAATCGATTATTCGAAAAAAATCGATTAATCGGAAAATATCGATTATTCGAAAAAAATCGATTAATCGGAAAAAATCGATTAATCGAAAAAAATCGATTATTCGAAAAAAATCGATTATTCGAAAAAAATCGATTAATCGAAAAAAATCGATTAATCGGAAAAAATCGATTAATCGAAAAAAATCGATTAATCTAAAATAATCGATTTTTCGGCCCAAAAAACCCCTCTTTACGAATTTTTAGCATTTTTTATAATTTTTTTGTCGAAAATTTAAAACAAAGGGGTAGGTATGGAAATATTTTGCGATACAAATTGATTTTTTTTAACTTCCTTAATCCTTGGAAATATGGACTCAAAATTCACTAAAGCATGTAAAATTGTCCCCTCTATCGATTGGTGAAGACTAGAACGTTCTATCTTTCCTATTAGTCGAGTTATGAGTATTTTTTGTTTTGAAAAGTGGATTTTCGAAAATTTCATGACTCTATTTGAAGGCGAAATAATGATTTTATCACAAAACTGATTGTGCCAGTCGATTTTTTGGCCAAAAAAACCCCTCTTTACGAATTTTTAGCATTTTTTATAATTTTTTTGTCGAAAATTTAGAACAAAGGGGTAGGTATGGAAATATTTTGCGATACAAATTAATTTTTTCTAACTTCCTTAATCCTTGGAAATATGGACTCAAAATTCACTAAAATATGTAAAATTGTCCCCTCTATCGATTGGTGAAGACTAGAACGTTCTATCTTTCCTATTAGTCGAGTTATGAGTATTTTTTGTTTTGAAAAGTGGATTTATGAAAATGTCATGACTCTATTTGAAGGCGAAATAATGATTTTATCACAAAACTGATTGTGCCAGTCGATTTTTTGGCCAAAAAAAACCCTCATTACGAATTTTTAGCATTTTTTATAATTTTTTTGTCGAAAATTTAGAACAAAGGGGTAGGTATGGAAATATTTTGCGATACAAATTGATTTTTTTTAACTTCCTTAATCCTCGGAAATATGGACTCAAAATTCACTAAAATATGTAAAATTGTCCCCTCTATCGATTGGTGAAGACTAGAACGTTCTATCTTTCCTATTAGTCGAGTTATGAGTATTTTTTGTTTTAAAAAGTGGATTTTCGAAAATTTCATGACTCTATTTGAAGGCGAAATAATGATTTTATCACAAAACTGATTGTGCCAGTCGATTTTTCGGCCCAAAAAACCCCTCTTTACAAATTTTTAGCATTTTTTATAATTTTTTTGTCGAAAATTTAGAACAAAGGGGTAGGTATGGAAATATTTTGCGAATCAAATTGCTTTTTTCTAACTCCCTTAATCCTTGGCAATATCGACCCAAAATTCACTAAAATATGTAAAATTGTCCCCTCTATCGATTGGTGAAGACTAGAACGTTCTATCTTTCCTATTAGTCGAGTTATGAGTATTTTTTGTTTTGAAAAGTGGATTTTCGAAAATTTCATGACTCTATTTGAAGGCGAAATAATGATTTTATCACAAAACTGATTGTGCCAGTCGATTTTTCGGCCCAAAAAACCCCTCTTTACGAATTTTTAGCATTTTTTATAATTTTTTTGTAGAAAATTTAGAACAAAGGGGTAGGTATCGAAATATTTTGCGATACAAATTGATTTTTTTTAACTTCCTTAATCCTCGGAAATATGGACTCAAAATTCACTAAAATATGTAAAATTGTCCCCTCTATCGATTGGTGAAGACTAGAACGTTCTATCTTTCCTATTAGTCGAGTTATGAGTATTTTTTGTTTTGAAAAGTGGATTTTCGAAAATTTCATGACTCTATTTGAAGGCGAAATAATGATTTTATCACAAAACTGATTGTGCCAGTCGATTTTTTGGCCAAAAAAACCCCTCTTTACGAATTTTTAGCATTTTTTATAATTTTTTTGTCGAAAATTTAGAACAAAGGGGTAGGTATGGAAATATTTTGCGATACAAATTAATTTTTTCTAACTTCCTTAATCCTTGGAAATATGGACTCAAAATTCACTAAAATATGTAAAATTGTCCCCTCTATCGATTGGTGAAGACTAGAACGTTCTATCTTTCCTATTAGTCGAGTTATGAGTATTTTTTGTTTTGAAAAGTGGATTTATGAAAATGTCATGACTCTATTTGAAGGCGAAATAATGATTTTATCACAAAACTGATTGTGCCAGTCGATTTTTTGGCCAAAAAAAACCCTCATTACGAATTTTTAGCATTTTTTATAATTTTTTTGTCGAAAATTTAGAACAAAGGGGTAGGTATGGAAATATTTTGCGATACAAATTGATTTTTTTTAACTTCCTTAATCCTCGGAAATATGGACTCAAAATTCACTAAAATATGTAAAATTGTCCCCTCTATCGATTGGTGAAGACTAGAACGTTCTATCTTTCCTATTAGTCGAGTTATGAGTATTTTTTGTTTTGAAAAGTGGATTTTCGAAAATTTCATGACTCTATTTGAAGGCGAAATAATGATTTTATCACAAAACTGATTGTGCCAGTCGATTTTTCGGCCCAAAAAACCCCTCTTTACAAATTTTTAGCATTTTTTATAATTTTTTTGTCGAAAATTTAGAACAAAGGGGTAGGTATGGAAATATTTTGCGAATCAAATTGCTTTTTTCTAACTCCCTTAATCCTTGGCAATATCGACCCAAAATTCACTAAAATATGTAAAATTGTCCCCTCTATCGATTGGTGAAGACTAGAACGTTCTATCTTTCCTATTAGTCGAGTTATGAGAATTTTTTATTTTGAAAAGTGGATTTTCGAAAATTTCATGACACTATTTGAAGGCGAAATAATGATTTTATCACAAAACTGATTGAGCCAGTCGATTTTTTGGCCAAAAAAACCCCTCTTTACGAATTTTTAGCATTTCTTATAATTTTTTTGTCGAAAATTCAGAACAAAGGGGGTAGCTATGGAAATATTTTGCGATACAAATTGATTTTTTCTAACTCCCATAATCCTTGGAAATATAGACTCAAAATTCACTAAAATATGTAAAATTGTCCCCTCTATCGATTGGTGAAGACTAGAACGTTCTATCTTTCCTATTAGTCGAGTTATGAGTATTTTTTGTTTTGAAAAGTGGATTTTCGAAAATTTCATGACTCTATTTGAAGGCGAAATAATGATTTTATCAAAAAACTGATTGTGCCAGTCGATTTTCCGGCGCAAAAAACCCCTCTTTACAAATTTTTAGCATTTTTTATAATTTTTTTGTCGAAAATTTAGAACAAAGGGGTAGGTATGGAAATATTTTGCGAATGAAATTGCTTTTTTCTAACTCCCTTAATCCTTGCCAATATCGACTCAAAATTAGGGCTGGGCGATTATCAAAAAACATAATCGATTATCGATTATATAAAATAATCGATTATTTTCGATTAATTGATTAATCGAAAAAAATCGATTAATCTAAAATAATCGATTAATCGAAAAAAATCGATTATTCGAAAAAAATCGATTATTCGAAAAAAATCGATTAATCGGAAAAAATCGATTATTCGAAAAAAATCGATTAATCGAAAAAATCGATTAATCGGAAAAAATCGATTAATCGAAAAAAATCGATTAATCTAAAATAATCGATTAATCGAAAAAAATCGATTATTCGAAAAAAATCGATTAATCGGAAAATATCGATTATTCGAAAAACATCGATTAATCGGAAAAAATCGATTAATCGAAAAAAATCGATTATTCGAAAAAAATCGATTATTCGAAAAAAATCGATTAATCGAAAAAAATCGATTAATCGGAAAAAATCGATTAATCGAAAAAAATCGATTAATCTAAAATAATCGATTTTTCGGCCCAAAAAACCCCTCTTTACGAATTTTTAGCATTTTTTATAATTTTTTTGTCGAAAATTTAAAACAAAGGGGTAGGTATGGAAATATTTTGCGATACAAATTGATTTTTTTTAACTTCCTTAATCCTTGGAAATATGGACTCAAAATTCACTAAAGCATGTAAAATTGTCCCCTCTATCGATTGGTGAAGACTAGAACGTTCTATCTTTCCTATTAGTCGAGTTATGAGTATTTTTTGTTTTGAAAAGTGGATTTTCGAAAATTTCATGACTCTATTTGAAGGCGAAATAATGATTTTATCACAAAACTGATTGTGCCAGTCGATTTTTCGGCCCAAAAAACCCCTCTACGAATTTTTAGCATTTTTTATAATTTTTTTGTCGAAAATTTAAAACAAAGGGGTAGGTATGGAAATATTTTGCGATACAAATTAATTTTTTCTAACTTCCTTAATCCTTGGAAATATGGACTCAAAATTCACTAAAATATGTAAAATTGTCCCCTCTATCGATTGGTGAAGACTAGAACGTTCTATCTTTCCTATTAGTCGAGTTATGAGTATTTTTTGTTTTGAAAAGTGGATTTATGAAAATGTCATGACTCTATTTGAAGGCGAAATAATGATTTTATCACAAAACTGATTGTGCCAGTCGATTTTTTGGCCAAAAAAAACCCTCATTACGAATTTTTAGCATTTTTTATAATTTTTTTGTCGAAAATTTAGAACAAAGGGGTAGGTATGGAAATATTTTGCGATACAAATTGATTTTTTTTAACTTCCTTAATCCTCGGAAATATGGACTCAAAATTCACTAAAATATGTAAAATTGTCCCCTCTATCGATTGGTGAAGACTAGAACGTTCTATCTTTCCTATTAGTCGAGTTATGAGTATTTTTTGTTTTGAAAAGTGGATTTTCGAAAATTTCATGACTCTATTTGAAGGCGAAATATGATTTTATCACAAAACTGATTGTGCCAGTCGATTTTTCGGCCCAAAAAACCCCTCTTTACAAATTTTTAGCATTTTTTATAATTTTTTTGTCGAAAATTTAGAACAAAGGGGTAGGTATGGAAATATTTTGCGAATCAAATTGCTTTTTTCTAACTCCCTTAATCCTTGGCAATATCGACCCAAAATTCACTAAAATATGTAAAATTGTCCCCTCTATCGATTGGTGAAGACTAGAACGTTCTATCTTTCCTATTAGTCGAGTTATGAGTATTTTTTGTTTTGAAAAGTGGATTTTCGAAAATTTCATGACTCTATTTGAAGGCGAAATATGATTTTATCACAAAACTGATTGTGCCAGTCGATTTTTCGGCCCAAAAAACCCCTCTTTACGAATTTTTAGCATTTTTTATAATTTTTTTGTCGAAAATTTAGAACAAAGGGGTAGGTATCGAAATATTTTGCGATACAAATTGATTTTTTTTAACTTCCTTAATCCTTGGAAATATGGACTCAAAATTCACTAAAATATGTAAAATTGTCCCCTCTATCGATTGGTGAAGACTAGAACGTTCTATCTTTCCTATTAGTCGAGTTATGAGTATTTTTTGTTTTGAAAAGTGGATTTTCGAAAATTTCATGACTCTATTTGAAGGCGAAATATGATTTTATCACAAAACTGATTGTGCCAGTCGATTTTTCGGCCCAAAAAAACCCATCTTTACGAATTTTTAGCATTTTTTATAATTTTTTTGTCGAAAATTTAGAACAAAGAGGGTAGCTATGGAAATATTTTGCGATACAAATTGATTTTTTCTAACTCCCATAATCCTTGGAAATATAGACTCAAAATTCACTAAAATATGTAAAAGTGTCCCTTCTATCGTTTGGTGAAGACTAGAACGTTTTATCTTTCCTATTAGTCGAGTTATGAGTATTTTTTGTTTTGAAAAGTGGATTTTCGAAAATTTCATGACTCTATTTGAAGGCGAAATTATGATTTTATCACAAAACTGATCGTGCCAGTCGATTTTTTGGCGAAAAAAAACCCTCTTCACGAATTTTTAGCATTTTTTATAATTTTTTTGTCGAAAATTTAGAACAAAGGGGGTAGCTATGGAAATATTTTGCGATACAAATTGATTTTTTCTAACTTTCTTAATCCTTGGAAATATGGACTCAAAATTCACTAAAATATGTAAAATTGTCCCCTCTATCGATTGGTGAAGACTAGAACGTTCTATCTTTCCTATTAGTCGAGTTATGAGTATTTTTTGTTTTGAAAAGTGGATTTTCGAAAATTTCATGACTCTATTTGAAGGCGAAATAATGATTTTATCACAAAACTGATTGTGCCAGTCGATTTTTCGGCCCAAAAAACCCCTCTTTACGAATTTTTAGCATTTTTTATAATTTTTTTGTCGAAAATTTAGAACAAAGGGGTAGGTATCGAAATATTTTGCGATACAAATTGATTTTTCTTAACTTCCTTAATCCTCGGAAATATGGACTCAAAATTCACTAAAATATGTAAAATTGTCCCCTCTATCGATTGGTGAAGACTAGAACGTTCTATCTTTCCTATTAGTCGAGTTATGAGTATTTTTTGTTTTGAAAAGTGGATTTTCGAAAATTTCATGACTCTATTTGAAGGCGAAATAATGATTTTATCACAAAACTGTTTGTGCCAGTCGATTTTTCGGCCCAAAAAACCCCTCTTTACAAATTTTTAGCATTTTTTATAATTTTTTTGTCGAAAATTTAGAACAAAGGGGTAGGTATGGAAATATTTTGTGATACAAATTAATTTTTTCTAACTTCCTTAATCCTTGGAAATATGGACTCAAAATTCACTAAAATATGTAAAATTGTCCCCTCTATCGATTGGTGAAGACTAGAACGTTCTATCTTTCCTATTAGTCGAGTTATGAGTATTTTTTGTTTTGAAAAGTGGATTTTCGAAAATTTCATGACTCTATTTGAAGGCGAAATAATGATTTTATCACAAAACTGTTTGTGCCAGTCGATTTTTCGGCCCAAAAAACCCCTCTTTACGAATTTTTAGCATTTTTTATAATTTTTTTGTCGAAAATTTAGAACAAAGGGGTATGGAAATATTTTGCGATGCAAATTGATTTTTTCTAACTCCCTTAATCCTTGGAAATATGGACTCAAAATTCACGAAAATATGTAAAAGTGTCCCCTCTATCGATTGGTGAAGACTAGAACGTTCTATCTTTCCTATTAGTCGAGTTATGAGAATTTTTTATTTTGAAAAGTGGTTTTTCGAAAATTTCATGACACTATTTGAAGGCGAAATAATGATTTTATCACAAAACTGATTGAGCCAGTCGATTTTTTGGCCAAAAAAACCCCTCTTTACGAATTTTTAGCATTTTTTATAATTTTTTTGTCGAAAATTCAGCTATGGCTATGGAAATATTTTGCGATACAAATTGATTTTTTCTAACTCCCATAATCCTTGGAAATATAGACTCAAAATTCACTAAAATATGTAAAATTGTCCCCTATATCGATTGGTGAAGACTAGAACGTTCTATCTTTCCTATTAGTCGAGTTATGAGTATTTTTTGTTTTGAAAAGTGGATTTTCGAAAATTTCATGACTCTATTTGAAGGCGAAATAATGATTTTATCACAAAACTGATTGTGCCAGTCGATTTTTCGGCCCAAAAAACCCCTCTTTACGAATTTTTAGCATTTTTTATAATTTTTTTGTCGAAAATTTAGAACAAAGGGGTAGGTATCGAAATATTTTGCGATACAAATTGATTTTTTTTAACTTCCTTAATCCTCGGAAATATGGACTCAAAATTCACTAAAATATGTAAAATTGTCCCCTCTATCGATTGGTGAAGACTAGAACGTTCTATCTTTCCTATTAGTCGAGTTATGAGTATTTTTTGTTTTGAAAAGTGGATTTTCGAAAATTTCATGACTCTATTTGAAGGCGAAATAATGATTTTATCACAAAACTGTTTGTGCCAGTCGATTTTTCGGCCCAAAAAACCCCTCTTTACAAATTTTTAGCATTTTTTATAATTTTTTTGTCGAAAATTTAGAACAAAGGGGTAGGTATGGAAATATTTTGTGATACAAATTAATTTTTTCTAACTTCCTTAATCCTTGGAAATATGGACTCAAAATTCACTAAAATATGTAAAATTGTCCCCTCTATCGATTGGTGAAGACTAGAACGTTCTATCTTTCCTATTAGTCGAGTTATGAGTATTTTTTGTTTTGAAAAGTGGATTTTCGAAAATTTCATGACTCTATTTGAAGGCGAAATAATGATTTTATCACAAAACTGTTTGTGCCAGTCGATTTTTCGGCCCAAAAAACCCCTCTTTACGAATTTTTAGCATTTTTTATAATTTTTTTGTCGAAAATTTAGAACAAAGGGGTAGGTATGGAAATATTATGCGATACAAATTGATTTTTTCTAACTCCCATAATCCTTGGAAATATAGACTCAAAATGCACTAAAATATGTAAAATTGTCCCCTATATCGATTGGTGAAGACTAGAACGTTCTATCTTTCCTATTAGTCGAGTTATGAGTATTTTTTGTTTTGAAAAGTGGATTTTCGAAAATTTCATGACTCTATTTGAAGGCGAAATAATGATTTTATCACAAAACTGATTGTGCCAGTCGATTTTTCGGCCCAAAAAACCCCTCTTTGCGAATTTTTAGCATTTTTTATAATTTTTTTGTCGAAAATTTAGAACAAAGGGGTAGGTATCGAAATATTTTGCGATACAAATTGATTTTTTTTAACTTCCTTAATCCTCGGAAATATGGACTCAAAATTCACGAAAATATGTAAAAGTGTCCCCTCTATCGATTGGTGAAGACTAGAACGTTCTATCTTTCCTATTAGTCGAGTTATGAGAATTTTTTATTTTGAAAAGTGGATTTTCGAAAATTTCATGACACTATTTGAAGGCGAAATAATGATTTTATCACAAAACTGATTGAGCCAGTCGATTTTTTGGCCAAAAAAACCCCTCTTTACGAATTTTTAGCATTTTTTATAATTTTTTTGTCGAAAATTCAGAACAAAGGGGGTAGCTATGGAAATATTTTGCGATACAAATTGATTTTTTCTAACTCCCATAATCCTTGGAAATATAGACTCAAAATTCACTAAAATATGTAAAATTGTCCCCTATATCGATTGGTGAAGACTAGAACGTTCTATCTTTCCTATTAGTCGAGTTATGAGTATTTTTTGTTTTGAAAAGTGGATTTTCGAAAATTTCATGACTCTATTTGAAGGCGAAATAATGATTTTATCACAAAACTGATTGTGCCAGTCGATTTTTCGGCCCAAAAAACCCCTCTACGAATTTTTAGCATTTTTTATAATTTTTTTGTCGAAAATTTAGAACAAAGGGGTAGGTATCGAAATATTTTGCGATACAAATTGATTTTTTTTAACTTCCTTAATCCTCGGAAATATGGACTCAAAATTCACTAAAATATGTAAAATTGTCCCCTCTATCGATTGGTGAAGACTAGAACGTTCTATCTTTCCTATTAGTCGAGTTATGAGTATTTTTTGTTTTGAAAAGTGGATTTTCGAAAATTTCATGACTCTATTTGAAGGCGAAATAATGATTTTATCACAAAACTGTTTGTGCCAGTCGATTTTTCGGCCCAAAAAACCCCTCTTTACAAATTTTTAGCATTTTTTATAATTTTTTTGTCGAAAATTTAGAACAAAGGGGTAGGTATGGAAATATTTTGTGATACAAATTAATTTTTTCTAACTTCCTTAATCCTTGGAAATATGGACTCAAAATTCACTAAAATATGTAAAATTGTCCCCTCTATCGATTGGTGAAGACTAGAACGTTCTATCTTTCCTATTAGTCGAGTTATGAGTATTTTTTGTTTTGAAAAGTGGATTTTCGAAAATTTCATGACTCTATTTGAAGGCGAAATAATGATTTTATCACAAAACTGTTTGTGCCAGTCGATTTTTCGGCCCAAAAAACCCCTCTTTACGAATTTTTAGCATTTTTTATAATTTTTTTGTCGAAAATTTAGAACAAAGGGGTAGGTATGGAAATATTATGCGATACAAATTGATTTTTTCTAACTCCCATAATCCTTGGAAATATAGACTCAAAATGCACTAAAATATGTAAAATTGTCCCCTATATCGATTGGTGAAGACTAGAACGTTCTATCTTTCCTATTAGTCGAGTTATGAGTATTTTTTGTTTTGAAAAGTGGATTTTCGAAAATTTCATGACTCTATTTGAAGGCGAAATAATGATTTTATCACAAAACTGATTGTGCCAGTCGATTTTTCGGCCCAAAAAACCCCTCTTTACGAATTTTTAGCATTTTTTATAATTTTTTTGTCGAAAATTTAGAACAAAGGGGTAGGTATCGAAATATTTTCCGATACAAATTGATTTTTTTTAACTTCCTTAATCCTTGGAAATATGGACTCAAAATTCACTAAAATATGTAAAATTGTCCCCTCTATCGATTGGTGAAGACTAGAACGTTCTATCTTTCCTATTAGTCGAGTTATGAGTATTTTTTATTTTGAAAAGTGGATTTTCGAAAATTTCATGACACTATTTGAAGGCGAAATAATGATTTTATCACAAAACTGATTGAGCCAGTCGATTTTTTGGCCAAAAAAACCCCTCTTTACGAATTTTTAGCATTTTTTATAATTTTTTTGTCGAAAATTCAGAACAAAGGGGGTAGCTATGGAAATATTTTGCGATACAAATTGATTTTTTCTAACTCCCATAATCCTTGGAAATATAGACTCAAAATTCACTAAAATATGTAAAATTGTCCCCTATATCGATTGGTGAAGACTAGAACGTTCTATCTTTCCTATTAGTCGAGTTATGAGTATTTTTTGTTTTGAAAAGTGGATTTTCGAAAATTTCATGACTCTATTTGAAGGCGAAATAATGATTTTATCACAAAACTGATTGTGCCAGTCGATTTTCCGGCGCAAAAAACCCCTCTTTACGAATTTTAAGCATTTTTTATTTTTTTTGTCGAAAATTTAGAACAAAGGGGTAGGTATGGAAATATTTTGCGAATGAAATTGCTTTTTTCTAACTCCCTTAATCCTTGCCAATATCGACTCAAAATTAGGGTTGGGCGATTATCAAAAAACATAATCGATTATCGATTATATAAAATAATCGATTATTTTCGATTAATTGATTAATCGAAAAAAATCGATTAATCTAAAATAATCGATTAATCGAAAAAAATCGATTAATCGAAAAAAATCGATTATTCGAAAAAAATCGATTATTCGAAAAAAATCGATTAATCGAAAAAAATCGATTATTCGAAAAAAATCGATTATTCGAAAAAAATCGATTGATCGAAAAAAATCGATTAATCGGAAAAAATCGATTAATCGAAAAAAATCGATTAATCTAAAATAATCGATTAATCGGAAAAAATCGATTAATCGAAAAAAATCGATTATTCGAAAAAAATCGATTAATCGGAAAATATCGATTATTCGAAAAAAATCGATTAATCGAAAAAAATCGATTATTCGAAAAAAATCGATTAATCGGAAAAAATCGATTAATCGGAAAAAATCGATTATTCGAAAAAAATCGATTATTCGAAAAAAATCGATTAATCGAAAAAATCGATTAATCTAAAATAATCGATTAATCGGAAAAAATCGATTAATCGAAAAAAATCGATTATTCGAAAAAAATCGAGTATTCGAAAAAAATTGATTAATCGAAAAAAATCGATTAATCGGAAAATATCGATAATTCGAAAAAAATCGATTAATCAAAAAAAATCGATTAATCGAAAAAAATCGATTATTCGAAAAAAATCGATTATTCGAAAAAAATCGATTAATCAAAAAAAATCGATTAATCGGAAAAAATCGATTAATCGGAAAAAATCGATTAATCGGAAAAAATCGATTAATCGAAAATAATCGATTAATCGAAAAAAAACGATTTTTCGGCCCAAAAAACCCCTCTACGAATTTTTAGCATTTTTATAATTTTTTTGTCGAAAATTTAAAACAAAGGGGTAGGTATGGAAATATTTTGCGATACAAATTGATTTTTTTTAACTTCCTTAATCCTTGGAAATATGGACTCAAAATTCACTAAAATATGTAAAATTGTCCCCTCTATCGATTGGTGAAGACTAGAACGTTCTATCTTTCCTATTAGTCGAGTTATGAGTATTTTTTGTTTTGAAAAGTGGATTTTCGAAAATTTCATGACTCTATTTGAAGGCGAAATAATGATTTTATCACAAAACTGATTGTGCCAGTCGATTTTTTGGCCAAAAAACCCATCTTTACGAATTTTTAGCATTTTTTATAATTTTTTTGTCGAAAATTTAGAACAAAGAGGGTAGCTATGGAAATATTTTGCGATACAAATTGATTTTTTCTAACTCCCATAATCCTTGGAAATATAGACTCAAAATTCACTAAAATATGTAAAATTGTCCCCTCTATCGATTGGTGAAGACTAGAACGTTCTATCTTTCCTATTTGTTGAGTTATGAGTATTTTTTGTTTCGAAAAGTGGATTTTCGAAAATTTCATGACTCTATTTGAAGGCGAAATATGGATTTTATCACAAAACTGATTGTGCCAGTCGATTTTTTGGCCAAAAAAACCCCTCTTTACGAATTTTTAGCATTTTTTATCATTTTTTTGTCGAAAATTTAGAACAAAGGGGTAGGTATGGAAATATTTTGCGACACAAATTGATTTTTTCTAACTTTCTTAATCCTTGGAAATATGGACTCAAAATTCACTAAAATATGTAAAATTGTCCCCTCTATCGATTGGTGAAGACTAGAACGTTCTATCTTTCCTATTAGTCGAGTTATGAGTATTTTTTGTTTTGAAAAGTGGATTTTCGATAATTTCATGACTCTATTTGAAGGCGAAATAATGATTTTATCAAAAAACTGATTGTGCCAGTCGATTTTCCGGCGCAAAAAACCCCTCTTTACAAATTTTTAGCATTTTTTATAATTTTTTTGTCGAAAATTTAGAACAAAGGGAAATATTCTGCGAATGAAATTGCTTTTTTCTAACTCCCTTAATCCTTGCCAATATCGACTCAAAATTAGGGCTGGGCGATTATCAAAAAACATAATCGATTATCGATTATATAAAATAATCGATTATTTTCGTTTAATTGATTAATCGAAAAAAATCGATTAATCGAACAAAATCGATTAATCGAAAAAAATCGATTATTCGAAAAAAATCGATTATTCGAAAAAAATCGATTAATCGGTAAAAATCGATTATTCGAAAAAAATCGATTATTCGAAAAAAATCGATTAATCGAAAAAAATCGATTAATCGGAAAAAATCGATTAATCGAAAAAAATCGATTAATCTAAAATAATCGATTAATCGAAAAAAATCGATTATTCGAAAAAAATCGATTATTCGAAAAAAATCGATTAATAAAAAAAAATCGATTAATCGGAAAATATCGATTATTCGAAAAAAATCGATTAATCGGAAAAAATCGATTAATCGAAAAAAATCGATTATTCGAAAAAAATCGATTATTCGAAAAAAATCGATTAATCGAAAAAAATCGATTAATCGGAAAAAATCGATTAATCGAAAATAATCGATTAGTCGAAAATAATCGATTTTTCGGCCCAAAAAACCCCTCTTTACGAATTTTTAGCATTTTTTATAATTTTTTTGTCGAAAATTTAGAACAAAGGGGTAGGTATGGAAATATTTTGCGATACAAATTAATTTTTTCTAACTTCCTTAATCCTTGGAAATATGGACTCAAAATTCACTAAAATATGTAAAATTGTCCCCTCTATCGATTGGTGGAGACTAGAACGTTCTATCTTTCCTATTTGTCGAGTTATGAGTATTTTTTGTTTTGAAAAGTGGATTTTCGAAAATTTCGTGACTCTATTTGAAGGCGAAATAATGATTTTATCACAAAACTGATTGTGCCAGTCGATTTTTTTGCCAAAAAAACCCCTCTTTACGAATTTTTAGCATTTTTTATAATTTTTTTGTCGAAAATTTAGAACAAAGGGGGTAGCTATGGAAATATTTTGCGATACAAATTGCTTTTTTCTAACTCCCTTAATCCTTGGCAATATCGACCCAAAATTCACTAAAATATGTAAAATTGTCCCCTCTATCGATTGGTGAAGACTAGAACGTTCTATCTTTCCTATTAGTCGAGTTATGAGTATTTTTTGTTTTGAAAAGTGGATTTTCGAAAATTTCATGACTCTATTTGAAGGCGAAATAATGATTTTATCACAAAACTGATTGTGCCAGTCGATTTTTCGGCCCAAAAAACCCCTCTTTACAAATTTTTAGCATTTTTTATAATTTTTTTGTCGAAAATTTAGAACAAAGGGGTAGGTGTGGAAATATTTTGCGATACAAATTAATTTTTTCTAACTTTCTTAATCCTTGGAAATATGGACTCAAAATTCACTAAAATCTGTAAAATTGTCCCCTCTATCGATTGGTGGAGACTAGAACGTTCTATCTTTCCTATTAGTCGAGTTATGAGTATTTTTTGTTTTGGAAAGTGGATTTTCGAAAATTTCGTGACTCTATTTGAAGGCGAAATAATGATTTTATCACAAAACTGATTGTGCCAGTCGATTTTTTGGCCAAAAAAAACCCTCTTTACGAATTTTTAGCATTTTTTATAATTTTTTTGTCGAAAATTTAGAACAAAGGGGGTAGCTATGGAAATATTTTGCGATACAAATCGATTTTTTCTAACTCCAATAATCATTGGAAATATGGACTCAAAATTCACTAAAATATGTAAAAGTGTCCCCTCTATCGATTGGTGAAGACTAGAACGTTCTATCTTTCCTATTAGTCGAGTTATGAGTATTTTTTGTTTTGAAAAGTGGATTTTCGAAAATTTCATGACACTATTTGAAGGCGAAATAATGATTTTATCACAAAACTGATTGTGCCAGTCGATTTTTCGGCCCAAAAAACCCCTCTTTACGAATTTTTAGCATTTTTTATAATTTTTTTGTCGAAAATTTAGAACAAAGGGGGTAGCTATGGAAATATTTTGCGATACAAATCGATTTTTTCTAACTCCCATAATCCTTGGAAATATGGACTCAAAATTCACTAAAATATGTAAAAGTGTCCCCTCTATCGATTGGTGAAGACTAGAACGTTTTATCTTTCCTATTAGTCGAGTTATGAGTATTTTTTGTTTTGAAAAGTGGATTTTCGAAAATTTCATGACTCTATTTGAAGGCGAAATAATGATTTTATCACAAAACTGATTGTGCCAGTCGATTTTTTTGCCAAAAAAACCCCTCTTTACGAATTTTTAGCATTTTTTATAATTTTTTTGTCGAAAATTTAGAACAAAGGGGTAGGTATGGAAATATTTTGCGATACAAATTAATTTTTTCTAACTTCCTTAATCCTTGGAAATATGGACTCAAAATTCACTAAAATATATAAAATTGTCCCCTCTATCGATTGGTGGAGACTAGAACGTTCTATCTTTCCTATTTGTCGAGTTATGAGTATTTTTTGTTTTGAAAAGTGGATTTTCGAAAATTTCGTGACTCTATTTGAAGGCGAAATAATGATTTTATCACAAAACTGATTGTGCCAGTCGATTTTTTGGCCAAAAAAAACCCTCTTTACGAATTTTTAGCATTTTTTATAATTTTTTTGTCGAAAATTTAGAACAAAGGGGGTAGCTATGGAAATATTTTGCGATACAAATCGATTTTTTCTAACTCCAATAATCATTGGAAATATGGACTCAAAATTCACTAAAATATGTAAAAGTGTCCCCTCTATCGATTGGTGAAGACTAGAACGTTCTATCTTTCCTATTAGTCGAGTTATGAGTATTTTTTGTTTTGAAAAGTGGATTTTCGAAAATTTCATGACACTATTTGAAGGCGAAATAATGATTTTATCACAAAACTGATTGTGCCAGTCGATTTTTCGGCCCAAAAAACCCCTCTTTACGAATTTTTAGCATTTTTTATAATTTTTTTGTCGAAAATTTAAAACAAAGGGGTAGGTATGGAAATATTTTGCGATACAAATTGATTTTTTTTAACTTCCTTAATCCTTGGAAATATGGACTCAAAATTCACTAAAATATGTAAAATTGTCCCCTCTATCGATTGGTGAAGACTAGAACGTTCTATCTTTCCTATTAGTCGAGTTATGAGTATTTTTTGTTTTGAAAAGTGGATTTTCGAAAATTTCATGACTCTATTTGAAGGCGAAATAATGATTTTATCACAAAACTGATTGTGCCAGTCGATTTTTTGGCCAAAAAACCCATCTTTACGAATTTTTAGCATTTTTTATAATTTTTTTGTCGAAAATTTAGAACAAAGAGGGTAGCTATGGAAATATTTTGCGATACAAATTGATTTTTTCTAACTCCCATAATCCTTGGAAATATAGACTCAAAATTCACTAAAATATGTAAAATTGTCCCCTCTATCGATTGGTGAAGACTAGAACAAAGGGGGTAGCTATGGAAATATTTTGCGATACAAATCGATTTTTTCTAACTCCAATAATCATTGGAAATATGGACTCAAAATTCACTAAAATATGTAAAAGTGTCCCCTCTATCGATTGGTGAAGACTAGAACGTTCTATCTTTCCTATTAGTCGAGTTATGAGTATTTTTTGTTTTGAAAAGTGGATTTTCGAAAATTTCATGACACTATTTGAAGGCGAAATAATGATTTTATCACAAAACTGATTGTGCCAGTCGATTTTTCGGCCCAAAAAACCCCTCTTTACGAATTTTTAGCATTTTTTATAATTTTTTTGTCGAAAATTTAAAACAAAGGGGTAGGTATGGAAATATTTTGCGATACAAATTGATTTTTTTTAACTTCCTTAATCCTTGGAAATATGGACTCAAAATTCACTAAAATATGTAAAATTGTCCCCTCTATCGATTGGTGAAGACTAGAACGTTCTATCTTTCCTATTAGTCGAGTTATGAGTATTTTTTGTTTTGAAAAGTGGATTTTCGAAAATTTCATGACTCTATTTGAAGGCGAAATAATGATTTTATCACAAAACTGATTGAGCCAGTCGATTTTTTGGCCAAAAAAACCCCTCTTTACGAATTTTTAGCATTTTTTATAATTTTTTTGTCGAAAATTCAGAACAAAGGGGGTAGCTATGGAAATATTTTGCGATACAAATCGATTTTTTCTAACTCCCATAATCCTTGGAAATATAGACTCAAAATTCACTAAAATATGTAAAATTGTCCCCTATATCGATTGGTGAAGACTAGAACGTTCTATCTTTCCTATTAGTCGAGTTATGAGTATTTTTTGTTTTGAAAAGTGGATTTTCGAAAATTTCATGACTCTATTTGAAGGCGAAATAATGATTTTATCACAAAACTGATTGTGCCAGTCGATTTTCCGGCGCAAAAAACCCCTCTTTACGAATTTTTAGCATTTTTTATCATTTTTTTGTCGAAAATTTAGAACAAAGGGGTAGGTATGGAAATATTTTGCGACACAAATTGATTTTTTCTAACTTTCTTAATCCTTGGAAATATGGACTCAAAATTCACTAAAATATGTAAAATTGTCCCCTCTATCGATTGGTGAAGACTAGAACGTTCTATCTTTCCTATTAGTCGAGTTATGAGTATTTTTTGTTTTGAAAAGTGGATTTTCGAAAATTTCATGACTATTTGAAGGCGAAATAATGATTTTATCACAAAACTGATTGTGCCAGTCGATTTTTCGGCCCAAAAAACCCCTCTTTACGAATTTTTAGCATTTTTTATAATTTTTTTGTCGAAAATTTAGAACAAAGGGAAATATTCTGCGAATGAAATTGCTTTTTTCTAACTCCCTTAATCCTTGCCAATATCGACTCAAAATTAGGGCTGGGCGATTATCAAAAAACATAATCGATTATCGATTATATAAAATAATCGATTATTTTCGTTTAATTGATTAATCGAAAAAAATCGATTAATCGAAAAAAATCGATTATTCGAAAAAAATCGATTATTCGAAAAAAATCGATTAATCGGAAAAAATCGATTAATCGGTAAAAATCGATTATTCGAAAAAAATCGATTATTCGAAAAAAATCGATTAATCGAAAAAAATCGATTAATCGGAAAAAATCGATTAATCGAAAAAAATCGATTAATCTAAAATAATCGATTAATCGAAAAAAATCGATTATTCGAAAAAAATCGATTAATCGAAAAAAATCGATTAATCGGAAAATATCGATTATTCGAAAAAAATCGATTAATCGGAAAAAATCGATTAATCGAAAAAAATCGATTATTCGAAAAAAATCGATTATTCGAAAAAAATCGATTATTCGAAAAAAATCGATTATTCGAAAAAAATCGATTAATCGGAAAAAATCGATTAATCGAAAATGATCGATTTTTCGGCCCAAAAAACCCCTCTTTACGAATTTTTAGCATTTTTTATAATTTTTTTGTCGAAAATTTAAAACAAAGGGGTAGGTATGGAAATATTTTGCGATACAAATTAATTTTTTCTAACTTCCTTAATCCTTGGAAATATGGACTCAAAATTCACTAAAATATGTAAAATTGTCCCCTCTATCGATTGGTGGAGACTAGAACGTTCTATCTTTCCTATTTGTCGAGTTATGAGTATTTTTTGTTTTGAAAAGTGGATTTTCGAAAATTTCGTGACTCTATTTGAAGGCGAAATAATGATTTTATCACAAAACTGATTGTGCCAGTCGATTTTTTGGCCAAAAAAAACCCTCATTACGAATTTTTAGCATTTTTTATAATTTTTTTGTCGAAAATTTAGAACAAAGGGGGTAGCTATGGAAATATTTTGCGATACAAATCGATTTTTTCTAACTCCAATAATCATTGGAAATATGGACTCAAAATTCACTAAAATATGTAAAAGTGTCCCCTCTATCGATTGGTGAAGACTAGAACGTTCTATCTTTCCTATTAGTCGAGTTATGAGTATTTTTTGTTTTGAAAAGTGGATTTTCGAAAATTTCATGACACTATTTGAAGGCGAAATAATGATTTTATCACAAAACTGATTGTGCCAGTCGATTTTTCGGCCCAAAAAACCCCTCTTAACGAATTTTTAGCATTTTTTGAATTTTTTTGTCGAAAATTTAGAACAAAGGGGGTAGCTATGGAAATATTTTGCGAATCAAATTGCTTTTTTCTAACTCCCTTAATCCTTAGCAATATCGACCCAAAATTCACTAAAATATGTAAAATTGTCCCCTCTATCGATTGGTGAAGACTAGAACGTTCTATCTTTCCTATTAGTCGAGTTATGAGTATTTTTTGTTTTGAAAAGTGGATTTTCGAAAATTTCATGACTCTATTTGAAGGCGAAATAATGATTTTATCACAAAACTGATTGTGCCAGTCGATTTTTCGGCCCAAAAAACCCCTCTTTACAAATTTTTAGCATTTTTTATAATTTTTTTGTCGAAAATTTAGAACAAAGGGGTAGGTGTGGAAATATTTTGCGATACAAATTAATTTTTTCTAACTTCCTTAATCCTTGGAAATATGGACTCAAAATTCACTAAAATATGTAAAATTGTCCCCTCTATCGATTGGTGGAGACTAGAACGTTCTATCTTTCCTATTAGTCGAGTTATGAGTATTTTTTGTTTTGAAAAGTGGATTTTCGAAAATTTCGTGACTCTATTTGAAGGCGAAATAATGATTTTATCACAAAACTGATTGTGCCAGTCGATTTTTTGGCCAAAAAAAACCCTCTTTACGAATTTTTAGCATTTTTTATAATTTTTTTGTCGAAAATTTAGAACAAAGGGGGTAGCTATGGAAATATTTTGCGATACAAATCGATTTTTTCTAACTCAAATAATCATTGGAAATATGGACTCAAAATTCACTAAAATATGTAAAAGTGTCCCCTCTATCGATTGGTGAAGACTAGAACGTTCTATCTTTCCTATTAGTCGAGTTATGAGTATTTTTTGTTTTGAAAAGTGGATTTTCGAAAATTTCATGACACTATTTGAAGGCGAAATAATGATTTTATCACAAAACTGATTGTGCCAGTCGATTTTTCGGCCCAAAAAACCCCTCTTTACGAATTTTTAGCATTTTTTATAATTTTTTTGTCGAAAATTTAGAACAAAGGGGTAGGTATGGAAATATTTTGCGATACAAATTAATTTTTTCTAACTTCCTTAATCCTTGGAAATATGGACTCAAAATTCACTAAAATATGTAAAATTGTCCCCTCTATCGATTGGTGGAGACTAGAACGTTCTATCTTTCCTATTTGTCGAGTTATGAGTATTTTTTGTTTTGAAAAGTGGATTTTCGAAAATTTCGTGACTCTATTTGAAGGCGAAATAATGATTTTATCACAAAACTGATTGTGCCAGTCGATTTTTTTGCCAAAAAAACCCCTCTTTACGAATTTTTAGCATTTTTTATAATTTTTTTGTCGAAAATTTAGAACAAAGGGGGTAGCTATGGAAATATTTTGCGATACAAATTGCTTTTTTCTAACTCCCTTAATCCTTGGCAATATCGACCCAAAATTCACTAAAATATGTAAAATTGTCCCCTCTATCGATTGGTGAAGACTAGAACGTTCTATCTTTCCTATTAGTCGAGTTATGAGTATTTTTTGTTTTGAAAAGTGGATTTTCGAAAATTTCATGACTCTATTTGAAGGCGAAATAGTGATTTTATCACAAAACTGATTGTGCCAGTCGATTTTTCGGCCCAAAAAACCCCTCTTTACAAATTTTTAGCATTTTTTATAATTTTTTTGTCGAAAATTTAGAACAAAGGGGTAGGTGTGGAAATATTTTGCGATACAAATTAATTTTCTCTAACTTTCTTAATCCTTGGAAATATGGACTCAAAATTCACTAAAATCTGTAAAATTGTCCCCTCTATCGATTGGTGGAGACTAGAACGTTCTATCTTTCCTATTAGTCGAGTTATGAGTATTTTTTGTTTTGAAAAGTGGATTTTCGAAAATTTCGTGACTCTATTTGAAGGCGAAATAATGATTTTATCACAAAACTGATTGTGCCAGTCGATTTTTTGGCCAAAAAAAACCCTCTTTACGAATTTTTAGCATTTTTTATAATTTTTTTGTCGAAAATTTAGAACAAAGGGGGTAGCTATGGAAATATTTTGCGATACAAATCGATTTTTTCTAACTCCAATAATCATTGGAAATATGGACTCAAAATTCACTAAAATATGTAAAAGTGTCCCCTCTATCGATTGGTGAAGACTAGAACGTTCTATCTTTCCTATTAGTCGAGTTATGAGTATTTTTTGTTTTGAAAAGTGGATTTTCGAAAATTTCATGACACTATTTGAAGGCGAAATAATGATTTTATCACAAAACTGATTGTGCCAGTCGATTTTTCGGCCCAAAAAACCCCTCTTTACGAATTTTTAGCATTTTTTATAATTTTTTTGTCGAAAATTTAGAACAAAGGGGGTAGCTATGGAAATATTTTGCGATACAAATCGATTTTTTCTAACTCCCATAATCCTTGGAAATATGGACTCAAAATTCACTAAAATATGTAAAAGTGTCCCCTCTATCGATTGGTGAAGACTAGAACGTTTTATCTTTCCTATTAGTCGAGTTATGAGTATTTTTTGTTTTGAAAAGTGGATTTTCGAAAATTTCATGACTCTATTTGAAGGCGAAATAATGATTTTATCACAAAACTGATTGTGCCAGTCGATTTTTTTGCCAAAAAAACCCCTCTTTACGAATTTTTAGCATTTTTTATAATTTTTTTGTCGAAAATTTAGAACAAAGGGGGTAGCTATGGAAATATTTTGCGATACAAATTGCTTTTTTCTAACTCCCTTAATCCTTGGCAATATCGACCCAAAATTCACTAAAATATGTAAAATTGTCCCCTCTATCGATTGGTGAAGACTAGAACGTTCTATCTTTCCTATTAGTCGAGTTATGAGTATTTTTTGTTTTGAAAAGTGGATTTTCGAAAATTTCATGACTCTATTTGAAGGCGAAATAATGATTTTATCACAAAACTGATTGTGC
Source organism: Lochmaea crataegi (assembly GCA_947563755.1). Classification (NCBI taxonomy): domain Eukaryota; kingdom Metazoa; phylum Arthropoda; class Insecta; order Coleoptera; family Chrysomelidae; genus Lochmaea; species Lochmaea crataegi. The sequence continues at coordinate 63,589,450 of OX387424.1, forward strand.
CAGTCGATTTTTTGGCCAAAAAAACCCCTCTTTACGAATTTTTAGCATTTTTTATAATTTTTTTGTCGAAAATTTAGAACAAAGGGGTAGGTATGGAAATATTTTGCGATACAAATTAATTTTTTCTAACTTCCTTAATCCTTGGAAATATGGACTCAAAATTCACTAAAATATGTAAAATTGTCCCCTCTATCGATTGGTGGAGACTAGAACGTTCTATCTTTCCTATTTGTCGAGTTGTGAGTATTTTTTGTTTTGAAAAGTGGATTTTCGAAAATTTCGTGACTCTATTTGAAGGCGAAATAATGATTTTATCACAAAACTGATTGTGCCAGTCGATTTTTTGGCCAAAAAAAACCCTCTTTACGAATTTTTAGCATTTTTTATAATTTTTTTGTCGAAAATTTAGAACAAAGGGGGTAGCTATGGAAATATTTTGCGATACAAATCGATTTTTTCTAACTCCAATAATCATTGGAAATATGGACTCAAAATTCACTAAAATATGTAAAAGTGTCCCCTCTATCGATTGGTGAAGACTAGAACGTTCTATCTTTCCTATTAGTCGAGTTATGAGTATTTTTTGTTTTGAAAAGTGGATTTTCGAAAATTTCATGACACTATTTGAAGGCGAAATAATGATTTTATCACAAAACTGATTGTGCCAGTCGATTTTTCGGCCCAAAAAACCCCTCTTTACGAATTTTTAGCATTTTTTATAATTTTTTTGTCGAAAATTTAAAACAAAGGGGTAGGTATGGAAATATTTTGCGATACAAATTGATTTTTTTTAACTTCCTTAATCCTTGGAAATATGGACTCAAAATTCACTAAAATATGTAAAATTGTCCCCTCTATCGATTGGTGAAGACTAGAACGTTCTATCTTTCCTATTAGTCGAGTTATGAGTATTTTTTGTTTTGAAAAGTGGATTTTCGAAAATTTCATGACTCTATTTGAAGGCGAAATAATGATTTTATCACAAAACTGATTGTGCCAGTCGATTTTTTGGCCAAAAAACCCATCTTTACGAATTTTTAGCATTTTTTATAATTTTTTTGTCGAAAATTTAGAACAAAGAGGGTAGCTATGGAAATATTTTGCGATACAAATTGATTTTTTCTAACTCCCATAATCCTTGGAAATATAGACTCAAAATTCACTAAAATATGTAAAATTGTCCCCTCTATCGATTGGTGAAGACTAGAACGTTCTATCTTTCCTATTTGTTGAGTTATGAGTATTTTTTGTTTCGAAAAGTGGATTTTCGAAAATTTCATGACTCTATTTGAAGGCGAAATATGGATTTTATCACAAAACTGATTGTGCCAGTCGATTTTTTGGCCAAAAAAACCCCTCTTTACGAATTTTTAGCATTTTTTATCATTTTTTTGTCGAAAATTTAGAACAAAGGGGTAGGTATGGAAATATTTTGCGACACAAATTGATTTTTTCTAACTTTCTTAATCCTTGGAAATATGGACTCAAAATTCACTAAAATATGTAAAATTGTCCCCTCTATCGATTGGTGAAGACTAGAACGTTCTATCTTTCCTATTAGTCGAGTTATGAGTATTTTTTGTTTTGAAAAGTGGATTTTCGAAAATTTCATGACTCTATTTGAAGGCGAAATAATGATTTTATCACAAAACTGATTGTGCCAGTCGATTTTTCGGCCCAAAAAACCCCTCTTTACGAATTTTTAGCATTTTTTATAATTTTTTTGTCGAAAATTTAGAACAAAGGGGTAGGTATCGAAATATTTTGCGATACAAATTGATTTTTTTTAACTTCCTTAATCCTCGGAAATATGGACTCAAAATTCACTTAAATATGTAAAATTGTCCCCTCTATCGATTGGTGAAGACTAGAACGTTCTATCTTTCCTATTAGTCGAGTTATGAGTATTTTTTGTTTTGAAAAGTGGATTTTCGAAAATTTCATGACTCTATTTGAAGGCGAAATAATGATTTTATCAAAAAACTGATTGTGCCAGTCGATTTTCCGGCGCAAAAAACCCCTCTTTACAAATTTTTAGCATTTTTTATAATTTTTTTGTCGAAAATTTAGAACAAAGGGAAATATTCTGCGAATGAAATTGCTTTTTTCTAACTCCCTTAATCCTTGCCAATATCGACTCAAAATTAGGGCTGGGCGATTATCAAAAAACATAATCGATTATCGATTATATAAAATAATCGATTATTTTCGTTTAATTGATTAATCGAAAAAAATCGATTAATCGAACAAAATCGATTAATCGAAAAAAATCGATTATTCGAAAAAAATCGATTATTCGAAAAAAATCGATTAATCGGAAAAAATCGATTAATCGGTAAAAATCGATTATTCGAAAAAAATCGATTATTCGAAAAAAATCGATTAATCGAAAAAAATCGATTAATCGGAAAAAATCGATTAATCGAAAAAAATCGATTAATCTAAAATAATCGATTAATCGAAAAAAATCGATTATTCGAAAAAAATCGATTATTCGAAAAAAATCGATTAATCGAAAAAAATCGATTAATCGGAAAATATCGATTATTCGAAAAAAATCGATTAATCGGAAAAAATCGATTAATCGAAAAAAATCGATTATTCGAAAAAAATCGATTATTCGAAAAAAATCGATTATTCGAAAAAAATCGATTATTCGAAAAAAATCGATTAATCGAAAAAAATCGATTAATCGGAAAAAATCGATTAATCGAAAAAAATCGATTAATCGAAAATAATCGATTAATCGAAAATAATCGATTTTTCGGCCCAAAAAACCCCTCTTTACGAATTTTTAGCATTTTTTATAATTTTTTTGTCGAAAATTTAAAACAAAGGGGTAGGTATGGAAATATTTTGCGATACAAATTAATTTTTTCTAACTTCCTTAATCCTTGGAAATATGGACTCAAAATTCACTAAAATATGTAAAATTGTCCCCTCTATCGATTGGTGGAGACTAGAACGTTCTATCTTTCCTATTTGTCGAGTTATGAGTATTTTTTGTTTTGAAAAGTGGATTTTCGAAAATTTCGTGACTCTATTTGAAGGCGAAATAATGATTTTATCACAAAACTGATTGTGCCAGTCGATTTTTTGGCCAAAAAAAACCCTCATTACGAATTTTTAGCATTTTTTATAATTTTTTTGTCGAAAATTTAGAACAAAGGGGTAGGTATGGAAATATTTTGCGATACAAATTAATTTTTTCTAACTTCCTTAATCCTTGGAAATATGGACTCAAAATTCACTAAAATATGTAAAATTGTCCCCTCTATCGATTGGTGGAGACTAGAACGTTCTATCTTTCCTATTTGTCGAGTTGTGAGTATTTTTTGTTTTGAAAAGTGGATTTTCGAAAATTTCGTGACTCTATTTGAAGGCGAAATAATGATTTTATCACAAAACTGATTGTGCCAGTCGATTTTTTGGCCAAAAAAAACCCTCATTACGAATTTTTAGCATTTTTTATAATTTTTTTGTCGAAAATTTAGAACAAAGGGGGTAGCTATGGAAATATTTTGCGATACAAATCGATTTTTTCTAACTCCAATAATCATTGGAAATATGGACTCAAAATTCACTAAAATATGTAAAAGTGTCCCCTCTATCGATTGGTGAAGACTAGAACGTTCTATCTTTCCTATTAGTCGAGTTATGAGTATTTTTTGTTTTGAAAAGTGGATTTTCGAAAATTTCATGACACTATTTGAAGGCGAAATAATGATTTTATCACAAAACTGATTGTGCCAGTCGATTTTTCGGCCCAAAAAACCCCTCTTTACGAATTTTTAGCATTTTTTGAATTTTTTTGTCGAAAATTTAGAACAAAGGGGGTAGCTATGGAAATATTTTGCGATACAAATTGATTTTTTTTAACTTCCTTAATCCTTGGAAATATGGACTCAAAATTCACTAAAATATGTAAAATTGTCCCCTCTATCGATTGGTGAAGACTAGAACGTTCTATCTTTCCTATTAGTCGAGTTATGAGTATTTTTTGTTATGAAAAGTGGATTTTCGAAAATTTCATGACTCTATTTGAAGGCGAAATAATGATTTTATCACAAAACTGATTGTGCCAGTCGATTTTTCGGCCCAAAAAACACCTCTTTACAAATTTTTAGCATTTTTTATAATTTTTTTGTCGAAAATTTAGAACAAAGGGGTAGGTATGGAAATATTTTGCGAATCAAATTGCTTTTTTCTAACTCCCTTAATCCTTGGCAATATCGACCCAAAATTCACTAAAATATGTAAAATTGTCCCCTCTATCGATTGGTGAAGACTAGAACGTTCTATCTTTCCTATTAGTCGAGTTATGAGTATTTTTTGTTTTGAAAAGTGGATTTTCGAAAATTTCATGACTCTATTTGAAGGCGAAATAATGATTTTATCACAAAACTGATTGTGCCAGTCGATTTTTCGGCCCAAAAAACCCCTCTTTACAAATTTTTAGCATTTTTTATAATTTTTTTGTCGAAAATTTAGAACAAAGGGGTAGGTGTGGAAATATTTTGCGATACAAATTAATTTTTTCTAACTTCCTTAATCCTTGGAAATATGGACTCAAAATTCACTAAAATATGTAAAATTGTCCCCTCTATCGATTGGTGGAGACTAGAACGTTCTATCTTTCCTATTAGTCGAGTTATGAGTATTTTTTGTTTTGAAAAGTGGATTTTCGAAAATTTCGTGACTCTATTTGAAGGCGAAATAATGATTTTATCACAAAACTGATTGTGCCAGTCGATTTTTTGGCCAAAAAAAACCCTCTTTACGAATTTTTAGCATTTTTTATAATTTTTTTGTCGAAAATTTAGAACAAAGGGGGTAGCTATGGAAATATTTTGCGATACAAATCGATTTTTTCTAACTCCAATAATCATTGGAAATATGGACTCAAAATTCACTAAAATATGTAAAAGTGTCCCCTCTATCGATTGGTGAAGACTAGAACGTTCTATCTTTCCTATTAGTCGAGTTATGAGTATTTTTTGTTTTGAAAAGTGGATTTTCGAAAATTTCATGACACTATTTGAAGGCGAAATAATGATTTTATCACAAAACTGATTGTGCCAGTCGATTTTTCGGCCCAAAAAACCCCTCTTTACGAATTTTTAGCATTTTTTATAATTTTTTTGTCGAAAATTTAGAACAAAGGGGTAGGTATGGAAATATTTTGCGATACAAATTAATTTTTTCTAACTTCCTTAATCCTTGGAAATATGGACTCAAAATTCACTAAAATATGTAAAATTGTCCCCTCTATCGATTGGTGGAGACTAGAACGTTCTATCTTTCCTATTTGTCGAGTTATGAGTATTTTTTGTTTTGAAAAGTGGATTTTCGAAAATTTCGTGACTCTATTTGAAGGCGAAATAATGATTTTATCACAAAACTGATTGTGCCAGTCGATTTTTTTGCCAAAAAAACCCCTCTTTACGAATTTTTAGCATTTTTTATAATTTTTTTGTCGAAAATTTAGAACAAAGGGGGTAGCTATGGAAATATTTTGCGATACAAATTGCTTTTTTCTAACTCCCTTAATCCTTGGCAATATCGACCCAAAATTCACTAAAATATGTAAAATTGTCCCCTCTATCGATTGGTGAAGACTAGAACGTTCTATCTCTCCTATTAGTCGAGTTATGAGTATTTTTTGTTTTGAAAAGTGGATTTTCGAAAATTTCATGACTCTATTTGAAGGCGAAATAATGATTTTATCACAAAACTGATTGTGCCAGTCGATTTTTCGGCCCAAAAAACCCCTCTTTACAAATTTTTAGCATTTTTTATAATTTTTTTGTCGAAAATTTAGAACAAAGGGGTAGGTGTGGAAATATTTTGCGATACAAATTAATTTTTTCTAACTTTCTTAATCCTTGGAAATATGGACTCAAAATTCACTAAAATCTGTAAAATTGTCCCCTCTATCGATTGGTGGAGACTAGAACGTTCTATCTTTCCTATTAGTCGAGTTATGAGTATTTTTTGTTTTGAAAAGTGGATTTTCGAAAATTTCATGACTCTATTTGAAGGCGAAATAATGATTTTATCACAAAACTGATTGTGCCAGTCGATTTTTTGGCCAAAAAAAACCCTCTTTACGAATTTTTAGCATTTTTTATAATTTTTTTGTCGAAAATTTAGAACAAAGGGGGTAGCTATGGAAATATTTTGCGATAAAAAATGGATTTTTTCTAACTCCAATAATCATTGGAAATATGGACTCAAAATTCACTAAAATATGTAAAAGTGTCCCCTCTATCGATTGGTGAAGACTAGAACGTTCTATCTTTCCTATTAGTCGAGTTATGAGTATTTTTTGTTTTGAAAAGTGGATTTTCGAAAATTTCATGACACTATTTGAAGGCGAAATAATGATTTTATCACAAAACTGATTGTGCCAGTCGATTTTTCGGCCCAAAAAACCCCTCTTTACGAATTTTTAGCATTTTTTATAATTTTTTTGTCGAAAATTTAGAACAAAGGGGGTAGCTATGGAAATATTTTGCGATACAAATCGATTTTTTCTAACTCCCATAATCCTTGGAAATATGGACTCAAAATTCACTAAAATATGTAAAAGTGTCCCCTCTATCGATTGGTGAAGACTAGAACGTTTTATCTTTCCTATTAGTCGAGTTATGAGTATTTTTTGTTTTGAAAAGTGGATTTTCGAAAATTTCATGACTCTATTTGAAGGCGAAATAATGATTTTATCACAAAACTGATTGTGCCAGTCGATTTTTTTGCCAAAAAAACCCCTCTTTACGAATTTTTAGCATTTTTTATAATTTTTTTGTCGAAAATTTAGAACAAAGGGGGTAGCTATGGAAATATTTTGCGATACAAATTGCTTTTTTCTAACTCCCTTAATCCTTGGCAACATCGACCCAAAATTCACTAAAATATGTAAAATTGTCCCCTCTATCGATTGGCGAAGACTAGAACGTTCTATCTTTCCTATTAGTCGAGTTATGAGTATTTTTTGTTTTGAAAAGTGGATTTTCGAAAATTTCATGACACTATTTGAAGGCGAAATAATGATTTTATCACAAAACTGATTGTGCCAGTCGATTTTTCGGCCCAAAAAACCCCTCTTTACGAATTTTTAGCATTTTTTATAATTTTTTTGTCGAAAATTTAAAACAAAGGGGTAGGTATGGAAATATTTTGCGATACAAATTGATTTTTTTCAACTTCCTTAATCCTTGGAAATATGGACTCAAAATTCACTAAAATATGTAAAATTGTCCCCTCTATCGATTGGTGAAGACTAGAACGTTCTATCTTTCCTATTAGTCGAGTTATGAGTATTTTTTGTTTTGAAAAGTGGATTTTCGAAAATTTCATGACTCTATTTGAAGGCGAAATAATGATTTTATCACAAAACTGATTGTGCCAGTCGATTTTTTGGCCAAAAAACCCATCTTTACGAATTTTTAGCATTTTTTATAATTTTTTTGTCGAAAATTTAGAACAAAGAGGGTAGCTATGGAAATATTTTGCGATACAAATTGATTTTTTCTAACTCCCATAATCCTTGGAAATATAGACTCAAAATTCACTAAAATATGTAAAATTGTCCCCTCTATCGATTGGTGAAGACTAGAACGTTCTATCTTTCCTATTTGTTGAGTTATGAGTATTTTTTGTTTCGAAAAGTGGATTTTCGAAAATTTCATGACTCTATTTGAAGGCGAAATATGGATTTTATCACAAAACTGATTGTGCCAGTCAATTTTTTGGCCAAAAAAACCCCTCTTTACGAATTTTTAGCATTTTTTATCATTTTTTTGTCGAAAATTTAGAACAAAGGGGTAGGTATGGAAATATTTTGCGACACAAATTGATTTTTTCTAACTTTCTTAATCCTTGGAAATATGGACTCAAAATTCACTAAAATATGTAAAATTGTCCCCTCTATCGATTGGTGAAGACTAGAACGTTCTATCTTTCCTATTAGTCGAGTTATGAGTATTTTTTGTTTTGAAAAGTGGATTTTCGAAAATTTCATGACTCTATTTGAAGGCGAAATAATGATTTTATCACAAAACTGATTGTGCCAGTCGATTTTTCGGCCCAAAAAACCCCTCTTTACGAATTTTTAGCATTTTTTATAATTTTTTTGTCGAAAATTTAGAACAAAGGGGTAGGTATCGAAATATTTTGCGATACAAATTGATTTTTTTTAACTTCCTTAATCCTCGGAAATATGGACTCAAAATTCACTTAAATATGTAAAATTGTCCCCTCTATCGATTGGTGAAGACTAGAACGTTCTATCTTTCCTATTAGTCGAGTTATGAGTATTTTTTGTTTTGAAAAGTGGATTTTCGAAAATTTCATGACTCTATTTGAAGGCGAAATAATGATTTTATCAAAAAACTGATTGTGCCAGTCGATTTTCCGGCGCAAAAAACCCCTCTTTACAAATTTTTAGCATTTTTTATAATTTTTTTGTCGAAAATTTAGAACAAAGGGAAATATTCTGCGAATGAAATTGCTTTTTTCTAACTCCCTTAATCCTTGCCAATATCGACTCAAAATTAGGGCTGGGCGATTATCAAAAAACATAATCGATTATCGATTATATAAAATAATCGATTATTTTCGTTTAATTGATTAATCGAAAAAAATCGATTAATCGAAAAAAATCGATTATTCGAAAAAAATCGATTATTCGAAAAAAATCGATTAATCGGAAAAAATCGATTAATCGGTAAAAATCGATTATTCGAAAAAAATCGATTATTCGAAAAAAATCGATTAATCGAAAAAAATCGATTAATCGGAAAAAATCGATTAATCGGAAAAAATCGATTAATCGAAAAAAATCGATTAATCTAAAATAATCGATTAATCGAAAAAAATCGATTATTCGAAAAAAATCGATTAATCGGAAAATATCGATTATTCGAAAAAAATCGATTAATCGGAAAAAATCGATTAATCGAAAAAAATCGATTATTCGAAAAAAATCGATTATTCGAAAAAAATCGATTATTCGAAAAAAATCGATTATTCGAAAAAAATTGATTATTCGAAAAAAATCGATTAATCGAAAATAATCGATTTTTCGGCCCAAAAAACCCCTCTTTACGAATTTTTAGCATTTTTTATAATTTTTTTGTCGAAAATTTAAAACAAAGGGGTAGGTATGGAAATATTTTGCGATACAAATTAATTTTTTCTAACTTCCTTAATCCTTGGAAATATGGACTCAAAATTCACTAAAATATGTAAAATTGTCCCCTCTATCGATTGGTGGAGACTAGAACGTTCTATCTTTCCTATTTGTCGAGTTATGAGTATTTTTTGTTTTGAAAAGTGGATTTTCGAAAATTTCGTGACTCTATTTGAAGGCGAAATAATGATTTTATCACAAAACTGATTGTGCCAGTCGATTTTTTGGCCAAAAAAAACCCTCATTACGAATTTTTAGCATTTTTTATAATTTTTTTGTCGAAAATTTAGAACAAAGGGGGTAGCTATGGAAATATTTTGCGATACAAATCGATTTTTTCTAACTCCAATAATCATTGGAAATATGGACTCAAAATTCACTAAAATATGTAAAAGTGTCCCCTCTATCGATTGGTGAAGACTAGAACGTTCTATCTTTCCTATTAGTCGAGTTATGAGTATTTTTTGTTTTGAAAAGTGGATTTTCGAAAATTTCATGACACTATTTGAAGGCGAAATAATGATTTTATCACAAAACTGATTGTGCCAGTCGATTTTTCGGCCCAAAAAACCCCTCTTTACGAATTTTTAGCATTTTTTGAATTTTTTTGTCGAAAATTTAGAACAAAGGGGGTAGCTATGGAAATATTTTGCGAATCAAATTGCTTTTTTCTAACTCCCTTAATCCTTGGCAATATCGACCCAAAATTCACTAAAATATGTAAAATTGTCCCCTCTATCGATTGGTGAAGACTAGAACGTTCTATCTTTCCTATTAGTCGAGTTATGAGTATTTTTTGTTTTGAAAAGTGGATTTTCGAAAATTTCATGACTCTATTTGAAGGCGAAATAATGATTTTATCACAAAACTGATTGTGCCAGTCGATTTTTCGGCCCAAAAAACCCCTCTTTACAAATTTTTAGCATTTTTTATAATTTTTTTGTCGAAAATTTAGAACAAAGGGGTAGGTGTGGAAATATTTTGCGATACAAATTAATTTTTTCTAACTTCCTTAATCCTTGGAAATATGGACTCAAAATTCACTAAAATATGTAAAATTGTCCCCTCTATCGATTGGTGGAGACTAGAACGTTCTATCTTTCCTATTAGTCGAGTTATGAGTATTTTTTGTTTTGAAAAGTGGATTTTCGAAAATTTCGTGACTCTATTTGAAGGCGAAATAATGATTTTATCACAAAACTGATTGTGCCAGTCGATTTTTTGGCCAAAAAAAACCCTCTTTACGAATTTTTAGCATTTTTTATAATTTTTTTGTCGAAAATTTAGAACAAAGGGGGTAGCTATGGAAATATTTTGCGATACAAATCGATTTTTTCTAACTCAAATAATCATTGGAAATATGGACTCAAAATTCACTAAAATATGTAAAAGTGTCCCCTCTATCGATTGGTGAAGACTAGAACGTTCTATCTTTCCTATTAGTCGAGTTATGAGTATTTTTTGTTTTGAAAAGTGGATTTTCGAAAATTTCATGACACTATTTGAAGGCGAAATAATGATTTTATCACAAAACTGATTGTGCCAGTCGATTTTTCGGCCCAAAAAACCCCTCTTTACGAATTTTTAGCATTTTTTATAATTTTTTTGTCGAAAATTTAGAACAAAGGGGTAGGTATGGAAATATTTTGCGATACAAATTAATTTTTTCTAACTTCCTTAATCCTTGGAAATATGGACTCAAAATTCACTAAAATATGTAAAATTGTCCCCTCTATCGATTGGTGGAGACTAGAACGTTCTATCTTTCCTATTTGTCGAGTTATGAGTATTTTTTGTTTTGAAAAGTGGATTTTCGAAAATTTCGTGACTCTATTTGAAGGCGAAATAATGATTTTATCACAAAACTGATTGTGCCAGTCGATTTTTTTGCCAAAAAAACCCCTCTTTACGAATTTTTAGCATTTTTTATAATTTTTTTGTCGAAAATTTAGAACAAAGGGGGTAGCTATGGAAATATTTTGCGATACAAATTGCTTTTTTCTAACTCCCTTAATCCTTGGCAATATCGACCCAAAATTCACTAAAATATGTAAAATTGTCCCCTCTATCGATTGGTGAAGACTAGAACGTTCTATCTTTCCTATTAGTCGAGTTATGAGTATTTTTTGTTTTGAAAAGTGGATTTTCGAAAATTTCATGACTCTATTTGAAGGCGAAATAGTGATTTTATCACAAAACTGATTGTGCCAGTCGATTTTTCGGCCCAAAAAACCCCTCTTTACAAATTTTTAGCATTTTTTATAATTTTTTTGTCGAAAATTTAGAACAAAGGGGTAGGTGTGGAAATATTTTGCGATACAAATTAATTTTCTCTAACTTTCTTAATCCTTGGAAATATGGACTCAAAATTCACTAAAATCTGTAAAATTGTCCCCTCTATCGATTGGTGGAGACTAGAACGTTCTATCTTTCCTATTAGTCGAGTTATGAGTATTTTTTGTTTTGAAAAGTGGATTTTCGAAAATTTCGTGACTCTATTTGAAGGCGAAATAATGATTTTATCACAAAACTGATTGTGCCAGTCGATTTTTTGGCCAAAAAAAACCCTCTTTACGAATTTTTAGCATTTTTTATAATTTTTTTGTCGAAAATTTAGAACAAAGGGGGTAGCTATGGAAATATTTTGCGATACAAATCGATTTTTTCTAACTCCAATAATCATTGGAAATATGGACTCAAAATTCACTAAAATATGTAAAAGTGTCCCCTCTATCGATTGGTGAAGACTAGAACGTTCTATCTTTCCTATTAGTCGAGTTATGAGTATTTTTTGTTTTGAAAAGTGGATTTTCGAAAATTTCATGACACTATTTGAAGGCGAAATAATGATTTTATCACAAAACTGATTGTGTCAGTCGATTTTTCGGCCCAAAAAACCCCTCTTTACGAATTTTTAGCATTTTTTATAATTTTTTTGTCGAAAATTTAGAACAAAGGGGGTAGCTATGGAAATATTTTGCGATACAAATCGATTTTTTCTAACTCCCATAATCCTTGGAAATATGGACTCAAAATTCACTAAAATATGTAAAAGTGTCCCCTCTATCGATTGGTGAAGACTAGAACGTTTTATCTTTCCTATTAGTCGAGTTATGAGTATTTTTTGTTTTGAAAAGTGGATTTTCGAAAATTTCATGACTCTATTTGAAGGCGAAATAATGATTTTATCACAAAACTGATTGTGCCAGTCGATTTTTTTGCCAAAAAAACCCCTCTTTACGAATTTTTAGCATTTTTTATAATTTTTTTGTCGAAAATTTAGAACAAAGGGGGTAGCTATGGAAATATTTTGCGATACAAATTGCTTTTTTCTAACTCCCTTAATCCTTGGCAATATCGACCCAAAATTCACTAAAATATGTAAAATTGTCCCCTCTATCGATTGGTGAAGACTAGAACGTTCTATCTTTCCTATTAGTCGAGTTATGAGTATTTTTTGTTTTGAAAAGTGGATTTTCGAAAATTTCATGACTCTATTTGAAGGCGAAATAATGATTTTATCACAAAACTGATTGTGCCAGTCGATTTTTTGGCCAAAAAAACCCCTCTTTACGAATTTTTAGCATTTTTTATAATTTTTTTGTCGAAAATTTAGAACAAAGGGGTAGGTATGGAAATATTTTGCGATACAAATTAATTTTTTCTAACTTCCTTAATCCTTGGAAATATGGACTCAAAATTCACTAAAATATGTAAAATTGTCCCCTCTATCGATTGGTGGAGACTAGAACGTTCTATCTTTCCTATTTGTCGAGTTGTGAGTATTTTTTGTTTTGAAAAGTGGATTTTCGAAAATTTCGTGACTCTATTTGAAGGCGAAATAATGATTTTATCACAAAACTGATTGTGCCAGTCGATTTTTTGGCCAAAAAAAACCCTCTTTACGAATTTTTAGCATTTTTTATAATTTTTTTGTCGAAAATTTAGAACAAAGGGGGTAGCTATGGAAATATTTTGCGATACAAATCGATTTTTTCTAACTCCAATAATCATTGGAAATATGGACTCAAAATTCACTAAAATATGTAAAAGTGTCCCCTCTATCGATTGGTGAAGACTAGAACGTTCTATCTTTCCTATTAGTCGAGTTATGAGTATTTTTTGTTTTGAAAAGTGGATTTTCGAAAATTTCATGACACTATTTGAAGGCGAAATAATGATTTTATCACAAAACTGATTGTGCCAGTCGATTTTTCGGCCCAAAAAACCCCTCTTTACGAATTTTTAGCATTTTTTATAATTTTTTTGTCGAAAATTTAAAACAAAGGGGTAGGTATGGAAATATTTTGCGATACAAATTGATTTTTTTTAACTTCCTTAATCCTTGGAAATATGGACTCAAAATTCACTAAAATATGTAAAATTGTCCCCTCTATCGATTGGTGAAGACTAGAACGTTCTATCTTTCCTATTAGTCGAGTTATGAGTATTTTTTGTTTTGAAAAGTGGATTTTCGAAAATTTCATGACTCTATTTGAAGGCGAAATAATGATTTTATCACAAAACTGATTGTGCCAGTCGATTTTTTGGCCAAAAAACCCATCTTTACGAATTTTTAGCATTTTTTATAATTTTTTTGTCGAAAATTTAGAACAAAGAGGGTAGCTATGGAAATATTTTGCGATACAAATTGATTTTTTCTAACTCCCATAATCCTTGGAAATATAGACTCAAAATTCACTAAAATATGTAAAATTGTCCCCTCTATCGATTGGTGAAGACTAGAACGTTCTATCTTTCCTATTTGTTGAGTTATGAGTATTTTTTGTTTCGAAAAGTGGATTTTCGAAAATTTCATGACTCTATTTGAAGGCGAAATATGGATTTTATCACAAAACTGATTGTGCCAGTCGATTTTTTGGCCAAAAAAACCCCTCTTTACGAATTTTTAGCATTTTTTATCATTTTTTTGTCGAAAATTTAGAACAAAGGGGTAGGTATGGAAATATTTTGCGACACAAATTGATTTTTTCTAACTTTCTTAATCCTTGGAAATATGGACTCAAAATTCACTAAAATATGTAAAATTGTCCCCTCTATCGATTGGTGAAGACTAGAACGTTCTATCTTTCCTATTAGTCGAGTTATGAGTATTTTTTGTTTTGAAAAGTGGATTTTCGAAAATTTCATGACTCTATTTGAAGGCGAAATAATGATTTTATCAAAAAACTGATTGTACCAGTCGATTTTCCGGCGCAAAAAACCCCTCTTTACAAATTTTTAGCATTTTTTATAATTTTTTTGTCGAAAATTTAGAACAAAGGGAAATATTCTGCGAATGAAATTGCTTTTTTCTAACTCCCTTAATCCTTGCCAATATCGACTCAAAATTAGGGCTGGGCGATTATCAAAAAACATAATCGATTATCGATTATATAAAATAATCGATTATTTTCGTTTAATTGATTAATCGAAAAAAATCGATTAATCGAACAAAATCGATTAATCGAAAAAAATCGATTATTCGAAAAAAATCGATTATTCGAAAAAAATCGATTAATCGGAAAAAATCGATTAATCGGTAAAAATCGATTATTCGAAAAAAATCGATTATTCGAAAAAAATCGATTAATCGAAAAAAATCGATTAATCGGAAAAAATCGATTAATCGAAAAAAATCGATTAATCTAAAATAATCGATTAATCGAAAAAAATCGATTATTCGAAAAAAATCGATTATTCGAAAAAAATCGATTAATCGGAAAATATCGATTATTCGAAAAAAATCGATTAATCGGAAAAAATCGATTAATCGAAAAAAATCGATTATTCGAAAAAAATCGATTATTCGAAAAAAATCGATTAATCGAAAAAAATCGATTAATCGGAAAAAATCGATTAATCGAAAAAAATCGATTAATCGAAAATAATCGATTAATCGAAAATAATCGATTTTTCGGCCCAAAAAACCCCTCTTTACGAATTTTTAGCATTTTTTATAATTTTTTTGTCGAAAATTTAGAACAAAGGGGTAGGTATGGAAATATTTTGCGATACAAATTAATTTTTTCTAACTTCCTTAATCCTTGGAAATATGGACTCAAAATTCACTAAAATATGTAAAATTGTCCCCTCTATCGATTGGTGGAGACTAGAACGTTCTATCTTTCCTATTTGTCGAGTTATGAGTATTTTTTGTTTTGAAAAGTGGATTTTCGAAAATTTCGTGACTCTATTTGAAGGCGAAATAATGATTTTATCACAAAACTGATTGTGCCAGTCGATTTTTTGGCCAAAAAAAACCCTCATTACGAATTTTTAGCATTTTTTATAATTTTTTTGTCGAAAATTTAGAACAAAGGGGGTAGCTATGGAAATATTTTGCGATACAAATCGATTTTTTCTAACTCCAATAATCATTGGAAATATGGACTCAAAATTCACTAAAATATGTAAAAGTGTCCCCTCTATCGATTGGTGAAGACTAGAACGTTCTATCTTTCCTATTAGTCGAGTTATGAGTATTTTTTGTTTTGAAAAGTGGATTTTCGAAAATTTCATGACACTATTTGAAGGCGAAATAATGATTTTATCACAAAACTGATTGTGCCAGTCGATTTTTCGGCCCAAAAAACCCCTCTTTACGAATTTTTAGCATTTTTTGAATTTTTTTGTCGAAAATTTAGAACAAAGGGGGTAGCTATGGAAATATTTTGCGATACAAATTGATTTTTTTTAACTTTCTTAATCCTTGGAAATATGGACTCAAAATTCACTAAAATATGTAAAATTGTCCCCTCTATCGATTGGTGAAGACTAGAACGTTCTATCTTTCCTATTAGTCGAGTTATGAGTATTTTTTGTTTTGAAAAGTGGATTTTCGAAAATTTCATGACACTATTTGAAGGCGAAATAATGATTTTATCACAAAACTGATTGTGCCAGTCGATTTTTCGGCCCAAAAAACCCCTCTTTACGAATTTTTAGCATTTTTTATAATTTTTTTGTCGAAAATTTAGAACAAAGGGGTAGGTATGGAAATATTTTGCGATACAAATTAATTTTTTCTAACTTCCTTAATCCTTGGAAATATGGACTCAAAATTCACTAAAATATGTAAAATTGTCCCCTCTATCGATTGGTGGAGACTAGAACGTTCTATCTTTCCTATTTGTCGAGTTATGAGTATTTTTTGTTTTGAAAAGTGGATTTTCGAAAATTTCGTGACTCTATTTGAAGGCGAAATAATGATTTTATCACAAAACTGATTGTGCCAGTCGATTTTTTTGCCAAAAAAACCCCTCTTTACGAATTTTTAGCATTTTTTATAATTTTTTTGTCGAAAATTTAGAACAAAGGGGGTAGCTATGGAAATATTTTGCGATACAAATTGCTTTTTTCTAACTCCCTTAATCCTTGGCAATATCGACCCAAAATTCACTAAAATATGTAAAATTGTCCCCTCTATCGATTGGTGAAGACTAGAACGTTCTATCTCTCCTATTAGTCGAGTTATGAGTATTTTTTGTTTTGAAAAGTGGATTTTCGAAAATTTCATGACTCTATTTGAAGGCGAAATAATGATTTTATCACAAAACTGATTGTGCCAGTCGATTTTTCGGCCCAAAAAACCCCTCTTTACAAATTTTTAGCATTTTTTATAATTTTTTTGTCGAAAATTTAGAACAAAGGGGTAGGTGTGGAAATATTTTGCGATACAAATTAATTTTTTCTGACTTTCTTAATCCTTGGAAATATTTTGCGATACAAATTAATTTTTTCTAACTTTCTTAATCCTTGGAAATATGGACTCAAAATTCACTAAAATCTGTAAAATTGTCCCCTCTATCGATTGGTGGAGACTAGAACGTTCTATCTTTCCTATTAGTCGAGTTATGAGTATTTTTTGTTTTGAAAAGTGGATTTTCGAAAATTTCATGACACTATTTGAAGGCGAAATAATGATTTTATCACAAAACTGATTGTGCCAGTCGATTTTTCGGCCCAAAAAACCCCTCTTTACGAATTTTTAGCATTTTTTGAATTTTTTTGTAGAAAATTTAAAACAAAGGGGTAGGTATGGAAATATTTTGCGATACAAATTGATTTTTTTTAACTTCCTTAATCCTTGGAAATATGGACTCAAAATTCACTAAAATATGTAAAATAGTCCCCTCTATCGATTGGTGAAGACTAGAACGTTCTATCTTTCCTATTAGTCGAGTTATGAGTATTTTTTGTTTTGAAAAGTGGATTTTCGAAAATTTCATGACTCTATTTGAAGGCGAAATAATGATTTTATCACAAAACTGATTGTGCCAGTCGATTTTTCGGCCCAAAAAACCCCTCTTTACGAATTTTTAGCATTTTTTATAATTTTTTTGTCGAAAATTTAGAACAAAGGGGGTAGCTATGGAAATATTTTGCGATACAAATCGATTTTTTCTAACTCCCATAATCCTTGGAAATATGGACTCAAAATTCACTAAAATATGTAAAAGTGTCCCCTCTATCGATTGGTGAAGACTAGAACGTTTTATCTTTCCTATTAGTCGAGTTATGAGTATTTTTTGTTTTGAAAAGTGGATTTTCGAAAATTTCATGACTCTATTTGAAGGCGAAATAATGATTTTATCACAAAACTGATTGTGCCAGTCGATTTTTTTGCCAAAAAAACCCCTCTTTACGAATTTTTAGCATTTTTTATAATTTTTTTGTCGAAAATTTAGAACAAAGGGGGTAGCTATGGAAATATTTTGCGATACAAATTGCTTTTTTCTAACTCCCTTAATCCTTGGCAACATCGACCCAAAATTCACTAAAATATGTAAAATTGTCCCCTCTATCGATTGGTGAAGACTAGAACGTTCTATCTTTCCTATTAGTCGAGTTATGAGTATTTTTTGTTTTGAAAAGTGGATTTTCGAAAATTTCATGACTCTATTTGAAGGCGAAATAATGATTTTATCACAAAACTGATTGTGCCAGTCGATTTTTTGGCCAAAAAAACCCCTCTTTACGAATTTTTAGCATTTTTTATAATTTTTTTGTCGAAAATTTAGAACAAAGGGGTAGGTATGGAAATATTTTGCGATACAAATTAATTTTTTCTAACTTCCTTAATCCTTGGAAATATGGACTCAAAATTCACTAAAATGTGTAAAATTGTCCCCTCTATCGATTGGTGGAGACTAGAACGTTCTATCTTTCCTATTTGTCGAGTTATGAGTATTTTTTGTTTTGAAAAGTGGATTTTCGAAAATTTCGTGACTCTATTTGAAGGCGAAATAATGATTTTATCACAAAACTGATTGTGCCAGTCGATTTTTTGGCCAAAAAAAACCCTCTTTACGAATTTTTAGCATTTTTTATAATTTTTTTGTCGAAAATTTAGAACAAAGGGGGTAGCTATGGAAATATTTTGCGATACAAATCGATTTTTTCTAACTCCAATAATCATTGGAAATATGGACTCAAAATTCACTGAAATATGTAAAAGTGTCCCCTCTATCGATTGGTGAAGACTAGAACGTTCTATCTTTCCTATTAGTCGAGTTATGAGTATTTTTTGTTTTGAAAAGTGGATTTTCGAAAATTTCATGACACTATTTGAAGGCGAAATAATGATTTTATCACAAAACTGATTGTGCCAGTCGATTTTTCGGCCCAAAAAACCCCTCTTTACGAATTTTTAGCATTTTTTGAATTTTTTTGTCGAAAATTTAAAACAAAGGGGTAGGTATGGAAATATTTTGCGATACAAATTGATTTTTTTTAACTTCCTTAATCCTTGGAAATATGGACTCAAAATTCACTAAAATATGTAAAATAGTCCCCTCTATCGATTGGTGAAGACTAGAACGTTCTATCTTTCCTATTAGTCGAGTTATGAGTATTTTTTGTTTTGAAAAGTGGATTTTCGAAAATTTCATGACTCTATTTGAAGGCGAAATAATGATTTTATCACAAAACTGATTGTGCCAGTCGATTTTCCGGCGCAAAAAACCCCTCTTTACGAATTTTAAGCAGTTTTTATTTTTTTTTGTCGAAAATTTAGAACAAAGGGGTAGGTATGGAAATATTTTGCGAATGAAATTGCTTTTTTCTAACTCCCTTAGTCCTTGCCAATATCGACTCAAAATTAGGGCTGGGCGATTATCAAAAAACATAATCGATTATCGATTATATAAAATAATCGATTATTTTCGATTAATTGATTAATCGAAAAAAATCGATTAATCGAAAATAATCGATTAATCTAAAATAATCGATTAATCTAAAATAATCGATTAATCGAAAAAAATCGATTAATCGAAAAAAATCGATTAATCGAAAAAAATCGAAAAAAATCGATTAATCGAAAAAAAAAACGATTAATCGAAAAAAATCGATTAATCGAAAAAAATCGATTAATCGAAAATAATCGATTAATCTAAAATAATCGATTAATCGAAAATAATCGATTAATCGAAAAAAATCGATTAATCGAAAATAATCGATTAATCGAAAATAATCGATTAATCGAAAATAATCGATTAATCGAAAATAATCGATTAATCGAAAATAATCGATTAATCGAAAAAAATCGATTAATTGAAAAAAATCGATTAATCGAAAAAAATCGATTAATCGAAAATAATCGATTAATCGAAAATAATCAATTTTCGATGATTCGAAAATTTATTATTTTTCATTATTCTTGATAACGGCAGCTGGACCGCTACCGAAACTTTAAAAATAGAGTTTCAACAAACATCGTGATCAAGAACTATTTATTATATTTAACTAATTTTTTCCCTAACTCACGCCTTTAAAAATATTGACAATTTGGAACTTACGAAAATATTTTGAAGTTTAAGACTTAAAAAAATTGTCAAGATTTGCCAGTCGATTTTCGCGATTTTGCGATACAAATTGATTTTTTTTAACTTTCTTAATCCTTGGAAATATGGACTCAAAATTCACTAAAATATGTAAAATTGTCCCCTCTATCGATTGGTGAAGACTAGAACGTTCTATCTTTCCTATTAGGCGAGTTATGAGTATTTTTTGTTTTGAAAAGTGGATTTTCGAAAATTTCATGACTTTATTTGAAGGCGAAATAATGATTTTATCACAAAACTGATTGTGCCAGTCGATTTTCCGGCGCAAAAAACCCCTCTTTACGAATTTTAAGCATTTTTTATTTTTTTTTTTTCGAAAATTTAGAACAAAGGGTTAGGTATGGAAATATTTTGCGACACAAATTGATTTTTTCTAACTTTCTTAATCCTTGGAAATATGGACTCAAAATTCACTAAAATATGTAAAATTGTCCCCTCTATCGATTGGTGAAGACTAGAACGTTCGATCTTTCCTATTAGTCGAGTTATGAGTATTTTTTGTTTTGAAAAGTGGATTTTCGAAAATTTCATGACTCTATTTGAAGGCGAAATAATGATTTTATCACAAAACTGATTGTGCCAGTCGATTTTCCGGCGCAAAAAACCCCTCTTTACGAATTTTAAGCAGTTTTTATTTTTTTTTGTCGAAAATTTAGAACAAAGGGGTAGGTATGGAAATATTTTGCGAATGAAATTGCTTTTTTCTAACTCCCTTAGTCCTTGCCAATATCGACTCAAAATTAGGGCTGGGCGATTATCAAAAAACATAATCGATTATCGATTATATAAAATAATCGATTATTTTCGATTAATTGATTAATCGAAAAAAATCGATTAATCGAAAATAATCGATTAATCTAAAATAATCGATTAATCGAAAAAAATCGATTAATCGAAAAAAATCGAAAAAAATCGATTAATCGAAAAAAAAAAACGATTAATCGAAAAAAATCGATTAATCGAAAAAAATCGATTAATCGAAAATAATCGATTAATCTAAAATAATCGATTAATCGAAAATAATCGATTAATCGAAAATAATCGATTAATCGAAAATAATCGATTAATCGAAAATAATCGATTAATCGAAAAAAATCGATTAATCGAAAATAATCGATTAATCTAAAATAATCGATTAATCGAAAATAATCGATTAATCGAAAATAATCGATTAATCGAAAATAATCGATTAATCGAAAATAATCGATTAATCGAAAATAATCGATTAATTGAAAAAAATCGATTAATCGAAAAAAATCGATTAATCGAAAATAATCGATTAATCGAAAATAATCGATTAATCGAAAATAATCGATTAATCGAAAATAATCAATTTTCGATGATTCGAAAATTTATTATTTTTCATTATTCTTGATAACGGCAGCTGGACCGCTACCGAAACTTTAAAAATAGAGTTTCAACAAACATCGTGATCAAGAACTATTTATTATATTTAACTAATTTTTTCCCTAACTCACGCCTTTAAAAATATTGACAATTTGGAACTTACGAAAATATTTTGAAGTTTAAGACTTAAAAAAATTGTCAAGATTTGCCAGTCGATTTTCGCGATTTTGCGATACAAATTGATTTTTTTTAACTTTCTTAATCCTTGGAAATATGGACTCAAAATTCACTAAAATATGTAAAATTGTCCCCTCTATCGATTGGTGAAGACTAGAACGTTCTATCTTTCCTATTAGTCGAGTTATGAGTATTTTTTGTTTTGAAAAGTGGATTTTCGAAAATTTCATGACTTTATTTGAAGGCGAAATAATGATTTTATCACAAAACTGATTGTGCCAGTCGATTTTCCGGCGCAAAAAACCCCTCTTTACGAATTTTAAGCATTTTTTATTTTTTTTTGTCGAAAATTTAGAACAAAGGGGTAGGTATGGAAATATTTTGCGAATGAAATTGCTTTTTTCTAACTCCCTTAATCCTTGCCAATATCGACTCAAAATTAGCGCTGGGCGATTATCAAAAAACATAATCGATTATCGATTATATAAAATAATCGATTATTTACGATTAATTGATTAATCGAAAAAAATCGATTAATCTAAAATAATCGATTAATCGAACAAAATCGATTAATCGAAAAAAATCGATTATTCCAAAAAAAATCGATTATTCGAAAAAAATCGATTAATCGGAAAAAATCGATTAATCGGAAAAAATCGATTATTCGAAAAAAATCGATTATTCGAAAAAAATCGATTAATCGAAAAAAATTGATTAATCGGAAAAAATTGATTAATCGAAAAAAATCGATTAATCTAAAATAATCGATTAATCGGAAAAAATCGATTAATCGAAAAAAATCGATTATTCGAAAAAAATCGATTATTCGAAAAAAATCGATTAATCGAAAAAAATCGATTAATCGGAAAATATCGATTATTCGAAAAAAATCGATAAATCGGAAAAAATCGATTAATCGAAAAAAATCGATTATTCGAAAAAAATCGATTAATCGGAAAAAATCGATTAATCGAAAAAAATCGATTAATCGGAAAAAATCGATTAATCTAAAATAATCGATTAATCGAAAATAATCGATTAATCGAAAAGAATCGATTTTTCGGCCCAAAAAACCCCTCTTTACGAATTTTTAGCATTTTTTATCATTTTTTTGTCGAAAATTTAGAACAAAGGGGTAGGTATGGAAATATTTTGCGACACAAATTGATTTTTTCTAACTTTCTTAATCCTTGGAAATATGGACTCAAAATTCACTAAAATATGTAAAATTGTCCCCTCTATCGATTGGTGAAGACTAGAACGTTCTATCTTTCCTATTAGTCCAGTTATGAGTATTTTTTGTTTTGAAAAGTGGATTTTCGAAAATTTCATGACTCTATTTGAAGGCGAAATAATGATTTTATCACAAAAATGATTGTGTCAGTCGATTTTTCGGCCCAAAAAACCCCTCTTTACGAATTTTTAGCATTTTTTATAATTTTTTTGTCGAAAATTTAGAACAAAGGGGTAGGTATCGAAATATTTTGCGATACAAATTGATTTTTTTTAACTTCCTTAATCCTCGGAAATATGGACTCAAAATTCACTAAAATATGTAAAATTGTCCCCTCTATCGATTGGTGAAGACTAGAACGTTCTATCTTTCCTATTAGTCGAGTTATGAGTATTTTTTGTTTTGAAAAGTGGATTTTCGAAAATTTCATGACTCTATTTGAAGGCGAAATAATGATTTTATCACAAAACTGATTGTGCCAGTCGATTTTTCGGCCCAAAAAAACCCATCTTTACGAATTTTTAGCATTTTTTATCATTTTTTTGTCGAAAATTTAGAACAAAGGGGTAGGTATGGAAATATTTTGCGACACAAATTGATTTTTTCTAACTTTCTTAATCCTTGGAAATATGGACTCAAAATTCACTAAAATATGTAAAATTGTCCCCTCTATCGATTGGTGAAGACTAGAACGTTCTATCTTTCCTATTAGTCGAGTTATGAGTATTTTTTGTTTTGAAAAGTGGATTTTCGAAAATTTCATGACTCTATTTGAAGGCGAAATAATGATTTTATCACAAAACTGATTGTGCCAGTCGATTTTTCGGCCCAAAAAAACCCATCTTTACGAATTTTTAGCATTTTTTATAATTTTTTTGTCGAAAATTTAGAACAAAGAGGGTAGCTATGGAAATATTTTGCGATACAAATTGATTTTTTCTAACTCCCATAATCCTTGGAAATATAGACTCAAAATTCACTAAAATATGTAAAAGTGTCCCCTCTATCGATTGGTGAAGACTAGAACGTTCTATCTTTCCTATTAGTCCAGTTATGAGTATTTTTTGTTTTGAAAAGTGGATTTTCGAAAATTTCAT
Organism: Lochmaea crataegi; assembly: GCA_947563755.1. Classification (NCBI taxonomy): domain Eukaryota; kingdom Metazoa; phylum Arthropoda; class Insecta; order Coleoptera; family Chrysomelidae; genus Lochmaea; species Lochmaea crataegi. The sequence continues at coordinate 63,613,342 of OX387424.1, forward strand.
GACTCTATTTGAAGGCGAAATAATGATTTTATCACAAAACTGATTGTGTCAGTCGATTTTTCGGCCCAAAAAAACCCTCTTTACGAATTTTTAGCATTTTTTATAATTTTTTTGTCGAAAATTTAGAACAAAGGGGTAGGTATCGAAATATTTTGCGATACAAATTGATTTTTTTTAACTTCCTTAATCCTCGGAAATATGGACTCAAAATTCACTAAAATATGTAAAATTGTCCCCTCTATCGATTGGTGAAGACTAGAACGTTCTATCTTTCCTATTAGTCGAGTTATGAGTATTTTTTGTTTTGAAAAGTGGATTTTCGAAAATTTCATGACACCATTTGAAGGCGAAATAATGATTTTATCACAAAACTGATTGTGCCAGTCGATTTTTCGGCCCAAAAAACCCCTCTTTACAAATTTTTAGCATTTTTTATAATTTTTTTGTCGAAAATTTAGAACAAAGGGGTAGGTATGGAAATATTTTGCGATGCAAATTGATTTTTTCTAACTCCCTTAATCCTTGGAAATATGTACTCAAAATTCACTAAAATATGTAAAATTGTCCCCTCTATCGATTGGTGAAGACTAGAACGTTCTATCTTTCCTATTAGTCGAGTTATGAGTATTTTTTGTTTTGAAAAGTGGATTTATGAAAATGTCATGACTCTATTTGAAGGCGAAATAATGATTTTATCACAAAACTGATTGAGCCAGTCGATTTTTTGGCCAAAAAAACCCCTCTTTACGAATTTTTAGCATTTTTTATAATTTTTTTGTCGAAAATTCAGAACAAAGGGGGTAGCTATGGAAATATTTTGCGATACAAATTGATTTTTTCTAACTCCCATAATCCTTGGAAATATAGACTCAAAATTCACTAAAATATGTAAAATTGTCCCCTATATCGATTGGTGAAGACTAGAACGTTCTATCTTTCCTATTAGTCGAGTTATGAGTATTTTTTGTTTTGAAAAGTGGATTTTCGAAAATTTCATGACTCTATTTGAAGGCGAAATAATGATTTTATCACAAAACTGATTGAGCCAGTCGATTTTTCGGCCCAAAAAACCCCTCTCTACGAATTTTTAGCATTTTTTATAATTTTTTTGTCGAAAATTTAGAACAAAGGGGTAGGTATGGAAATATTATGCGATACAAATTAATTTTTTCTAACTTCCTTAATCCTTGGAAATATGGACTCAAAATTCACGAAAATATGTAAAAGTGTCCCCTCTATCGATTGGTGAAGACTAGAACGTTCTATCTTTCCTATTAGTCGAGTTATGAGAATTTTTTATTTTGAAAAGTGGATTTTCGAAAATTTCATGACACTATTTGAAGGCGAAATAATGATTTTATCACAAAACTGATTGAGCCAGTCGATTTTTTGGCCAAAAAAACCCCTGTTTACGAATTTTTAGCATTTTTTATAATTTTTTTGTCGAAAATTCAGAACAAAGGGGGTAGCTATGGAAATATTTTGCGATACAAATTGATTTTTTCTAACTCCCATAATCCTTGGAAATATAGACTCAAAATTCACTAAAATATGTAAAATTGTCCCCTATATCGATTGGTGAAGACTAGAACGTTCTATCTTTCCTATTAGTCGAGTTATGAGTATTTTTTGTTTTGAAAAGTGGATTTTCGAAAATTTCATGACTCTATTTGAAGGCGAAATAATGATTTTATCAAAAAACTGATTGTGCCAGTCGATTTTCCGGCGCAAAAAACCCCTCTTTACGAATTTTAAGCATTTTTTATTTTTTTTTGTCGAAAATTTAGAACAAAGGGAAATATTTTGCGAATGAAATTGCTTTTTTCTAACTCCCTTAATCCTTGCCAATATCGACTCAAAATTAGGGCTGGGCGATTATCAAAAAACATAATCGATTATCGATTATATAAAATAATCGATTATTTTCGATTAATTGATTAATCGAAAAAAATCGATTAATCTAAAATAATCGATTAATCGAAAAAAATCGATTAATCGAAAAAAATCGATTAATCGAAGAAAATCGATTATTCGAAAAAAATCGATTATTCGAAAAAAATCGATTAATCGGAAAAAATCGATTATTCGAAAAAAATCGATTATTCGAAAAAAATCGATTAATCGAAAAAAATCGATTAATCGAAAAAAATCGATTAATCTAAAATAATCGATTAATCGAAAAAAATCGATTAGTCGAAAAAAATCGATTATTCGAAAAAAATCGATTAATCGAAAAAAATCGATTAATCGGAAAATATCGATTATTCGAAAAAAATCGATTAATCGGAAAAAATCGATTAATCGAGAAAAATCGATTAACCGAAAAAAATCGATTATTCGAAAAAAATCGATTATTCGAAAAAAATCGATTAATCGGAAAAAATCGATTAATCGAAAAAAATCGATTAATCTAAAATAATCGATTAATCGAAAATAATCGAAAATAATCGATTTTTCGGCCCAAAAAACCCCTCTTTACGAATTTTTTGCATTTTTTATAATTTTTTTGTCGAAAATTTAAAACAAAGGGGTAGCTATGGAAATATTTTGCGACACAAATTGATTTTTTCTAACTTTCTTAATCCTTGGAAATATGGACTCAAAATTCACTAAAATATGTAAAATTGTCCCCTCCATCGATTGGTGAAGACTAGAACGTTCTATCTTTCCTATTAGTCGAGTTATGAGTATTTTTTGTTTTGAAAAGTGGATTTTCGAAAATTTCATGACTCTATTTGAAGACGAAATAATGATTTTATCACAAAACTGATTGTGCCAGTCGATTTTTCGGCCCAAAAAAACCCATCTTTACGAATTTTTAGCATTTTTTATAATTTTTTTGTCGAAAATTTAGAACAAAGAGGGTAGCTATGGAAATATTTTGCGATACAAATTGATTTTTTCTAACTCCCATAATCCTTGGAAATATAGACTCAAAATTCATTAAAATATGTAAAATTGTCCCCTCTATCGATTGGTGAAGACTAGAACGTTCTATCTTTCCTATTAGTCGAGTTATGAGTATTTTTTGTTTTGAAAAGTGGATTTTCGAAAATTTCATGACACTATTTGAAGGCGAAATAATGATTTTATCACAAAACTGATTGTGCCAGTCGATTTTTCGGCCCAAAAAACCCCTCTTTACAAATTTTTAGCATTTTTTATAATTTTTTTGTCGAAAATTTAGAACAAAGGGGTAGGTATGGAAATATTTTGTGATACAAATTAATTTTTTCTAACTTCCTTAATCCTTGGAAATATGGACTCAAAATTCACTAAAATATGTAAAATTGTCCCCTCTATCGATTGGTGAAGACTAGAACATTCTATCTTTCCTATTAGTCGAGTTATGAGTATTTTTTGTTTTGAAAAGTGGATTTTCGAAAATTTCATGACTCTATTTGAAGGCGAAATAATGATTTTATCACAAAACTGTTTGTGCCAGTCGATTTTTCGGCCCAAAAAACCCCTCTTTACGAATTTTTAGCATTTTTTATAATTTTTTTGTCGAAAATTTAGAACAAAGGGGTAGGTATGGAAATATTTTGCGATGCAAATTGATTTTTTCTAACTCCCTTAATCCTTGGAAATATGTACTCAAAATTCACTAAAATATGTAAAATTGTCCCCTCTATCGATTGGTGAAGACTAGAACGTTCTATCTTTCCTATTAGTCGAGTTATGAGTATTTTTTGTTTTGAAAAGTGGATTTATGAAAATGTCATGACTCTATTTGAAGGCGAAATAATGATTTTATCACAAAACTGATTGTGCCAGTCGATTTTTCGGCCCAAAAAACCCCTCTCTACGAATTTTTAGCATTTTTTATAATTTTTTTGTCGAAAATTTAGAACAAAGGGGTAGGTATGGAAATATTATGCGATACAAATTAATTTTTTCTAACTTCCTTAATCCTTGGAAATATGGACTCAAAATTCACGAAAATATGTAAAATTGTCCCCTCTATCGATTGGTGAAGACTAGAACGTTCTATCTTTCCTATTAGTCGAGTTATGAGTATTTTTTTTTTGAAAAGTGGATTTTCGAAAATTTAATGACTCTATTTGAAGGCGAAATAATGATTTTATCACAAAACTGATTGTGCCAGTCGATTTTTCGGCCCAAAAAACCCCTCTTTACGAATTTTTAGCATTTTTTATAATTTTTTTGTCGAAAATTTAGAACAAAGAGGGTAGCTATGGAAATATTTTGCGATACAAATTGATTTTTTCTAACTCCCATAATCCTTGGAAATATAGACTCAAAATTCATTAAAATATGTAAAATTGTCCCCTCTATCGATTGGTGAAGACTAGAACGTTCTATCTTTCCTATTAGTCGAGTTATGAGTATTTTTTGTTTTGAAAAGTGGATTTTCGAAAATTTCATGACACTATTTGAAGGCGAAATAATGATTTTATCACAAAACTGATTGTGCCAGTCGATTTTTCGGCCCAAAAAACCCCTCTTTACAAATTTTTAGCATTTTTTATAATTTTTTTGTCGAAAATTTAGAACAAAGGGGTAGGTATGGAAATATTTTGTGATACAAATTAATTTTTTCTAACTTCCTTAATCCTTGGAAATATGGACTCAAAATTCACTAAAATATGTAAAATTGTCCCCTCTATCGATTGGTGAAGACTAGAACATTCTATCTTTCCTATTAGTCGAGTTATGAGTATTTTTTGTTTTGAAAAGTGGATTTTCGAAAATTTAATGACTCTATTTGAAGGCGAAATAATGATTTTATCACAAAACTGTTTGTGCCAGTCGATTTTTCGGCCCAAAAAACCCCTCTTTACGAATTTTTAGCATTTTTTATAATTTTTTTGTCGAAAATTTAGAACAAAGGGGTAGGTATGGAAATATTTTGCGATGCAAATTGATTTTTTCTAACTCCCTTAATCCTTGGAAATATGTACTCAAAATTCACTAAAATATGTAAAATTGTCCCCTCTATCGATTGGTGAAGACTAGAACGTTCTATCTTTCCTATTAGTCGAGTTATGAGTATTTTTTGTTTTGAAAAGTGGATTTATGAAAATGTCATGACTCTATTTGAAGGCGAAATAATGATTTTATCACAAAACTGATTGTGCCAGTCGATTTTTCGGCCCAAAAAACCCCTCTCTACGAATTTTTAGCATTTTTTATAATTTTTTTGTCGAAAATTTAGAACAAAGGGGTAGGTATGGAAATATTATGCGATACAAATTAATTTTTTCTAACTTCCTTAATCCTTGGAAATATGGACTCAAAATTCACGAAAATATGTAAAATTGTCCCCTCTATCGATTGGTGAAGACTAGAACGTTCTATCTTTCCTATTAGTCGAGTTATGAGTATTTTTTTTTTGAAAAGTGGATTTTCGAAAATTTAATGACTCTATTTGAAGGCGAAATAATGATTTTATCACAAAACTGATTGTGCCAGTCGATTTTTCGGCCCAAAAAACCCCTCTTTACGAATTTTTAGCATTTTTTATAATTTTTTTGTCGAAAATTTAGAACAAAGGGGTAGGTATAGAAATATTTTGCGATACAAATTGCTTTTTTCTAACTCCCTTAATCCTTGGCAATATCGACTCAAAATTAGGGCTGGGCGATTATCAAAAAACATAATCGATTATCGATTATATAAAATAATCGATTATTTTCGATTAATCGATGTTAATCGATTAATTGATTAATCGAAAAAAATCGATTAATCGGAAAAAATCGATTAATCGAAAATAATCGATTAATCGAAAATAATCGATTAAGCGAAAATAATCGATTAATCGAAAATAATCGATTAATCGAAAATAATCGATTAATCGAAAATAATCGATTAATCGAAAATAATCAATTTTCGATGATTCGAAAATTTATTATTTTTCATTATTCTTGATAACGGCAGCTGGACCGCTACCGAAACTTTAAAAATAGAGTTTCAACAAACATCGTGATCAAGAACTATTATATTTAACTAATTTTTTCCCTAACTCACGCCTTTAAAAATATTGACAATTTGGAACTTACGAAAATATTTTGAAGTTTAAGACTTAAAAAAATTGTCAAGATTTGCCAGTCGATTTTCCGGTCCAAAAAACCCCTCTTTACGAATTTTTAGCATTTTTTAAATTTTTTTGTCGAAAATTTAGAACAAAGGGGTAGGTATGGAAATATTTTGCGAATCAAATTGCTTTTTTTTAACTCCCTTAATCCTTGGCAATATCGACTCAAAATTCACTAAAATATGCAAAATTGTCCCCTCTATCGATTGGTGAAGACTAGAACGTTCTATCTTTCCTATTAGTCGAGTTATGAGTATTTTTTGTTTTGAAAAGTGGATTTTCGAAAATTTCATGACTCTATTTGAAGGCGAAAGAATGATTTTATCAGAAAACTGATTATGCCAGTCGATTTCTCGACCCAAAAACCCCCTCATTACGTATTTTTAGCATTTTTCAGGCCAAAAAAAAATTTTTTTTGATGTAAATTTTGAACAAAGGGGTAGGTATGGAATATTTCGCGATATAAATTGCTTTTTGCTAACTCCCTCATTGCTTGGTAATATTGACTCAAAATTCACATGCATATGTAGAATTTTCCCCTGAATCGATTGGTGCAGACTAGAACGTTCTATCTCTTCAATTAGACGTAGTCAAAGATTAGGGTTAACGTTTGTAATACGTTTAAACGGTTCATTATTGTGATATTTTGATAAGGATTAATCACAGACCTGCCTTTTTTTCCATTTCTTCCAACGTAATGTGTTAGAAGGACATTAACCATCAATGACGCATACCAAGAGGGCTATTATATGCACTTAATTAAACTCGCTTATTATTAAACTCTTGTCGGACTCGATAAAATGTGTCAGGGGAAATTGCCCTACATCCTTCAACAATTCGTTGTTTTAAAACGTCAATACTGTCAGGAACTGTAGCGTAAACTTTAGATTTAAGGTATCTCCACAGAAAAAAATCTAAATAAGGTGTTAGGTCCGGTGACCGAGCTAGCCATTCTATTGGACCGCGACGTCCAATCCATCTACCAGGATATTCCTCATCTAGATAATGTCTTACTGCAAAGTATAATAGTGTGCAGGAGCACCATCTTGTTGGAACGTTATTTCCAAGTTACCAAATTCATCTGGATTATCTTCCAGAATTTGAAGAATTAATAACGGTTCAATTGCGTTTTCTAGATATACGAGATATACTTATTCACCAGATAAATTAGAGTTCAAAAAAGAGGCCCGACTATGTGGTTTTCCAAAATACCTGCCCAGACATTTACTCATAATGAGAAATGTATATGTTTTTATGTCACTCCAATACTTCACATTTTGAGTATTAACATTTCCATTAAGGAAGAAAGTTCTTTCGTCACTAAAACAAATTGTCCTTAATAGTCTGGATGTTGGACAATTTTAGTACACAAATTTTCACAGAATTGCAGCCTTCGGTCGGGGTCGTCATCTGAAACTTGATGCACCATTTTTAATTTGTATGGGTGAAATTTGTTTTTGGTCAACACCCTGTGTACTGTACTATGACTGACTTGAGCTGCGGAAGAAGAAGGGTTTACTACAATGTCTGCAACTATATCAATTTGTTTATCAATACCAATATTTGGTCGACCCGATCGTTTGGCATCATGAACATACCTGTATGTTGAAACTTATGAAAAAGCTCCCTCAATAAGTCCTTGATATAAGGCGATCGGGGTATGTCTCATTAAAAATTCGTTCCGCCGCATGAAAATTATTTCCACTTTCACCAATAATTAATATAGCTGTTACTTTATCAGTACCATTTTTTTAATGTAGATACTTAAACGTCTCGTTAAACAATAATAAAACCAAAAATTCAAGATATTATCGCATGTAAAAACGTCAATTAAAAAACTTCAACTTTTTTGACAAAATTAACCAATAGGCGGACTTTTGAATCTTTATTAAAAAGCGAAACTCAAATTTTAGTGTTTATTTATTTTAACCATCAAAAACAACGTAAATCCAAAAAAAATAGTATGATTGAATAGGTACTTATTCTAAATACCATTCAAACGAGGTGTCACTTGCCATAAGGTCCCATTTATATGATATTATTGGTTTTAGTTGCCTGGTGACGTCACCGATGCCTATTACGTCACCTGTTACCACTAGTAGAGAAGCTTACATGCTATAGTTCATTTTCTCCTCCAAATTTCATCAGTCTAAGTATCACTATTCAAAAGAAAAGAGGGGGGGGGACTTTTGAGAAGCACTGGTATATCTATCCCAATTTCCACATCGCGAAGACCAAAAGTTTGTCTAATTTTAGAATCCAGACTTCCGCACCATGTAATCATGGAACGAGTGTTTTAACAAATCTGCATCTTTTATTTGTCCAAAGTTAAATTACATAGAGGAAGTCTAAAGGATCTATCCACGTTTTCAAGACTAAAAATATTCGCTTATTACTGATATTTCCCAACTTCCCGTCACTTTACCCAGTCTTAAGCGATTGAGAACATTTTGTTTATAACACTACATGGGTGAAGTTTCATGTGAATAATGAATGAGTTCTTGAACAGTAAGGTGCTTCAAAAATATTGTCGCCATATTAAACATACCATGTGATACAAGGGTGGGGAAAAAGAAAGAAAATTAGACTTGGCTCTCCACAGAAAATACACTCTTTCCAACCGTGTATGGGTATGTAATATACATTAAATTCTTTTATAAAATTAATCGACAAAATCTTTGAGTATTTGCGGAGTTACTCTTAAGTGGGTCCCGGGGCACAAGGGTATTGTAGGCAATGAAAAGGCAGACACCCTAGCAAAGCTGAAACTGCATTCACTGGTCCTGAACCAGTATTTGGAATATGAAAATCTGCTACACGTGGTTGCACATCTCGGTGGACTCGAACTAAACGTAAGACGTACTGGAGACACGTGCCAAAACAGGAACACAGCAAACTCTTGGTCCAAAAACCATCGGATTCGTTGACTAACGAAATATTAAACCTCAGCAGGGGCCAGATAAGGAAAATGTCGGGATTATACTCACCGGAGCACATGCATACAATTGGCATATAGAGGGAGGAACCTATCTGTCGGTTGTGCATGGAAGAGGAGGAAACAGCCTCTCACATTATCTTCGAATGTTAAGCACTCTCTCATTGGAGATATAGACTCCTAGGACTAGAGTATCCAAGGGAGGATTTCCACTAGAAAGGACCTAGCGAAAGACTGTTGAGCCTGATAAGGGCTACTAGTCTCTTCACATAAACGGTGTAACCAAGTGCACAAGAAGCCTAAACGCCGAGGTCATAAAACTCTCTAAGCCTCTGACTGGTGGTGCCGAACTAATCAATCAATCAATTTGCAGAGTTATTTCTTGTTTCTTCCACAACCATATATGGTTTTTATATATTTATATTCAACTGTTCTAACGATATTTTCCACGTGTTAAAATCTTTCTGTTGGATTTTATATGAACATTATATGTTACACCCAAATAAATACAGCACCACTTTTTAAGAGCGGACGTTTTTATTTTTTATAAAAAGTACACAAATAAAAGAACTCTGTTAAAAATATATGTGTATTTTCATTATTATTTTATGTTATATACACTAAACAAATTAAAATAAAATAAACTTAACACATCTCTACAACTTTTTTGTTTCCAATATCTTTTCGTTTATTCAAAGATATAATAGATAATGAAACGTTAAAAAATGTAATGGTAACAACGCACTTAATTTGCCCAATATTTTCCCATGAATAAAAAATATCTTGCTCTTTTAAGTTACATAATATAAGAAACAATGTATAATGCAGTTTATTTTAAAAAGATTATTCAAAAATAAAAATATGTTTCGTAATTTACCAGGGAATGCTTAGTAGAAAAGTGGTACACGTGACTTTTGGAACTAAATATATTTCTGAGTTTAAAATTTTTTTCTTGTACCGTTTTCCACTCCAACCACAAGTAAATTTTAAAAAAATACTGCTAATTTTTTTACGAAAAGCAACTTAAAGCAAGACTATAAAAAACCTAAATGCACAAATTGTTTTGCGAGAGCAAAACATTTTAAACCAATCACACATTCCGAAAAAAACAATGGGATGAAGCAAGATTCCGTATAATCACTTTATCATATAAATCATAAAACGAGATGAACTAGGGGTCTCTCAAATACAATTTGAAAATCAACATGGCGACCTGATAGGGAGCATGAATTCCATGTATGCAAATGGTTACTAAAAAGAAGAGGGCGTTAGTGATCCATTTGTACCAAAACGTTGGGGGATAAGGAGGGGGTTACTTTATTTATATTTGAATTTTTTTAAATCTGGTTTCCTTAATTTCAACTGACATATTTGTTTTAAATCTTCTACACTGCCACTATTACAATTTTTAACTCCACTCCCTGACCATTTTTAATTTTTTCAAATCAATCCCGTTATTATTATTTGTCAATATTTAATATTTACAAACAAACTAAGGTTGAGAGTACAAAAGGAATGTTACCGACTAAGCTCGTGTTCCTTATCTAGTCTCCAACTTATATAGTGTCTTCCTTCTATGACTTTCGACACTTGTGTTGATAGTGACAGTTGACATATTGTAACATGAACAAACATTGAATTTATTGTTTAAAAAAGTAAACCGACTTAATCTAGTTCGAGAAAGAATGCACCAACTAAGAATATCGTAAAGACGCGACTCAGAATACACTCAAATCAAATCAGAAAAATTATTTGTCAAGTCACAAACAATAAACAGATTTGTAATCATACCTTCACTGAAAAAAATATCAGCTTAAACTCAGTGAAAGTTATTCTAATAAATTAAATGAATATATTAGTCTAATCAAATTGAGTGAAATAATTTCCGGATCGTTGGAGCTTTTTTTAAAAGTTCCTTTCCTTTTAGATTGATAACGGTACAGGGAACGCTACCGAAACGTTGATTTAAAAAATATAAAAAAATATTGTGGTTTAATTTAAAAAAGGAATAATGAATGCACCACAAGGAACATACAGAAGATATTGATTTTCATCAGTACTGTCCCATAAAATGATCTTAGAGGGTATTGTAGTCAGACAGGCTGAAGCTATGTACAGCGTGCCGTGGAAAAAAGCAGCATACAATGGTCATGTAGCTAAGCATTGGCGAGGATATAGATTTGCTGGTCCTGCTGACTCGTTTAGCTCTAACTGAACAAGAAATTATATTTTTAAAACCATGAAAAGGCAAGTGGAAAGCAGAACATATTCTTCCGTGGAATTGCAGAAATGTGATTTTACCAGAACCATATTGTGTAGGAGATACCTAGCAAGAAACAGATTTGAACAGACACCAGTACATCCATTCATAAAATCAGCCAGTAGGGTTAAGCCAGACCTTTCATCTCTGCCACCAACAAAAGGCTCTGACCAGCAACATTCATACAAAGTGTAAGAATAGCTGGGAAATCAGCTACTATCAACTGAATAGGATTGGAAGACGGGCAAGGTATAATTTCGTATGATCCTAGATCCTGATGCCCTTGTCGCTATACTGACAACAATCTATGTACAAGTCTGCGGAACACGTTTTAGGTGCCTTAAGGCAGGGATCCACTGCTAAAAGTCTGCCGAAACTGCGAAGGAGCGTGTATTAAGGGGCCTCCACATGAAGATTCCATAAATGTGGACAACCAACTGAATCACCTAGATTGATTGATATGACACATAATTGTAATCATTTAGAAAAGGAAATTATGTATTTAATTGAACTTTTAAATGTAAATAAAACACGATTATTATTATTGGCTCTGTAGCACTGTCGGCTTTAATAAACTCACTCCTCGCCCATCATGACTTTTCATTTTCTTCAATCTAATGTACAAAAGTAACTATTAAATCAAGTTCCAACTCTCCGGGAATTATTTCACCCGAATGAATGATTTTTTTTTCAATTTGCCTGGGCTATATGTTGTAAGCCTCTTAACATAAGAAGCCTTCACGATTATCTACCCTTACGAATATCGGTCGACAGACTATTTTGATGTTTAACGGAATGTGTGTAAAAAACGAAAAATGAACATAATTGCATATTTTATAATCTTCTTTTTGGTTTAAATTATTTTTGTTACTCAATATTTTCCCCGATGAATAAATAAAAAAAACTCATTTCCGCCAAGCGTTATTACTCTGCTGCGCCTTTCCCAAAGTCGGAAATTGATTTTCTAAAACGTGGTTATTATAATGTTCGCTCAATTCTTTGTTAAAGATAATTTGTTTGCAGTTTTCACATACCACTAAATTCTTTTTACTTTTACCGTCGTATACTTTAAACAGTTCTTGTTGTTTTTCCAAGTCCGGCAAAAGAACTAGTAGCTCCGGAAATACTTCATCGAACTTATCCCTGAGAACTTCTCTGCAATGTTCATAGTACTTATTGGTGGGGTAAGCTCCGTTTCTAAATAAATCCGAATAGGTTTTAAATTCCTTAATCGCATCGTTGTCTAAAATAGTCATGAAACGTTTGATTAAATCTTGGTTTCTTGAATGAAAGTTGGTAGGTTGATGATAACTATTTGCGGGCATTATAGAGTAACTCTGACCACTACTTGACGTAAACGTAAAGTCGCTAGCTCCCAGAGCAGGAAAAGAAGCTGGACTTAATCCCGGAGGTGGTTTTACCGAAAAGCCGGGAGGGGGTTTTGTTTCGCCCAACGAAGAGAAATCATTGGGAATCACAGTTTCGGTCGGACTATTTAAAGTGCCTATTTTTAGTTCTGAGCGTTTCTTAACCATACCATTTGTAGTGATTGAATTGTTTGGTTCGTTATTGTTATTAGTTTCTTCGCTTTTTGACGGGTTATCGAACTTATATGAATCCGTTTCAGTTAGCTTACCTTTCTTTTTTTTATTTTTATTTTTCGAATCGTTGTTATCGTTCAATTTGAGATCGTTAAATTTAGTCTCAACGTTATTTTTTTGTTTAAAACTAACTAGTTTACCACCGTCACTTTTCTTACTGCTACTATCACTGCCGTTCCTTGAATTATCGTTATTTCCATTAGTCTTTACATTATTATTAGAATTACTTTTATAATTTGAACTATTAATATCATTAAGGTTAACCCAGTTGTTAGATACAGGCACAGATACTGAGCTCTTCTTCTTAGCTAAAGTAGGAAATTGTTCTAGAGATGTAGGAGGCAATTGGGGAGCAGGAGCGACTTTTGCGGCTTTCGGTTCTTTCTTCTTTTTTGCTGGTACCCACTTGGGCTGAACAGCGGTAATAGCTACTAAAGCTGGAAACGCCTCAGATGGTCTCGATTGACTACATGATGAAACACTTGCGGTTATATGGGTAGTTATGTTACTATTAGGCCTATGGTTTACTTGAATTGACAACATTTTTGGCGTATTTGATTCTTCAGAATTGCTAAAAGAAGTTCTATTATAAATAAAATATATACGATCAGAGAAAAAATAACAAACTAGGAAGTGATCAAAGCCAAACCAGAAATATTTAATTACTTTCAAACACAATTAAACTGTTACACAGTTCTTACCTAACACTTAGTCTAGCTGTACCACCTCCACTTGAACTTGGCCCGCCTAAGGCTGGAAAATTCTCCAATGTTTTAGCCAATCGCTTTTGACCACCAGGTACTCTAGTAATAGTTACTTCTGATGCTCTATTATTTCTTGCAGATGAGTTAGTAGTAATCGTAACAGCAGATGAGGGTTTAATACCGTTATTATTGATAGAACCGCTACCTATAAAAGAATTTCAAAATAAACTGGATGTAGTAATTTTCATAAAAATATGTATGCTCTGTGCTCTGACACTGTAGCTTCCAAATTTAATGTATAAGTGTAATATTACTAATATTAATAATGCTTACCTCCTAAAGATGGAAAATCGTCACTACTAAAATTAGAATTCATCTTAGAAGTGAAATTTACGGAAGCCGGTCGAGTATGTACAGTAATATTACTAGAGGCACCTCCCAAAGCAGGAAAATCTTGAGGAGTAAGAGGATTAACAAAAATACGCCCTCTGTCGTCATCCATACCTCCCCCTGGTCCACCTGGCTCCATGTTGTACGTATTACTATACATATCTTCCTCCAACCTATGCAAAAATGTGGTGTAAACCTTATTATCTGATATATTTTAGTTAAACATACCTGTCCCTTCGATCATTGTATCTTCGGTTTCTCATGTCATGCCCAGGTCTTGCTCTAGGTGCCAATGTAAATTCCAATTCCAAAGTTCTAGCTTGTTTAGCTCCAGACTTACTCATAAATCTACTGTGTTCAGTAGCTTTATGAGCTGAAATAAATAAATGGTTTATTTTTCCCAATTTCTACATCACATCAGGTATTGTGAATATTTGGTAAGAGAAATGGTGTGTTCTTACCTTTGCAATCAATATCAGTTCTAAAAACTGCAGTCAATGGCATTCCTTTACATTCTCCTTCTTCGCACAAGTAATGTTCATCTCGAAAATGCCGTACTAAATCATCTATATTGTTGTAAAACTGATGTTTACCATCAGCATCACAGAAATGACAGAAAAGATGATTTCGCCGAAGGTGTCTAAATAATTCTTCATTGTCCATAAATCTATCATCACAAAACTCACATAATGGATGCCCCCTGAAACATTGAATGACATATATAAATCGTCTAATAGGAAAATTTCTGAAGTTTCTTCTGGAGTGTATATAATTTAGGATAATTATGTAGGACCAGGGTAAATATACCTAATTAAGAAATATTTTTACCTGTGGGATGTATTATCAGGATCTCCTTTTCTTCTATGTAATCCTAATTCTTGTCTATTATAACAACGCTTTTCAAAACTGAATATCTTAAGATTTTCAGTGCATATATCACAGTAAAAGAGTTCGTGCTCCCTTCGCATGTGATCTTTAAGTTGCTGAAATGTTTTAAAAGGCCATTTTCTTTCATTTTCTTCACACAGTGAACAACGATGCTCTAGAAGCCTGTAATAAGCTTTTTGAATATCTGAAGTACAAAAGATTATACCAACTTTACGATCTTGTAAATTTGATCTCTCAAACTTTGGAAACAGCATAGAATATGGTTCAATGTATTTTGTGAATAGCACCTGCAAAATTGAAATAAAATTAATTCAATTTCTATAACTTCTATATTTAATTTATTATATGTTATGAATGTCTCAACTGATTATTTTCCAATTAGAAATTCTATTCAATAAATTTTTTAGGGGGCCAGGGGAACAGGAAAAGCAAGCAAAAATTGAAAAGGTGACGAGTTAGAATGCAGTGGAAATCGGTTGCCAAACAAATTGTAAAAGTTATTAGAGACATTACTATCTGATATTTACTTCCAAAATTATTTAAAAAGTATAACTAGACTAAATAAAATTTGGTCTGTTTATCAAAACAGAAAGCACATAAAATCTGTACATAATGCAGGTGTTTTCTATAAATATTACATAAGTGTAAAAGAAACACGAGAATTATCAGCTCTCTAAAAATAGCTTCCATATTTTGATAACTAAAGCTCTCTAAGTCAGGCAATAAGTAAAGACTGATTGCGTAAATATTAAAATCAAGAAATTACCTTTGATATTAATTGTCTACAAATTGGACACTCATTTTGCTTACAAAGAACCCTCATTCTGGTGGAGCACTCAAAACAGACAGCATGATCGCACGGTCCTATCGAATAAATTTCAACAGTTTTAAAGCATACGACGCATAGATTATCATTTTCACTGGAATTTGCACCCTCTGTTCCAGACATTTTATCAATTTTCTGGCAACAGACCTTTTTGTTAATAACCAATCTTGTAAAATAAAACTTATAACCACAAAGAGAGCAAAAATTGTGATGTGAAATCAGAATTCAGAATGTCCTTGTCGATATGACAGGACGACAGGTAGTAAAAACCAAAACTTCCATGCACTGTTGCCAATTGCAAAATACCAAAGTACTCATTTTTATATTGCCCAAAAGACCCAAGAAGCTGAAGTAACAAGTGTAACAACTGTTATCATATTAGCATATCAGGTCTTCCCAATCATGATTTAAAGTTTACTGTTAGAATGTGAATTATAAGGTCGAATCCGGTCTTTTATTTAAACGTGTTTAAAAAAACTTCCGTTCTAAAAAACGAAACCAGTTTTCCTTGAGGATCAGATATTTCATTGTTCTTCTATGACCGAATAAATGTCATGGTATTTAATATTTTCTTGAAATATATTGAGTCGCACAATTTTGATACCGGTGTCAAAGACAAATCCAGGGTATATTAAAATTTCACATCTACTGATAAATGTGTGATGAGCGGGCAACACTGTCATGGTCTTCATTGACAGTTGTTGCAGAAAACTGCAAATGCTTCCACGTGTTTATGAGTAGCGTAAATATCCGAGTCATTTCACAGTTTTAACCAATCAAATGCTTAAACTTACTATAAAATTTGAGTCGTGAGTAGTCTTTGAAGAAAGTACAAATCGGGCCTAAAACTTCTTGAAGTGTAGGGAAATTTAACCACAAAAGGTGGGACACTGATTTGAAATCAGTTTTTGTCAATCGCTAGAATAGTGTCAAATTGTGCGTCAAAAAAGTTTTTCTTTTTTATTAAAACATCTTTTCATATATGGTCACGTTTGTTATTTGAAACAAATTGGAATATATTTGAAACATTTCAAAGTAGGATAAATGTAAGTGGCAATTATTGTTTATTAACCGCTCAATCACAAGTTGATATCATTTAAAAATGCTCCATTATTAAAAATCTGAAACCTAGTTTTAAATTTACTTGTATTGTTAAACTGGAATTTACTCACGTGGGATTAAAGTATTTGTTACCTTTTCAGAATTAACGTTAACTATGTCTGCAAGGAAGAAGAAACCTGGTCTTAAACTTACAGTTTCTGAAGAAAATGTTCCA
This sequence comes from Lochmaea crataegi, assembly GCA_947563755.1. NCBI lineage: Eukaryota > Metazoa > Arthropoda > Insecta > Coleoptera > Chrysomelidae > Lochmaea > Lochmaea crataegi. The sequence continues at coordinate 63,630,280 of OX387424.1, forward strand.
AAAGTGTAAGTTTCCATTCATTAATTAGGTTGACTTATCAAAAAAAAATTCGAAGATTAGGTTTATTTTTAATATACTTGTTGAAATATAAATATGTTACATGTCTGTACATGGCGTTTGTAAATTTTTGAAATTTATTCTGAAGGTCAAGGAAAAGACATTCAAAAATTTTTCGAATACTTTTACTTCTCATTTGAAGCAATACATTTTTGTAAACCATTGAACATATTTTTTTAAGAATCCAACAAAATTGTAGTTTTGTGTTTCAAAGTTATAGTTTTTTATAATGGTACAAAAAATAATGAAAGGATAGAAGGAATATTTGAATGAATTTGAATTGTTTAGGGTCCCACCAGCAAATTTAGATACCAGAACAACCATAACTATAGGTGACAGAACATTTGATGTAGAAGCAGATGATCTGGAAAAAATTGGAGACCTGGGCAGAGGTGCATATGGTGTTGTTGAAAAAATGAAGCACATTCCAAGTGAGACTATAATGGCTGTTAAGAGAATTACAGCAACTGTTAACACTCAGGAGCAAAAAAGATTGCTTATGGATCTTGATATATCAATGAGAAGTAGTGATTGCCCATATACTGTTCAGTTTTATGGAGCTCTATTTAGAGAAGGAGATGTCTGGATATGTATGGAAGTCATGGATACTAGTCTGGATAAGTTTTATGCAAAAGTTTATAAAAATGGCAGGAAAATACCAGAAGATGTTTTAGGTAATTTAGAGTCTAAGTATACTATTACCCATGTGATATGAATAATTTATTTGCATTCTAGGAAATATTGCTCTTGCAGTGGTCAGTGCCTTACATTATCTGTATTCTCAATTAAGAGTTATTCACAGAGATGTCAAACCTTCCAATATATTAATTAGCAGGAAAGGAGAGATAAAAATGTGTGATTTTGGTATTAGCGGATACTTAGTGGATTCAGTTGCAAAAACTATTGATGCTGGTTGTAAACCCTATATGGCTGTAAGTATTTTACAAAATGTAAGTAAGTTTTTTAAATACATTCTCATTTTCAGCCTGAAAGAATAGATCCGCAAGGCAATCCATCACAATATGACATTCGATCAGATGTATGGAGTTTAGGCATATCACTGATAGAACTAGCTACTGGAGACTTCCCCTACCCAAAATGGGGCACACCTTTTGAACAACTTAAACAAGTAGTTGCAGATGATCCTCCAAGGTTACCATCAGGACAATTCTCTCCAGAACTGGAAGACTTCACCAGCAAATGTCTCCAGAAAAAATATACAGATAGATCTAATTATAGTCAACTGTTAGAGCACGAGTTTTTAGTGAAACATAAAGACCTGAATACAAATATTTCTCCCTACGTATCAGAAATACTTGATATACCCGACAATCCCTGAGATTCGTGCGCTGTTTCTTAGTTTCCAGCGGCAATTTTTATTTTTGTTTATTATTGTATTTTAATTTTCGCATTTTAAAAAAAACCGGTTTGTTTTTAATGGTACTAAGAGTAACCCTTTGTAATTTGGCCAAGCCAACTTTATATTGTTCTGAGTGTAATTTCACTTGAATTGTTTTTTATTTTAAAATTTTAATTTATCAAATTTTAATTGATTTGTTTTTAAGAGGTATACAACAAATAGGAATAGTTTTGTCAAGATAATGTCTTTTTCCACAATTAGTAATGTCATTAAAGTCATATTGGACACTAATTTGTATCTAATCATCTCAACTTTAAAATAACTTTGGCTATGCCAGACTTCGTCTAGACAATTTTTCTTTTTATATAAACCTAATAAAAATCAATTAAAGTAATATAATTTAATAGCTTCTCACATAAAATAGCTTGAAATTTTATTACAAAATTATAAATTAATCGGGTTATTTATTTGTATTTAATTGGGTTTACTTCTAATTCTATTGTGACTGAATTTTCACTAGAACATGTTGTAAACTTGGTCAAAAAATAAATAACTTACTAAAGAACCCCATACACTTTTAATGACATCAAAAAATGATGGAATTTCATAAAAGCTTAGTATATTGTAGATCTGGAACTTTTGACCATGAAAAAAGTAATCCTATTACTGAGTTTAGAAATATAGTAGCAGGAATTAAATGAGAATTGATATAAAAGTCGAAAAGTAATATAAACAATTAAATTTTGTCTCGGGCGACATGACGGATATCATTAGGTATTCGTAAGTATCATTAATACCATTTAATTTCATAATTCCTACAAAAAACTGACAAAATTCAGAAATTATTCTAGAACAAAACGGGAATAATTTCATATGCTTACAGGGTTAAATTGAAAAAATAATATGAATAAAATAAATCTTCGTAACAGGGAGAAGATAGCAAGGAAGATGCATCTGCTGCACGAGATATATCAGCACGATGACACTAGAATAAACAAAATAATGTAAAACTTATTTAAATATTTTAAATTTTCTTTTTCGTGGGGACTAACAACATCAACACACTGTAAAATGCCGTTGCTTGGATATTTATTTGACTATTCCTTGGTGGCTGGTATAACTTAAATATCAAAAAACACCGATATTCAGTGGTATTCTTAAATCAAGGAGAAATTCTGACTCTTATTATTAATATACTTGATGACTTGTATCTTAACAAAACTATTTCCATTTAATTGTTACTGATAAAAAGTATTTATTTAGTAAAGGATATATTTATTTTTGTAATGTTATTAATACCAATTAATATGAAAGTAATTAAATCTTTTACCAACATGCTAATTTCCATGATATTTACAAATTCTAGTGACATATTTAACACATTATAATGTCCCACTTGAATTTGTGAATATTTTGTATGGACTGTCATTACCGTTTGCCATTATTAACATGGGAGACTGTAACGACAAAATAATGATGTATATTGTAATCAAACAAATTGTAGTACATATATAATGAAAATGTAATTGAGCAACCGTAGTCTTCATCTTAGTACAAATTGGAACAAATTAATAAGACTAGAAATTGAATGTATTTGCATCAACTTGTAAAATATCCATGTACATTAATTCACTTAGGGATATATATATTTGACTGCCACAGTGTTTGTTTTTGTATGTTTTAAATAACACCCACTTGGTCATCGTTTATTGGAAAAAATTATTTTATTAAATTGAATTTTCGTGTACTTTTAAAAGTTGCATAGAAGCTAGCCTTTAAACACTATATGTATGAAGCAAATCCTACATTTCTGGTATGATTAAACCATTGGTCTCATTTCTCATATATTAAGAGAGTTTAAGACATATCAAAATATTAGGAAATAGCTTCTATGAACTTTTGATAGTTGAAATTATTGACTGTAAAAAATTAGAGTTGTTCAATGACTAGGTATGACGTCTGCATGAAATTTGACATCCATGTATTGTAGTATTTTTTATATGGTTCTAGATATTTTTCGATTTAAAGTTTCAATACTTGCAGCAAGTATATAAAAATATATTTTATAAAAAATAGTTCAAATGTCACACGGTTTGTGTACTATGTAAAATGAGTTTATTTATATTTTTCACAAAAGTAAATTAATGGACTTCCCGTATGTAGGACATGAATTTCTAATACATTTTAGTCATTTAACAACACTGACAGTTATCCATTGACTTGAAAAAAATTTGATTTGTGGATGGAATCAGTAATCTGTGTTTTAACAGGCTATTTGTTTCATATATGTCTATACATCATTGTATCGGCTCTGTCAAAAATTGAAAGATTTTTTTGTATTAATGATTCATAACTACCTAGTGTGTTCACTTCAGTTGGAATCATAAGGAAAACGTTTTTTATTTTAAACTGTAGGAAAAAAGTTATTCTTCAAAATAGTGGTTCCAAAATATGACAAATTAATGCCCACTAGTTTTTTGACAAATCAGGAGTCCTAGGTTATTTTTTGACTATGATAAAATACAAATAACAAAATTGAATATTCATAACGAAATTGTAAGAAAAAGAATGGAATATTTTGCAAAAAGTAGAAATTAAAACGATTTTTGTATTGTAAAAACTTATTCCCTACTCAATTTACTTGGTATTCTTGAAAATCAAACAAATAAAATATTTTAAATAAAATTAAATGTAAAACGATCTATAAACTGTGATATGTAAAAACCTGTAGTAGTTCAAATGAACAACTTATTTCTGACATAATTTACTTGTAATTCTTGAAAATTCAATATTTAAAACGAAATTAAATGGAATGTAACTGTTTTTTTTTCGAAATTTCCAAAAGGAAGATTTGTATACAGAGTGGTACCTAAAAACTGTTTGTACCCGCGACTTAATCCAATTTTATATATTCGTATAAATCGAGTTTATTCCGTTACCTATGACTATTTCTTTATAATCATGTGAAATTTTTTATTTAAAAATAATGTCACTTTGATAAACATTTTCTTTGGGTGGGTTAGTCATTTATCAGTGATGTATAGACACATTTTTGTACCTGAAATGAGTTTTTAATTTGTATCGTTTTTCTTTATTGGGTATTATTTTTAACAAAATGATTTTTATTGTGGTATTTGTGACATCACAGTATTTTTAGTTGAACATATTTTCTGGTTTTTTTAATAGCAACAAATTATATTGAATTGATTTTTGGTTTTACTATTCCAAAATGATGATGCTATGAAAACACGAACATTAACGTTATTTTTTTTATACATATAATTTTCATGCATCTTTGACCACATCTTCATAAAATGGTATATCCTGCAGCAATAAATGAAAATTGTAGTTTAAACTTTTGATATTTGTCATTGAAAAAATTATAATTTATAGGTTCAAAACGATTGAGTTATTTATAGTATTTTAAAATGAAGTGAATCATAGCATTATTGTCGGAATAGATTTTCTAATAATTTATTTTATTTAAAGTTATTGTACTCACGTTATTATATAAGTTTTAGTAAAATAGTTTTAATTTCAGTTATAAGAAATGTGTGATACTTATAAAATAAAAAACAAATAAGTTAGATATATATATTTTTTATTTATAAACAATCCAGTCTTACAATTACAGTTATGGCATACATGTGTATATCACTCAAGAAAAAATTAAAAAACCACATCAATTTTATTATAGTTAAAAACAAATTGTATATTATGTTGATTTTTTGTATGACCCTTGACATAAAAACGCCATTATACAAAGAAATTCAATGTACAATAAGCAGTATGTACCTATTATCAATAATCTTAAGGAAGACGCTGCAAAGTTTGATGAAAATCAAATCAATTGAAATAATATGTTTCGTGTACCATAATTCTGACCTAAATTTTACTCCTGACAATGGAAATGTAATTTGTGAAACCTGTCGAGTAATATATGTTTTTGAAAATAACAAGAAGGAATAATTCAGTAACAATAAAAATTTGCAATGCCCTACTTAGTGGCGTCTATAGTGAATGCAGACATTTGTTTTTAACATTATTTTTCATTGGTTATCAAGATAATAGCGATGAATAAATATATCATTCATCTTAGTATCAAAAATATTAATTTTTGGTTGCCATAAAGAATTTCGCACTAATGAATACTCGCAATGATATCAAAACTACGATATATGTGAGGTAGTCGAGGAGTTTGTATTCTAAATGCAGTCTTATGTGATAAGAATATGTATTCTTTGATAGATGTTTTTGTCAGAAAAAGAGTTATCGAAGAATCGTGCAAAAGTTAGCTGAAAAACAGGTAACCGTAGACATGCAAATATATTCTAGGCATGTTTCTAACTTATTTGCCGTCATCAGTACAGTATAACCAAGTTGAAGTTATATAAATTGAAGATACAAACATGCGGTTATTTCGCGAAAAGAAATTAGTTGCATATTTGTTGCTTTAGAATTAGGTTTTCATTAGTAATTTTTTCACTATTAGTAGTTTAGACTTTTGTATTAACCATACAATAATTGTCATTAGTTTATAGTTTCAGTCGTTTTCTTTTAGACCGCAACCAAACATTTAAAATTGAATTAAATGCCATCATTATATTGGTAAGTGCAAAATTCCTATGGATAAAATCGTTAAACTATAAACGTATACACATTCTTTTACAAATTTATGTTTTCTAATAAGCCTAAATCCGATGTTATGTGATTTTAAAAAATAAATAAAACTTGGCTCCATCCACAAGTTGTCCAAAAAAAAAATCAAATGTCAATCAGTCAAATTTATTGGCGTTTGCTAAACTGACGTCTAAAATGGAGAGTTCATTCCTAACTTTGTTCCAAAGTCTAAACGAGCTCGCTTTAAAAACCTCTCTTTAACCCTGAAAATAAAAGAAATATGTACAATAACTGGTACTCTACCTGACGACAGAAAACGAAATTAGTTTGTTGTACATTGTTTTATAACCTCACTTTCTTCGCCATAAGATTTACGTTTACGAATTTATTATATAGACCATTCCAGAACACCTGACTTCGACAGGTCGGCCATATTGTTCTGGTGGAGAACCGATCAGTTGGATTTGAAGCTTGTGTGTTTTGACACGTGCTGTAAGTCAGTTGTTTACAAATAACACATGGCGCAGTCAGTAAACTGTCTCTGAATGGAATTAAATAATAATTAAAATGTCAGACGACGAAAAAATCAATCAACAGAGGAGTTATACGATTCCAACGAAAGTCAAGGGCAACAGATTCAGGTGCAAACCCTCATTTTTAAATATAATTCCTACCTCTACTGCAACTTTTTTCCGTTTTCTTCTTTCAAATCTCTCTTATCTTGAAGCTGCAGACTCATCTGGTTTCCCAATTATCCTAACTATCATCAGTTGTTTACCATTAAACAATGAAAACTAAATTGACATGGATCCTCCAGAACAATATGGCCGACCTGCCAGTGACGACATTCTGGAATGGTCTATTCAAACCAATTATTAAATGTACTGCTTACTTACTTAATTTCTTGTCTTTTGACAAGTTCGTTAACAACAAACTGAACCACTGGTGATATACCTGCGAATATAATGACCCACAAAGGAATTGGAAACTCTGTGTTAACGTCTTGAGTCTCTATAATATTAATGTAGGTCAAAACGGTGTATATGGATTGTGTAATTATTCTAAAAATAAATATAGACAGTAAAAAGCTGAAAAAAATTTAAAATAACCATAGAACTCACAATATGGAGATAGCTGCCAGCCAATATACATTTGTGTGCGGCGATTTTTCAAAGACCAATTGGTCACGGTGAATAAATCCCATTGAAATAACAACTAAAATCAAGTAACAATTAAGATTGAAATTCTGGAACCATTGGCGATCAAAATACTCACCAAAATGTAACAAAATTATACAACTAATAATGAGTCTAGCTACCAGCAGAGTCCATTGGTTTTCATCCCAGCCACCCATGGATTCTGTTAATATAACAGGATTATAAAAAAAGGCACATGTACAATTCGGAAGTACTGTACAAATCTTCTCGCAATGGTTCGCCAAAATACCAATGTAAGAAGTTAAAACAACAATAAAACTAACAAGAAATTTGGAACCATAACACCATAAGATATAAACAGCAACCTAAAAATATTAATATAGTTTTATTAGCTTAGTAAATGAAACTTGAGGAACTATACTTACATTCCAGTTGGTAAAATTTTGATTTTTTCCTTGTGGCTTTTTCATAACTTCAGGATCGATCGGTCTAGCCATTAAAGAAATACTGAGTAGAGGTACTACAAAACATGAAAACCACAAAACTTGTCCTGTGGTTAGCAGACCTGGTAACATCAATACTGTCGATAGTACTTGTAGCAAACTTAAAGCTATGCAACAACACAACCAAAATTGACCTAAAATTAAAATTATATTCTAATTTGCTCTGGTATGAATAAATGAATAGGTGAGTTATGAATGGTGTACGAAGAGTGTTATTTTGAAAAAATTACTAAATTCACAAAATTGAAGACAAATTTTCAACTTGGAAAACATTCATATGTTAAATTGGTAATGCTATTGAAGGATGTCACAATTTTCCAAGTGGTAATTGTTAATAAGCATGGAAGAACAAATCCTATGGAAGGATGCCATAGTTTTCCAAGCAGTAATGATTAATAAGCATGGAAGAACAATCCGTTTGCTCCAAATATTAGAAATAATCCTTCCTCTTATATTAAAATACCTAAATTAGTTACGTTTGATGTATCTACCATATTGGGAACCACAAATAATAAAACTATTTTTTTACAAATAATAGAAATACATACCCGAGTTCCAAATTGAGGTAACAAAATTTCGAGATTCCAAAACTAGCATATACACAGGAAGAGGACAATCTCGCTTAATTGCTAAAGAACAAGGAATCGAATTTAATTGTCCTGATAGATCAATCGGACCCAGGCAATTTTCAGGTGTTTTGTACGCTTTTATTTTTTGACACACTTGAGGGTAGAGAGGTACAACTGAAATACTAAAATTATTTTTGTTAATAATAATTGCAGAACATTTTTTTTAATGTTATTTATTATTTATTCTGTACTAGAAGTCGAATTTAGTCTCTCCTTAAGTGAAATATGTTGTTGATTATTTTTATGTCACAATTATTCAGTAAATTAGAATCTTACCTTGCGTCGGCTTGCATAAATATACCAGCATTATCACAGTTTTCGGCGGATCCCATTATACAGACTACTTCATTGTAATCTTGCATTATTTGCAACATTTCCCTAGTAACGTCTGGTGTACAGTCAGTAAATAAAGAAACCAATAAGGGAACGTTATCGATTAATTCAATGTGTGGTCTTATTTTATCAATACCTCTAGGTAGCTTTGCCTAAAATAAATACAATGTCTATTCAGTAACACTTTTTGAAAAATTGGCAACTGTTTAACGCCTTTGGTACTACTTACTCTATTGCTCATATCAAAATTAATGGGAGCACTGTGCTCAGTACTTTCTGTAAGATTACTTAAGGACTGCCACTCGTGAGCAGTGCTATCAGCTTGTAAAAGAACACTTTCTTGACTGGTCTCATCCACTTCTTCTTGTTGTTCTGAACGCTTCCTCTCTATATTGAACTTTTCTACTTCTTTTTCGAATTTTACCGTGGAATGTTCCATGTTAATAGCACTTGGCGCGGAAAAACTCATCGTCCTTGATGATTGTAGGTTACCACTAAACATGAAATACTTTTATTAAACCAATGTGAGCCTGGGGATGTTTAGTTTGTAATTTTTATGTAGTACATATCTTGAATAAAGGATATTTATAAAGAAATTAAGCTGATAGATCTCAAAGAATGTAATTTACTGCAAATCCCCCTTATTCTATTCAGATTTCATTTACGCCAAAACCACGTAATGTTTTGTAACTATACTTTGTCACTTCTTTGGAAAACTTACGATACTTTGATATTGACTTTAGAGTTAATAAAAGATTTAAAACATCCATTGAATATAATAGATTAAATCCAAAATTAATGTCAACTGGTATTTTTTGAAAGAACAGTACAAACCGTTTGGGTTCTCGCTCGCTCGCTCGAAAATTCAATTTTGACATATTTAACAACAATTGAAGACAGGCATAGTATATCCCATGCGAAATATTTTCAGAAATTATCGTAAAATCTAAAAAGCCAAGTTTGACGGTGTAAGAAATAGTGAGCAACGATTAAACGTCTGCCCCTAGAGCTGTTGTCAGATTTTGACAGGGCCTAAATGAAATTTGAACAGAGTATAGTAATGACATGCATATATTATATAATTATAATGTGTAAAATAATGGTAAAAATTATAAAATGATTTGGTAGTACTACTCTGAAAACAAATCAAAACTAATAATTTAAAGTAAATTCAAAAATTGATCTCCGTAAATTGATGGTATAATTGTTTTTAATATTGAGCCTGGAGGAGCTACCCAGGATATTGTGAGAAGAGTCGATTATATATTGTAGTAGGTACTGGGTGAAAAAATCAATTCTCTGCTAGAAAAAGACTTAAATGTGGGGTATTTTTGATGGTTGATCCATTAAATATACTTTTTGAAATTGATTTTATTGTGATTTGGTTGAAATATTGCAAAAGCGATGCAACTTACTCCCCAAAAAATTTAACAGTACACAAAAAAATATTAGTAATTTATTAGTCTATTTATCCACACATACATTTTTCAGTAGATAAACATTCAAAAGATAAAAATAGATAGAGTCTGCAGAATATCTCGTAAGCTATGAGTCACCTATGCATAGAGCGCTAGTTTGGGTTTTACCCAGCATTTGCTGTTGAGTGATCTTTAAATATTTAAGTTATTCGCAGACAGATGCAGTGAGAAAAAATTATAAGGCTCATCAATTCTTATTAACATGTATACTGTTTGGCAAATAAAATACTCGTGTAATATTAGGTCTGTTCCAACCGCAATCAGAAACGATCAGAGAATAGTTGACCATTGCAATCGGTGATAGGAATTACGCGAAAGTAAACTCGTTGTTTGCTATGACCAGTTATTCTCTGATCGTTTCTGATAGTTTCTGATTGCGGTTGGAACAGATCTATGGTGTATTGTTGGATTGTTACAAAAATGAATTTATGAATTGAAGGTATAAATAGGTCATAAATAACACATTAAAAGTAAAATACAAATGTTTATTAGTGTGTTTATAGCTCATGAGAGTTTCTGCGGACTCTAATAATAGTTTGATTGTTTGTCTTTAACATACTACATACTGTATATTTAGGAATTACTAATATTTTTTATACAAAATTTAAATCGAACATGCTATTTCTAAAAGTGTGCAATCTAAGTTGGGTGAAGAGAATACCTATGAAACAAGAATGGTTTGTCGATACATCTATTCCTTTGCTGAGGAGGGCTAGAACTAGCCTCTGCTTGAACGCCATTTTCTCCTCTGTTGTAGCCCAGATAAAATTGCACACAATAAACATATAAGTAAAGATAGTAAACAATGAACAGATTTAAAAGAAATAGTAACGACTAGTGTATATATAGTTCCAGTAAAACCATTGTAAAGTGTATTTACCACATTTTCTTAATGCTAGGAAATGAAAAACTATTTATTTATGTACTTTGGTAAGAAAAACTGTTTCAGAAACAGTATTCATTAATAAACGGTTTATAAATCAACTTTTTGTGTTTCTATTTCTCCTAAATTATAAGTTATAAGGAACATTTCTTGCATGTGAATCGATAAAAAAGAACATGCAATGATACTGTTAAGTCTTAATTTTATTGGTTCATAACCTCTGGACGATATTATGCAAACCAATTTAACCATATATCAATATATTTCTTATTTTTTTCAAAACGAATTCTAGTTTGGAAAAACTAAAAGAATAACATCAAAATGTTCTGTAAGAAAGTTAAATAAAATATGATAGATTCATGCTTAGTGGAAAAATGCATGTCCTATAAGGTATGATAATGATCATTTATTTTATAAATTGATGGTTTTAAAGACGACCATTTCGCAGAAAGCATATCGTGGCGCGATTTAGCGAAAGTAGGTCTAAGCATAACACAACTGATTGTAGAAAACTCTGATCGTCGAAATGCATAGGCTGATTTTAATGATTCCAAGCAATATAAAATGTTAGCCAATTTAATAATTCTGGAAGAGAAGAAATTCATACAAAAAACTAATTCAAATTATGATGAAACTTCACATTTTTGAGATATTATGGACTTTATTACTGAATAACACGCCATGGTTATGGCATATGACAACCTTGATACTTAGTTGGCAGATGTCGGAAAGGAGCGAGCTTGTTGCATGGCAGACGCCACATAGGTTAAGCACGTGTACAGTTTGATGATAAAAGGTTTAGTCACAATACTTTATTACTTTATTTAGTAAATAAACAACCCACGAAACAGACACTCGGCTATGTATCACTATCAACAAACTTGGAGTTACTTTTTCACGATGCCCACTTTTTGTACTTTAGTCCTAATAGCGCAACGATATGCTCTGCCCAAAAATGGTCGCCTTTAATTGAAAAAGATGAATTATATTATTTAAAACTAGTCTAAATTTAAAAGTAGAATAGCTGAAGCTGTTACTTAATGAAGGTTGGTGCTAACTGAATGAAATAAAACAACTTAATTTGTTTCAATCTATAGTGGAGACTTAAACAAAAGACGTTATTTTATTTCTTCGGGCAAATTTAAAACCAGCAATAACAGAAAATGATGGTTACCTATTTCTTTCACTTAATAACGAAATGTGACAGTTCCAACCACTTTCTAATCCCATTTTTTCGCTAAAAACTCTGGAACGTAGTTCATTTTCTTTGCTGAAATGTACGAATCTTATGCAGGCTCTTTCAAGTTGTTCTATCAAATGAACCTACATTAAAAAAAAAATAATAAACCCATCGTTTGTTAACGAAATCCTATTTGTCAAATATTTTTGATATCAAATTCCGCTATAAGCTTCATTTTGGCATTGTAAATGTTAGCTCAGAAGTCAGAAAGATAAATTATATTTTATTATGAATAAAGAGATGATAAAGTTTCCCAAAAGCAACCAGTCAGTTCCACAAGGACTTGTGCTGCCTTCCTTGGTGAAAGATACCGCAATACACGTCATTCCTCCAAAATATTATGGAGCAGAAGCAGATGGCACTTGTATTATTTTATTAATAAGTATTCTTCGAAGGTATATCATCTGTTGTTAACCAAAATTTTAGCAAGTACTTACCATATCGATTAGAACTTGATATTGCATAGTCACCATGCCAATAAATATTTGATTGCATTGTATTTGAAAACAACTTTCTGGATCTGTAACACTATCTGCTGGACATTCGTTGTATAAAAGAGAATCTGTAAAAAAAAACATTCTTTTTTAAATTAATAGAACTATTATCGTTAATGAATATACCTAGTTTGATATAACAAAATTCTAAGAAGGGGAATACTCGTACATGTGAGAACATAAAGTTATCGTTAATTAAGACAAGTCTTCTTGGTATCAAGAGATAGTTAATTTTTATTGTTCTAGGTGTGAGATACCTGGTAGATGACTACCTGATGGGGCGGGTGATAGTAGACTCTAGAGGAAGGAGGTATAAGACGGAGGCTGGAGTGCCCCAGATTGATGAGATTTGTGGGACAGTATGTGAAGAGGATTGTGAGATTACGGTGTATGCGGACGATGTGTGTCTAGTATGTATGCCAAAGGGAGAGACGGAGATAGAAAGAAAGGCGGTGAGGAAATAGGACTAAAGGAGCTACTAGTCTCTGAGACTTCCCTCAGGAACTAAGTAGAAGTAAGGGGCACAATAGATCTTTTAGGTCTCAGTGAATGTCACCCCAATATACTTACATACATACCTGCGCTATAAAACTGGGTTGACTTTATCTTTGGATCTAGAACACTCTTTACATCCCAATGCACTGGAGTGGGACTTCTTTGACTTAAATACAAATGCCTTGAATCACTTGGAAGTTCTAAATAAACTTCACTTAGTTTGGAGTGAATATTTTTAGTCAATGGTCTGAAAATACATTTAGTTATTTTAGTTACAAATTAATCATAAAATACTACACCTGTATGCAAATGCTGTACAATATGCAGTAAGACTGCTTCTTTGATAAAAATCTTGTATTCTTTTTCTGTCCGTGTTTGATAATGGTATTAAATCGTGGCCGTCCCAATAGTCGACACAAGAATCCAAAACAATATCGGCAGTTCCTTCAGAAAGCAACTGCATGTTACCCGTTGATAACTCTTGGACAATTACAGCAAACATATGAGGAAATGGAAATTTTAATTTGGTTGATAATTGTAGAGATCTTGCATATTTGTTATCTCTTCTCATCATTTCTGTTTGCTAAAATAAATAATAGTAATGTTAATTCTTAACAAAAGATACTTAGCGAAAGTTGAGAAAGACAATCTGAACAAATCAAATAAGCATAAACTCAAAAGTTGGGGATATGGATATAGGAAATGTGTTCACAAATTAAAACTACAGATGCACAAGAAGATGAAGAACAAGAACAACAGGAGGAGGAGGAAGAAGAAGAACAAGAGGGATCCTAAAATCATGTTTGTACTTCATAATTTGTCCACTCTTTGATTTAAGGCTGCTGCACAATTGCCCGGGAACGAGAACCAGAACGGAAACTAGAACAAAATATTATTTTTAGATGCACAACAACGAGAACGAGAACGGAAATAGTAGGGATTTTCTGGAGATATTTATTTTCTAAAACACTGTCAACTTGTGACTCAATAACAAACTTCCAAATATCATATCAATCATTTTTGATATAATGGATGTTATTATTGGCCTCTTCCTCTTAATATAAAATTGGCCAGCACATTAATTGCTTCTTTTTGGGGCCACTTTTACATTAGTCTGAGAGATTCTCATGCAACGGGGTTATGTATGGTTATGTTTGCATCAAACAGGTTGCTGCTTTCCTATTGGCTCAACTATTCACATTATATATCCTGTGCTGTGATTGGCTTCGGGAATGTTAAAACTTGGCCAACTTTCCAGTTCTCGTTCCCGTGCATCTTCTCGTTCTCGTTACCGGAAATTGGTTATGCATGGGTACAATAAAATATGTGTATCTTAACTTTTTTTCCGTTCTCGTTCCAGTTCCCGTTCCCGGGTAATTGTGCAGCGGCATTTAGTCAATAGATATCCAAAAATACTTACCAAATGTCTAAATATTGAAAGTTGTTCTTCGAGATTAAATATTTTTTGTGCTTGATCTATGAAACCAATTTCTTTAGCCAATTCACACAGACATCTTCTGTTAGTTACTGGCACTAGATTTTCGTTGTACATTGCCTCACATGTAATGTGTGAACAAAATGAGTTATAATTTTCCTAAAAACGTTAAAAGCATTCCTTTAATACTTTAAATCTAACTATTCAGATTAGCAATAATTTTGATTGTATGAGATATAATGTACCTTAGTGTCAATGTTGCAGGTATTTAATAAAATTGCTAATCCCAACGGTTTAAGACTAGACATGTATTTGTTCCATTCCTGATCGTCGAAATGTAATTTGAATGGATCGTTGTGATGGTGTGTGAGATCAAGCACTTCTGTCACTGCACTGGGACTCTCTGGTTGAAAATTCGGGAACATAGAATCTATGTCACTGGATAACTCATTGACATTATCCAAACTAAAAGAAAAAAACTCTTAGAATTTATTAGTGTTCCTACAAAGCGCGGCAAATATTTTTATATAGGTATTGCTTATAAATGGGAAAAAATATGGTCGAAAGTTGTTCAGATATTCAATATTTTGGCTAGACAATCTCAAAATTAGAGACATTGATGATTTAAGTACCATGTTATTGGTTAAAATACCTTATACGAAAATCAAAGTATGTAGATCTTTCGTTTTCCGGAAATTTCTATAAAATCTGCAAATAATATATAGATATTCGACAACAAATTAGCGATCCGCGAATAAATCAATATTTCCCTAACTATCAAAGAGGTAAATGTACGAAACAAGTGGTAGGATTAAACAAAATAGGCGGTGTTTCTAAACAAATAGCCGGATATTTAAAGTTACCAGATCCCAAAATGTACACAGGTCACTGTTTTAGACGAACTTCTGCCATTCTTTTCGGTGATGACGGTGGTGATTTAATGGTTCTTAAACGACATGGCGGATGGAAATCTTCAACAACAGCCGAAGGATATGTCGATGAGTCAATAAATAATAAGACGTCAACAGCCAATAGAATTATAAATTCAATTGAAAGTAATTTCCAGACCCTAACATACACTGAAAATACCAATGTCCAAAAAGAACATACCGTACAGTTTACGTCATCCCACCATTCACCCTGTATTATATTGAACAACCCACAAACACGGATAAGGGTATAGTTATAAATAATTGCCAACATTTTACAATTAATTATTATAAATAAATGTTTAATTTAAATTGTTCCCGAATGTTGTTGAATAAATAAAAGTTACTTGTTAGGATTTTTATTTTTATAAATGAAAATAATCATAGAAAAAGTATAGTACACAACTTGAGTTGTAAGCTTATTACATGCTTGTAAAATTACTGCGCATGTAAAAAGCTTCTTACATGTCTTTATGTAATATACTATTGTATGACATTTTAACAATATTATAGTCTACTAGGAATGGGATCCATTGAAGTGCATGCTCCAGGAACAGTTTTGTTAGGATAGCCATTTTTTGCTTATTTTGGAAATGTTCAATTAAAAAATATAAAAATATTGTGGTTTGATTTACCAAAATAATTAACAAAAAGAAGAAAGTACTTACCTAGAAGCACTGGAGTCATTATTTTGATTATGTAGAAAAAATATTTTTTCAGCAGTGGGGTTAGGCCATGAAAGAACTCCTTTTTTGTCAATACAACCCAATGCCTTTAATAGAAAATTGTAAAGAATTAATAATCTTCAACAAATTGCTTATTTTATATTTAAATTATTTTTCAACATTTTTTACAAATTTTATATCTAATAGTTACCAGTGAAACTGTAATAATTGTATTTGATAGTTTTATGTAAAACTTACTGTGACAGAACCCAGTACATGAAGAATATTGGTGGATCTTGTAAGAATTTCTGGTTTTCCTCTGAGAATTTTCCAAAAATTTAATAGTATATCTTTTCGACTTATTTTAAGCTTTTCATCATCTAAAGGTGAACTATCTGCATCTTCTTCTAAATGCCTAATTTTTGTATCACATTCTGTAGTGGCATCAAAAATGGTTTTAATTCTACAATTATTACATCACACAAAATAGAATATTTACATACAATGTATGTTATAAATGTAGGTTTTCAATCAAATGTGGACCCCAATTACATCAATTTTATTATCAGATATTAGTAACTGAAATAAGCCATGTTGTATATATCTGCCATAAATGAAACAATATGTACATGATTAAATTTTTATAATTGTTAAACAAAGTGTGTTTTTAATAAAACTGCAATGCAGGAAACTTCAATTTAAAAAATCTCAAGAATAGGATAGTTGTTTTTTACTTATAAAATAAACACTATGGATGGACCCCTTACCTGGCACTTCCAATATAATTTGTCAAGTTCCAAAATAAAGGAAATATCATGGGTAGAAGTGGCAAAACCACATTGCATGGTACAATGAACAAAGTATTGGATACCAAATATCTTCCGAGATACTTGTGGAAGTAAAAGTATCTAAATAAATTGATAACGATCACTAAAACAAAAGTAAAAGGTAGAATCATTTGTTCAACAATTTTTATTGTAACTAAGTGCCTTTGTTGATTCAGTTGAGATACTGGCCTATCTAAGGCTTGTTCTAGGAAAATTTTCAGATTGTTTAAATAAGGAGTTTCCAGGAGGCGATACTTCTTAGGCTCAAGAGGTTTTCTATACTTAGGGGCACTAAAGACTTCATTTGCATTTTGTAAAGATGGTGCATATACTTCTTTGGCATGCAGTAGAGGAAATTCAGTTTGCTTTTCTAAAGCTTCACAATAGCCTGGACTTATTTGCCCTAAAATAATAGGTAATCTTAATAATTATTATTATAAGTTAAATCATTAACCCAATATTTTGTGTTACTTTAATATCATACCTGGTCTAATAAGAATAATATCTCCTTTAACTAATAGCGCCCAAGGTAAGTTAACAACTTCTCCATCTCGATAAGTCCATTGTAAAGTGATGCAAGGTGAAAATGGTGTATATAAATCTGCATAATTTTCTTGTGTCCAACTGAAATGTTTTTGTTCTTTTTTTAAATTATCTAATACTGTCTGGATCTTATGTGGTATTTCTTTGTGTCGTAATTTATTGTCATATATTTCCAGAAGAACGTTTGTTAATAATAATACTAATATTGGTATAGCCTCATAACCTCCCAAGTTATCTCCTTCTAATAAATATCCTATAACAAGGGATACTGCTGTCCATAAGCCAAAAATTATAGACACCACATTTACAGTTGTGCGTTGACTTTTATAATGCAAGGCGTCTTTGAGCCAGGATTTAGATTTCCTAGAAGATAGATATATTTAACAGAAAATTTGGTAAATACAAGATTTATCATGCACCTGCATTTTTGGGAAACTTTGTATTGAGAAAGCACATTGGATATTTCTTCATATAGTTTATCAATAGCTTCTTCAGTTTTGAAGCCGGTGTCATCATTTTTAACTTCCATTTTCAATATTAAAATATTTATCTCTCCATTATAAAATTAGAAGATATGTAACCCAAAAGCCAAGACTCCAAGACACCACACCATAAACCAGCGTTGCCAGATTTTTTTTGCCAAGTTGGGATTTTGGAACTTTTCGAGTGAAAAAAGCGGGATTCTTTCGTCGAAAGCGGGACATAGTAAAAAACGTATATAATCAGAAGTTTTTAAATATTTGTCTTTTTATTTGAGTTCAAATTACGTTTACGTGACAATAGATTGGAAAAATAACCATAGAAAAAGTATTTTAAGCTGGTGCCATTTATGTGCGGTGGTGGCAGTGGTGTCTTTGCAATTTCCCATTAATACGCCCAAGGATGATTTCAACAAGTTAATCTATAAGTTATCTACCGTAATATCGCCTGTCAACAGCATGGATACAGCGGGCGGCCCATGTAGGTAACATTGGGGCGGCCAGTCCACACTTGTCTGTGCTACCCGCCGCGCTTCCTCAGTATGCTGCACGCATGGTCGAGTTATCCCCGAAAAGCGGGAATGAGCCTGTCCCGCGCGAGACATTTAATTCTGATTTAAAAATCGGGACGTCCCGCCAAAATCGGGACGTCTGGCAACACTGCCATAGACACACAGCCACAACACAAGACATGATTATACATTAGACAACCAGCATTACATCTTCACTTGTGAGGATGATTTGTTTTTTAGACGAATTTAAATTATATGTTTTGGATTATTGTGATTATATGAAAATGAAAAACTGGTACTGGAATGATCTTTTAATGTAAAAATGACAACTATATAACTGTCTTATTTGACAACATGAAAATACAAGTGAATGTTACAAACTTAAACAAATAAATACCTGCAGACAACGCTTTACTAAATTCAATACTCCCACTTTTTGTTACAAGTCAATGTCAACATTCACTTTGACAATACATTCAACATTTGACAAAAATGTTGATGTTTCAATTTTGATAATGCCTTTGTCATGATATCGGCTGCCTGGTCATCTGTTTGAACATATTGTAATTCAAAAAATTCATCTTTGAATTTCTCTCGGATAAAATGGTAACGTACGTCAATATGCTTAGTTCTCTTATGAAACTCTGGATTCTTCACAAGTCGTATTTCGCTTTGATTATCCATAAATAAAACTGGTACATCCAATTTAACTTGTCGAAGATCACATAAGAGATTCTTCAACCAGACAAGTTCTTTTATAGCTTGTGACGCTGCCACATACTCGGATTCTGTTGTGGATAGTGCGACGGATTTTTGTCGTTCTGATCCCCAGCTAATTACACTTCCTCCAAGCATGAAAACATAACCTGATGTTGATCTTCGTGTTTGCGTGTCTCCAGCATAGTCGGCATCACTATACCCGCAAAAGTCTAAATTATTTCCGCTTACGAAACGTATTCCTTTGTTCATTGTACCTTTGATATATTTCACAATGTGTTTTACTGCATTCACATGTGCAGTAGCTGGTTTTTCCAAATATCGACTGACACTTCCAACTGCGAAACTAATATCTGGTCTGGTTGCAACGGCCAGATACATCAAGCTCCCGACTGCCTCTCGATAAGGAAAATCGATTTTTTTATCAGCTTCAAAATCTCCGAGGTTTTGTGAACCAGCTAATGGAGTTGTCACTGTCTTACAATATGTCATATCAAAACGATCAAGAACCTTTCTTGCATATCCTTGTTGATGAACATGAATCGATCCATCCAAAAGCTGATCAATTTCGAGTCCCAAAAAACATTTCAGCTCAAAAATTTTGATCTCAAATTCTCTCTGTAAGTGTCTAATGACCGGCTTAATGGCTTCTTGTTTTTCTGCTGCAATCAATCCATCGTCAACGTAAATTGCCAAAATTAACATTCCATCTTTTCCGCTGCTAACAAAAAACGCATGGATCGGATCCACTCTCTTTGAAACCAAAACTGTTAAGGAAAGAAGTAAGCTTCTTATTCCAACAGCGCGAAGCCTGCTTCAAACCATATAAACTTTTGTATAGTTTACACACTCGGCCACTGTTGTCATTATATCCAATTGGCTGGCTCATATAAACATTTTCTTCTAAATCGCCATTTAGAAAAGCCGTTTTCACATCAAACTGTTTTAGTGTCATACGCTTTGCCGCAGCCAATACTAGGATCGCTCTGATTGATGTAAACTTCACCACTGGACTAAATGTTTCCTGGTAATCGATTCCGTACTCTTGTGTAAAGCCTCGTACTACCAATCGTGCCTTATACCGATTAACACTCCCATCCGGATTTTCTTTGACCTTGTAGACCCAGCGATTGTCAATCACTTTTTGATCAACTGGCGCATCGACCAAAATCCAAGTATGATTTTTCATAAGTGAATCGTACTCTTCATCCATTGCTCGCTCCCACTGCTTGTAATCAATCGACTGAATTGCCTGCTCATACGTTCTTGGCTCATCACTGACTGCCAACATTGCAGAATGTTCACCAGTTACCAGATGTGTTAATGTGTTACGATCACGTAGACGCCTATTGACAATATTTCTGCTATCAAGATCGCAGGTCATACCACGATTTTTCTGTTGATCTAGTGACGCACATTCATTTGTGTCCTTATCTTCGTCATTTTCATTTTCTGCACCTTTGTCAATACCATAATTGTCTTCGTTTTCGTTATTTTCATTCTTACTGACTACACTAGCATTTTCTTCAACACAAATATCGAGTGTTCCCATTGAATTTTCTAACAAAAAAACGACGTCTCGTGAGATCTCGATTTTACTAGTTTTCGAATTCCAAACTCGATATCCCTTTGAATTATTGTCATAACCAACAAACATACATTTTTCTGCCTTCGCGTCGAGCTTCTGACGTTTTTCTTTTGGAATGTGAATAAATACTTCCGAACCAAAAATCCGTAAATGGTCTAGCTTCGCCTCCTTGTTATGCCATAATTCATACGGTGATTTGTTGTCAACTGTGCTTGTTCCAGTTTGATTTAGCACATGAACTGCTGTATTTACTGCTTCCGCCCAGAATTTCCTATCAATCTTCTTTGCCTCAAGCATTGTCCTTGCTGATTCAACGATAGTTCGTATTTCCTTTTCTGCACAACCATTCTGCTCTGGTGTATATGGCACAGTTCGTTGATGATGAATTCCAGCTGCTTCAAAGAAAACTTTCAGCTTTTCATTGACAAACTCTGTGCCGTTGTCAGATCTGATATTGCGAACACTGTGACCATGCTTCTTCTGAATCAGTTTAACACATTTTTCGATAATACTCGCTACTTCTGATTTTTGTTTCATGAAATATACGAAACGAAAATGAGAATAATCATCTTTGAGCAACAAAAAATATCTGGATCCACCAATTGAATTCGTCTGAAACGGACCACACACGTCAGTATGAATGATTTCGCCACACATCTTTGACTTTTCTTCGCGACTCTTGAAACTGCTTCGATGATGCTTTCCATAGACACAAAAGCTTCACATGCAAATTCCTCATCAATGAAATCTATACCCCGACTTAGTAGAAACTTCTTCACATGTGTCGAATTCTGATGTCCTAGACGTTCGTGCCATGAACGAAGTGTAGCGTTTTTGATTGCTACACTCGCTGTAGTTTCAATCTTTGATGGTTGTATTGTTCTGAACAACATTTGAAACAAACCTTTTCTGCGAACTCCCACTGCAACAATGTTTCCATCTTTCAGCAATTTGCAACCTTCGTTGTTCATGTTCAATTGATGCCCGCGATCTAACACCTTTCCCGATGAAAACAAATTTTTCTTAAGTTCCGGCACGAACAAGACTCCCATGACTCGTTTGCGAATCCATTCATCTCCATTAAAAGCAAAAATGTTGATATCGCCTTTGCCCAGAGCCATGATCTTGTCACCATTACCAACTGTAATTGGTTCAGCTATTTCCGTATAGTTTTCGAACCATTCTCGTCGATGACTCATGTGATCAGTTGCACCTGAGTCCAAAATCCAAGTATCTTGGTCTCTATTTGTTGTTTTGTAACAAATAAAAGCATCATTTGAATTTTCTTCTTTTCTCCCGTTGAAGTTAGTCTTCTTTTCCGAGCATTCCCTTTTCCAGTGGCCCTTTTTTCCACATTTGAAGCATTTGCCTTTCGGTTTGTCATTTTTATCTGTCGCTTTGTTATTATTCGATGAATTTCCTTTCTTGTAATTATTGATTTGTTTCTTCGAGAAGATTCTCTTAGCCATTAGCGCCTCTACTTCTTGAACTTGACCCTGCGACTTCAAACGAAGTTCTTCTGCCATCAAACGAGCCCGCAAATTTGCCAAAGTTTGACTATCTGCGTTTGCAGATTCCCATGCACTATGGAAATGATTAAACTCGGACGGTAGTGACATTAAAATCTTCGAAATTACCATGGACTCAGAAATAATTTCTTTTTGATCACGTAATTGCTGCACTATTTCCATTAATTTTGATAAAAATGTCGCAATGTCATCTTCCGGTTGTTTTGTGTAGCCATAATATTTTTGTTGTAAAAATAAAATATTTGCCTTTGATGTTTGCTCATACGTACTTTTGAGCGTCTCCCACATCTCTTGAGCTGTTTCACAATTCATAATCTGCAGTAATGCCTGTTTCATACAAGTCGTGGAAATTGCTCGTCTGGCCATAGCATCCGCCTTCTTCCAAGTCACAATTTCCTTCGCATAATTTGTACATTCAGATGTCGGTTTGACGTTTGTTCCATCGACGTAGTCAAAAAGATCGTTAGCTTCTAAAATCTGACGCATTTGAAACTTCCATGTTAGCCAGTTGCTGCCGCTTTCCAGCTTTTCAATATTAACGCGATCGCCTTCCATTTATTTTGTCTTTTAATAATTATCGGCTTCAAAACTTCAAAAATAAATTGCTTTCCAATTTTCTTTTTTTGAGTTCACAAATAATTCTTGCACAAAATAAATAACGATATTTACTGCAGTTAATCTTCCTTTACAATTTCACGTAATCTGGGCCCATAACCTTTTGGATTATTGTGATTATATGAAAATGAAAAACTGGTACTGGAAAGTTTGCTTAGCACTAGAATTGTTGCTCGGCAGACTTCAGGGATAAAAGGGGAAATTGTAGAGTCTTGATATTGCGGCGAATAGATTAGCGCACTTTAAAATCATCGCATGCGGCAGACAACTGGATTGCCTACGGTTGCCTCAGTGTAAGGCCGCCTTAAGCCGAAGATTTTATTTTTTGGCGATCGCGTCTATCTAAGGCGACTTCACCATAAATTAGAATCTTTAAATCCTAGCTGTAGGGTGTTCAACTAAAAATAGATTACGTAGTCAAATTCAATAGAGTTGTTTTGTTTTTATCTCCATTTAGAAAATTCTATTTTAAAAATTTCTTAAAATCCGCCTTTTAGATTTTGACGTCACTAGTATAAGTTGAAGTTAGTCACATATATTGACATGGAACAAAATAATCATAAGAGAGGTTAGTTACCGAAATTGAAGAAGAAAAGAAGAAGTTAGGGTTAGTGAAATACCTCTGAAATGGAAAATGATATGGCTTGCTGAGAAATTTATAATTAAACATTTAGCTATAGCTAATAGTTCGGTAGTTAGTTGTCTATTGAGCCTGTATCAAGATCAAGATTTCATAGTGACATGTACAAACGCTCCATTAATAGAGGGTTTGGACAGAGTTTTACATCTATATACACATATAAGTTGGGAATTCTGGAACAGTTGGAGCTACTTGACTCTGAGCACTGTTTACACTACCACTACACCAACACTAACACTTTACACTATCTTACGCGCGTTTCGATAACCAAGTTATCTTCTTCAGAGACTGAAGTTTGGATTATTGATATTCCATACTGCAAAATGTGGTAAACACCAGTCTTTCGAACTCTTTACAATTTCACTGGTTTCCAATTTACTTTCTTCAGATACTCATCAATTTTTTTGCAACACTGGTCACCATTTCTATCCATTTTTCTTTCCATACAGACGAGCATTTTCTGTTATCTCTCAAGTAACAGTTTAATTCAGATTGTAGAACAGTACTGTAAAAAAGACAAATAGAAATACAACATTTATATCAGCTAAAGTAAAAGTGGAGTTCAATATCTAACAATAACACAAAATATCATATTTGTTTTGTTACCTAATATATATAACCAAAGCGATACAAAACCAAAGATTACTTTGACAAAACTGAAATTAAATACCCATCTATAAAAAAATATAAGCAATCATTTCCCATCACGGCTGGAAGTTGGCCCTCTCGACTGGAAGTTGTTCCCTTTATCGGTAGAAAATATAATCAACCGGTTAAAATATTCACAACCGATGGAAAATATTCCCCGCCGGCGGAGGAAATCGCAGACAAAACTAGAAAATGCGCCCCCCTGAAAGCTGGATGTTCTCTACCGGCTGCACTAAGCCAGAGTTTATCTTTACTCTAGCAAAGTGCAGATAGATATACATTTACAAACAGGATAAAATGAATGCAAACTTAGCAATTATAAAAAAGATATGTTGAATATCAATAAAATATTAACATTTACATTTTTTTATAAGAGCCGAAAAATTTAAACACGAATTACAACATAAAAATATTTTTACATACAAAATTTTATAATTAAAATACTAAACCCCCTAAATAACCACTACTTTACCACCCCCTACAACATGCATGCACCTTTTAAACCCATGCAGCTAAGAAACAATCATGCAAAAAAAAACTTTACCAAATTTTAATGAAAATTCTGAAGTTCTAAACTGCAAAGTCACTTTAGTAACCTAAAAAATCCTTTCCTAATAAGAATTCTAAAACAAAAAATAAAATTAATAAGAAAAATTTTAATGTAAACCCTAGGACATAAAAATAAGTAAAATTATAAGATAGGCCTATCAGCAAGTTTAAATATATGCATATATTCCAAATCCATCCCTAAAAAAATTCCTGGAACAGAAAATCAAACAAAATTAAAAAATATACAAAAAATTTGATGACATCTCTGAAGCCTGTAAGAGAGTGTTAGTGTGCTGAAAAGGAAGCGCTGAAAAAAAATTGTTAGTAATAAATTGCCAAGTATAGCCGTTTTGCATATACCAACTTAGAAATCTACGATATTTTGATAGCCCATACTGGGCAACTATTCCCCCTACTTGTCAACCCATACCCATTCGACAAACGGAAAACACTTAAGCGTACTCGCCCATCTGAATGACTGCTCGTTTTGCAAGCGAGGCTTACCGACACCCTAGGTAACGAGTACTTTCTCACAGTGTGATACTGCATGTATCCGTGCGGGAAAAAGTCAATCGTAAACAAAAAAGTCGGTACATGTGGCTTACTTAACAATTGCAATAAAAAAATAATTCACAATTTCAAACCGAATGACACCAACAGGGGAGAAAGGGCAGAAAAAAAACAGAACAGAAAATACGAGGAACGACATAGCTTACCCATGTCTTTTGAAAGGTACCAACTTGTTAACGAAAGACTGCAGTATTTAGAAAATGTTCGGATTGACATACCTTACCTATGTCTTTTGAAAAGTACCAACTTATTAACGAAAGGCATAGTATTTAGAAAATGTTCGGATTGACATAGCTTACCTATGTCTTTTGAAAAGTACCAACTTATTAACGAAAGGCATAGTATTTAGGAAATATGAGGAATGACATAGCTTACCTATGTCTTTTGAAAAGTACCAACTTATTAACGAAAGGAATAGTATTTAGAAAATGTTCGGATTGACATAGCTTACCTATGTCTTTTGAAAAGTACCAACTTATTAACGAAAGGCATAGTAATTAGAAAATGTTAGGATTTACATAGCTTACCTACCTATGGCTTTTGAAAAGTACCAACTTATTAACGAAAGGCATAATATTCAGAAAATGTTCGGATTAACATAGCTTACCTATGTCTTTTGAAAAGTACCAACTTATTAACGAAAGGAATAGTATTTAGAAAATGTTCGGATTGACATAGCTTACCTATGTCTTTTGAAAAGTACCAACTTATTAACGAAAGGCATAGTATTTAGGAAATATGAGGAATGACATAGCTTACCTATGTCTTTTGAAAAGTACCAACTTATTAACGAAAGGCATAGTATTTAGGAAATATTCGGATTGACATAGCTTACCTATGTCTTTTGAAAAGTACCAACTTATTAACGAAAGGCATAGTATTTAGGAAATATGAGGAATGACATAGCTTACCTATGTCTTTTGAAAAGTACCAACTTATTAACGAAAGGCATAGTATTTAGGAAATATTCGGATTGACATAGCTTACCTATGTCTTTTGAAAAGTACCAACTTATTAACGAAAGGAATAGTATTTAGAAAATGTTCGGATTGACATAGCTTACCTATGTCTTTTGAAAAGTACCAACTTATTAACGAAAGGCATAGTATTTAGAAAATGTTCGGATTGACATAGCTTACCTATGTCTTTTGAAAAGTACCAACTTATTAACGAAAGGAATAGTATTTAGAAAATGTTCGGATTGACATAGCTTACCTATGTCTTTTGAAAAGTACCAACTTATTAACGAAAGGCATAGTATTTAGCAAATATGAGGAATGACATAGCTTACCTATGTCTTTTGAAAAGTACCAACTTATTAACGAAAGGCATAGTATTTAGAAAATGTTCGGATTGACATAGCTTACCTATGACTTTTGAAAAGTACCAACTTATTAACGAAAGGAATAGTATTTAGAAAATTTTCGGATTGACATAGCTTACCTATGTCTTTTGAAAAGTACCAACTTATTAACGAAAGGCATAGTATTTAGAAAATTTTCGGATTGACATAGCTTACCTATGTCTTTTGAAAAGTACCAACTTATTAACGAAAGGCATAGTATTTACAAAATTTTCGGATTGACATAGCTTACCTATGTCTTTTGAAAAGTACCAACTTATTAACGAAAGGCATAGTATTTAGAAAATTTTCGGATTGACATAGCTTACCTATGTCTTTTGAAAAGTACCAACTTATTAACGAAAGGCATAGTAATTAGAAAATGTTCGGATTGACATAGCTTACCTATGACTTTTGAAAAGTACCAACTTATTAACGAAAGGAATAGTATTTAGAAAATTTTCGGATTGACATAGCTTACCTATGTCTTTTGAAAAGTACCAACTTATTAACGAAAGGCATAGTATTTAGAAAATGTTCGGATTGACATAGCTTACCTATGACTTTTGAAAAGTACCAACTTATTAACGAAAGGCATAGTATTTAGAAAATGTTCGGATTGACATAGCTTACCTATGACTTTTGAAAAGTACCAACTTATTAACGAAAGGAATAGTATTTAGAAAATTTTCGGATTGACATAGCTTACCTATGTCTTTTGAAAAGTACCAACTTATTAACGAAAGGCATAGTATTTAGAAAATTTTCGGATTGACATAGCTTACCTATGACTTTTGAAAAGTACCAACTTATTAACGAAAGGAATAGTATTTAGAAAATTTTCGGATTGACATAGCTTACCTATGTCTTTTGAAAAGTACCAACTTATTAACGAAAGGCATAGTATTTAGAAAATTTTCGGATTGACATAGCTTACCTATGTCTTTTGAAAAGTACCAACTTATTAACGAAAGGCATAGTATTTAGAAAATGTTCGGATTGACATAGCTTACCTATGTCTTTTGAAAAGTACCAACTTATTAACGAAAGGCATAGTAATTAGAAAATGTTAGGATTTACATAGCTTACCTACCTATGGCTTTTGAAAAGTACCAACTTATTAACGAAAGGCATAATATTTAGAAAATGTTCGGATTAACATAGCTTACCTATGTCTTTTGAAAAGTACCAACTTATTAACGAAAGGCATAGTATTTAGAAAATGTTCGGATTGACATAGCTTACCTATGTCTTTTGAAAAGTACCAACTTATTAACGAAAGGAATAGTATTTAGAAAATGTTCGGATTGACATAGCTTACCTATGTCTTTTGAAAAGTACCAACTTATTAACGAAAGGCATAGTATTTAGAAAATGTTCGGATTGACATAGCTTACCTATGTCTTTTGAAAAGTACCAACTTATTAACGAAAGGAATAGTATTTAGAAAATGTTCGTATTGACATAGCTTACCTATGTCTTTTGAAAAGTACCAACTTATTAACGAAAGGCAGAGTATTTAGAAAATGTTCGGATTGACATAGCTTACCTATGTCTTTTGAAAAGTACCAACTTATTAACGAAAGGAATAGTATTTAGAAAATTTTCGGATTGACATAGCTTACCTATGTCTTTTGAAAAGTACCAACTTATTAACGAAAGGCATAGTATTTAGAAAATTTTCGGATTGACATAGCTTACCTATGTCTTTTGAAAAGTACCAACTTATTAACGAAAGGCATAGTATTTAGAAAATTTTCGGATTGACATAGCTTACCTATGTCTTTTGAAAAGTACCAACTTATTAACGAAAGGCATAGTATTTAGAAAATGTTCGGATTGACATAGCTTACCTATGTCTTTTGAAAAGTACCAACTTATTAACGAAAGGCATAGTAATTAGAAAATGTTAGGATTTACATAGCTTACCTACCTATGGCTTTTGAAAAGTACCAACTTATTAACGAAAGGCATAATATTTAGAAAATGTTCGGATTAACATAGCTTACCTATGTCTTTTGAAAAGTACCAACTTATTAACGAAAGGCATAGTATTTAGAAAATGTTCGGATTGACATAGCTTACCTATGTCTTTTGAAAAGTACCAACTTATTAACGAAAGGAATAGTATTTAGAAAATTTTCGGATTGACATAGCTTACCTATGTCTTTTGAAAAGTACCAACTTATTAACGAAAGGAATAGTATTTAGAAAATGTTCGGATTGACATAGCTTACCTATGTCTTTTGAAAAGTACCAACTTATTAACGAAAGGCATAGTATTTAGAAAATGTTCGGATTGACATAGCTTACCTATGTCTTTTGAAAAGTACCAACTTATTAACGAAAGGCATAGTATTTAGAAAATGTTCGGATTGACATAGCTTACCTATGTCTTTTGAAAAGTACCAACTTATTAACGAAAGGAATAGTATTTAGAAAATTTTCGGATTGACATAGCTTACCTATGTCTTTTGAAAAGTACCAACTTATTAACGAAAGGCATAGTATTTAGAAAATTTTCGGATTGACATAGCTTACCTATGTCTTTTGAAAAGTACCAACTTATTAACGAAAGGCATAGTATTTAGAAAATTTTCGGATTGACATAGCTTACCTATGTCTTTTGAAAAGTACCAACTTATTAACGAAAGGCATAGTATTTAGAAAATGTTCGGATTGACATAGCTTACCTATGTCTTTTGAAAAGTACCAACTTATTAACGAAAGGAATAGTATTTAGAAAATGTTCGGATTGACATAGCTTACCTATGTCTTTTGAAAAGTACCAACTTATTAACGAAAGGCATATTATTTAGAAAATTTTCGGATTGACATAGCTTACCTATGTCTTTTGAAAAGTACCAACTTATTAACGAAAGGCACAGTATTTAGAAAATTTTCGGATTGACATAGCTTACCTATGTCTTTTGAAAAGTACCAACTTATTAACGAAAGGCATAGTATTTAGAAAATGTTCGGATTGACATAGCTTACCTATGTCTTTTGAAAAGTACCAACTTATTAACGAAAGGCATAGTATTTAGGAAATATGAGGAATGACACAGCTTACCTATGTCTTTTGAAAAGTATCAACTTATTAACGAAAGGAATAGTATTTAGAAAATGTTCGGATTGACATAGCTTACCTATGTCTTTTGAAAAGTACCAACTTATTAACGAAAGGCATAGTATTTAGGAAATATGAGGAATGACATAGCTTACCTATGTCTTTTGAAAAGTATCAACTTATTAACGAAAGGAATAGTATTTAGAAAATGTTCGGATTGACATAGCTTACCTATGTCTTTTGAAAAGTACCAACTTATTAACGAAAGGCATAGTATTTAGAAAATGTTCGGATTGACATAGCTTACCTATGTCTTTTGAAAAGTACCAACTTATTAACGAAAGGAATAGTATTTAGAAAATGTTCGTATTGACATAGCTTACCTATGTCTTTTGAAAAGTACCAACTTATTAACGAAAGGCATAGTATTTAGAAAATGTTCGGATTGACATAGCTTACCTATGTCTTTTGAAAAGTACCAACTTATTAACGAAAGGCAGAGTATTTAGAAAATGTTCGGATTGACATAGCTTACCTATGTCTTTTGAAAAGTACCAACTTATTAACGAAAGGCATAGTATTTAGGAAATATGAGGAATGACATAGCTTACCTATGTCTTTTGAAAAGTATCAACTTATTAACGAAAGGAATAGTATTTAGAAAATGTTCGGATTGACATAGCTTACCTATGTCTTTTGAAAAGTACCAACTTATTAACGAAAGGCATAGTATTTAGAAAATGTTCGGATTGACATAGCTTACCTATGTCTTTTGAAAAGTACCAACTTATTAACGAGAGGAATAGTATTTAGAAAATGTTCGGATTGACATAGCTTACCTATGTCTTTTGAAAAGTACCAACTTATTAACGAAAGGCATAGTATTTAGAAAATGTTCGGATTGACATAGCTTACCTATGACTTTTGAAAAGTACCAACTTATTAACGAAAGGCATAGTAATTAGAAAATGTTCGGATTTACATAGCTTACCTACCTATGGCTTTTGAAAAGTTCCAACTTATTAACGAAAGGCATAATATTTAGAAAATTTTCGGATTGACATAGCTTACCTATGTCTTTTGAAAAAATTACCAATTTGTAAAAGAAAGGCAGGATGATACTGAGATATGATGTCATTTGATAGAAATTGAGAATTACTGTATACTCACACTCCTTTGGAGTAGACCAATATTTTACGAAACCTAAAACAAATAATAAAGGAATTATATTATTAAAGAACGATTCTAAATAATTTAACTAAACTAATAATTTTTAAAAATCATGTTTTCTAAAAAACAAAAACATTTACGATTAAAAAAACAAAGGCATTTAGGGTCATTTTATAAAGAATCACCCTGTATAATAATTTTTTTGCTTGTTATTTCAGCTAAAGGAATCTTGGGCATTAAATTAAAATACGCAGATTGTAAAATTATTATAAATTCGTATGTTTAAAATCAGCATTAAAAAATTATTTATGTATACAGTGTGTTTCTAAATTTAGGCGCAAAAATTCAGAAGGTGATTTCCCGTATAAAATTATGATAAGTCTTTCCTATGACAAAATATCCTAATCCCACCCCATATCGCCCTGAATAAAATTGAGATTTTATTTTTTTTTCTAAAATTTAAGTAAAGATGGAAACTTTAAATTTTGTAAATTTCGTGCACCCGCAATTACTAACCATCGGTATTTTCTCAACATTCCTGTTAAATTATAAGGGAGTGAAATTATCAACTCTTACTTTATTTAATATCAAATTTTTTTTCGAGATTGAGTTTTGTGAAATAAAATTATTATTTAAAATCTGATATTTGATATTAAATAAAGTAAGGGTTGATAATTTCACTCCATTATAATGTAACAGGAATGTTGAGAAAATACCGGTGGTTAATAATTGCGAGTGCACGAAATTTACTAAATTTAAAGTTTCATCTTTACTTAAATTTGAGAAAAAAGAAATAAAAACTCAATTTCATTCATCCTCTTTTTAGGGGTGATATCTTGGAAGGGAGTGGAGTGAGGAAATTTTTTCATATGAAAGACCTATTATAATTTTATACGAGCAATCACCACCTGAATTTTTTCGCATAAATTCAGAAACACCCTGTATGTAGTATAAAATATTAAAGAAAATTCTGTTATTTAAGATGAGTCATGGGGAACTCTACATATTCCTACCTCGTATTGATTCTCCTACGGGGTATGTCAAATATAAAATTCCAACTTGTATTTGGTTTTTGAAAACCTTTATCCAGATTTAAGAAAGTATACAAATAGATAATAAATAATAAGTTTTCCTTTAGATATGAAGGTTGGACGGGTGGTACTAAATAAGCGTACAATTCCAAAAGTTTATATGTTTCAAATTGCATAGTATTGTCAATTTATCGAATTCTCAGAATATTGTTTCGACAAAAAAATACAGTTTGATCTTTTTTAAATTGAAGAAAATATTTTATTTTCATTAAAAAAGAACCAGATATTTAAATATGAGAACACACAAGAGTATAGATTAGCTGTTTTTTGAAAAAAGTATGTGTAGAACCTACTGTAGGTTTTAATTTTGTGTAAAAGTATGAGAAAAGTCAGAGAATTCGATAAAATGCAAATACCTATGAATTACTGAATACATATTATACAGGGTGATGTTTTATTATTCAAAACAGCTTTTTTCACTTTGAAAATCGGTTTTAAAAATTAAGTAGGTAAACCAGTTGTATTATTAAAAATATAACACGAATTAAGATTATTAGCATTGTTTAATTAAACAATGTTATTAGTTATTAAAAATTGAACATTTGTACAAAAATTAATATATTTTTCTGAATCTATTCTGCTAAACTTTTATATGAATAAAATTAACTAATTTTTAAAGACCCTGTATGTTAATAAACAAAATGGAACAGGACACAGTTTAATTGTCTTTTAATATTTCCCATAGGAGCCCCGCCAATACGAGGTAGAAGTATATGGACAGTTTATAAGAACAATTTGTCATAGCTAGGAATATTACCGGCCGACTTTTTAGAATTTTGAGTATTTTGGTATAAAGAAACATTAAAAAGATGCAAAAATGGATTATAAATAAACAATATATATCAATTCTGTATATTAAGAAACAATGGAAGCATACACATTTAAATTGTCATTTAATATTTCCTATAGGAGCCCCAATACGAGGTAGAAATATCTACAGTTTATCATGACTAACCACTTATATACGAACCATTTGTCATAGCTAGGAATATATAAAAGGCCCCCTTTTCAGTATTTTAAATATTTTGGTATAAAGAAATAGTAAGAGAGAGCAAAAATGGATTATAGCAAATTTAAAATCTAATTAACAATTGTAAAATACTTCGTTTATATATTAAAAATCAATTGTTCATAGTAATAAAATTGTTCGTATGTGATTTAAAATATTTTAAAAAACAATAACCAATAACTACCAGTAAATAAAATGAAATCTTACCTTAAATGTATCAGATTGTAATCCAAGTAACCCATATAGGCACTATTCACTACACTTCACGATACACGTTAATTTCGAACGATATTTCCGATATTTCCTATTCGAAAGTCAACACGCTACTGAATATAAATCGACAAAATTTATTCGTCACCCCCATTAGTCACCCCGTTAAACAAGTAAAGTTGTTTATCATATCTACGATTAATATTTATATATACCGGACGGCCTAGAAGTGAATATAAAAGTATATTATTTTGAAAACCTTATTTATTAGTCTTTTTGAGTATTTTAATGAAAAAGTAAAAGGAAAAAGGTACACAAGAATATAAATAAAACTGTATTTCTGTTTTTAAGGATGTTCGAAGAATTTTCAAGAAAATTTTATTGTTAAATCATTTTTCGGGATACTTTTTGCATTGTCTAAAAAAATAAATAGCCTGTCATCCTAATGAGAAGAACAGAAACCCCAAAAGGAGAGATGCATATATACTGCGCTGGACAAAATAGCGCTAGGTTAAAATAGCGTCAGTCAAAATAGCGCCGCACAAAAACAGCGGATGACAAAATAGCTTATTTCCTTCCTTCTTTTGGAAAAACTTCATGTGGAATACAAATTCTTTGATATATTTTCGAGAAGGGGAAAGGAATAAGCTATTTTGTTTGTTTGTTTGTAGTGCAATTAAAAACGCTTCAATATGCCCAAATGTGTAACAAAAATTAGTAGTTCCTCTTTAAGCTTAGAATGCATGCTTAGTGACCCAACAGCTAGTAGTGTTTCTCTAATTTATGCATATCTTAAACCGATTAACTTACAGTAAACAAAAAAAGCAGTGAATTCAGAGAGAGTGATGACAACAAGTCAGACGCGGCAAGCACGCAACACTGGTCTGGAAAAACATTAGGACAAAAACAAAAAAATCTGGGTGGATAATCTAGCGGTTAAGCCCAATATCTCAAGAAAGAAGAAGAAGAAGAGTTGCTGGCATTCCCATGTGGTTGCATCTTGGTTTAAATTTTTAAGAGCGCGCTCCTAAATTAGACAGCTCAAAACAGTTGGCACCCCTGACTTGCAACAAAATTTAGGTCATTTTGTAAACAACAAATCTAAAGAATGCAGTGAAATTAAGTGTTGAAATTTTAACATAATATAAATTGGACCTTTGTCTTGGGGATCAGGTATTTTGGTTAAGTTTTATATTGTTTTAAAAAAGATATTAGCCATTATGTGATGGTATGTTTTTGACAGTTTTGACAATTTGTGGTCACCAATTTGAACGCCAAGATCTGATCCCCAAAAGAAAGCCTAGAGAATTCGATTCTGAAAATATGAAATCTCAAACCATTGTATTTTTTGAGATTTGTTGCATACAAAATTTTGGAAACGAACATTAGTTCAGACGTTCCACCGTCTTGATGGATGGCGCTGTATGGAACTTCAATGACAGATGATGACGGTTTTGTGTCCATAAAAATATTTCAAATTATTTATTATTGTTTATAGCATAGCTTGTCAGTATTTGTAAGTGGTTATAATAAAATGATCTTCATGCTGAAAAAGTAAATTTGTGCTTCGTAAATGCTCTTTATATTTACTCAACATGTGCTCCATCACAAGTGACGTGTTTAGTGCCTGTAGGTGTGAAATAAACCACAAATATTTTTAGCTACTCTATGTAGTGATCCCACAAAAAAGTGCCCTATATTTATTGATCCCCATATCGGGGCCTTTTGGTTCCTACGGGGACCTGTACACAACCATAGACTTCATCAGCATATACATACATCGGCCACCCGAGTTAGTGAGAAAAACTACATTGCTAATATTAGTAATAAATGACTTCTCCTAATTGACCAAAATAGACATTTCGTATTCTATTCTATACTGTTGTAATCTTTTATTTTCGAAACACAGGAATAAAAATGTTATATATTTTTGATCTTCAATTTTTCCAGGTGATAAATCGAAATGTTATTATAAATACTTTTTGCAGTTTTCCTCCAGTTTGTAATGAACGGACATGACTGTTTTTCCATTGACTCTTCTTAATCCTAATTATTCAAGTAAATTATACCAAAAATGTCTTCTTTTATTGAAAACAAAAACAAATCATTTAGGCAATCTTTTTGTTTAATTGTGGTATTACAAATTTGAAGTACAGAGTAAGTAGGCAGTTTATATATTAATTATAATACAGAAATAAGAAATGCTAATTAATTAGGTAAACTATAAAAATGTTTATTATAGCAATAAACAGACATGTCTGCTTTTTCAATGATCCTTATTAATTATTCAAAAAAAATCACAGCAAAAATAGGTGTATGTATGTTTTTATTGAAAAGAAACAAATCAAAGATATTCTATAAAAATAAATAAATTATTATTACATTATGTTTAATATTGTATTTGTCTTCATATTTATTAGTACATAGCAACTGAAGTTCATCTTCCATTTTTCTCTACCATTTCTCCTCAGAACAAAAAGAAAATAAAAAGTTTATAAAATTATCAATTTTTTACGATTCAAAACTCACAAAGGGGTGGTGACACCCATCGACATACTGAAGTCTTGATCCATATAGTTATAAAGACTGAAAAAAAAAGAATTTAATTCTAAATACTCTAAATAAATATTTTTACTAACAAAATTATTTCAAACTCATTTCAGCAAAAGTTTCAAACAATCCATTTTATCAGAACTGTAAATGAAATAAAAAAATTAGATGTTTCTTCTAAATAGGTGTTGACATTTTTTTACTTACTGAATAGTTATAGCGAACACAGCTATATGGAATATTATTTGGACCTGTGTCAGTTTTCGGTTCTGAAAATGAAAAGAAATTAGATTTTTGTAAATAAGTCTTGTAGGTGTTTTTACTTACGGAATAGTATCAGAAAACTGTTTTATGAAAGATTAATGGACCTGAGGGGCAGTTGCAGCAGGTTCCATATTAGTGAAATTGTCAGTTCTGAAAATGATAAGTAATTAGATTTTTGTAAATAAGTTAGTGTTTCTACTTACGCATTAGTATCGGCATCCATATCTTTGCCCTAATTATCTGGATTCTGTCTTGCCAGACTTCTTTTTCTCATATTCTGATATTGCTTGCTTGATATAAGGGGGGTCAATGCATTTTCTATTTGATTTCTGATTATTTCAGGAGCTATACATTCTGTATAGAATTGCTTCAGTTTCAGAGGCATTTTTTCGGCCCATATTTTTCTATCTATCTCAATTTCCTGTATATATAGATCTATATTATCGCAGACATAGACAACAAAGTAACATCTGCTACTATTAGCACAACACAACCCCGTTGTGTTGTGACTATTAGTTATTTTGGTGTATTCTTTGGTTATATTCTGGTTATATTCAATTGCCCGATTGCCCCTGGATCAAAAAACACACGCTAACCCTACCCAGTCGAATTTGTTCGTTTTTTGCACAATAAACGTAAATGTTTAGAATTTACATAGTTGCCACAACTATAAAAATAATGTTGAATTTACTTACCTAGATATTGTAACGAGAAAATAATAATGAAAAACCTACAATTATCTGAAATGAAACAATAACAAAATAAGCACATACTTACCTGATATATTTCTATTTTGGAAACCCAAAAATTAATCACAATTTGCCTTATGACTATTACACAAATACACTCTAGGTACGAAGTCGAATATCGAATTTTGAAAACATAAGATACCTAACATACAGGTAAAATGGTCACTATATAGATATTGCAAGTACCTAAAAATATACCTTTCTTATGACGTGCAGACGTGTATAGATTTTCTTGTTAAAAAAATTTTCTTCTTGTTTGAGGATTTTCGTATAACATGGCAACATCGGTTGTGAATGCAGCATTCTGTACTTTACGATTTTACTTGGCTCTTTTGGATTTTAAAGCTTCGATGCCAAATGTAAAAATTATCCCTAGAAATCCTTAGATACAATTTAATAATCCTCTCCATTACGACGATAAAAAGAGATGAGGATGGTTATCTAGTTTTTAGCTTGCCATAGGTAATAATAATTGTTGAATAAAATTAATGAATGAGGTAGGTAACATTACATTTTAAAAAATTTCGAAGCATAAATGTTTTGTAGGTAACTTTGTCTTGTCAATATACCTAGTCGAAATTACCTTGCAAATTAATTGATTATATAAGCATTTAAAACAATGAAAGAAAATAAGAACCCAAATAATAATTATTAAAGGATGACGTAGTAATAGTGTTAGTTGTTGATTAGAAAAATATTGTAAAACAAAGGAAGACTAAAAAATTAATTTCGTCTACCTACTCTAGAAATGGCAATAGCGCTTCTTCGACTTGGTAGAGTTGAAATATCTGAGCTTTATTTATGTTTCCATTCAATCTGTTTTCTTATCTTATCAGTAGGTACAAAGTTATGTGGCTTCAAATATTTTTGAAATGAGGGTAGGTCCGTAAAATGGGTAAAAAAACTGAAGTTTCTAAAATGTTTTAGCGAAAAGCTCGGTCAAATTCAAATAGGTATTCAATATTGTTTATTTAGATCAAAAAAAT
Organism: Lochmaea crataegi; assembly: GCA_947563755.1. Taxonomy (NCBI): domain Eukaryota; kingdom Metazoa; phylum Arthropoda; class Insecta; order Coleoptera; family Chrysomelidae; genus Lochmaea; species Lochmaea crataegi. The sequence continues at coordinate 63,668,216 of OX387424.1, forward strand.
AATTTTTTCGATATTTTCTGTGAAATAAAAAAATTTTTGATGTAAAACAATGTGTTAAATATTTAGAAGTTATTTTTAATTCTAAACATCTTTTCTTTATAATTTTTGAAATTGTCCAAAATAAATGTACCTACCTACCTACTTGAGACTCTTGAGCAAAAATCACATCTAATTTAAATTTTGATATCTAATGTATATATTATACCTACCTAGTTTATTTCGTATTCAATAAATTATTTAAAAAAAATGAAAAATGGTCCGTAATAATTAATAATGGGTTGTAAGTTATGTTGTATATATTATATCTATATAGGTAACCTATCACGTGAAAATATTCACAAGATTAGCTTTTTGCAGTGTTTTTTCATTCAGATAATTCCAATGGATTTTTGTTAGGTCGGCTTGGTTTGCTTTGTATTTTATCATTAGGTACCTACTTACCTACTTCTCAATAAATGGAAATTATAAATCTCGATATATAAAACTTGAAAATATAGAGAAACGACGATAATGATTGGAATATTATTTTAATTTCAAAATTAACCTATAAAAGTACAGAAAAAAATTAAAGAAGTAACGAGAATACCTATAGGTAAAATAAACATACTAGCTGTTGAGTAAAAATAGCAAATAAATGAAATCATAATTTACCTATTGCGATTGAAAATAAAAATATTTGCTGGCAGAAATTGTGTTTGTTTGAAACCAAAATATCGAAACAGCTGATCCGGAGAGAAGTTTGTTTGAATCGTGAAGAGCTTAGATAAATACAATACTTTATACCTATACGGTTAAGAGTGGAAAGACAAAAAGAGAGAGAGAAAATAAGTTGCAATAATAAAAGCCGATTCGGTACTACTAGCGACATCTATCGTAAATATTTTGAACCAAAAAATTACTAGATAAGTAACAAGTTTTGTGTAAGTTTTAAGGTTTATACACCTGCGCGGAGGGCCCTCTTAATGTAAAAATGACAACTATATAACTGTCTTATTTGACAACATGAAAATACAAGTGAATGTTACAAACTTAAACAAAACAATACCTGCAGACAACGCTTTACTAAATTCAATAATATGAAATCTCAATTCAAACTCACGCCCATGTATAGCCTCCATGCTCACGCCATTAAAATTAAATGAATATCGACATGGGTTTCCACTTTTGGAAACAAATAAACCTACACCGTGATTTAGTAGCGCTATCCAAATAACAGCCCATCACTATTAAAAATCGCATCTTCGAATTATTCGATAAAAAAGAAGAATTTATATGATGATGTGGTAAAATTGTGGGAAGTACGCCTTGATTACAATTTTTCTGGGTAATTAACCGAGGTTTTAGAAGTAAGTATATTATCTTTTATTTGTTGTGCAAATAGCGATTTTCCTATTGATGAATAGTTTATAGTTTGTATAGCGCTTCGTTAAAGTATTAGACTGTAAGACAATAGGTACATCATAAACTGCTTACTTAGTATTTTTATTTTTGTATTAGTGAATTGTAAGTTATAGGGTGAGACATTCGATAATTTAATGTATTTGACGATTAGATATAAATTTTTGGGGCCACTTTTACTTTAGTCTGAGAGATTCTCATGCAACGAGGTTATGTATATGGTTATGTTTGTATCAAACAGAGGTTGCTGCTTTCCTATTTGCTCAACTATTAGCAAATAGCGATTTTCCTATTGATGAATAGTTTATAGTTTGTATAGCGCTTCGTTAAAATATTAGACTGTAAGACAATATAGGTACATCATAAACTGCTTACTTAGTATTTTTATTTTTGTATTAGTGAATTGTAAGTTATAGGGTGAGACATTCGATAATTTAATGTATTTGACGATTAGATATAAATTATATCACATCACTAAGGAGTAAAGGAATTATATTTTATTTTTAATGAAACAAAAAATATAATAATAAGTATATTTTTCGCAACGAAAATAATAAATTGTACATATGCATAGGAATTATTTGTGTATGTTATTTGTATTGTTTCAACTTCCTTTTTGTTTTCAGTATTCAGTAAAAAAATATACCAATTCCAACAAACAGCACTTAATTTGAGATGTGGTTTTCAGAAAACAGTTTGTCAGATTCAGAGTTCCATTTAGGTATGAGTCCACCTGGGCTTGATGACCTATTCAGACATATGGTAGAGGCAGAGCAAGCTGTTAGAGCAGAGAATGCTTTTGCCGACTCAAAATTTGTACCTCTGAGTCTAAGTAAGCCCGTCATCTCATTAAGAAATAATAAAAATAAGAATATTCCTGACCTCAATTGTTTTGATGTTCTACAGAAGCTGGTTTCAGCAATTAAATTCGATTCTCAGCAAAACTCAGTCATTTCCATTCTTAAAAATATTATGGCTGAAGAACTTCAACAAAGGTAATATTTAAATTCAAAATAAGCACACATCATTATAAAAATAAAACTAATTGTAATAACTAAAATTTTTATAGTAACAGAAATAGAAAAATGTAATTATTTGAGTTGCTTTTATTAAAAACTTTAATTTCTTTTTAATAACTTGGGATATGTGTACTTTCATATGAAACATGTATTTTCATCCATAACATTTTGTTTATAGGGATATATTAGATCTAATATTGAACATTCTGAATATCTTTCAAGATGATTGTCCAAATAAACTGGATTTACTTAAAGAGCAGTTTTTAGGTAAGATATTTTTGAGTTTCCACAAATATGTGGAAGTTATTTTATTTGCTCACCTCTACATCTTATCTCTTATCATTGATATCATTAACTTGAGTGATTTGTATTTTATCTACATATTTGAATACTTTTTCTTGCTAATAAGTGATTAAGTATATTTTTTTTTATTTTAGAATTGCTAATACCAAAGGATCTATTAGCCATTACTATTGATAAATACAGTGTTGAAAATATTTCACAAATAGGTAGGAATAAGTTGTTTTGCAATAGTAATATACAGTGTGTTTCTAGATCATGAGAAAAAATTCGGGAGGGATGAAATTATGATGGTAAAACAATTTCCAAAGCACACCCCTTTCCGAGATATCACTTAAAAAGTGCTGGTGTGTTTTCAAAGACACAACAGGGATTTTAACTAATTTTTTTCCACGAAACTTGATCTCATAAAAAAGTTTTGTCATTAACTAAAATGGGAATTGTTAATTTCACTTTCCCAAGTATTGACATCAAACTGTAAGAAAACAATATTAAAAGTATTGTTCTGTTTTTTATCCAATCGTCATTAGTATATCATTTTCAGCATCTGGAGGCTTTGGAGTGATAAGCACAGGACAACTGACACAGAGCAATGAAAATGTCTTGGATGTAATAATTAAATCTTCACAACCAGAAAAAACAGAATTTTTAAAAAATGAAGCTGTTATTATGAATCGATTATGCCACAAAAATATTGTTAAAATATTGGCTTTTGTGGAACATCCAAGGATGATTATTATGGAAAAGTTTGATAAGGGGGATCTGATGCATTATTTGGAGGTAAGAATTATTCAAGTATGAAATTGTTAATCGCAGTTTTAATACACATGTTAGTTGCAAACCTATCCTTCGTCTGTACAGGGTATCTCCATAATTTCAACAGCTTATGTATGTATGGTTGCCTATACCGAAAACTCTTCTGAGTTTTAAATTGAATTGAATTATTTAAAATATGGCTCAAACATGAACTAACTTCTTAATTTTCTTATGTACTTTAGGACAACTTCGTGTCTATAGCAAAAGTGTATAAAATGATAATGGATATTTTAACAGGCATGGAATATTTATCTGAAAATCTGTATATTCATAGAGATTTAGCCACACGAAATGTTTTTGTAAACTCCAATCTTGAATGTAAAATAGGAGATTTCGGTTTATGCTGTAAAATAAAAGAACCCAATGGAATTTACAAGCAGCAGGTAACAACTTTTTAACTATAAATAAAGTATACACTTCACAGTTGAATAAATCAACACATGATCTCTATTACCTGTATTATAAACAACACTCAAGCAGTGTATGGCCTTAAGTTTTGTTTAGAAATATACCTAGACATAAGTCCTCTAATATTTTATTTGTCTCTTTTTTCACATGATACAATTTTAATATTCGTAGACGGAGCAGTAACATAAATATACCTATTAACCAATCATAACTTGTTTATTTTCAGGATGGACGATTGGTTATGTACAGTACTGCGCCAGAGGCAATATCTACTCAAGAGTTCTCAATAAAATCAGATGTTTGGGCAATGGGGTTGGTCATGTGGGAAATATTTTATTTAAATGAGAGGGATTATTATGACATACCATCTTTACATGCACAATTAAATTGCTTCCCCTTTTCTATGAAGTAAGCAATTTTAGTTTCAAAAAATATGTATAAAATCCACCATATTTATCAATATACAGTAAAGCCATTACGCATCCATGTCACAATATATAATGGGGTGTTGAACCGATATCCGGCGTTTGGTATTTTATTAAAGTATATTAGTAATACTTTGCAAAAATTAATTAAAAAATCTCTTAAACCCAATATTTTAGGCGAAAACTGGAAATTAAGAATTTCTAAATGTTTGCAACTTTCACTACAGACACGTTACATACTTAAAGATAAAGCTAGCCACTTTATGATTTAGATATTTTATGAACTAATAGCCAGTTACAGAAGGGCCATTCGAATTTGAAGTCTAATATATACGAGTGGTTCTATGTCAACCCTTATGTAGCTAACTTCTCTTTTAGGTAATGTAGGTCACAGCATAAATGGTGAACTATTTAATCATCCAAAAGTTGAATGTTCACTACATAAAAACCTTGTGAGAATAATTTTTTTTTAAATAATTGATTCCCCATCATGATTTTGGCCACCACTAACTTTAACATTGAGAAAACATCATATTTTTGTTAAGTTTTAACACCCCATTGTTACTTAGTCACATTAATAACTACAGTAATCACTCGGCCAAAATTTCTAGTTTCGGTTTCGGCCGATTGTTCGTGTCCAGTGTTAATATATACCTATTATCGTGTTAGCGTCGCTTAGGCGATATCATACTCTTGTGTCAGTACTATAGTAGCCAATTAAAAGTCCTTTTCTGACGAATTCTCTTTCTAATGATTGAATATTATTCATATATATGTGGCGTACTTACTCTCTGTGGCTGGTACACCAATCAGGGCCCCGATTCTCGATTTGACTCATATGGGAAATATGGCGGTTTACCTATGAGAATCAGATTTCGGTATTCAGCATACTCTAGTAGGAATCTTCTCCTACAAAAAGCATAGGAACCTATTCACATGGTCCTAAATCATGGGAAAATGCAAATCAGTTACCAAAGCGCATGTGATGGTGTGCTATAAATGTAATATATTGTGTGTTCGTCTGGTGCATTCATTTGCTCTTAGGTTATTTCTTTCCTGTGTACGTTTTATGCGAATGAAATAACTTGAATATTCTTAATTAACAACTTAAACTGTATAAAATAGAGGAGACAATTGTATTGTAACTATGGATGAAATCGTTCTTTTAAATCAATTGGAACATGTCGAGGAGTTAGAGAATAGGCTTGACAGAAATTATTGGTCAAAATGGCACAAAGGCTGTCCATTTGATCTCATAAGTTATCGACAATTTGTAAAACTGTTAAGACTATCCAAACAACTTGTTATAAATTTAATTGAGTTGCATTACCAAGAAAATATGAGAGTCTTTTTCAGACATATAAGTACCCTCTTATACAAAAATGTAAATTCCGATGGCAGTCGAGAATAGACTTTTGTATTCCTATGGGAATATTGGTGTACAATTCATATAGGAATATTTTCTTATGAAGTGGAGGATCGAGGCCCTGGAGGAGAATTATTTCGCTAGATGACATGCATTTGAATTTCCAGTAGGTACACGTTATTTTTTCTCACTTTATTTGTTCCTGTTTTTAGGTTACCAATGATTGAAAGCTGCCCTGAAAAGTTATCTGATTATATTGATGAGAATATTATGAATCGGAATCCTGATAAACGACCAACCTTTACAGATATAAAAGAATTTATATCCAATAATTACATTAACCACATACCACTTTAAATTCCTTAAATATTTGATTTTAAATATTTTCATGTTATTTTTTTGCTTTATTTGTGCTCAGTATTTTTCGTATCTACTTACGTTTATTTCTATTATTGGATGTTGACTATTAATTCTTATCTATTTGACACAACCACCATTCATTCTATGTTAAGTCTGGTTGTGATTTATATTATATAATATTGTGTTTTGACGTACTTTTATAATAATGAAGTATATTGAAAATGTATTATGAACTGTTGAATAAATACCATTAAACATTCAGGTTTTTTGTTACAAACTATTACGCCACCTACCAGACAATACAGAGAAATTGCTTTTTTTAGATATAAAAATTCGCCCACATTACAAAATATGACAGCCAAATATAAACAAAAGTCTCCCCAACCCCAAATGCATAAATTTTTACGTCTTTAATAAAATAAAGTTTCTCCTATGCATTCAGAGAAGTGAGATAAAAAAAGATTGTATTTTGCCAGAAACTAACCATTTTCAAAATTTTTCTCGTACGCCTACGGTAAATGGAAATTGTTACAAATTAACCCCCATTGAAAATATTACCGTATGTTTATGACAGAAGGAAATTTTTACCAATTTACCAGTTTTATCGTACTCTTTTATAGAAATTTGTACGAATAAACAAATAATTAACTTTTCTAAAGTTCGTTTTAAACTAATCAAAATTTATTTATTTAGATGGGTATTCGGAGTGATCTCGATGCCAGATCAAAGTTATGTTTTTTTTAAATGGAACACCCTATATATTTTAGAACTATATTGTATTGTCATATATGTGTGCAAAATCTGAGCGTTTAAAGTGGGTAAAAATCGAATTGCATTATACAAGCGTTGATTGATTATCAAGTGAAGCTAATAGGTTCGTTCCAACTGGCGATAGAACCGTTCTAGGAATCGTTCGTGCAAGTGCTGTATTTCTTTCGTGTTCCAAATAATTAGGTATAGTATCGTTCTTGGGACGGTACAAAAACTACCTTCTGGAAGGGGTGATAAACTTGATGTGACCATCCCTAATTCGAGTTTGCGCACTATACAGTACTCGATACGACTCCAGAACGGTTCCTAAATGCTAGTTGGAACAAACCTAATATTACAAACATACAAGTGAAGCTAAAATAAAGCGTGTAACGGCGACCATACTAGCTACGGTCTACCTGCACAGGTCAACTGGACGTCGGATAGGTTAAAAAACTGCACAGATCTATTTCCACACACGATCCGGCCTGCCTACCTGCGCAAGTATACCGTAGCGTGCAAAGCCGGCATAATAATAATAATAAAGATGGCATGAGTCACACACTCTAGGCTCCTAAATCATTGGATACTTTATCGATAAGGTCAAGGAAAATGATTGACGAAGGTATACAGTTTTTCAATTTTCAACACTGTATCCCTTCTATAATAATTTTCCTTGCCCTTATCGATAAATTAACCAATGATTTAGAAGCCGCGAGTGTCTTTTATTAGGTTCGTTCCAACTGGCGATAGAACCGTTCTAGGTATCGTTCGCGCAAAAGTGCTGTATTTCGTTCGCGTTCCAACTGATTATAGTATCGTTCTTGGGACGGTACAAAAACTACCTTCTGGAAGGGGTGATAAAGTTGATGTGTCCATCCCTAATACGGTACTCGATACGATTCCAGATCGGTTTCTAAAAGCCAGTTGAAGCAAACCTATTAGCATATCTCCTGCATGAGTCTATACAAATTGTGATTGTGCCAACCCACTTGCTATTCAAGGCTACCAGCTTCCTTCTAAAATATTACCGATTGGTAATCGGATACGTTATCTCATAATTGGATTGTGTTCTGTTCTGACATTGGTAACCCATGTGAATAAATAAAATTCAGTAGTCGCATATATGATGTGTAACATTTTTTAATGAAAATTGTATTTTATTTAATTAAAACCAGGTGTAATAGAATTTTTTATTAAATACAATACAATTTAAGAAAATACGGAATCTTCTCCAATAAACAGTGACGGAAATTAACCTCAAAATTTAATAAAGCTAAATAATGAGATATTTATTCGAATAATTATTAATTATTCGTTATTACTCACTTGCATTTTTTATGAATGATCTGCACTTTTTTCAAACACTTATCAACAACAGTAAATATATATATTAAAATAGTTTACACATATAAATTAGTTCATATAACAACAAACTTTATACACAACACTGTAGCTCAAGTGCACAGCTGATGCTATTCTGCTACCATCTGATGTCGAAATTTACTACCGCTCAAATCAAATAGCGCGCGCTTCACTGGCTTCCTGCTGTTACACACTTCCGTCCCATTTCACGAAATCACTGCCACAAATTGCAGGGAACCGAGCGAAAACTCATAACAGTTACCATTTTTATGCATATTATTTCGGGACATGAATTTCAGATAAACTACACCCAGCCCAAAAAAAGAAAAACACTATTTTATATGCTACAGTAAATAATGTATTTGAACAAAGTAGTTTAACATTGTTTGAAAATAATTCTAAAGTTTATTTTTATTAATAGATTTTAAAGTTTTTGTTTATGTTTTTTAAAGTGAAGTAAATCCTAATCCTTAAATATAACTTCAAAATGAAAATTTTGGGGAATTTTGCACAAGGGTGGTTTACATGCTTCTAAGATGCAGGAGCAAAGATTTGGTTTGAGGATGAAATTTTCGAAATTGTTTTGAAAAATCATTTCTAATTTGTTATTAGAGAGACAAAATCGTCATGAGGCATATTTAAATTTCCAAAAATATCCGCAACCACATTTTCGTAAGTACAGAAAGGTGTAGTCCAATTCTTTATGTGCTTTGGCGTATTGCGAACAAACATCACAACTATGCATTTATCTAATGCTTTTTCACATAGATATCCGCAAATGTATCGGATACATTTTTTTCCAAAACGTCATGTTTTTGGTAATCCAAACTTATTATTGGATCACTCGGTGCCAGAATGAAACAATTTCAAAAATAACAGTTTTTTGAAGGTTCTTTGGAACTGAATAGGTGTGGGATTAGTACAGTTACCATTTTGTTTTCGTAATTTACCAAAATGATTTTCCAAAGCATCCTGATTTAACCGTCTGGTAAACAGATATTCAAAATTAGCTTCGGTAGTTAAAAAATCCCATAGTTTTTTAAACATTTGATTTTGTTAGTCACAATAACAGTTTTTACTTGGATGTTTTTAAAGAAATTTAGACAGTCTTCTAAAAATTCCAGTTGGTAATCTAAACCTTTAAATGCTCTATTGAATATTTTTCTCTATCGAAATTTGGGACGAGTTCAAAATGTCAAACAGTTTATCCATCATATCTCACGTGTCAACGGCCTCAGAAGGAAGATATCCAAAACGTACAAATTTTTTATCGTGTGGTTGTAAAACATTTTAACAAATTACCATGATATAATTATTCGCACGTCCTGTAAAAAACTGTTGTAACACGGAAAAATCAGTTTTGAGATATGAGCATTTGAAGTTTTTTTTAGACTTACCAATGCTATAGTGGTCACAAAATTATTTGTTAATATTAAATAACTTTTTAATTTGGTGCTATATTTAAAAGCCTAGGGAAGGATATCCTAAAAAGTGCACATTTAGATAATTTATGATTTTTGTGTTATGACAGTTTTTTAGAGGACGTGCGAATTATAATTAAACAACATATTTCGTATGGCTTTCAAAATATATGGGATGTAAAAAATATAAAATATTTTTTGATTTCCCACGTGGAAATATGGTACCTATTGTTGGAACCCATATCTGTCGTTACGGCATACACTTTTAGACCAAGCGCAGTCAATTGCGTCACACCGTTTCCAAAACAATTTTTTTTCCGCAAATCACTAGGAAATTTTAACATTCTAGACAAAATTTCTTAAAGAGAAAGTCAAGATTTCCTATTCACTTCCTTACTGCAAGGAGATGATATTTCCTTAGTGTAAGGAAATGATATTTCCTTACAGTTGTTAGTGTTCTACATAAATAATTGAAAACACATTGTTTATAAGGAATTAATTTATATTTTGAATACATCAATACATTTTAAAATTAATTTGTTATATTTACAGTTATTTGACAGTTATTACAATTATTGAACATTGGAGGAACATTATTACAACTATGAGAAACATTTTGGACAACATGCGGGGTGGTATACCTATAGTATGTGTTGCTGAAACTCGGCTTGCGCCTTGACTTAGCAATCTTCACAGTCATCCAGGAATGTCAGGCTTTTCCTACTCGGTAAACAATGTAGGTACTATTATTAAGGAGTCAGCAGGTCAGGAGGTGTGGCAAAAATAGTATGCCAGAGGTTGCTTCCATTTTGCGTGAATTCCTCTTAATATCTAGACGCAAGCACTAAGGGATGGTTTTAATATTTTTTTTATTAATTTCATTTTCGGTCAGGCCAACAACACTGTCTTTATTTCTATTTAAAAATAAATTTGCTTTAATAGCCATCTCGTCTATACATAAAACGCAGAGTGGGTATCTATTCTGATCATTAAAACTGCTTGCTTTTATTTTTAATAAATTAAATAGGAATGGGTATCTGTAGAGTGGGGAGGGTGAGTTTAGGCCCACAGCACTTAGGCCACATGTACATCCTCCCGAGGAGTTGCCCTCCTCGGTCATCGTCCATCCTGTCCTTTTCAGGAAAGTGGACAGGTCACTAGGAGACATCTCCTTTATATCGGCAGGTGTGGGCCAAGACTCACCGAACAACCAAGACATGCCTGACTGTTTCATCTTCTTGTTCACACACTCTGCATAGAGGTGTGTCCACTAGCCCTATAGTATTGAGGTGTTTCCTTAGTTGACAGTGACCAGTCAGAAATCCTACTGTTAAGCGTAGGTTTTTCCTGGTCATCGCCAAATATTTCTTCGGCGCCAGAAGGTGATCCTGGCAAGACTGAATCCTTTGATTCCATCCCATCTCTTTAGGGATTGAGCATGGGTGTGACGGTTGGCTAGTTCCGCAATTGTCGAAGTCGTCAGGCCGTAGGTGTCACTGGGTCCTAAAATTTTTAGTCCAGCCGCTTCCCTGGCTAAAGATTCGGCATCGCGATTACTTTTACTCCTGTCGTGCCCCTTAACCCAACTCATAGGAATGGGTTATTACAACGTTTTTTATTAGTTTCAGAAGTGTTTTTGCGGTCCAAGGAGGTAATACCTATACCTTCTTGCTAACAATTGTTTGTAAATTTGAAGCCCGCTAAAGTATATATCTAAACGATGTAATTTAAACGGCTCGGAATACCGACGACCTCTTGGTTTTTTTTGTAATTCTGAAACTTGGGCATTTATAAAATTTGCAATGTCTTCGTTTGGGCAGAACTTGAAGGTCAAAGCTTTATAGCTTTACTTCCATTACTACCCAACTAACAATTTGCTATTTTATAATAGTCGTAGGAATGTTTTGGCGATACATATTATAAAACAAGGTTAGTCTCAGAAACGTTTTTAAAATGTTTATAAAACATCTATAAACACAAAATGGGCACAATTTATAAAACATTTTGTTTATATAATATATTTTATAAGTACTCCAGCGACTACTATATAACAGATATACAATGTTAATAAAAATACAATAAAATTGTTTTATAAAAGATTTATAAGTGTTTAATAAACGTTTCTTAAATTTTTTTATGCGATACTTATATAATGGGTAAAACAATATTATATAAGGATTATATATATATGTTTCATAATTGAATTATATGCCACTTTATTTGCTATTGTAGTAGTATTAATAAATCAACTTTTTTTTATTAATATGTTTGTAAAAAGCTAAATTGTTTCCAAATAATTATATTTCAGAGTTGCTGGTGATAATATAAATGCAGCACCAACTTTAGAAAGAAAATAAATATGTCCTACTGTTGCCACTTAATTTTGATTTTTGTGCATGTAGGTAGCTTCCGACAGAAGAAAAATTTTGATGCAAAACAAATTTTATTGTGATTTATAGGGTATAAATGCTATGAATTTTTCTTGCGCTCCAATTTTATCAAGGTTTTATAATAATTTTAGAAGTTAAAAAATCAAAAAAATCAAGTTTTGGTAGTAATATTTGAAACTACCAGTTGTATTCTTCTAAATTTGTTTATACTCAATGTTATTTTCACATAAAACTATTTGTAGAAGTGAAATATATTTTCATCTTTAGAGATATTATTAAAATTTTATCTATATCTGATTATTAACATGGCTGCCAGTAATATAACAGTTTAGTGGACAAAGTAGGTTTTATAAAATAATTTACCAACATTTGTGATAATTTTAAAACATTTATAAAATATACTTCATTTTCAAAAGAACCCAAAAAAATAGGATCGGATTTTAAAAATATAATGAATAAATGAATTGGTAAACAAATTCAACACGATTATATTATTTATTGTCTAGTTTTCAACAATGTTCTTGGGTCTTGAGGCAGTATACTGGGTAACCTTTTATTGATATTTTTGAAATAATACTCGCAAGGCCATATGTGAGATATTGTAATGAACTGCCCATGATCTGATGTTTCTAAATTCAGAATTTCTTTTTAAATCTAACATCAACAGATCACTTTCGTTGTCAGGTTCTAAGGTACTAACCAATTTTCTCTTACCAAGTCATTATTATCACTTGTACCAATTAAAATTGGCACTTCTGATGATCAGTTCTCATCTTTGGTTTCTTTTTATGGCATAGTATCATTATTTGTAATTATTATTGAGTGATTTATCATTACTACTTGTGGATGACTATCTGAACATGCAGGCGTATTATTAAAAATTTATTTATTGCTAATCATAATACTTTCAAAGTTTTTCTTCATTTTTCTCCGAAACGCTCCACTCCTTTTGATTTTCTTCCACTCCCTTAATTCCAAAATTTTACGCGGTTTGTTTTTCTAAGACTGCCAAGCCGAATCTAATATATTTATTAGTTATTTTATAAAAGCTACATCACAGCTTTCAATGTAAGAATTATATAATTATTTTATAGCTGTGTCTGTAACTACAATTTTCAATGGCAATAAAATTGCGGCATCTGCTGCTTTAATAAAATTATTTTATAAGCTGCTAAAAGTGTTTATAACAATAGTTTTATTATGTATTTATACCTGATTTATAAATGCTACCAAACTCTCTTAAAAAAGTGTTATAAAACAACTAAATTTTATAAACAATAAATGTTTTATAAATCTCTTAGATAACACGTATAAAATTGCTTAATAAATATTATATAATTTTGTTGCCAAATTGTTTTTGTGATAAATTTATAAAACAATTTTGTTACGAAAAGCTAAACTTGCTCTTATGGAACCTTTATATAATTAGTTGCATTCTTAAAAGCAACAATAAATCAACATTAAAATAAAATTGTTTTATAAACCAAAAATTATAAAACAACTTTGCTAGTTGGGTACTTAAGTAATCAAATTAGTGTTCCAACACAATACAAATGTATAATATGTAATTGAAAATAAACACTACTTAATAATTATAAATATCAACACAACACATTAATAACCACTAAGTCAACCTAACCTATCTGACCGTACGCCTATGTCGGATACAACAGAATAAAGTTAAATTTCGACGACTTCCACGCCGTCGCTAATTTTTTTGACATACTAACCCAGCGCAAACAAATCTGCGCGAAACGTTTCCCATCACCAGAGTTGGCCTGCTGATGGCATGCTGATATAGTGCTGATTGTTACTTAGTCTCTGTTACTTATGTTAGTTACCTATGTACTTATGCTGTGGTATCACAGACCAAATATAATCAAATAGGTATGGGCACAAACCACTAACGTGATTTGTGGAAATAGGTGCGTCGTGGTTGGGATAACATCCTGTAGTATGTATATTAAAATTTTTAGGTTAATATGTAATCGTTATCAATTCAAACAATAGGTTAGTTTACACCGTGTGGAGCAATTAGGTCCGTGGACCAAATCGTGGACTTATTTAGCTTAGAACATAAGTGTTTATACTGACTGTTTTGCTGGATTAAAATAGTCCAGGTTTAAAGCCTGGGACCAAAATTGACATTTTTATATTAAAATGACATAACCTTAAATGGATACAAAAATAGTTGCAGTGGTAATAGAGTTTCTGAAAAAGAAAAAAAATATTCAAATACTTGAAAGTTTTAAATTAGAGTTATCGAAGTCTCCATATTTAAAAAGCAATTTAGCTTATTTGCTTTCAAGTAGCAGTAATTTTGTGGGATTGTTAAACAATCAAAGATAATAACATTTTTAGGATCCATTTGTTAGTTTTATTTGGTATTATTTTTTTAGTATTTATCACAGTCAGTTTTTTTAGGTTATTTTGACTCGATCTTACGTGACATCTGACGTATTTTTACTCTGTGCTTTTAGCAAACCGTCACTTTGGTCCACGAATACTAATGTGACGTGTTTACACCGTTAAAAATTGAATTTGAACTACCCTAGATGAGATGGATCAAATTCGAGTACCAAATTTTACTCCTTGGGTGTTTACACCAAAAGTAAAGTACACGTGACGTCATTTAGACCTCGGACTAAAAATTTGGTACGCCCGGTGTAAACGTACTTAATGATTGATACTCGAGAATAGTGTAATTGCTTATCTGTAATATTATCTTTGTCTGTAATGAAACATTTTTAATTAGATTTTCAAGAGCAGTAATCTGTTCATAAATATTAAGTGACAAAATGGATTCAAACGAAACAGAAATTCCACTAAAAACCAATGACAAGGAGAATCAGACATTTCATCCACATCCAGGTAAAAAAAATATTTCATTGTAGATAAATGAATAGCATCTAAATTAACAAATATAAAATTGAATTTACTGTTTGGACCCTTACTTTGAGAAATCTACTCATATATTACTATTTTAAAATTTAACTGTTTATAATTAATTAATTTAATAAAAAATAGTTGAATTAATTATTTATTTATTTAATTTAAAAAAATATATAAAAAATTATCTGATTCATCCTTGCACGTGCGGAAAGTGATACTTTTTCGCAATCGAACGCATGTCCCATGGAGACTATTATCTCCGTCGTCCGAAAACTATCACTTCCTGCGTCGATTGTACAGGGTGTCCCAGTGAAAAATAGCTCACTTCAACAGCTAATATCACACAATAGTTATTTGAGTAACTAGTGCAAAAAGTGCATATTTGTCGCACGATGCTGAGTGCAACAAATATACTTTTTGCACGGGTTGCACACAACATTTTTTCTACGATCGAAATAAAATATGTTTTTATATCAAATTTTATTATAGTATTTTACAATAAAGTAGGTAACTACAACAAAAATTAGGTACTAACTACCAATTTTTAATTGATTTCGATTTTAATATCGCAGTTAGAGCAAGTTACAATTGTTAGTGTTGGACAAACTTCATTTCCTCTGATTTTTTGAATTTTGGTTTCATTTCTACTTGTGGATGTCTCTTCACGTTTTTCACTTAAAACATATTTTTTTCGGACTGTGAAGCTTCCGGTACTGGTACTTGGTTCACCTTCTAGAATTTGAGCAGCTATTTTTGTTTTTTTTGAAAATGGCTACAGTTCAGGATTTCCACCCTCCATGACGTTTTATTGTTAATATATCTGCCCCTGATTCCACTAATAAAGTTGCAGAAGATCTGCGAAAGCAGTGTCCCGTGTTTTCCATTGGGTTTTCAATATATAATATATACTTTTCTGTTCTAGTGCAAAAAATAGTCACTTTTTGCACGATCGTAGAAAAAAAATGTAGGGTTAGTGTATGTTTAGTTGACTATTTAGTTTTATTTACATTATTTTAACTCAAAAACACGGTCGCCGGAAAAGCATTTTAAAAATGTACCTGAAATTTTAATAATTTTTAAACATTGTTTAAGATGCTCCTAGAACATTTGAAGAAGCTATAACTGAAACTGGTTTTGGAAAATACAATTACATGCTATTATTGGTAATTGTGTTTCCATTAACAGTACAAATGACAGAAACCGTAGCCATGACATATATAGTTCCTGTTGCAGAATGTGATTTGCATCTTACGCTAGAAGATAAAGGCATTTTGAATGGTGTTATCTATGCAGGTTTGTAAAACGTTGACCAAGACGTTGTCCCCATTTATATTTGTATGTTAAGAACCATCCAAAATCCGCTTGTTCCCAAGTTTAGATCTTTCATTTCTTATTGCACTTTCATCCTATTGCACCAAAAAAAGATGTCAAAAGACCGAGAACACTAAAACTATACTTATTTTTAATTCTAGGCATGATTACAAGTGGTTTGTTTTGGGGATATTTATGCGATGCGCTGGGTAGGAAAAAAATAACAGTTTATGGTTATCTTCTTACTGGATTCTTCTCACTCACAGCTGCTTTATCAACTAGTAAAGGTTTATTAATAGCTTCTAAATTTATGGCAGGTCTAATGTAAGTGTATATTATTTTAGAGATTTATGACGATGTACATTTATTGACTTGATTTTAGTTTAAATGGACCATATGGAGCAACTACGTCTCATATTACAGAATTTCATTCTTCTAAATATAGAGGAACAGTACACATGATTCGAGGTACAATTTTTAGCATCATAAATCTTTGTTTGCCACTACTAGCTTGGGGAATTTTGCCTAGAAAGATAAACATCTCTGTTTTTGGATTGTTTGGTAAAGTATGAGATCAATTTGTTTATATTTGATTCAATATCACCAGTGGCGGCTCGTGACTAAGTGAGGACGCAAAAATCAGTTTCAAAATGGTGTGGGAATGCCTATAGGCAAACTCAATTAACTAGGCGAGAACAATAAAGTCACCTTACTGTGGATTCCAGGACAAACTGCAATAGAAGGAAATGAAATAGCAGATGACTAGAAGGGAGGCACTGAAACACCCTTTTGAGGGGCCGGAACCCTTTTGCGGTATCAGCTCCAATGTAATATTGTAAGAAATAGGCAAAGCCAAAAAAAAGAGATCTGAGCATTGGAATGATCTAGTAGGGCTTAGACAATCAATGATTCTTGCCTGAATGGGCACCTGAAAAAGCTCAAAATAGTAGAGGAAGAAGAATGAAGATTTTGTGGCATGGAAGAAGAAACCTCCATCCACATACTTGCGAATTGCACAACACCTAGGAGATTACTGGATAGAAGAGGGACATTTACCTAAGTTAAAGCCTGCAGATATCCTAAAATTCCTCCGGGAAATAGGACTAAAGGAGCTACTATAGTCTCTGAGACTTTCCTCAGGAACTAAGTAGAAGTAAGGGGACACAATTAATCTTTTAGGTCTCAGTGAATGTCACCCCATACATTCATACAATTTTTTTATATTTGATTTAATATCACCAGTGGCGGCTCGTGGCTAAGTGAGGACGCAAAAATCCAAGCAAATTGAAAGTCCCCGCTCCCAATGTCGCTTGCGAAAGCGTTACCGAAGAGAATAAGCGGCTTGCCTTTTATGATTTAGAGAATGTTCGTAATTAAATACTATAATGGCACGCTTAGGCAACACTTTGTAGTATTTACCATTATATTTAAGGTCCCGTATTATTCGTGTAAGTATCGTGGCCTGCAAATAGGCGTAATTAAAATTTACATTACGCAGGGGCTGGATACTGGTTTGCGATTTATTATTTGAATTAGTTTCGAAAATTGGAATAACAAAGGAATGAGAAAAAAATTCCTGAAAATTTCAGAGGGATGCATAGTTTCCTCCGAGTAGCCGCCACTGAATATAACACATAACTTTTAACATATAATTGATAGTTTTCCAATTACAGCGCATAATGCGATATGTGTTAAGTAATGCTTAATTGGAACGTGCATTAGTTTTCAAGTGCACCGGCAGAGTCCACAAGGTTCATTGTTGTGAAAAAAAAACATTCATAGAATTAGCAACCATTGTAATACCGACAAAAGTATATTCCTGTAAAATAAATTTGTATAGACACTTTTTTACTCTTAAACACAATGTAAATTCGGTTTTTAGTCTTTTCCAAAAATTACGTCGAAAGTCTTAGAAATTATTTCAACAATAAACAATAGTATTAATAATAGTGTAAAGAAAATTCTTATCAACGCCAAGTTAAAGGTAAAACAATTCTCATATTTTCTGCTACTGAGTTGTTATCACTGCGCGCATCACCCTAAAGCAGTACTTTTCAAAGTACTCGATTGTGCCACCGAACATAGACAAGACAAGTCACTCTAAGCTCCTTCCCCAGAATGTGAATATATTTTACGTTAAAATTTGTTAATCGTGAAATTAAAGAACGATTAAAAGAAAAAAAATAGAGCCAAATAGGTATAAAATTAACAATTTTACAGAATTTATAGTAAATGTATTTATGTATCTTAGAATCTTTGTATGTTTGCCTTATTTCTTTTTCACTTTTATATTGAGATGAGTACTTAAAATTAGAATAAATTTTGCTTTCAATGTATTCCATCTAAACTTTCGGATTCATTTCTATTAATCCCCGTATCAGTCTCTCAGATAAAATACTAGACACATGCGACGGCTGGTTTAGTGGGAATACGGCAGCGACGGCTCGCTTTTGTAGACCCAATATCAAAGTACCGACACGAAGTGACCCTTCTTGTCTTGTCTATGTTCGGTGATTGTGAAAAGCGTTGCTGTACTTGGAACATTCACCGTTGAGTACTATACCGCATAATGCGCTTTATTGCTGTAATTGGAAAACTACCATTATTATAGCTGATCTCATTATTTAATAATTTTGTTTCAGTTTTACGATCATGGAATGTATTTATGTTAGTATGCGCTCTATTTCCAATTATAACTGGAATATTGTATATATTTTTACCAGAGAGTCCAAAATTTTTGATGTCCATGGGCAAGAATAGAAAAGCTCTAGCTGTTATGCAAAAGGTCTACGCTGTAAATAGTGGAAAAACTAAAGAGGACTATCCGGTAATTATAAAAATAAAAATAGAAAAAGAGGGAGAGAAAAGGAATATGATCATATAATTTATGTTCTCGAAGGGGATAATCTGCTAAAATGGAATGGTATCTTAAGACATGTAGAAATTAATAGTCACTAAAATAAAAATAAAATCAATGATTCTTTTATATGTATTTAGGTAAAAACTTTAGTCAGAGAGGCAAAAATGAATTTCTCCACCAGTCGGATAGAATTGGCGACTGCTTTGAGAAGTGGGTGGACAGAAATGAAGACAATACTAAATAGACCCCACATAACAAATATGATGTTAGCTTCCTTCAATGCGTTTGCAATTGTTATGAGGTAAAAACCATAATGGTTGCTCTTAAACCAATCATTTTTGTAATTTGACCTTAATATAAACTAGAGATACAACGAGTGAAAGTTAAAACAGCAATGTATGAATTGAAATCGTCACAAAATTATTTCATGTTTATAGTCCTCTGTATCTAGAAACTAAAATTTTAGTTCAAGAAAAAAGTCCATTAAATCATAATTTTGAGTGGAGGTTATGCATTTTTCATAAAATTTACTTTGAAGTGTCTACAAACGAAACATTATGTGACTATGTTTCAAACCCCCTGAGAGGAGTTTAAAAAAATAAGGTGTCTTTTTGAAATTACGCAAAAACCGTTGGAGTTACAGAAAAAAGTTTCAACCAAAAATTGTAGTGCTTTAAATTTTACACCAAAATGGTCCTAATAATTTTTTTCCCGAAATGACATTAGAGTGGGTAAAAGTTAAGGTGTGGTTTTTTAAACTTGAAAAAAATATCAGCTACTTTCTACATTTTTATAGAACTGTCGCATGCGCTCCACGTTTAAATTCATGCCATAGAATTTAATTTTTTTTATATTAAAAATTTAAAATTGTTATAACTTTGTTAGAAACAAATTAAAAAAATAACTTTTTCTCTAAAATGAAAGTTCACGGTGTTCTGAGTAACAAAAAAAATTGCAAATATCCAAATTTGTCTACGAGTTATAATTTTTTGAAGTTAAAAAAAACCACTCCTTAACTTTTAGCCTAATGTCATTTGGGGAAAAATGATAGGACCATTTTGGTGTAAAATTTAAAGCTCTACACTTTTTGTTTGAAACTTTTTTCAGTAACTCCAACGGTTTTTGCGTAATTTCAAAAAAACATCTTTTATTTTTTTGAAACATAGTCACATGTATGTTTCGTTTGTAGACACTTCAAAGTAAATTATATAAAAAATTCAAAACCTCCTCTCAAAATTATAATTTAATGAATTGACTTTTTTCTTGGACTAATTTATTCCATTTAAAAAAAATACTATGATTTAAAATGTTCCGAATATTTTTCTAATTAAAGCTTACAATAAGCATTGAAAATAAAATTCCTATGGATTTCTCAAAACATTTTATTAAGGAATATCGAATTTATGTATACACAAAAATAATAATAATAAGCTTTATATTTTTAGTTTGAATACATACAAATTCTGGCTTCCCAGTATTTTCCAAGCAATAAGTGATTACCAAAATAGTCACAATGGAACTAGCAGCAATATGTGTGTTATGTTAGATGAATTGAAGGAAACGAAAAATGTTACATCCACCCAAAGCTGTTCAGTGGTAATTAATTAATTTACTTCGGTTATAAATACGAATGAAAGAAATTCATTAAAATCTAGTGGTTAAGAAAAAAAATTACAGGATAGGTAAAAAGGGTAAAGATTAATTGGACTGAAAACTTCTGGTTTGTGTTCTAGAAGGCTCTAGAAGACGGAAATTTAAAATATAAAATGCTATAAATTTATAACATTAATAAAGTGTCCATCATATCATATAAAGGGTGGTCCTTAAGTAATTGTACATAGAAGTACAGAACAATCTTCACTTTAAAATATTGCGATTTGAGCCATCAATAAAATGTTGATATTAAGAGAGATTCGGGGTGTTAAACATGAAATTTTAATTTTTTTACAATAACTTTAACGCTTTTTGACGTGTATGCACAAAAATTAGACGGTGGGGAATTTTGGATATGAGAAATCATAATTTTGTACCTATTTCGATGTATTTTGTAGAGGGCGCAACATAGGCCACGTATTCGGCATAAATGTACGCTAAATATACTTTTTCACGCATTCACCTTAAGTTTTACATATTATTAATTTTCTTTCAGAATCTGGATAATTTTTCAGTTTATCTCAATACATTTATAGTAGCATCAGCAAGAGTTTTGGTTTTTATTTTTGCTGGAACGTTAGTGAGAGCCGTGGGAGTAAAAAGATTGAATAGTAAGCACCTTTTTCAATAAATTGTAACCATTAACACATCATTGTTATTCTAAAAATGACCGTATATACTTAGTAAATAATTAATATGCATTAAGTTCCAACGTACCAATAAACTAATTGGGAAACCGTCCATAACATGCGCAATAAAAAATCACATTACAGCTTCTTATTGCGCATATTAAGCCTCTTTCACATTACACGGTTTTAATCGTGAGGTTAAAAATCATCCGAGTTTTTGCGGCGAACATTGTTGTTTTCACATTGGCACGGATTTTTACCGCAATATTTTCATTTCATTTGTTTAGTACGACAATATGAATCGAAAAAAACTTTGTGCATTGTGATTGCTCCATCGTCACCGAAAAAGAATAGCACGAGATCGCCTTTTTTGGGTGCACCTGATTAATCAGAGAAGAGAGGAAGGTCTTGCGCTTCGACCAAAGTTATTAAAACTTCAGTATCAATATCATTCATTCTTAATACCACTTAAAACAATAAACAAAAACTGAACTGCAAATACGCTGTTAGTGCCGTTCGACAAAAAACCGTCCAATGGGAAAGCATGCATTTAGTCACGTAGGCCTCTTCGGCAAAAACACGTCCGTACGGCTAGGCACGGCTGTTGCACGACACGGCACCGGCATTTAACCGTAGCCGTATAATGTGAAAGACCCCATGCCTTTCTCCATTTCAACCGCACGATTAAAACCGTGTAATGTGAAAGATGCGTTACGGACGGTTCACAAACTCATTGGTGTGTTGGAACAAACCTAACATAATGCAGAGATAAATGCATGCATTTCAAATATCAACGCAGTCTGTAGGTACAATAGTCTAACCAATTTTCTTTTTAGTTGCGTTAATTTTCATTTGTTCAACATCGTTATTTTGCGTATATTTCGCAAGAAGTTCACAAGTAGTCACTGTATTATCTGCTGTAGGAACTGCAATTGGCAGTGTTCCTGAAAATTTATTGATTACAATTACTCTAGAATTATTTCCGACGTCTTTAAGGTAAACTTATTACATTTTATAGCACTATATATTTTGGTTGTCCTATACCAGAAACAAAATTTTGGACAACTATCTAGTAAATGTGATGGATTATTTGAAATATTAGCAGAATACCTAATGATATAGAATTATTTAATTTCAGAACAATTGCTTTGTCCATACATTTGACAGCACAACGTTTGGGAACGTTGATAGGAAATCTCATTTTTCCTTATTTGATGCAATTAGGGTGTTTACCTCCATTTTTATTCATAGGGTTGTTTTCATCAGGTAACAATAATTTAATGAATACCTACATAATAGCTATGTTTGCAGGTTACATTCCAAACCAATTCCGAACCAGTTCCGAATTAACTTTAAATTGTCTAGAGCGCATGCCTAGTTACGAACCATCATATAATTTGATTATACCGCGAACGATATCAGAACGACAGATCACCTCTCATAACCTGAACGAAAACAAAACATGTGACTCTAGCTTTTTTGATATTTGCTTACAATGCTACAACAACAAACGAAAAAAGAAACATTTGCGCATTAGCAGTGGAGTTGGACCGAACTTTCAGTCCTTACCAAAATCAGAGAACTGCTAGGACTGATTCCGAATCGATAACGAACCAATCCGATATGATCCGCGAACAATGAACTATTATTTAAAATTCAGAACTACGTAACCGCGAACGCCTCTTTTTGGAATGCGCATGTGAATAGTCCCTGAACTGGTTCTGGATTACACCCGCGAACAAACCTATTGAACAAAATATAAATTAGTTTTCATGTCCAAATGAACTGTGGAACTGTTTCCTCTAAAGATTTAAAAATAATCCACTAAAGGACGCACTCAATAAGAATTATTACTTTTTTGAGGTTTTCAAAAATGCATTTTTTCCCGCCAATGACAAAAGGTAAGAATTCTGCTTTCAAATGGAAATTCAAAACGCCCCCACTAGTGCGGACTCTAGTGGATTATTTTTAAATCTGTATAAGAGGATACAGGCTAATCCCCAAATCAATAATTTTTTGCACTCTTTAACTCCCTTTTTTTTCTTTATGATGTGCCTACCCAACCTATTTTTACTTTTATGCTTATTAACAACTGGTCGTTATTTGATATTTCAGCTTGTGGAATATTTTCTTTCCTATATGCCAACACAGAAAACAAGCCTCTTCGTTAATGAATGAGTTTTTGTAAACTATATCAGGTATTATTAAATATAGTAAGTTTTTAACTGAAAGTCTTTTAATTACCCACAATAGGAATTAATAAATATTTTTTAATTATACTGGATTGTACTCCTGGAGTTAGAACGTAGAGTAAATTAGTATTATTAAAGGCCATAACTCACTTATCAGCACCTCATAGGAACGGCCACTGATTATCACCAGCAAATTTAATTTCTTATGTGTATTTAAATGTAAGCGCGCCTACCTAAAAGCATCAGCACAGCACCGACAAGGCACCTCAACGCCTCAACCACAACACATTTCTCAGAGAGAATATTTTGCGGACGGCGTGCTTGTGGTAGATATGCTGATTCTTTGCCGACGTCGTACACTCACCTATCAGCACATTTCGCTTATTGTGTCAGTCTTGTAGCTATTTTAAAAGAGTACCTACAGGAACCTACAGTGTACCTGCAAAAGTATTTCGTACTTCAAATGACGAATTTTGGGCATTACCACCTTGTCTTTGAATAGCATAAACATTGTTTCTGACACTTGTACTTTAAGAACTTTAAATCCGGAACATTTCCTAAATAGGTCTAAGAACACACCAATCTGTTTCTAGAAACAAAACGCAACTGCTATAATAAAATATAAAGTGAAGCCTATACGCGGCGGTGATGATGGTGCTGATCCAGTGTCGTTGCGTTAAGTGAAGCCATACACAACAATGAATTGGAATTCATTGATACACATTACACAACCGTCAAGTTGACCACTCGACAGTGCTGTGACGATGCTTGTCAGGTGCTGTGCTGTTGAGTGAGTTACGGCCTTAATAATATTTGTCAATTTTAACACAGAAACTATAAAGTTGGAAATAAGAGAGCATTCCTAGCTTTCTGTGTAATTATCGTTAGAACTGGTGCTGGATTAATGTCATTTATAATAGAAAAACTAGACAAAATTAATAAATGATTTAAAAAAATAGGTTGAACCATGAAGATTCGTAAAAAAAAGGCGCTTCATAGGTTTCGCTAACAGACGCTGCCGGGGGTCGGCTCGGCGCTTGGCCACATTTTTCAGTTTCGTTATATTTTATTGAAATAATTGTAATCGCACTTCACTTGAAACAAATATTTTTAAAATAAAGCAAGATAAAAATTCGATCTCAATTTATTGGAATTGGAGATGTGGCTGAATAATCATTGACTAAAATGGATGAATTACTGAAGATATAGTGCTACGATATTTTTAAAGTCAAAGTCAGAAGAATTTTGATTTACAAAATTTAAGGTTACGTGGTGTCTTTAATCCAGAATAGGTATGGCTGATCCAAACATTTTTATGGATCAGTTCCAACCTGATCCAGTCCAGAGTGATAACTAGTCCAAAGATCAGTTCCAGTTACCAGTCAAGCCGGACTTTTTGCGAGGGGTGGGTACGTTTTTACAGCTGTAGGTAAACAACCGTAAACGACTACATACAGGACTTGAACTGATCTTGAATTTGAATCGCACGCGTTCAGCGTATCGTTAATGTTGTACGAGTGCTAGGTACGAATTTGAATATTTACAATTGGATGTTAGTTCAGTTCAGTTGATTTGAGAAATTGAATTGCGACTGATTTATAGGGGCCATTTGCGGTCCGTGCCACGCTACAATAATGATTGGACTAATACTACCTGTATAAATTATCGGTTCGGATCAGTTCCATTAGTCCAGGCCCGCCGAATCTGATCCAATGGATCAGTTCCAGTACAGGTTAGCCATCCCTAATCCAGAAACACAAATATGAAAGAAACATTAAAAATATATATATCGTATACAATTAAACTTCTGTTGCAATAAATAAAAGGCCGCTTTAAAGCTTAATGTAACTGTAACTATTTATAAAACTTTGCTTTGTTTACATTACGGTGATTCATACAACATATTACACCACAAGTATCTGAAACTTTAAATCTGTAAAAACGTGAACAAGTTTATTTTAATGCGTGAAAGCTGTGAAAACAACCTATTATTTGCTATACCAATTTCAATAATAACTCGCAATAAATTGTAAATTGATATTAAAGTTACACGTACATTCAAACTCTTACAATGGAGAAAAATTCAAAACAACTTTCTGTGGGTAAGTACTAAGTATCATTCATGTTTAAATTGAAAAAAATCAATTTACTCTTTATCAAATCAACATGATTTGCTATTTAGTTATTCAGAGAAAAATTATTTGTAATTGTTATGAAAATTTTGTGCTTTGCTTAACCCTGGAATACTATTGCTAGTAACCAGGCGCATAATACTATTGACACGTAAAATTTACACACTTTTTAAAAAAATAAAAAACTTCAATTGGGCATTAAAAATACAAAGAAAAAATACCTCAACAAGTAACTACAAACATTATTTATATATATGTTAACCTGATGTTCCCCAAAAATGGGTTTTTTGCATTTGGACAATAGGTAACTGTCATACGTTTTACGTGTTGGCTTTTAAAAGATCGAGTATAACAGTGTGCTAAAAGTTTTTATGCAGACTAACTTTGCGTGTTATAAAATTACGATAGATCGCTCGAAGCACTGCTGAAGTTTGGAATGGGTGGTGTAAGCAGAAGTGGAATTACTGGCTTAGGAATAGAGCAGTTCATAAATTTTACAAATTTTACGTACAATAGCACTCCAGGGTTAAGAAGCTATATAAAATGTATGCTAGGCTTATTTTTTTTTATAAAAATAATAAAAAACTTTTACCTATGTTGATAAAACAACAGACACCATAAATCCCAAACTTCTTCAAGTGATGAAAAAACTGTTGGAACCGGGTAGCCACGAATTGGGCACTTTCTACCTGACTTCACCCTAAACTACACGAATTCGGCACTCTAGTGCGGATTAGGGATTTTTGGTCGTGCACGAATTGGGCACCGCTTAAGATAATCCCTTCCATTCCAGCTTATTTAAATTCGACGGTCGGACACCGACTGGCTCAACTTAATCAACATAGACTTCTCAAAGAGAAAATGTTTTTTTTAATTACAATTGGAAAAACATTTATTTATACTTTTTTAACAGTTTATTGACAGAAATAAAATTACTGTTTATAATAATATCCTAAACATTTAAAAAAATTCAATCTTGTAGGCAGCAATTTTTTCATGTAAAAATGCTTGCCTTCTTCTAGTTGCCAGATTTTTACACCTTATTTGCTCATTTAAACTCTACAATTTAATAGTTTGAAAATCATTCAAAATATTATTAAATGTGTAATGACGGGTGTGTTTTGTAAAAGCATTCATTAAATTTCGAGTGAAATGACTCACAACAGTTCGTGGTTCTATTAATGCTAGACGTGCAACTTGCCCAAATTCTAGGCGGAAAATTTGCCTCGTCATCAATATAATAGTCTGAAAATTCAAGTTTTTTATCTTCGGGCTGAATACTCATTAGATCTAGTATGAAACAGTCTGCAACTTCTTCAGGTTCTAGAAATGGTAACCCAAAAACGTAATTTAGCCGTTTCATCCTTTGCTTTGCGATATTCGCAAGACAAATCTAATTGTTGAATTTTTCTATACCAGCTCTGTGCCAAATGAAAACGACACCCTATTATTGCCACATTTGGCCAAACTAATATCAAAGCATTATGTATACCCTTCTCGAAATCTACAACAATAAATTTAGGATTTAAAATTAAATTAAAATCGTGACACTTTGTCTTAATAAGTTCAAAAGCATCTTTATAAGTTATGGCATTTTTACTAGACAATACAAAGTATACCAATGGAATATGATGCCCATTAACAAATATATGAAGAGTAAATAACTGTAAAAAGAAATCCGGAGTAATTATCTTTTAATCCTTTTGGTGCTGATAAGCGGTCGGTGCCCAGTTCGAGAGATTAACCAGGTACAACTTGACAAATCTTTCAGGGCGAGTTGTACCAACAAGGTTTAAAACATAACTAATGGTTTAAGCAAAATGGTTGTTGTACCAGACTGGATCAGTGGGTAACCAGAGTTTTGCCAACAGGTTTGTTAACCGCCCAAAAGTGAGTGGTTAAAATAATAATCCTAGTTTTCTAACCTAAAAACTTTGTGTCAGTGGATTCTGTAAATTTTTTATTTTTACCAAATTATAATAATTGAATATTCTGATTTACCAAATTTTAGTGATGACTAAGATTTTAATGAACTTGTAAATTTACATGTAAATTCACGTTCTTCTTTGGCCGTAAAGTTTTCTGACCTTTTTTTATTCTTATTCATTTTCAGTAAATAAAATAATATGCAAAAGCAAACAACATTTCAGGAACTGAGGGTTAGAATTGCATTAAAAATTCTTCTTTTATATTTTCGCTTTGGCAAAACGTAAGTAATTTACCCCACAGTAGTTCATTCGTCTAACATTCACTGATACCAACCTTTCAAAATAATTGATTAACAAAACTGCACGAAAACACCACTGGTACAACACGCACCGGTTTAAACTTTTGTTAAATTTTACCCTATGGTTAAATAAACCAGGTTTAGCCGACTGTTGGTACAACTCGCCCTTATTAGCGCCCGAGTTTTCGATGTGCAATGTGCAGTGGCACAATCGATTGTACGTCCGGAGCTCCTACCTACTCCTTGGGGGAGAACTTAGAATCGCATTAAAAATTCTTCTTTTATATTTTCTATTTGGTAAAACCATTGTCTAAAAAATGGTGAAACTGTATAAAACTCCATAAAGTGAATAAAAACTACAAATACAACCTGTCTCTGGTATGGTTAAATAAACCAGGTTTAGCCGACTGTTGGTGCAACTCGCCCTGAATAATTATTGACTAAAATGGATGAATTACTAAAGATAAAGTGCTACGAAATTTCTAACGTCAAAGTCGGAAGAGTAGAAGAATTTTGATTTACAAAATTTAAAGTTATGTGGAGTATTTATCTGTTATGTGGTGTCTTTAATCCAGAAACACAAATATGAAATACGCATTAAAAATATATATATCCTATACAATTAAACTTCTGTTGCAATAAATAAAAGGCCGCTTTAAAGCTTAATGGAACTATTTATACCACTTGGAGTTTTGTTTACATTACGGTGATTCATACAACATAGTAGTATCTGAAGCTTTAAATCTGTAAAAACGTGTACATATTTATTTTAATGCGTGAAAGCTGTGAAAACAACCTATTATTTGCTATACAAATTTCAATAATAACTCGCAATAAATTGATATTAAAGTTAGAGGTAAATTCAAACTTGCGATGGAGAAAAATTCAAAACAACTTTCTGTGGGTAAGTGCATATTCATCATTCATGTTTAAATTGAAAAAATCAATTTACTCTTTATCAAATCGACATGATTTGCTATTTAGTTATTCAGAGAAAAATTATTTGTAATTGTTATGAAAATTTTGTGCTTTGGTTAACCCTGGAATACTATTGCTAGTAACCAGGCGCATAATACTATTGACACGTAAAATTTACAAACATTTAAAAAAAATACAAGCTTCAAAAGAAAATAAAAAATTTACGAAAACCTCTTCATTTGGGCATTAAAAATACAAAGAAAAAATACTTCGACAAGTATTTACATATATTCTTTATATATTTTAACCTGATGTTCCCCACAAATGGGTTTTTTGCATTTGGACAATAGGTAACTGTCATACGTTTTACATGTTGGCTTTTAAAAGATCGAGTATAGCGCGCTAAAGATTTTTACGCAGACTAACTTTGCGTGTTATAAAATGACGATAGATCGCTCGAAGCACTGCTGAAGTTTGGGGTAGGTGGTATCAATTAAGCAGGAGTGGACTTACTGGCTTAGGAATAGAGCAGTACATAAATTTTACAAATTTTACGTACAATAGCACTCCAGGGTTAAGAAACTATATAAAATGTATGCTAGGCTTATTTTTTTTCTATGAAAATAATAAAAAACTTTTACCTATTATTCCATCTTTTAGTAGCTGATGTTGATAAAACAACAGACTCCATAAATCCCAAACTTCTTCAAGTGATGAAAAAACTGTTGGAACCGACATTTAAACTTCAAAATCATGATTATCTCAATTTATTAGCAACATACTTAACTAATGAAAATGGTTTGTATAACATTGTTTTTTTTATTATCATATTACATTAGTTTCTGCAACTTTTTTTCTAAATATTTATTAAGAAAACTCTTAAAAACAATATACTTGCACATAATTCAAATAGGTTCTGGTCCATTAATTAATAAAATTACGCATATCTTGTATGAGTTTTCAAATTGAAGCCTCAGAGCAATAATTGTGATACCTGGGAGGTTGCAATATCAAGAGCTGGTCTCTGGAAATATGCTGTCAGATGTTTCTTCCTCCAATGTAGCCTCAAAATTCATGATCTTTTATTTAAATCTTATTATTTCCAGATATGGAATTTACACCACACCAAACGATTTTTAAAAGTGTTTCTCAAGGAGGAGCCAACTCCAGCACTCCTAACATCTGTTTTGATTATTACATGATTCATTTGTAAAATAAAAGACATGCCTATTAAACTAAAGATCCAACATGTCTTTACAAGCTTAATATACACAATCCAAAACCCAAATCAACCAAATGTGACATCATTCATAAAACTGCTATCAGATTTTTTTGAATTACACACCTGGAGTACTATGGATAATATCCAATAATTATTGGAGACACATTATCAGTGGCATTCTAATTGCCACAATCATTTTTTGTAAAGAAGAAGGATCTATCTTTGGTATTAAGTTGTTACAGAGTTCCCATATATTTAATCAACCTCTTTACAAAAATGTTATTAGTTACATTTATAAATCATTTGATGAAGTATCCATAACTATATCAAGAGGAATAACAGAAACTCAGAAAAAGCGTTTAGCCGACTTACGTCTCCTCAGTGAAATTTTAATATCATTCTGTTACAAAATACAGCAGTTTTATTCTGATTCAAACAAATCCATGTCGGTTACCCCACGCAAGCAAAAAATTAGTCACTTGTGCAGCTCTCTTTGATGACATGATACACTATTAGTATCTGTTGTATTTTTTGAGATTATATACCTTGTAATATGCTATTTTGTCTAATATAGTATAAGTATCGAAAATGATCTTATTGATCCAATTTTCCTTATTTCCAGATAAATTAACACCACAACAAATAGAAGTTACCAAACAATATTTAGAAGTGTGGGTTAAAGAATGTGCCATAGAATTCGAGAAAATTAGGGATCCACCAACTACAGCTCTTCTGACATTTGTCTTGAATGTTACACAATACATTTGTAAAACAGAACAAATATTCATAAAACTGAATAGTGAAGAAGTTCTTGAACGATTAATAAAGATAATTAAAAACATATATCAACCAAATGTAACGACAGCATTTATAAAATTGCTCTCAAATTTTTTGGATCACAAATCTGGAGTACAGTGGATGATATCCACTAATCATTGGAAGCACGTTATCAATATCATTTTAAATGATGCAACCATTTACGCATACAAAGAAGGATACTCTTTTGTTGCCAAATTGCTGCAGAAATCGATTATATTGAATCAATCGTTTTGCAAAATCGTCATTAGTCACATTCTTAGCCCATTTGATGAAATATTAAGAACCCTATCTACAAGACAAATAACAGAAACTCAGAACAAGAATTTATTGTCTGTTTTACATCTGATTAGTGAAATTTTGATGACATTAATTCAATCAGAATATATAGCAAACGAAAATGCGGTAATTTCCATGTGTACTAAAGACTTTGAATTAGAAGAAGGCACAAAAGAACTTATTTCTGCTACAAATAACCCCGAGTTGAAATATGCCTTATATCAAATTATCATTTTTCTTGGTTTGCACAGTTTGAAATTGAAATTATCTGAAAAGAAAGACCTGTGTAATATTAAAACAGATATACCCTCAGCTATTTTGGATATCCTGTACGAGGCTGCCAGCGTCGTGTCTGTTTCGGGTATGTTACAGTTGTTGTACTCCACTCTAAATTGTTGGAACAGCATAAAAAAAAGCTTACCTGAATCTGTCAGACATTCAATATCTTTTGAAGATCAATTATTAGCGATACAATTGATGCCTATGTATACTATATTCGTTAAAACTATCGGATTTAACGTTTATACAAGCGATTGTGAAGATAGTTTACGGTACATATTCATAGCTAAACTTGTTGATCGAATATACCCAAAAACAATAAGAGTTAAATATAAATGGCAGAATCATCTGCTTGATAATTACTCCATTACCAATGGAATATTATCCTTGAAATACTTTATACATTCCAAACAGTTTTATTCTAAAGAAAATGCTATCTTGATATTTCAAATGTTGGTATATTTGATAGATGATTTAACTATGACTCTTAAAGAAAAACCTGAATTACAGTTACAGTTTGTTAACGAGCCCGATTATTTGGATTTGCATCTGAAACTGATAAATTTAATGATTGAAGAATTTAAACTTTCATGTCACGATTCCGTCGAATCACTCTGTGTTTTATATATCATGTATCACTTGTTAGATGGATTCATCTGGCCAACTAAGGTAAGCTTACTGATTTATTTTAGCATTACTTATATAAAATTACAGTGTTACATAATAATCGAAAATACTGTTTTTTTTGCTTTGTAAAGCTTGATTATAAACTCAGTTATTCCCGTTGTTTGTTGTTCGCTGTGTTTTCCACGCTGCTGGCGATTGGTTATTCATAATTGTTTCCAAACCGAGTCGACTAATCTATATTGGTTTTTCGTTGTTGGCGATGTTGAAATTTGATTGGCCACAAAGGTGACGCATGTCATACGACAGAAAAATTGACGTGACAGATTATTAATGTTTTGTTATTGTTTCTTGTTTTTGTATCAATATAAATATCAAGAAAGTAAGATAGTAAAGAGTTCTTCAACAGCAAATTTATTATCAAAATAAGAGTTTGACACGATTGGCAGATATCAAGTCACGTGGCACTAACTTCAGTTTTCATTGGTGGAACTGCGAATCACGAATAACAAGATATAAAATTTGGTTACTTGAGAGCAACGACGAACAACACGACAACAACGGTTTATAATCGCATGTATGTGATATCAATGTTTCATTTTCGAGCAGCGGGAATCACGAACAACAGAGTTTATAAATACAGCTTTAATGGATCTTTTAAAATGTGTCGATGCTAAACTATATAGTTGTTATGGTATAATTTCTAGGGATGCCAGTTCAACAAAAATGTTAGTAGATGCAATGATAAAATTAAATTTTGTAAAGCAACAAAAAAAGAAAAATTTATCATAACATTTATATAAAAAGAATAACTAGCTTAAATTTAGAAATAGTGTGATATTTTAATAAATACATAAATATTACATTTATACTGGTTCGAATATTTTTTAAAATAGAAGATATGGTTCGTTTATTAGATGACTGACTTATAAAAAGGTGGGACAAGTTGGGGAAACTGTTGTTAGAAAAATAGGAGAGGAAGATCAGTTTTAACTAGAATAGAGCTAAACAAATGAAAATCCTTTTAATACGGCAAGACATGCAAGAGTTGCAGTAAACTTTAATGCTACAGTAACAACAGCATTAAGAACCTGATTTAAATAATTGTGCATGTGTAGCCACAAAATTTCGAAAATAGGAACAACATTTCAATAAAAAAGAAA